>OU342733.1:30799990-33199990 GCA_910589765.1 Avena atlantica
TGGATTAGATCTTCATACCCTTGAAGATTCGCACAGCGGAACGTTCGTCGGAACGTGGGTGATGTAGTCGTACTCGCTTCTCCTCCTCGTGATCCGATCCGATCTAGCACCACAAGTGGCGGTGCCTCCGTGAGATGCACACGTGCAGCACCTCGACGTCTCATCCTTCCTCGGACCAGCAAGTATTGTGGAGAGAAGGATTGGATCTACAACACGACGGCGTGGTGTATATGGTGGAGAATTTCTGCAGCAGGGCTTCGCCTACAAGCAGTCGGGAGGGAGATAGGAGGGCAGCAGGACAGCTAGGGTTGGAGGGGAAGGTGTGAGGGGTTGGTGCGCCCCCACCCCTCTTTATATAGAGGGGTGGGCGCAGCCCTAGCCCCTCCCCCAAGCCCAAACCGGTGGCCCCAAAGGATAAGGAGTGGGGGGCAAGGAAACCCCCCCTTCTAGAAGGTCTATCTCGAGTTTAAACCTCTCTTGGCCGGCTCGGCCCTATGGGGCCTTATGCCCCTGGCCCAATGCGACCAGGACACTCCCTCATAGGCCCATGCCCCCTCCCGGAAGGTGGGGCCACGTTGGTCCCCTTCCGGAAGGTTCTAGAAGCTTCCGGTACAATACCGATTAATCCGGAACAATTCCGAACTCCAAAAACTGCACTGCCTTATATGAATCTTATTCTCCGGACCACTCCGGAACCTCTCGTGATGTCCCGGATCCCATCCGAGACTCCGAACAAAAAATCATAAACCAATTATCCAATCTATCCTAGCGTCGAGACACGTTAAGTGTGTGACCCTGCGGGTTCGAGAATATGCAGACATGATCTTCTACCAATAATCAACAGCGGGGTCTGGTAACCCATATTGACTCCCACACATTCATCGATGATCATATCGGATGAACCACGATGCCAGGATTCAATCAATCCCATATATATATTCCCTTCATCTCGCGATATTTTACTTGCCCGAGATTCGATCGTCGGTACCGTCATACCTAGTTCAATCTCGTTCACAGCAAGTACTTTACTCGTTTCGTAATCCGATATCACTTTGTGATTAACTCCTTAACCACATGCTTGCAAGCGGTGTTGATATCGATTACCGAGTGGGCCCGAAGTATATCTCTCCAACTTGGGAGGGACAAATCCCATCTTGATACATACAACCCAACAGATACTTTCCGATCACCTGAGAGACACCTTTATGATCACCCTCTCATAGGATGACGTTTGATGACCTCAAAGCTTTCTTCCGATACCAGGGAGTTGTATTATCTCATGGTCTAAGGAATACAATATTTGACATAAGAAAAGCTTCGCAAAGACGAACACGATGACACGATCTAATTGCTTCGCTTAGTTTGGGTTTGTCCACCATATCATTCTCCCAATGATATGATCTCATTATCAATTGACAACTCATGTCTATGGTTAGGAAACCTTAACCATCATTTATCAATGAGCTAGTCCATAGAGGCGTACTAGGGACACGGTGTTGTTCACAAACCACACAAGTATTAAAGTTTCCGCATAATACAATTCTAGCATGGAATATAAACATTATCATGAACAAGAATTATAATAATAACATTTTTATTATTGCCTCTAGGGCATAATTCCAACAGTCTCCCACTTGCACTAGAGTCAATAATCTAGTTTACATTTGGCAACAATCTCACACCCATGGCACTGAGGTGTTGATCATGTTTTACACGTGGAAGAGGTTTAGTCAATGGATCTGTGACATTCAGATCTGTATGTACTTTGCTAATCTTCAGATCTCCATCTGCTATATAATCTCGAATTATATGAAACTTGCGGTTGATATGCTTGGTCTTTGGATGATATCTTGGTTCCTTAGCGAGTGCTATGGCGCCAGTGTTGTCACACAATATCTCCAGTGGTTTCAATGCACTTGGAACCACGCCAAGCTCAGTGATGAAGTTCCTGATCCAAACTCCTTCACTTGACGCTTCTGCAGCAACCATGTATTCCGCTTCTACTGTAGATCCCGTGATCACGCTTTGCTTGCAGCTTCTCCAGCTCACAGCTCCTCCATTCAAAATATACACGTATCCTGTCTGAGATTTAGAATCATCCTTGTCGGTGTTAAAACTAGCGTCGACGTAACCTTTTACGACGAGCTGTTCATCACCCCCATAGACTTCTATTTAGGTACTTTAGGATGTTCTTCACGGCTGTCCAGTGTTCCACTCCTGGATCACTTTGATATCTGCTCTTCAAACTAAGAGCATTGGACACATCCGGTCTAGTACACAGCATGGCATACATGATAGAACCTATGGCCGAGGCATAAGGCACTTTGCTCATAGCTTCCCTATCATTTACCGTAGCTGGACACTGAGCCTTGCTCAATATCTTACCTGACAACATAGGCACCGAACCTTTCTTTGCCTTATCCATTCTGAACCTTTTCAGAACTTTGTCTAGGTATGCACTCTGGCTTAAAGCTATCAGGCGTCTTTGTCTATCTCTACAGATTTTGATGCCCAATATATAAGCAGCTTCACCTAGGTCTTTCATTGAAAAACACTTGTTCAAATAACTCTTCACATCATTAAGCATGTTGATGTCATTTCCAATAATCAATATGTCATCCACATATAGTACCAGAAACGTCACCGAGCTCCCACTCACTTTCTTGTATATGCAAGCTTCGTAGCAATTTGGAACAAATCCAAAGCTCTTGATCACTTGATCAAAACGAAGGTTCCAACTCCGAAATGCTTGCTTCAGTCCATAAATGGAACGCTGAAGTTTGCATACTTTATCAGCATCCTTAGGATCGACAAAACCTTCGGGTTGCATCATATACAACTCTTCATCAATGTTGCCATTGAGGAAAGCAGTCTTGACATCCATCTGCCATATTTCATAATCATGAAACGCAGCAATTGCTAATAAAATCCGAATGGACTTAAACATCGCTACGGCAGATAAAGTCTCATCGTAGTCAACACCTTGAACTTGTCGAAAACCTTTTGTGACAAGCCGTGCCTTATAGATGGTAACATTACCATCCGCGTCCGTTTTCTTCTTGAAGATCCACTTGCACTCAACGGCCTTTCGGTCGCTAGGAGGGTCCACCAAAGTTCATACTTGGTTTTCGCTCATGGATCCCAATTCGGATTTCATGGCTTCTAGCCATTTCTCAGAGTCTGGGCTCATCATCGCTTCCTCATAGTTCGTAGGTTCACTGTCTTCTACTAACAAGACAGTCAAGACAGGGTTGTCGTACCACTCAGGAGGGGTACGCGACCTTGTCGACCTGCGACGTTCAGTAGCAGCATCGTCCGAAGCTTCATGATCCTTGTCATTAGCTTCCTCTATCGTTGGTGCAGGCGGCACTGGAACAATTTCAGGTGCTGCGCTACTCTCCAATTCAAGAGAAGGTTCAATAACCTCGTCTAGCTCTGCTTTCCTCCCACTCACTTCTTTCGAGAGAAACTCCTTCTCAGAAAGGAACCGTTCTTTGCGACGAACACTTTGCCTTCAGTTCTGTGATAGAAGGTATACCCAATAGTTTCCTTAGGGTATCCTATGAAGACGCATTTCTCCGCTTTGGGTTCGAGCTTGTCCGGCATCAACTTCTTGACGTAAGCTTCGCATCCCCAAACTTTAAGAAACGACAACTTAGGTTTAGCACCAAACCACAGTTCATACGGTGTCGTCTCAACGGATTTAGATGGAGCCCTATTTAAAGTGAATGCAGCGGTTTCTAATGCATAACCCCAAAATGATAACGGCAAATCAGTAAGAGACATCATTGATCGGACCATATCTAATAGGGTTCGGTTCCGGCGTTCAGACACACCATTGCGTTGTGGTGTTCCGGGTGGCGTGAGTTGCGAAACAATTCCGCTTGCTTTAAGATGCGTGAGAAAATCATAACTCAAATATTCGCCCCCACGATCGGATCGTAGAAACTTAATCTTTCTGTTACGATGGTTCTCCACTTCATTCTGAAATTCCTTGAACTTTTCAAATGTTTCAGATTTATGTTTCATTAAATAGATATACCCATATCTACTTAAGTCATTGGTAAAAGTGAGAAAATAGCGATATCCACCGCGTGTCGAAACACTCATCGGTCCGCATACATCGGTATGTATGATTTCCAACAAGTCCGTTGCTCGCTCCATTATACCGGAGAACAGGGTTTTGATCATCTTGCCCATGAGGCATGGTTCGCATATGTCAAATGATTAAAAATCAAGAGACTCCAAAAGTCCATCAGAATGGAGTTTCTTCATGCGCTTTACACCAATATGACCTAGACGACAGTGCCACAAATAAGTAGTATTATCACTATCTACTTTGCATCTCTTAGCCTCAATGTTATGGATGTGTGTTTCATCCCTTTCGAGATTTAGAAGAAATAAACCATTCACAATAGGTGCATGACCATAAAAGATGTTACTCATATAAATAGAACAACCATTATTCTCCGATTTAAATAAATAACCGTCTTGCAATAAACACAATCCAGAAATAATGTTCATGCTCAACGCAGGCACATAATAACATTTATTGAGGTTTAAAACTAATCCCGAAGGTAAAACTAAGGAGAGCGTGCCGACGGCCATCACATCAACTCTTGATCCGTTGCCAACGCGCATCGTCACCTCATCCCTCGCAAGCCGCCGTCTATTCCATAGCTCCTGTTTCGAGTTACAAATATTAGCAACTGAACCGGTATCAAATACCCAGGCACTTCAACGAGGGCTAGTAAGGAAAACATCAATAACATGTATATCAAATATACCTTTGATGGTGTCAGCCTTCTTGTCCGCTAAGTACTTCAGACAGTTGCGCTTCCAGTGACCCTTGTCCTTGCAATAGAAGCACTCAGTGTCCGGCTTAGGACCAGACTTGAGCTTCTTCTCAGCAGGGGCAGTGCGCTTGCTGCCGCCCTTCTTGAAGGGCTTCTTTTCTCCCTTACCTTTCTTAAAGGTGGGTTTGTTGACCATCAACACATGATTATCCTTTTTGATGTCCACTTCCGCGGCCTTCAGCTTTGCAAAGAGATCGGTGATCGTATCAGTGGAACCAATCTGATTATGAGTCACTACAAAACTTTTGTAGCTGGGAGGGAGTGATTGCAGAACCCTGTCAATCTTGAGCTCCTCTGGAATCGTGCATTCCAGTTGCTCAAGGCGTTGAGTGTAGCCCGTCATCTTAATGGCGTGCTCACTAATGGAACTCCCTTCCTCCATCTTGCAGTTAAAGAACTTCTCAGAGATCTCATATCTCTCAGAACGGGCCTGAGTCTGAAACATGGTTTTCAGCTCTTCGAGAATCTCAAAGGGCCCGGGATAGTCTTCAAAACGATTTTGAAGTTCCGGTTCCATAGCAGACAACATGGTGCTCTTAATCACACCATAATCATCTTTGCGCGACTGATAGACAGTTTTCTCATCAGCCGGCGCAGTTGCAGCAGGGGGGTCACCTAACGCTTTCCCAAGGACATAGTCCTTTTGACCGCCAGAGAGAATGATTCTTAGATTGCGTAACCAATTGGTGAAGTTAGACCCATTGTTTCTAAGCTTTTCCTTCTCAGCGAAAACGTTGAAATTGAAGTTGGACTTGGCCATGTGATCTACAGTATTTGCAAGTACAATTTAGACTATGTTCATGATAAATAGTTCAACTTAATCAAATTACTAGATGAACTCCCACTAAATTCAACATCCCTCAAGTTGTTTAGTGAACACGATCCAAATTCACCACACCTAATCTGATCATCACGAGAAGAGATGTGGCTTCAATGGTGGACAACGAAGTGTCGATCATATCATTCATATGACTCATGCTTAACCTTTCGGTTCTTGTGTTCCGAGGCCATGTCTGTACATGCTAGGCTCGTCAAGTTAGACCCAAGTATTTCCGCGTGTGCAAAACTTGCTTGCACCCGTTGTATGTGAGCGTAGAGTCTATAGCACCCGATCATCACGTGATGCTTGGACACGACGAACTTTCGCAACGGTGCATACTCGGGGAGAACACAGTTTTTATCTTGATCTTTAAGTGAGGAATCATCTTATAATGCTACCGTCACGATCTAAGCATAATAAGATACATAAAAGGATAAACATCACATGCATATAACTTTATGTGACATGGTATAGCCAATCTTCGCGCAATGATCTCCATCTTGTGCGTGCCCGCATGATCTCCATCACTCCACCATGATTGCCTCCACCACGAATAGCAACTACAACTATTGCTAACTACTTAGTGATAAAGTGAAACTATTACATGGCGTATAAGAAGTTGACACACAGGTCATACACAATTATAAAGACAGCCATATCGCTCCTGCCGGTTGTGTACTCATCGACATGCAAGTCATGAAACATTACAAAA
The DNA here is from genome assembly GCA_910589765.1 of Avena atlantica. Lineage (NCBI taxonomy): Eukaryota > Viridiplantae > Streptophyta > Magnoliopsida > Poales > Poaceae > Avena > Avena atlantica. The sequence goes on from OU342733.1 coordinate 30,806,379, forward strand.
CATGATCATTGTATACATTATACACATCACATCTTGGGCCATACCATATAACAGAAAACACTCCCTGCAAAAACAAGTTAGACGCATCTACTTTGTTGTTGCATGTTTTACGTGGCTTATGGGAGTAGATGCTAAGAACGATTCTTACCTACGGAAAGCCACAACGGTGATATTATGGTTGCCAAACTCCGGTGTTAATCCCATGACAACTATAGTGAGAGAAACTGACATCCACCAGCCGCATGTGTGGAACAAGACACACGTCAAGTGCGGAGCCGGTCTCGCGAACGACGTCGCGTAATGTTGGCCTGGACCGCTTCAATCTCACTATCCCGCGTCATAAGAAGAACACAAACAAGAGGCTTGCAACAGAAAAAATCAACGCCCGCAACAACCATGTTGCGTTCTACTCGTGAAACACATCTACGCATAGATCTAGCTCTGATACCACTGAAGGGTTTCGCGGCATAGTAAATCAAAATTTTCTACGGATGCAAACAGAGGGAAGCCAAGATCTAATCTAGGAGATGCAAACAACGAGAGAGATTGGATTAGATCTTCATACCCTTGAAGATTCGCACAGCGGAACGTTCGTCGGAACGTGGGTGATGTAGTCGTACTCGCTTCTCCTCCTCGCGATCCGATCCGATCTAGCACCACAAGTGGCGGTGCCTCCGTGAGATGCACACGTGCAGCACCTCAACGTCTCCTCCTTCCTCGGACCAGCAAGTATGGTGGAGAGACGGATTGGATCTACAACACGATGGCGTGGTGTATATGGTGGAGAATTTCTGCAGCAGGGCTTCGCCTACAAGCAGTCGGGAGGGAGATAGGAGGGCATCAGGGCAGCTAGGGTTGGAGGGGAAGGTGTGAGGGGTTGGTGCGCCCCCACCCCTATTTATATAGAGGTGGGGCGCAGCCCTAGCCCCTCCCCCAAGCCCAAACCGGCGGCCCCAAAGGATAAGGAGTGGGGGGCAAGGAAACCCCCCCCCCCCCTTCTAGAAGGTTTATCTCGAGTTTAAACCTCTCTTGGCCGGCTGGGCCCTATGGGGCCTTGTGCCCCTGGCCCAATGCGACCAGGGCACTCCCTCATAGGCCCATGCCCCCTCCCGGAAGGTGGGGCCACGTTGGTCCCCTTCCGGAAGGTTCTATAAGCTTCCGGTACAATACCGATTAATCCGGAACAATTCCGAACTCCAAAAACAGCACTGCCTTATATGAATCTTATTCTCCGGACCACTCCGGAACCTCTCGTGATGTCCCGGATCCCATCCGACACTCCGAACAAAAACTCATAAACCAATTATCCAATCTATCCTAGCGTCAAGACACGTTAAGTGTGTGACCCTGCGGGTTCGAGAATATGCAGACATGATCTTCTATCAATAATCAACAGCGGGGTCTGGTAACCCATATTGACTCCCACACATTCATCGATGATCATATCGGATGAACCACGATGCCAGGATTCAATCAATCCCATATATATATTCCCTTCGTCTCGCGATATTTTACTTGCCCGAGATTGGATCGTCGGTACTGTCATACCTAGTTCAATCTCGTTCACAGCAAGTACTTTACTCGTTCCGTAATCCGATATCACTTTTTGATTAACTCATTAACCACATGCTTGCAAGCGGTGTTGATATCGATTACCGAGTGGGCCCGAAGTATATCTCTCCAACTTGGGAGGGACAAATCCCATCTTGATACATACAACCCAACAGATACTTTCCGATCACCTGAGAGACACCTTTATGATCACCCTCTCATAGGATGACGTTTGATGACCTCAAAGCTTTCTTCCGATACCAGGGAGTTGTATTATCTCAAGGTCTAAGGAATACAATATTTGACATAAGAAAAGCTTCGCAAAGACGAACACGATGACACGATCTAATTGCTTCGCTTAGTTTGGGTCTGTCCACCATATCATTCTCTCAATGATATGATCTCATTATCAATTGACAACTCATGTCTATGGTTAGGAAACCTTAACCATCATTGATCAATGAGCTAGTCCATAGAGGTGTACTAGGGACACGGTGTTGTTCACAAACCACACAAGTATTAAAGTTTCCGCTTAATACAATTCTAGCATGGAATATAAACATTATCATGAACAAGAATTATAATAATAACATCTTTATTATTGCCTCTAGGGCATAATTCCAACACTTGGAGCGTCTTAGTTTTTGTTTTTGGTTTTATTTTGTTTGGTTTACTTGAATAAATTAGTTGGATCCCCACATTCATGTTTTGTTTCAAATAAGTTGATTGGTGTTGGAAAGGAGTAGAAAGTTTCATGCTTACAGTGGTACAAAAGGGAGCATGTTTTGACTGTGACTTAGACTTTAGGGTTAATTGGATATATGCCAATACAATTTTCATGAGTTGGAGAAATGCCATTACAAAAACTCAAGTTGGAAATATGCCACTACAACTCTTCCATACCTCTAACTATGCCATTTTATTTGTTTAAGAGAGTAAGAATTAGAAAAATACTTGTATTTTGATGTGTATTCTACCCTGTGCCCAAACTCTATGAAGGCAGACAACAAAATCTTTTTGCAATTACTCAACAACAATCATCTGGCTCTATCTACCGAATCATGTACAACAGCAAGCATAGAACACTACAGATTGGAAGAGAGGTGCTAGCAGAGGCTATCGGAGATTATGTAGATTGTAGAGGGGAGGAGGGTCGCCGGAGATTGTGTAGAGTTGGAGGATCGCCGGAGATGCTCCTCCAGCTGTGCTGCTATCCTCCAGCATCGTCGGGCGCTGCCGCAGCCATGGCGCTAGCCAACAATCCAGCAGCGGCCAACTCCCATTGCGCCCTCTTCTAGTAGTGCCGCCTCTAGCCAGCTGCCGCACTGCTCGACTCCGGTAGCCCCTGCCTATAGCGCCCTAATCCAGCAGCGGCAAACTACCCCCCTCCCCATCACCTGCCTCAAGCTAGCCGGCGCACCGCCCGCCTCCAGTAGGGTTCATACCTTTCAAGGTCAGGGTGTGAGGTACTTGATGACCCACAAGTATAGGAGATCGCAACAGTCTTCGAGGGTAGTATTACCCAATTTATTGATTCGACACAAGGGGAGCCAAAGAATACTTATAAGCCTTAACAACTGAGTTGTCAATTCAGCTGCACCTATAAATAGTTCTTGCTCACAGTAGTTTATCAGTAGCAATAGTTTTGTAGTAGCAATAGCAAAGTAACAGCAGCAGTAAAACGAAAGCAGTAGTAACAATAGTAGCAAACAGTAGGATTGGAGTGTGGTAGGCATAGGGATGGATGGACGGGCGTTGCATGGACAAGTCTATTCATGTAACTTCAAGATCTAGGTCAATTGCATATAAATAACATAAAGCATACAAGTACTAAACAATCATAAGCATGTGTCTCATATATAGTCATACGTGCTCGCAATGAGAACTTGCACAACATCTTTTGTCTTGCCAGCCTGTTGCAGCGGGGCCTCAAGGGAATCTACTAAAAATTAAGGCACTCCTTTTAATAGAGCACCGGAGCTAAGCATTAACACTATGTGAACACATGTGATCCTCACATCGCAGCCATCCCCTCAGGTTGTCCCAATTTGTCACTTCGGGGCCTTTGGTTCCGGACAATAATATGTGCACATAACTTGTAGATAAGATCACAAACAATAGTATTATCATGAATCAATAACATGTTTAGATCCGAGATCATGGCACTCGGGCCCTAGTGACAAGCATTAAGCACAACAAGTTGCAACAAAGTAAAATAACACTAACAAGATATACTAGGCACCATGTCCTAACAATCTTATTCGATTACATGATAGAACTCATCCAATCCCTACCATCCCCATAGCCTACAACAGGGTATTACTCACTCATGGATGGGGGAAACATGGATGGTTGATGAAGAGGCATTGGTGATGATGATGGCGATGATCTCCTCCAATACACCGTCCCGGTAGGGTGCCAGAACGGAGTTTCTGATTCCAAATCGCGGTTTCTGGTGGTGGCGGCGCAGAGGATCTCCCTCTAGAAACTATCGAGCCCCCTAGAGTTTTTAGGTCAGGAGGCTTTAAGTAGGCGAAGAGGGAGGCCGAGGGGGTGCCCGAGGTGGCCACACCCCTCCCAGACGCGTCCAGGGGGTGTGGGCCCCTCGTGGCCCACCTCCGTCTTGTCTTCTGGCTCGGTGAGTCTTCTGGTGAAATAGGATTTTTGGCATATTTTCCGGGATTTTTTCTGATAGTTGATTTTCTGCACAAAAAACTAGACACCAAAGTAATTCTGCTAAAATAGCGTCAGTCCATGTTAGTTGTATCCAAATCACACAAGTTTAGAGGAGAAACAATAGCAAAGTGTTCGAGAAAGTAGATACGTTTTGGACGTATCAACTCCCCCAAGCTTAGCTTATTGCTTGTCCTCAAGCAATTCAGTTGAAAACTGAGTGCGATAAAAGAACTTTCACGAACACTTTGCTTCATATGATGTATATATTCTCAGCACAGGAGTAGATGCTTAGACAATTCATAATAAGGAGTATGCAACTAAGTCTACTCAATAGTCATTGCAAGCTATGAAGAGATTCCAATACAATAAGAATAAGTAGCATGAAACATAAGCATAAGCAACATTGTAATGCTCATAAGAAGGTATGATAAAGTCGTATCTCGCTTGCCTTTGATTGTGAAGCAAAACATAAATGCCAAGGCACCTCTGAAGTTCAAGTGAAGACTAGAAGTAAAGATATCAAAGATACAAGCATCAAAGTTATGACATAATTAACCAAGTTTTGAGACAAGCACATTACACTAAGAATGATAACTATGCTCTCAAGAAGGTGCTCAAAGAATAAGTGGAGACTCAACAAGGAAGTAAAAAGGTTTTGAAAAGTTTGAAAGGCTTCCAAATGCTGAAAATAAGGTATTCACTAGCTTTGAGATCTCATTGCCCCTATCATAGGCATCTTTAAATAGTTAAGTTTAAAGTGAGGTCCAATATAAGTTAAATGCTTGGCAGACCATAAACTAGAAATCTCATGTCCCTTGAGTACGAGGGCCGCTCCTCATGCTACTCAACTTTAGTTACCGGTAAGTTCTTGTCATAGTAGATACATGCGTATTATAGAGAACCGCCAACAAGGTACCCCTTGCACATGAGACATGAGCTATCCCATAATCAAAATGACAAGGCAAACAGACAATGAGCATCTCAGCAATCTTCTTATTTACCATGGGAAAATGGTGCGTTTTTCTCTTTCCTCTTTTCAATATGTGTGTCTCTTTTTTATAAGAAGAAAGCTTCATAGATTGCTCACTATGATTATGCTGCAAGTTTCCACCATGATTAGGCATGGCTTAGGCTAGCGGTCCAGGCGTTTCTCTAATACATATACATAACTCCATGGACTTACAAGCTCCCCTTTTATTTCACACTGACGACATCCGTAAACAAAAGAGCATGATATCAACTGGGTATAATATTTACAGGTGTTGAAAGCGTTCCCCGTGACAGTAGGTTCTGCTAACTCCCAGCCTATAATTTGCAAGCATATAACTTCCATGGACAGTCACAATGGCTCAGGTTTATTAAGTGCAGGAAATAAAGTGTGCCATCAAGTTCGTGAGAGCTTTACTAACTAACTTCCTCATAACAAGCAAACATTTTATTTGGAAGAAAACGAGGCATAATAAATATGCACAAAATACCAATGATGATAATAGGTAGATATGGTGGACACTTTTTGACAATTGGTTTTGGGAGTTGGAAACATGAGTAGAGCTCATACTCACTGCAAGTGAAGGCTACCAAAGGAAGGGAGCGACAAACGAGAGAACAATAACGGTTATAACCATGCTTGCAACAAAACAGAATTAATTATGGCATAAAAGTGATACAAGAACTTTGAGGCAAAATAGATCATCGAGGCTTACTGACTTTTGTTCAGTCATATGCATGCATGAGCATGTTCCAAGTCGATTCAAATGAAGCATTCATAGGAGGATACCATAGTGTCATACCAAGTTATGAATAGAACAATGCAAGCAAACATTCATATGACATGCTACAAACTATTAGCAAGCTGGAGCTAATCATAAGAGAGCAAGAACTACTAAGCATCCATAAATAACGTACACCTTACATGAACAGACTAAGCATGCTCACAATGATGAGTATATGTACAAAAATGAAAACAAATAGAGTTCGATACCAGCCTCTTACCATACCTCGATTTGTCATAATTCATCCTTATTGGCTTTCACTTGTGTGGCTTGAATAATAGCATGAAACCAAACTCCATTGAGGACCGCTAAATCCTGCAACAAACTTCACAAAACCAAAAAAGAACAACAAATATTTTTTGTTTTTTCGATTTTTAAAGAAAGCACACAAAGCAAAAACAAAGAAAGCAAAATCTTTTTGGATTTTTCTTAAAGCAAACCAAAGCTAAAAAGCAAAGAAACAAGCCAAGAGAAACAATGAAAATATTTTTGGTCTTTTTGTATTTTGGGCAACAGAAACAAGAACTTAAACGAAAGCAAAAAAATGGATATACAGAGAACCGACAGAATATGATATGTAGATGAGTGTGATGTCGGTATACCTCCCCCCAAGCTTAGGCTTTTGGCCTATGTGGGGCTCAATCCCAGCCTGGCCATGAAGGAGCATAATAATAGTGTGATGAAGAGGTGCCCTCATCCTGGTACGTACTTGAGGAGGCCCCCGTGTAATGCGAGTAGTCGTAAGTGTAGGGTTTCGTAGCATGGAAAACAAAAATTTTCTATTGCATACAAACAAACAAGCCAAGATCTATGTAACACCCTCAGAATCGGCCCTATGCAAGTTTCAGCGAAAACCCGCCAAACCCGCATAGAAACGATTCGAAGGTGCCCACCAGGCACTTTCGTGCGGGTGGAAAACGAAGTAATAACATTATACAACAGTCCTCGATGGGACCCCCAGAACAGATATAAACAACACGACTCCATGAGTCAAGAATACAGATATACAATACAAAGATCCAAATCACCTGTGAAACGATACAGCGTCCGACTATGGACAAGATGCAAATGGGGCTAAGAGCCCTGAAGAATAACCAATGGCGTCCATAACCCTGCCCAGGACAAGCCGGAAGGGTAACCCTGCTAACGACGTCGATCTCAAAACCTGCTTAAACAAAAGGGGTGCCGACAAAGGGCAGAGGAAAAATAGGAGCGTCAGTACTGAGGCCAGTACACGGCGAGACTAGAATTCGGCGGTCCTCGCCTACATAGGTATGGTGGACTGAAGCGGCAGCGACAGCATGCACTAAACAACCTATAGAGACTCGATACCACTGGCGGCTATCAGAGAGGGGGTAAGAAAGACCTATTCGGACCCAACCTGGTGCTACCATCAAACAAACCCATCCTGGCGTTTCCCCCTCGAGACCAAACGAGGAAGTCAACCGAGGAACTCACACAGTTGGCAGTTTTACTTGTTCAATTATAGTTGCGGCACTGTACTAGTCAGGTTTAGATAATCATCCTGATAGAGTAAGCAGTGGGCACTTTTAGTTAATCATTCTGTTATAGTGCGGCACTTACTAGTCAGATACAAATAGCGTGAGATAACCCCAAAAACCCAGCAGTTGTTGGTACTTTTATTCAGCCATTCCGTTGTAGTTGCACTATTTACTAGGCAGATACAATGATCGCCAGCGACAACCCAAGCAAGCAATTGTGGGCAGTATTATTTAGCCATTCTATTGTAGTGAAGCTGATTACTAGTCATTATAAAGTCAAATTTATAGCAATAAACTTTAGTTATGCTTGTCTATGGTCGAGATACTGTGCTCCATGTCGTCCATAACCGCGGACACGGCTTTCAGAAAGTTTTAACCCGGCCGGGGTGCACAAATAGCAACACACACACGATCAACCTCGGAAAAACCAAATCAAAACCCAACGAGGTCTTCACGACAGAGCAATCACAAGATTCAGAAATATTTCAGGGGGCCACCCCATTGAGTAGAACCGCAACGAAGTAAGCAAGCTCCGAGACGGACTCAAGGTTTGCGTCAATGGATGTAAACGACTGGGAACCCGAAAGTGTGGCTGGGCTTGTCGATACCGCGAAAACATTCCGCTTACCTAAACAGTACAGTGTGCTCCTCGCACAATCGTAAATAAACCGTAGCATGGCATAAGTACAGGATAGTAAATAAAACCTCAAACTAGTTTGTGGCCCCAAGAAATAAATATGAATCAAGCTCTGGCTAAGGGGGGCCCATACTCCCCGTATGTGGATAGCGCGATAAATTAAGGAACAGGTATCAAGTACTCGAGGTCCTACGGGACACAAGTGGGCGTTCGGAAACCAAATATTTTCTATCACCCACCGATGCCTCTGCTTACTTACTTCAATTTTAGTTGTTAAACAGGAATTAAAGTGGACGGTAAGTAAAGCTATGATCAACTCCAACTTCATCATGCGGCAATACATCAACAACTGTGGCACTTGACGACACGCAACAGCACTTGAGCAAGCGACTACGACGCGCAAGTCCAACTATCTACCAAACAACAGGTAATAGGATGTGTCCAAGGCAATATAAGGCTGCAAGTAATGTCAAGGGTACGGAAACTAGAGCATCGCAACACAGATAGCAATAGATCAACAGGAGGGAATAAATACTATAAAAGTAAGATAGGTAGACAGGGGGAGATGCTCGCCTGAAAACATTGTCGAAGGTTCATCCGAAGATCGGGGCGAAGCTCACATCAACTCAACGGCCTTATCCGCGAAGAACCAAAACACTAGAAGAAACACCGGATGCACTATTTAATAAAACGGCAGAAGATCGGCATGATGCATGTATGATGTATGACTTGGCAGAGGTGCGATGCATTTAGGTCAATATTAAGCGGAACCGGGGTCCCGACATTTAATTATATGGTTCAAGTTATTTATCTACCCCGCAAATTAAAAGTTGTCATATCATGGCAGAAGATAGTACCGGGTTCGCTACACCAATTTAAATGAGGCCAATATGAGACTAGATTTCCCCGCATATGGGCCCCATATTTAATTATTAGGTGAATCGGCAGAAGGCCCCCAACCCACACAAATATGCATGCATGAACATTTAATATGCGACAAGTTGTATTATGTTATAAAATAGGGTTTCGGGAAGGGGTTCACACATTAGGGGGTCTCGACGATCTTGGGGTTCCGGGGTTCGGGGTCGGTCTCAGGGTCCAGGGTTCGACGGATCGTTCTCGGCGAGATCGACGTCCGGAAAGGAGTACTTGTCGCGTCTACCGTCTTCGGGTCGGTGGTCTCGACGTCTTTGGGTCCGGGAACCGCTTCGGAAACCGTGAGGCGATCTTGGCGCTCGATGTCCGGGAGGCAGATCTTGAGTCCAGGACGGAGATCTTGGCGCCGGGAGCGAAGAACTTGATACGGTTCGGTCTCGGATGAAGTACTTGGAGTACCACACGTTGACTTCACTCGGTCCAGACAAAAGAACAAACGCCCTCTGCAACTATGTGCTTGGCTGATGGTGGCGGCAGAGGTGAAGAGGGCGCGATGGGCGGTCGACGACGGCGGTGGGCGGCGAGCCTGGCAGGGCGGGGGCAGGCGGAGGCCGGAGGTGGAGGCCGGGCTGGGGACGCGTGGGTGGGGCTGCGCGGGTCCAGGGGGTTGTTCGCGGGGTGGGGAGGCTCGGTCTGGCGGGGCAGAACGGCGGGAGAGGGGCCCGGGCGAGGGCGCGGGGCCGCGGGGCGGCGCGAGCTTGCGGCGAGGCGGGGAGAGCGGCGGGTGGTGTCGGGGAGGCTGCCGGGCGGAGCTCGAGCGGAGGGGCGGCGAGAGGCGGAACGCGCGGGCGGGGCGGAGACGGCGCGGCGGAGCGCGGCCCGGCGGGGCGCAGACGCGGAGGCGGGCTCGCGAGGGCAGGCGGCGCGGGGTCCGTGCCGGGGCGAGCGCGGGTGCGGGCTCCGGCCAGAGGGCGGCGGCGGGCGCTTGCTAGGAGGTCCTCGGCGCGGGGCGGAGGACGACTGGCGGCGGCGGACGAGGGCGGCGGCCGGCCGGGAGCGGGACGGAGAGGAGGTGAGGCAGGAGGAGCGGGCGGTGGCGTCGGTGGGAGCTGGTGTAGGGAGGCGCGCGGGGCTCGAGGAAGAAGCATAGGGGAGGAGCGGGGACGGGGACTCGGGCGCGTGGGCCGGGGTGGGTACGCGGTAGGGACGCGGTAGGTGGGGCCCAGGGGGTGACTCGGGATTGGGGAGGTGGGGCAGGGTGCGGGGCATAGAGAGAGAGGGGGCTGCGGGGTGGGGGCCACGCGGGGGCTGGCGTGGGTGCTGGGCGGGAAAAGCTGGTGGGGTCGGCGGCAGGGCTGCTGGGGTGTGCGTGAGTGCATGTGTGGGTGGGGAGGGAGAGAGAGGTGAGGGAGTGATGTGGCATTGTCTGGTTGGTTGGGGGATAGGGAGAGGGTGAGGTGGCGGCTCATGATAGGAGGGGGTGAGGTGGAGGGGAGGGATGGGTAGAGTTTTAGGTGGTAGGTTTAGCAATTAGAGGTGGACCGTTTATAATTCTGGGGGTGGTCGTTCGGGTCATTCGGCCCGTTCGACTGCCCCCACTAAAATAATTAAACATTTTATTTGTTTTAAACGGGCCGTTTGCAAACCGATAGCAGCCAAAACAAAATAGTCCGGAGACCCGGGTTTTGCGTTTGAATTAAGATGGGGCGTTTGGAAAACAAATCGGGCTTTGCGAAAATAGTTTTAGACAAACAACATATGATGATGACGATGCAATGCACAAATTCAACGCGATTTTCTAGTAGTGGTTTTGCGGGATGCCACAATTCGACACCACTAACAATGGATCTCGCCCTCGAGATCCGCCTCATGGTACCGGAAGGAAGGTCGGCGAACTGCGTCTTCTCGCTTCGTGTAGATCCTCGCGACACCACTAACAAGAGGTCGTTGTCCATGATCGTCGAGAGAACACTCCGGAAACAAAAGGTCGAAGGTAGAGGTATCAACAAATAAAGCCACCTCTAGCTTCCGCGGACGGAGTAAAATCGCTGGATCCACTGATTCGATGTACAAGAGCGAATGTTAAGAGTAGTCGGATGGTGATCAGTCCATCGCGCACCCAAACCATTACTCTGCACACGAATAGGCGGATTATGCAACCAACTCTCGGAATCAGACTGTACATCTCGACAAGCGAGGTTCGGAAACAAAGGAGTGATGCAGACTCTGCATCGGATCTGGCGTAGGTGATGTCGTCGCGTCGGAAAACACCGGAAGGCACAAACAAGGAACAAAGAATGGTAACACCGTAGACGGATTCCTCAGGCAGCATGAACACCGGATGGTAGAACACCGTTATCAGAGGAGGAAGCGAAACCCTGAAGGTACGACGGAAACCCAACCACGAGAATTCCTGGACTCGAAGAAAAAGACGAGAGCGGATTCAAAACACGTAGAGGTAAGAGGAGAATAGCAGAGGGGTAAGGAATAAAATCAGACCTAACCAGATCTATCCAATCCGATTTTCAAAAATAGTTTTGACACTCTACTTCGGCCATTAGCTAGGTTATCCTACAGGCTGGACTTGTGGGGTATCGTAACTGCTGAGCTCTGATACCACTCTGTAACACCCTCAGAATCGGCCCTATGCAAGTTTCAGCGAAAACCCGCCAAACCCGCATAGAAACGATTCGAAGGTGCCCACCAGGCACTTTCGTGCGGGTGGAAAACAAAGTAATAACATTACACAACAGTCCTCGATGGGACCCCCAGAACAGATATAAACAACACGACTCCATGAGTCAAGAATACAGATATACAATACAAAGATCCAAATCACCTGTGAAACGATACAGCGTCCGACTATGGACAAGATGCAAATGGGGCTAAGAGCCCTGAAGAATAACCAATGGCGTCCATAACCCTGCCCAGGACAAGCCGGAAGGGTAACCCTGCTAACGACGTCGATCTCAAAACCTGCTTAAACAAAAGGGGTGCCGACAAAGGGCAGAGGAAAAAGAGGAGCGTCAGTACTGAGGCCAGTACACGGCGAGACTAGAATTCGGCGGTCCTCGCCTACATAGGTATGGTGGATTGAAGCGGCAGCGGCATCATGCACTAAACAACCTATAGAGACTCGATAACACTGGCGGCTATCAGAGAGGGGGTAAGAAAGACCTATTCGGACCCAACCTGGTGCTACCATCAAACAAACCCATCCTGGCGTTTCCCCCTCGAGACCAAACGAGGAAGTCAACCGAGGAACTCACACAGTTGGCAGTTTTACTTGTTCAATTATAGTTGCGGCACTGTACTAGTCAGGTTTAGATAATCATCCTGATAGAGTAAGCAGTGGGCACTTTTAGTTAATCATTCCGTTATAGTGCGGCACTTACTAGTCAGATACAAATAGCGTGAGATAACCCCAAAAACCCAGCAGTTGTTGGTACTTTTATTCAGCCATTCCGTTGTAGTTGCACTATTTACTAGGCAGATACAATGATCGCCAGCGACAACCCAAGCAAGCAATTGTGGGCAGTATTATTTAGCCATTCTATTGTAGTGAAGCTGATTACTAGTCATTATAAAGTCAAATTTATAGCAATAAACTTTAGTTATGCTTGTCTATGGTCGAGATACTGTGCTCCAAGTCGTCCATAACCGCGGACACGGCTTTCAGAAAGTTTTAACCCGGCCGGGGTGCACAAATAGCAACACACACACGATCAACCTCGGAAAAACCAAATCAAAACCCAACGAGGTCTTCACGACAGAGCAATCACAAGATTCAGAAATATTTCAGGGGGCCACCCCATTGAGTAGAACCGCAACGAAGTAAGCAAGCTCCGAGACGGACTCAAGGTTTGCGTCAATGGCTGTAAACGACTGGGAACCCGAAAGTGTGGCTGGGCTTGTCGATACCGCGAAAACATTCCGCTTACCTAAACAGTACAGTGTGCTCCTCGCACAATCGTAAATAAACCGTAGCATGGCATAAGTACAGGATAGTAAATAAAACCTCAAACTAGTTTGTGGCCCCAAGAAATAAGTATGAATCAAGCTCTGGCTAAGGGGGGCCCATACTCCCCGTATGTGGATAGCGCGATAAATCAAGGAACAGGTATCAAGTACTCGGGGTCCTACGGGACACAAGTGGGCGTTCGGAAACCAAATATTTTCTATCACCCACCGATGCCTCTGCTTACTTACTTCAATTTTAGTTGTTAAACAGGAATTAAAGTGGACGGTAAGTAAAGCTATGATCAACTCCAACTTCATCATGCGGCAATACATCAACAACTGTGGCACTTGACGACACGCAACAGCACTTGAGCAAGCGACTACGACGCGCAAGTCCAACTATCTACCAAACAACAGGTAATAGGATGTGTCCAAGGCAATATAAGGCTGCAAGTAATGTCAAGGGTACGGAAACTAGAGCATCGCAACACAGATAGCAATAGATCAACAGGAGGGAATAAATACTATAAAAGTAAGATAGGTAGACAGGGGGAGATGCTCGCCTGAAAACATTGTCAAAGGTTCATCCGAAGATCGGGGCGAAGCTTACATCAACTCAACGGCTGTGGCATCCCGCAAAACCACTACTAGAAAATCGCGTTGAATTTGTGCATTGCATCGTCATCATCATGCATTGTTTGCATAAAACTATGTTCGCAAGCCCGTTTTGTTATTCTAAAACGCCCCATCTTATTCAAACACCGAAAACCGGGTCCCCGGAATATTTTGTTTTGCCCGATATCGGTTTGCAAAAGTCTTGTTTGAAATAAATAAAAACATTAATTATTTTAGCGGGGCAGTCGAACGGGCCGATTGACCCGAACGACCGCCCCAGAAATTAAATCGGCCCAAATAGACCGGCCCCTCTAAATCCTAAAGTCACCCATCTCTATCTACCCAACCAAACAGCCACCTCACCCTGGCCAACCAGACGCTGACACCTCACCTTTTTTCCCTCCCCTAACCAACCCCAAACTGCCACCTAGCCCACCCCCACTTCCTCTCCCTCTAAACCCACCCTGCCAGCTCACACACTCCCTCACCCATCCCACACACGCACGCAACATCACAGCAGCGCGCACCCGGCCCTTCCCCCACACCCGCTGCAGCCGGGCCCCACCCCGCGGAACCCGCCTTCCACCTCACCCACCGTCGGACCCACCCCAGGCCCCCAACACACGCACCCACTCACGCCTGCCCGCGTGGCCCCACCCCGGGCCCACGCCCTGGCCACCCCCCTGCACGCCCCGTCCCTCCCTCTCTTCTCTCTCTCTCTTCCCAGCGCAGCACCCCGCCTCTCCTCTTCCCTCGCCTCGCCGGCGCTCCGCCGCCGCGCTCCCTCCGCCGCGTGCCCTTCCTCGCTTCCGCAGCGCCGCTCACCTCGCCGACCCCGCCCCTTCTGCGCGACCGCGGGCCGCCTCGCCCACCGCTCCGCGCGCCTCCCCGAGCCCCTCCTCGCCGCCTCTCGGGCCGCCGCCCTCGCAGACGCCTGCGTGCCCGATGCAGCGCCGCCCCCCTCCTCACCGCGTTCGGCCCGCCACCGCTGCCAGACGCGCGCGGCCTCGACGACCGTCGGCCTCGTCCCCTGCTAGCTCGCCCCGGCCGTCCCCAGCGCCGCCCGGCCTCCCTATGGCTCTGGCTTCGCGCGCCTCCGGCCTCGAGCCGAGCTCGCCTCATCCACGCCGTCTGCGTCGCCCATCCGGAGCTGCCCCTTTTTCCCCTGTTGCATGCGCGCATCGTCAGCAGGTCGTCTCCCCACCGCCACCAACAACCCTGCTCCCTGTCATGGGAAGGGAATACGAGTGCCCATGTCAAACGCAAAGGACAACCTCGAACCGGAAACCACTTGTGTCGGAACCGAAGACCGCCGCACCCCAAGATCGCCGTCCCCGACCCTAAGGCGTCGAGATCCCGAGCATCCGAAGACCCCGACCCACGGAGCACCGAGGACGCCTTCATGGGACGCCAAGACAACCGTTGAACCCCGAAGGCCGGAGCCCGCGGACCGACATGATCGTCTTCATGGATACAACATGTACTTCCTAGGACGCCAAGAACGCCACAAGCACGACAAGTTCTACTTCCGAACGACAAGACCGGCCGACCCCGTGGGACCCGACAAGACCTTCGCGACGACAAGAACGGCATCGACCCGGAAGAATCCGACGCGCCCCTACACCGACCCAAGTCCGGCTTCCCGGATGCCGAGGACACCGACACAGGACAACAAGATCTACCCCCGCTATCCGAGGCCGCTTTTGTCGAATCCCGAACCCCAGATCCTTCGAACCCTGAGACCGACCCCGAACCCCGGAACCCCAAGTTCGTCGAGACCCCTCAATGTGTGAACCCATTCCCGGAACCCTATTTTATAATATAATAACAACTTGTCGCATATTGAATCGTCATACTCGCATGCATCTAATCATGTGGTTTGGGGGCCTTATGCCGATTCACCTAATAATTAAATATGGGGCCCATATGCGGGCAAATCCAGCCTTATATTGGCCTCATTTAAATTTGTGCATCGAACCGGTACCATATCTTCTGCCATGTTATGACAACAATTAATTTGTGGGGTAGCTAAACAACTTGAACCATTTAATTAATTGTCGGGACCCCGGTTCCGCTTAATATGACCTAATTGCATCGCACCTTGCCATGCCATGCATCATACATGCATCATGCCGATCTTCTGCCGAAATCTTAAATATTGCATCCGGTGTTTCTTCTAGTGTTTTGCTTCTTCGCGGATAAGGCCGTTGAGTTGATGTGAGCTTCGCCCCGATCTTCGGGTGAACCTTCGACAATGTTTTCAGGCGAGCATCTCCCCCTTTCTACCTATCTTACTTTTATAGTATTTATTCCCCTCCTGTTGATCTTTTGCTATCTGTGTTGCGATTCTTTAGTTTCCGTACCTGTGATATACCGTGCAGCCCTATATTGCCTTGGCCACACCCTATTACCTGTTGTTTGGTAGATAGTTGGACTTGCGCGTCGTAGTTGCTTGCTCAAGTGCTGATGTGTGTCGTCATATGCCACAGTTGCTGATGTATTGCCGCATGTTGATGATGGAGTTGATCATAGTTTTACTTATCGCTCACTTTAATTTCTGTTTAACAACTAAAATTGAAATAAGCAGAGGCATCGGTGGGTGATAGATAACATTTGGTTTCCGAACGCCCACTTGTGTCCCGTAAGACCCCGAGTACTTGATACCTGTTCCTTGTTTTATCGCGCTATCCACATCCGGGAGGTATATGGGACCCCCCTGAGCCAGAGCTTGATTCAGTCTTATTTCTTGGGGCCACAAACTAGTTTGAGGTTTTATTTACTATCCTGTACTTATGCCATGCTACTTTCTGTATTTAAATTGTGCGAGGAGCACACTGTACTGTTTAGGTAGGCGGATTGATTACGCGGTATCGACAAGCCCAGCCACACTTTCGGGTTCCCAGTCGCTTACAGCCATTGTCGCAAACCTTGAGTCCGTCTCGGAGCTTGCTTACTCCGTTGCGGGATCTACTCAATGGGGTGGCCCCCTGAAATATTTCTGAATCTTGTGATTGTTCAGTCGTGAAAGCCTCGTTGGGTTTTGATTTGGTTTTTCCGAGGTTGATCGAGCGTGTGTTGCTATTGGTGCACCCCGGCCGGGTAAAACTTTCTGAAAGCCGTGTCCGCGGATATGGACGACTTGGAGCACAGTATCTCGATCATAGACAAGCATAACTAAAGTTTATTGCTATAAATTTGACTTATAATGACTAGTAATCAGCTTCACTATAATGGAATGGCTAATAATACTGCCCACAATTGCTTGTTTGGAGTGTCGCTTGCGACCATTGTACCTGACTAGTAAGTATTGCAACTACAACGGAATGGCTGATTAAAAGTACCAACAACTGCTGGGTTTAAGGGTTATCTCATGCTATTCATATCTGATTAGTAAGAGTTACAACTATAACGGCATGGTTAATTAAAAGTGCCCAATGCTTACTTTATCAGGATGAATATCTAAACCTGACTAGTAATTGCTGCAACGATAACGGAATAAGTAAAACTGCCAACGGTGTGAGTTCCTCGGTTGACTTCCTCGTTTGGTCTCGAGGGGGAAACACCAGGATGGGTTTGTTTGGTGTTAGCTTCAGGTTGGATCCGGATAGGTCCTTCTTACCCCTCTCTGATTGCCGCCAGTTGTATCGAGTCTCTATAGGTTGTTTAGAGCATGCTGCCGCTGCCGCTTCAGTCCACCATACCTATGTAGGCGAGGACCGCCGAATTCTAGCCTCGCCGTGTACTGGCCTCAATACTGACGCTCCTCTTTTTCCTTTGCCCTTTGTCGGCACCCCTTTTGTTTAAGCAGGTTTTGAGATCGACGCCGTTAGCAGGGTTACCCTTCCGGCTTGCCTGGGCAGGGTTATGGACGCCATTGGTTATTCTTCAGGGCTCTTAGCCCCATTTGCTTCTTGTCCGTAGTCGGACGCTCTACCGTTTTCAAGGTGATTTGGATCTTTGTACCGTATACCTGTATTCTTGACTCTTTGAGTCGCTGTTATATATATCTGTTTTGTGGGTCCCATCGAGGACTGTTGTGTAATGTTATTACTTCGTTTTCCACCCGCACGAAAGTGCCTGGTGGGCACCTTTGAATCGTTTCTATGCGGGTTTGGTGAATTTTGCCCAAACTTGCATAGGTCCGATTCTGAGGGTGTTACAACGGCCTTATCCGCGAAGAACCAAAACACTAGAAGAAACACCGGATGCACTATTTAATAAAACGACAGAAGATCGGCATGATGCATGTATGATGTATGACTTGGCAGAGGTGCGATGCATTTAGGTCAATATTAAGCGAAACCGGGGTCCCGACATTTAATTATATGGTTCAAGTTATTTATCTACCCCGCAAATTAAATGTTGTCATATCATGGCAGAAGATAGTACCGGGTTCGCTACACCAATTTAAATGAGGCCAATATGAGACTAGATTTGCCCGCATATGGGCCCCATATTTAATTATTAGGTGAATCGGCATAAGGCCCCCAACCCACACAAATATGCATGCATGAACATTTAATATGCGACAAGTTGTATTATGTTATAAAATAGGGTTTCGGGAAGGGGTTCACACATTAGGGGGTCTCGACGATCTTGGGGTTCCGGGGTTCGGGGTCGGTCTCAGGGTCCAGGGTTCGATGGATCGTTCTCGGCGAGATCGGCGTCCGGAAAGGAGTACTTGTCGCGTCTACCGTCTTCGGGTCGGTGGTCTCGACTTCTTTGGGTCCGGGAACCGCTTCGGAAACCGTGAGGCGATCTTGGCGCTCGATGTCCGGGAGGCAGATCTTGAGTCCAGGACGGAGATCTTGGCGCCGGGAGCGAAGAACTTGATACGGTTCGGTCTCGGATGAAGTAATTGGAGTACCACAAGTTGGCTTCACTTGGTCCAGACAAAAGAACAAACGCCCTCTGCAACTATGTGCTTGGCTGATGGTGGCGGCAGAGGTGAAGAGGGCGCGATGGGCGGTCGACGACGGCGGTGGGCGGCGAGCCTGGCAGGGCAGGGGCATGCGGAGGCCGGAGGTGGAGGCCGGGCTGGGGACGCGTGGGTGGGGCTGCGCGGGTCCAGGGGGTCGTCGCGGGGTGGGGAGGCTCGGTCTGGCGGGGCAGAACGGCGGGAGAGGGGCCCGGGCGAGGGCGCGGGGCCGCGGGGCGGCGCGAGCTTGCGGCAAGGCGGGGAGAGCGGCGGGTGGTGTCGGGGAGGCTGCCGGGCGGAGCTCGAGCGGAGGGGCGGCGAGAGGCGGAACGCGCGGGCGGGGTGGAGACGGCGCGGCGGAGCGCGGCCCGGCGGAGCGCAGACGCGGAGGCGGGCTCGTGAGGGCAGGCGGCGCGGGGTTCGTGCCGGGGCGAGCGCGGGTGCGGGCTCCGGCCAGAGGGCGGCGGCGGGCGCTTGCTGGGAGGTCCTCGGGGCGGGGCGGAGGACGACTGGCGGCGGCGGAAGAGGGCGGCGGCCGGCCGGGAGCGGGACGGAGAGGAGGTGAGGCAGGAGGAGCGGGCGGTGGCGTCGGTGGGAGTTGGTGTAGGGAGGCGCGCGGGGCTCGAGGAAGAAGCACATGGGAGGAGCGGGGACGGGGACTCGGGCGCGTGGGCCGGGGTGGGTACGCGGTAGGGACGCGGTAGGTGGGGACCAGGGGGTGACTCGGGATCGGGGAGGTGGGGCAGGGTGCGGGGCATAGAGAGAGAGGGGGCTGCGGGGTGGGGGCCACGCGGGGGCTGGCGTGGGTGCTGGGCGGGAAAAGCTGGTGGGGTCAGCGGCAGGGCTGCTGGGGTGTGCGTGAGTGCATGTGTGGGTGGGGAGGGAGAGAGAGGTGAGGGAGTGATGTGGCATTGTCTGGTTGGTTGGAGGATAGGGAGAGGGTGAGGTGGCGGCTCATGATAGGAGGGGGTGAGGTGGAGGGGAGGGATGGGTAGAGTTTTAGGTGGTAGGTTTAGCAATTAGAGGTGGACCGTTTATAATTCTGGGGGTGGTCGTTCGGGTCATTCGGCCCGTTCGACTGCCCCCACTAAAATAATTAAACATTTTATTTGTTTTAAATGGGCCGTTTGCAAACCGATAGCAGCCAAAACAAAATAGTCCGGAGACCCGGGTTTTGCGTTTGAATTAAGATGGGGCGTTTAGAAAACAAATCGGGCTTTGCGAAAATAGTTTTAGACAAACAACATATGATGATGATGATGCAATGCACAAATTCAACGCGATTTTCTAGTAGTGGTTTTGCGGGATGCCACAAATCGACACCACTAACAATGGATCTCGCCCTCGAGATCCGCCTCATGGTACCGGAAGGAAGGTCGGCGAACTGCGTCTTCTCGCTTCGTGTAGATCCTCGCGACACCACTAACAAGAGGTCGTTGTCCATGATCGTCGAGAGAACACTCCGGAAACAAAAGGTCGAAGGTAGAGGTATTAACAAATAAAGCCACCTCTAGCTTCCGCGGACGGAGTAAAATCGCTGGATCCACTGATTCGATGTACAAGAGCGAATGTTAAGAGTAGTCGGATGGTGATCAGTCCATCGCGCACCCAAACCATTACTCTGTACACGAATAGGCGGATTATGCAACCAACTCTCGGAATCAGACTGTACATCTCGACAAGCGAGGTTCGGAAACAAAGGAGTGATGCAGACTCTGCATCGGATCTGGCGTAGGTGATGTCGTCGCGTCGGAAAACACCGGAAGGCACAAACAAGGAACAAAGAATGGTAACACCGTAGACGGATTCCTCAGGCAGCATGAACACCGGATGGTAGAACACCGTTATCAGAGGAGGAAGCGAAACCCTGAAGGTACGACGGAAACCCAACCACGAGAATTCCTGGACTCGAAGAAAAAGACGAGAGCGGATTCAAAACACGTAGAGGTAAGAGGAGAATAGCAGAGGGGTAAGGAATAAAATCAGACCTAACCAGATCTATCCAATCCGATTTTCAAAAATAGTTTTGACACTATACTTCGGCCGTTAGCTAGGTTATCCTACAGGCTGGACTTGTGGGGTATCGTAACTGCTGAGCTCTGATACCACTCTGTAACACCCTCAGAATCGGCCCTATGCAAGTTTTAGCGAAAACCCGCCAAACCCGCATAGAAACGATTCGAAGGTGCCCACCAGGCACTTTCGTGCGGGTGGAAAACGAAGTAATAACATTACACAACAGTCCTCGATGGGACCCCCAGAACAGATATAAACAACACGACTCCATGAGTCAAGAATACAGATATACAATACAAAGATCCAAATCACCTGTGAAACGATACAGCGTCCGACTACGGACAAGATGCAAATGGGGCTAAGAGCCCTGAAGAATAACCAATGGCGTCCATAACCCTGCCCAGGCCAAGCCGGAAGGGTAACCCTGCTAACGACGTCGATCTCAAAACCTGCTTAAACAAAAGGGGTGCCGACAAAGGGCAGAGGAAAAAGAGGAGCGTCAGTACTGAGGCCAGTACACGGCGAGACTAGAATTCGGCGGTCCTCGCCTACATAGGTATGGTGGACTGAAGCGGCAGCGGCAGCATGCACTAAACAACCTATAGAGACTCGATACCACTGGCGGCTATCAGAGAGGGGGTAAGAAAGACCTATTCGGACCCAACCTGGTGCTACCATCAAACAAACCCATCCTGGCGTTTCCCCCTCGAGACCAAACGAGGAAGTCAACCGAGGAACTCACACAGTTGGCAGTTTTACTTGTTCAATTATAGTTGCGGCACTGTACTAGTCAGGTTTAGATAATCATCCTGATAGAGTAAGCAGTGGGCACTTTTAGTTAATCATTCCGTTATAGTGCGGCACTTACTAGTCAGATACAAATAGCGTGAGATAACCCCAAAAACCCAGCAGTTGTTGGTACTTTTATTCAGCCATTCCGTTGTAGTTGCACTATTTACTAGGCAGATACAATGGTCGCCAGCGACAACCCAAGCAAGCAATTGTGGGCAGTATTATTTAGCCATTCTGTTGTAGTGAAGCTGATTACTAGTCATTATAAAGTCAAATTTATAGCAATAAACTTTAGTTATGCTTGTCTATGGTCGAGATACTGTGCTCCAAGTCGTCCATAACCGCGGACACGGCTTTCAGAAAGTTTTAACCCGGCCGGGGTGCACAAATAGCAACACACACACGATCAACCTCAGAAAAACCAAATCAAAACCCAACGAGGTCTTCACGACAGAGCAATCACAAGATTCAGAAATATTTCAGGGGGCCACCCCATTGAGTAGAACCGCAACGAAGTAAGCAAGCTCCGAGACGGACTCAAGGTTTGCGTCAATGGCTGTAAACGACTGGGAACCCAAAAGTGTGGCTGGGCTTGTCGATACCGCGAAAACATTCCGCTTACCTAAACAGTACAGTGTGCTCCTCGCACAATCGTAAATAAACCGTAGCATGGCATAAGTACAGGATAGTAAATAAAACCTCAAACTAGTTTGTGGCCCCAAGAAATAAGTATGAATCAAGCTCTGGCTAAGGGGGGCCCATACTCCCCGTATGTGGATAGCGCGATAAATCAAGGAACATGTATCAAGTACTCGGGGTCCTACGGGACACAAGTGGGCGTTCGGAAACCAAATATTTTCTATCACCCACCGATGCCTCTGCTTACTTACTTCAATTTTAGTTGTTAAACAGGAATTAAAGTGGACGGTAAGTAAAGCTATGATCAACTCCAACATCATCATGCGGCAATACATCAACAACTGTGGCACTTGACGACACGCAACAGCACTTGAGCAAGCGACTACGACGCGCAAGTCCAACTATCTACCAAACAACAGGTAATAGGATGTGTCCAAGGCAATATAAGGCTGCAAGTAATGTCAAGGGTACGGAAACTAGAGCATCGCAACACAGATAGCAATAGATCAACAGGAGGGAATAAATACTATAAAAGTAAGATAGGTAGACAGGGGGAGATGCTCGCCTGAAAACATTGTCGAAGGTTCATCCGAAGATCGGGGCGAAGCTCACATCAACTCAACGGCCTTATCCGCGAAGAACCAAAACACTAGAAGAAACACCGGATGCACTATTTAATAAAACAGCAGAAGATCGGCATGATGCATGTATGATGTATGACTTGGCAGAGGTGCGATGCATTTAGGTCAATATTAAGCGGAACCGGGGTCCCGACATTTAATTATATGGTTCAAGTTATTTATCTACCCCGCAAATTAAATGTTGTCATATCATGGCAGAAGATAGTACCGGGTTCGCTACACCAATTTAAATGAGGCCAATATGAGACTAGATTTGCCCGCATATGGGCCCCATATTTAATTATTAGGTGAATCGGCATAAGGCCCCCAACCCACACAAATATGCATGCATGAACATTTAATATGCGACAAGTTGTATTATGTTATAAAATAGGGTTTCGGGAAGGGGTTCACACATTAGGGGGTCTCGACGATCTTGGGGTTCCGGGGTTCGGGGTCGGTCTCAGGGTCCAGGGTTCGACGGATCGTTCTCGGCGAAATCGGCGTCCGGAAAGGAGTACTTGTCGCGTCTACCGTCTTCGGGTCGGTGGTCTCGACGTCTTTGGGTCCGGGAACCGCTTCGGAAACCGTGAGGCGATCTTGGCGCTCGATGTCCGGGAGGCAGATCTTGAGTCCAGGACGGAGATCTTGGCGCCGGGAGCGAAGAACTTGATACGGTTCGGTCTCGGATGAAGTACTTGGAGTACCACACGTTGGCTTCACTCGGTCCAGACAAAAGAACAAACGCCCTCTGCAACTATGTGCTTGGCTGATGGTGGCGGCAGAGGTGAAGAGGGCGCGATGGGCGGTCGACGACGGCGGTGGGCGGCGAGCCTGGCAGGGCGGGGGCAGGCGGAGGCCGGAGGTGGAGGCCGGGCTGGGGACGCGTGGGTGGGGCTGCGCGGGTCCAGGGGGTCGTCGCGGGGTGGGGAGGCTCGGTCTGGCGGGGCAGAACGGCGGGAGAGGGGCCCGGGCGAGGGCGCGGGGCCGCGGGGCGGCGCGAGCTTGCGGCAAGGCGGGGAGAGCGGCGGGTGGTGTCGGGGAGGCTGCCGGGCGGAGCTCGAGCGGAGGGGCGGCGAGAGGCGGAACGCGGGCGGGGTGGAGACGGCGCGGCGGAGCGCGGCCCGGCGGGGCGCAGACGCGGAGGCGGGCTCGCGAGGGCAGGCGGCGCGGGGTTCGTGCCGGGGCGAGCGCGGGTGCGGGCTCCGGCCAGAGGGCGGCGGCGGGCGCTTGCTGGGAGGTCCTCGGGGCGGGGCGGAGGACGACTGGCGGCGGCGGACGAGGGCGGCGGCCGGCCGGGAGCGGGACGGAGAGGAGGTGAGGCAGGAGGAGCGGGCGGTGGCGTCGGTGGGAGCTGGTGTAGGGAGGCGCGCGGGGCTCAAGGAAGAAGCACAGGGGAGGAGCGGGGACGGGGACTCGGGCGCGTGGGCCGGGGTGGGTACGCGGTAGGGACGCGGTAGGTGGGGCCCAGGGGGTGACTCGGGATCGGGGAGGTGGGGCAGGGTGCGGGGCATAGAGAGAGAGGGGGCTGCGGGGTGGGGGCCACGCGGGGGCTGGCGTGGGTTCTGGGCGGGAAAAGCTGGTGGGGTCGGCGGCAGGGCTGCTGGGGTGTGCGTGAGTGCATGTGTGGGTGGGGAGGGAGAGAGAGGTGAGGGAGTGATGTGGCATTGTCTGGTTGGTTGGGGGATAGGGAGAGGGTGAGGTGGCGGCTCATGATAGGATGGGGTGAGGTGGAGGGGAGGGATGGGTAGAGTTTTAGGTGGTAGGTTTAGCAATTAGAGGTGGACCGTTTATAATTCTGGGGGTGGTCGTTCGGGTCATTTGGCCCGTTCGACTTCCCCCACTAAAATAATTAAACATTTTATTTGTTTTAAACGGGCCGTTTGCAAACCGATAGCAGCCAAAACAAAATAGTCCGGAGACCCGGGTTTTGCGTTTGAATTAAGATGGGGCGTTTGGAAAACAAATCGGGCTTTGCGAAAATAGTTTTAGACAAACAACATATGATGATGACGATGCAATGCACAAATTCAACGCGATTTTCTAGTAGTGGTTTTGCGGGATGCCACAATCTATCTACTAGATTGTAGCAACGAGTCGATGGAATAACTTACCCTTGTAGATTCCAAAGTGTTTAACGAGAGCGGATTCTCGTGGGTGATGTAGTCGTACTCTTCCCGATCTCAAGATCGCGTAGACGATCCTTCCGGCGCTGCGTTCCGGCAGCGCTCCCGCAGTCGGTCACACGTTCGGTACTCGACGAAGACCTTCCTCTCCCTTGTTCCAGCAGGCAGCGGAGGTTGTAGCACTCTCCTCGCGATTCCGGCAGCACAACGGCGTGGTACCGGAAGTAGAGGGGAGATCCCGCAGGGCTTCGCCTTATGCCGGAGCGAGTATGGTGGAGTATGAGAGAGCTTTAGTGGTCTAGGGTTTAGACACACCAATTAGAAGGCTCTAATCCGAAGGCTAGGGCAATTAGAAGCTCTAAACCAAAACGGCTCTAAACAGGAGGTTGTGGCTAGGGTTTAGATTTAGAGGATATGAACTTGTGTGTCTAGAGGAGGGAGCCCTGCCCCTCCTTATAAGGGTGGAGGGGCCGGCGCGCCAGGGGAGGGAGGGGAGTCCCTCCCCAACTCGGCTTGGAGGAGGCGCCGCCGGTTGGAGGAGGGATTCCCTCCCTAACTCGGTTTCCCTCTCCTTCCTTTTTTCCCTCTTTCCAATTTTTAGCCGTTTGACTTTTCAAACTTGCTATTTGACTTTTCAATTTAGGATTCAATTTAATCCTTTATTCGGAACAGCGAGAACACTTAGTACATGATGCAATCATTCCAATATGCAATGACACATTCATGTACCCCTTCCCCTCCGGAGTGCCGGACATTCCGGAACCTTCTAGAACATTCCCGATGAAAACACCGGAATCATTCCCGAACTCCGAAACGGGACTTTCCTTATATGAATCTTATTCTCCGGACCATTCCAGATCACCTCGTGATATCCCGGATCCCATCCGAGACTCCGAACAACATTCGGTCTCTTTCTCATACTACCATAACTACTCAAACAACGTCGAATCCTTAAGTGTGTCTCCCTACGGTTCGTGAATTATGCGGACATGATCGATACACTTCTCCGAACAATAAACAATAGAGGAATCTGGAAATTCATATGGCTCCCACATATTTCTACGATTACTTTGCGATCGAATGAACCACTTACATACGATACCAATTTCCCTTTGTCTCACGATAGTTTACTTATCCGAGGTTATGATCGTCGGTATCTCTGCATACCTAGTTCAACCTCGTTACCGATAAGTACTCTTTTCTCGTTCCCGTGATATGTGATCCCTTGTGATCCAGTCACATGCTTTCAAGCTAATTGGATGACATTCCACCGAGAGGGCCCAGAGTATATCTATCCGTCATATGGATGGACAAATCCCACTCTTGATCCATGTGTCTCAACCAATACTTTCCGAACACTCAATGCCATCTTTATAGCCACCCAGTTACGGTGTGGTGTTTGATGTCATCAAAGCATCCATCCGGTAAAGGTGATATGCATGATCTCATGGTCGAAGGAATTAGGTTACTATGTATCAGAAAGCATATAGCAATTGAACTATTTAAATGACTTGATCTTTATGCTACGCTTATCTATAGGAGTATGTCCACCATATCATTCTCCTAACGATATAATCTTGTTGTTAATAACATCTCAATGTTCATGATTGGGAAACCACAATCATTTATCAACCAACAAGCTAGTTATGTATAGAGGCTATACTAGGGACTTCAAATTAAGTTTACAAATCACACAAGTATCAATGTTTCCTTGTTAATACTATTATAGCATGAATGTAAACATTTATCATAAACATAAAGATATAATAATAACTACATTTATTATTGCCTCTAGGGCATATCTCCAACAGTAAGAGGGAGCGTCCCCCTAGTAGTGCCCGTGGAAGAGCTAATCGTCCACCTCCTCCTTGGAGCGTGACCAAGGTCCCCTGCAAATACTGAACAAAGTGGATTATGGCAAGGAAATTTCTCTCTCATCCCCGTCAGTAAACATCATCCTATACACTAAACTCTCAAGGGTAGAGCTAGCAGTAACAAATTGGTGTGCCTTCATGGCAGCCAAATCAAGCCTCTGAGGAACCAGCACTGTATCATTAGGATCAACAGAGAGTACCAAGGCAGCAGCTACACGTGCAACAATAATATCCCCATAGATGGGTCCTCTAGCAGCTAGGAGGCGAGCAATGATAGCAGCAAGATTATACCTGGTTTCACCATTGAGTGCAACAGCTAGAAAGGCAAAATGATAGTTGGAAATATTGCTAGTGTTCTCCCTATCAAGAATACTAGTGGCAAGATAATAAGCAAAATAATTGAGAGTTGGGAGTTGAATATTTCTTATCTTGCCGTGCTGAGCGATGCGATCATCATCGTTTGTCACCCCACGGTAAAGCTCCAACAAATCAGCGGGTTGACCATGAATCTTCTTCACGATTCAAGGTGATAGATCTTCTCTGGTAGCTGGTAGTACCACCAACGCGGATTTACCCCTCCTAGGTTGGGCCCCCGGCACCATCACAGCCGCCAATTGTTTCAAGATTCGTGCAAAGTTATACTAGTCAAAGGGTCCAACTTTTTTGCATTTTAACCCTTCAATTCTTGGAAAAACAACGCATCCCCCACTCCCGCCTAACCCTAATCACAGCGCCCCACCTTCCCAGTGCCCCTCCTCCCTAGTGCATCTCCTCTCAGCGTCGCCTCCTTGATACGTCGTAAATGTATCTATAATTTTTTGATGATTCATGATTGTTTTGTACCAACTATCTTATGTTTTATCTACACTTTGAGGCATTTTTATAAATTTTCTAGAACTAACCTATTGACAAGATGCCGCAGTGCCAGTTGCCTGTTTTCAACTATTTTTGGTTTCAGAAAAGCTAGCTAATAAATATTTTCAGAATTGGACGGAACAAAAGCCGAAGTTCCTATTTTTCCAAACGCAACACGGAGCCCGAAGGAGAGACGAAGTGGAGCCATGAGGCGGCCACACCTAGGGTTGGCGCGGGTCCACCCTAGGTCGCGTCGCCCTATGGTGTGGGCCCCTCGAGGATCCACCGACCTTGCCCTTTCGCCTACATATACGTCTCCCCGAGACGTAAATCCTACGCAGGTCAGAAATCCATGAAAAGTTCTGCAGCGCCGCCACCACCGAAGAGGAAATTTCGGGGACAAAAGTCTCTGTTCCGGCACCCTGTCGGGACGGGGAATTGCCCTCGGAGTCATCTCCATCGACTCCATCGCCATATCCATCGCGGTTGCTGACTCCCATGATGAGGAGGGAGTAGTTCTCCCTCAAGGCTAAGGGCTCTACCGGTAGCTATGTGTTCATCTCTCTCTCTCTCTCTCTCTCTCTCTCTCTCTATGCGTGATCTTATTGTGATGATGAGCTTTGTAATCTACTTGAATAAGTAGATCTACTCTGCTACTCAATTTCTTCAATTACTGTAATCTTTGCTTATCCCCACGTGTGTGAAGTTGACAGTGTGCAGACCGTGTGGCACTTAGGCTAAATATTACAGAAATAATTATCTTGAGTTATAATTTAATTTGGATGTCTCTATGAGTTTGTGATGTTTGTTGGAATCATCTAGTGCTCAAGGTGACAATAGGGTTACCTAGATGGGGAATGCGAACTTTGAGGTGTGTTGTTATAGCCCTACATCGTACAACTGGAGAGTAGTTCAAAGTAGCATAATGAAGAGAAGATATTTATATGAGAGTGTCCACTAGTGAAAGTATGATCCCCAGGCTCTGTTTCTAAGTATTGAAACACCGTTTACAATCAGTCCGGCTACATGTTTGCTTGCTGCCATTTTTATTTCAGACTGCAATTAGCACTTATAATCATCCATATTACTTGTATTTCACTATCTCTTCGCCAAACTAGTGCACTTATACACCTGACAAGTGTATTAGGTGTGTTGGGGACACAAGAGACTTCTTGTATCTTGATTGCATGGTTGCTTGAAAGGGATACCTTTGAACTCTTTCTCCCTGAGTTCGATAAACCTTGGGTGATCCACTTAAGGGAAACTTGCTTCTCTTCTACAAATCTCTGCACTTGGAGTCCCAACACTATCTACAAGAATAGAAGCGTGCGTAGACATCACTCCTTCCTCGAGCACTCCTCCCCCATGCGTCGCCTCCTTCCCTGTGCTCCCCCTCCCCCGTGTGTCGCCTCCTCCCCAAGCTCATCCTAGCGTACCTCCTCCTCCCAGCGGCGGAGCGGAGGGCCTCCATCAGCGACAGTAGTCGCGTTCTTCTGCCCGCCGATGATCTGCGCCACGTTCTTCTACCCGCCGACGATCAGCGACAGTAGCCGTGCCACCTTCTCCTTGCTCAGGAGAACCTTCACCCCCACCTCGTCTCCCCCACCTCTTTCCCACCCCGATTTGTCTCCCCCTCTTTGTTCTTTATTTTTTTCTATTTTATATATTTTTTTACCTAGTGCACGATGTGGATTTTTCTAGATCTATGTATGAATCTTGTATGATGTGAATGTTGAGTATGAATCTTGTGTGTGTCAAGATTTATTTCTCCTTTTCTATATCTTGTTCATTAGTTCCAGATCGTGAGGTATATGGAACTTGTATGAATCTTGTATGCTACAAATTTGGTATCGTACTGATTGAATTTGTGATGGTAATGAACTGAGGCCCCTCTTTTCTTTTCCCATTTTTTCCAGATTTTGTCTTTTCAAGGTCAGATTATTTAGATTGATCTTTGTATGAAACATTCTTCAAAAAAAAATTGTATGGATCTATGTATGAAACATCAAAAAAAGGTTTATTTACAATGAGGGAAAACGAAAATGATTTGGGTAAAGAATATGAGGGAAATGTTGTTTTCCATAAAAATGTATGAAAAATATATGAATCGGATTAGATAGTGTGAGAAATCTCGTGAATCTTGTATGAAACGTTCTTGGTATTAATCTTAGTCAATGCAGATTACAGAAAATCAATTATTGAAAAATCTTGTATGTTGGGATTCTAGTATGTATCCTATATGAATATTATTGACTATGAATCTTGAATGAATATGTGTTGAAAGGTTTCAAATATTTGGCAAATATCCATACTTTCGTACAAATAATCCTAGAATATTCAACATTGTTGGTATTAATCTTGCTTAATGTACTATAAACAAAATCAATTAAAACAAATATTATTTAATATTTTATCTGAGTTGAAAAATCGGTGATGAAATATGTATAAAACCTGAAAACGCTAGGGGCTGAACAACAGAACTACAATAGAAAAAAGTAAGGTGAGTGGGTTATTTTGTAAAAACCTGTAGTACGAATCTCCAACAAATAGAGGATAAAGATGGTGCGAGGGGCCCTCCTATGGGGGGATTGCATTTCCCTAGTACCACTAAGCTTCAAGGAAGTAGTTCTAGAGAGCACATCGGTAGTTCCGGATGGCATTGACTTCAGGTGGCTGGTAACGCGAGCATCATTAGGCTAGTCATAGTGGTAGTATTATACTATTAGTATTATGTATATGATACTAGTGTATAATACTATCTCTATAGTGCATGGTATCGTATGATAGTATTATACTAGTACTATATTTAATGATTTGTAGAATCTCAATACAGAATTGTGTATAAGATTTATTTGTATGTAGATTTTCTAGTTTTACGTGCTATGATATAGTATCTACTTATGATACTCTAATCATCTATTTCTTCATTACTTGTTGTGTCACATCAGATTTTTGCCAACATGACATACATGATACTAGATTACTAGCTATGATACTCCCACTAGGACCAGTCTTAGAGGAGGTAGTACTACTATGGCGGACGGTAATACAAGACGAGGTAGTGGTAGTAACGTGGCAGTGTCTACCTTGTGCTGGTTAGAAGCCCATGGTGCTTAGAGGGGTTGCGGCACTAGTCCGATAGTGTCGGTCATGGCATTCATGCAGTAGTACCAGTCCGTGCATTGGTAGTGCTGGTCTTAAAGGTCGGCTGGGACGCTAGAAGGGTGGATTTTGAGTGACAGTGGTAGACTGGTAGTGCCGCTCGAGGTGGCGCTAATACCGCCATAGCGTTTGAACTTATTCTAACTCTTCTTGG
This sequence comes from Avena atlantica, assembly GCA_910589765.1. Lineage (NCBI taxonomy): Eukaryota > Viridiplantae > Streptophyta > Magnoliopsida > Poales > Poaceae > Avena > Avena atlantica. The sequence goes on from OU342733.1 coordinate 30,837,124, forward strand.
AGGATTCCATCGACAAACACAAAGTTGTGGTTGGCCGACATTGCTCACCGCCATTAGCTATAACATTTACTTTTCTCATTGCCGATCATATGTATCGAACTAACTTTGGAATTGGGTTTCCCATGATTTGAACTTTAAGTACTGTTGGAGTGGAGCCTTCGAAGCCACAATGCGCATTAACCCGTGTGAATAGAAGAAAGTAGGGCCTCCAAGCGAACTCAATGAAGAAAGTGTTCCCCTGAAAGCGATGTTTGGAGTCAATACCTTCTCAATCAGGGCGCAATAACGACATCCTAGCCTAGTCATTTGCATTGTCATCCAGAACAAAGGCCTCGACCTCTTGTGCCATGAGGCCCATCCTTTCCATAATCTTTGTGACACTGCCATCGCTAGCAGCATCCCTGTTCTGGATGCCTGTTGTCAACGTCCTGATTGGTGGCAGATACGGAGGGTGAAGTGGCGGACCTTAGTGGAGGCCAAAAGGGGCAGTCGCCCCCTAGCCCAAGCAAAATTTGACTAATGTTTATAGCTATTTGGCCCATTTATCAATAGAAAATCAGCCTGAAGCCTGTATTTCGCTCCAGCTCATCTCCCCCTCCCCCCCAAAGATGTTGGCCCAAGGTCCGCCACTGGGAGGGTGGATTGCTAGATCCCAGATCGAGCTAGGCTCACCGAAGAAGTTATCTTTCGCCATCTTCTTCCCCATCATCGTGTGTCACCGATCTGCAACCTCCGTAGCCAAGGACGGGTAGTAGACGAGGTCTACCCTTTGGTCATCTCGAACTCTTAGAAATCGCAAGGAAGCAGCATCACACAAGGCGTAGGGTTGCGGAGAGGTGGGCGAAGGAGAGATAGGTACGGTGGAGGCATGGTGATCTTCCCGCCCACCATAAGTCATCGAGAAATCTAAATTTCACCGCGATCGCCGGAGCGGAGGCAAAACCCTAGAGTAACGGACATCCCTTCTCTGTCACAAACTTTTGTTTCCTCGTCAGCCGCGCAACCACTTCTTTGCTAACTCATGTCTTAGCTGTCCCGCCTCAACTATATTTCCAAATATAAACTAAAAATTATCTTAACTGATGTGTCCCGAATGTAAAAGTGGCTGACTATATTAGTTGCGTCCATATAGAAACCAGAGGGCGCGCCGCGTGCCCACGTCGGCTAAACAGCAGGGCGCTGCGCTGCCCAGCCGAGGAGGCGCCACCTACTTTTCTTTCGAGACGACCAAACCCATTCCATTCCCATCCACTTGCCATGCCGGCCCAGCAATGGAACCCACAGCCCGAAATTGCAACAACTGCTACCTCAAAAAAAAAAAACTGCAAAGCTGTTGATGCGCGCACAACTGTCCCGAAAAGGACGCGTATCAAAGTTGCATCATATCAGATCTCGAGTAAATAAAAAAATTACTACTCGACTAGTCGTCGATTTAATTAGAAACCCGATACTTATTTATTTATTTGTTTATTATCAATGAGAGAAAATCTGGGGGGAAACAAGCGAGAAAGAAACTCGAGTAACTAGATACATGTCACAGATTCCAAACTTCAACAGGCCGATCGAGATCAAACTTTAACGAAGATAAACTCCCACATCTAGGAACCCCATACATAGTATACATATACAGAGAGCTTCGTGTTCTTGACTTCTTCACCAACGAAACACCATAGGAATTTACACCATCATCAGGAAAGAAAACAGTAGTACATGTGTATGAACCATTGCGACGACAACGACGACGAGGATTTGATTCTACTGAGTGATGATGTAGAGGGCGTAGAGGATGCCCGGGATGTACCCCAGGAAGGTGAGCAACAGGCAGATCCAGAACTGAATCTGCAAGCAGAGTCGAGAAAAATTAAACAAAAATCTATCAGTGATAAATTAGAACCTTCTCTGATTCTCTCTAACTGTCCATCTGCCTGGAAAGGATAAACGGGAGGGGAGAATCTGATGCTTAGTTGCTTACCGCGCATCCGAACTTGAAGAAGACGCCGAGGGGCGGGAGGATGATGGCGAGGATGATGTCGATGCAGGTGGCCGCGCCCATGGTCGATCGGTCGATCGATCGATCTCCCTTCTTGGTCTTGATGAACTGGTGGATGGAGTTGTAAACTATGCGATGCAGCAGAGGAGAGCAGAGCAGAGCAGAGCAGATGGAGTGGAGAAACTGACCTCGCCCTGGTTCCTTTATATAGGAGGCGGTGAAAGAAGTCGACGTTGGTTGGACGGCGACGGCTAGTCGGCGAGGTGGAGGGGAGGGGACGGGGAGGATGACATCGCGCCGACACGTGTGGGCCTGGCGATCCGCACGCGCTGGCGGCCTCTTTGTCGACGCGTTATTAAATTTCGAGTGTGTTTTTTTTTTCGGTTGATTGATGGAGTCGCTTCATCCACCGTCCCACGAGGCCACGGGCCGTGGCAATTTGCGCGTTTGCGTGTCTCCACCCGGGTAGAGTATCCGGCAGCGCAGGAAGGACGCTCGGACACTCTTTCGCTGGCTATCCGAGCAGCGGCCAATAAATACTTTTTTTAGTACAAAAATATAAAGAATAGAATAAATTTCATTCAATTTTTTTTATATATTTTTACAACGGATGAAAACGAAATATAAACTAGAATTGTGGCCCAAGCCTTATGCTGAGCCTTGTGGTCACAGATGTTCATGATACCGGGCTACGACTACGACACCGACCACACTATCATTTGCGTGAGACCATGTGTATCATTTGAGTGAGTGGGATGCCGATATGGCTGTACTGGTGGCTACAGCTTTTCATCCGAGTAGACGGGTGGGAGACCAGCTCGCCCCACGGTGGCGAGGGCAGCTTTGTCTTCACACGCATGGTAGGCATGAAGTGCGGTAGCAAGCATCACTCCGGCTTGAGGATGAGTAAGGCCAATGTGGAGCGTGTAGTTGAGCAACGCGGTAGCGAGCCCTCCATATTTGCGGTTCGACCGTGGTAGACTGCTAGGACGTTGCGATCGTGCACCGCTGCATCTATCACCACATCATCCACTCGACGGCGTTGTGCTGCAACGTCAGATACTGGCAGTGGTAGGCTCCTTTCCTCAACCTTGTCGATGTAGCAGCTATTAGTTGACTTATTTCTTCTTCTATGATGGATAGGCTATGGACAACGATGACGATATGATGATCCAAACATTATGAAGATGCTAATACTGCCGCCAATGAACATGAACACTTAACAATCCTATCTTATCTACTACCACTATACTACACGTGGATGATCTGAACAATGTCGCTCCCAAACATGGAGGTTCGTCATTTGGGAGACAAAAGAGCACATGGAGCTCTGGGATATTCAAAAGACGAGTACCTATGCATATATGAGTCCACTAACAATGAAGCAACGTATCGATTATGCAAGGTCGTGGTCAGATGTTTGGACCACACTGAGGACCAAATGAACTCGAGGAAACTCGCATCATAGCAACGACAATATTTCCTCCTGGATGCTTGGAAGCATCGATTGTATGCACTCTTTATGGAAGAATTGTCGATTTTCTTGGCACGTTTGTGCAAAGGGAATCATGGGTATTGCAGTGTGGTCCTGGAAAATTTTGGAAGATCAAGACATGTGGATTTGACATGCTATAGTGCTCTTCGATTGTTTGTGAATCTTGTTGAAGGTTATGCTCTAGAGTGCAACTATGAGACCAATGGCCACCAATAGATCAAAGGGTATTACCTTGTTAATGTCATATATTCAAAGTGGTCAACATTTATGAAGATAATCACCGGTCCTCTAGGTCCACAAAGTCTCGCTTTGCTACACGTCAGGCGAGTTCTAGGAAGGATGTCGATCAAGCATTTGGTATGATTCAATCTCGATTTGCTATTGTTCGGTACTTGTGCTAAACTGGTCTCAACATCAGATATGGGAAGTGATGAATGACTATGTAAACATGCACAACATGATCGGTGAGAGTGAGTGTGAACATTCTAGCAAATGATGATCGCCTGTATGAGTGTCAGTGTCCTCTTGCCGATGTTGATCACCAAGTGTCAACAGATTGAGTTAATTTTATTGCCATGCATGCGGAGATTTATGACAAAGTTGTTTATAACCAACTAAAAAATTATCTCATAGAGCATTTGTGGACGCTCAGAGGAGATGGTTGCACGAGAATCAGGCTTGATCTTATTGAACTTCATATTATTTGATTGTAAATCGTTGTACAACTTCTATTTTTATGTATTCAAACTACGTGTGTAATATGTGGTTGGGATTTGAATGATTGTCGAAACTATTTGTGTTTTGATTCTAATTTGCAAAAATAGTGTTTAGAAAACTATAAGGAGCCGTATATGGGAAGTGCGACCCGGGGAAGGCACGCCCCAAAGAAGCGGTCTGACATTATTGTTTGACGTTGTTTAGGGATCGCGACCAGAGATGCACTTAGTCCAAGAGAAAGGGAGTCGGATTCATAGTAATCCAACCGTATATGTGTTACTCCCTCCGATCTATAATAAGTTTCATTGATTTAATATAAAGTGATACTTATTATGTTATTGAAGGAAATATGCCCTAGAGGCAAATACTAAACGAGTTTATTATCATACTTTATTAGTTCATAATAGTTTTATATCATACTATAACTATATCTAATGGTAAGGAAATCGGTAATCATTAACTGCTCGGTTGTCTTGGGAGTAGCGACTAATCGGAATTCGGACGATTAACTGATTTAATCGGTCGGCTATTAATCGGCGCAACCTACAAAAAATAGCACCTAAAACGCATATGGATCCTCTTGCACCTCAACCACCTACCCTATTAAAGGTAGCCTCAAGCTCCCGGATGAGATCCTCAAGGCGCTCAAGCTCTTGTATCTGAGGTCTGATCGGCAATTATGAGGAACTGGTCAACAACGACAAGTAACATGCTGGTGATGGCAGAAATCGAGATCCTAGAGGCAGGGATCGAGCAGGAGCTTCGAAAAACCTACTTCATTGGGGCAGGCTAGCGGATGGATGGGCGATATGTGTTGATAATTTTGAAACTTTTTTGACCAAGTGTAGTAGTTGATCGGGAACATACCTAGTAATCGGAGTGTTAGATCTATTAATCGGGCTAAAAGATTAACACAAACGATTAGTGGTAATCGACACGGTCAGGTCCCTAGTAGCGATTAATCGGCCTATTAATCGCTGATTCAGCCTATTTTTTGATACATATGTGATATATAAACAAAATCAGGTCCCTAGTAGCCTCTATTTAACTAGTTCATTGGTCAACGGATGGTCAAGGTTTCCTAGTCATGTTGGTGATTCGGCATCTATTGACAATGGAGCCATCTTACTGGAGAATGAGATGGTGAACAGTTCCCTTGTTGCAACACGATCATATCACAAAGTTTATAGTTGCAATTGTCAGAAACATAGTGACTTGTTCCTCAGACCGTGAGACCATATTTAATCACTATGTGGTGTGTTCTTAGTAAGACTATGAACACAAATTCCAAACTAATACCCAAAGAAGATAAAGTTTGTATATGTCTCGGTGGGATACTTCTTTGAGAAAGTGTCTTCTCATAGAAGTGTTAGTGGAAGAGTATTAGCATAAGTTTTTGCTAATATTTTGGAAAAGTAGGATTCAAGATTTAGTTCTTCCACTTGCAAAATTTCATTCTTGATCCACTTATTTTATTATTAGAATAAGGCATACCTACGAACTACAAAGAAAGTTTGATGGACATAGTACAAGACATGACTTAGAGTCATGAAATTCCAAATTAAGTGACCTTTGAGATTATGAAGTAAAGGTTACTTAATCTCATTAATTAATGGAATTTACTTAATACTTCCCAGTAAACTGCAAAGTTGAAAGGATGGAAATGAAACTTAAAAGGAAAGACATAATAGGTTATTTTTTTCATAAAGATGTGAAAGGATAGAGATGTCGCCTAGAGGAGGGGTGAATAGGCAATTTCTAAACTAATACGGTTTTGGCTTGATAGAATGCGGAATTAAACTAACATTTATTTTACAAGCACAAAATCTAAATACTCTAGGCTCAACTAAGTGCACCAACAACAAGTTAAGCTAAGAAAGATAGCACAAGATAAATATACCACAAGTGATAAACAAGATATAAGTACTTCGATCTCGATGGTTATCACAAGGAAAGTAAGCTCGGGTATAGAGATAACCGAGGCACGCAGAGACGAAGATGTATTCCCGTGTTCCCTTATAAGTAAGGTACGTCACGTTGGAGAGGCGTGGTATTCCACGAAGGATTTCCCAATTCCACGAAGGCTCACCTTCTTCTCCGAGTCTATCCCACGAAGGAATATGCCATTTCCTTATGGCTAGCTTTTCCTCCACTCCGGATATAGCAAGCTCCACAACCACTTCACAAGCTCCACAAAGGAGAAGCTCGTATCTCTTCACAATCTTCCACGAAGAGGACACCGTGGCACCAACCGCTAAGCCAACTAGGAGGTAACCCTCTAAGAGTAACAAGCTCACGGTCTCTCACTCGAACAAATCGTAATAGAGAGCTCAATACTTATGCAAGAATGGAAAGCAAGACCACCAAGGGTGCTCAAATCCTTCACTCTCAAATCCCACCAAAGCAACAAGTGCTAGGGAGGAATTAGAGAGGAAGAACAATGGTGGAAGTCAACAAATGACTCCAAGATCTAGATCCGATGGGTTCCCCTCACTTAGAAGAGGAATTGATTGGTTGGGATTGTATATCTAGATCTCCTCTTTCAAAGCCCTCAAAAAGATGCAAGAATCATAGGAGGGAAGGGGGAGGAAGCAAGCTCAAGAGGTTCAACAATGGAGGTCAATTTTGTGGTAATAAACACTCAAAACGCGTTGGGGAAGAACCCCCTTTTATAGTGGAAAGCAAATATGACCGTTGGGAGAAAACTGTGCGAACTCGGTTGAAAGTCCGGTTGGACCGGCCCTCACACCGGATGGTCTGGTTCTTAGGCCGGAAAACCGGACTCCAACCGGGTTTGGTTACTGACCCCAGCCTCGGTTAGAGTCGGTATAATAAAACCAACAATCCTGGTTGAATCTCGGTTTTCCGGTGCTGGCACCGGACCACCCAGTCTGGGAGCCGGTCGAACCGGATCCACAACCGGATGAAACAGACTTCACAAAAAACGCAATAACTTTTGCATCCGGACTCCGATTTCGATGATCTTGGGCTTGTTTTGACGAGGACAACAAGCTCTACAAGATTGTGCAAAGAAACATCATAGCCCAACAAAGAAGGATAGAACCAAATGAAGAAAGGTAAGAATCCTCCATAAAGAAGAACCGATAAAACCTTCAAGCTCGAAAACGCCATAGAAGATGCATACGAATTTCGTTTTCGATGAACTTGGGATTGTTGAAGAGATAGAAACAATCTCAAGAACCTCACATGGAGAAACACCAAAAAGCAACAAAATAGGAAGATGCAAAGTATGCAAAGGATTGAGCTCCCTATGACAATGTGATCAAGTTACCCAACCGAAAGCCCCTCTTGATAGTGCGGCTATCTATCCTATAACCCGGTCTCCCAACAACCACCTTGAGGCCGGTAAAAGTAAAACCTAGCAAGGCCATACCTTTGACTTGCGCATCCCGCTTGATCTTTATGACAACGCTTCAAGCTCCACCCAAGCCAGAATGCAACACTTGGTCATTGTTGCTTCGTGAAGACTCATAATTTGCTCCCCATACACCACTATGGGATAGCTTCATTAATACATGTCTTCACATGTCCATTATCACCAATATGGACTACAAGCTTCAAGCAAATGATCTTCTCGAGATGCTTATCTTGAACTTGCCCTTCTCAACCTTGATGACGATCACCACTTGATGTCATCCTCTCATGGTATATATAAGATCTTCACTTTTGGAGCATGCCCATGGAAACATACCTATCCCATATAGAAAACGCAAAGGCATATATATAATGGGTTAGTTCATGATGCATAATTGACAAGGCTTACCATACCACAAGATCCATGTGGTACATTCTTTATGCTTCATGTGTTGACCAACTTGAAATCACACTTCACTCTTTGTATTGGTCAACCAAGTATCTTCTCGTGCTCCATCTTAATATCTTGAGGTACATAAGGAACTCTTCATTTGATTACATGCTCTAAATCTTAGTCAACCATATCTCAACTAATGAGGCTATCATGACACCGACTTAGAGCCATATCTTGGATTCTTCTATTGAGATCACACTCTCAAGATCTTGATCATATCATATTCTTCTCTTCAACTCAATGATTTTGATGCCAATACTCAAGGTATATATTTATCTTCATGGAATCCATACTTGAATCCAACACATGGACTACAAGCATGACCTATGGAATATTTCTTCATATAAAATCAGTGAAAACATTAGTCCATAGGGATTGTCATTAATCACCAGAACCACACATAGGGGCAATTACCCTTTCAATCTCCCCCATTTTGGTAATTGATGACAATCACAACAAGAGGGTTTATATAATGAATAATAGAAACAAGTACACAACTTATCCAAGAATAAGTTGTATATAAGAGGTTGTATTTGATATGGTTAATTAACACACAGATACTAGCCCATATCAAAACCGATTCTACTCACACAAACTACAACTAAGGCATGAGATGTGAGTAGAACCATCATATATAGAGCAAACTCCCCCACAATATATGCACGTGTGATGATCTTGAATTTCATTGCATACATTTTCAAGCATAACCTTTGGGAGAGTTTCCACTATATATACAACCATGCAAAACATAATAAATATGGACTGCATGAAAGGCAAACACTTAAGAACAAACCAATCTTAAGTAGAAAGCCATTTCCCTTAAAACCCTTTAAACTTCTCCCCCATTGACAACAAGTGCCAAAATGGATAACAAGGTTAGAAGGACAATATAGTATGAGTTCCTACCCAAGTTGTGCATTACTCGTAATATGAGTGAAATCACATGCACATATCCAATGACGAACACTTGGAGGAAATCAAACTATATGGAGGATCAAGGATTGCTAAAAGGATAACAAGGTCAAGAAACTTCAACAGATGAAGAAAGCAATCAAAAGATCCAAATAATCAAATGGACAAATAGTGCTCTAAGTGAAATAAGGAAGCTCCCCAAGGTTCGTGCATAAATTAGTTGTTTCATTTGAATACAATATGCATAAACATGGAATCCTCACTCCCTCTATATTATTTAGAACACAACCAAGATACAAGGATTAGATATAAACCAATACACTTGTCAAGACAAGCTTAAGTCCAAAAGAAACCAAATATGAGATGAGTGCGTGAAGATGCAATAAAAATAAACCAAGCACTCATAAATCAAGACCTTACCAGAACCATTAAAAATCAAGAGGGTAAGAGTGATTGTCGGAAAAGAGCGAGCATATCAAGGCAAGAGATTAACACTCTCGTGTATGTAAGTTTCTAAGTAAAAAACATGAGAATAATCCACAAAGAAACATCCACACATAAGTGGGAGCATAACAACGTTCTTGAATATGTAATTCACATATTGGTGAACAATGTGTTGGGTATTATAAATGATGACATCATTTAGATGAAATTAGACATCATGTGACCCATGTTCTTAGTTGTAAAGAACAAAGATTCTAGAATGATTTCTGAGTTAATCACTAAATCAGAGTTAAGTTTAGCGCAAAGGAAACATGGTCAGAATTGAAGTTGCAAGTGTTACACTTGGATTAAAACTATAAAGATATAGAAGTATTGGGATACTTCAGAATTAGCAAGTATGATTTTGGTTTTAAGAAAGTTTGACTTTCGACTAAGTGTGTTTATAATTGTACATGACATATTGAAAAAATCAAATTGATTTATAGATTCTCATTGTATATACTAGAAAACATAAGTCTCACTTTGTCACCAAAATGCTAAAAGCACATTATATGATAATGGTATTATTATCAAATAGGTGACATTAATGATTTAAAAAATAGGACCTTATGAATCTGGTAAAATAGATTTAGGACAGTAAGTCCTCCATAATCAAGCATGATCAATAAACACATATGAGATATGGTTTATAATTAGTAGCAATGTAGCTAGATTATTTGTACTCTAGTGCAAGTGGGAGACTGAAGAAAATATGTCCTAGAGAAAAATAATAAAGGAGTTTATTATCATATTTCATTAGTTTATAATAGTTTTATATCATGCTATAACTGTATCAATTGGAAACATTAATACATGTGTGATATGTAAACAAACCTAGGTCCCTAGTAGCCTCTATTTAATTAGTTCATTGGTCAATGGATGGTCAAGGTTTCCAAATCATGTTGGTGCTTCGACACCTATTGACAGTGGAGCCATATTACTGGAGAATGAGATGATGGACGGTTCCCACAGATGATTGTTACGACACGATCATATCAATTTGTAGTTGTAATTGCCAGAAACATAGTGACTTGTTCCTCAGACCGTGAGACCATATTTAATCATTGTCATCCGAGAGTGCTTAGAGAGCATCAAATGTCACTCCGTGAAACGGTGACCATAAATATGTTGTTGGATACTCAAAGGGTAGGTAGTGTATATGTCAAGGGCGGGATTTGTACATCTGCGTGATAGAAGATACTCTGGGTCAACTCGAATAAGTTATATCTAATATGTTGTGCAACATGTGACTAGGTCATTGGTATATCACTTATCGGTACAAGTAAAGTAGCATTTGTCGGTAACGAGGTTGAACCCGACATGGTGATGTCGATGATCAAATCTTAGATAATACAAGTATCACAGAGATAAAAGGAATACGACATATTGTTTAAGGTTCAACACGATGGTGACTCGTGGAGTGCATAGGGGTTAATATGAGCATCCGGTCCCGCTATTGATCATTGATAGAGATTATTCTATAATATTTCCGAACCATAGGGACACATGCTTAAAGGCATTATGACGCTTAGAGATCGTCCTGTAAAAAGGAATCATAGAAGGGAGAGAAACAAGAATTGTTTTAGAGAAATCCGAAGTTGTTCGAAGAAAGAAAGAAAAAACTAAAAAGAATTTCAGATAAATGGAAATTTAAATATGTATTTATTATATGTTAATTATAAATTAATAAATTTTAAATCATATTTAAATTAACACGAGATGGGCTGCAGATGCTGCTGCCACTGCGAGGCGGGCCACGAGCATGGGTGGCTGGCCCACCCGGCCGCGTTGGTCGTTGCTGTCGCGCTAGGCCGCAGGCGAGCAAGGCCAGCCCACCCAGGCCGCTTGCTCCCGTCTGTCGCCTGGCGGGCCACGGGTGGTGGTTGGCCCACCCGGCCCGCAACAGCTGACCATGGGAGCGCCCTCGTGGGCCATGTTGCCAACAGTGGTGGAGCGTGGTGGAGCGTGGAAAAAATACAAGAGGGGGCAAATTTTGTTCTTCAATGAAGTGAAATTACCATAATTTCTCAATTCTCGGTCAAAAATCAGATAATTAAAAATAATGCCTAAGAGTATCTTTAGCAGATTTCAAACAACCCAATAATGTAAAACACGGATGGGGTAAGCCGGAAACAGTTTTTGCGGTACCACACGGGCCGGGCAACCGCTTTCTCGTCTAGGCCAGGCCTTCTTATGCATCTCAGCCTCTATCCCACACACTACATACGAGGCAGAGGTGTTGACAGCGGCTACTGAGATCACGTATAGTGGATACGCTAAGGGCAGATGTTAGGATAGTAATCCTGGCATTATGGTCCAATCCCAGGAAAAAGTATAGGTGGACACCAAACTTTATGTTGAGCGCTCTAGATTTTTCTCCTGCATATATCTGTTTAGATAAGCATTGGACGCTAATCTATAGCGTCCTTGATAAACACCCAGCATTGAGGAGTGGGGCGCTTGGATGATTTTCCAATTTAACAATATATCCTTATTTTTTTCACCTAAGCGTACATCTTGATTAACGCCTAGCGTTAAACATGTCCTAAGAGAGACGGTGGCTATTTTTAAGGTCGATAATTTTTAGTACCAACCGTTTTGCAGGATCTATTTGGTGTGTGGTTTTTAAACTAAAAATGCAAAAGTGCTAGTACACTTAGTATACGCAGGTCATAAACGATGACAACTGGGCAGAGAATCACCACGTGACATACATGGTAAGCAACCTGAAAAACCAAAAAACCTGGGTAGGGAATCGTGTTTTGATCAATTATTTGTGGTCAAATGTGGCCCAATTTCATCTCCACGTAGCTCCGCACAGCGCCAAGGCTGGGGGTGGCTCACCCGAGTTGTCCACTGGCCTAGTCGGCTGCCAGCCCACTATTTCCTTTGTATTTTTAGTCTCACATGATCCAAAGAGGAGGACACACCTTCCAGTCTATATATAGAGCTGTCCATAGGAAGATTGAAAGACATCTATAAGATATTCTTTTTGGCTATATCCCCACTCTCTAGTTGTCTTTGCTAGTGTGGTTTCCTACACGTGCAATCAATCAACATTGGCAAGAGATCCAACATAAGTATTTCAGGAGAAATTAACCGAACAGCCTGATCGACATCCTAGTGAACCAAGAGTATGAATTACAAATATTGAGAATGTAGAAGCCGGGACAAATATTACGGGATCCTCCTCCTCGTGACAATCATGAATCAATCCAAAATCGATCCGTTGAAAAAAGATCTGAAAGACCATACCTATAGAATCTTAATCTTTTAGGACCACCACTGACACCAAAAAAGAGATCTTGTCGTCGAATAAAAAGCCGAAGATCATTTATTATAGACGATGACATCTCCATTAACATAGAGATCAAAATAATACTCCATCCGTCCTAGTTTCTAGGGCACAATCCTAAAATCTATTTGTCCCATAACCCCTCACCTCCTAGGCATAATTGTATTTAATGTGGGAGAGCAACCGTGTGAGCAGGCAGCATTTTTTACATCGTAAAATCGTGTGAGCAATTACTTCACACTTACTCCCTACGGTCAGTTTCTAGTGCATGCGGAAGTGGAAAGAAAGGGGAGAAGGCATCATGCAGTGTGAAACAGTTCCACCTTTTGCATGCAAAAACTGGTCGCCTCCTCTTCCTAGTGGTACGTGAACAGGCTCCATTTTTGCTGTATAAAAGAAACGGTAGACATTGCTCACGGCAGCCACAACGATGGAAGGAGTAGGAGACCCACTAGTTGATAGTCTAGTGGAAACCATAGACGGGGAGGTGGAGCAGCAAGGCGCCATGGTTGATGCGGAGGAGGTCCATGGCGCGGTGGAGCAAAATGATCATGGCGCGGTGGAGGAGGGCCAAGTTGATGTGGAAGAACTCGAGAAGGAATTCGAGAGGCTTCATGAAACCATCCAAGGGCTTTTTGAAAAAGTTGATCGTACATTTGCAGGTCAAGACAAGATTTCGGCCAGGTTTAAGTACATCTGCACCACTAACTTGACGATGTTACCCACTGCTATGTTGCCATCTTTATGTAAGGGATGCATATTCCCTGCTATGTGCCGAAGGTGTGGTGTGCGCGGTGAGGCATCGATTTTTGATGCAAGGACTGTGCAACTAAGGTAGGAATTGGTGAAGATGGTGTATGCACTCGTTGTGGTCATAACACCTCTACCATTGTCGAGGATCAAACTGAGTTTGTGCATGATACCGAGATTAACTAGTTACCATGTTTTCATGATCTTGTTTTGGAGGCAAATTATGGACTGTAATAAAATATTTGTTGCAATGGATCAAGTTGGAATTTATTTGCATTTTAAGTTAATTTGATTTCTTTTTCACAAAATATAAGTCCAACTATTACAGTGATCAACTAAAACAGTCATTCCGACGGTGACCTGCAAGACCAAGAGGAGGAAAGCCACCGGCATGACGAGTAGCATTGCCTGGTCGAGAAAGAAAAGCAACGCGAGAGAGACCCCGGAGGACGAGGGGCGGCGACCAGCGATTTCCATCGGCTCCCTGCTCAGACGCCATGGAAACAAGGAGGAGATGAGAAGAGCTGCTTCTGTTCGTCTCCCAAACGCCATGGATATAAAAAGGGAGAAGATTGGCGCTGCAATTTCGTTTGAGTTTTGAGACAAACTAGATCGGCGCCAGAATTTTGGGGCAAAATATTTTGTTTAGGAAGGAAAGCTGCGCGCGGAGAAAATTTCGTAGTCACCATCGCGGGAATTCTCGGAGGGAAGAAGCAAAAGGCAGACGCGATCCGGAAAAACCAGTGTATGCAGAGATAAATCCGGGATTATTTCTCGTATTTATTATTCCAACATTTAATGCCCGAAATCGTGGAGGTAAGGAGATGGAGAGAAAAACCAGCGCCAATCACGTTATGGTTTGGGCCAAGATTTTCAAAAATGATGCCCTAGAAACTCGGACGGAGGGAGTAACAACAAAACACTAATCTAATTTTCAAAAACACTACTTTGATTAAAACTCTACCTATAAATCGGATTCTCCATCCCTCCCAATATCGGCGAGACCAGCTGGAGGAGCAAAAACCCATCTACCAAAAAGACAAAGATGTTGTGGCTAGTGTGGCATCCCGCAAAACCACTACTAGAAAATCGCGTTGTTTTTGTGCATTGCATCGTCATGATCGCATGCTCATGTCATCATGCCACATTGCATTTGAGCATCATCATCATCTTGCATTTGTTTGCATAAAACTATTTTCGGAAAACCTAGTTTTGTTTTCCAAACGCCCCATCTTTATTCAAACAACCAAAACCGGGTCTCCGGATTATTTTGTTTTGTCCGCTATCGGTTTGCAGAGGCTATGTTTTAATCAAATAAAAATATTTATTATTTTTAGCGGGGCAGTCGAACGGGCCGTTTCGACCCGAACGACCACCCCCAGGATTTTACAAACGGTCCACCCAATTCCTAAATCTACCAACCTATCTACCCAGCCCTTCCCTCCACATCACCCCACCCAATCCCCACCTGCCACGTCGCCCTGTCCACCACCCCACCCAACCAGAGACCGCCACTTGGCTCACCACCTAACCCCTACTCTCTCTCCCCTCCACCTCACACTCAACTCCCCTGCCTCCACCACACACGACGCACACAGCAACGCACGCACTCACGCGACACACGCACGCCACGTCCCTGGCCCACATGCCCCGCACGCCACCCGTGTCGTCCCCGACCCTTCTTCCTCCTCCCGCCGCGCGCTTGCTGCTCTCTTCTTCCTCCGCCCCGGCGCATGCTCCCCCGTTTCCGCTCCCTCCCCCTGGCTCCCGTCCTCCGGCCCGCGCCGCCATGCTCCTCCCCGTCTCGCGGCGAGCCCGCCCCTCGCCCCATCGCTCCCCCTCCTCGTTCCCGCTCCCGCCGGAGGCCGCCGCCGCCGGACGGCACCGCCTCCTCACCGGCTCGCTCCACCACCGCCCTCCGCTCGCCACTCCTCTCCCAGTCGCCCTCTCGCCCTCGCCTGCGCCCCTCGCTCCCGCGTCGCCGGAGCCGGCCCCGCGCCCCTCGCTCTCGTCGGCGCGCGGCCCGCCTCTGCCACACCTCGCGCCCCTCCCGCCCCGCCAAGTCCCTGCCTCCTCCTCTCGCCGCCGGCGAGCTCCCCGTCGCCGCCTCCCGCAGCAGTCGCGGCCGCCTCCTTCCCAGGCGCCCGTCCGCGTCGAGCCGTCCCGCGGCCCGCACCTCCCCGGGGCTCAGTCTCCCTGGCCATCGCCGCCTCCGGCCATGGGCCAAGCCTGCCATCCTCCTCGTCCCTCCCGGCCGTCCGTCCGCGTCACGGGGCCCCACCTCGCGAGCCCCGCCGGCTTCTGCTTCCTCCGCCTCGCTGCGTCGGCGTCCGCCTCGTCCGTGCCGCGTCTGTGGGTTTCCTTTTCGCATTGTGGCAATCAGTGAAGTGTAGATGAAGAACCATGGTGCTGCAGGGCATCCAAGGACCAAGTCTGTTTCCATGCTCGTGTTGAAGTGATCTGTCCCGATGTTCATGTTGATGCCATCAGCAAATAGACAAGTGGTAAGGTGACCCGGAGTATCCCGACGAGAACGGTCCGATGTGAAGATCTTCACCCAGAAACACCATGTTCTCCTTCCCGGACCCGAAGACCACCAAGCTCTTCTTCCTGGAACGACAAGTGCTTCGACACGAATCCGATGCCGACGACGTCGCACGCCAAGTTCGTCTTTCCGAACACCGAGCGACAAGGTCTACTTCACGGATCTGAAGACCCCGGTACCCGATCCACTCGAGTTCGCCATCGACGACAAGACCGACAACATGGCCCGACCACCGCAGATGCGACAAGATCTACCTCTGAAGCCGAGAACGATCCCGTCGAGACCGATCCCCGGACCAAGGCCGTCGAACCCTGGACCCTGAGACCGACCCCGAACCCCGGAACCCCAAGATCGTCGAGACCCCTAATGTGTGACCCTTATCCGAACCCCTATTTTTATAGATGCCAAACATAAAACTTGTCGCATATTGAATTGTCAAACTCGCATGCATATCTGTGGTTTGGGGGCCTTATGCCGATTCACCTGATAATTAAATATGGGGCCCATATGCGGGCAAATCTAGCCTTATATCGGCCTCATTTAAATTGTGTAGCGAACCCGGTGCTATCTTCAACCATGTTAAACAACATTTAAATTGCGGGGTAGATAAATAACTTGAAACGTTTAATAAATTGTCGGGACCCCGGTTCCGCTTAATACTGACCTACTTGCATCGCATCCTTGCCATGCCATGCATCATACATGCATCATGCCGATCTTCTGCCATTGTATTAAATATTGCATCCGGTGTTTCTTCTAGTGTTTTAGTTCTTCGCGGATAAGGCCGTTGAGTTGATGTGAGCTTCGCCCCGATCTTCGGTTGAACCTTCGACAATGTTTTCAGGCGAGCATCTCCCCCTTTCTACCTATCTTACTTTTATAGTATTTATTCCCTCCTGTTGATCTATTGCTACCTGTGTTGCGTTGCTCTAGTTTTCGTACCCGTAATATCCCTTGCAGCCCTATATTGCCTTGGACACATCCTATTACTTGTTGTTTGGTAGATAGTTGGACTTGCGCGTCATAGTCGCTTGCTCAAGTGCTGTTGCGTTTCGTCCAGTGCCACAGTTGTTGGAGTATTGCCGCATGTTGATGTTGGAGATGATCATAGTTTTACTTACTGTTCACTTTAATTCCGGTTTAACAACTAAAATTGAAGTAAGCAGAGGCATCGGTGGGTGATAGAGAATATTTGGTTTCCGAACGCCCACTTGTGTCCCATAGGACCCCGAGTACTTGATACCTGTTCCTTGATTTATCGCGCTATCCACATCCGGGAGGTATATGGGACCCCCCTGAGCCAGAGCTTGATTCAGTCTTATTTCTTGGGGCCACAAACTATTTCGAGGTTTTATTTACTATCCTGTACTTATGCCATGCTACTTCTGTATTTACGATTGTGCGAGGGGCACACTGTACTGTTTAGGTAAGCGGAATGTTTTCGCGGTATCGACAAGCCCAGCCACACTTTCGGGTTCCCAGTCGTTTACAGCCATTGACGCAAACCTTGAGTCCGTCTCGGAGCTTGCTTACTTCGTTGCGGGTCTACTCAATGGGGTGGCCTCCTGAAATATTTCTGAATCCTGTGATTGCTTAGTCGTGAAAGCCTCGTTGCGTTTTGATTTGGTTTTTCCGAGGTTGATCGAGCGTGTGTTGCTATTGGTGCACCCCGGCCGGGTAAAACTTTCTGAAAGCCGTGTCCGCGGTTATGGACGACTTGGAGCACAGTATCTCGACCATAGACAAGCATAACTAAAGTTTATTGCTACAAATTTGACTTTATAATGACTAGTAATCAGCTTCACTATAATGGAATGGCTAAATAATACTGCCCACAATTGCTTGTTTGGAGTGTCGCTTGCGACCATTGTATCTGACTAGTAAGTATTGCAACTACAACGGAATGGCTACCTAAAAGTACCAACAACTGCTGGGTTTCGGGGTTATCTCATGCTAATTGTATCTGACTAGTAAGTGTCGTAACTATAACGGAATGGTTAACTAAAAGTGCCCACTGCTTACTTTATCAGGATGATTATCTAAACCTGACTAGTAATTGCTGCAACAATAACTGAATAAATAAAACTGCCAACTGTGTGAGTTTTTCGGTTGACTTCCTCGTCTGGTCTCGAGGGGGAAACACCAGGATGGGTTTGTTTGGTGTTAGCCTCAGGTTGGATCCGGATAGGTCTTTCTTACCCCTCTCTGATAACCGCCAGTTGTATCGAGTCTCTATAGGTTGTTTAGTGCATGCTGCCGCTGCCGCTTCAGTCCACCATACCTATGTAGGCGAGGACCGCCGAATTCTAGCCTCGCCGTGTACTGGCCTCAGTACTGACGCTCCTTCTTTTTCCTTTGCCCTTTGTCGGCACCCCTTTTGTTTAAGCAGGTTTTGAGATCGACGTCGTTAGCAGGGTTACCCTTCCGGCTTGGCCTGGGCAGGGTTATGGACGCCATTGGTTATTCTTCAGGGCTCTTAGCCCCATTTGCATCTTGTCCGTAGTCGGACGCTCTATCATTCTCAAGGTGATTTGGATCTTTGTGCTGTATATCTGTATTCTTGACTCATGGAGTCGCTGTTATATATATCTGTTCTGTGGGTCCCATCGAGGACTGTTGTGTAATGTTATTACTTCGTTTTCCACCCGCACGCAAGTGCCTGGTGGGCACCTTTGAATCGTTTTTATGCGGGTTTGGCGGGTTTCGCTAAAACTTGCATAGGTCCGATTCTGAGGGTGTTACAGAGTGGTATCAGAGCTCAGCAGTTGCGATACCCCACAAGTCCAGCCTGTAGGATAACCTAGCTAACGGCCGAAGTAGAGTGTCAAAACTAATTTGCAAAATCGGTTGGATAGATCTGGTTAGGTCTGCTTTTACTCCTTACCCCTCTACTATTCTCCTCTTACCTCTGCGTGTTTTGAATCCGCTCTCGTCCCTTTCTTCGAGTCCAGGAATTCTCGTGGTTGGGTTTCCGTCGTACCTTCAGGGTTTCGCTTCCTTCTTTGATAACGGTGTTCTACCATCCGGTGTTTAAGCTGCCTGAGGAATCCGTCTGCTGTGGTACCATTCTTTGTTCCTTGTTTGTGCCTCCCGGTGTTTTCCGACGCGACGACATCCTCTACGCCAGATCCGATGCAGCGTCTGCATCACTCCGTGTTCCGAACCTCGTTTGTCGAGATCTTCAGTCTAATTTCGAGAATGGTTGCACGCTTTTCCACTGATTGTGCGGAGTAATAGTTTGGGTGCGTGATGGATTGGCCCCCATGCCGACTACCCCTTCTATTCGCTTTTGTACATTGAAGTGGATGAGAATGCATCGGTTCCCTCTTTCCATCGAAGTTAGAGGTGGCTTTATTTGTGGATACCTCTACCTTCGCCCTTTGTTCCCGGAGTGTTCCCTCGATGATCACGGACAATGACCTCTTGTTAGTGGTGGCGCGAGGATCTACACGAAGCGAGAAGACGCCGTTCGCCGACCTTCCTTCCGGTACCATGAGGCGGATCTCGAGGGCGAGATCCCTTGTTAGTGGTGTCGAATTGTGGCATCCCGCAAAACCACTACTAGAAAATCGCGTTGTTTTTGTGCATTGCATCGTCATGATCGCATGCTCATGTCATCATGCCACATTGCATTTGAGCATCGTCATCATCTTGCATTTGTTTGCATAAAACTATTTTCGGAAAACCTAGTTTTGTTTTCCAAACGCCCCATCTTTATTCAAACAACCAAAACCGGGTCTCCGGATTATTTTGTTTTGTCCGCTATCGGTTTGCAGAGGCTATGTTTTAATCAAATAAAAATATTTATTATTTTTAGCGGGGCAGTCGAACGGGCCGTTTCGACCCGAACGACCACCCCCAGGATTTTACAAACGGCCCACCCAATTCCTAAATCTACCAACCTATCTACCCAGCCCTTCCCTCCACATCACCCCACCCAATCCCCACCTGCCACGTCGCCCTGTCCACCACCCCACCCAACCAGAGACCGCCACTTGGCTCACCACCTAACCCCTACTCTCTCTCCCCTCCACCTCACACTCAACTCCCCTGCCTCCACCACACACGACGCACACAGCAACGCACGCACTCACGCGACACACGCACGCCACGTCCCTGGCCCACATGCCCCGCACGCCACCCGCGCCGGCCCCGACCCTTCTTCCTCCTCCCGCCGCGCGCTTGCTGCTCTCTTCTTCCTCCGCCCCGGCGCCTGCTCCCCCGTTTCCGCTCCCTCCCCCTGGCTCCCATCCTCCGGCCCGCGCCGCCATGCTCCTCCCCGTCTCGCGGCGAGCCCGCCCCTCGCCCCATCGCTCCCCCTCCTCGTTCCCGCTCCCGCCGGAGGCCGCCGCCGCCCGACGGCACCGCCTCCTCACCGGCTCGCTCCACCACCGCCCTCCGCTCTCCACTCCTCTCCCAGTTGCCCTCTCGCCCTCGCCTGGCGCCCCTCGCTCCCGCGTCGCCGGAGCCGGCCCCGCGCACCTCGCTCTCGTCGGCGCGCGGCCCGCCTCTGCCACACCTCGCGCCCCTCCCGCTCTGCGCCGCCGCTCCGCCGCGGCCCGCGTCCGTCTCCCTCCGAGCCTCGCCGCCGTTCTCCTCCACCTCCGTCGACCGCACGCGCGTCCCGCCTCCTCTCGTCGCCGGCCCCGCACGCCCTCCCCGCGGCCGCCCCATCTCGCCTCCGCCCCGAGCCCGGCCGCGCCCAACCGCCGGTCTCCGCCCGCCGGAGCCGCCCCTGCCATCCCCGCCCCGCCAAGTCCCTGCCTCCTCCTCTCGCCGCCGGCGAGCTCCCCGTCGCCGCCTCCCGCAGCAGTCGCGGCCGCCTCCTTCCCAGGCGCCCGTCCGCGTCGAGCCGTCCCGCGGCCCGCGCCTCCCCGGGGCTCAGTCTCCCTGGCCATCGCCGCCTCCGGCCATGGGCCAAGCCTGCCATCCTCCTCGTCCCTCCCGGCCGTCCGTCCGCGTCATGGGGCCCCACCTCGCGAGCCCCGCCGGCTTCTGCTTCCTCCGCCTCGCTGCGTCGGCGTCCGCCTCGTCCGTGCCGCGTCTGTGGGTTTCCTTTTCGCATCGTGGCAATCAGTGAAGTGTAGATGAAGAACCATGGTGCTGCAGGGCATCCAAGGACCAAGTCTGTTTCCATGCTCGTGTTGAAGTGATCTGTCCCGATGGTCATGTTGATGCCATCAGCAAATAGACAAGTGGTAAGGTGACCCGGAGTATCCCGACGAGAACGGTCCGATGTGAAGATCTTCACCCAGAAACACCATGTTCTCCTTCCCGGACCCGAAGACCACCAAGATCTTCTTCCTGGAACGACAAGTGCTTCGACACGAATCCGATGCCGACGACGTCGCACGCCAAGTTCGTCTTTCCGAACACCGAGCGACAAGGTCTACTTCACGGATCTGAAGACCCCGGTACCCGATCCACTCGAGTTCGCCATCGACGACAAGACCGACAACATGGCCCGACCACCGCAGATGCGACAAGATCTACCTCTGAAGCCGAGAACGATCCCGTCGAGACCGATCCCCGGACCAAGGCCGTCGAACCCTGGACCCTGAGACCGACCCCGAACCCCGGAACCCCAAGATCGTCGAGACCCCTAATGTGTGACCCTTATCCGAACCCCTATTTTTATAGATGCCAAACATAAAACTTGTCGCATATTGAATTGTCAAACTCGCATGCATATCTGTGGTTTGGGGGCCTTATGCCGATTCACCTGATAATTAAATATGGGGCCCATATGCGGGCAAATCTAGCCTTATATCGGCCTCATTTAAATTGTGTAGCGAACCCGGTGCTATCTTCTACCATGTTAAACAACATTTAAATTGCGGAGTAGATAAATAACTTGAACCGTTTAATAAATTGTCGGGACCCCGGTTCCGCTTAATACTGACCTACTTGCATCGCATCCTTGCCATGACATGCATCATACATGCATCATGCCGATCTTCTGCCATTGTATTAAATATTGCATCCGGTGTTTCTTCTAGTGTTTTAGTTCTTCGCGGATAAGGCCGTTGAGTTGATGTGAGCTTCGCCCCGATCTTCGGTTGAACCTTCGACAATGTTTTCAGGCGAGCATCTCCCCCTTTCTACCTATCTTACTTTTATAGTATTTATTCCCTCCTGTTGATCTATTGCTACCTGTGTTGCGTTGCTCTAGTTTCCGTACCCGTGATATCCCTTGCAGCCCTATATTGCCTTGGACACATCCTATTACTTGTTGTTTGGTAGATAGTTGGACTTGCGCGTCATAGTCGCTTGCTCAAGTGCTGTTGCGTTTCGTCCAATGCCACAGTTGTTGGAGTATTGCCGCATGTTGATGTTGGAGATGATCATAGTTTTACTTACCGTTCACTTTAATTCCGGTTTAACAACTAAAATTGAAGTAAGCAGAGGCATCGGTGGGTGATAGAGAATATTTGGTTTCCGAACGCCCACTTGTGTCCCGTAGGACCCCGAGTACTTGATACTTGTTCCTTGATTTATCGCGCTATCCACATCCGGGAGGTATATGGGACCCCCCTGAGCCAGAGCTTGATTCAGTCTTATTTCTTGGGGCCACAAACTAGTTCGAGGTTTTATTTACTATCCTGTACTTATGCCATGCTACTTCTGTATTTACGATTGTGCGAGTGGCACACTGTACTGTTTAGGTAAGCGGAATGTTTTCGCGGTATCGACAAGCCCAGCCACACTTTCGGGTTCCCAGTCGTTTACAGCCATTGACGCAAACCTTGAGTCCGTCTCGGAGCTTGCTTACTTCGTTGCGGGTCTACTCAATGGGGTGGCCCCCTGAAATATTTCTGAATCCTGTGATTGCTTAGTCGTGAAAGCCTCGTTGCGTTTTGATTTGGTTTTTCCGAGGTTGATCGAGCGTGTGTTGCTATTGGTGCATCCCGGCCGGGTAAAACTTTCTGAAAGCCGTGTCCGCGGTTATGGACGACTTGGAGCACATTATCTCGACCATAGACAAGCATAACTAAAGTTTATTGCTACAAATTTGACTTTATAATGACTAGTAATCAGCTTCACTATAATGGAATGGCTAAATAATACTGCCCACAATTGCTTGTTTGGAGTGTCGCTTGCGACCATTGTATCTGACTAGTAAGTATTGCAACTACAACGGAATGGCTACCTAAAAGTACCAACAACTGCTGGGTTTCGGGGTTATCTCATGCTAATTGTATCTGACTAGTAAGTGTCGTAACTATAACGGAATGGTTAACTAAAAGTGCCCACTGCTTACTTTATCAGGATGATTATCTAAACCTGACTAGTAATTGCTGCAACAATAACTGAATAAATAAAACTGCCAACTGTGTGAGTTTCTCGGTTGACTTCCTCGTCTGGTCTCGAGGGGGAAACACCAGGATGGGTTTGTTTGGTGTTAGCCTCAGGTTGGATCCGGATAGGTCTTTCTTACCCCTCTCTGATAACCGCCAGTTGTATAGAGTCTCTATAGGTTGTTTAGTGCATGCTGCCGCTGCCGCTTCAGTCCACCATACCTATGTAGGCGAGGACCGCCGAATTCTAGCCTCGCCGTGTACTGGCCTCAGTACTGACGCTCCTTCTTTTTCCTTTGCCCTTTGTCGGCACCCCTTTTGTTTAAGCAGGTTTTGAGATCGACGTCGTTAGCAGGGTTACCCTTCCGGCTTGGCCTGGGCAGGGTTATGGACGCCATTGGTTATTCTTCAGGGCTCTTAGCCCCATTTGCATCTTGTCCGTAGTCGGACGCTCTATCATTCTCAAGGTGATTTGGATCTTTGTGTTGTATATCTGTATTCTTGACTCATGGAGTCGCTGTTATATATATCTGTTCTGTGGGTCCCATCGAGGACTGTTGTGTAATGTTATTACTTCGTTTTCCACCCGTACGCAATTGTCTGGTGGGCACCTTTGAATCGTTTCTATGCAGGTTTGGCGGGTTTCGCTAAAACTTGCATAGGTCCGATTCTGAGGGTGTTACAGCTAGGTCAGTAGAGGAGACAGCGGCTGCGATGTACGGGACGGCAGCCGTCATCCATTTTATGGATCGGAAGGAGTACAACAAACAGCGTTGTTTAAATGGCTCACTTGCCCCACGATGGCCCAACGTAGCGTGGGTTAGCTTGATGGGCCGTCAGCGCCGCTCTCCTTCTCTATGCCCCTTCTGATCCTTTGATCAACATCAGCGCCTTCTGCATGCCCCTTGTGTAGTTGTCTGCTGGAGAGGGTCAGAGATGGTGCTGATATAAGAAAGTGCATGTGGAGGCTTGCAAATGACGCAGCCCATAATTGTGCCCAACAGTTTTTAGTAGACATCCTTCAAAAGGATTATGATCCCGCTGTTTAAGTAATGAAGTTTGCAATTCGCAAAAAAAAGGGGGTACCCTCACAGAATCCGAACTCAATTTCCGACTAGGTGCTACTCTTCGCTAGCCGGTTAGCTTGTACAGCTTACCGCGAATTTTCCGCAATTAGTTGCATATGTATTTTCGAGTTTTTTTTTAAAAAATAAAAAATAAATTTATGACATTGATTATGTTATAGCTTGTGTACCTAAAAAAGTTGTCCCAAAATATGATCATATGTGACATTTGTAAAAAAATCATAATGCATAGTATCGTGTGTTATGCGTGCAACATTTATTTATTTTATGTAGACCAGGTCATGTCATATTTTGAGATGAAAATTTACATATGCATAAGATACAATCGATTAATTTTGTATTTTCTAAAAAAACTTGGAAGTGCGGCATTAGGATGTGGAGTGGGATCCCGTCAAAGTTCCACTTTCAGTTTATTTGTCAAAATCTAGTTTAAATTTCGAGCAAAAATTTGAACTACTCCCTCCGTCCCAAAATAGATGTCTTAGATTTGTTAAAATTTGGATGAATCTATATACTAAATAGTGTCTAGATTCGTTCAAATTTTGACAAATCTGAGACATCTATTTTAGAACGGAGGGAGTAAAATTTATCAAATAACTAATAGGGATGCATGTGCAACTAGTTGCAAACTTTAGTTTCTCCAATTTACATGTTTTCCATGAGAAACATGGAACTGAGAGCAAGCACAGCGTGTGGTTGAGTCTAAGAGAAAAAACCAACTTATGTCTAGAGGAAGAAAAGAGCTCCACCACCGTTTAGGCTCAGCTAGTGGGACATAGCCTGGTCCACTTTTTCCCACCAAACTTCTCCTCATCTTCTTATGAATTGAATAGAAATAATATTTTATTTGGCTGGACTATGTGTCTAGTAACTCAGTATAAAGAATCTTTTTCTTAGCCACTAGATCTAAGATTTCTTAGACTCAGAGTTTTCATCACGCCGTGCTTGCTCTCAGAGATAGCGATGTACTACCATCGACTCCTGAACGATCAGTGTCAGTACGTGTGGAGCAGGGCCGGAGAGTAGTCCAGGTCAAACTGAGCGCTGTGTAGACGCTGGGACGGCTGGACGCTGTTGACGCACCCTGACCAAACACGTCGGCAGCATGGGCATACAAACAGACAGATGAAACATTGGCGAGCACCTCATAAAGTCTCTATCAGGACGTGGCCTGGTTTACAACATCATCAGAGCACAGAGTGACGGTCACGGAGGGGGGTAGGGGCAAGCAACACATTCACACAGCTGATCTATTCTACCTCAAGCTCTCACATCACCAACTGGTATGCATACATAATATATATGTTTTTGCATGGTAACACGTGTCTTATTTATACTTCCTTCGTTCTAAAATATAAGACGTTTTAGGTTTGTGAAGAAAACGAATCTAAACTTATTTTAGTATGTAGATTCATTCAACTTTGAATGAATGGTGAATGAATCTACATACTAAAATAAGTCTAGATTCGTTTTCTTCACAAACCTAAAACGTCTTATATTTTAAAACGGAGGAAGTATATTATAAAAATCATAGTACAAGTCACGTAAACACAGACCTGGCAAACCTGAAAAGATAGCGTAAGACAAGCCTTTGCATAAAAGACCACTAGCCAAGCAAGAAAACAGCAGAGGAGTTTGCATCATCGATCACCAATACGTACAGATCAGGAGGAAAATTAGAAAGGAACACAGGCAACAAATGAAGCAAACTAGATGTGACTATATACATAGAGAGATGACATCTTCATGAAGACATCATACATATTTCGGAACAGCACATGTCACGCCACGATCTGATTCTACTTGGTGATGGCGTGGATGTCACGCCTGCTATCTCTCCGATTCCCACAACTTACAAACACGCTATTTTAGATCCTGTCTATGCGCAATGAGTTTGATGCTCTTATTCGAAATAACACGTGGTCTCTAGTTTTCAAAACAATTGGGTGCAAATGTTGTTTCGGGCAAACGGATTTTTTCGACACAAATATTATTCGGATGGTACTCTTGGACGTTATAAAGCTCAATGGGTATGTCGGGATAACAACATGGCATTGATTTTGATAAGACCTTCTCTCCAGTTCTCAAACCGAGCATTATAGGTGTCGTTCTTAGTCTTGTTGTTTCTTCCTCCTGGCCTATTCATCAATTAGATATTAAAAATGCTTTTTTTCATGGTACACTTAGTGAAACAGTTTAATGTCAACAACCCTCTGGCTTTGAGGATTCATCTTCTCCTAACCTTGTCCATCTTCTTCATAAATCTCTGTATGGTCTCAAGTAGGCCTCTCGGGCATGGTTTCAACGATTTGCCATTTTTATTCAGTCCATTGGATTTTCTCCTTCCAAGTCTGATTCTTCCCTCTTTATTTTTCACTCTTCTGAGCACACCGCCTATCTCTTACTCTATGTTGATGATATTGTTCTAACCGTCTCTTCCGACTCGTTCTTGACACACATCATTGCTTCTTCTCTTCATCGTGAATTCTCCATTACGGACTTGGGATCCCTTCATCATTTTCTTGGAGTTTCTTCTTCTCGCACATCTACTACTCTTTTCTCTCTCAACGCTAGTACATTATTGATCTTCTCTCACGTGCTGGTTTGTCCGATTGCCAGCCTTGTTGCACACCTGCTGAACTAGGTTCTAAATTGTCTTCTGATCGTGACCCTCTTTCTGATCCCACCTTCTATCGCAGTCTTGTTGGTGCTCTTCAATATGCCACTCTAACTCTTCCTGATATCTCCTATTCTGTTCAAGAATCCTGTCTCTATATGCATGATCCTCGTTCTCCTCACCTTGCTCATATTAAAAGAATTCTTCGATATCTCAAAGACACTCTCGGCCATGGTTTACTTATCAATTCTTCCTCTCCAACAAGCTTGACAGTTTATTCTGATGCAGACTGGACATGTTTTCCAGATACTCGACGATCCACATCCGGCTTTGGTGTTTATTTGGGTGATAATCTTGTTTCTTGGTCATCTAAAAGGCAGGTTACAGTTTCGAGGTCTTAAGCTGAAGAAAAATACAGATCAGTGGCCCATTCCGTTGCCGAAGCTGTTTGGCTTCGACAGATGCTAGTCGAGCTTCATCGCCTCGGAGATCTACTATTGTCTACCGTGATAACATCTCTGCAGTCTATATGGCATCTAACTCAGTTCAACATCGACATATCAAGCACATAGAAATTGATATTCACTTTGTCCGTGAGAAGGTGGCTCTCGGTGAAGTTCGTGTCCTCCATGTTCCAACCAGTGCACAATTTGTTGATATTTTCACTAAGGCTCTTCCAACGGCTTCATTCATCGATATTCGATCCAGTCTCAATATTATGGCGCTCGACGTTGACACTATGGAGGGATATTTGATAAACATGTTGTAGAGTTGGTTTAGGACTATTTGGCTTGGCCGGTTGGCTCATGTACCATATAAACCCTATACCCTTGATCAAATCAATACAAGTTACAAATCTATTCAATCTTACAATGATCAGTAAATAACAAACCCGATAGCAATTACACATAAATAAAAACTATAGCCATCAGATTTTGCCAGCTTCTTCGGATCGATAATTTGCCTCAAGTGCTTATTGAGCTTCTTCAATTATCCCTGGGTGACCCATTCTCCCTTCACTTCCTCATCCCCCACCGTAGCAACAATAGGGTTGCCAGATCCCAATTGCTCCACCGTCGACGGTAAATTGAGCTCTCGGGATGCGCCTCCCTTCAAACCAGTTGCGCCCTCTAGTTGAATCCTCTCAATCTACTCATACATCCACTCGGAATGGAAGCATTTCTTAAGATTCTAGAATCGAAACCCTAAATCCCAAATCTAAGGAAACCCCGGAAATTGGCATACAAAAACAAGAAATTGGCTGATGGAGAACTTAGATCTAACGTTTCTCTCCTCTAGCTTGCTCTCGCATTTCACAAATTCGCGCTCATAGTTGCCATTCTTCTCCTCCCTCGCAGTGACCAACCGCTTCAGTGGTGCGGTGTGTAGGTAGTCAGGACCATACCATGGCCGAGAGGGGCGGGAGGCCAAAGAGAATCTCGACATCTCCCGTTGGCTCTTTGAGGTGGATATGTGGTGGGTCCCGTGCTGAGGTGGATAAGTTGCGGGTCCCACTCGGCTCACCTAATCCAAATGGTTAAGGACTCGCTTCGCACATGGGCTATTTTCTCGTGAACAGACGTCGCCCGTATCTCTCTTTTCAATTCTAGAGAAATATGTCGCATAGGAGTTTTTCTTTTTTTGAGACGATGTGGCAGAGGAGCTGTTTGCCCCACGATGGCTCAATCGTAGCGTGGTTTGGCTTGGCTCCCTCTCCTTCTCGATGCTGGATCGTTGAGAATATTCCGCAATTAGTACTAGCAAACTTTAGTTTCCCCAATTTGCATGCTTTCCAGGAAAAAGCATGAAACTGTTTAACGAGAAGGCGATGTATCATCGATTCTTGGTGAACGATCAGTACTGTCAGTACGTGTGAGGCGGGGCCGGGGCGTAGTCCAGGACAAAAGAGCGCGATGTCTAGAGCTGAGAAGGCTGGACAGATGGATGATGAAACGTTGGCGAGCATGGGCATATAGAGATGAAACATTGGCGAGCACCTCATAAAGTCTCTATCAGGACGTGGCCTCTCACATCATCACCAACTGGTATTCACAACGGTCCAAGGAAACAGCAGAGGAGTTTGCATCATCAATCGCCAATACGTACAGATCAGGAAAAAAGAATGGAAAAGGAACACAATCAACAACTGAAGCACGCTAGACTTGTATCCATAGAGAGATGACACCTTCACGAAGACATCATACATACAGTATTTCGGAACAGCGCATGGCACGCCACGATCTGAATCTACTTGGTGATGGCGTAGATGGCATAGAGGATGCCGGGGAGGTAGCCGAGGAAGGTGAGCAAGAGGCAGATCCAGAACTCATGCTGCAAGTGCAAGAGAAACCATGAATTACAAGGCAAGACACAGCAAAAGGATAAAGGAGGAAAGGAAAGAATCCGATGCTTACCCCGCATCCGAACTTGAGGAAGACGCCGAGGGGCGGGAGGATGATGGCGATGATGATGTCGATGCAGGTGGCCGCGCCCATGGTCGATCGATCGGTCGATCCCCCTTCTTGGTCTTGATCTCTTGGTCGAGGAAGCAGTGAATGAAGAACTAGGCGATCGAAGAAAGCAGAGCAGATGAGGCCTGCTGAGGGGGTAGAGAAACGTATCTCCCCTGGTTCCGGTTTTATAGACGGACGGGGAAAGAAGTAGAGGGTGGACGGCGACGGCGACGGCGAGGTAGAGGTGAGGAGTGGATAGATCATAGAATCGCGCGCCGACGCGTGTGGGCCTGACGACGGGCACGCGCTAGCGGCCTCGTCGTAGGGAACGCGTTATAGTAAAACAAGTACAGTTTATCTAGCTGGAGTTTTCCTTCGTTGATTGATGATGGACTCGCTCCATCCACCGTCCCACGAGGCCACGTCCACCCCGAACTTCCTGTTTTTGTATGAATCAATTTGCTTGTTTTACTTACTTAGCTGTTAAGCACTTGCCTGTCTTGGCTTCCGGATAGAAATGTAAAGCATTTGTTAGTACTCTTACGAATTTGTCACACCTACATCTTCAGATTCTTATATATGGGGAAACGAGGGAAAAAGGTCCCCCGTGTCGCACCCCAGGGCGGCACCGGAGGCTAACCCTAGCCATCGCCAGAAGGCCACACGGAGGACAGGAGCGTTGCCGTCCATCTTCTTAAGGCTGCTTGGGGAAGGAAAGCTTTGCCGATCGGAGGCGGGTGCTGGGGTGACACCCCGTGCTGTAATGCGGTTACGCGACAGCGCTAGCATCGGGCATAGGTCAAGGGCTTGGGTCGGCTTATGCCGACGCTGCCCTTGCTAGCCTCCATCTTGGGACGTCGAGGATGTCACCCGACATGATGGTGGAGAAGATCATCTCCTGTGTGGTCCTCTTCCAGGCAATAAAGGAGGTAGGGCAGCGGCCCTAGCGGTCATCTTCCGTCCAACTCATTGTTCCATTGCAATCGGTCGACTCTGATCAGGCAGAGTGCTCCTAGACACCTGAATTGGAGGGGATCCGGTCGGACGCGTCCACAATCATTAGTCCGTTGGGACTTCAAGGGTGTGTGTTGCGAAGCACCTCTTTTGGCTAACACCATAGGACATGTCGAAGTTACGATTTCCGTGTATTGGTAGATGCGGGGAATGTCAAATCGACTATGATTGAAAGACAAGAAAGTAATGGAGGAGGTGTGATCTTGGATGCGAAGAAGACATTGCTTCACGGGCTATGTGCGGGCTTGGCTGTGGGACTTTTCTTATCCAAACTACACTCACGGTGCATGCGATCCTTATGATTGGTGGTTTACGGAAGTGGGGGCAGCAGCATCGCGGCCTGCATGAGTTCCTCGAGGTTCGTATCCACCACAACTCGAGCTCGCCACGGCCATGACATCCACCGCACCGGCTGTCCTGCCTCAATCTCGAAGCCCCCATTGCTTTTCGGTTTATCTCCCAAGTCCCAACAAGGCCTTTTTCATCGTGTCGAAAAGTTGATCTGCTCGTCAACCATCGCCATTCCGTTCTGTCAAATCGAGCTCGTATAGCATGGCTTGCTTGGCTTGTTGACATCCAATCTGCAAAAGTATATAAATTGGTCAAATTTGATGTCAGGTGGCGATGTGGTACTATTCAATACGCGAGCCTGCAGGGACTCGGAAACCAGACAGTTTTTTTCCTTTTGTTTATTTATTATTTCTTTCCCTTAGGCCTTTTCTCCCACTCGCCAATTCCATGTAAATAGGTCCAACCGGCCAACTAATCAAGGCCATGAGCTCAAGCTTTCTATATTGTTGGGAGGAGGACATACGTGAGTTTTTAATGAAGCGTTTTTCAACTTATAGATAGCATAGATGGTTAATTGATCTCAAATTTAGGGGTAAAACAGTCTAAAAAGTGTTGACCGAAAGAAACACTTCGTCCTTTATTATTAGTATAGATATTCAAATTTAAAATATTGTACTGTAGTGGTGGACCTGAGAGAGTGCATGAGGAAGTAGCTCATTGGACCACTTGTGCCGTTTGTGGCCCATCGGTGGTACTGTGCATGCGTTGTCCAACCTGTAATGAACAAGAGACTCTGGCATTTCCCTCAAAAAGAATAAAACAACAAGAGACTCTGCTCGTCGAATACGTGCAGAACTGAACTATCATCTCTGATCTCTCTCTATAATCCCTCTCCTCGTGCTCTGCTACCTCGCCCCAAATTTCCCACCCACACTGATATGTGCGATCTGGATCTCTCCCTCCTGTGGTCCGGTCATCACAAAATAGCATCACCAGATTGATTCTCTCGGCATATGTCCTCGGAATGTAGGATTGCAGATGCTTAGGGCTTGTTCCTTATAAAAGCTCTTTGCTAAAAATAAAATTATGCCAACTAATTTGCATCTGGTCTTTTCTATGTTTTGAATTTTCACATATTTCATTCCAACAATTTATCTAACTCATTCGTGTACAATCCAAAAGAATTTGCCTCCAGCCTCCTGCCTCCTCCTAAACCCTAGCCACCGCCTTTTGCAACCGCTTGTCTCCTCCTTTCCTAGGCAGTGAACAGGTCTCAATCTCCTCTGTTTGTCACTCCAACGGCGGGCAGGGGTGTTGGGACCCCCTACCTACGCTCTGTGCTGAATTAGGGCGCTAAAGTTTGCTCCACCTGCACCGGCCCAGTGTGGAACAAGAATAAAGTTTTGACTCCTTGTCCACCTCGTCGTCGACAACGGTCTCACCGGTGGCGTTGAGGAGGGCAAAGAATCATCCAGTCGCTGCTTTTGTGGAGTGATTGATATCGTTTTGCCTATGTGTATTGTAGATTTGTCTCGGTGGCACTGTCATGCTAAGCGGACAACGCGGATGTGCATCTTGGTCCTCTAGCTCCAGTTCCGACCGACGATGGTTTGTTGGCCTTGGCCTTGTCTCAAAGTGTGTGATGTTTGTGTTCACTGGTTCTATTTGACCGGACCTAGGGCGTTCTTTAGGTCCTTTTTGGTGTTTTCTTATCCAGGGCAATGACCTCCTTCGCTGATCGCGGTCATCGGTGTATCCTCGCTCCAATGGTGATTTGGAGGTCCAAAGGCGACACAGAGCGTGTCTCACGACACACCACCTGTGCATGTAGGAAGAAGAGGACATCGATACCCCCAAGACATTAGATGTTATTTTTAATTTTTGCAAGGATTTTTTGTAAATGTTTGTCCTGCTTAATATATGACACATTTGGCCCTTCACAAACATTAAAATTCTGTAGACACAATTATTGTTGCAAATTTTGTGTGTTTTCTGGTCACTCTTTTTTTCCCTCACTCCTGGCATATGCTTCTCTTTATCTTTGTCCACTCATCTTTCCAGCAAGCTTTGCCTTACAGATACGCACTTAGCTGGCGTGAAGTGCTCCTCTTGACATATGCTTTCTCTTACATATTCGCCTGCAAGGTTGCGATGGTGCCACAGAAACTGGCAACGCCATTATACATAATAGACAGAAAATCCCAAGTCAAATTCCGACCACGTGCTACTCCGCTGGTTGGTTAGCTTGTGCAACTTGCATGCTTCCTTCAGAACAGAAAATTCAGATGGTGATGTGCCATCTTCTTGACTCCACAATATCACTTTCAGGACGTGTCAAGCAGGCACTCGTCCAAATCAGCGTGGGGGCGGCGCTATCTAGACGACGGGGAAGCTGGACTCAGTAGATGAGCCGTGACCAAACACAAACACGTCGCGGCCAACAGATAGATGAAATGTTAGCACAACGTCAGAAAGTTTTGAGCAGAATGTGGCCTCGTTTACAGTCGACATCAGCAGCACACGGTGATGCTCGCCGAGGGGGAGGGGGGCAAGCAACACATCTACAGAGCTAATATATTCTACCTCAAGCTCTCACACTGCCCAAATGGTGTACAAAGTGCAGGGACGGGTCCTACCTAGGACTCATTGCCAGGCAGAAAGGGCTTCTTCCAGGCAGCTCAGCAACATTCCTCCTCAGAGTCCACAGTTGCCGCTGCAACGTCATCACTATTCCGCACCAGGGGGTCAAAGAGACTGAAGGGAAGCCCCTTCATTTCTCGCCACTAGTCTCTTCTTCGACCTGTCAGAAATGGTCGTCAGTCGAGACTTCAGTTAAGATGCAGTTACTACTTTGGGCACTATATAATGCAGACAAGGTTGCTTCCTATGACACCCTAAGGGACAATTGATTTCAGTTGCAGAACCAGGTTAAGGTAGAACATAGATCAAATCTCGCAGGCAGAACACAAACCTGGAATCTAGTGCAGCAAATAGAGTTTGCTGATGATAACCAGGCGGTATGTCCTACTTATCTTACCTAGGGTTTAAGCTCCTGTGAAGCTACAGCGTCCTCGCTAGGCATGACATCAACAACAGGCGCGTACAGGTACCACTCCTTCCTTTTCCTGAAATACACAAAAGAGCAAATTTAAATTCAACACCAGGATGTTTGCAACAAGTTCCTATAAGTGGGGAACAGTGGTACGATAACAAAGCAAACGGTATAAGTCAGTTCTATAGAAGGTTTTAAAATGGACCAGATCTCTTACCGGATGACGCTCCCTTTGCTGCCGAAATACTTGAACATGTCCACTGCATTATTCATTGCTTTACTGCAGAAATATAGCCAGATCAATTTAGAAATAACAAATACAGCATGTAATGGAAGGGATGTGGCGTAGTTTGAAAAAGTTTTGATAATCCTGCAGTTCCATCTCAAATCTAAAATAACAACAGTAGAAACTCATACGAACCTATTTGAAGCAAATTCTGGTGCTCGTCTTTTCTTTGACATTTTAGCTTCTCTCATAGCTGAAACACTCTGACTAGCAATCTGCAGATTCATGTCATCTGTTTATTTAGTCTCCCAATAAGTGATGAAAGAGAAAACTTTGCTTATCCTTACTGTAAAAAGAAACCGCCAAGACATTTCATGAATTTGTAAGCAAACAAATAGCAGTGAAAAGTATATCTAACCTCATAAAGCTGCTCGCGGATGGAAACAGCTATAGCAGGCTGCAAATCAGTTAGATTTTGTTAGGGTAAAAAAATTGCTGAAAAATTAGAGACCATCTATTTACAGAAATAATATGTAATATAAGTAGATACTATACATAGAATAACATGTATTTAATATAATGGTTAGAAATAAAGGTGGGAGCATTACAAACTGCTGTGAAATTTCAGAAAAACACGTGGAGATCAACCAATAGAATTAGTGAAGGTTATAATAAATAAATTGTTGCATGATCAGCCCAGCAAATGTAGTAGGATTGGGGTCCTCTATGGGCGTCAGACCTGTTTGTTTTCTTACATTTTACTTGCAAGTATAATTAGGTAAAAACAGAAGTTTCAAGTTCCTTGCCAATAAATTAGTAGCCTGTATATTGATGCAAATGCTATTGAATAGAAACTGAAGTTCGACAAAAACATCAAAACAATAGTTGCATTTCTATGTACCATAGTTACACAGACCAAGTGTCACATGAGGGCTTCAGCCAACAGCGGATAGTTGGGGAAGGGGAACAATCTGTATCATTTCAATTTAGTAGGATCATATCCCTAGAGTTAGTTTCTAAGTTGGTTTGGTCCTTTCCATGTTTGTTAGTATTCTGGCTTAGATCTCAAGTCATGTGCGTGGGCTATACAATGCCAGCCTATATCTACTTAAGGTCAAGCCATAAAAACCAGATCTATTATCCTCCCATGATTCTTCTTCCCCTGCCTCTGTTGTGTGACAACCCCTCCATGGTTGGAGTCGTGCTGGAGAGGTCCAGAGGTTCAGCATATTACGCTCTACGTGATAATTTGGTATCAGACTCAGGACCTCCCATGACTACAATCACCAACGGCACCATGACCGTAGAAAAGGAACTCGAGAAGATCCAGGAGTCCCTGCTCGCCTTGTGTAACACACAAACAATCATCGCCAAAGACCAGTAGAAACTTGCCCAGGAACAGAAGGATCTTGCTGCTGGTACTGTGTGCAACATTGATCAGCAGACGCGCACACACAACTTAGAGATCCTCAGGCTGGAGAATGAAGAACATCCTCCTTGTAACTCTAGCACTGGAAAAGATGGCATCATGCCATCCTCCGGCCTGCCATTGCTCCCAATCACAAACACGGCAGAAGATAGGCCACCGCTCTACGCAAGATGGAATTTCCATCTACGACGGCGAGGTCGACCTACTGT
The DNA here is from genome assembly GCA_910589765.1 of Avena atlantica. Lineage (NCBI taxonomy): Eukaryota > Viridiplantae > Streptophyta > Magnoliopsida > Poales > Poaceae > Avena > Avena atlantica. The sequence continues at coordinate 30,872,814 of OU342733.1, forward strand.
CTTGGCTGACCTGCTGCTCTCTTTTCTTTGCCACGCACATAACACGTCGGAAGCTATGAAGGTTGGCATCGCCTCCTTCCATCTGGGTAACAACCAGCTCCGGTATGCCCATTATAAAAAGATGTCTACAGCCCTCAACCATGGCACTAGTTTACCGAGTTGGTTAACAACAAATTTGTTCCACCTTCCCGCAGCAATGACTCCAGCGAGCCCATCTCCCTCAAGTGCATGGGCATGGTGGCAGACTTCAACAAGTCGTTCAATCCTTTCCATGTTTGTTAGTCATGTTCGCGGGCTATATAATGCCAACCACTAACTCCTTAAGGGAAAGCGATAAAGAGCCAGAGCTTTTACCCTCCCTGTTATTTCTCCCCCCGAACACACACACAGCCTCTGTTCAGCTCTACATGACACCGAAATTAATAAAAACATGAACTATTTCCAACTTGGTGAGCAATTTCGTAGCACAATAAAATGTGTAAACAGTGACTGGATGACAAAGAAAAGAATCATCCTTAACATGATGCATTGATTTTTTTTATTATATCAAACCAAGGTTTCAAAATGAAAAAAGAATAAAGATCTTAAGGAATTAAACAGTTTTACCCCAACTTCAGGATCTGTAATGTTCAAATCATCACATAACGTCCTAGCAAATTCCTCGGGGTCACTTTCAAGGTTGCCGATATCCTGGTATAAGAAAGTGATGTGAACCCACCGGGTTAATAATGAAGCAAATAGTCTACATAAATAATTATCAAAAATCGTGCACGCACCCACAAGAACTGATCTCTCACTATAGTGTTGTTCACCCGGAGGTCAATCTGCACATTCACCATTCACAGGGATTAAAATGAATGGTACCGGAACAGTCAGCGAAGCCGGAGTTAGCAAGAGAAACAAACCTTGAGAGGCACAATCTTCTCTTTGACCTGCATGTCCTGCCCCTCGTAGGAACGGAACTCAGCCAATTGCCCCTTTTGCAAAAAATAATTCAGAGTAATAGTAAGCGATAGAGCTGTGCACTTGCAGAATTACCAATACAAAGTAGTCTCACTGTCCAATGAAAGTATAGAACAGCAAACTGAGAACGAGAGGTGGTACCTGGATGGACTGGAGCATCTGGGGGACGAAGCTGGCCGGAAGCTTCAGTTCCTTGGCCGTCCTCTTGGCGAAGCTGATGATCTCAGAGTCGGGATCTGCACGGCGCAAGAAAGAGCGGACCATCAACAACCGAGGAACCTAGAGACAGGAACAAGCGAGGGAGGCGGAGGCGGTTCAGTACCGCGGGGGTTCCAGGTGAAGGCGTCCCTGTAGCGCTGGCCGTCCACCTCGACGTCGACGCGTATCGGCACCAGGTTGTCCCTCGTCGGCCTGCGCGGCACAGCAGCGCGGTTAGCTACTCCCCCATCCCCAAATCGATCCAAGATTTCAGAGAGAGAGAGAGAGAGAGAGAGAGAGTACATGCGGAACTTGACGGTGGAGGACCTGGGGGCGCCGATGCTCACCGTCTTCATCTCTCTCGCCGGCGTTCCGTTTGTCGCCGCCGTGCCTGCTCGGGTTTCGAGGGCCGATGCCCTGTTCTGCAGGCAGCCTGCGCCGCTATGGATAGTTCTTGATTCAGATTTTAGAGCCCAGATCTAACGTGGACTCGTATTTGGGCCGGTTGCGGGCAGATAGCTTCATGAGCTAAGAATGAAAAGAACAGGGCCCAGTGACAAGGCTAACCCGTAATTTTACCTTTAGTGATCTTTAATTCATTGTTTTGATATAATTTAATAATTAATTTATAAGTAAGGCATTTTAAGTTCGTAGATTATATTGATATCAATATTTTCTTGGATTTTCCAATGGACACACTTTTGTTTAGAAAATATTAAGCGTTATAAACCAATGATATTACCCACATTAAGCATGAGTCTAGCTTTGGTCGTGACTTTGAAATAATTGAAAATCTTTAACCCATGTGGTGGCCAAAGCTGACACACATTTTATGACTATATATAAGGTTAATTATTATATTGTTTAGGGGCTAATTCATTAATATATAAGCAATGATTTAATATAGGAACAAGGTGACATAGTTGCATATACATTGACTTTATGCACTGTTGGATATAGCTTTTGTTAGGAAAATGGGTATTGTCCACTATCACTAAAATATCCCAATAGCAACAGTGCTCGTTGGGATATTCTTGTGATGGTACACAAGAAAATACACCCCTTGTACCGGAGATGAAAAACAACCTTCAGATATGAAACAAGCATTAGAAGGAAACATCGCCATGTCCCCTACTGCTTGATTCATACATATGCACTCTCAACCACCCTAGTTACCACTATTTTGATATACAACTTCTCATAATATCTGCTTGTGAACAACATGCACATTAATTTTGGTGACACTGGACAAGAAAAGCTCTTGTTGGTCAAAGTTAGAACATCCCCTAGAGTTTGTGAATTCTTATCCTAAGTATGAATCTCTCAATGTATTTTATTTGTTTAATTCAATCTTTATCATATAGTATAATTTTTTTCACTATTTGTCAGTGCAAAGAATCTTTTTATGATTCAAAGACAAATGAAAATAAAGTGCAAGAAAAAGTATTATCTCAAAGTGTCACTTCATCGTAGTCCCTCTTCATCTTTCAGTGTCACAAAGAAATCGAGAGAAAATTACTATGGTCACAAATTCATTTTATTCTCAACTTATAACACATAAAACTATGTTTTGTTTGATTGGATGAAAGCGAGAGTACAAAATATGCAATTATTATCAAGCAACCTAAAAAATGCACAATTAATACTGGATTTGCAAGATCTAAGCGAGTTTATTATGAAAGGTATTGGGAAGTTAAGACTTAAAGTTAAATGAATGGTTCAGGGTTTCTTGTATTACTACATGAATTTGTTCTTTTAATATTGTTTTATATTATATTGGCGTGGATTAGAAGATCATACTTTTATTTACTATATGTAAGATGTACTTAGTGTGCATATGTATATCTATATTCATAGTACTAACCTTCAAGGAGAAAAGTAAACAATGAAAACAGGAAGATGATAGAAATATGTACTACATATGTCTCGCTCTTTACAATATTTCGTATACCTTGACCAAATCTCAAGTTTTTTTCCTAGCAGTATATCTAAGCTGTAGCTAATATACTCCTACCATATCTTCACTACCAAAAAACAACCATATATAGAAAACTGCCACAAAAGGCTTAGCTCCAATAATAAAACCGCGGGATGAATAAATTAACAAAAACCGAGTATCCGTATGAATGGATTATGTGCATGCATCATCTCATCGCCTCATCGGTGATGAATCAATGGAAGCTGCTATCCGCCAATGCAATCCTCAATTTCTTCACACTCGCCAGGAACAGCCTGCCCAAGACGATGAATTAATCCAAGGAAAACAATGAGTCAAGACATCAACAAAAATGCATGTCATCTTCACGTTTTATGGCACTGTACAATAATTGATACTACTAGTATAACGATGCCTCTTTCTGGTTGCGCGGTGCCAATTCCTTGGAAATATTAGGGAGAACTAATAATAGGCGAGAAGTTAAGAATGAACCATATATGATAACGTACTCCCACGGTACGTCCCCGGCCAACAACCAGTCCCCCTCCTGGTCTTGATACGTGAGAACATGGCGACCACGCGTGTCCCCTTGATGATCGCCACCCACAATATCGGGATCTAGATCATCATGAATTAAACAAATCAAACATCACAGAAAGAAATAGCTGCTGGTCGATGAGTAGTTTTGTGTGATGATGATTTATATGAATCTTAGTCGCGTACGTACGTATGATGGAGGCCTTGAACATGCGATCCAGGAGGGCGAGGAGGCCGTCGTAGCCGTCCAGCAGCAGCAGATCCAGCTTCCGGCCGATGGGGACGCCCTCCATGTACACCTTCACGAACAGCGCCTGCTGCCCATGACCGCCGCCGCCGCCTCTCTCATACGCTGGAATATCCGCCGTTGCCGTCGTCAGGGCGCTCCTAATTAAGAAACGGTTTGACCGATCGTGTTGATGATGATTGATATGCAGAGGAGCCATAGATCGAGCAATGCAAACGATGAACACGAAGCTTGATTTCTGAGAGAAGAAAAACCTTGGAGTGGTGGAAGGGGAGCTGTTGTGAGCTGTCTGGATGGAGGAGGATCCGGAACACGACTGCAGGGTCAGCCCGAGGTGAAGATCCGTGCTGATCGGTGGCCGGTAACGCGAGGATGCCGTGGAGATCCTCACCGCTGGCGGCGGTGGCTCGCCGAGGCCGCAGCTGTCCATGGAGGAAGAGGGAGGAGACTCGCTGGCCGCCTTGGCCTTGCACTTCTTCATCGATCAGGTGTGGAACCAGCTAGCTAGCTCCTCTCAGTTCTTTCTCGCTATATACTCTAAGTAGTGGTAGTATTTCTCAAGAGGATACAATCGGGTGAGTGAGTTAGAGAGAGAGAGAGAGAGAGAGAGAGAGAGAGAGAGAGAGAGAGAGAGAGAGAGAGAGAGAGAGAGAGAGAGAGAGGTGGCGTCCGTGATCTAGGCAGGACTTCCCGTGACGGTGGGAGAATGTCGGGTCGGTCGTTATGGTGTGCACTCGAGTGCAGGGCAACGTGACCGACGACCGGCCACCACCGAAATCTCCTGTGACCCCCCATCACGGCAGGCCGGACCCATTGCCGTGGCCAGTCGTCAACCGATCCGCCGTGGGCCCGTGCCCTGGCTCCACCAACCAAACACGTACCTGCCCTGTACTCAACTAGTAGTACTCGAGACTTTTTCACCATCTGCACTCATGCTGTCCTCTCTCGAAACTTGCCGTGCCACGTAGGAATTTTGGGGAAACCGGCTCTTCTACTTACGAACAACGAGTCAAGGGCATCTCCAGCGCATGATCCGAACGGCGTTTCCACCATCCGATGCGAGCATCGTCCACACACTCTTCAACGGTGTGACTCGTCCGGACCGATGTGTCCGAAAGCGACATAACGTAGAGTTCCATAGCGTATAGTCATAGAAATATAGGATAATGTCATAATACTATAGAAGCTACTGGAATCTTACAAGAGTAATTTTCCAACACAAAATATCCATCTATTGCATTAAATCATACAATGAACAAGTGATCTAGGTGCATTCTGTGTAATATCAATTTCATCGGCATTTCTAGTCTCATGTGCACCATCATCACCAAAAAGGTGATATGCACTCCCTCTAACACCCCTTTCTCGTGTTCCTCCCCTGCTCCTAGCATTAGAAGTGGCAGTAGTCCCACTTCCAGCTTGTTCAGTAGCAGCACTCCCAGCTTGTGCAGTGGCAGCAACCCTTGCTCTTGTTCCTCCCCTACCCCTAGCGGTATCAGCAGTGGCACCCCTACTTCTAGTAGCTCTGGCTCTTCCTCTCCCTCTGGATGCATTTTCTTCGGTGCTCCTTCCTCTTTCTCTGCTCACTTTTGCCCCCTTCCCCTTGACATTGTAGTAGTAACCCTGGTAGTTGGCATGCTCTCTCTATTCTCAACAAAATATTGAGATTCTTCTCGTAGTGGTTCTTCTGAAATTCTAGTTGTTTTTTCCTGTGCACATAAATTTCTTAAATTGAGGCCATAACTGTGATAAGAAAACGAGATGTCAAAATTTATAGATTTCTCACTTCATGCCATAAATGGTGAACCATTGAAGCTTCCATCGTAGAAGGATCAACATGAATTTTCACATTTTGAGGCATTTTTTCCTGAAATGGAAATAGTAATGTGAGTAATGCAAAATAAAGTAGAATATTATAAAATTCTAGTTGAAAACTCACTTCCAGAATGCTTGGATCATCATATTCTTCGCCCTCTTCAGCTTGAGGTTGAATTATACTTGGTGTATGATTTTTGCATCCAGTTTTATTGTGATCTGCACCAAACCCACCCAAAAAAATCATCATCAGGGTTAGAGGAATGCGCAGTCAGGGGACTCACCGTATATGGGGCTAGGGTCGCCGGGTCGTCGCCACTTATCCATCTACGCCATCTCGGTCGCTGCTGGCAGCCTGAACAAGAACGGCGCCTGCCTCCGTGGATACCTCTGTAACCGCCTCGGGCTCTCCTCGAAAGAAAGGGATACACAAAAAGACCGAATCAAATCAGGCTAGACAGACAATATCGAGGGGCCTAGATGAAAACAACCCGCGTTGTTTTCTCATAAAAAAACCTGCGCTGATCTCTCCTCAGGTGAGCCACGTGTGAGCTCCAACTGACCCCCATTTGACGACGTGGGATGACATGTATGCAAGAGTAGACTGGATTTGACCGTTTTCATCTGATTTGCACCAAATTGCACCTGCGGGACAAATTCGTGTATTTAACCGAACCAATTTTCAACTTGATGCACCAATTTACACATGCGAGACAGGTTCATGAACGCGTTATTACCTCCTTATTAATCAGGTTTCACCTTCACAGCAGAGCAGACATCGACTCCGCACGACCGCACTTCCTAGCTAACAGTTGCTAGTTAGTTAGGCCGTCAAGAAAGCACAAACTAAAGGAGCAAGATTGCTAATTAGATCAGGTCAAGATCGGAGGAGATGAGAGCAAATCCTGCCTGTTGCTGTTGTAAAACGACGCGTGAATGGAATGAATGCCGATTTCTGCCCACGCGTATGAAAATGGACAGGGTCATTCTTCATCCTCGATTCTTTCATTCTTTGGCTAGTTTTTTATTCATTCTTTGGCTAGTTGGCAGACTATGAATCTTTATCTTCTTTATTAATTGATGTAGAGCCGTTTATTTTCCATCCTTTAAAGTATGGTTAAGGCTTTTATGATTGAACTATTAGGAATAGACAACTTGTATTCTTCTGGGGGCAAATGCCACAATATATAGTACATGTATAGGTGGAAATATGCAGAAAGACCCCCTAACAAGTGGGGATATACAATATACAAATATACATCTAACACCCCCCCCCCTCAAACTCACGGTGGCTCCACAACACTGAGTTTGGAGAGAAAGAATGTATGCTGCGCAATGGTCTGTGCCTTCGTAAAGAAATCCGCCAACTGTAACTCTGAAGGCACATACTGAAGCGCAACAACCTGAGCCTGTACCTGAGCACGTGTATAGAAAGCACCAACACCAATATGCTTGGTAAGATCATGCTTCACCGGATCACGTGCAATACTAATAGCACATGTACTGTCAGACAAAACCAGAGTGAGTGTGGTAATAGAGACCCCAAAATCCGCAAGTAACCATCGTAACCAGGTCACCTCAGCAGTCAACAAGACCATAGCACGCAACTCAGCCTCAACACTCGAACGGGAAACCGCTGTCTGTTTCTTCGTCTTCCAAGCAATGAGCGAACCACCAAGAGACACACAGTAAGCAGAAAGTGAACGGCGATCCGAAGGATCACTCGCCCACGTAGCGTCCGAATAGCACTGGAGCTGGAGGGAGCTGGAACGAGGAAAGAAAAGGCGACAAGTGATCGTACCATGAAGATAACGAAGAACACGGAAAAGATGACTAAAGTGAACAGTGGTAGGAGCGGAACCAAACTGACTTAGAATATGAAGAGGATAAGCGATGTCAGGATGAGTGACAACAAGATAAACAAGACTCCCAACAAGATGACGATAACGCGTCGGATCAGGAAGAGGATCACCATCAGCAGGGTGAAGCTTAACATTAAGCTCCATAGGGGTCTCAACAGTGCGCTCATCCCCAAGAGCAGCACGAGCAAGAAGATCCTGAATGTACTTTTCCTGGGAGATGTAAAAGCCATCAGAAGTGGAGGAAACCTCAATCCCAAGAAAGTATCGAAGAGGACCAAGATCAGTCATAAGAAACTGATCACGAAGACGAGCCTTAACAAAGGCGATGTACTCAGAATCATCACCAGTAATGATCATATCATCAACATAGAAAAGAAGAAGAGTGCGTCCACGAGGAGAAGTGTGAACAAACAGCGCTGGATCATGAGCACTAGGAGAGAAACCAGCAGAAGTCACTACAGAGGCAAAGTGCTCAAACCAGGCACGAGGGGCCTGCTTAAGGCCATAAAGAGAACATGAAGACGACAAACCATCCCCGCAGGAACAAAATACCCAGGAGGAGGCTGCATATAAACCTCCTCACTCAACTCACCATTGAGGAAGGCGTTCTGAACATCAAGCTGGGACACAGACCAGTGACGAACAAAAGCAACAACAAGAATAGTACGCACAGTGGTCATATGAGCCACAGGAGCAAAGGTCTCATCATAGTCACGACCATGCTCCTGCTGAAACCCACGAGCCACAAGACGCGCTTTATAGCGCTTAAGAGATCCATCAGAGCAGGTCTTAATCTTATAGACCCAATTACACGTGATAGGACGAACACCGAGAGGAGGAGAAACAAGATCCCAGGTGCCAGTGCGCTCAAGCGCAGCAATCTCCTCAGCCATGGCCAGCTGCCATTCAGGATGATGCTCAATATCCCGATAAGAAGTCGGCTCGGAGGTAACATAAAGACCATACTAACTAGGAGAGTAACAGTTGGGGGCACGACGCTGACGAACAGGACAAGTAGAGGGAAGCTCATCAGAGGAAGACGACTCATGAGACGACGATGAAGAAGAAGGAATAGCAGAGGAAGTCTCCGGAGAATGAGGAGAACTAGACAGAGCAGAGGAGTATGGTGTCAAAGAAGAGACATCAGGGAGTGGAGGTCCTGAAGAAGACACAATAGGAATAGAGGGAGGTGTGTCAGGAAAAAGAAGAAAAGAGATATCTTCCACCGGGTAGGTACCAGCGGTGAGACGAGGATAGAAAGGACGCATCTCATCAAAAGTAACATCACAAGAGATACGCATCCGACGACCAACGGGGTACTAACAACGATAGCCCTTATGCTCATCATTGTATCCAAGGAAGACACACTCAACAGACTGAGCGGTCAGTTTGGTGCGTTCGCGAGAAGCAAGGAGAACATAGCAAACACAACCAAACAAGCAAAGCATGGAGTAGTCTAGAGAATGTCTAGATAGACGCTCAAGAGGAATACCACCCTGCAAAGCGGCAGAGGGATGAATATTGATAAGGTAAGTCGATGTAGCAACAGGCTCAGCCCAGAAATGCGGAGGAAGAGAAGAAGCAATCATCATGGTACGAGTGGTCTCAAGAAGATGGCGATGCTTACGCTCAGCAACGCCATTTTGGGCATGGGCGTCAGGACAGGAGAACTGAGCAAGAGCACCCTCCTCAGCAAGAACGCCTCGCAACATCTGGGAGATATACTCACCAGCAGAATTAGCACGAAACACACGAATGAGTTTAGAATATTGAGTACGTACCATGGCCGCAAAATGTTGATATATGGAGAGCACTTCACTGCGAGAGCGCATAAAATACAACCAAGTGTACCGATAAAAATCATCGATGAATAAAATATAGCAGCGATGGCCCCCTTTCGAAAGGAGCCGGACCCCAAACATCGGAATGAACTAATTCAAAAGATCACTGAGATACAGACGCGCTAGTAGGATAGGGAAGATGAAACTGTTTGCCCAACCTACAGCCCTGACAATGTAAAGACCCATCTCTTGGGACAGACCCCAGAAGACCACGATAAACTAATGACGACAGGCGAGAGTCACAAAGGTGACCAAGGCGATGATGCCATTGTTGAAAGGAGATGGTAGTAGAGGCGACGACCGGAGAAAAACTGGCAGATGAAGTGGCAGCGGAAGAAACACGAAGCCAGTCTAACTCCCAAAGTCCGGAAGAGTCACGGTTGCGAGGGCCAGCTCCAACCAGGGCCTGTGTGCGACGATCCTGGACAACACAAGAATCAACATCAAGAATGATGCGACAATCAGAGTCAGTAAGCTGGCTAGCAGAGAACAGATTCATCTTAAGACGAGGAACATGAGAAATATCAGGAACAGAAAAAGAAGAAGTAGAAAGGGTGCCCCGACTAGAAACGGGAAGAGAGATACCATCGGCCGTGAGAACACGGACAGGAGAAGGGAGAGAACGAAGAGCGGACAGGAAAGAAGACTCAGAGTTCATATGAAAAGAAGCTCCAGAATCCAGATACCACGGAGACATACCTGACTGTGTAGAAGGTGGTGGTCACGCAGTGCCTGAAGAATCAGTCACAGAACCAGCAGTGCCCGTCGAAGAAGAGCATGTAGCCGCAAGCAGACCGCGAAGACTCCTGATAATGTCATGATCAGAGAGAGCAACTGCTGAAGATCCGGAAGGAGCCGACTGCCCACGAGCCTGGTGCTGCTGACGTAAACTGGGATCCCGTGTATAACAGGTGGCCCAAGTGTGGCTATCCCTGTTACAGTAAGAGCAGTGATGAAGAGAACCACGACGACCCTAACCACGAGCCTGCTGGTGCTGACTCTGACCCTGAGACTGCTGAGACTGCTGGTGCTGACTCTGACCCTGACCTGGAGGAGTGGGTAGTATCGGCGGAGGCACAGAGGATCGCGGTTGAGTCAAGGGAGCAGGCGGCAGAGGAGGACCACGAGTAGCAAGCACAGACGGAACCGTAAGAAGACCAGCACTACGGAGATGAGTCTCCTCAACCCGAAGCTCAGACAACACCTCAGAGATCGGAACACGACCACGAGCATTCAATTGAGCACGGTGAAGCTCGAACTCCTGGCGAAGTCGAGACAGAAACTCATAGATGCGGTGAAACTCCAAATCCGAGCGCACAATCTGACAGCACAGACATGTGCCACAAATAGCAGTACGGAGAGAATCAAGCTGACGCCAGATAGCAGCACTCTAAGTATAGAACTCATCAATAGTGGAATCACCCTGCTGAAGAGCATGCTCCTGGCGAACCACGGACAGGTGAAGAGCATCCCCAGACGGCTGATAACGCTGACGAAGATGTGCCCACTGAGCGACAACAGTAGGGAGACTCATGAACTCAGCAGCAAACTGGGGCAGAACACTGGAGGTGAGAACAACAGCAGCACGGGCATCCTCATCGACCCACTGAGTGTAGGCAGACAGATCGTGGCGATAGGTCTCGAGATTACAGAGTACTGCTTGAACTTCAGGTCATAAGCAGCAATAGCACTATCATCGGCACTCTGAGCAGCATCCTTGGCCTCCTGAGAAGCATCAGCGCCGAGAACAATCGGCGTCGGTGGAAGAGGAGCCACAGGAGCAGGGGGGCACGGCGGACAGGAGACCTCACCGGAGAGCACACCCCAAAGACGGAGACCGCGCATGTGAACGCGCATAAAGGCAACGAAATTAGGGTAATTCGCGCCATCGAAGATCACCGGGCAGCGAGGAATCACAACATAACCCGATGCAGAAGACATCTCTCTCTCTCTCTCTCTCTCTCTCTCTCTCTTTGAAGCAAATCTGCTCAACGGCAGCTGCAGGCAGAGGCCGACGAAATTCCGGTCAGCCGGGAGAAAAGGTGGCGCCTAAGGGGCGGGGAAGAGCAATTTAAGCTGTCGGGGATCGATTCCTGGAAGCGGTGACGGCCGGCGGCGGAGATCCGGCGATCTGGAGGAGATTTGAGGCGGGCGGGGACGAGTGGAGCGTGCGGGCGTGTGCAAACGCTCGATGGCGACGGATGCAGGCCGGCGGAGAGCTGATCCCGCCGCATAAGGAGGGACGGGCGATGCAGGGCAGCTCGGGGGTGGCGGGCGGGCAGAGCAGCTCGGGGGTGGCCCCTCGGGTGAAGCAGAGCAGGGGGTCCCGTGCATCCAGGAGGTGGCGGGCGGGTCGCTCGATCCGATCTGGGGAGATGTGGCGGGCGGGTCCAGCTTGATCTGGAGCAGCTCGATCCGATCTGGGAAGATCGATCTGGGGGAGATCGATCGATCTGTACCCGTGCGTGAAGCAGAGCAGGAGTCCCGTTCGTGTGAGTATCAAGACGGGATCGATCTGGAGAGGAACTGGGGAGATCGATCTGGAGGAGACCGATCTAGAGAGGAACACCGAGACAGTGGCAACTGTCGGCGGCGATGACGGCAAGGCCATCGGCGATAGGAATGGTGGCGGCTGCTGCGACGAAGTTGCGAGTAGGAGGAGGCTAACTTGGCTCTGATACCATGTTAGGAATAGACAACTTGTATTCCTCTGGGGGCCAAGGCCATAATATATAGTACATGTACAGGTGGAAATATGCAGGAAGACCCCCTAACAAGTGGGGACATACAATATACAAATATACATCTAACGTGAACCTCGTGGAGATTTTTAAAAATTTGCATGGCTTGTCTTTTTAAATTTCCAAATATTATTTTGAACAATAGTGTATTTTTCTATGTAATTGAAAATTGTTGTTTTATGAAACATAAAAAGTTGTAACATAAAGTTTTTAAAATAATTAGACTTTTCATAACACGTAAATTTTGAATGCATATCTCTTGACTCCTGCATTTACGCTGAAAGGTTTTTACGTGTTATTACATTTGTTAATTTTGAGATGTTAGTAGGTCATTTGATAGAGCTTAAAAATGAGAAAAAAAAACCGTATGCAAAGTACATACTGGAAAAGTTATGCCTTTGCAAGCTTCCTTAGGTATTGTCAAATTTGTGGTTTCTTGTATTCTTTATGTTACCTTTAATTTGCATCGTCCTGCCTATTGCTATAGTAAAACGACACGTGAATGGAATTAATGTCGATATATGCATCATCTCCACCCACACATTAGAAAATGGATATGCTCATTCTTCATCCTTGATTATTTGGCTAGTTGGTAGACCTTAAATTTTTATCTTTAATTTGAACAGCCATTTATTTTCAATCCTTTAAAGTATAGCATGGCTTTTATGGTTGAACCTCATGGAGATTTGTTTAAATTTGTGTGGGTTGTCTCTTTAAATTTCCAAATATGTTTTTTATTACTTTCATGTAATTGTCAATTTTATGTTTTTAGGAAGCATAAAACAATGTAATTTTAAGTTTCAAATAATTATTGGTTAATTGGCAGAATCTGAAATATTATCTTTAATTTGCAAAAGTTGTTTATTTTCCATCCCTCAAATTATGGCAAGGCTTTTCTGGCAGAATCACATGGATTTTTTTAAATCTGCGTGGAGTTTATTTTGCATCCTTTAAAGTACATATTGGAAAAGATTATTTGCCTTGGCAAGTTTCGTTAGGTATTGTCCAATTTGTAGTTTCTTGTTTCTATTATATTATCTTTGAAATATTGGTACGTAGGTCATTACATACACCTGATCACACGCCACACAAAAGCTTATTTAGTTCTAATTTTGAACATGGTCATAATAATAAAATATAGTTTGATTAAATTCGGTTTGATTAAACATGTTTCAACAAAGATATGTTTGGTGAGGCTACTTTTTTCGACAAAGAAATATATTAGTATGGCAAAGATACCAATTATACCTAGCATCTGCAACAACGTAGTGCCTTAATGGCAATACATATGCACATAACCAAAAAATAAAGAAGAATTATAAAAAAGAAAGAATTACAAAAAAAGGCCCCGCTACAGTGATCTATTCTTTATACCAGTAGACCAAACACCATCAAAGCAACACCAGAAATTCAATTTTTCCAAAAGCGACGCCTTCAAGAAGGAAACAGTGCACAAGCGCCATCGTCGCCCGATCATAGATCATAGGTTTGCACCCTGGAGAGAAATCAACGCTCTCAAAACAATGCCTTCAACAAAGTCATTGTCAGGCACCACCAATTATGTCAGACCTTGGGTTTTCACCCTGAAAGCTAAGACACTAAACTTCTCTTATGCTATTGCCCTCACTTTTCGATGACACTACTACAAGTCAAGAATCACCAAGCCAATTTCTCATTGCCACTAGGACTCGAACCACCATTAGTAGTGCTCAGATATCGGCTTCCGTGACATTATCTGTACACTGACATTACCATGGAACTAAAGACATGTCTCACGATGGCAAAAAACTGCAGAGTTTCGCATTGCTCCCTCTAAAACCAAGCAGTCAGAAAAAACACAGTTGCGTGTGACCAAATCCCCTCCGATCCGTTAATCTCCAGCCAAGATTCAACTAGGGGAATTCACCGGCGGAGCGTTTTGAAAATCGAAACTCTGGTCAGATCACTGAAGACATGCATCAAGAAGATCGATGTGTTGACGTGAGAGTAACCCTATGACCACCGCCTTTATAAGATACAAGCCGACAGCCCCCATGCCGCCTGCTAGCCTCCACCAGGACCGGTTGCCCCCAAACCCCGTGGGCACCCCGAAGGCAGGGCCGGCAACGAAGGCGTCCCGTGCCGCCCGAAGCCTTTGCCATATGCTTGTGAGGCTACTTGGTATGGCGGTGTTACGAAACCGACTCATTAGGGTGTTTTCCCTCCTTTCCTGGGAAAAGATTGAACTCCTACTCGAACACACCCACTAAGCCTACAATATAAACAATGGGAGGGACAACACAATTGTCCACACATATTTTCTCGATAGATCTAACTAATAATGAAAAAGCATGCCTAACATCTTACTCTATTTCGTGTCTACTATTCACATGTGTGTTCCACCATATATTTAAGAACAAAATCTGTGAAAAATGTACTCATCCGCAGATCTATGCCATGCCAGAATTCGTGAAGTAAATGACAAGGAAAGAAATACGGTGCCCTTTTTATTCTCTTCAGCTAGCTAGCTTCATGCACGCATAGTTGGCACTTGCAGGCTTCTTTGCAAAGCAAGGTGGCAGATCTGCAGAAGGATTATATTCTTGACATTCCAACACGAAGGACGAGCAAAGCAAAATGGTGTGCTATATGGTATAAATTCAAGATTGTATGTATGAATTTCACGAAACGAAAGCAAACAAAATCCAACGAACCACTCTAGACCAAACACACTCCACTCTGTTCTTCAGCGACCCAACAACAGTTATCACACATTTGGCAATGCTAATAGTACATCAGACCATCATCATCATCATCCCGTTGGTATTCTCCAGAAAATCATCACCTTTGTTGTCAGCAAACCCTCTGGCTGGCAGAAGTTGTCCGATCCTTCAGAAGAGATGACCACATTGAGCTGCATGCCTTGCTTCCAGAAAAAGGAAGGCAGAGCATCAGTGCCGACATTTCTTTCCGCAGAGGCATGCAGACTTGCATAGGCAATGCGCAGAAACAAGAACACATCGTGCCGTCAACTCAACGATGCATGTTTTTCATCTAAAAAAAAGAGTAAAATTCATTTTTTACCCCCAAGTTTGACATTTTTAACAGTAATTACCCTATTTATCAATTATTCATCCATTTTATTCCATTTAATGAAAGTTCTGCCAGTTTTTATCCCTTCTATTACTCTATGTTCCTGTTTTATCAGGTTTGGATACCGAGGTATCATGTGAGAATGTAGCAGCCGTTCCTCTTGCGGGAGACAACACTACACGGCCAAGAAATGCATGGCAGCGAGGTTCTGGGTTTTCCGCTAGGCAGAGCGAGCACGCTGGTATCGTTTCTGCGAAGTAGTGACCAGCGGCAATGACGTCAAGAACTACATGTTTGGCGGTGGATCAAGTGGCAGCGAGAGAATTGCACCATCATACTTTTGTTGGTGGTATATCAATCGCATTACATCCCAATTTAGCATCCATGCCTTTCATTCTTTTATTCTCAGTCAATCCAACGAACGTACACGGCGACATGGCGGCGAAGACATTGGCGAGTACTGGTCTCTGTGCTCTACAGGGCAAGCTTATTTCCACCACAAAATTTATCAGACTATCTAGCTAGCTTGTCCAAATAACCAATCAGTTAGCTAGATTTGTACATGTTGTGAGGTATAATAGGGAAGGGAATCCATCAACTTAAAGTGAAGTCGTTAAACAGAAATCACGTTGCATCGTGGCACGCCACATGCACCTGGTTATTGGGTCAATCATACCAGAACATGTTAAAGAACTAGAAGGGGTAAAAAGTGGCACATCTTTCACTAAATGGGGTAAGCTGAATAAATTACTGCTAAATTGGGTAATTAGTGTCACAAAGGTTAAACTAAGGGGTAAAATATGGAATTTACTCAAAAAAAAAAAACTATGCATGTTTTCTCTCATGATTTTGAAGAGCATGCTACTTGTAGTAAATTGGTGTAGTTTTTAAAAACAATTGGCAGTAAAACACAATCGTAGCACCAAGATATCTAACATTTAGATACATTCCTGATTTAATCTTCAAGGAATCTCTTGCTGAATCTTCCATGTTTTTTTATTATTGGCACTCAAACGTCATAGTACCACATTGTACAACAAATACCCTGTCGGTAAATAAATCTTAGGAATGACCATTAAATTTGTCATAAAAATACTTTCGATATTTCAATTTGATAATTTGAATCTATATGTAAAAAAGAATTGTATATTAGAGTGTGTTTTTTCTTCAGGTATCTTAGTCACTTTGTTGATATGTAGAATATCATGTAGCTCCTTCCGTTGCAAAATAGTTGAAGTTCTTGAGTCAAACTTATTTAAGTTTTGAGTGAATTTACAGAACCGAAGTACTGTATATTTTATTATAAAGCTAATGGAACTAAATTCGTGTTCACATGAGTTTTTAGAAAAACTTGTTCAAACTTAAAGTATAGCTTACAATAGGACTATCGTACAACTTTAATTATTTCGGAGCTTTCTAGAATAATGTGGGTGGAATTTTAGGCAATGCTATAAGGGCATTTCCACCGGGCCGACCCAAACGGTCTGCGCGTGTCCGAAACTGTCCGCGAGAACGCGCGGGGGCGTGCGCGGCGCCTCAGCGGGCGACCCATCCGACGAAACGCGTCAGGTCCGACTCATCCGTGCATCTAATCTGGGGCTCGGTTGCCTCGGCCCGGACGAGCGCGGACAACGCGGACATCGTGCCCACGCGTGCCACTGGCCCACCCGCCAGCCACACACGGCATTGATTTCGGGCGCGGTCAGCAGCACCGATTCAGACGCAACCGCGACAGCGATTCAGAGGCGCTGCGCAGAAGGATGACCGGCAGCACCCTGCGCCATCAATGGCGACGCGATGACACACTGACCCACTGGGCGTGGCATGCATTCTCGCGCCGACATTGATGGCAAAGGAGCAGGAAGTTGCGCATGTTCGCGGGCGAAGGGGCTATTTAACCCTGCGCCCGTCGGTGCCGCACTCCTCACCTCTCGCCATCGCAAACCCTAGCCATCGCTGATGCGTGCGCCCAGTGTGGACATGAGACGCTTCGTTGGAAACCCCAAGAGCAAGCCGTGATGAGCACAACAGCAAGTCTTCCCTCAGTAAGAAATCGAGGTTATCGAACCAGTGAGAGGAAGAAAACGTCTCAAAGGTGTTGCAAGCAACGTGGAAACCTACACACTAAAAACTCAAGACTCTGCACCAACGAACAATGAGGTTGTCAATCTCACCGGTTGCTGTAACAAAGGATTAACTGTATGGTGTGGAAGGTGATGATGAATTGCAGCAAGTAAACAGTAACAATGGAAGATGTATCAATGGTAAAGATTAGACCGGGGTCCATAGTTCACTAGAGGTACTCTCCTTAGATAAACAAACATGACATGAAGGGTAAACAAATTACAGCAGGGCAATTGACAGGACTGAGCAAGGCATAAAAATGCAATACTAGACATAAAGATCCTATGAGATCCGATTGGGCAATACAACAATATATATAGACCGCCATCCAACTGCATCTATGACTAGAAGTCCACCTTCAGGTTATTATCTGAACCCCCTCCAGTATTAAGTTGCAAGCAACAGACAACTGCTTTAAGCAAAGTGTGTAAGGTAAAAAATCCACTTGTTCCATGAACAAGAGACCGATGTTTTCTCCCTAGTGGCAACAACACATCTACAACCGTAGAGATTTCTGTCACTTTCCTTGATTAAGTAGAGGCATGAACCCACTATCGAGTATAAATACCCCCTCTTGGAGTCACTAGCAACTACTTGGCCAAGATAGCTACTAACAATGGAGAGCATGCAAGATCACAAACAACACATACATGATAGACTCAAATAGACAAAACCATTAATCAATCTGATATAGTAATCTCAATATCCATCGGATCCCCGCAAACACAACATGCATGATTACAAATAGATAAGATCTTGATCATGAACGGAGCTCACAAGATCTATACATGAAAGCACAAGGAGGAGATACAACCATCTAGCTACTACATGGACCCGTAGTCCAAGGTGGAACTACTCACGCTTCATACCGGAGGCTGGCATGATAAAAAAGAAGGCCTCCAGGATGATCTCCCCTCCGGCAGGGTGCCGGGAAGAGCTTCAGATCCCCCCTCGATCTCGGGACGATGGTGGCGGCGTCTACAGACAGTTTCATGGAATATTGATCGGGTCCTTAGGGTTTAGGCATCGGGGGGACTTTATAGGCAAAGAGGCGAGGCAGGGGGGCACCAGGGCGGCTGCACCCCCTAGGCGCGGCTAGCCCTAGCCCGTGCCGCCAGGGGGTGTGGCCCCCTGGTGAGTCTCCTCCGTCTCGTATTCAGGCTTCGTGTTCCCCACGGTAAAATATTGACTTTGGATTTTGTCCCATCTAATTCCGAGAATATTGATTTTCTGCCTTTCTGGAACCAAAAACAGAAGAAAACAGACAACTGACACTGTGGCAACTTGTTAATAGATAATTACCAGAAAACATATAAAAACACCTCAAAGTGTAGACAAAGCAAAGCAAAGTAGATACTAAACATTTGCAAGCATTGAAAGCTGGGATCAAAGAACTCTAAACATGTGCATGAAAGATGGAGTTCTAACAGTAAAACAAAGTAACTATGCATGCAACATGAAAGGCTACAAACAAAGATCATGAATAACATGCATTGAAAAATGTTTGTTTGTTTCACATACAAAAAACATGGCATAGTGGCATTCAGCTTGTCCCTCATGGAGTAGCAAATAGATGCATAGGACACCTTCAAAGTTCATAAGAGTGACTAGATACAAATAGCACAAGAACAAGCAATACAACAATATGCATCAATCAATAAGTTTTGGAACAATGCACATAGAACTAATAATGGCAACTATGCTCTCTTAACTGGTGCCTAAAGGTAGAAGGTGGAGACTCAATATAATAGTGGAAGAAGGTCCCTTCATAAAAGGGAAGCAGGGATTTCAATTTTCAAAAAGAGCTTCTAAAAATTATGGTACTTGTTAGCTCTCAGCCCTCAATGTCCCTATCATAAGCATCTTGAAGTGATTAAGGTTAAAGTGAACAAACTATGGAGTATATGCTTGACAAAGTATAACTTGGCAATCTCATGTCCCTTGAATACGAGGGCCGCACCTCATGCTACTTAACTTTAGTCACCTATAAGTTCTTGTCATAGTAAGTACATGTGTATCATAGAGAACCGCCAATGGGGTACCCCTTGCACATGGTACAGGAGCTATCCCATAACCAAAATAATAAGTCCAGCAGACAATGAGCATCTTAGCGATCTTTTTATTTGCTATTTGCATAGGTTTTTATTGAGTATGCTTCACAGATTGCTCATTATGGTGATGCTGCAAGTTTCCACCATGATTAGGCATGGCTTAGGCTAGCGGCTCAGGCGTTTCTCTAACACAAAATACATAACTCCATGGACTTACAAGCTCCCTTTTTATTTCACACCGGCGACATCCAGACAAAAGAGCGTGATATCAACTGTGTACAAAGTACAACTGCAATGTTAAAAATGTTCCCTGTGACAGCACGGTTCTACTAATTCCAACGTATAAGTGCAAGCATATACAACATAGATTACAGAATGGTTCAAGTTTATTAGGGGCGAGGAATATAAAGATTGCCATCAAGTTCGTGAGATCTTTAACCACTAAGTTTTCACATAACAAAATACTTTTTAATTGGAAGATAGCTGAAAACAAGAATACATTTGGAATGGTGTAACACACCATGCATAGGAATTTATAGTGGACACTTTGGAATAACTTGGTTTCTTGGGAGTTGGAAGCATGAGTAGATCTTACTCATACAAGTGAAGGCTAGCAAAAGACTGGGAGCAACCAACTAAGAGAGCAATAATGACCATAATCATGTAGAGAGACAAAACATTACTAATCAAAGCATAGAGTGGTACTACAAGTCAAGGACTAGATGATCATAGAGGCTATGATGACTTGTTCATAGTCATAACATGGTGTGAGAATGTGCCAAGTCAACCAAAACAAAGCATCCAAGGAGAATACCACAATACTATGCTTTTGTATGCTAAAACAACGCATGATTCTTTCAAGGCATACTAAGAAATCTCAATGACTTGAAGCAAGTCATGCTACTGCAATAATCACGAAGCATAAGGTCAAAACAACACCTAGCATGACATGATAAAGTCTAAGTCACGGTCAAAGCAAGCTCCTCTTGCACTTTCAAGCAAGAACTTTCTACTCCTTTCCAACACCAATCGACTTATTTGAAAAAACACAGCGAGAACGGGGGTCCAAAATACTTTATTCAAGCAAACTAAGCAAACTAATCAAACCAAACGAAAACTAAGACGCTCCAAGAACAACACAACAGTGAATGAAACAATGAGAGCGAAGTGTCTAGAAAGACCTAAGCTTTTTATTGCAGGGGTTCGTAGCATGGAAAACAAAAAAATTCTACCGCATGCACACAAACAAGCCAAGATCTATCTACTAGATTGTAGCAACGAGTCGATAGAGGAACTCACCCTCGAAGATTCCAAAGCGGTTAATGAGAGCAGATTCTCGTGGGTGATGTAGTCGTACACTTGCCGATCTCAAGATCGCGTAGACGATCCTTCCAGCGCTGCGTTCCGGCAGCGCTTCCGCAGTCGGTCACACGTTCGGTACTCGACGAAGACCTTCCTCTCCCTTGTTCCAGCAGGCAGCGAAGGTTGTAGCACTCTCCTCGCGATTCCGGCAGCACGACGGCGTGGTACCGGAAGTAGAGGGGAGATCTCGCAGGGCTTCGCCTTAAGCCGGAGCGAGTATGGTGGACTATGAGAGAGCCTTGGTGATCTAGGGTTTAGACACACCAATTAGAAGGGGCTAAACCGGCGGCTAGGGCAATTAGAAGCTCTAACTCGGCGGCTTGGGAGAAATCCCTGGGTTGTGGCTAGGGTTTAGGTTTAGAGGGAGGCAACTTGTGTGTCTAGGAGGGGAGCCCTGCCCCTCCTCTTATAGGTGGAGGGAAGCGCTCCTGGGGAGGGGAGTCCCTCCCCAACTCGGACCCAAAGTGGGCCGGCGGTGGGAGGAGGAACTCCTCCCCCAAGTCGGTTTCAAACCTCCTTCTCCTCTTTCCCAAAACTAGCCGTTTGACTTTCAAACTAGCCGTTTGACTTTTCAAACTAGGATTTGAATAAACCCTCTATTTTGGTACATCGATGACACCTAGTACATGATGCAATCATATCAACTTGATATAACACATTCATGTACCCTTTCCCCTTCGGAGTGCCGGACATTTCGGAACCTTCTAGAACATTCCCGATGAAAACACCGGAACCATTCTCCAACTCCGAAACAGGACTTTCCTTATATGAATATTATTCTCCGGACCATTCTGGATCTCCTCGTTATATCCCGGATTCCATCCGAGACTCCGAACAACATTCGGTCTCTTACTCATCATTCCATAACTACTCAAACAACATCGAATCCTTAAGTGTGTCTCCCTACGGTTCGTGAATTATGCGGACATGATCGAGACACTTCTCCGAACAATAACCAATAGAGGAATCTGGAAATTCATATGGCTCCCACATATTTCTACGATTACTTTGCGATCGAATGAAGCACTTACATACG
This sequence comes from Avena atlantica, assembly GCA_910589765.1. Taxonomy (NCBI): domain Eukaryota; kingdom Viridiplantae; phylum Streptophyta; class Magnoliopsida; order Poales; family Poaceae; genus Avena; species Avena atlantica. The sequence continues at coordinate 30,894,599 of OU342733.1, forward strand.
ATACCAATTTCCCTTTGTCTCACGATAGTTTACTTATCCGAGGTTTTGATCGTCGGTATCTCTGCATACCTAGTTCAACCTCGTTACCGATAAGTACTCTTTTCTCGTTCCCATGATATGTGATCCCTTGTGAGCCAGTCACATGCTTGCAAGCTAATTGGATGACATTACACCGAGAGGGCCCAGAGTATATCTACCCGTCATATGGATGGACAAATCCCATTCTTGATCCATGTGTCTCAATCAATACTTTCCGAACACTCAATGACACCTTTATAGCCACCCAGTTACGGTGTGGTGTTTGATGTCATCAAAGCATCCATCCGGTAAAGGTGATATGCATGATCTCATGGTCGAAGGAATTAGGTTACTATGTATCAGAAAGCATATAGCAATTGAACTATATTAAATGACTTGATATTTATGCTACGCTTAACTATAGGAGCATGTCCATCACATCATTCTCCTAATGATATGACCCTGTTGTCAATAACATCTTTATGTTCATGATCAGGAAACCATGATCATATATTAACCAACAAGCTAGTTTAACAAGAGGCTTTACTAGGGACTCTTTTATGTTTACAAATCACACAAGTATTAATGTTTCCTGTTAATACAATTATAGCATGGTATGTAAACATTTATCATAAGTATGAAGATATGATAATAACCCACTTTATTATTGCCTCTTGGGCATATCTCCAACAGTCTCCCACTTGCAATAGAGTCAATAATCTAGTTTCAAACCTTTGTGTATTCAACACCTATGGCTTTCTGGTGTTGTAAGTACACGTTCGCTAGTGGTCAACTGATCTCCGGATCTGACACTTCCAGGTCCGTGTGTAATTGCATGGATTTGCGTCTCTACGCATCACTCATTCTCTAATGAGATGGCTTTGTATAAATTTGGTCCTTTGGTGAGACCTTTAGTTCTTTGGAGTTAAAACATGTTGATAATATTGTCGTACAATATATCTTCATAGTATTATCCCGCTATGAACTACACCTAGTTTGATAACAAACTACTTGACCCAAATGCCCTCTTTAGCTGCTATAATAGCAGTCATATACTTAGCCTTTTGTTGTAGTATCTGTCACAATGTCTTAACTTTGGAACTCATCCAAATCCATTATGTAACTTACTTTCCATTATATTGTGCCACCCTTAGTTTAGATTGAGATAAACTTAATTTGTACTTTGTGACAAAACTAGTATCAATGTAGTACTTTTACAATGAACTAACCATCTATTTGTCACTTCTACAAACAATATATTCTTAGTTCTTCCAAAAGATCATAAGAATATCCTTACTATTGTCCAATGATCATATTATGAATCATTCTGGTATATGCTCACATCATTTAGAGCATAGGACATATCTGGATTTGTACATATCACGGCATAATTGATATAAATACTCTTTGTGATTTCATACATCAAGTATCAATCTATACTTGAATCTTTGTTTCACTTACCAAGTGTCAATACACTTGAATATATCATCAATATTGAACTCATTCAATCCTTTCTGTGCGACAAGAACCTTTCTTGTAGTTTCTATATTGAACTCATTCAATACATCATCTATGTACTTTCGGCACAACCATATTAGCGTCTATTGATGCTAAATATTTGGGTTTTGCCTAAGTCTTTCATCAGGATGAAATTCTTAATATGTGTTAATAAAATATACATCTTTTCCAATCAACAATATGTCCTCCACATAATGTATTAGAAATATGTCTTAGTGCTCCCACTTAATTTCTTGCAAATGCAAGCATCTTCATTGTCTCTGATGAAATTAAACTCTTTTAACAGTTTCATCATAGTGAAGATTCCAACTCCCTATGCTTACTTCAACCATTGAAGTTTGCATATGCATTTAGCATCCTTTGAACTAACAAAACCCTTTGGACCGTGTCATTCACACATCCTAGGTAACCCTTCTATTAGAAGAACTTGTTTTGTTTATTCAACTACCACATAACAAATTTATATGTAGTGGTTGCTATATTAATCCGTCTAGACTAAATATCCCTATGAAAGATCAGATCTTGTCATAGTTAACCTTTGAACATTGTTGTGAACTCTTTCCCAACATGTCGACTATTTCATAGATGTGCAACATCCATGTCTATTTATTTATAGATCCAAACACAACTGTAAGGTCTTACACCTTTCTTGAGGGTCCTTCAAGTTCAAAACTTGATTTTTCGTGTATGGAACTATCACGGATTTTATGGCTTCAAGCCATTAGACGGAGTCAGGTCCCATCATGGCTTCTTTGCATGTATTCGGATCATTATTGTCAAATAATGATTTAACTCTCAAATCTTGGTATTTGATTGTTTACCCGACCTACTTGTTTCAATAGGAACTTAGATCTCCGTGACCACAACCTTTGAGGCACATGAGCCATGAGCATTATTGCTGCCTCCGGAACACTTTTCGGCGCTGCGCAACTCTGCACATATAGCTAAGGTTCTTTTAACCTTATCAAAGTTCTATTGCCCTCCCACTTAACTTTTCACGAAAAATTCTTTCTCAAAGAAACTTGACGTTCTAAGCGACAAACACTTTTGTCTCTGGTGTTATGGAGGAATACTTAATAGTTATTCGAAATAACATACACAGACAGGTTCATCCGACTTTGGTTGCAAACATCTTTCTTATGCAAAGCATACCAATGTTTTAAGAAAGGACAACTTGGGTTTTATCCCAAACCATAACTTTATATGGTGTCATTTCAACGGATTATGATGAAGCTCTTTTCAGTGGAAAAACGGTAGTCTCTCAAGCTTTTAATCTTTAAAATAGAATGGCATTTTATGAATTACACCTTTGATCTCACCATGTCAAACAAGGTTTAATTACATATCTCGAATGCTCCATACTCTTATGGTGTTTCGGGACATGCAAATCCACGGAACGATTCCTTAAATCTTAGGTATTATGCTAAACTTGTAACTCAAATATCTTCCTTTATGATTTTATCATAAACTATTTATATTCTTGTTACAATGATCTTGCATTTCATCTTGAAAGTCTTTGAACTTTTCAAATGTTTCATACTTCATCCTTATTAAGTAAATATTCATATATTCACTTAAATTTTCGGAGAAAGCATATGAAGTTGAAATCCATCGCTCTTGACTACACATAATGGACTTCGTACAAGAATATGTACAAGTTCCAATAGGCTAGTCATTCATTCCCTTTTGGCCTATGAACGAAGTTTTAATTATCTCTAGGAAAGTTTCACAAGTGTCATGTGATCAAAATCAAAAGACTCCAAAATTCCATCCACATGGAGTTTCTTCATGTTTTCTTTCCAATATAATTTAAACGGCGATGTCACTTCCTAAGTGATCTTTCAATCAATTTGTCTTTCGACATTTTTAGCACTAGTTTTATGGATGTGATTTCTCCAACAAGATTTGTGAATCATCCATCTTTTATGGATTACGGCAATTATTTGAACAACCCTTTTGTTCTCATAACACCTGATAAAACAAATCTTGAAGGCAAACTTTGATGTTTAACGAGCAACACAATAACCCTTTATTTGTTCTCGATGAACATCATCACATATTCTTTTGCTAGTTACTTAGGACATTGTTGTTCATGAATTGTGTTGTTTCGTATGACGTTTCACACCAACAAATTCAGTATCAAATATTTAAGAACCACATTGTTTAATAAGCAAAGAATATAGCCATAACATGTATATCATCTATATACTTAAACTGAACAATTCTAGTCTTTTCTTTTCTGCCATATATTTATGAGATTATCTTTCAGTATTTCCTTTTCTGTTTGAAAGAATCTATCAACATCAATAGTGGAGTCATACATATGACACATAATCCAAAGCGTGTATAATTAAATACCAATGTCTTTGGACTTGCACTTTGAAGTAGATCACCATCATCAAATGTTTGGTGTTCTTCCAAATTCCTTTCTTTAGTAAACTCTTGGTGTAGTAAATATTTTACCTACATCAAATATTCACCCTTATCATGGAATTATCCATGATCAAGCTACTTTTAGCTTATAAAGATGAATCGTGAGTATAATGTTGCTATCCAAAACCTTTTGGTGGATTAGGACAACTAATGTCTCCAACCCTTTGCAAATTCTCATCAAATATGAGAACATGAATTTTGCCATATTATACTCTGTCATGTTGCAACCAAAACTTCGTTTCATATATCACAATATCTTCCACACATCATGGTTTCTGAAACAACTCTTTCAGATCCTAGATAGCCTTGATATTAAGACAATCCTTTGAATATCAAGAATCATGGAGACAAACATGATACTTATACACTAATACTTGGAATTGTCACTCTTGTTTTAATACCAACTATTAATCTTCATGGAGTAACCAGAACTTTACTGAAAGTTTGCAATAGGACTTTTAAACTTTAGATTAACACTTCAAAACAATACGATACCAGTTCGTAAAGTAACTAACCAGAATTCTATAGTTCTATCATCTCAATTAAAACTAAGCGCAAGGTGGTAAACGGATGCCAATGACTACAACAATTATGCAAATTCACTTTGATTTAATTTATGATAAATAGTGTTCAACTTTTAATCATATTGCCGTTGAACTTCCACTCAAAACAATATCCCTCACATTGTTTTAGTGATCACACGAACCAAATCCACCACATCAAAACCGATCATCACGAGAGTTGATGTAGCTTCAATGGCGAACAATCATCATGTTCATCATATCTACTATATGACTCATGCTTTACCTTTCGGTGATCCGTGTTCCGAGACCATGTCTGTACATGCTAGGCTCGTCAAGATCAAACCTTAGCTTCTGCATGAGCAAATCTGGCTTGCTCACGTTGTATACACTCGCAGAATCTAACACACCTGATCATCACGTGGTGCTTCGAAAGAACGAGCTTTAGCAACGGTGCTTACTAAGGATGAACACTTTAAAACTTGAAATTGTGTGCTTGAGGGATCATCTTATAATGCTACCATCATGAACTAAGCAATACAAGATGCATAAAAGGATTAACATCACATGCAATTCATAATATGTGATATGATATGGCCTTTCTTCTTGTGCTTCCGATCTCCATCTTCAAGCACGAACATGATCTCCATCATCACCGGCATTGCATCAAGGTCAATGACGCTGCTCCATGGTTGAGGTCCACCAACTTCAACTATTACAACTACTTTGAATAGACACGCGGGTCTTAACAGAATTTAAAGACAACCATATGGCTCCTGCCGGTTGCCAACTTACAATAAGGAACATTGCATACATCAAATATAATCACAATCATGGCCATATCACATCACAGCACACCCCTGCAAAACAAAGTTAGACGCCTCTAATTTCTTTGCATATTTTACGTGGTTTGGGGCTTTCAATAAGTGTCGCTCTAACTTACGAACAAGAACCACAACATTGATACTAGTATTGTCAATCGCCCGTTGTAAATTGAATCTTAACTATGTTGGGAGAAACAAGCACCCGCAAAGCCACTTATGCAATACAAGTTGCATGTCAAGCGTGGAGCAAGTCTCATGAACGATGTCATGTAAGGTTAGCCCGGGCCGCTTCATCCCACCATCCCGCAAGATGCAAAGTACACAAGAAGCAATCGACAACAAAAGCATCAACGCCCACAATGACCATTGTGTTCTACTCGTGCAACAGATCTACATATATACACGGCTCTGATACCACCGTAGGGGTTCGTAGCATGGAAAACAAAAATTTTCTACCGCATGCACACAAACAAGCCAAGATCTATCTACTAGATTGTAGCAACGAGTCGATAGAGGAACTCACCCTCGAAGATTCCAAAGCGGTTAACGAGAGCAGATTCTCGTGGGTGATGTAGTCGTACACTTGCCGATCTCAAGATCGCGTAGACGATCCTTCCAGCGCTGCGTTCCGGCAGCGCTTCCGCAGTCGGTCACACGTTCGGTACTCGACGAAGACCTTCCTCTCCCTTGTTCCAGCAGGCAGCGGAGGTTGTAGCACTCTCCTCGCGATTCCGGCAGCACGACGGCGTGGTACCGGAAGTAGAGGGGAGATCTCGCAGGGCTTCGCCTTAAGCCGGAGCGAGTATGGTGGACTATGAGAGAGCCTTGGTGATCTAGGGTTTAGACACACCAATTAGAAGGGGCTAAACCGGCGGCTAGGGCAATTAGAAGCTCTAACTCGGCGGCTTGGGAGAAATCCCTGGGTTGTGGCTAGGGTTTAGGTTTAGAGGGAGGCAACTTGTGTGTCTAGGAGGGGAGCCCTGCCCCTCCTCTTATAGGTGGAGGGAGGCGCGCCTGGGGAGGGGAGTCCCTCCCTAACTCGGACCCAAAGTGGGCCGGCGGTGGGAGGAGGAACTCCTCCCCCAAGTCGGTTTCAAACCTCCTTCTCCTCTTTCCCAAAACTAGCCGTTTGACTTTCAAACTAGCCGTTTGACTTTTCAAACTAGGATTTGAATAAACCCTCTATTTTGGTACAGCGATGACACCTAGTACATGATGCAATCATATCAACTTGATATAACACATTCATGTACCCTTTCCCCTCCGGAGTGCCGGACATTCCGGAACCTTCTAGAACATTCCCGATGAAAACACCGGAACCATTCTCCAACTCCGAAACAGCACTTTCCTTATATGAATCTTATTCTCCGGACCATTCCGGATCTCCTCCTGATATCCCGGATTCCATCCGAGACTCCGAACAACATTCATTCTCTTACTCATCATTCCATAACTACTCAAACAACGTCGAATCCTTAAGTGTGTCTCCTTACGGTTCGTGAATTATGCGGACATGATCGAGACACTTCTCCGAACAATAACCAATAGAGGAATCTGGAAATTCATATGGCTCCCACATATTTCTACGATTACTTTGCGATCGAATGAACCACTTACATACGATACCAATTTCCCTTTGTCTCACGATAGTTTACTTATCCGAGGTTTTGATCGTCGGTATCTCTGCATACCTAGTTCAACCTTGTTACCGATAAGTACTCTTTTCTCGTTCCCGTGATATGTGATCCCTTGTGAGCCAGTCACATGCTTGCAAGCTAATTGGATGACATTACACCGAGAGGGCCCAGAGTATATCTATCCGTCATATGGATGGACAAATCCCATTCTTGATCCATGTGTCTCAACCAATACTTTCCGAACACTCAATGCCACCTTTATAGCCACCCAGTTACGGTGTGGTGTTTGATGTCATCAAAGCATCCATCCGGTAAAGGTGATATGCATGATCTCATGGTCGAAGGAATTAGGTTACTATGTATTAGAAAGCATATAGCAATTGAACTATTATTAAATGACTTGATCTTTATGCTACGCTTAACTATAGGAGCATGTCCATCACATCATTCTCCTAATGATATGACCCTGTTGTCAATAACATCTTTATGTTCATGATCAGGAAACCATGATCATATATTAACCAACAAGCTAGTTTAACAAGAGGCTTTACTAGGGACTCTTTTATGTTTACAAATCACACAAGTATTAATGTTTCCTGTTAATACAATTATAGCATGGTATGTAAACATTTATCATAAGTATGAAGATATGATAATAACCCACTTTATTATTGCCTCTTGGGCATATCTCCAACATTTATTGATGAAGAAGGGGATGCCTTGGGCATCCCCAAGCTTTGACGCTTGTACCTCTTGGATATTTTTGGTATGACACCGGGGTGGCATCCCCAAGCTTGAGCTTTTGTCCATTCTTCATCTTATTACATCATTCTCTCTCTACACCTGAAATTTTTCCTTCATACAAAACTTCACACAATCTTCATTAGCAACATTAGTGTATTCAAAAGATAATAGACCTTTGGGTTTTGCTTTAGAACAGCAAAACTTTCACTAAAAACACAAGCTACTGAAGCAAATTCCTTTAAAAATCTCAATTCCCCAAAAGATAACTCAAAAAGAAATCGATAAGAAGCAAATGCAAATAATGGCAAAAATCTGTCAAAACAGATGAGTAGGTAGAAACATATTTTTTCGAAGACGTTCTATTGCTCAAATCAAAAAGTGTTAAACTAACTAAAGTTATCTAACATACTGGGGGATCTATTCATAAATTTTCAGCTCAATCCGACTTATAGAGACTCCTCACGAATTTTTATGGTGGAGGAAAGAAATCTGTTTCGGGACAACAACTCCCCAAATCTTACTTCCCTCTCATTAGAGGTTATTCTTGGCACAAAAAAAGCAAGCAAAAATGATAAGGAGAGGTCATTACTGAAGTTACTGAAGTAATAACTTCCAAGACTCAAGACAATTCTTGGGTTATCTCCCAACAAGTAATTTTCTTTAACGCCTTCAAGTTAGGCACAAGAAGCAAGAAATCAAGTATTTTCAAATAAAGAATTAAGATCGATACTTGCAAAGTCTTCAACTACGAAAGGTATCTCATCCAAATGAGTTTTGTAGGATCCCTTCTAATCTCTCTTTGGTTTACTACTTTCATCAAAATGATTTTCAGGAACAATCCAATCAAAATTATTTTCAAAGGCTTCATGCATACCAACAAGCTTAAAGGGTATGAGTATCTCAAATTCCTCTCTAGGTTTGGTTTTATCTGAAGTACCCACAACATCTATACATGATCCTAGCATATTAAAACGCTCAAATACCTTTTTGGCTTCCTTAGCAACATCATGGAACTCTTTTAGTAAAGTTTCAAGAATAAATTCTCTCTTTTCAACATTCTTTTCTTCTTTTAGTTTTAGGAAAAATATTTGCATCATGAGTTTAAGGCTAACAAACCTAGCCTCCAACATATATACTAAAGAAGCTACAACAATTTCATAATTAGGAGCAAGTTCTGCTATAGATATATCCTCAATATCCTCATGCTTGCTAACATGATTAAAGAATTCTTCAATATTATCTTTCCCAATTATGGAGCCACTACCTATTGAAAGGTCCTTCAGGGTGAACTTGGGGAACAACATGGTGAACTAGAGCAAGGTGGCAACTAGAGTAGGAACTAATTTTTTGTGTGTTTTTGATAAGAGAAAGCAAACCAAACTAAACTAATTTTTTGTAGTTTTTGATAAAAAGAGGCAAACAAAACCAAGCAAAATAAACTAAGAAAACTAAAAACAAAGTAAAGAGAAAGGTTGAGAAGGACTCCCCTTGTGAAGACGTCCTTAGCCTCCCCGGCAACGACGCCAGAAATCTTGATGCGTGCGCCCGGTGTGGACGTGGGACGCTTCGTTGGAAACCCCAAGAGCAAGGTGTGATGAGCAAAACAGCAAGTCTTCCCTCAGTAAGAAACCGAGGCTATCGAACCAATAGGAGGAAGGAAACGTCTCAAAGATGTTATAAGCAATGTGGAAACCTGCAGAACACAAACTCAAGACTTTGCCCCAACAAATAGTGAGGTTGTCAGTCTCACTGGTTGCTGTAACAAAGGATTAACTGTATGGTGTGCAAAGTGACGATGAATTGCAGCAAGTAAATAGTAACAGTGGAAGATGTATCAATGGTAAAGATTGGACCGGGGTCCATAGTTCACTAGAGGTGCTCTCTTTAGATAAACAAACATGGAATGAATGGTAAACAAATTACAGCAGGGCAATTGACAGGACTGAGCAAGGCATAACAATGCAATACTAGACATAAAGATCCTATGAGATTCGATTGGGCAATACAACAATATACATAGACCTCCATCCAACTGCATTTATCACTAGAAGTCCACCTTTAGGTTATCATCCAAACCCCCTCTAGTATTAAGTTGCAAGCAACAGACAACTGCTTTAAGCAAAGTGTGTAAGGTAAACAATCCACTTGTTCCATGAACAAGATACCATTGTTTTCTCCCTAGTGGCAACAGCACATCTACAACCGTAGAGATTTTTGTCACTTCCCTTGATTAAGTAGAGGCACGAACCCACTATCGAGCATAAATACCCCCTCTTGGAGTCACTAGCAACTACTTGGCCAAAATAACTACTAACAACGGAGAGCATGCAGGATCAAAAACAACACAGACATGATAGAATCAAATAGACAAAACCATTAATCAATCTGACATAGTAATCTCAATATCCATTGGATCCCCGCAAATACAACATGCATGATTACAAATAGATGATATATTGATCATGAACAGAGCTCACAAGATCTAGACATGAAAGCACAAGGAGGAGATACAACAATCTAGCTACTACATGGACCCATAGTCCAACGTGGAACTGATGTGTGCGCCAGTGTTGATGTGGGAGCACTTCGTTGGAAACCCCAAGAGCAAGGTGTGATGAGAACACCAACAAGTTTTCTCTCAGTAGAGACCGAGGTTATTGAACCCGTAGGAGGAAGGAAACGTCTCAAAGGTGTGGCAAGCAACGCGGAAACCTGCATAACACAAACTCAAGACTTTGCCCAACGAACAATGAGGTTGTCAAGCTCACCGGTTTGCTGTAACAAAGGATTAACTGTATGGTGTGGAAGGTAATGATGGTTTGCAGCAAGTAAATAGTAACAGTGGAATATGTATCACTGGTAAAGATTGGACCGGGGTCCATAGTTCACTAGAGGTGCTCTCCTTAGATAACATGGCATGAAGGGTAAACAAATTACAGCAGGGCAATTGACAGGACTGAGCAAGGCATAACAATGCAATACTAGACATAATGATCCTATGAGATTCGATTGGGCAATACAACAATATACATAGACCTCCATCCAACTGCATAAATGACTAGAAGTCCACCTTCATATTATCATCCGAACTCCCTCCAGTATTAAGTTGCAAGCAACAGACAACTGCTTTAAGCAAAGTGTGTAAGGTAAACAATCCACTTGTTCCATGAACAAGAGACCGTTGTTTTCTCCCTAGTGGCAGCAACACATCTACCATCGAAGAGATTTCTGTCACTTACCTTGAAAAGTAGAGACATGAACCCACTATCAAGCATAAATACCCCCTCTTGGAGTCACTAGCAACTACTTGGCCAAGATAGCTACTAACTACGGAGAGCATGCAATATCACAAACAACACAGACATGATAGAATCAAATAGACAAAATCATTAATCAATCTGACATAATAATCTCAATATCCATCGGATCCCCGCAAACACAACATGCATGATTACAAATAGATGAGATATTGATCATGAACGGAGCTCACAAGATCTAGACATGAAAGCACAAGGAGGAGATACAACCATCTAGCTACTACATGGACCCGTAGTCAAATGTGGAACTACTCACGCTTCATACCGGAGGCTGGCATGATGAAGAAGAAGGCCTCCAGGATGATCTCCCCTCCAGCAGGGTGCCGAGAATAACTTTAGATCCCCCCGATCTAGGGACGATGGTGGTGGCGGCTACAGACGGTTTCGTGGAATATTGCTCGGGTACTTAGGGTTTAGGCATCGGGGGGACTTTATAGGCGAAGAGGCGAGTCAAGGGGACCACCAGGGTGGCTGCACCCCCCTAGGAGCGACTAGGGCTAGCCCGTGTCGCCAGGGGGTGTGGCCCCCTGGTGCCTCCCCTCCATCTCGTACTCTGGCTTTGTGTTCCCCACGGTAAAACATTGACTTTGACTTTTGTCCCATCCAATTACGAGAATATTGATTTTCTGCCTTTCTGAAACCAACAACAGAAGAAAATAGGCAACTGGCACTGTGGCAACTTGTTAATAGGTTAGTACCAGAAAACATATAAAAACACCTCAAAGTGTAGACAAAGCAAAGAAAAGTAGATACTAAACAAGCATGGAACATAAAAAATTATAGATACGTTTCCGACGTATCAGGAACTACTCACGCTTCATACCGGAGGCTGGCATGATGAAGAAGAAGGCCTCCGGGATGATCTCCCCTCTGATAGGGTGCCGGGAAGAGCATCAGACCCCCACGATTTAGGGATGATGGTGGCGGCTACTACAGACAGTTTCGTGGAATATTGATCGGGTCCTTAGTGTTTAGGCATCGGGGGGACTTTATAGGCGAAGAGGCGAGGCAGGGGGCACCACGGTGGATGCACCCTACCCACCAGGCGTGGCTAGCCCTAGCCCGCGCCGCCAGTGGGTGTGGCCCCCTGGTGAGTCTCATCCATCTCGTATTCATGCTTCGTGTTTCCCACGGTAAAATATTCACTTTGGCTTTTGTCCCGTCCAATTCTGAGAATATTGATTTTCTGCCTTTCTGGAACCAAAAACAGAAGAAAACAGGAAACTGGCATTGTGGCAACTTGTTAATAGGTTAGTACCAGAAAACATATAAAAACTTATCAAAGTGTAGACAAAGCAAAGAAAAGTAGATACTAGACAAGCATGGAACATCAAAACTTATAGATACGTTTTCGACGTATCAACCGCCACCACCACCACGAACAATGAAAACGCCGTCGTGGCTGAAGAAGGGGAGGGGCAATAACGACCACGAGGCGTCTGGCTCTAGCAACCAGCGCTTCGGATGGATGCCGGCCTTCCTCTGCGGCATGTCCCTGCTGCCTCTGCCGTGGCCGGTGGGAGGGCGCCGCACTCGCCAGTACTTCTGCATCGCAGAGTGCGAGCTCCGTTGGAGGGAGTGACGGGGCATCCAGCACAACGACGTGTCCCTCCTCACAGACTGGCACCTCAACTGGAACCGTGTCCTGGTGCTACCCGTGACCAAGGAGGGCAAAGGGCTAGAGGAGGAGATCCGCCGCCGGATCAGGGGCCTCCCGCCAGTCCAACGGTGGGACCCTGCCCACCAAAGCGTGGCCTAATGGAAGGAGTGGCTCGACTGGGAGCAGAAGGTGCGCTGCGCCACCACCATCCGCCATGACCTGCAGCCAGGGGAGGTCTACCCCATCCTCGACATCGACTCGGACGAGGAGGGGCCGTCAACCACTCCGACGTCGAGCTCGGAAGCGAGGACGGCAACGACAAGGGCGGCGACGACGGCATCATCGTCAAGCAGGAGGCAGTGGACGACGTCGCCGCCAACCTGCCCCCGGAGTACTGTAACACCCTCAGAATCGACCCTATGCAAGTTTCAGCGATTCCCGCCAAACCCGCATAGAAACGATTCAAAGGTGCCCACCAGGCACTTTCGTGCGGGTGGAAAACGAAGTAATAACATTACACAACAGTCCTCGATGGGACCCACGGAACAGATATATATATACAACACGACTCCATGAGTCAAGAATACAGATATACAATACAAAGATCCAAATCACCTTGAAAACGATAGAGCGTCCAGCTACGGACAAGATGCAAATGGGGCTAAGAGCCCTGAAGAATAACCAATGGCGTCCATAACCTTGCCCAGGCCAAGCCGGAAGGGTAACCCTGCTAACGACGTCGATCTCAAAACCTGCTTAAACAAAAGGGGTGCCGACAAAGGGCAAAGGAAAAAGAGGAGCGTCAGTACTGAGGCCAGTACACGGCGAGGCTAGAATTCGGCGGTCCTCGCCTACATAGATATGGTGGACTGAAGCGGCAGCGGCAGCATGCACTAAACAACCTATAGGGACTCGATACAACTGGCGGCTATCAGAGAGGGGTAAGAAAGACCTATTCGGAACCAACCTGATCTACCATCAAACAAACCCATCCTGGTATTTCCCCCTCGAGACCAAACGAGGAAGTCAACCGAGGAACTCACACCATTGGCAGTTTTATTTATTCGGTTATCGTTGCAGCAATTACTAGTCAGGTATAGATAATCATCCTGATAAATTAAGCAGTGGGCCGTTTTAGTTAAACCATTCCGTTGTGGTTGCAACACTTACTAGTCAGATATGATTAGCATGAGATAACCCAAAACCCAGCAGTTGTTGGTACTTTTATTTAGCCATTCCGTTATAGTTGCAATACTTACTAGTTAGATACAATCGTCGCAAGTGACAAACCAAACAAGCAATTGTGGGCAGTTTTATGTAGCCATTCCCTTATAGTGAAGATGATTACTAGTCATTATAAAGTCAAATTTATAGCACTACTATAGTTATAGTTGTCTATGATCGAGATACTGTGCTCCAAGTCGTCCATAACCGCGGACACGGCTTTCAGAAAGTTTTACCCGGCCGGGGTGCACCAATAGCAACACACACTCGATCAACCTCGGAAAAACCAAATCAAAACCCAACGAGGCCTTCACGACAAAGCAATCACAAGATTCAGAAATATTTCAGGGGGGCACCCCATTGAGTAGACCCGCAACGAAGCTAGCTGACTCCGAGACGGACTCAAGGTTTGCGACAATGGCTGTAAACGACTGGGAACCCAAAACTGGGCTTGTCGATACCGCGAAAACATTCCGCTTACCTAAACAGTACAGTGTGCTCCTCGCACAATCGGAAATAAAGCAGTAAAGCATGGCATAAGTACAGGATCGTAAATAAAACCTCAAACTAGTTTGTGGCCCCAAGAAATAAGAATGAATCAAGCTCTAGCTCAGGGGGGTCCCATAATCCTCCCGGATGTGGATAGCGCGATAAATCAAGGAACAGGTATCAAGCACTCGGGGTCCTACGGGACACAAGTGGACGGTTAACAACCAAATAACATATATTGCCCACCCGTGCTTCTGCTTACTTACTTCAATTTTAGTTGTTAAACAGTAATTAAAGTGAACGATAAGTAAAACCATGATCATCTCCAACAACAAACATGCGGCCATACCCCAACAACTGTGGTACTTGGCGACACGCAACAGCACTTGAGCAAGCGACTACGACGCGCAAGTCCAACTATCTACCAAACAACAGGTAATAGGATGTGTCCAAGGCAATATAAGGCTGCAAGGGATATCACGGGTACGAAAGCTAGAGCATCGCAACACAGATAGCAATAGATCAACAAGAGGGAATAAATACTATAAAAGTAAGATAGGTAGAAAGGGGAAGATGCTCGCCTGAAAACATTGCCGAAGGTTCATCCGAAGATCGGGGAGAAGCTCACATCAACTCAAAGGCCTTATCCGCGAAGAAGCAAAACACTAGAATAAACACCGGATGCAATATTTAATACAACGGCAGAAGATCGGGCATGATGCAGGTATGATGTATGACATGGCAAAGAATGCGATGCATTAGGCCATATTAAGCGGAACCGGGGTCCCGACATTTAATTAAACGGTTCAAGTTATTTATCCACCCCGCAAATTAAATGTGGTATTAGCAAGGCAAATGATAGCAACGGTTCGCTACGCAAATTTAAATGAGGCCAATATAAGACTAGATTTGCTCGCATATGGCCCCATATTTAATTATAAGGTGAATCGGCATAATGCCCCCAAACCACACAAATATGCATGCGAGATGAATGATTATTATGCAACAGGTTTTATATTTAGCATTTATAAAATAGGGGCTCGGGAAAAGGTTCACACATTAGGGTTCGGCGACCTTGGTCCGAGGGTTCGGGGTCGGTCTCAGGGTTCGGATCTGGGGTTCGGTCTCGGCGGGAGCGTTCTCAGATAACGGGGTAGATCTTGGCGTTCCGTGGTCTTCGGGTCATGTCGACGGTCATGGAGTTCCAGGTGGAGAACTTGGCGTTCCGTGGCGAAGTGCTTGTCATACCGGGATGAAGACCTCGGCGTCCGGGTTCTCGGCGATCTTTGTAGATGACCAACGGGTTTAGGGTCTCGGCGTCGGTAGATCTTGTCGATTCCTCTACAACGGCCTTGTTGTTCCGCAGCGTAGATCTTAGGGAGGTTTCGGGGTTCCACGGGTTCGGCTCGACCATCGGAATCCGGGAACGGGTCTTGGCGAACTTGGCGGTTCCGAGGGTTTCTCCGAGTCCGTGGGGCGTCCGAGTGGAAGTACTTGATGCTCCGTGACGGAGTTCCCGGAGTTCGGCACCGACGGTCGTCTTGCCTTGATCTTCGGATCCTCATCTCGGATTGACGATCTTGGGGTTCGGAGGGAAAACGAGTCTTGTCACTGCATCCATGAAGGAGGGCTTGAGTGGTACCATGTGCGTCCCTCAGGACCATCGGCTTCGAACCGGCCTTGTTAACAGGGAGATCTTGTCGGTACTCCTTGTTCTTGGTCTCCATCTGCACATAACAGGACTCGATGGAGTCGCTACCGGGGTCCCTCACGGAAGCTGCATGATTCCAGGAGTGGTTCGGGTCGCAGATGGTGGCTGCACGCAGCGAGAAAGGGTTGCAGGGCGACGTCGTCCGCTGCATGGTGCAGAGGATGGCGGGGTCGGCGGCGGCGGTTTGCAGCGACGACCGGAGGGAACTTGCTAGGCCGGAGACGCGCGCACGGCGGTCGCAGCGACGGAGGGGACCGTCGGTGCGCTGGCTCGCGAGCGGGAGGAGGCCGACGAGGACAGGCTACACAAGCGTGGCGGCGTCCATGGGTGGGGTCGGGGCAACCTTGCAGAGGCGACGCGAGGAGGGACCTGGCAGCGGCGGCTCGGAGGCGCGCGACGGCGGTCGGCTCAAGCGGGGTCGTCCGCGGAGGAGGGGCAGCGAGAGACGGAGGTTGGGGACGGGGCGCGCGGGAGCGGCGGCGCTCGGGGCGGGGCGACGCGGCGGAGGGCGAGGAGGCGGGCGCCGGCGGTCTCTGCGGGGCGGCGCGGCGGAGGGCGCCCGCTGGCGGCGGAGCTCGCGGGAACAGAGGAAGGCGGAGGAGACGAAGCACGACGAGGGGGGGCGGCCGGAGGTTGTGCTGCTCGCGGGGGTTGCGGGCGAGCGCGGCGTCGGGCGGGCGGCGCCGGATGCGGGGGAGGCTGGGGTGGTCGCGAGCGGGGTGGGGCTCGGGTGAGGGAGGCGTCGGTGGGGGAGGTGGTGGCCGGAGGAGGCCGGCGCGGGCGAGGCCGGCCGAAGGCGGGCGGCGGCGCTCCGGGGGAGGCGGGGCGCGGAGCTCGGAGCCGGGAGGGCGAGGGACCGGAGAGGAGGAGAGGCGGCGGACGCGCGCCGGAGGAGAGAGGTAGGTGGGGGGAGTGGGTCGGAGCATGGAGGAGAGAGGGGAAAGTGGTGGGGCCAGGAGGGTGGGGCCAGGGAGGAGAGAGGGAGGGGTGGGCAGGGCAGACTGTGGGGCCGGAGGTGGGTCCAGGGTGTAAGTGAGAGGGGGTTGGTGGGGCTGTGTGAGAAAGAGAAAGAGGGGGGAAAAGTCTGGGATTGATGAGGTGGCAAGGTGGATAGGGATTGGGGGAGAGGGTGAGGTGGCGAGCTGTGAGTGGTGGGTAGATTAGGACTAGGTAGGGATAGGATTTAGAGTTTGGGTGGACCGATTTTATTCTGGGGGTGGTCGTCTGGGTCGAATCGGCCCGTTCGACTGCCCCCACTAAAATAATTAAATAATTTATTTATTTCAAACAGACTTTTGCAAACCGATAGCAAACAAAACAAAATAATCCGGTGACCCGGGTTTTGCGTTTGGAACATAGACGGGGCGTTTAGAAAACAAAAACATGTTTTCCGCAAATAGTTTTATGCAAGCAAATGCAAGATGATGACGATGCTCAAATGCAATGTGGCATGATGACATGAGCATGCGGTCATGATGATGCAATGCACAAAAACAACGCGATTTTCTAGTAGTGGTTTTGCGGGATGCCACAAGTACCGCGAGGTACTGGCGCGGGGCTACGAAGGACGCCTTCACCGAGCAAGCCATTGCGGCCAGCGCGCAGGAGGAGGAGGCCCTGTGACACGGCTACGAGGAGGCCCTCGCGCTCACCCGCATGGTGGCTGAGACGAACGCCCAGCTGCCTCCACCGCCGCCGATGTCGGTTTGGGTGCCTCCAATCGCGCCGGAGGTTGGCATGGAGCTGGCATACCTCCAGCAGTGAGAGTCGTGGCCTGTGCGGGCGATCAACCCGCCTGCGCCCGCTCCCACTCTGGCCCTGCCGCCGCCCAACCTTTGGACACCGCCGGAGTATATCGACCTCGACCCGTAGATGCACGAGGCGGCACCGGCGCGCAAAGATCGGTAGCTAGGGCTAGGATTAGTTTAACTTATGTTTTTTTATGGACAGGCCAGATCCCTATCCATATTGACCGAGGTCCGAACCAAACAGATAGAAACGGACCGTTTGGGTGACCGTATGGATCCGTCCGGTGGAGATGCCATAGGGCATCACCTATGTATAAGGTAAACTTTTGCTATAATATGGACCCACACACCTTATGAAAATGCCTACAATGTACAAGGTCAAGTTCACCATAAGCTGCGACCCACATGTCTGTTAAAAGTACACACAAGAAAGAGAGTGAGGAAAGAGTAAAATAATTATTTATTACTTGTGGATCACCCATAAGCTTGTAGGTTACCCTTAAGGAAAATTTCCTAAAATAAACCTCCACTATAGTCTTATGGACTACTTTTTGACTTGTGGATAGCCTCATAGACTACATAGTGGATGGATGCTCCTATCCCCGCTTGCCGCGGATGCGACCGGGGGCGCCGCTTGAAGGAGCTCCTTCATGCCGAATACGCCCAGCAAGATACTCGATTACCTATTCTTTTATGTTTTCTTTGTTTTTGCTTTGCAGTAGTAAATTGCTTAGTATTTGAAAAGGTTTAAATTTAAGAAATAAATTTGAAACTGTTCAAATATGAATAAATTTGAAAACGTTCAAATATAAAATTTGAAAATTGCTGAAATTTAAAAATATTCAAACTTGAAAATTGCTAAAATTTTAAAAATGTAATTCTTCTAAAAAATCTTCAAATTTTCAAAAATATGACTTTAGAAAGATGTTCAAATTTGAAATTTGTTCATATCTAAAAATGTTCAAATTTTAAATTATCGAGATCTAAAAAATGTTCAAATTCAAAATTATTCATATTCAAGAAAAAAGAAACAGGAAACGAAAAAAATAAAATAGGAAGAAAGCCAGAAGAAGAAAACGAAAAAGCGTAAGGGCATGTACAATGCTAAAGAAGGCGGGTCTTCTTTTAGCCCTCCACGTAATCTAGAGAAGATAATAAAAGTAAGTTGTATAATGGGTTATCTCTTATTGTCATCTCTAAGAATTAATCCGAATTGACTAATTATAGTAAAAGTTCTGTTGATAAGAGAAGACATAAGATATAATGGAGAAAATTAATCTTCTCTTATTTTTAAGGGATCATCCATTGACTAAGAGAAGACAATCTTTTTCTTTTTTATTCTTTCTCCTTCAACTAAGTAAAAATCCGTCGTGAGTGTAAAAAAAGACTAACCTCGTCACATTGTACATGGCCTAAGAGGATTAAACTGCCGACCGAGTTAGTGGCCCATGCTCCTATACGCCGCTCTAAGCTGTGATGGGCGGTCGGCTGGCATCTGTGCGGAGCCCTTGATAGAGCCCGCATAGAGGGGGCTCCTATACGCTGCTCTAGGCTGCTCCGTGCGGTGAGCCGCACACCCACTGGCGGCGTGCAGCGGTCTGTTGTGCCGCGGCCCATCAGATGTTTCTTTTCTCTGTTTTTATTTTTTTATTTTCTGCTGCTTTTTTCTGATATTTTTTATAGAATAAGATAGAAGTGTTCTAATATTATTTAAATTCGAACAGATTTAAAATCTGAACATTTTTTAATTTTATCTTTTTGAAATATGAAAACTTTTTTTAAAAAAATAAAAATCTAAACAATTGTTAGTTTGAACATTTCTAAATTTGAACAATTTAAACATTTTAAAATTTTGTAGATGTGAATATGTTTCAAAGTCTGGACAATTTTTATTTGAAAAGAAGGAAATGGAAAAGAAAAGGAAATAGAGGAAAAACGCGAACTGGGCCGTCCAGGCCGGTTCATAGCGCACGGCGAGTGTGCGGCGAGCGATAACGGCCGACTTGGTCGGTGCATGGATTTGCCCCACACAGAGCGGAGAATAGGATTTCCGATAGGAAAGGATCTATATTCAGTAATTCGAATGAGCCTTAAATTCGTAGGCTGAATTGGAAGGATCTATAACTAATACTTCCTCCGTTTCAAAATATAAGATGTATTAGATTCGTAAAGAAAATGAATCTAGTCTTGCTTTAGTACATAGGTTCACTCAATTTTGGAATGAATCTACAAACTAAAAGAAGTCTAGATTTGTTTTTTTCACAAATCTAAAACATCTTATATTTTGGAACGGAGGGAGTACTAATGAGCGGAGAATTGGAAGGATCTATAACTAGTACTATATTCAGTAATTGACTTCTTATTCGGTGTATGGATTGACTGTTCAGAGGCCGAAGAATCTGGCATCTACGTGGACCTAAATGGGCTTAGAGAAGAAGCACTTCATTCGTAGGCATGGAGGCTTTGTGTATGTCAGAAAGTCACCCGTTTTGGCCTGGTAAAAAAATCATGAAGATCTGTACTTTACACTCTTCCCCTAATAAAAATCTGTACTTTACACTCGAATAAGAAGTCTACTTCAACCAGAGCTTCCTACCATACAGAATAACGGAAAAGTAACTTTGCCACTCTAGACGTTCAGTTAGTTGAAGCATGGGCTTTTCTTTGGTTCAGAAAATTATCGCCTACCTAGTTATCAGAGCATTTTCGGCCGTGAGTCCTAAGAAGCTCCCTAAAGCTGCTATTAGTCTTGTCCAGTAGCGTTTCCGAAGACCACGTTCCGTCCGGTGTGTCCAGCCTGTCCTCGAGTCAGACGCGTGGGCCAGTCCTAGCAGTGACACATTACCGTCGTTGCGCGTCTATCTGACTTTACTTACACTAGCTCAATTCGTTTCTCTCGTCTCGCCACTCCAATTTCACACCCTCCTTAGAATCGATGCGGTCATGCGCCCTGTTCGTTTAGCCACGTCGTTGTCATCATGTCGTTGAAGGTGCCGAAGGTGAAAGGGCTCAACAAAGGACCATATGGGACTTTCAAGAAGCCTCACAAGAAGCTCGGCCACTCTAGTTTCACACCCCTCATGCACCGCAAGAAGCGGACTCAAGGTGGGCTGATATCATGCAGAAGCAAGACAAGAAGTTTGAGCTCGAGATGTCGACACTGGCGGTGAAGAAGAGGAAGAAGGACTGCACCCTCTTGACGGACGACATGTTGATGATGGATGGCGAGGTGAAGGCGGCA
Source organism: Avena atlantica (assembly GCA_910589765.1). NCBI lineage: Eukaryota > Viridiplantae > Streptophyta > Magnoliopsida > Poales > Poaceae > Avena > Avena atlantica. The sequence goes on from OU342733.1 coordinate 30,915,624, forward strand.
CATGAGAAGATCCGTAACAACATCATGCTGAAAATAGGCATCACGTCAACTACCACGTCAAGAGCGGCGACAAACAGTCGATCCGTTGCTATTGTCGGACATCATTTTGGACTCAGCGGTTGGAGATGCTCTTATCAATATCTTTAACGTGGCAAGTTTTCGTTTCTTCTTTGCAGAACCATGTAGCTTCCCTGACCCATGCAAACAAGGCCACCACTAATATTACCCTGCACCAATGAATCACATGATTAATGTGCGTGGAGACATATATAGATGCAACAAAACAGGGGGCCTAAGGATGGCAGTGGGTACCCATTAGGATATCCTATCTAGTATAATTTTTCAAATACTATTTTTTAAGAAAATTAGTTTTTTTTGAAAGCTTTTAAGAAAATTAGTTCATTTGTTTGAATTAGACTAAACTAGAGGGTACTCTAAATATTTCAAAGTTCCATCTCTAACAGGGGCTTCAGATTTAGGACCAGCCCGGCCCAAAGGACAAATAGTTGTTGGCACCCACGATGTGTGGTACTCGTCGACGGGAAGGAGAGGACCGTCCGGTGGGTGGTCCGGCGAGGCCATGTGGCCCCGGCGAGCACGTGAAGCCATCGCCGCGCCACGCTGAGGCCGATCATGATTATTTGCACATACGACGTAGTAGCTAGAACGATGACTCGTGGCGCAGAAAATTCAGTAAGTGGGGCATGTACTATCTGTCTCGTGTCTCTCCGCCCATCATGCTTCGATAGATCCCTCGTCCTGAACTCCTACGTGGCCATGGGAGGGCCGGACAGGAGCAGAAGAATCGTACTATTAGAATTTAATTAATTAATGTAATTAGATTAAAATCTCTACTTGTAACCACGCGTGGATATTCCCACGATGTGGAAACCGACCTATTGTTTCTGGAGCGTCGCTTTCGGGAACCGTCTTCTGAACGGTCGCATCCTTTGGATACATCTGTTCCCCCTGTATATAAGCGTTCAATCATCAATGGAAAAGTACCTTTCGATTCATTTGTCTCGTTCAATTCTTACACGTTATCAGCACGAGTAACAAGTGCAAGACCCCAAAGCATCTGGCAATCCTCTACCAGCAATCCCAAGGACGCAAGGCACTTCAAGGAAAAGGTTTGAAGCCAACTTCAACCTTCATCCAGATGGCACCAATGGAGCTGGTTGTTCGCAAGATGCTCCTCCTGGACCTAGCAACACCATGACTCTCCAGCAGCCCGAGGACCCTATGAGCACGGAGAACATAATGATTGAGTACGCCTCAAACAACGTGTTTGGAGACTTCGACTAGTCCCACTATCTCCTTAGTGATCACTTTATTTTATGTCCATTTGTGATATTGTAATAAGAACATAAGTATTGTTGTTGTCATGTATATTGATCAGCACTTTGATATAATAAAGATTGTATTCTATGTATCTAAATAAGGTTTTTTATTGAAAATTCTTCATTTTTATATATAGCTATCTACGGGGACAATCCGATGGAAGAGAAATTATGCCTTGTGGACAGTGCTACCACAAAACTCCATACTGAGGGAGTTGAAATATTTTCAGACTCTGAAAAAGATGAATGAAGATATTTTGACTATCGCTGGACGCGATACGGTAATTGTTGGCACTGGGCGTGCCATATTTATCCTCCCAAACGGTACACAAGTGACAATTGAGGATGCCTTGTTGTATCCCGATTCATCACGTACCTTAATCAGTTATCGAGATATCCGTAAGAATGATTTTCATATTGAAACCCATAAAGACAACAGAGAAGAGTATCTGCTCTTCACAAAAGATAACGGATATGGCAAGTAAGTACTTGAAAAAATTCCTTCTCTGTCGTCCGGACTGTAGTATACGTACATCAAGTCCGTAGAACATGTTGATTACAAGGTAATCTTCTAGAATATTGATGCATTTCAAACTTGGCATGATCGCCTAGGCCATCCCGACATCGGGATGATGCGAAAGATTACTAGCAATTCCATTGGTCATAATTTCCATGAGTCCAAATTCCCTCAGTCATCAAACTTTGTATGTACATCATGTGCCACAGGGAAGCTAATTTTGAGGCATTCGCACCTTAAAATACAAGTTGAACCACTTCAGTTCCTTGAACGAATTCAAGGTGATATTTGTGGTCCTATCCAACCATTATATGGACCATTCAGGTATTTCATGGTTTTGATTGACGCATCTACACAATGGTCACATGTGTGTCTTCTTTCCACACGAAACCATGCATTTGCCAAGATAATGAGGGAAGTAATTAAGTTACAGGCCCATTATCCAGAAAACCGAATTAAATCAATTCGCATGGACAATGCTGCAGAATTCTCTTCACGTGCCTTCAATGACTATTGCATGGCCTTGGGAATTGAAGTTCAGCACTCTATTTCATATGTCCACACTCAAAATGGTTTGGCTGAGTCCCTAATAAAGAGGATCAAACTCATTGCAAGACCTTTGTTAATGAATTGCAGCTTGCCAACTTCGTGTTGGGGTCACGCGGTTTTACACGCTGCTGACCTAATCCAATTGTGACCTACTGCATATCACAGTACTTCCCTTCTACAATTGGTACGTGGAAATCCTCCCAGCATTTCCCATCTGCGTAAGTTCGGATGTGCTACATACATCCCGATCTCACCACCACAGCGGACATCCATGGGCCCACACGGAAAACTAGGGATCTATGTGGGGTACAAATCACCGTCGATTATTAAGTACCTGGAACCCCTTACTGGGGATCTATTCACAGCCCGTCACGCTGATTGCATATTTGATGAGGAACATTTTCTCGCACTAGGGGGAGATTTCAAGTACCAGAAAGAATGCCCGGAAATTGATTGGAATGCTATCGCCATTTCAACCTCTGATCCACGTACCCAAGAGACTGAACTCCAAGTTCGGAAAATCATCAATTTGCAACATATTGCAAATAATCTGCCAGATTCATTTACTGTTCTAAAAGGTGTTACTAAATCCCGAAAACCGGCCAGAAATGCACCTGAAAGAGTGGAGGTACCAACAAAAACCACTCAAATCCTTGATCCTAAAAAGAGGGGGAGTAGTATGGCCTCTGACCCGAAACCTGCTTCTCGCAAGCAACAAAGGAGAGAGAGGAGAAAATCCTCCAAATCAGTAAATGCAAGTCAACCCAATGTGGACGAACACCTTATGAGTAGTATACACCCAGTGGAAGGGCAACCTCCACAACCCAGCTCCAGCTTACACACACTGGCTGGGACATAGGAATACCTAGACTCACGCGTATTGGGAAATCACAAAGAGTCATCAAAGGTGCATGAGATATCCACCAACTATATCGATTCTGGAGAATCATTTAACTGTAAGTCTACGATTGTCAACACTTATTTTTCTGTTACAATTGTCGATACCCTTCTCAATGATCATGATCCAAGGACTATCGTTGAGTGTGAGAAACGCTCCGACTGGCCTAAATGGAAGGAAGCAATACAAGCAGAACTTGCTTCGCTCAATAAAAGGAAGGTATTCACAGAAGCAATACCAACACCTCCCAATGTTTTCCCTATGGGATTCAAATGGCTTTTCCTCCGAAAACGGAATGAGAACAATAAGGTGGTGAGATACAAAGCAAGGCTCGTAGCATAGGGTTTCACGCAGAGACCCGGCATTAATTTCAATGAGACATATTCTCTAGTAATGAGTGGTATCACTTACCGATATCTTATATCTTTGGCAGTGCAAAATCGTCTATCTATGCAGTTGATGGATGTCGTGACCGCATATCTTTACGGGTCACTAGATTCAGACATATACATAAAGGTTCCTGATGGAGTCTCTATCCCGAATGCAAGCGCTAAACGCAACATGTACTGTGTAAAACTGAACAAGTCTTTATACGGCTTGAAACAGTCGGGACGGATGTGGTACAAACGACTTAGTGATTTCCTTCTTCAGAAGGGTTACTCCAATAATTATGATTGTCCATGTGTCTTCATCAAGAAGTCCTCTTCAGGATTTTGCATCATTTCAGTGTATGTCGATGATCTCAACATCATTTGGCAACGCACAAGATATTAATGAAGCATGCAATCATCTAAAGACAGAATTTGAGATGAAGGATTTGGGTAAAACCAAATTTTGCTTGGGTCTTCAACTCGAGCACCTTCCCTCAGGAATAATGGTACACCAAGCTGCCTATATCCAGAAAATATTGGAGAAATTCAATATGGACAAATCCTATCCATCTAAAACTCCCATGGTGGTTCGTTCTCTAGACGTAGAGAAAGATCCTTTCAGGCCAAGGGATGATGGAGAAGAGATGTTGGGACCTGAGGTTCCATATATCAGTGTCATTGGTGCGCTCATGTATCTTGCAAATTGTACGAGACCTGACCTCGCATTTGCAGTGAATCTACTTGCTAGACACAGCGCAGCTCCCACCAAACGCCATTCGTCGGGAGTCAAGAATGTCTTCCGATATCTCCAAGGCACAAAGGATCTTGGCCTATACTTTCAGTTTCAGAGAAATCTGGACTCCTGTATGATTGGATACACTGATGCTGGCTACTTATCTGATCCCCATAATGCCAGATCGCAGACCGGCTTTGTGTTCCTACATGGTGGAACTGCTATATCATGGAAGTCTTCGAAACAGACTCTGGTTGCCACTTCTACCAATCATTCTGAAATTATTGCATTATATGAGGCATCACGCGAATGTGTGTGACTTCGCAGAATGATAAACCACATACAACAGTCATGTGGAATTGGTTCTATTGAATCACCTACCATTATCTATGAGGATAATGCGGCTTGTGTTGCACAGATGCAAACAGGATATATCAAGAGCAATATACTAAGCATATTGCCCCAAAGTTGTTTTATGCTCATGAACTCCAAAAAAGTGTTGAAATAAACATCTTGCTAGTCAAATCATGTGATAATCTCGCCGACTTGTTTACGAAGTCTCTACCAACTTCAACATTCCAGAAATATATTCATGGAATCGGTATGCGACGGCTTCGAGATTTGCAAGAATCAGGGAGAGTGTCTTCCTAAATTATGCATGTTCAAAGCATCATATTACACTCTTTTTCCCTTGATGAGTTTACTATTCAGGTTCTCATTAAGGTTTTTAATGAGATAATATCAACATAAGATTATATGTCATACTATCCGTTTTCCCCACCGGGGTTTTTAGGAAGGTATAAACGACATATTTATTGACCTCTATATTCTATGAGTTCACTTCATATCAAGTTAATCGAGGCAATAATCATTATATGTTGTGTCATTTTCTCCTTATTTTCCCACGGAGTTTTAAAGGAGTTTTAACAACATATCCTTCATTAGTCCTCATATTTTTCCCACAGGGTTTTTGGAGGACTACTGATTTTTTTCACTGGGTTTTTGGAGGAGACCTTTTTCAAGATGATGAACGCGCTAAGGAAAAAAGGACAAGTATAGATTAGGGGGAGTGTTAGAATTTAATTAATTAATGTAATTAGTTAAATTAATCTCTACTTGTAACCGCGCGTGGATATTCCCACGATGTAGAAACCGACCTATTGTTCCTGGAGCGTTGCTTTCGGGAACCGCCTTCTGAACCGTCGTATCCTTTGGATACATCCGTCCCCCCTGTATATAAGCGTTCAATCATCAATGGAAAGGGGAGTACTACGCGTCCCCCGGGTCCTCCAGGCGACACGTGTCCCTAAAACTGGTCTTTCATCCCACGTTTGCTACAACTGACTTGATTTTGCTACAAACTGACCCGCTTCTGTTACAAACTGACCCGCTTCTGCTACATGTAGCAAAAATCGGTTCATCCATGAGGCAAAATTGAAAAAGACATATCTCGCTGGAGACCTCACCGCAGTTTTGCCGGAGACTATGTAGCAACAATATTGTGCTAATGTAGCAAATCCGACTTCGGTGGACACTCCCCGGAGACTTTTGCCAGGAGACCTTGTCGGGGACCTTATAGCAAAAACTTTGTAGTATTGTAGCAAAACCACAAAGTAGTGGTAGCAAAAAGGTTGTGCTAATGTAGCATATCTAGCGTCGTCGGAGACTCGTCGGAGGCATTCGTTGGTAGACCTCATCGGAGACCATGTAGCAACAAGTTTACACTATTATAGCAAAATCACTAAACGCGAATAGCAAAAAAAATGTCTCATTATAGAAAATTTAACTTTGTCAGAGACCTCGCCAAAGATCTTGTAGCAAAATATTTATACTATTTTAGCACCACCGTCGGCCGCATGTAGCAAAACAGTGACGTCGCTTGTAGCATCATCGTTGGCCGCTGCACTGTCGGGGGCTCAGGCCAACCTCTCCGTGGATCCTAGCTCCAACCCCGCCATGGATAGGCAGCCCCAAGGTCTACTTTAGGGACGACGGAGGGGAGCAGGGCTGTGGCAGCGCATGCCGCCGGAAGGAGAGCAGGGCGAGGGCTGCGTGCCAGCGGAAGGAGCATGGCGGGGCGGCGCGCTGGAAAAAGGACAACAGGGTAGAGACGGCATGCCGACCGAAGGAGAGCAGGGCGAGGGCAGGTCGCATGGCAGCGAGGTGCAGCGGCGGAAGGAGAGCAGGGCAGGGGCAGGTCGCGCGACAGCGAGAGGTCTTCACGGGGTAGCTGGCCGGCGGCAGGAGAGCTCGCGGTGGTGGAGACGACTCCCAGTAAACAGGAACTCTCGTGAAGGAGTTGACTTGAGAAGAGATAAGAGCATCTCCACTCGCTTACCCAGGAGGCCGATCCGGACGCCGAATTTTGGTCCGGACGCCGAAAATCAGCCCAGTCGCGTATCCAAGGACTTGTTTTCGGCCGGATTTTGGCCATATTTGGTCCAGACTACCCAGGCCGAACCCAGGTTTCCGGGTACGCCCTGGGGACGCTGGACTCAGCGATATCGGTGAAAAAATTAAAGCGGCGCGTGGACCCGCCGAGTCAGTGAAGGAAGCCGAGTCGTCGTCATCCTCAGAATCACGCGGCGACCGCCGGGCAGTAACTGCCCGTCGCGTCGACCACGCGTCGCCGATTTATGGCGCCACCGTCGCCGCCTCGGCTCCCGCGTCGGACCGGCGGTCACTAAGTTCTCGCCATTTCCACTTTTCCCGCCCTCGCCGCTACACCCCTCCCGCCATTTTTCCGGCCTATATAAAGCCGTACATCTCGCCGTCACTCTTCACAGTTTCTCACACCACCACAACTCCGGCGAACTTCGGGCATTCGCACCTTGCTTCCTCTCCAGCTCCGCCAAGAAGCCATGGCTGGCCGCCGCACGCTGTCGCCGTGGGAAGCCCGGCTCCTTCGGGAGGCGCGCTATACGGCCCCGCCGGACAATCACCTCCCCCGAGGCTGGACACTCAGCGCCGGCGGGATCCCTATTTCGCCGGTGCCTGACGGGCAGGACCTCGCCAGAGAGATCCAGGCGACTATCGCCGCCATGGAAGACCCAGACCTCGCCTGAGAGATCCAGGCCGCCATCGAGTCCATGCAAGACCCGGATCTCGAGGATCAGGGCAACTTGGTCTTCTGGAGGCAGTTTTTCGCCGACAGGCGCCTCGAGGAACTCGCCTGACACGACGGACCGCCGGGATCGCCGCCGCCGCCACGTAACAATATGGCTTACCGCCGCCGCTGGTGGAGCGTTCCAGGGCGGACTCTCGCCGGAGTCATGGCGCACATCGAGGCCGGTAACAACCCCCGCCTCGGCCTGTAGTTGCGGCGTCCTGCGTCGACCACGACAGCGTCACCACGACGGCGTCCTTTCCTAGTTATAAAACCGATGTACTATGTACCCCCTCTCCTGCTTTAATGAAATTTCTCCTATATTCGCCCATATTACGCCGAGTTTGAGTGAATTTAGCCGAACTTGGGAACGCGACCTGGATACGCGAGTGGGCGAGTGGACGCACCCAGGCCGAAAACGCGCTTCGTCCGGCCGAAAATCGGTTCGATTTTCGGACTGGGTACACCCAACGAGTGGAGATGCTCTAAGGAACAGACAAGGAAATAAAAGAGGGCCATCCACATTTCTCTTCAGCGGTTGCAATATGTACGGGATAGGATCTGGGGGATCGATTGGTTTTAGGAAAATGATACGGATCCTCCGGGGGATCGCGCATCCTGATCCCCCGGATTTCTCGAACAAGACGTGGTCCGTTCCTTACCTTATCCTCTCCCGTGAACAGAAGGACAAAAGGTTCCGCAAAACTCTCCCGTCGCCGCGCATCCTCTCGTCGCCGCGCTTCCGCCGCGCGCGCCCCTCCGCTGCTGCACGACTCCGGCCTCGCTTCTGCGCGACTCCGGCCCCGCGTCCCTGAGAGAGCCATGGGGCAGTCCCCTGCTGGCCGGCGCTCTACCATGGACTAGCTCTCGCACCCTTCTCTGCCGTGTTCTTGAGAGCCATGAGACCATCACAGTCGGCCATCTCGCGACAATGGACTAGATCTTGCTGCTCCCTACGCCCTCCGCCGCGTCGGCTGTCGTGCCACCATGGACGAACTCCTGAGCCGCACCTCTTCCCCACCATGGACGGACCCTCCGCCTCCATCCCTGCTGTTGCCATGCCGTTGGCGTGGAGGAGGATGTGTGGCCCGTCCGTCGTGCGTGCTATAGGGATGGACCCTCCGCCTCCACCATTGCAGCCGCCGCCGCTGGCCTTGCTGGATGTGTTCCCCTTCCCCCCACCTCTAGAGGACGGATGATTTGAGGTGGTGCCTCTCCGTGCATGCTACCTGTGATGGGCGTTTTGCTACTGACAACTAGTGGACTTGCTACGGACGACCATCGTTGGTGCTACCGACAGGCATCGTTGTTGCTACCATTGGCCAGTTGATTTTTGTGTTCGAGATTTTTTTCGTGTCCATTGAGATTTGCTATATATCTAAATTTGTTTTGCTACATTTGTTTTCTCAAAATGCTACAATAGCATGTATTGTTTGCTACAATATCTTAGATGTCTTCGTGGGTCTCCGGTGAGGTCTCCGCCGTAATAGGGTTTGCTACAATAGAAAAAATTATTTGCTACAACTATTCTATGATTTTGCTAAAATATCGTAAAGTTTTTGCTACGAGTTCTCCGGCAAAAGTCTCACGTGAAGTTGATTTTGCTACGAGATCTCCGACGAAATTGGATTTGCTACAATAGAACATTTTTTTGCTACAACCGTTTAGTTGTTTTGCTACCATAGCGTAATTTTTTTGCTACAAGGTCTCTCCGGCGAGGTCTCCTGGCGAAATTCTCCGGCGAGTCTCCGGCGAGGTCGGATATGCTACAATAGCACAACTTTTTTGCTACACGGTCGCCAGCGAGGTCTCCGGCGAGGTCCAGTCTGTTTTTATTTTTCTAGACCGAACCGTTTTCTGCTACAATATAGCAAAAGCAGGGCAAATATAGCAAAAGCGGGATAAATATAACAAAAACAGGATTTTGAATCCAAATAGAGGACACGTGGTTGGCTGGGGATAAAAACCACAGATCACCGGGGACGCGTAGGCTTGTCCCTGGTTTTATCTCCGTGGAAACAGTATCATTTTTCCAATAAAAAAGTACCTTTCGATTTATTTGTCTCGTTCAATTCTTACACGTACATCCCGCTCCCGCTGATCGACGGGGAACAAAGAAAATTATTCGTCCGTCATTTTCCACCCAAGAAACAACAGGGTTGTATCACTATTTCCATTTTTATCTTGCAACGGCCATCTAAATCACGGTAACTTTCAACGTCCGCCAGGGACAATGCATGGCGCTCTCAAACTTTCATCGGCGTCGCCGTCGTACGGAACCACCAGGCGGGCGACAGGGCCGGCCGGCGTGGCACGTGCCACGCCCCTCCTCGCCGGCCTCGGGTTTCCCAGGCGATACCTTATTAGTCCCCATCACCCACACGCGTCCCCCGCCCGCGCCACAGGCTTTAATGGTTGCGCCGGCGCGATGCGTCGATCGCCATCTTCTTTCCCTATCTCCCTCTCTCCGCGCGTACGTCGCCGTCGAACGACCGGCCACCGAGAAGAAATTCCTGCGCCCGAACGATGGACCTCGCCTCACCTGGCACTTAGTTTTCGCATCCACGTGAAGTCACATGCGCTGCGCGTGCCATGCTCACGGATGCTGCCATAGTTTATTCATGCTACTTGAATGGTCACCTGAGGCCCTCGAATAGAAACCTTATCCTCTCGTTCGCCCTCTTCCTCCTGCCCCCGTTGAGAGTCCCCCGTCGCGGGCCAGGCCGATCCGCCGCCCTCCCTGCCGGAGTAGCCGGCTGGGGTAGGGTATGAAGAGGCGCTGGAGGTAGTCTTAGGTTTCTTAGGCTTAGGATTTGGATTTCCGTTCTGTTTTGGCGTTATGCCATGTGGAGGTGTGGTTTGGATCTCGGGGCGAGGTCCGCCCATGGCTGGTGGTCCTGCCCTCCCTGGTGCTGCTCCGGTGGCCGGAGTTGCAGGTGGAGGTCGGAGCTGGCTGTCTCCCTGAATAATCGGCCCGAGGATCCCCTTCTCCCGATGAGGGCGGCGGTTGCTGCCATGTCTCGCCCGGCTGGCCGTGGTGGCAGGGGGGGGGGGAGGAGGAGACGACGGTGGCTGTTTCTACTTTGCTTTCCTCTAGGTGGCACTTGCGCTGGAGACTTCAGAAGGAGAGTAGCGCCGTTTCGCAGCTGTACCTGGCCGGCCGTGGTGGCGAAGAGGAAGGCTGTGATGTTGCTTCTTCACTTTCCTTCAGTCTCTGGTGTTTTTTGCCCAAGATGGAGTGGATCCTTTGAAGCTACCCCAACGGCAATTCAGGCTTGCCGCTGGAGTGGTCGTTCGTGCTGAATTTTGAGGCTCCGTGGGGGAGCTCCTATTTGGCGTTCTTCGGCCGCTGCTTGTCTAATAAGCCTGTCCCCTGGGTTCGTCGCGGTGGCATCTTCAACTCATCTCAGGCAGGAGCTCTAAGGAGAGAGCTCGGTTTCTTCGCGTCGCGTCGACAGAAGGGTCTGTGGATTCCGCCCCAAGCTAATCTTCTTCGCCGTCCGTCTCCCACCCGTGGCAGGTGTGATGAATCGGTCGGCCGGATTTCTCCATTGGGCTTGGTAAGGATCCCTCTGTTGCTGGCATTTTCTGCAAGTTCCTGTGCCATGCAACAGTGGAGTTGGGAGTCTATCTTCTTGAGCATCACCTCGGTGGCGGGTTATGGCCGCCCGACATCCAAGGTCAGCACATGGCCTATCAAAAAGCCGGTAAAGGGTTCCGGCATTTTTACAACCTCCTTCGTGAGGCCCTTGAAGTCAGCCGCTGAATTGTTCGTCGACTCAGGAGCAAGTGGTTTTGTCCCCGTTCCTGTGCTTGATGGTAGCGTGCCTGTCTTCCTGCTCGGTGGTGGAGAAGAGGAAGGACCAGTTTGGTTTGTGTTTTTTATCTGTGAGGTCTTTTCTACTTATATCAAAGACCTATGTGAGTATTTAAATCTTATGGGGTCCTTTGTAATCTTTGTAACTTCCATCACTTGAATTATATGTGAACACTTGAATTATATGTGAAGCCTCCAGCCCCTTTGGGGGTACTCCTTGTTCAAAAAAAAAAATGGTCACCTGAGACCGGCCGGCCGACTTGCTGATGGCGCATGCTAAATCGTCAACTGAATCATCTAAAATGTGGACTCTGGGCACGATATGTCAACAGTGAGCATCCTACCTGGACGTACGCGTTCCCAAATGATCCAATTCCAAGTCGAGTGAACCAATTTAAGACCTTTTAGATAGTACTTCAAAATTGTCAACTAATGTAGACTTTTTTAAATATTTCAAAATAAACTAGACAAACTTCAAAATGAATGAACCTAAACGTTAAAACATGTCCTTGCGACAAGAACCAGTAAGGAAAAGATCAGTCCACACATGCTGCGACCACATTGACTATAAGCGGTGCTTTGAGAAAGATGACGACTATACTTTGAGATTTAGAATTAAATTTGGTGCATATTAGGAGCAGGAAGTACAACACCCCTCCCCTCTTACCTAGTATTTCTCTGCTACACTATCTCAACGCATCATCGCTCATTGTCTTCTCATCACGCTCAAGAGAAAAAAATACTCTCGTCTCTCGGAGCCGAATCCTATGCGGTCCCCTAGCATCTTAGCCATCCTAGTCCAAGCATTCTCCATGTCTCGGCAATCAAACGATGTGCGGCGGTGTTTTTCCTTCATCCAAGCAGGCAGACTCGTCTTCGACGCTCTACGTTTGGTGGATTGTGACACACATGGTGGACGGCTACGCGCACGCGAATGTGTAGGCTCGGCATGCGATTGAAATTAAAATAATTTATACTATACTCTTATACTTTGTTAGAAATTATTATCATTTGTAGCCTTGAAATATTTTGTAGTTCTAGTATTATTTTTTATGTATTATAATTATATCGTTGAAAACACTTGCATTGTGCTTAACTCAAACTGTAATTCATGATTTTATTTTCTTCATAAATCATATTTTAACAGCTACATAAACCATTTTTGTATACATATTATGTTAGACATCTAATAAAAATATTAATAGCAGTATCTGGTGTATGCTTGGTAAGCATATATATCAAAACTTCGAGAGTGTAAACAAGACTTTCTGCATGATTCTTTACTGTTTTTTTATGGTTACATGTGTCTTATGAGCAATACTGAGTTTAGTACTAAGTTCACGGTGCATGCATACTTTGCATTTGGTAATGAAATAGCAGTCAAGACTACTAATCGTCCACAAATAAAAATTAATAATTCTCGTACTTTTACATGCATAAGGGTTGATATGCTTGTCTACAATGTGCTAGGTATTATATTTTGTAAACATGTGCTCTTGAGATTTTTGAAACAAGGAACTAAACACGAAATTCTAGTTAACATAGATTTTAGTATGGGACTTCTATGAGAGAAAGACTAGCAACCAAACTAGACTCGTTGCCATTGAGTAAAATTGTTTGTTCTTTTTTTTGAAACCCAGAAGAGACACCCTACCCCTATGAGCATCTACGAAATACTAAGTCCGAGAGAGTGACCGGTGGGTCTTAAGATTGACGAAGTTGCCACATGCGCCTCACTCTCGATGGGAACGTCTCCTCCCACTGAAGAATATTCCGTCTTTTATGAGACATCAATGCATCAAACCTGGGGTTTGAACTCTGGTAGGTTCGGGTGCCACTGTCCTCCTAATCCAACCACGGGCCGGTTCTCGTAAAATTGCTTGTTCCAATGTACCTGTTACACACTATTGATGTAGTGAACTTGCACCTACATATTAAGTTTTTAAGATAATTGATGCTATACTGAAATGTAATAGATACTAATATTGTGGTTATACTAGTACAATTTAGTGTCGGGCCTTCTTGTTTTTCTCACGGCTAATTGTTGATGTGTTTTCTTTTTTGAAATGGGGAAGATCGCTCCGGCCTCTACATCCAAGAGATGCACACAACCTGTTTTATTAGATTATTCTCAAAAATCTTACAAGCGGGACTACAAAGATCAAACCGAAGTCCATCAAAATAAGCGACAACTCGCTAATCCTACAACCCTAATGAAGAGGGTGTCTATGAACATGGCCAATATACCTGACATCCCACCAACACACATCATCTAAAATCGAATGCCTCGACAAGTCGCCCAATGGAGAGCAAGTGTCACAACCGATCCGTCAGACTCTCAGCGCATACCAGCATACATGCTCCAGAAGTCCTCACTGCCGCCATCATCCGCATACCCATCTTCAGGAGAAATCAATGCAATGACCATGCGAGGCCCGCTATCAATGCCACCATGGCGCCTTCTGGCGCCACCACCCTGTGCACGTCCAACATGCATGCACGGTCGACATCGAGACCCCTTGGCACCATGACACTGAGTCCCGCCATCTAACGCCGCTTGAAACCACTAGGGATTGGACATGCATAGCACCTACCAAAACATGCATGATAGAGCATAGCACCTAGCGGTTAGGCATGACCTGACATCTTCACCGAACTCTTTTTGTAAGCCGAAGTCGCTCCACCTCTTGCCACTATCATCCAACAACTGCTCCAAAAATGATGCCCCAAGAAGGAAAGCGACGCCCAAGGTGTCACCATCGTCCGATCCGGCAATACTGGGTCAAGGGTATCCCCCGGAGCAAAGCGAGCAGGTAGACGGTAGGTACAAAAGCGATGTCTTCAACAAAACAACGTGAAGACGTCGCCATCGCCTGCCATGACAAGGGTCAAGGAACGGTTTTCACCGGCAGGTGCGCCTCCCCATCTCGCCGCTGGTGCTGAAAGCGGATACGATCTGCCCTAGCAGGCCGACCATCTCCGGCGGAGGAGAGAGCCACCACAACAATGCCCGGGGCAAGACCGCAAGAGCCCCCGGCTTCCTCATGATGCAAAAACAGCCCAGAAGGATCATTGCCTACCGTGGCTGCGGTCTACGGGAAGCAACTACCGCGGAGGAGGAGGCCTATCCGAACCCAGTGGGTCCAGATCGAGGCCCTCCTGGACACGATCGTTACCTCCACACCGACCTCCGTCCATTTCGCCGGGAATCCGTCTGACCGCCGCCATTCCGCCGCACCGTCGACAGAGAAACAACGAGGAAGATGCTGCCTCCTCAGATCGATCCAGCCGGCAGAAGGGGCACCGCCGCCGCCACCACACCACGCGGGCTTTGCCCGACAGCGCTCCAGACGATGGCGGCGGCAGGGGAGATCTTCTGGGGGAAGGGTGGAGGTAGCCGGCGGGGGCTCCCCGGTGCGGCGTGGCGCTGCCTCACGGGGGAGGTTAGGGTCGAGAGGTTCTATCTATCAGAGTTCACAGTGAAGGATGAATGCTCAATTCTTGCTGGCTATTAGTCAAGCTCACTATTTTTTTATGTTCACTGGTTATGTGTGTCTTATGTACTGTACTAGTTTTAATTGACTTGTCTCCATCGCTCATCTCTGCTTGAAACTGCCTTTTGCCTGCTTTATTATAAATAAAATCACAATAGCCGTTAACCAAACTAATGCTGGTGCAGATTTTGGCACACAAAAAATGCTGGTTCAGATGGGTACGTGATAAGCACGCAACCTCATTGGACATGCAGTAGTACGGGTATCTCTGCAAGTGTATGCAAATGCGTTTCGAATTACTCCATCTGATTCATATTAGTTGACTTTAATTTAAATAAATCTATCGAACTAATATGGGTCGGAGGGAGTACTAGTTCTGCTCAGCGGATGCCTTTCTACGGGCTCTGACGACTACCCTCTTGACGTACTCAATGGTTGTTTGGATAGCCAGGATTAGCGACAAGTTTGTAGAAAACGAGTATTGGGCTGATTTTTAAGAAAACCGGTTTTACTAACTTTTTGATTAGGAATTGGTTCACGGAAAATCATGTTTGGGGAAGGGAAGTATAATACTGTATTGGTTTTATACTAGACGAACAAAGACTCACTCGTCCACTTTCCCCATTGCTTCCGTGGAGGAGCGCACCTAGCTGCAGCGTCAAGTCCTCGCCGGCAACGCCGCCGGCTGGCTCCCCTTCGATGCGACCAACGAAGGACCAACAACAGCTGATGCTCGAGCTTGACCCGCATGCTGCCTCCCTCGACGACGCCGCCCAGGATTGGACCGACGACCTCTATTACTCAAGATCGGCCACATCGTCGGGGCGAGCGGAGGAGCTAACTAGCGGCATGTAGTGACCGTGACCTGTGAGGCTATAGAGACATGGAGTTCATGGTCCTTCTCGTGGGTGGCTGTGACCTCTATCTACTAGTATTACTTTGTTTGGTGTGTTCTCCTTCCTCGAGCCATGGATTCTTCGTTTAGCCTGGGAAGATTGTGGACACGGAGGTAATGGCGCGGGATGGGAATGAGTTCACTGCTATCGATTGAAGATTGAACTTGCCGATGACCAGAGCCGTCTGCTTCTCAGCCGGCGCCGGCGCCGGTGGGCGACCGGATGCCCTGCTTTCGCCGGCGTGACCAACCGACGATATTTGAAGGATGCATGCACTAGTGGAAACGAGGTCTTTTGTTGATCCCGAAAAGGGGCTTTAACACCGGTGGGGGCCGTACCAGCGTGGCCCATGCGGCATTAAAGGAGCCCCCTTTAACACCGGTTCGTGGCTGGAACCGGTGTTAAAGGGGGCTGGGTGGTGCGCGCGGGAAACGAAATAAATGCCCCACCCTACCGGTGTTAAAGGTGGGGCATTTATTTCATGCATTAAAGGGGCATTTTTAATTCAAAAAATATGATATGAATTTAGAAAATTCATATCTTTTTCATTTCAACTCAGAAAAATATGAATAATATATCATAATTTTCATAAAAATAATTTCTATCCATTAATGTAAATCATTTTATATTTACTTTACATGAAAATTTTCAAAATAATTAAAGCACTTACATATAAATTTTGATTATTCAATTCAAACAAAAATAAATTGTTAAATCCTAAAACTTTGAACATAAGAAATATTAAACATCTAAAAAATGATTTTTATTAGATCAAATCATATTTTAATGCCGCATATTTTGTATTAACATTGGTCATAACATTGGTCATTTGACCCGCGAAAGCCCCCTCCCTTTAACACCGGTGTTAAAGGGGCGGCTATATAAGACACCACCCCAGCCCACACACACCCCACTCTTCCATTCTTTCACATTTTGGAGCCTAGCAAGAGGGTGTGAAGAGTGCTAGTTTGTGTTTTTTTCATATGCACTAGAGGTGTTCGGTGAAATGCCCAAGAGCTCAAAATAAGCTTTCTTGTTGCTCTTTCCGTCTCGGTCGAGGTCGGCAACTATAGTTTCATGTGTCATTGATGTACTATATATATAAATGGTCATCTCCCTATTATTTTTTGCTTGACCGCAGTGGTGTCCCTGCTCTCGAAAACCATCTTGCAGCTTGTAACTTCTCTAACTAGATCAATACGCCTCGGAGCTAACTAATTTCACATATTAGGGAGTGCCTCTATGACCAGTTTCTAGGAGATGCCGGAGGACTGGGCTCCGTCGGTATCTCCCTGAAACTGGCCGCAGTGGTGTCCCTGCTCTCGGAAACCATCTTGCAGCTTGTAACTTCTCTAACTAGATCAATACGCCTCGGAGCTAACTAATTTCACATATTAGGGAGTGCCTCTATGACCAGTTTCTAGGAGATGCCGGAGGACTGGGCTCCGTCGGTATCTCCCTGAAACTGGCCGCAGTGGTGTCCCTGCTCTCGGAAACCATCTTGCAGCTTGTAACTTCTCTAACTAGATCAATACGCCTCGGAGCTAACTAATTTCACATATTAGGGAGTGCCTCTATGACCAGTTTCTAGGAGATGCCGGAGGACTGGGCTCCGTCGGCATCTCCCTGAAACTGGCCGCAGTGGTGTCCCTGCTCTCGGAAACCATCTTGCAGCTTGTAACTTCTCTAACTAGATCAATACGCCTCAGAGCTAACTAATTTCACATATTAGGGAGTGCCTCTATGACCAGTTTCTAGGAGATGCCGGAGGACTGGGCTCCGTCGGCATCTCCCTGAAACTGGCCGCAGTGGTGT
Source organism: Avena atlantica (assembly GCA_910589765.1). Classification (NCBI taxonomy): domain Eukaryota; kingdom Viridiplantae; phylum Streptophyta; class Magnoliopsida; order Poales; family Poaceae; genus Avena; species Avena atlantica. The sequence goes on from OU342733.1 coordinate 30,933,160, forward strand.
CCCTGCTCTCGAAAACCATCTTGGAGATGCCTCAAACTGGCTGGAGGACTGGACTCACAAGGATGCCTATTTATAGTACAAGCAGCTCGGCATAATGTCGACACTCACGACATAATGTCGACACTCACCCCTATTATTAGTATTGACTCATCTTTAGTCCCGGTTGGTGTCACCAACCGGGACTAAAGGTTCATCTTTAGTCCCGGTTGGTGACACCATCCGGGACAAGGTACAAGCCGCACAACATAATGTCGACACTCACCCCACTCTGACGCAATCCCTTCAGTCGCGGTTGGTTTCTCCAACCGGCACTAAAGATGAACCCTTACATATACTATCTCCCAACCGGTACATCTCAAACCTTTTCGTCCATCCCGGTTAAAAAGGACAAATATCTGCCGAATCGGCAGGAAGTGGATCCGGTTTGTACTACAGGTACATGATCTATCGCCCGTGATTTTTTGAAAAAATCATTTTTAGACTCGCAATATGTGGTTTCTTCAGAGATCCAATGCAAGTTCTAACGATGCTCGTCCCCTATCTTCATGCACACCGGTTCGACCATAGTTAGAAATTCAGATAATTCAAAACGGGCATAATAAATTCAAAAAAATCTGAACAATGAAAATCCTTCGCGTGGTGTCATATTTTGTTACATAGTTGAAAGGAAAAATACCAGACTTGGTATATTGATCATGTTTCGAAAAAACCTTCACAAAATGACCTATCATGTTCGAGGTTTCATGGCTTTCGGTCCAAATGACCGATGTTATGTGCTGGATCACGGCATAGTTTGTGATGTTGTGCCCATATTATGCATGTGTGTGGACATTGGTATGGAGAACAATGTTGCAGGAGAAATATGGAGTATTTGTCTATTTCTGTATAGTATTTTTTTGTTTGGCCAATCCATTTCATTTACATAGTCTTGGGATGAAAATAAATAATCGCCAATTGACCCTCGAAACGATTCCAGGGTGCCAAAGATGGGCGAGATGAACGTAGTGACATCGACTCCGACGATCTAGGCCTTAATCCTTGCACATGTGAATTAGAAGCATGTGGAGTAAAAATAAAATAGCTTATAGCAAAGATATTATAATAGGCCACGCCTAAACCCTAACTGACCACCTCGCTCTCTTCCCCGTGCAGGAGCGTCTCGCCGCCGCCGCTTCGGAGCTCATAGGCCACGCCTAAACGCCGACGCCGCCCGCCGCCCGACGAGCCCGCCGCTAGCACCGCCGCATCCGTCCGACGAGCACCGCCGCCCAACGAGCACCGCCGCCCAACGAGCACCGCCGCCCGACGAGACCAACGTCACCCCACCGGTGAGCGCCACGTGTCTGCCACGTGTATGATTGCTGACTCATCCTGATTAAAACTTGTTTGCTCGATAAATTGTACTACATGCATAGATTAAAACTTGTATACAAATTGGACCTCTGACTCATTTGTGTATTTATTTGTGTATTTTGGTATGAATAATATGTATATTTGTGTATGAATCCAAGTCCACTTGAATGTTTACACTCTTACTCTAGATAATATTATTGTTTTAGAAACTATGGATCCACTTAGTATAAACCTTGAAGAAGAAGAAATAACGGAGAACATTATTGATGAGGACACCTCACAATATCTGAACTTGGAGGGACATGACGACGACAGCTCAAGTACTAGTCATGGAGAAGATGAAGACTCCGGTGAACGCAATTTAATGGTTACAAAGTCCGGCAAGGTATATGCATTGATTAAGCCTCAGCTGACTTCCACCAACAATCTTCTTCTACATGTATTAATTAACGCTTCTTTCTTCTTTTAGCCCTCTGGATCGACCAACCAGCAACCATCTTCTTCTACGAAAAAGAGCAAGCGAGGCGCGAGCCAGCGGTTGAAAGATCGTGCAAAGTTCACGATCGAAGCAGTCCGTGTTGATGGCAGGCCGATGGAGCCCAAGAAGGCCGCAGACAAATTTATACGTCAGGCTGGTGTTCTTGTTAGGGACCAAATCCCAATCATAATTGAAAATTGGAATAAGCCAAAGAAGGGCGACGGTACCTTTGTCGATGACAGATCCAAAGAAACGCTTTGGAATTCGTTGTTGGTAAATTTCACCCTTCCGCCAGAGGAGGATGAAAACAACCCGGTTATAAAGAAAAAGGTCAAAGAGTGGACTCTAAAGAAGATGGCTGAGGCTTTCCGCAACTGGAAGACAAAATTGAACAAATTTGTCAAAGCTGGCGAGACTCCAAATTTCGAAGACGCATATTATGCGAAGATAAGACCTCACTGGCCCGAATTTGAGACATATAAAAAAAGTGCTATAGCTAAAAAGAGGTCAGAAACCAATACGCTTAATGCCCTGAAGAAGGAATATCACCAGAGGACGGGGTCAGGTGGCTACATATCTCAGAGGCCTAAGTGGGAGGAAGCTGAGAGGGCCCTGCGCGAGAGAGGGATCACACCCCAGACAGATGGGTGGGACCTACGTGCAAAGACTTGGTTCTACGGAATCGGGGCAAGGTTGGACCCAGAAACAGGATTGTGTATCTTCCCAACCATCCTTGCCAAACCCGTCACTGAACTCATCATGGCATACGAGGAAACATCCGCCAGGACCTTCCATCCCGACAGAGAGAATGACCAGCTCACACGCGCCATCGGTAAAAAAGAACACCCTGGACATGCACGAGGCACAGGGGGTATGACATGGAAGGATGGGTTTGCCGACTGGAGCGACTCTTACAGATGGCGCGGCAGAAAAGAAAAAGAGCGTACAGAGCGGATGACACAGATAGAACATGCACTTGCGGCGCTGCAGGCGCAAGTGAATGCACAACAGAGCCATCAAGCTACCGGCCCATCTCAGCGGCACGAAGAGCCTGCATTGGAAGCTGCCCGCGGCCCAGACTCTGCGCGGAAAAGCAGTGTGGCTTCCACGGAGAACGTGCAACCCACGCTTGAAATGACGGGTCCTCGATACCCCGTGGATGAGATCACGGAGAGCGAACACGCTGAGCTGCATGTGAGATTAATGGGCTTATCCATTAAGGTGGCTGTCGGCTATGCCTTACCTCCTGTAGCTGGTGGAACTTACCACTGCCGACCGATTCCAGATGGCTATGCTATTGTCGGGGTGGATGAGGTTGTGAAGGAATATGAGGAAGCACAGCTTGACCATGCTACAGGTGAAGGGGAAACTCAACTCAAATTTGAAGTGAAAACAACCATTCTTTGGAAGAAGGAACACATTGTGCTTCCAAATTGGAGGTCACTGGCACCCCCGCCGTCTCCGCAGCGTCAGCAGTCTGAGCCGCTTCAGCTATCTCCTGCGCGGCAGCCATCTCCGGCCCGCCAGCCATCTCCTGCGCGGCAGCCATCTTCGGCCCGTCAGCCATCTCCGGTGCTTCAGCCATCTCCTCAGCGTAAGCGGAAGAGCACTGCCACGAGGAGCATCAGTAGCACTGCCACAAAGAAATCCGCAGGAAACCGTACGCCAAAGAGTTCAAAAAACTAAGTCCCGCAGCCTTCCGCCAAGCCATTGCCGGTTTTACCGTGGAATCGCAGCGACGAGGAGACCAATAGGATCTCGGGAGAACAGGTCAAGAAATTCTTTGCACCTAGACGGGCCGAGCCAAAGGAGAAAATAGATCCGGCGGTGGTGGAGAAGTTTTACAAAAATCTTTTGAAACCTGAAACCCCACTTGTGCCGGACTACGAGCGCCAGATTTTGAAGGCGGATGCAAGGCGCCGTAGGGAGACTGAAAGTAGCAGTCGTGAGGCACCCCAGAAAACAGTTCCCATGCTCGGAGAGCAGGAAAACCAATCATGCGCCCCGCTCCAAATGTTTGACAAACGGGACGCTCCTCCCGTAGATGATTACGAGGCAGAGCTACAAAGAAAGGCCAATGAGATGGGGATGACTTACATTGCATACTTGAACGTCATGGGAGACAACTTGCCCAAATGCGATGTCAACCCCATACAGCCATGGAAGTATGGGAAGAATCTAGTCAAGAAAGAGGAGCTCAAGAATCTACCAACAAAGATGCGAAAATTGCACAAGTGGTACCTTGATTTCTGCAAGACGAGAAAAGAAGAATGGATCACGGCGCATATAAGAGATCAGATTTTCTTGTGCGGAGACGACGCGATCGACTTCAACATTCAAGACTTGCATTTTCTATTCAATCAGAAGGAACTCGACAAATCTGCCATCAGCCTTTATTGTGTGTAAGTACTATTTCTGTAATTTTTATCTCAACTTCATTCACTTCATTAATTGAATGTATATATATATGCTCACCATATATGTATATACTATTATGCAGCAAAAAGGTTATGGAATGCATGAAAGGAGGCCCTTTTGACATTGGGTTCGTTGACCCAAATAGAGTTCATGAAGAAGTGGTAAGAGACAAACCCGGGCAAACAGAAGATTACTTGCTAAAGTCTTTACTGAGACAACAAACCAAAAGGGAAATACTATTGCCTTACAACTTCTCATGAGTACTGTTACCCTCTCTCTTGTACACATTCTGTTTCGGCTTACTCGATGTTAAGTGTAACTGATGATGAGTTATGCGTGCGTAGGTTCCACTTTATTCTGCTAGTCATTCAACCCGACTCAGGAAAAGTCCTTGTCATGGACTCGTTACGAAAAGAAAAAGAGCTATGGGCAGACTTTAGAGAGATGCTCCAGAGGTAATTTCAATCATATTATCGCACTAGATCGGCAACTTTCGTGACAATAAGTAATTAATTACTCCTTTATCCATTTTCTTTGTCGGACAGGGTTTGGAAAATGTTCACGGGCAGGGCCGTGGGTGAATGGTCAGAAGAACTAAAATTTGTAGACCAAAATGTAAGTAATACTAGCTAGCTTCCAATTCCATTATATCATGCTTTATTGATTATTATGATTGAACTCTCTATTCTCGTAAAGTGCGCGCATCAGGGACACGACAATAACTTATGTGGGTACTATGTTTGCGAATTCATTCGCAACACGATATGTGCGACAGGCCAAGCCGCACTAGAACAACTTAGAGTAAGTAAACAAAGTCCACAACATTATTTTATTACCATCAATTGTGTTGAGTTTTATTCTTATATATATATTGACGGCCCATTCTTCATATATATTCAGATCGAACGGATGCGGGACCAACTCCTACCATTTGAACGCATACGAGCCATTCAAGAGGAATTGGCGGGGTTCATACTTGATGAGGTCGTCACGCCTGGCGGAGAACTCTATAGATATCCACCAAAATGAACGATGACGATGTATGTGCCTATGACGATGTATGTGCCGATGACGATGTTTGTGTATAATAATAGTTGCTTAATTATTCATGTACTCGTATGTACCGATGACGATTTATAAGTATACCGCTCCCGATCGATTTCCCCTCGCTCCCCCCTCCCACAGAAATACGCCCAGAACGGGGCAGAGGCAGAAGTCTGCCGCGGCAGAGATTTAGGCCGTTTTCCTGCCGCGGCAGAGTTCTGCCGCGGCAGGAAAACAGCCTAAATCTCTGCCGCGGCAGAAGAACCTTTAACACCGGTTCCAGATACGAACCGGTGTTAAAGGGGGGGCTGAGGCCTGCGGCAGCCCCACGTGCGCCACCCTTTAACACCGGTTCGTATAAGAACCGGTGTTAAAGGGGCCCCCCCTCTAACACCGAACCCTCAACAGCGGTTGGGGAACCGCTGTTAGAGGGCCCTCCCAACCGGAGTTAAAGGGGGGGCTCTGCACTAGTGATGTGTTGTCTTATACGGTATTGTCGTACCAGGCGGTAAAAGGAAGACAAGCGCTGACGCTGATACACGGGAATCGTGTTTTTGGAAAAACGACTAATACTCGTTTTTCTCAAAACGCACAATCTGAGAATTCCGAGAACCAGGTTTCGGATTGTTTTTTCAGTTAGACTGTTTTCCTAGTTTGTAGAAATCTGGTTCTGCGTAAATACTACAGGAATGGGGCGCTACACCAATGGCAAAACGTCGGAGCCGTCGGCGTAGCCCGTGACCAGGCCAGCCCCGCCAAGCAGCGGTCGGCATAGAATTGTCCTTGGCGTAGCCTACGCTACGCCGACGGCTGCCCTCGGCGTAGCTATTTTTTCTTTTACCTTATTAAACTTTAAAAAATCATTTAAATTTGAAAAATACAAATAATATATCAAAATTTTCAGAAAATCTTCACAAAATGACCTATCTCATTCAAAAACAGGCATAAGAAATTCAAAAATGATCCAAACAATGCGAAACCTTTGCGTGATGTCATATTATGTGACATAGTTATAAGGCAAAAAAACCTTCACAAAATGATATGTCTCATTCGAGGTTTTTTGGCTTTCGGGTCAAATGACCAATGTTATGGCTAGAATCAAGGCTTAGTTTGTGATAATGTGTCCATATTATGCATATATGTGCATCATGGGATGAAGACAATGTTGCATGAGGAAGTTTTCCTTTTCGTCGCACCAAAAAATCATTTTCCATTTTCCGAGTGCAAAAAACGGGCCAAATGGCTAATTCAAAATACTACCACCATATTTTTCCAAAATACTATACCACCTTACATGGACAATGTTCTAACAAGGGGATCTCAAACCTTTCCGTATATCCCTGGTGAAAAAGACAAATTCCTGCCGAATCGGTAGGAAGTGGGTCAGATATGAACTATATATACATGATTTGATGCTCATGATTTTTTATAAAAATCATTTTTAGGTTCAAAATATGATATTTCATCAAAGGTCCACTTCAGGTTTATCGAGGCTCAGCCCCGAGCTAAGAATATTCATGTCCGCTGTTCGACAAAGTTTGACGATAGTTTAAAACGGGCATAAGAAATTCAAAAACGATCCAAACAATGTGAAACCTTCGCGTGATGTCATATTTGTGACATAGTTATAAGAAAAATATCAAACTTGCTATATTGATTATGTCTTTAAAAACCCTTTGATAGCTCAGATATGTAGACCTCGTTGGGAACCCCAAGAGGAAGGTATGATGAGCACATCAGCAAGTTTCCTCAGTTATAAAACCAAGGTTATCGAACCAATAGAAGTAAGGAAACAACTCTAAGGTGTTTCTTAACAACTTGGAACCTGCACAACACAAACTCAATACTTTTCTCCAACTTACAATGAGGTTGTCAATCTCACCGATTTTCTAAAAACAAAGGATTAAACGTATAGTGTGATAGTAATTGCTTGCAGAAAGTAAACGGTAAATAGTAGATGGAATATCAATGATAAAGAAATGAACCGGGGTCCACAGTTTACTAGAGGTGTTCTCCATAAGATAGATAATATGTTGGGTGAACAAATTACAACGGGACAATTGACAGATTGAGAAAGCATATCAATGCATATACTAGACATCTTGACTCCTACGAGATTTGATTGAGCATTACAACATAATACATAGACTGTAATCCAACTGCATCTATGACTAATAATCCACCTTCAGTTTATCATCCGAACTCCTTCTAATATTAAGTTGCAAGCAATAGATAATTGCTTTAAGCAATGTGTGTAAAGTAAACAATACAATTGCCCCATGGACAAAGGATTGTTGTTTTCTCTCTAGTAGCAACAACACATCTACAACCTTGGAGATTTCTGTCACTTCCCCAGATTACTAGAGGCATTAACCTACTATCGAGCATAAGTACTCTCTCTTGGAGTTGCAAGCATATACTTGGCCAAAGCATCTACGAACAACGAAAAGCATGCAAGATCACAAATAACATAGACATGATAGAATCAACAATCAATCTGACATAGTATCTCAATATCCATCGGATCCCCGTAAACACAACATGTATGATTACAAATAGATGATCTTGATCATGAACAGAGCTCACAATATCTAAATATGATAGCACAAAGGATGAGAAACGACCATCTAACTACTGTATGGACCCATAGTCCAAGGGTGAACTACTCACGCATCACTCCGGAGGCTGGCATGGTGATGAAGAAGGCCTCTGGAATGATCTCTCCCCTCCGACAGGGTGCCGGGAAGAGCTTCGGATCCTCCCAATCTAGGGATGGAGATGGCGGCGGCTACAGATTGTTTCCTGGAGATCTGATCGGTTACTTAGGGTTTCTGCATCGAGGTGCTTTTATAGGCGAAGGGGCAAGGTCGGTGGGCGCCCGAGGGGCCCACACCTAGGGCTGGCACGCCCTCCTAGCTGCGCCGCCATAGGGTGTGGCCACCTCATGGCCCCATTTCGGCTGTCCTCCGGACTCCGTGTTCCTTATGGTAAAATATTGACTTTGGCTTTTGTCCCGTCCAATTCCGAGAATATTCCCTTACTGGATTTTCTGAAACCAAAAACAGCAGAAAACAGGCAACTGGCACCGTGGCATCTTGTTAATAGGTTAGTTCCAGAAAATATATAAAAATACTTCAAAGTATAGACAAAACATAAAAAAGTCGATACAAAATAAGCATGGAGCATAAAAAATTATAGATACGTTTACGACGTATCAAGCATCCCCAAACTTAACTCCTTCTCGTCTACGAGTAGGTAAGTGATAAAAATTATAATTTTTAAGGTGACATGCACCATCACAATCTTGATCAAAATATTGTAAAGCATTGATAGCTAGGATTAAAGTACTCTAAACATGAGCATAAAATATGTAGTTCTAACAATAAGACAAAGCAACTATGTTGTAACATGAAAAGGTACAAACAAAAGATCATGAATAACAATGCATTAAAAGACGTTTGTTTTTTTCACATATAGAAAACATAGCAAGAGTGGTATTCATCTTGTCCTTCATGGAGTAGCAAAACATAAATGCATAGAACACCTTCAAAATTCATAAGGGTGACTAGATACAAATAATTTAAGAACAAGCAATATCAACATTATGAATCAATCAATAAGTGTTGGAGATATGCCCTAGAGGCAATAATAAAAGTGGTTATTATTATATCTTTGTGTTTATGATAAATGTTTACATTCATGCTATAATAGTATTAACCGGAAACATTAATACTTGTGTGATTTGGAAACTAAATTAGAGTCCCTGGTAAAGCCTCTTTATAATACTAGCTTGTTGGTTAATAAGCTGATCGTGGTTTCCCGATCATGAACATTGAGATGTTATTAACAACAGGATCATATCATTAGGAGAATGGTATGATGGACATACTCTTATAGATAAGTGTAGCATAAAGATCAAATCATTTCAATAGTTCGTTTGCTATAAGCTTTCTGATACATGGTAACCTAATTCCTTTTACCATGAGATGATGCTAATCACCATCACTGGAAGGATACTTTGATAACATCAAACACCACACCGTAACTGGGTGGCTATAAAGGTGGCATTGAGTGTTCGGAAAGTATGTGTTGAGGCACATGGATCAAGAGTGAGATTTGTCCATCCATATGATAGATAGATATACTCTGGGCCCTCTCGGTGGAATGTCATCCAATTAGCTTGCAAGCATGTGACTGGCTCACAAGGGATCACATATCACGGGAACGAGAAAAGAGTACTTATCGTTAACGAGGTTGAACTAGGTATGCAAAGATACCGACGATCAAACCTCGGATAAGTAAACTATCGCGAGACAAAGGGAAATTGGTATCGTATGTAAGTGGTTCATTTGATCGCAAAGTAATCTTAGAAATATGTGGGAGCCATATGAATTTTCAGATTGCTCAATTGGTTATTGATCGGAGAAGTGTCTCGGTCATGTTCGCATAATTCACGAACCGTAGGGAGACACACTTAAGGATTCGATGTTGTTTAGTAGATATGGAATGTAAGTAGGGAGACCGTATGTTGTTAGGAGTCTCGGATGGGATCCGGGATATCACGAGGAGATCCGGAATGGTTCGTAGAATAAGATTCATAAAAGGAAAGTCCGATTCCGGAGTTCAGGAATGATTTCGATGTTTTCATCGGAGAGGTTCTAGAAGGGTCTAGAAGGTTCACTGGACTGGAAGGGGAATGGTTCATGAATGTGTCATGGTTAAGTGGAATGATTAGATCATGTCCTAGGTCACTTGGTTGGGCATTTGCTAAAGAGAAATAAAGCTCTAAATTGAAAGTCAAAAGGAAGGTTTGAAAAGTCAAACTTGAATCCTAGTGGAAGAAGGAAAGAGTCCTTCCTTCTCTCCAACTTGGGTTTGGGGAAGCATTCAAACTTCCCTCTCCCAAGCTGCCATCCCTCTCATAAATAGAGGGGAGGGGCTGCCCCAAAGCACCACAACAAGCCCTCCCCACCAAGCCGCGTCGCCGTCCCCCGCGCCGCTGCAGCCACTCACCACCGTCGCCGGCCCATCGCCGTCTCCCTAGCCGTCGCTGACACCTCCTCCTCCTCTCTGGCCCTCTAAACCTAGATCGCCAGAAACCCTAGATCCACCATAACCCGCACCGTCTTAGGCGAAGCCCTGCGGGATCTTCCCTCTACTTCCGACACCACGCCGTCGTGCTGCCAGAATCGCGAGGGGAGAACTACAACCTCCGCTGCCTGCTGGAACAAGGGAGAGGAAGGTCTTCATCGAGTACCGAACGTGTGACCGACTGCGGAAGCACTGCCGGAACGCAGCGCCGGAAGGATCGTCTACACAATCTTGAGACCGACAAGTGTACGACTACATCACCCACGAGAATCTGCTCTCGTTAACCGCTTTGGAATCTTCGAGGGTGAGTACTCTAATCGACTCGTTGCTACAATCTAGTTGACAGATCTTGGCTTGTTTGTGTGCATGCGGTATAATTTTTTTGTTTTCCATGCTACGAACCCCTACAGTGGTATCAAAGCCGTGTCTATATGTAGATCTGTTGCACGAGTAGAACACAATGGTCATTGTGGGCGGTGGTGCTTTTATTATCAATTGCGCTTTTTGTGTACTTTGCATCTTGCGGTATGATGGGATGAAGAGGCCCGGGCTAACCTTACATGACATCGTTCATTAGACTTGCTCCATGCTTAACATGCAACTTATATTGCATAAGTGGCTTTGCGGGTGTCTGTCTCTCCCATCATAGTATAGATTCAATTTACAACGGGCACTTGATAGTTCAAGCATCAACGTTGTGGTTCTTGTTCGCAAGTTAGAATGACACTTATTGAAAGCCCCAAACCACGTAAAATATGCAAAGAAAATTAGAGGCGTCTAACTTTGTTTTGCAGGGGTGTGTTGTGATGTGGTATGGCCATGATTGTGATTATATGTGATATATGCAATGTTCCTTATTGTAAGTCGGCAACCGGCAGGAGCCATATGGTTGTCTTTTAATTCCGTTAAGACCTGTGTGTCTATTATTCAAAGTAGTTGTAATAGTTTATGTTGGTGGATGACAACCATGGAGTGGCGCCATTGACCTTGACGCAATGCCGGTGATGATGGAGATCATGTTCATGCTTGAAGATGGAGATCGGAAGCACAAGAAGAAATGCCATATCATATCACATATTATGAATTGCATGTGATGTTAATCCTTACATGCATCTTGTATTGCTTAGTTCGCGACGGTAGCATTATAAGATGATCCCTCTCACAAAATATCAAGTTATAAAGTGTTCATCCTTAGTAAGCGACGTTGCTAAAGCTCGTTCTTTCGAAGCACCACGTGATGATCGGGTGTGTTAGATTCTGTGAGTGTATACAACAGGAGCAAGCCAGATTCGCTCATGCGGAATCTAAGGTTTGATCTTGACGAACCTAGCATGTACAGACATTGTCTCGGAACACGTATCACCGAAAGGTAAAGCATGAGTCATATAGTAGATATGATGAATATGTTGATTATTCGCCATTGAAGCTACATCATCTCTCGTGATGATCGGTTTTGATGTGGTGGATTTGGTTCGTGTGATCACTAAAACAATGTGAGAGATATTGTTTCGAGTGGGAGTTCACCTAGATTAATTTAACTATTAATTAGAACTCAATTTGTCATAAACTTAGTCTAAACTATTGCAAATATGTTGTAGATCAATGGCGACCCCTACCATCAATTTTAATGCGTTTCTAGAGAAAGAAAAGTTGAAAAACAATGGAAGCAACTTCACGGATTGGATCCGCAACTTGAGTATTGTCCTCAATGCTGGTAATTTGACCTATGTGCTGGATGCACCGCTAGGTGACCCACCTACAGCTGATGCTATCGATGAGGTGAAGAATGTTTTCCTCACTCGGAAGAATCGGTACTCCACAGTTCAGTGTGCTATCTTGTACGGTTTGGAATCGGAGCTTCAGAAAAGGTTTGAGAACCATGACCCACATGATATTGTCCGTGAACTCAAAATGATATTTGAGGCTCACGCGGCAGTTGAGAGTTATGAGGCTTCTAAAAAGTTCTTTAACTGCAAGATGGAAGAGGGCAACTCCGTCAGTGAGCACGTGCTTAAGATGTCTGGGCATGCAAGCAATCTTCAAAGCTTAGGTATAGTGATTCCTAACGCTTTGGGGATTCACCGTGTCCTCCAATCACTACCACCAAGTTACAAGAACTTTGTGATGAACTACAATGTGCAAAACATGGACAAGTCATTGCCCGAACTCTTTTCCATGTTAAAGTCTGCAGAAGTGGAGATCAAGAAAGAGCACCAAGTGTTGATGGTCAATAATACCACCAAATTCAAGAAGCAAGGCAAGTCTAAGAAAAAGGGAAACTTCAAGAAGGGCGGTAAGAAAGTTACCGCACAGGCGAAGAAGACCAAGGCTGGTCCTAAGCCTGATACTGAGTGCTTTTACTACAAGGGAGAAGGTCACTTGAAGTGGAATTTCCCTAAGTACTTAGCGGATTTGAAGAACGGCAACATCACGAAGAAAGGTATATCCGATATACATGTTATTGATCTGTATCTCACTAGTAGTCGTAGTAGTGCCTGGGTATTTGATACTGGTTCGGATGCTCATATTTGTAACTCGAAACAGGTACTGCAGAATAGACGGAAACTAGCGAGGAACGAGGTGACGACGCGCATTGGAAATGGATCAAAAGGTTGATGTGATCGCGGTCGGCACGCTACCTCTTCATCTACCATCGGGATTGGTTTTATACTTAAATAATTGTTATTTGGTGCCTGCGTTGAGCATGAAAATTATATCCGGATCATGTTTATTGCGAGACAGTTACTTGTTTAAGTCCGAGAATAATGGTTGTTCTATTTATATGAGTAATATGTTTTATGCACATGCACCTTTGATAGATAGTCTATTCTTGTAAAATCTCGATTGTAGTAATACACATATTAATAACATTGAAGCTAAACATTTGAAATTGAGCGATAAATCGACCTATAAGTGGCACTGTCGTCTTGGTCACATTGGAGTGAGCGTATGAAGAAACTCCATTCCGATGGACTTCTTGAATCACTTGGTTTTGAATCACTTGAAAGATGCGAAGCATGTCTGATGGGTAAAATGAATAAGACTCCATTTTCTGGTATGATGGAGCGAACTACGGACTTATTGGAAATCATACATACCGATGTTTGTGGTCCAATGAGTGTAGCATAGCGCGGTGGTTATCGTTATGTTCTTACCTTCACGGATGACTTGAGTAGTGATACGTCCAAAACGTATCTACTTTCTCGAACACTTTTGCTATTGTTTTTCCTCTATACTTGTGTGATTTGGATACAACTAACACGGACTGACGCTGTTTTCAGCAGAATTACCTTGGTGTCTTCTTTTTGTGTAGAAAATGAACTATCAGGAAAAATCCCGGAAAAATGCCAAAAATTATATTTCACCAGAAGATCCACGGAGCCAGAAGGGGAGACAGAGGGGAGGCCTAGGGGGCCCAGACCCGCCCCAGGCACGAGCCCACTGACCCCACGCCTAGGGGAGGTTTGGCCACCCCAGGCAGCTTCTCGGCCTCCCTCCGCGTCTATAAGATGCCTTTTGACCTAAAAACAGAGGGGGGTTTGATAGTTTTCCAGAAATAGTTCCGCTCCGCCGCCGCCACGAGAAACCAAGATTCGGATCCAGAAACTCCGTTCTGGCACCCTGCCGTGACGGGGAATTTGGAGAGGATCATCGCCATCGTCATCACCAACGCATCTCCATCAACCACCGATGTTTCCCTCATCCATGAGTGAGTAATCCCCCGATGTAGGCTTGGGGATGGTAGGAATTGGATGAGTTCTATCATGTAATCGAATAAGATATGTTAGGGGCATGGTGCCTAGTATCTCTATTAGTGTTATTTGACTTTGTTGCAACTTGTTGTGCTTAATGCTTGTCACTAGGGCCCGAGTGCCATGATCTAAGATCTGAACTTATTGAATCATTATGATAGTATTGTTTATGATCTTATCTGCAAGTTGTGTACACATATCATTGTCCGGATCCAAAGGCCCCAAAGTGAAAATAATTGGGACAACCGGAGGGGATGGCTGTGGTATGAGGATCACATGTGTTCACGGAGTGTTAATGCTTTGCTCCGGTGCTCTATTAAAAGGAGCACCTTAATTGCCAGTAGTTCCCTAGAGGCCCCGCTGCCACAGGCTGGCTAGACAAAAGATGTTGTGCAAGTTCTCATTGCGAGCACGTATGACTATATTTGGAGCACATGCCTAGGATTGTTTAGTACTTGGATGCTTATTATTATTTATCTGCAATGCCCTAGTTCTTTGAAGTTACATGTTTAGACTCGTCCATGCAATGCCCGTCCATTCATCCCTATGCCTACCGCACTCGAATCCTACTATTACCGTTACTGTTACTATTGCTGATGTTTCACTGTTGCTGTTGCTGTTACTTTTGCTTTGTTGTTGCTACTACAAACTGTTGCTACTGATAAACTCCTGTGATCAAGAACTATTTCCAGGTGCAGCTGAACTAACAACTCAGTTGTTAAGGCTTGCAAGTATTCTTTGTCTCCCCTTGTGTCGAATCAATAAATTTGGTAATACTACCCGCGAAGACTGTTGCGATCCCCTACACTTGTGGGTCATCAAGACTATTTTCTGGTGACATTGCCGGGGAGCATAGCTTTATTTGGAAGTTCACTTGGATCTATTATTGTTCACTGCTACTCCTTTCATCATGGGGAAGTCTCGTGATGGAAAGTTCCTATTTTACCATCCACTACAAGAAGAGGTACAGTCCTAAACACCTCTGTTGCTTTTGATTCACCGTCTGTTATAAGTAAGCTTGTCACACCACCACCACATACTCATGCTACACACACTGCTGCTACTGCTTAATCTGAAACTGTTTTTGATACTCATGATGTTACTTCTACTGTGCTTGATGCGAGTGGTTCACTAGGTCCTTTTCTATATGCTACTATGGCTAGTCTAGGAAATACCTAAACTCCTAGTGAAGACACTGTTACACCTGTTAGCTCACCTGAGTCTAGTGTGAGTTTTGATATTAATGATGGTTACATAGAGCTCACTGATGAATTTGTTGAAGAGTGCCAAAATACACATGATGCTAGTGCTATGAAGAGTCTCATTGCTAGACGTACTATTATGCCCAAGAAGTCTTATGATCCTAAGTTTGCCACCTCTCCCATAGATATTAAAGATAAAGATTATGATTTCTCTCTTGATTTGGCTTATTTAGATATGTTGAGAAAGAACCGTTTTGTGGTACTGAAAATGAGAGTGCTGTGGCTCATATGAATGAGCTTTCTACTATGAGTTCTTTGTTCTCTGATGATTTTAAGATGCGCAAATACTTTGTTGCTAAGATCTTCCCTTTTTCACTAAAAGGAGAAGCTAGGGATTGGTTTAATAGATTACCTCCTGGTTCCATTTATAGCCCTGATTGCTTGATTGCTTATTTTCCATAAATATTTTCCTCCTAGTGCTAGACATGCTGCTTTGCAGAGACTTTTTATTTTAAACAGGAAGAAGAAGAGAAATTGCCTGAGTCATGGAAAAGATTCTGTTCCTTGATTCATGCATATCCTGGATGTACATTACCTAAGAATGAGTTGCTTGATATTTATTATAATGGACTAACTGATGATTCTAGGACCTACCTAGATATCTTTGCTGATTGTGTTTTCGGGAAAAGGACTCCTATAGATGCTGAAGAATTAAAGAACAAGATAAGCAAGAATTATGATGATTGGACTTCAACTGAGCTGACTACACCCGAGCCTATTACTCCTGAACTAGATGTTCCTGAACCAGTTCCAACACCAACAACAAAGAAGAGGGGAGTTATTGCATTAAATGATGAAGTGATGAAGGAAGCTAAGAAGTGTCTAAAGGAGAAAGGTATTAGAGATGAAGATGTGAAGAATCTACCTCCTATAGAAGAATTATGTAAGCCAATTCCCCACTCATCTACTATTGAGGTACACTCTCTCCAACACTCTGATGAAGGTGATATTCCTTATGGTCAGCCTCCTAATCAATGCTTAGAGGAACTTGACATTTTTATTGTTAAACAAGGTCACTTTAATAAACAAGTTCATAATCATTTATTGGAAAACTCTAGAGCTATTCATGAGTTGAAAGATATTGTGGAAAGAACTTCTAATGATATTAAAATGCTTTGTAAACACTTTCAAATGGTTCAAACCCAACTTGATCAACTTGCTAAGGTACAAAAGGATATGTTAGTTAATGCTTCAGGAAATAAACATGCTTATGGAATTAAAACTAGGAGCGACATAACTACTCAAGATCCTTTATATCCTGAAGGACACCCTAAAAGAATAGAAAAGGATTCCCAACAAGTAGAGGATAGTGGTAGTCCTCGTAAGAGGAATAAAAAGAAACATAAGAAAGTTGAGGAACCACTTGAACCTGATGTAGATCCTAATAGTATATCTTACTCTGATGCTGAAACTGAGAGTGGTAATAATGACGAGTCTCCTGATAAGGAGGAAGTTGAGGAAGAACCTGAGAAACACACTAAGAACACTAGGTACACAAAGGAAGATTTTATTGCTAATAAACATGGTAAAGAGAGAGAACCTTGGGTGCAAAAACCTATGCCTTTTCCAGGTAAGAAACACAAGTCAAAGGAGGAAGAACACTACAACAAGTTTTGTGAGTGGATGAAACCTTTATTTCTGCAAATTCCTTTGACTGATGCTATTAAATTGCCTCCTTATTCAAAGCATATGAAGGATATTGTCTCTAATAAAAGGAAGATTCCTAATGAGGAGATTTCTACTTTGCTTGCTAATTACTCCTTCAATGGTAAGGTTCCAAAGAAACTTGGTGATCCAGGTATACCAACTATTCCTTGCTCCATTAAGAATAATTATGTTAGAACTACTTTATGTGATTTGGGAGCTGGAGTTACTGTTATGCCTTTTTCTCTCTACAAGAGACTCCAGTTAGAAAAGTTGATACCAACTGATATATCTTTGCAAATGACTGATAAGTCAACTACTATTCCTGTTGGTATATGTGAGGATGTTCCTGTTCAAGTTTCGCATAATTGCATGGTTTTAACTAATTTTGTTGTGCTTGAAATGCCTGAAGATGATAATATGTCTATTATTCTTGGGAGACCTTTTCTTAATACTGCAGGTGCTGTCATCAATTGCAACCAAGGAAAAGTAACATTCAATATTAATGACAAAGAGCGCACTATCTATTTCCCCAAGAAAGTTGTTAAGAGCTATTTCCTGAACTCTATTGAAAATATTGAAGGCATCAAGGTTGGAGAAATATATTGTCCCATTCCACAAGAAATTTTTGAAACTATTATGATTGGGAACCATTGCTATCAAATATGAGGTAACATAATCACCTTGTGGAATGCAAAGTTTTGTTTCATATAAGATTGTTTTGGTAACAAGACCTGATCAACCTTGTTAACAAAAGGATTTTAATGAACAAAATAATGTTTCCACTGTGGTTATACTTGCTTTCTTTTTTCCTTTCTCCTTCCTAGTCTTTGCTTTTAGCTTTAGTTTTGCTAGTTGTTTGCTTGTTTGAGTTTCTTAGAGCTCCTGTAGTTTGGATTTTGGTTTGCTTTTGCTTCTTCTGAAAAACTGTTTCTGCGATAAAATCAATTTTCATACCCTGAAAATTGGCCAAAAATAAAGTTTTCCGAAAAATCCCAGAAAATTCAAAATAAAATTTTCCTCGAAAAAAGGGGCAGAGTGACACCTGATATGACCCAGGGGGCTACCCTAGGTGCCACACCCATGGTAGGCGTGGCCTACCTAGTGGTGGCGCCTAGGGGGGTCTGGCCCACCTGCCCCCCCAGGCTGCCTCCTCAAAGCCACCTTCTTTCTCTCTCTCGAAAAACACCGGAAAACTTTCTCAAGCTCGAGTTCTTGATGTTCTTGCTCGCGATTTTAGATCTCCTTGTTCAACCCATCTCAAGTGTTGATTTTTGGAGGGATTGCTCCTTGGTATGTGCCTCCTCCACTTGTCCAATTAGATTTGTGAATGGTAGATTGTATCTTGATTATTTTGCTACTGTAGGTGACTGGTTGTTTGATCTTGCATGCTTTTTATATGCTTAGAAACTTTGTTTTGATGCATGTGTAGTCCTCTAGGAAGTTCCTATAGTAGTTGCTCATCATTTATCAACTTAGAAATCACTTGGTTTGATGGTGGTTTAAAATTTCAGCAAAGGGAAGTCATGGACCACCACACCTTTGGTGACATTTTTGAGAGTGATGCACCTAGAAGGGCAAGGCTCCCAAGGTCATCTACAAGCTCCAGACCCTCATACAATGAGGATCTTATCACTCCGCGGTTTGGTGACGAGGGGGATGAAGGGGATGCGCACCCCTCCACCTTTCCTTGTCAAGCTTTCTTGCGAGCTGCTGGGATTCTTAATGATTTCATGGCTTTGATTGAGAGGGTTGGTCTAACAAGTTTCATGCAGGATGAGAGTACACAATATGCTTCACTTACTAAAACATTTGTGGAGAGTTTCTCCTTCACCAATAGTTTGTTCAGTTCTTCTGTGTCTTTCAGACTTTATGGCAGGGCTCATTCTATGACATTGAAGGATTTTTGCAAGGCCTTGGGACTTGGTACAAAGGGGTCATCAAAGAAGATTACAGATCTTCCCGCTGATTTGCTGGAACTATACCGAGGAATAACCAATGATGATGACCGTAGAGCTCAGCGAGGGAAGATAAAGACCATTCAACTTCCAGCCATCAGGTACTTCACCTACTATCTTACCACGAGTGTTCTTGGTAAGGAGAACACTAGTAATATATCCAACTATCAATTGGCCTTCTTAGCTCTGCTCTCTACGGTGAGGAAAAGTATAACCTTGGTTCCCTCATTGCTCGTCGTTTAGCTGCTAGGGGACCCATTTATGGGGGAATTATTGCTACTCGTATTGCTGCTGCCTTGAACATTGCTGTTGATCCCCATGATACAATTTTGGCTCCCCAGAGACTTGATCTTGCTGCCATGAAGGCGCACCACTTTGTCACCTCTAGCTCTACTCTTGGTAACTTGGTTTATAGAATGTTGTTTACTGACGGGGAAGAGAGAGAGAGAGAGATCCCTCTACCCCAAACCACTTTGTTTAGTATTTCTCAGGGACCTTGGTCACACATGAAGGCGGAGATGGATGACAAGCTTGGTCACTCAAGGGACTTGGGATTTCCAGTCTATGGTCTGTCAAGCATATGATTCAGAGTGGACCTCACTTTCACCTTAACCACATGAAGATACCTATGATAGGGGCAATGAGAGCTCAAAGCTAGTGAGTACCTTCCTTTCAGCATTGGGAAGCCTTTCAAACCTTCACAAAACCGTTTTCACAACTTTGTTGAGTCACCACTTATTTTATGAGCACCTTCTTGAGAGCATAGTTGTCATTCTTGTGTTTGTTCCAAAACTTGGTTAATTATGCCATGACTTTGATGCTTGTATCTCTAATATCTTTACTTCTAGTCTTCATGTGAACTTCAGAGGTGCCTCAACATTTATATTGTGCTCTTCAAACAAAGGCAAGAGAGATACCACTCTATCATACCTTATTATGAGAATTGCAATGTTGCTTATGTTTATGTTTCATGCTACTTATTATTATTGAGTTGGTTTATCTTCATAGCTTGCAATGACTATTGAGTAGACTTAGTTGCATACTCCTTATTATGAATTGTCTAAGCATCTACTCCTGTGCTGAGAATATATACATCATATGAAGCAAAGTGTTCGTGAAAGTTCTTTTATCGCACTCAGTTTTCAACTGAATTGCTTGAGGACAAGCAATAAGCTAAGCTTGGGGGAGTTGATACGTCCAAAACGTATCTACTTTCTCGAACACTTTTCTATTATTTTTCTCTATACTTGTGTGATTTGGATACAACTAACACGGACTCACGCTCTTTTCAGCAGAATTACCTTGGTGTCTTGTTTTTGTGCAGAAAATGAACTATTAGGAGAAATCCCAGAAAATATGCCAAAAATTATATTTCACCAGAAGATCCATGGAGCCAGAAGGGGAGACAGAGGGGAGGCCTTGGGGGGGGGGGGGGGCAGACCCACCCCAGGAGCGGGCCCACTGACCCCGTGCCTCGGGGAGGTTTGGCCACCCCAGGCAGCTTCTCGGCCTCCCTTCGCGTCTATAAGTTGCCTTCTGACCTAAAACAGAGGGGGGTTCGATAGTTTTACAGAAAGAGTTCCGATCCGCCGCCGTCACGAGAAACCAAGATTCGGATCCAGAAACTCCGTTCTGGCACCCTGCCGGGACGGGGAATTTGGAGAGGATCATCGCCATCATCATCACCAATGCATCTCCATCAACCACCAATTTTCCCTCATCCATGAGTGAGTAATCCCCCGCTGTAGGCTTGGGGATGGTAGGGATTGGATAAGTTCTATCATGTAATCAAATAAGATCTGTTAGGGGCATAGTGCCTAGTATCTCTACTAGTGCTATTTGAATTTGTTGCAACTTGTTGTGCTTAATGCTTGTCACTAGGGCCCGAGTGCCA
Source organism: Avena atlantica (assembly GCA_910589765.1). Classification (NCBI taxonomy): domain Eukaryota; kingdom Viridiplantae; phylum Streptophyta; class Magnoliopsida; order Poales; family Poaceae; genus Avena; species Avena atlantica. The sequence continues at coordinate 30,954,054 of OU342733.1, forward strand.
TGATCTAAGATATGAACTTATTATTAAATCATTATGATAGTATTGTTTATGATCTTATCTGCAAGTTGTGTACACATATCATTGTCCGGATCCAAAGGCCCCAAAGTGACAATAATTGGGACAACCGGAGGGGATGGCTGTGGTGTGAGGATCACATGTGTTCACGAGTGTTAATGCTTTTCTCCGGTGCTCTATTAAAAGGAGCACCTTAATTGCCAGTAGTTCCCTAGAGGCCCCGCTGCCACGGGCTGGCTGTACAAAAGATGTTGTGCAAGTTCTCATTGCGAGCACGTATGACTATATTTGGAGCACATGCCTAGGATTGTTTAGTACTTGGATGCTTATTATTATTTATTTGCAATGCCCTATTTCTTTGAAGTTACATGTTTAGACTCGTCCATGCAACGCCCGTCCATCCATCCCTATGCCTACCGCACTCGAATCCTACTGTTACCGTTACTGTTACTATTTCTAATGTTTCACTCTTGCTGTTGCTGTTACTTTTGCTTTGTTGTTGCTACTACAAACTGTTGCTACTGATAAACTCCTGTGATCAAGAACTATTTCCAGGTGCAGCTGAACTGACAACTCAGTTGTTAAGGCTTGCAAGTATTCTTTGTCTCCCCTTGTGTCGAATCAATAATTTGGTAATACTACCCGCGAAGACTGTTGCGATCCCCTACACTTGTGGGTCATCAAGACTATTTTCTGGCGCCATTGCCGGGGAGCATAGCTTTATTTGGAAGTTCACTTGGATCTATTATTGTTCACTGCTACTCCTTTCATCATGGGGAAGTCTCGTGATGGAAAGTTCCTATTTTACCATCCACTACAAGAAGAGGTACAGTCCTAAACACCTCTGTTGCTTTTGATTCACCGTCTGTTATAAGTAAGCTTGTCACACCACCACCACATACTCATGCTGCACACACTGCTGCTACTGCTCAATCTGAAACTGTTTTTGATACTCATGATGTTACTTCTACTGTGCTTGATGCGAGTGGTTCACTAGGTCCTTCTCTATATGCTACTATGGCTAGTCTAGGAAATACCTGAACTCCTAGTGAAGACACTGTTACACCTGTTAGCTCACCTGAGTCTAGTGTGAGTTTTGATATTAATGATGGTTACATAGAGCTCACTGATGAATTTGTTGAAGAGTGCCAAAATACACATGATGCTAGTGCTATGAAGAGTCTCATTGCTAGACGTACTATTATGCCCAAGAAGTCTTATGATCCTAAGTTTGCCACCTCTCCCATAGATATTAAAGATAAAGATTATGATTTCTCTCTTGATTTGGCTTATTTAGATATGTTGAGAAAGAACCGTTTTGTGGTACTAAAAATGAGAGTGATGTGGCTCATATGAATGAGCTTTCTACTATGAGTTCTTTGTTCTCTGATGATTTTAAGATGCGCAAATAGTTTGTTGCTAAGATCTTCCCTTTTTCACTAAAACAATTACACCATTCATCAAGTGATAATGAATAATTGTTGTTCATGGAGTGTTAATGCTTTGCACCGGTACTCTATTAAAAGGAGTACCTTAATTGCCAGTAGATTCCCTTGAGGCCCCGCTGCAATGGGCTGGCAGGACAAAAGATGTTGTGTAAGTTCTCATTGCGAGAACGTATGACTATATATGGAACACATGGCTATGATTATTTAGTACTTGGATGATTTATCTTATTTATCTGCAGATGACTTTGATCTTGATATTACATGAATAGTCTTGTCCATGCAACGCCCGTCCATCCATCCCTATGCCTACCGCACTCGAATCCTACTGTTACCGTTACTGTTACTATTGCGGTTGTTTCACTGTTGTTGTTGCTGTTACTGTTGATTTGCTGTTGCTACTACAAACTGTTGCTACTGATAAACTCCTATGAGCAAGAACTATTTCCAGGTGCAGCTGAACTGACAACTCAGTTGTTAAGGCTTGCAAGTATTCTTTGTCTCCCTTGTGTCGAATAAATAAATTGGGTAATACTACCCGCGAAGACTGTTGCGATCCCCTACACTTGTGGGTCATCAAGTAGATATGGGTATATCTATTTCATGAAACATAAGTCCAAAACGTTCGAGAATTTTAAGGAATTTCAAAGTGAAGTAGAGAATCAACGTAACAAGAAGATTAAGTTTCTACGATCTGATCGTGGAGGTGAATATCTAAGTTACGAGTTTGGCGAGCATTTGAAGAAATACGGAATACGTTCACAATTAACACCGTCGGGAACACCGAACGTCGTAATCGAACTCTCTTAGATATGGTTTGTTCTATGATGTCACTTACAGATTTAACGCTATCGTTTTGGGGTTATGCATTAGAAAAAGCCGCATTCACTTTAAATAGGGCATCATCTAAATCTGTTGAAACGACACCATATGAATTATTGTTTGGGAAGAAACCTAAATTTTCATTCCTTAGAGTTTGGGGTTGCGAAGCTTATGTAAAGAAGTTACAGCCCGACAAGCTTGAACCCAAAGCGGAAAAATGCGTCTTCATAGGATACCCAAAGGAAACTATTGGGTATACCTTCTATCATAAATCCGAGGGCAAAATCTTCGTTGCCAAGAATGGATCCTTTCTAGGGAAGGAGTTTCTCTCGAAAGAAGTGACTGTAAGAAAAGTAGAACTCGAGAAGGTTGTCAAACCTTCTCTTGGAATTGAGAGTAGCACAACACCGGAAGTGGTTCCTGTGGCGCCTACACCAATAAGAGAGGAAGCTAATGATGTTAATCATGAAACTTCGGTTGACGTTACTACGGAACCTCGCAGGTCAACGAGAACTCGTACCACTCCTGATTGGTATGATCGCATTATGAGTGTCATGTTGGTGGACAACACCGACGACCCTGCGATATATGAGGAAGCAATGATGATCCCAGATTCCAATAAATGGCAAGAAGCCATGAAATCCGAGATTGGATCCATGTACGAAAACCAAGTATGGACTTTGGTGGACTTACCGGATGGCCGGAAGGCTGTCGAGAACAAATGGATTTTCAAGAAGAAAACAGATGCTGATGGCAATATTACTGTCTATAAAGCTCGACTTGTCGCAAAAGGGTTTCGACAAATTCAAGGAGTTGACTACGATGAGACTTTATCACCGGTAGCGAAGCTAAAGTCTATGAGGATTTTATTAGCAATCGCTGCATATTATGATTATGAGATATGGCAGATGGATGTCAAAACAACATTCCTCAGTGGAGACATTGATCAAGAGTTGTATATGGTACAACCCAAAGGTTTTGTCGATCCGAAAGATGCTAACAAGGTATGCAAACTTCAACGGTCTATTTATGGATTGAAGCAAGCATCCCGAAGTTGGAATCAACGCTTTGATAAGGTAATCAAAAGCTTTGGTTTTATACAAACTTATGGAGAAGCTTGTATTTACAAGAAAGTGAGTGAGAGCTCTGTAGCATTCCTAATACTATATGTAGATGACATTTTGTTGATTGGGAATGATGTAGACCTTCTTAATAGTGTCAAGGATTATTTGAATAATAGTTTTTCAATGAAAGATCTTGGCGAAGCAGCTTACATATTAGGCATAAAGAATTATAGAGATAGATCAAGACGCCTATTATCATTGTCACAGAGTACATATTTGGACAAAGTTCTAAAGAGGTTTGGAATGTAAGATAGCAAGAAAGGATTCTTGCCCATGTTGCCCAATACGACCTTGAGTAAAACTCAAAGTCCTGCAACGGCAGAAAATAGAGAAAGGATGAGTAAGACTCCCTATGTCTTAGCCATAGGATCTCTCATGTATGCCATGCTATGTACTAGACCCAACATTGCACATGCTGTTAGTTTGACTAGCAGATATCAAAGTGATCCAGGAGTGGATCATTGGACAGCGGTCAAAAACATCCTTAAGTACTTGAGAAGGACTAAGGATATGGTTCTTTCTTATGGAGGTGATGAATAGCTCGTTGTTAATGGTTACACCGATGCTAGTTGGAACACTGATCCGGGTGATTCTAAATCGCAATCTGGATACGTATTTACTTTGAATGGTGCAGCAGTTAGCTGGAGGAGTGCAAAGCAAAGCGTTGTGGCGAGATCTTCAACTGAATTGGAATACATAGCTGCTTCAGAGGCTTCACAAGAGGCGATATGGATGAAGGAGTTCATTACAGAGCTCAGTGTGGTTCCAAGTGCGTTGGACCCAATGTCTATCTACTATGATAACATGGGCGCCATAGCCAATGCGCAAGAACCAAGGTCACACAAGAAGGTGAAGCATATTAAGCTGCGTTTCACGCTATTCGAGAGCATGTCTAATATGGTGACATAAAGATTTGCAAAGTACACACATATCTGAATGTGGTGGATCCGTTGACTAAACCTCTCCCGAGGGCAAAACATGACCAGCACCAAACCGCCATGGGTGTTTGGTATATTACCATGTAATCTATATTAGTTGACTCTAGTGCAAGTGGGAGACTATTGGAGATATGCCCTAGAGGCAATAATAAAAGTGGTTATTATTATATCTTTGTGTTTATGATAAATGTTTACATTCATGCTATAATAGTATTAACCGGAAACATTAATACTTGTGTGATTTGGAAACTAAATTAGAGTCCCTGGTAAAGCCTCTTTATAATACTAGCTTGTTGGTTAATAAGATGATCGTGGTTTCCCGATCATGAACATTGAGATGTTATTAACAACAAGATCATATCATTAGGAGAATGGTATGATGGACATACTCCTATAGATAAGCGTAGCATAAAGATCAAGTCATTTCAATAGTTCATTTGCTATAAGCTGTTTGATACATAGTAACCTAATTCCTTCGACCATGAGATCATGCTAATCACCATCACCGGAAGGATACTTTGATGACATCAAACACCACACCGTAACTAGGTGGCTATAAAGGTGGCATTGAGTGTTCGAAAAGTATGTGTTGAGGCACATGGATCAAGAGTGGGTTTTCCATCCATATGACGGATAGATATACTATGGGCCCTCTCGGTGGAATGTCATTCAACTAGCTTGCAAGCATGTGACTGGCTCACAAGGGATCACATATCACGGGAACGAGAAAAGAGTACTTATCGGTAACGAGGTTGAACTAGGTATTCAGAGATACCGACGATCAAAACTCGGATAAGTAAACTATCGCGAGACAAAGGGAAATTGGTATCGTTTGTAAGTGGTTCATTCGATTGCAAAGTAATCGTAGAAATATGTGGGAGCCATATGAATTTCCATATTCCTATATTGGTTATTGATCGGAGAAGTGTCTCGGTCATGTCCGCATAATTCACGTACCGTAGGGAGACACACATAAGGATTCGATGTTGTTTAGTAGATATGGAATGTAAGTAGGGAGACCGAATGTTGTTCGGAGTCTCGGATGGGATCCGGGATATCACGAGGAGATCCGAAATGGTCCGGAGAATAAGATTCGTATAAGGAAAGTCAGATTCCGGAGTTCGGGAATGATTTCGATGTTTTCATTAGAGAGGTTCTAGAAGGGTCTTGAAGGTTCACCGGACCGAAAGGGGAATGGTTCATAAATGTGTCATGGTTAAGTGGAATTATTAGATCATGTCCTAGGTCACTTGGTTGGGCATTTGCGAGAGAGAAATAAAGCTCTAAATTGAAAGTCAAAAGGGAGGTTTGAAAAGTCAAACTGGAACAATAGTTTCCTAGTGGAAGAAGGAAAGAGTCCTTCCTTCTCTCCACCTTGGGTTTGGGGAAGGATTCAAACTCCCCTCTCCCAAGCTGCCCTCCCTCTCATAAATAGAGGGGAGGGGCTTCCCCAAAGCACCACAACAAGCCCTCCCCACCAATCGACGCCGCCGCCCAGCGCTGCCGCCGGCCCGTCGCCGTCGCCCTAGCCACTGCCGACACCTCCTCCTCCTCCTCCTCTCCGGCTTAGGCGAAGCCCTGCGGGATCTTCGCTCTACTTCTGACACCACGCCGTCGTGCTGCCGGAATCGCGAGGGGAGAACTACGACCTCCGCTGTTTGATGGAACAAGGGAGAGGAAGGTCTTCATCGAGTACCGAGCGTATGGCCGACTGCGGAAGCACTGCCAAAACGCAGCGCCAGAAGAATCGTCTACGCGATCTTGAGATCAGCAAGTGTACGACTACATCACCCACGAGAATCTTCTCTCGTTAACCGCTTTGGAATCTTCGAGGGTGTACTCTAATTGACTCGTTGCTACAATCTAGTAGATAGATCTTGGCTTGTTTGTGTGCATGCGGTAGAAATTTTTCCATTCTACGAACCCCTACAATAAGTTCTGGGACAATGCACATTAAACTAAGAATAACAACTATGCTCTCTTAATTGGTGCATAAAGATAGAAGATGGAGACTCAATATAAAAGTAAAAAGAAAGGCCCTTCACAGAGGGAAGTAGGGATTTCAAGTTTCATAAAGAGCTTCCAAAAATTATGGTACTTTTTAGCTTTCAGCTCTCATTACCCCTATCATAAGCATCTTTAAATTATTAAGGTTAAAGTGAAACAAATATGAAGTATATGCTTGACAGATCATAAGTTGGCAATCTCATGTCCCTTGAGTACGAGGGTCGTTTCTCATGCTACTCAACTTTAGTCACAAGCAAGTTCTTATCGAGGCCGAGGAGAAATCGTCTGCTAGGGGTTCAAAGCCTAGGCGGCGCAAGAGCAAGACGAGGTAGAGGATGGAAGGGTACTGCATGCTCTACGCCTACTACTTCGCCGATGACCCATTGCACGACGACATCACAGTTTGGCGTCGTTTTAGAACGAGTCGTAAGCTCTTATTAAAGATTGTCGAGCAATTGAGATAGTTCGACGACTACTTCAAAGTAAAGAGAGACGCCGTTGGCACGCTTGGTTTCTCCACAATCCAAAAATGCACAGTAACTCTCTGCATGGCCGAGTCCACAGCCATCAACTGCATGTACAGGTTTTGTAGTGCAATTGTGCCAGTGTATGAGAAGAATTACCTGAGAACACCCAATGCATAAGACACAACTCGGATCTTGGAACAGAATGTAGCAAGAGGTTTTCCTGTAATGCTTGGAAGCATTGACTATATGTATTGGGCATGGAAGAACTATCCATTCGTGCCCCATGACATGTACAGAGGTCACAAAGAATCATGTAGTGTGATTCTTGAGGCTATGGCAGATCAGGATTTGTGAATTTGACATGCTTCCTTCGGTATGCCAGGATCACACAATGGCATCAGCATGTTGTAGTGTTCAAATGTGTTCGTCAAGATTGTTGATGGCAAAGCTCCTCTAGTGCAGTTCAAGATCAATGACCACCAGTATGACAAGGGCAACTACTTGGCACATGGTATCTATCCAAAATGGTCAACATTTTTAAAGACAATATCAAACCCTGTGCTTGGAGGAAAGAAAGCTTGGTTTTCCACACAGCAGGAGGCTTGCAGGAAGGATATGGCGAGGGTATTCAGTGCGCTCCAAGATCGATTTGCTAATGTCATGTACCCTTCCCTTAGCTGGTCGAAAGATCATATGTGGAAGGTCATGACTGTCTGTGTGACCTTATATAACATGATCATTAAGAGCGAGCGGGAGACTCCAGTGTTTGACACTGAATCATATTATCGCCAAGGTCCTCTTACAGATATTTGATCACCAAGTGCCACCTTTGTTTGCTTCTTTTCTCGCTAAGCGGCAAGAAGTTCGAAACAAGAATACTCATAGTCAACTGCAAGATGATCCGGTGGAGCATTTATGGAGGCTCAAAGGAACCAACTAGATTGTTTATTTGTTTCTCTTTGCTTGCCATATTGAACTTTTTAAATCCGTTTGACTAATTTTATGAATTTGTAATAAATGTGTATGTTGAATTATTTATTTGCCATATTGAACCTGTTGATTTGATTAAAAAATGTTGATTTGATAATAAAAACTTGTTTAATTTTTTTGTATAGAGGGCGCGCGGCTGGGAGCTAGCACCCCCTTCCCAAATCGTGAACCAATCTGGCGCCCGCATCCGATCCAAATTCGAGCTGCGTTGGACGCTGTATTTGGAGACGAGTGGATATGCTCTTAGTGCATGTTAGCATGAGGACGTCCGATGACACTCCCCTATCGGGCTGGCCGTTAATTCTTATTATAGAAAAATGAACAAGTTTGCAAACGGTTCAATTCTAAAGAGACATTATAAATTTGAAAAACGTTCATATTAAAAATATAAATGTTCAGAATAAAAAAGGTTGGATTTTGAAAAAAATCAAATTCAAAAACAAAATTTTAAATTCAAAAAATTGTATAGTTTTGAAGATTGTTCAAATTTAAAGATTGCTTAGATTTTAAAAATATCCATTTAAAAACATTGTTTGAAAATATTCTGATTTGAAGATAATTCAAATCTAAAAAGCTTAAATTTAAAAATGAAAAGAAAAAGAAAAACACACACAAAAAAGAAACAACAGGAAACAGTAAAACAGAAAAAAAGTACCAAATAAACCAGATCAAAATGTTTTAGAACCTTTCCAAAACCACACCTCCGGTGGGCCGGCCCTCTAGGAAATTAGCGATGGGACAAGGGTATGCGTCGGTGCGGTAACCGACGCTGAGAGCGTCAGATAGGAATTGGCCGCTAAGAAAAGATCTGAATTCAGTAATCGAAGTTAGCCTGATTAAGAAGCGCAAAGAATCTTGCATCTTCGTGGGCCTATGGTCCTAAGAAGCACTTTACTCGTAGACAGCTTTCCTTTGGTTCAGAAAATTATCAGCACTCCCTCAAAAAAAGAAAATCTGCTCCCTGTTGTTAGAGCATCTTTAGCCACGAGCCCTCGAGGGCTCCTTAAGGTATTGGGCGCCGTGTGCACCCGTAGAATGCGACCGTGTTCTGTCCAACACGGCCTAATATGTTGTTCGATGCGTCTAGCCTGTTCTTGAGCCAAAGGAAGCTTTCTGGGCGCACCGGATAAAACACGCGCACCATGTGGGCCAGCCCTAGCAGCAACATGGTCGTCATTGTGCACCTATTTGACTTTTCTTCTATCAACTAAATTCATTTCTCCTGCACGTCGCTCCAATTTCACGCCCCTCCTCAGAACCGCTGCCACCGTGTGCCTCATTCGCGTAGTCGCGCCATTGTCGCCATGCCGCTGAAGGTGCCGAAGGCGGCTCAACAAAGGTTCGGGTGGAAATTTCAAGAAGCCTCGCAAGACGCCCACGCCGAAGGTCAAGCCAGAGGGGATGCGTTTGTAGTGTGAGGATATCTGCATGCGCCGGAAGTTCGCCACGGACGAACGAACCAAGGAGAAGGATTTCGAGGTCATGCAGTGCTACACAAATCTCGCCGACCATAAAAATGGAAGCTCCTGAGACAGACTCAAGAAGCGCATCAATGATAATGTCATTGATGTGGGCACATGCGGTGGCCTTACTCGGATGGCCCATCGGCAACAAGTATGCCAAGGCTACTGTTGTAGCGGTTGCAGGAACAGACATGCTGCAAATGTCGATCGACAAGGGCCTTGCTGAGGTATCATCGAGCTTGGTCTTGCTGTGGCAAAAGGTAGGCTCAAGTTGGGACGATATCATGCAAAAGCAAGACAAAAAGATTGAGCTTGAGACGTCGCGAGTGGCGGAGAAGAAGAGGAATGAGGACTTCACTATCTTGATGTCTGACATGTCAATGATGGATGCCAAGTGGAAGGCGGAGCGTGAGAAGATCCACATGAACATCATGCTAAAAATGGACATCGGATGAGACCATCGCCAAAAACACCGCCGAGAGCAGCGACGCCACCACAGGAATAGGCGCCGACAAAAATCTCACTGGACTTGGCGGCAGAAGAGAAGGCGTCCAACAGCGAGTAGCATCATACTATGATCATGGGTAATGTAATATGTGGCCTCACTTTGTAGCGTTTTGGTGACCGGGATTTTGAGTGGCTTGAGATTTTATTTGTATTTTAGTTTAAAATTTTGCTAAAATATATATTTGAAAATCACATAGGAAGGGCGACAAGGCGCAACGGGTCTTGTTGTTGGCCTTGACTCTATGGAGTTGCGCAGGGAGGAGTGATGACTCCTTGATGGCGCCAGAGAACTTGACGGGGAGGAAAAGGTTGAAGCTGTCCTGTAGGTCCCCGGCAACGGTGCCAGAAAAGCTTGATACAACGCTGATTTGATGTAGGAGCGCTTTGTTGGGAACCCCAATAGCAAGGTGTGAAGCAGCACAGCAGCAAGTTTTCCCTCAGTGAAAAACCGAGGTTATCGAACCAGTAGGAGGAAGGAAACGTCACACAGGTGTTGCAAGCAACGCGGAATCCTGCACAACACAAACTCAAGACTTTGCCCCAACAAATCAGTGAGGTTGTCAAGCTCGCCGGTTTGCTGTAACAAAGGACTAAACGTACCGTGTGGAAGGTAATGGTGGTTTGCAACAAGTAAACAAGTAATAGAGAAAGATGTATCAATGGTAAAGATTGTACCGGGGTCCATAGTTCACTAGAGGTGCTCTCCTTAGATAAACAACATGGTATGAAGGGTAAACAAATTACAGCAGGGCAATTGACAGGAACTGAGCAAGGCATAACAATGCAATTACTAGTCAGAAATATCCTATGAGATTCGATTGGGCAATATAACAAGATACATAGACCGCCATCCAACTGCATCTATGACTAGAAGTCCACCTTCAGGTTATCATCCAAACCCCCTCCAGTATTAAGTTGCAAGCAACAGACAACTGATTTAAGCAAAGTGTGTAAGGTAAACAGTCCACATGTTCTATGAACAAGAGACCGTTGTTTTCTTCCTAGTAGCAACATCACATCTACAACCGAAGAGATAAGTCACTTCCCTTGAAAACTAGAGGCATGAACCCACTATCGAGCATAAATACCCCCTTTTGGAGTCACTAGCAACTACTTGGCCAAGATATCTACTAACAACGGAGAGCATGCAAGATCACAAATAACACAGACATGATAGAATCATAAAGACAAAACCATTAATCAAACCAACATAATAATCTCAATATCCATCGGATCCCCGCAAACACAACATGCATGATTACAAATAGATTAGATGTTAGGGGTGACCCCTTAGGGCGGCCCGATCTTTCATGAATTCCACGGAAATCGAGGGGAAAGCGGTGGACGGAGGGAGGGGATGAAATCCACGAACACACACGCGAAGAACTCGATGAACACACACACACACGATACAAGCCGATAGCTCACGCCGGTGGCAACCGGTCCAACACAATCCCTAGGATCGGCGTTGGGCAAGACACTCTCCCACGGCCAACAACGGGGGTGAGAGGCTTGATGAGATCTTGACTACTTGGGCACGAGACACCGAGATCCCAAGGACTTGTACAACTTGAACGCACGAGGCAAAATCCAAGAGGTTGTGGATAATTTGGTGCTCCTTGTCAAGGAGCATGAGACAAATAGTTGATAGATCCTCAAAGGGGTGTCTTCAACTACAATTATCCAAGTCTAGGGTTTACAATAGAGGGTGGGGGCTATTTATAGGCCAACCACATAAACAGGGGTAGTTTAGGTATTAAACGGTAAAGTCTAGGCGAAATAAAGGGTTACACGGGTCAAGCCCGAAAGTTGACTTGGCTCTGGTGATTTCTGGCGAGGGGCCCGGCGGCGCCGGAGTGGTCGGCGGAAATTCCGGTGGCCGCTGATATTTCCGGTCGCGAACCGGAATGCCTTACTGAACAGGTTTTTGGTCGGCGCCGAAAGATTCCGGTCATGGCCGGGATTGTCGGTGAGGAGGCCGGTTGGCCGGGCCTGTCGCCGGAGGTTCCGGCGAGGGAACCGGTTCGCCGGGCCTGGCGCCGGTTTGCTCTGGCGAAACTCCCCGGGCTGCCTTTGGTCCTTCCCTAGGCGATGCTTCATTGGGTTCATAGCTGAGAATGCACAGTGTTTGGGAATGAAGTAGCAAGGCATCCAAGGGTGTATTGAAATCACACGAGGAGAGGAGCGAGTTAACCTTAGCTTGTAGGAGCTTGGCCCGAGCACGGGTCATTGGTCCACTTGGGGGACTAGTTGGCGGGGATGTAGACGCATCCGTAGGAGGGGCTGCATCAGCTCCCCCCTTGGGAAAGAGTCGTCCTCGACTCTTCAACCTTCTCAACTTCATCTTCTCCATGGTAGGGTGAAAGGTCCTTGACATTGAACGTCGGGCTCACAAGGTACTTTGATATTGGGATATAGATGATGTAGGCGTTGTTGTTGATTCTTTTGAGAACCTTGAAGGGGCCATCTCCCCTTGGTTTGAGCTTGGAGTCGTGATTATTTGGAAAGCGGTCTTTGCTCAAGTGTATCCACACAAGATCGCCTTCTTCGAAGATCATATATCTCTTGTTCTTGTTTAGCCGTGATGCTTGGCGAAGGACTTGTTGCTCGATCGTAGCTCTTGTGTCTTAATGTAACTTTTTCATTGCTTGGGCACTCTTGTCAACGTCCATGTTGGTGCGGTCGTGTAGAGGAAGAGGTAATATGTCGAGCGCGGTGAGAGGCTCGAATCCATAGACGATCATGAACGGGCTCCTCATGGTGGTGGAGTGTTTGGCGCAGTTGTAGGCAAACTCGGCGTGTGGGATGCATTCCTCCCAATCTTTAAGATTCTTCTTTATCAACACGCGAAGAAGTGTGCCCAGGCTTCGGTTGAAGACCTCGGTTTGTCCATCGGTTTGAGGATGCGAGGCGGACGAGAATAGGAGCTTGATGCCGAGCTTGGCCATGAGTGTCTTCCAAAAGTAGCTCATGAATTTGCCGTCGCTGTCGGAGACGATTGTTCTTGGTACACCGTGTAGCCGAATTATTTCCCTGAAAAACAAATTTGCTACATGTGAAGCATCATCGGTCTTATGGAACGGAATGAAGTGTGCCATTTTGGAAAAGCGGTCCACTACCACAAATATAGAATCATGTCCATGTTTAGATCTAGGCAATCCTAATACAAAGTCCATGCTAATGTCCGACCAAGGTGCATGAGGAATAGGCAATGGCATATAAAGAACAAAGGGGTTAGACTTAGACTTAGCTTGGATACATGTAGTGCATCGTTGGACGTGATGTTCCACGTCGCGCTTCATCTTTGGCCAAAAGTAGTGAGTGGATAGCATGTCATATGTCTTGTCACAGCCAAAGTGACCCATAAGGCCTCCACCATGGGACTCTTGAAGAAGCAAAATTTGGAGAGACGACTTCGGAATGTAAAGCTTGTTTTGTTTGAAAAGAAAACCCTTATGCAAATAGAAATCATCAATCCCTTTGTCTATGGAACACTTTGCAAAAATTGATCCAAAGAATGGGTCGGACTCGTACAAAGATTTGATGTCATCAAGACCCAAGACATTTACTTCGAGTCGCGTAAGAAGGTTTGTGTTTTGCGAGACAAAGCGTCTGCTACTACATTTTCTTTGCCCTTCTTGTACTTGACAATGTAAGGAAAAGATTCCATGAACTCAACCCATTTGGCGTGCCTTTTACTCAAATTGTCTTGTCCCTTAAGATATTTCAACGACTCATGATCCGAATGGATGATAAATTCTTTGGGCCAAAGGTAGTTTTGCCACACTTGAAGGACACGAACCAAGGCAAAAAGCTCTTTGTCTTAAATTGGATAGTTAAGGCGTGCGCCATCAAGTTTCTCACTATGGTATGCAATAGGACGCCCATTTTGCATAAGGACGCCTCCAATGCCAATATCACTAGCATCACACTCAATCTCAAAAGTTTTTGTGAAATCCGGTAAAGCGAGGAGTGGTGCTTCGATGAGCCTCTTTTTGAGCTCATCAAACGCTTTTTGTTGTGCTTTGCCCCAAACGAATGTGACATTTTTCTTGGTCAATTCGTTGAGAGGGCAAGCAATGGTAGAAAAGTCTTTCACAAATCGACGGTAAAAACCGGCCAACCCATGTAAACTACGAAGTTCACTAACATTGGCAGGGATGGGCCAATATCGTATGTCCTTAACTTTTGAGACATCAACTTCAATGCCATTAGAAGACACAACAAAACCAAGGAAAATTAGTTTTTCTTTTGCAAAAGTGCACTTTGGGAGATTAGCATAGAGCTTTTCATGACGAAGGATTTGAAGGACCTCCTTAACTTGAGTAACATGCTCCTCTAGTGACTTGCTATAGACAAGGATGTCATCAAAGTAAACAACGACACTCTTCCCAATGAGAGATCTCAAAATATGGTTCATGAGGCGCATGAAGGTAGATGGGGCATTTGATAAGCCAAAAGGCATAACCAACCATTCATAGAGACCAAGCTTGGTCTTGAAGGCGGTTTTCCACTCATCACCTTCGGCCATGCGAATTTGATGGTAACCACTACGAAGATCAATTTTCGAAAATATAGTGGCTCCACATAATTCATCAAGCATGTCATCAAGGCGCGGTATAGGATGTCGATAATGCACGGTGATAGTATTGATTGGATGGCAGTCCATGCATAACCGCAACGTATCATCCGTTTTTGGCACGAGAATCATGGGTACCGCGCTTGGGCTAGTGCTTACTTGGATCAAACCTTTGGAGACGAGTTGGTTGATTTGTCGTTCTATCTCCTTCGTCTCTTCCGGGTTCGTGCGATATGCAGCGCGGTTTCGGAGTGGGGCGCCGGGTATGAGGTCGATGCGATGCTCAATTCCGCGAAGAGGGGGTAGTCCATGAGGAAGCTCTTCGGGAAATACATCTTGAAATTCCTGCAAAATAGCCATCAAAGAAGGAGGAACATTTGTCAATTCATTAATTCCTTGCGCTAGTCCCTTGCATATAAGGACATAGTGCAAGATGGATGGGTTGTTCCGCACTTCTCTCATCTCACTTTTGGTGGCAAGAAGAACACTCTTAGTTTTTCCACTCAAGTTTGGCTTGTGGCTCTCACTTACTATAGTGTGTTCTCTCGCTCACCGCTCTTCTCTATAGATGATGTTGTGCTTTGCGCCCTCGCTAAAGACTTTGCATTATCCGCAATTATTTGGCTAGGAGTCATTGGTTGCAAAACACAAGTCTTGGCAAGCCATTTGAAGGTATAAGTATTGGTGTGACCATTATGCAAGGCACACTTGTCATATTGCCACGGCCTACCGAGCAACATATGGCAAACCGTCATTGGGACCACATCACACTCCACCATGTCTTTGTATGGTCCAATTGAGAAGGTTACCGAAACGGTGTGCTTGATCTTGACGAACCCTTGGTCACTTAGCCATTGTATATGGTAGGTATGCTTGTGTGGATGGAGGGTGAGGTTGAGATTCTCACACAATTCCGTGCTTGCAAGGTTATGGCAACTCCCTCCATCAATTACAACTTTGATGGACTTCCCATTGATACCGGCACGAGTTTGAAAGATGTTTGATCTTTGGTCTTCATTCTCATTGACTTGAGTAGTTAAGACCCTTGTGACCACAAGCGATGGACTTGCATCATGCTCACACACAAGTAGATCTTGGTCATCTTCCAAATGTTGCCTAGCCAATGCTTCCTTGACCCTTGCATCAAACTCATCTTCACTCAAGTATTCTTCATCGCCATTATCGTGGATGAACAAAACTTTCTTGTTTCCACATGTGGCCGACTTATGTCCTTTGCCTCCACACTTGTAGCATTAACCATTGAATGGTTGATCATACTTTCTGTATTTCCCACCTGGGGGCGGTTTTCCTTGAGGAAGTGTTGGCTTGAAAGGAAGCTTGGTGGTACTTGATGAGCTTCCACTTGGAGTTGTTGAAGTAGTGGTTGGCGCTTGCTTGTAGGTGAAGTACGTCTTTGGATTGTTGTACTTGATGTCCTCTTGCACTTGACGTTCGGCTTTTGTTGCTATGTTCACAAGCTCAACCATGTTGTTGTACTTTTGGAACTCGGCGATGCGCTTGATTTGGTGGTTCAAGCCATTGAGGAAACGTGCCATTATTTGTTCGTCCCGCTCTTCAATGTTGGCACGGATCATGTTGAGCTCCATTTGTTTGAAGTACTCTTCCACGGTCTTTGTCCCTTGACTAAGTGTTTGAAGCTTGTTGAGGAGGTCACGCGTGTAGTGCGAAGGGACAAAGCGGGATCTCATATGAGCCTTCATATCTTGCCAAGTTGAGATTGGAGGCTCTTCTTTTGCTTCACGAGCGAGTTGGACTTGTTCCCACCAAACGTTTGCATAATCATCAAACTCGAGGGATGCCATGGCCATCATATTCTCATTGCTATAGTTGTGCATGCGGAAGATCTTGTCAACCTTGAGTTCCCATGAGAGATATTCTTCGGGTTCATTGGAACCGGCGAACTTTGGCATGGTGAATTTGAGCTTGCCGAAAGTTTCTTCTTCATTGCGGTTACGGTGTCTGTGGTTGCCATGATTTTGGCGGCCATCTTCATCATCCGAGCTCTCATGCCTTGCTTGGTGATGGTTGCGTTGCCCTTGCGGTTGTTGAGGTGCCGCGTTTGGTGGTGGAACTTGATTTTGACCACGAGCTTGGGGAGCTTGCTCATGTTGTTGGAGCGGTTGAGGACGAGGAGGAGGTTGTTGGTCCTCACAACGAGCTTGGGGATCTTGCTCTTGTTCTTGTCGTGGTTGATGCCGATGAGCATTGTCTTGCGCCATGTGGTGAGGAGGACGACGAACCGCGTGCGCAATGTGTTGCTCCCGTTCTTCTTGATGTGGGGGATGCTCGTCATGATGATCATGTTGTCGACGTTGATGTTCATGTCGATGATGACGCCTTAGTGCTTCACGCCGACGGCGATCTTGTTCGCCCGCTTCGGATGCCTCACTTGTTGTTGAAGGAGCATGTCGTTGGCGATGGGCTTGGTAGTCCACGTGAGGTTGCTCTTGTTGAATCACTAGTGCCCTTGGTTGTGGACGGTTCTCTTCACGTCTTGGAGGTCTTGCGGAGAGGTCACCATCATAGCTTGATGTCGCGGCGTGTCTCGGAGACGGTACCACTTGAGAAGAGCTCATGGAGTGAAGGACGGGTCCATCTTGGTGCCTTGAAGCGTGACGGAAAGGAGCGCTTGATTCGCTTGAGGAGTGCCATGACGAGCTTGAGTCACGCGATCGTGGCCTTGATAGCCCATCAATAAGGCGTTGAAGCTTCTCATCCGTTGCGGCGAGAGCGCGACCAAGAGCTTCATTTTGGTGGCTGAGGTTGTGTTGCATGGCATGCATTTGTCCTCGGACTTCTTCGAAGCGGTTGTCGATGTTCTTGAACTCCACTCGAGCTTCGCTGAATTGTTCGTCTTGGCGCCGCTCAAGGGCTTCACAACGGTAGTTGAATTCTCCTCGGACCTTCCAATGATCCCATCTTGTCATGTATTGTCTGTCGTCCTCTGGAGGTGGTGGTGGTTGGGACGACTCGCCATTCCTGTCCATGATGCAAAGCCGACAAGGGTTGTATATGGAGAAGGAGAACGCGGGGAGTTAGCCTTTTACCTCACCTTGGAGATTGTATCAAACCAATTGCCACACTAGAGAGCTAATAGCTTGTAAAGTGAAATCGCAAAGAAACTCACACACAAAGAAGCTACAACTCTCAAAGGTTTTTGGTGGAAGGTTAGGATTGTGGAAAACCAAACGAAATGATCCAAGCAAAAGGTTATTGTTCTAAGTGGTAAAGAACTAAAGATCAAAAGCAAAAAGGATACGATCTACAAAAACACGGGAGAATGCACACGTGGAGATTAAAGGGGTTAGCACGACTATGAAAATGAGCACAAAAGGTCCTAACTAAGACTACGCTCGGTTGTCGTGCCAACTCAAGGAGAGACCACAACGCGTTTGCCAAAAGAGGATAAGCAACGGATTTGTGCACTTGCCTTGGCGCGCTCTTTCCTCTCTCTTTTTTCTTACAAGCTTGATACTCTCTTTGTATTGGGAGACTATGTATCTTTATATTTTTTCTTTTGCTTTTTTATTCTTTTTCTCCCTTTCTATACTACTATGTTAACTTTTGTATTTGCCCTCACACTCTCACTTTCCAAAGGCAAGTGCACAATGCTTAGACAAACACAAAATGAGTTGCTCTCATAGGGTAGATACACACAATGGAAGATATGGGGCTGTCAAAGTGGCGCAAGTTATACCCTTTGGTATTGTTGATGACTTGCAACCGGTGATGTGGAAGATGTTCGGAAGTCGTGGTGTCGAGGAGCGCGTGATGTAGGGATTTGCGGAAGCTTGTTGTTAGTTTTTTTCTGGCGACACGCACGCGAAACACGAACAAAACAAGGGAAAAACAGTCAAAATCTGAGATCTAGAAAATTGTCGGCGCCGAGTCTGCCGCCGGAAATTTTGATCGTCGGTCCGGTCTGACCAGAGCTTTCGCCAGAAATTCCGGTTGCAGAACCGGTTCGCCGGATCTGGTGCTAAAACCTGTTCGAGATGAACTCCAAAAAGTCAAACTGAGAATTCCGTCAAAATTTCAACAAAATTGGGCTGGGGAAAGGTCAAGGGATGTAGATCAAGACCCAAAGCAACTGATCTATGGACCAAAACCACGAAAAACTCACCAAATCCAGAGATCGATCCGAAGGCAATTTGGGGATTTTTTGGGGAATTTTCGATTTTATGGTGGATAGAAGAAAAAAATTAGGGGAAATTCGTGATCAACCTTGCTCTTGATATCAATATGTTAGGGGTGACCCCTTAGGGCGGCCCGATCTTTCACGAATTCCATGGAAATTGAGGGGAAAGCGGTGGACGGAGGGAAGGGATGAAATCCATGAACACACACACGAAGAACTCGATGAACACACACACACACGAAAACACGATACAAGCCAATAGCTCACGCCGGTGGAAAACGGTCAAACACAATCCCTAGGATCGGCGTTGGGCAAGACACTCTCCCACGGCCAACAACGGGGGTGAGAGGCTTGATGAGATCTTGACTACTTGGGAACGAGACACCGAGATCCCAAGGACTTGTACAACTTGAACGCATGAGGCAAAATCCAAGAGGTTGTGGATAATTTGGTGCTCCTTGTCAAGGAGCATGAGACAAATAGTTGATAGATCCTCAAAGGGGTGTCTTCAACTACAATTATCCAAGTCTAGGGTTTACAATAGAGGGTGGGGGCTATTTATAGGTCAACCACATAAAAAGGGGTAGTTTAGGTACGAGATGTTAAAGTCTAGGCGAAATAAAGGGTTACACGGGTCAAGCCCGAAAGTTGACTTGGCTCTGGTGATTTCCAGCGAGGGGCCCTGCGGCGCCGGAGTGGTCACCGGAAATTCCGGTGGCCGCCGATATTTCCGGTCGCGAACCGGAATGCCTTACCGAACAGGTTTTCGGTCGGCGCCGGAAGATTTCGGTCGTGGCCGGGATTGTCGATGAGGAGGCCGGTCGATCGGGCATGTCGCTGGAGGTTCCGGCGAGGGAACCGGTTCGCCGGGCCTGGCGCCGGTTTGCTCTGGCGAAACTCCTCAGGCTGCCTTTGGTCCTTCCCTAGGCGATGCTTCATTGGGTTCATAGCTGAGAATGCATAGTGTTTGGGAATGAAGTAGCAAGCCATCCAAGGGTGTATTGAAATCACACGAGGAGAGGAGCGAGTTAACCTTAGCTTGTAGGAGCTTGGCCCGAGCACGGGTCATTGGTCCACTTGGGGGACTAGTTGGCGGGGATGTAGACGCATCCGTAGGACGGGCTGCACCATTAGATCTTTATCATGAACGGAGCTCACAAGATCTATACATGAAAGCACAAAGGAGGAGATACAACCATCTAGCTACTACATGGACCCATAGTCCAAGGTGGAACTACTCACGCATCATACCGGAGAGAAGGCCTCCGGGATGATCTCCCCTCAGGTAGGGTGCTGGGAAGAACTTCAGATCCCCCCGATCTAGGGACGATGGTGGCGACGGCTATAGATGGTTTCGTGGAGATTTGATCGGGTGCTTAGGGTTTCTTCATCGGGGTTTCTTATAGGCGAAGGGGGAGGCCGAGGAGGCGACCGGGGGACAAACCCTAGCCGCGCCTGGGGGGTCTGGCTGCCCTGGCACGCTTCCTCATCTCCCCTCTGGACTTCTTGTTCCCCACGGAAAGTAATTGACTTTGACGTTTGTCCTGTCCAATTCTGAGAATATTTCTTTACTAACTTTTTTGAAACCAAAAATAGCAGAAAACAGGCATCTGGCACTGTTGCAACTTGTTAGTAGGTTAGTACCAGAAAACATGTAAAAATCACCTCAAAGTGTAGACAAGTAAAGCAAAGTAGATACTAAACAAGCATGGAGCATCAAAACTTATAGATACGTTTCTGACGTATCAAGGAGGCGATGTCTAGCGTTGTGGTAGCATCGATGGCAGGACTGGCAAGGACTACAAATCTCTACCTGAAGTAGGTGCAGTGGTCCTGTTAGAATATGAGTTGGATACGTTTTGCTTTAGAGTTTTGCTTGTAATCTAAGTAAGGGTGGTCGCCGGCCCCCTCATATATACCCCTTGTTATCTCCAAACAATCAATCAATTATGAGACAAATATTATTTTATATGGTATCAGACTAAAACCGATCTAGGGAATATCGCCGCCCACCCCACCACCGCTGCCGCCTGGCTACTTCGAGTGGCGCGCCCAACTCGCCGCCTCCAAGCTCGTCACTGCCATGGCGCAATCCTCCACCTCTACCTCTACCAAAACCCTAGTCTCCTCTACCCCACCCACCATCCAATATGCCGATACAATTCAAGATGTTAGTCTCTTTATTCCTCTTACTTTAGATCTTCCCAAGCACAACTACTACCATTGGCGCCACCTCTTCGAAGTTCATCTAGGCCGCTGCAATCTCCTCCGCCACATCGACGCCAACTCCGTCCCCTAGCCCTCGGATCCTCGCTGGGTAAAGGACGACCTCACCATCATCCAATGGATCTACCAATGAGTGTCCATCGAGATCTTCAATTTCGTCTTCCGCGACGCCTCCAATACCGCCACGCTCTGGGCGACCCTCCGTCAACTGTTTCAAGACAACGTCGACGCTCGTGTCAACACCCTCCACACCGAGCTCCGCAACACCGTCCAAGGCGACTCCAGAGTGGGGGTTTATTGTCAGCGGCTCAAGGCTCTCGCCGACGAGCTCCGCGAACTCGGCGACCCCATCGATGTCCGCCAACTCATCAATGTCCTTCTCGTCGGGCTCGGTGAACGTTTTGAGAAGCAAGCCTCCTTCATCCCCATGATGCGTCTGCGACCGTCCTTCGCCGAGGTATGATCCATGCTTCAATGGGCAGACGGTGCCATCACCAATAAGGAGGCTCGCCACCAAGTCTTCGCGGCCATCCAACGTCCGCCCGCTCCAGCTCCACCGCCGCTGCCTCCTCCACCATCGGTGCAACCACCCCCAGGATGGTGCCCCAGCCCCAACTATCGAGGCACAAGTCCGATCTATCGACCTCCACGGCCATCAGCACCCTCGGCTCCGGCTCCCTTAGGCGGCGCGCCACCTGCTATGGCTGCACCATCGGCTCCTGCACCTCCAACATCGCCGATCTACCCCCCCCCACATGACCCTTGGACCGGCCTCGTGCAGGCCTGGCCCATGCCCTGGGTGGCTCCCTCTCCGATCGGCGCTCCACCCGCCTACACCAGCTCTTCGATGTCGGGCATGCGCCCGCACACCGGCTCCCCTGGACTACTCGGTCTGCGCCCTTCGTCGCAGACTTACGTTGTTGCACCATACTACTACTCCTACAGCGCACCGTTGCCAATGAACTACAATACCTCAACAGGTGGTAACTATCCGATGTACCAGCTTCTGCCTCCACCGTTCGCCCCAGTGCCGCCATCTGTACCAACCTCGTTCCCTGCAACAATGCCAAGCTGGGACCAACCCGCCTTTCTCCGGGCCATGAACAACTTCGCTGCTCAAGGAAACTCAGGTATGGATTGGATTTTCGATTCTGGTGCATCTAGTCACATGTCTAATTCGCGTAATATGCTGCCATCGTTCACTTCTTCACCTTTTTCCTCTATTACTCTTGGAGATGGTTCTCTAATTCCTATCCACTGTGTTGGCCAAACCCATCTTCCATCTACCATAAAACCACTCCACCTTCGAGATGTTCTTGTTGCCCCTGCCCTAATTAAAAACTTAATCTCAGTCTGCCAATTTACACGTGATAATCTTGTCTCTGTCGAGTTTGACTATTTTGGCTTATCTATGAAGGATTACATGACCAAGGCGGAGATCGCACTCTTAAATAGTTCCAGAGACTTATACTCTATCAATGGCGCACCCACCACCGCTCAGCCCTCCTCCATGGTTGCTTCGGTGGATCTATGGCATCAACGACTAGGACATCCTCAAGCTGCCACACTATCCAATCTTCTTAGTGAATTTTCAATTTTATATAATAAAGATTATCATGATATTTCGGTTTGTGAGTCATGTCAATTAGGAAAACACGTTCGTCTTCCCTTTATTACCTACCAATCTTCTAGCACTTTTCCCTTTGAATTAATATATTGTGATTTATGGACTTCTCCACATGAAAGTTTTTCTGGGTTTAAATACTATCTTGTTATTGTAGGGATTCGTAGCATGGAAAACAAAAAATTTCTATCGCATGCATACAAACAAGCTAAGATCTATCTACTAGATTGAATCAACGAGTCGATTAGAGTACTCACCCTTGAAGATTCCAAAGCGGTTAACGAGAGCAGATTCACGTGGGTGATATAGTCGTACACTTGCCGATCTCAAGATCGCGTAGGCGATCCTTCCGGCGCTGCATTCCGGCAGCGCTTCCGCAATCTGTCACATGTTCGGTACTCGATGAATACCTTCCTCTCCCTTGTTCTAGCAGACAGCGGAAGTTTTAGTTCTCCCTCGTGATTCGGGCAGCACGACGACGCGGTGTCGGAAGTAGAGGGAAGATCTCGCAGGGCTTCGCCTAAGCCGGTGCGAGTTATGGTGGATCTAGGGTTTTCTGGCGATCTAGGTTTAGAAGGCCGGAGAGGAGGAGATGGTGTCGGCGGCGGCTAGGGCGACAGCGACGAGTCAGCGGCGTCTTGGCGGCGGCGGCTGGCGGCGGCGGCGCGGCATGGGTGGGGAGGGCTGGTTGTGGTCGCTTTGGGCAGCCCCCTTCTATTTATGAGAGGGAGGGAGGCTTGGGAGAGGGGAGTTTGAATCCATACCCAATCCCAAGTTGGATAGAAGGAAGGACTCTTTCCTTCTTCCACTAGGAAACCATTGTTCTAGTTTGACTTTTCAAACCTCCCTTTTGACTTTCAATTTAGATCTTTATTTCTCTCTCGCAAATGACCAACCAAACTGAGCTAGGACATGATCCAATCATTCCACTTACCCATGACACATTCATGGACCATTCCCCTTCCGGTCCGGTGTGTTGGAGATATGCCCTAGAGGCAATAATAAAAGTGGTTATTATTATATCTTTGTGTTTATGATAAATGTTTACATTCATGCTATAATAGTATTAACCTGAAACATTAATACTTGTGTGGTTTGTAAACTAAAATTAGAGTCCCTAGTAAAGCCTCTTTATAATACTAGCTTGTTGGTTAATAGATGATCGTGGTTTCTCGATCATGAACATTGAGATGTTATTAACAACGAGATCATATCATTAGTAGAGTGGTGTGATGGACATACTCCTATAGATAAGCGTAGCATAAAGATCAAGTCATTTCAATAGTTCGTTTGCTATAAGCTTTCTGATACATAGTAACCTAATTCCTTCGACCATGACCGGAAGGATGCTTTGATGACATCAAACACCACACCGTAACTGGGTGGATATAAAGGTGACATTGAGTGTTCGGAAAGTATGGGTTGAGGCACATGGATCAAGAGTGGGATTTGTCTATCCATATGACAGATAGATATACTCTGGGCCCTCTCGGTGGAATTTCATCCAATTAGCTTGCAAGCATGTGACTGACTCACAAGGGATCACATATCACGGGAACGAGAAAAGAGTACTTATCAGTAACGAGGTTGAACTAGGTATGCAGAGATACCGACGATCAAAACCTGGGATAAGTAAACTATCGTGAGACAAAGGGAAATTGGTATCGTATGTAAGTGGTTCATTCGATCACAAAGTAATCGTAGAAATATGTGGGAGCCATATGAATTTCCAGATTCCTCTATTGGTTATTGATAGGAGAAGTGTCTCGGTCATGTCCGCATAATTCACGAACCGTAGGGAGACACACTTAAGGATTCGATGTTGTTTAGTAGATATGGAATGTTAGTAGGGATATCGAATGTTGTTCGGAGTCTCGGATCGGATCCGGGATATCACGAGGAGATCCGGAATGGTCCGTAGAATAAGATTCATATAAGGAAAGTCCGATTCCGGAGTTCGGGAAAGATTCCGATGTTTTCATCGGAGAAGTTCTAGAAGGTTCTAGAAGGTTCACCGGTCCGGAAGGAGAATGGTCCATGAATGTTTCATGGGTAAGTGGAATGATTAGATCATATCCTAAGTCACTTGGTGTGGTCATTTGTGAGAGAGAATTAAAGCTCTAAATTGAAAGTCAAACGGGAGGTTTCAAAAGTCAAACTGGAACAATGGTTTCCTAGTGGAAGTAGGAAAGAGTCCTTCCAACTTGGGTTTGGAAGTGGATTCAAACTCACCTCTCCCAAGGCTGCCCCCCTCTCATAAATAGAGGGGGAGGGCTGCCCCAAAGCACCAAGTCCAAGCCCCTCCCCACCCGATCCGCCGCCTTGCGCCGCCGCCGGCCCGTCGCCGTCGCCCTAGCCGCCGCCGACACCTCCTCCTCCTCCCGGTCTTCTAAACCCTAGATCACCGGGAAACCCTAGATCCACCATAACTCGCACCGGGTTAGGCGAAGCCCTGCAGGATCTTCCCTCTACTTCCGACACCACGCCGTCGTGCTGCCGAAATCGCGAGGGGAGAACTACAACCTCCGCTGTCTGCTGGAACAAGGGAGAGGAAGGTCTTCATCGAGTACCGGACGTGTGACCGACTGCGGAAGCGCTGATGGAACGCAGCACCGGAAGGATCCTCTACGCGATCTTGAGATCGGCAAGTGTACGACTACATCACCCACGAGAATCTGCTCTCGTTAACCGCTTTGGAATCTTCGAGGGTGAGTGCTTCTATCGACTTGTTGCTACAATCTAGTAGGTAGATCTTGGCTTGTTTGTGTGCATGCGGTAGAAATCTTTTGTTTTCCATGCTACGAACCCCTACACGGTGAACCTTCTAGAACCTCTCCGATGAAAACATCGAAATCATTCCCGAACTCCGGAATCAGACTTTCCTTATATGAATCTTATTCCCCGGACCATTCCAGATCTCCTCGTGATATCCCGGATCCCATCCGAGACTCCGAACAACATTCAGTTTCCCTACTTTCATTCCATATCTACTAAACAACATTGAATCCTTAAGTGTGTCTCCCTACGGTTCATGAATTATGCGGACATGACAGAGATACTTCTCCAATCAACAACCAATAGAGGAATCTGGAAATTCATATGGCTCCCATATATTTCTATGATTACTTTGCGATCGAATGAACCACTTACATACGATACCAATTTCCCTTTCTCTCGCAATAGTTTACTTATCCGAGGTTTTGATCGTCGGTATCTCTGCATACCTAGTTCAACCTCGTTACCGATAAGTACTATTTTCTCGTTCCTGTGATATGTGATCCCTTGTGAGGCAGTCACATGCTTGCAAGCTAATTGGATGACATTCCACCTAGAGGGCCTAGAGTATATCTATCCGTCATATGGATGGACAAATCCCACTCTTGATCCATGTGCCTCTACACATACTTTCTGAACACTCAATGCCACCTTTATAGCCACCAAGTTATGGTGTGGTGTTTGATGTCATCAAAGCATCCTTCCGGTGACGGTGATTGGCATGATCTCATGTTCGAAGGAATTAGGTTACTATGTATCAGAAAGCTTATAGCAAATGAACTATTGAAATGACTTGATCTTTATGCTACGCTTATCTATAGGAGTATGTCCATCATACCATTCTCCTAATGATATGACCTTGTTGTTAATAACATCTCAATGTTCATGATCGAGAAACCACGATCATCTATTAACCAACAATCTAGTATTATAAATAGGCTTTACCAGGGACTCTAATTTTAGTTTACAAATCACACAAGTATTAATGTTTATGGTTAATACTATTATAGCATGAATGTAAACATTTATCATAAACACAAAGATATAATAATAACTACTTTTATTATTGCCTCTAGGGCATATCTCCAACAGTCTCCCACTTGCACTAGAGTCAACTAATCTAGATTACATGGTAATATACCAAACACCCATGGAGGTTTGGTGCTGGTCATGTTTTGCCCTCGTGAGAGGTTTAGTCAACGGATCCGCCACATTCAGATATCTGTGTACTTTGCAAATATTTATGTCGCCATCTTGGACATGCTCTCGAATAGCGTGAAAACATAGCTTGATGTGCTTTAGCTTCTTGTGTGACCTTGGTTCTTGCGCATTGGCTATGGCGCCCATGTTATAACAATAGATAGACATTGGGTCCAGCGCACTTGGAACCACACCGAGCTCTATAATGAACTCCTTCATCCATATCGCCTCTTGTGAAGCCTCTGAAGCAGCTATGTATTCCGATTCAGTTGAAGATCTCTCCACAACGCTTTGCTTTGCACTCCTCCAGCTAACTGCTGCACCATTCAAAGTAAATACGTATCCAGATTGAGATTTAGAATCATCTGGATCGGTGTTCCAACTAGCATCGGTGTAACCATTAACAATGAGCTGTTCATCACCTCCATAAGAAAGAACCATATCCTTAGTTCTTCTCAAGTACTTAAGGATGTTTTTGACCGCTGTCCAATGATCCACTCCTAGATCACTTTGATATCTGCTAGTCAAACTAATAGCATATGCAATGTCGGGTCTAGTACATAGCATGGCATACATGAGAGATCCTATGGCTAAGACATAGGGAGTCTTACTCATCCTTTCTCTATATTCTGCCGTTGCAGGACTTTGAGTTTACTCAAGTTCGTATTGGGCAAAATGGGCAAGAACCCTTTCTTGATATCTTACATTCCAAACCTCTTTAGAACTTTGTCCAAATATGTACTCTATGACAATGATATTAGGCGTTGTGATCTATCTCTATAAATCTTTATGCCTAATATGTAAGCTGCTTCGCCAAGATCTTTCATTGAAAAACTATTATTCAAATAATCCTTAACACTATTAATAAGGTCTACATCATTCCCAATCAACAATATGTCATCTAAATATAGTATTAAGAATGGTACAGAGCTCCCACTCACTTTCTTGTAAATACAAGCTTCTCCATAAGTTTGTATAAAACCAAAACTTTTGATTACCTTATCAAAATGTTGATTCCAACTCCGGGATGCTTGCTTCAATCCATAAATAGACCGTTGAAGTTTGCATACCTTGTTAGAATCTTTAGGATCGACAAAACCTTTGGGTTGTACCATATACAACTGAAAGGGCAAATAGCCCTTATCTAGTATTTTGGTTAACTATGACATCGGAGCTAGAGGATGGACTAATGTTTCTATGAGCTCTCTATAGGTAAGAATCCACAGGTTGTTGATGATAGGTGATGGGTGACCCCCCCCCATTCGTTTCTCTATGAAGAGCCGGTGTCTTTGTTTATTATTCTCTCTTATTTACTCTTGAGTCAAATAGGAAACACCACACTATTAAGAGGGGTGATATCGATGTGCTCTTTGGGGATGTTATACACCATATAAGCCTCTCATCATCCACCCACACACACCCGTTCGAAGAAAGATAGAAATCTGCCTTGAAAAATGAGTCTAAAGAAGTTACTGCGAAATTGGCAAAAGCGCCAGCGGCGCCGGTGCTGTCGCCGGAATTTCCGGTCGCCACCGGAAATTCCCGGTGCACACCGATATGGCTTACAGTACATCTTTTCGGTTGTTCGCCGGGAATTCCGGTCGCCGCCGGATATTTCAGAGTAGGGTCCGGTTGACCGGAGCTGTCGCCAAAAATTTCGGCGAGCAACTCGGTCTGACAGGACTTATTGCCGGTTCTGTCGCAGTAACCTCCAAACGGCTATTTTTCCCCTCACACTATATATACCCCTTTCTTCTCCACTGTGAGGTTAGGCATTTGAGCTAACATTTCATTTCTTGAAGCTCTCTCTCTCTCTCCTCCATTGTTGAAACACAAAAGCTTGAGGATCTCCCATTCTACCCAACCAAATCCAAATCCCTTTGGTAGAAATAAAGAGGAGGTCCCGATCTATGTTTCCACCAAGCCAAAGTTCATTACCCCTTGAGTTCATCGAGCTAGCTTGTTACTCTTGGGTTTGTGGGAAACCCTAGGCGGCTAGGGTCGCCCGGAGGCATTCGACTTGTGATTTGCTCCGTGGAAAGTTTGTGAGGGTTTGGAGACTACCTTAAAGTCTACCACGAGTAAGTGAGCTATTCCTTCGTGGGATAGGCTCGGAGAAGAAGGTGAGCCTTTGTGGCGCCTGAGTAATCCTTCGTGGAACCTCACACCTCTCCAACGTGATGTAGCCCCCTTACCAAAGGTGGTGAACACGGGAATACATCTTCGTCTCCGCGTGCTTCGGTTATTCCTTAACTGACCTCTTACTTGTGTTGTTTACCTTGTGATAGCCTTCGAGCTTGAAGTACCTTGTACATCTTCTAGGTTGCCTCACCTAGTTTGCATTTAGGCTCACTTACATTCCGCAAAGCCTAAAACTTGCAAAAGATTCACCCCTCTCTAGGTTAACCATCTTACACTTTCAATTGGTATCAGAGCCAAGGGCTCTTTTATGGGCTTTACCGCCTAAGAGAAAAGATGGTTTTCTCCGATGATGAGGAGGAAAAAACTTATTCGGTCAAGGAGCTTCGTGAAATCTTAGCCAAGGGTGCCCCTGAAAAGGCCAAGGCGGATTCCGATCTCCTTGTCCGAATGAGTTACCTAGAAGGACAACTTAAGGCCATTGGCGATGGGGCTTTTCTTGGTAATCCATTGGTAGTACCTCAAGGGAGACCAATGGACACCGAGAAGGATAAGGATGCCGAGTCCTCTCATGAGGGCGGCTCTTCAAAAACTTCCACGCCCCCTAATCAATTCCCTTATGTTTATCCAAAGAAAAAGAACATCATGCCTCATATTAATGGTTCGGGTCCTGCACCTCATTATGATGGAACTCATTTCTCTCATTGGAAAGCTTCTATGGAATCTCATCTTCGCAGCTACAGCGTTGAGCTTTGGGAGATTGTATGCACCGGTTTCCACCCTCATGATCCCAACAACCTCACCCCGGGAGAGTACTACGACCGCCAACTAAATGCAACGGCTTGTGACAAGATAAGGAGTGCCATTCACCGCACTCTCCATGATCAAGTCAGCAACATCCCCACCGCAAAGGATCTTTGGGATAGGATTGTCATTCTCCAAGAGGGAACCTCTCTTATCCAAAAATCCAAGTATGAAGCTGCCAAGTTTGAGATGAACATGTTCATGAACCATGATGGTGAGACTATCGCTGAAGCATACAAGGACTCCTTGCCCTCCGCGTGAAGATTGGTGGCCTAGGGTGTGAGAAGTATGATGCTGGATTCAATTTGAATGATGAACTTATCAAGTCCAAGATTGTCTCCATGATCGCGGTCACCGAAAAGAAGCTTGCCTTGAACTTGCAACTCCTCGATAGAGCTAATCAATTCACTCCTAATGATCTAGTCTCTTATCTAGTTGCCACGGACAACTTGGCGGATGAAGGGCAAAATATCAAGGAGATTAACCATGCTATCGGGTCTTCCCACTCTCTAGCATTAAAGGCCAAGCAAGTGCAAGAAGATGTTGCTAATGATGAAGATAGCGATGTTGATGGAGTTGATGATATGCTCTCTCAACTTGCTCTCTTCACCAAGAACATGAAGTTCCGAAGAAGGAGAAGCTCAATGGGATCAAGTGAGAAGAAGAGGACGTGCTACAATTGTGATGAGGCAACCCATTTTGCCGACAAGTGTCCTTATGAGAAGAGGCTTGACAAGCCTAAGTATGAAGAAGGTGCCAAACCAAGATTGAAGCCCAACCCCATCAATGAAAGATACAAGAGGAACAATAGGTGTGATGGTAAGGGCTTCCTAGGCCAAGAATACATATCCGACAATGAGGAAGAGGATGAAGAGAAGGTGGTTGGAGTGGCCGGTTTGGCCTTTGCCAAACCCGGGTCTCTCTTCACCTATGACTACACCAAGGACTACACCGACGACTCTCCTAACCCCAAGGTCACTGCCACTTGCCTCATGGCAAGGAGCTCCAAGGACGAGTCCGACGTGGAGAGTGGGGATGAGGATAAAGTGGTGGGTGTGACCTGTTTGGCATATGTCGAACCCGGTTCACCTCTCACCTACGACAACTCCAAGGACTACATCGAGAGTTCTTCTATTCCCAAGATCACTGGTTCTTGTCTTATGGCAAGAAGCTCCAAGGTAATTGTCTCTCCTCCATCCCTATCTAGTGTCTTGGATGATCTTGAGAGTGACCATGATAGTGATAGTGATAATGATGAATTTGGTAAAGATTATATAAAAGAAATGTATGCTATCATGAAGTCTCTTCCTCCCATTGCTCGTGCTAGATTCAAGCAATTAATGGAACTTGTTAGCTCACGCGATGAGGCCATTGATAGCTTGGAATCTCATATTGATGATGAGAAACGAAGATTCAATCTTCTTGAGCAAGAGCTTTGTGAGGAAAAGAATACCAATTCTTTTCTTAAACTACAAATTGAAATCTTTGAAATTGATAAAGCAAAAGACATGGACACTATTGATAGGGCTAACTCATTATCCCAAGAGATTGATGCCTCAAAGAAAGAGCTTGAAGTTGCTCATGCTTCTCTTACCAAGGACCTTGAGCACCTTGAGAAGGCTAGTTTGCTTGTCAAACGTGAGCTCATAAAACTTGGAGAGAATCATGATCAACTTCGGGTGTCCTATGAGAAAGCTCTTGGTACATTGAAGGATCCAATTATAGTTTAAAATGATTCTTGTACCTCTAACTCTACCTTTTATCAAGCTCACCTCATTGAGGAAAATAAGAAGTTGAAAGAGCAACTTGAGAAAGAGCGCCGTGCACCTACCTCCAAGGGAAAGATCCTAGATGAGATTTTATCCCGTCAAAAGACGAGAGTTTCCAAGGAAGGTGTCGGTTTTGATCCAAAGAACAACACGAGCAATGCCATTCCACCAAAGAAGATAACCTTTGTGAAGGAAGGTGACAAGGTGGTTGACCGGGTCAAAAGGAATGTGGTGAATGGGGGAGCCATGAGGGGCAATCCTAATCACAAGTATGCGGGAAAGTCTAATCCTTCCTATGTGCTATGTAAGGGCACTCAAGGAAATGTATATGCCAAATATGTTGGCCCTCGAAATGGTTATGCTTATAGGTGGTACTCAATTTGGGTACCTAAGGATCTTGTTGCTAATGCTAGGGGACCCATTACTTAATGGGTTCCTAAATCAAAGAATTGATTTTGTAGGGTTATGCCTCCGGTGGATCAAAATGGGTGTTTGATAGTGGATGCACCAATCACATGACCGGAGGTAGAAGTGGGCTTGGCCAATTCATTCACGATCTCAACTCAACGTCAAGCATCACGTTTGGAGATAAATCAAAAGGAAAGGTTCTTGGTTATGGTAAGTTGGTAATTTCCAAGGTTTTGACTCTTGAGACCGTCCTACATGTTGAAAACCTTGGTTACAACTTGCTTTCTATTAAACATCTCGCGGATGCCGTCTATGACTCCTATTTCTCTAGAACTTTTGTGAAGGTCTTTAGGGGTGATGATCTCAGCTTGGTTCTCATTGCACACGTGGAAGACGACCTTTATGTGGTCGACCTCTCGAAAGAGAGCCAATCTATTCCTACATGTCTAATGGCCAAGGCTGACAAGGGATGGCTTTGGCATCGTCGTCTAGGCCATGTCAACATGAGAAATCTCAATCTTCTCCTAAAGGGTGAACATATTATTGGACTAACCGGTATCTCCTTTGAGGAAGATCATGTGTGTAGTGCTTGCATTTCAGGGATGCAAATTGGAAAGCATCATCCTTCCGTTACCAAGGCGGCCACGTCAAGACCCTTGGAACTGCTCCATTTGGATCTCTTCGGGCCTTCGACATATGACTCTCTTGGTGGAAGAAGATATGGTCTTGTCATTGTTGATGATTACTCAAGGTATACTTGGGTCTTTCTTCTCAAGACGAAGGATGAGACTTTCAAGGAATTCATGATCTTCGCCAAGCAATCTCAATGCACTCATGGAGTGGAGATCAAGACTATTAGAACCGACAATGGCACCGAGTTCAAGAACTACACCATGCAAGAATTTTTTGAAGATGAGGGGATCAAGCATGAATTCTCAGCTCCTTATACCCCTCAACAAAATGGTGTTGTTGAAAGGAAGAACCGGACAATCATTGAGATGGCAAGAACAATGTTGAGTGAATTCAAGTCCCCTCACAATTTTTGGGGAGAAGCTATTGCTAACGTGGTTCACTACACGAACCGGTTCTTCCTCCGTGCTCCCTTTGACATGACTCCATATGAGATTCTCACAAGTAAGAAGCCCAATGTCAACTACTTCCGTGTCTTTGGATGCAAGTGTCTCATCAAGAACAAAAAGGAAAAGCTCGATAATTCGAATCTAGAACTATAGAGGGTATTTTTGTTGGTTATGCGGAAAACTCTCATGCCTATATATAATACAACAAGACTAATGGTTGTGTTGAAGTATCTTGTGACATGGAGTTTTTGGAGAATAATGGTCCCCATGAGGGGCAAGTTTCTTCTCGTGATGTAGGAGATGGTGATTCTTCTCAAGTCATCAAGTTGATGGGTATTGGGCATATCTTGCCTACCGAGTCTCACATTCATGTTAAACAAGATGATGGGGGAGAATCAAGCTCAACTCAAGAAGATCCAAGCTCTACCCAAGTTGAGCCATCAAATGCATCACAAGATCAACACCTCACTCATGATGCCTTGCAAACCGAAGAACAAGAACCAAGCCCTCAAACCTTCGAGCAAGACCAAGTAGAAGATCAATATCCATCTCAAGGCCAAGATCAAGATGGTGTCAATGATCAAGACCCCTCAAAAGATGAATTTGTTGATCATGAAGGCACAATTCGGAAGATTAAGGCCGCCTCCACTGCAAGTGGTCTTCAAGTCAACAATATCCTTGGAAGCATATCGAGAGGGATCGAGACCCGTGCCAGGAAGAAGAACCTCACAACCTTTTGTGGGCATCATGATTTTGTGTCCAACTTTGAGCCCCTTAAGGTTCATGAGGCTTTGGAGGATCCGGATTGGGTCATTGCCATGCAAGAAGAACTCGAGTGTTTCACCCGCAATGAAGTATGGTCTCTAGTGGAGAGGACTAAAGATCATCGCATCAATTTCATTGGGACCAAGTGGGTGTTCAAGAACAAGCAAGATGAGAATGGGGTCGTCACAAGAAACAAAGCAAGGTTAGTGGCGCAAGGGTATGCCCAAATAGAAGGTATTGACTATGAGGACACCTTTGCGCCTGTTGCTCGTCTTAAAGCTATTCGTCTCTTGCTTGCTTATGCATCTTTCCATAACTTCAAGCTTTATCAAATGGATGTGAAAAATGCATTTCTTAATGGTCCCTTGAAAGAGGTTGCATATGTATCTCAACCCCCGGGTTTCGAAAACACACGCTATCCCAACCATGTGTATCTACTCCATAAGGCTCTCTACGGACTAAATCAAGCTCCTCGTGCTTGGTATGCGCACCTTAGGGATTTTCTACTCATGGATGGGTTTAGCGTGGGTAAGGTTGATTCCACCATTTTCACCAAACGGGTTAAAGGGGGTGGCTTATTTATTGTTCAAATATATGTTGATGATATTATCTTTGGTGGAACTAACGAATCTCATAACAAAGCTTTTGCCGAGTTGATGACTATGAAATTTAGGATGTCCATGATGGGGGAGTTGAAGTTCTTTCTAGGCTTCATCATAAAGCAACTTCGTCATGGCACTTTCATCTCTCAAGAGAAGTACATTAAGGATATGCTCAATAAGTTCGATATGGCAAAGGCTAATCCCATGAAGACACCCATGCCACTAAATGGTCAACTTGGCC
Organism: Avena atlantica; assembly: GCA_910589765.1. Lineage (NCBI taxonomy): Eukaryota > Viridiplantae > Streptophyta > Magnoliopsida > Poales > Poaceae > Avena > Avena atlantica. The sequence continues at coordinate 30,988,202 of OU342733.1, forward strand.
TTGGAGTAGGTGAGAAGGACGTGGATCAAAAGGTATATCGTTCTATGATTGGTTCCTTGCTCTACCTTTGTGCTTCTAGGCCGGATATCTTGTTAAGTGTTGGAATGTGTGCTCATTTTCAATCCGCTCCTAAGGAGTGCCACTTGATGGCGGTCAAACGGATTTTTAGGTACCTTGTTCTCACTCCTACTCTCGGGCTTTGGTATCCAAAGGCGTCAACCTTTGAGCTTGTTGGCTATTCAGATGCCGATTGGGCAGGTGATAAGGTTGACTGGAAATCAACCTCCGGGGCTTGCCAATTCATTGGCAGGTCGTTGGTGAGTTGGTCTTCCAAGAAACAAAACTCCATATCCCTATCCACCGCCGAAGCCGAATACATATCCGCGGCATCTTGTTGTGCTCAATTGTTATGGATGAGGCAAACCTTGAAAGACTATGGTGTGTCTCTTGGTACGGTGCCTCTTCTATGTGACAGTGAAAGCGCAATAAAGATCGCCAACAACCCCGTCCAACATTGTCGCACCAAACATATTGACATTCGCCACCACTTCCTATGTGACCATGTCGCAAATGGTGATATGAACCTCACTCATGTGGGTACGATGTTCCAATTGGCCGATATCTTCACGAAGCCTTTGGATGAAGCCCGGTTTGTCATGTTGAGGAGAGAACTCGGTATCCTAGATCCCCAAAACTTGGATTGATTTGCTTCTTGCACTATATTCTTGCTCTTAACATGCTATGTAGCTTAGTTGTTCAGCACATGTAGGGATGGTCATTTTACCATATCTTGGTTTGATGCTTACCTATGTGTGCAACATAAATTGATCTCGTGTCATAATATGGGTCCAAGCATCTATCTTTGAGGCGCCATGACATGTGTGCTTAAACATAGGGGGAGAAATCCTCCGCCAAAAGGTCGGTTTTGTGTATTGGATACATTGTTGCTTCAAGCTAAATCCTTTGTCCATGGTCGTTTTTCGTTTTTTGATTTGTTTTTATGACCTTGCCTTGTGGACAGTGCTCTCTCTGGTCTTATTTTGAATCTTGTGTATATGCTCATATGATCCCTCACAATTTTTCCTCTACAAATCTTCAAACACACTATTTCGCAAGCTTTCTAAATTTTTCGGCAAATTTTTCGGTTCGCCCGCCTGTGGGCCAAAATTTCCGGTTCGCCCGCCTGTGGGCCGAAATTTCCGGTTTGCCCGCATGTGGGCCGAAAACCCTTACAGTACGTGTTTTTGGTTCGCTGTCGAAAATTTCGGTCGTCACCGGTATTTCTGGTCCCCAGGTCGGTTCGCCGATTCACGCGCCGGAATTTCCGGCGTAGGAACCGGTCGGTCCGGACTTATTGCCGATTTTTTTTGGGTGGGTATTTAAAGCCCGCGCGTGGGGCAGTTCCTTCCTCTTCCTTTCTTTCTTCCCCACACCCCTCCCTCCTCCATGGACGCCGCCTCAAGCTTCCCCACCCCCCATAGGCCCTTCCCTCCACCCAAAAACCCTCCCCACTCCACCAAGTTGTAGATCGGGCCTCTACAAGTCTTTTCACCGAAGGTTTTGCTCTCTCCTTGCACGCATTGGGAGATCGGGGAGTGCTTATCCACTATCTTGTATGGTGCTTTCTTCGTGCCTATCCTTGGCAAGGGAGGGGGCATGGCTTCGTCTTCACCATCCCATGGTATCCTTGCTCTTTCCCCTCTCCTTTCCCGTTTGTTTGTTTGTTGTTTATGGTGAAACCCTAGAATTCATGTCTTATGCTCCCTTAGTTCTCAGTAACTCGGCTCGCATCACCCTAGTTTCACCCACTTTCCCCCCCCCCCCTCATAATGTTGTTTGTGCAAGTACTAAGTCATGGCTCAAAATTTTCGGTCCCAGGCCCGATCGCGCCGACTCCACCGCCGGAATTTCCGGCCACCATTCCGGTCGACCGACCTGCTCGCCGGAATTTCTGGTCGAGCCTTCGGTCGCCGGACTCGTCGCCGATAATTCTGGCGACAGGGTCGGTTCCGCCGGACCTGGCGCCGATTTTTTTTCCTTTCGCCTGTTTCTCTGTCCATGCGTTTGCCCAACCGTCCTTATGTGTTCTTATGAGCTCCTATATGGCATATACACTCATTTGCTCTTCTTTGCCTTTCGTTCTTGTGTGCTTTTTGTGCAGAGTCTGATCACAGCGACTTTGAGCCCGACATCAGCAAAAAGAGGAAGCTCACTATTCAGCGGCCTCCTGCTCCTCATCCTCGCCTCACTCAGCGTCAGCTCGAGAAAGCTGCTCTCACAGGGGGTTCTGGATCTACCAGTGGCCAGAAGAAGAAAGCCTCGGCTGGAAGGTCCGCTTCGAAAGGCAAGTCTAGTCTCGGTCCTACTGAAGAAGAAGTTCCTCCCAACTACAATACTGTCTCGGATATCACTGTGAATCAATGGCGGGACTTGAGGAGGCAGAATCCGTACCGCTTTATCAACCGCACTTACCAAGGGGCTGACAAGCTGTTCTGGACTGACACTCAGAGGTGCTTCTGGGATGACTTTTACAACGAGCCAACTCGTATGTGGCGGGGTTTCTTTGTTCCTCCCAAGTATCTCAATGAGGACCACTATGCTCATTACCTCTCCTCCAATTTCGAGCATGTGGATGTGGCCCTGAAGCAGATGGATGTCTTTGCTATTGCTACCATCAAGGTCAAGCTCATGCCTGTTATCATTCGCCAGTTCTTCTGCACCGCTTACTTTCACACTTATGATGATCGCACTGTCACTTGGATGACCGGCACCGAGCCATACTCGGCCTCTTTTGACGCTTTCTGCCATGCCCTGGGTTACCCTCCTGACAGTGTCTCTGGTTTCTGCATTCATTCTGAAAAGGCATTCAGTGACAACTAGCTCCTCTTCTGATATCCCAGTGATCCCAGCCATCAGCCTCCCAGCTTGTCAGGGATGTAATACTACTACATGGTGCTTGCTCGGTTCTTCCGCTACAATCTTGTGAGCAAGGCTGGTGATGCTGTTGATGTACGGGTCACCACAAGAATCTGCTATACTATTGTGAGCCTCACCGTCTCCGGAAGATCAATGTGTGTGACTTCATCTACAATGAGATTCAGCGGTCCATTGAGAAGCGCATGGCTCCAAATTTCTGTCAGTATGTTCAGCGCCTGATTGAGGCCACCGTTCCTGCAGCTTCTCTCCCCAAGGGTCTGCGTGAAGATATGGAGGATTTCACTTTACCTCGTCGGGGATCTCATGTGGAGCTCCCCCAGATGTTGCCTTCTGAGCGCCGGACCAAGAATGCTCATGATCCTCTGTCTGCTAGTGGCTCGCACTCTCGTAGGGACCTTCCCCGCGCTCTTCCTCGCGAGAAGGGTCTTGCCCGATTCTTCAACAGCTTATGGGATATGTGTCGCTCCTCTTATGATATTGCTCACCGCAGTCTAGAGCTCAGTCAGGAGAACAGGAGGCAGCACAATGCTTTGTTGGCAGAGCGTGGTCGACCTGTGCTAGATTTGGGCAATGCTCTAGCCCCTGTACCCTATGTCAACTTTGAGAATCCCCCGCTGGATGAGGACATGTTTTGGGGTTTTGATCCATCTATGTTCCCCGGGTTTGCTACTTCCAGCTCCTCTTAGTGTCGTGCTCCAACTACAGGGGATGATGGTAAGGGCTAGGACGAAGAGGAGGGTGACGATGAAGAAGAAGAGGAGGAAGAGGCCTATGATGATGACGATGAGGACAACTTCGGTGGCTAGATCAGTCTCTCCGCTTGTTTCTTCCTTTTTGGTCTCGATGCCAAAGGGGGAGAAAGAGTAGAGTTGCTTTTTCATGATTTGCCTCTTGCACAAGCCCCTCTTTGCTCGTTTGTCTCTCATGGGCTTGTGCTTTTATTTGCTCTTTCGAACCATATTTGTGTGTGTTTGGACAACCTTGCAGTTCTCTCATTGTACTTGAATTTCCTATCACTATGTGCTTCTATTATGTGCTAGATCTAATCGTATCATAGTATCCTTTCTTTGACTCTAGCTCGGTTTGTCATCGTTAACCAAAAAGGGGGAGATTGAAAGGGCAAATATCCCTTATCTAGTATTTTAGTTAACTATGACATCGGAGCTAGAGGATGGACTAATGTTTCTATGAGCTCTCTACAGGTGAGAATCCGCAGGTTGTTGATGATAGGTGATGGGTGACCCCCATTCGTTTCTCTATGAAAATTCGGTGTCTTTGTTTATTATTCTCTCTTATTTACTCTTGAGTCAAATAGGAAACACCGCACTATTAAGAGGGGTGATCTCGATGTGCTCTTTGAGGATGTTCTACACCATATAAGCCTCTCATCATCCACCCACACACACCCGTTCGAAGAAAGAGAGAAATCTGCCTTGAAAAATGAGTCTAAAGAAGTTACTGCGAAATTGGCAAAAGCGCCGGCGGCGCCGGTGCTGTCGCCGGAATTTCCGGTCGCCACCGGAAATTCCCGATGCACACCGATATGGCTTAAAGTACAGCTTTTCGGTTGTTCGCCGGGAATTCCGGTCGCCGCCGAAAATTCCGGCGTGGGGTCCAGTCGACCGGATCTGTCGACCGGATCTGTCGCCGGAAATTCCGGCGAGAAACTCGGTCTGACCGGACTTATTGCCGGTTCTATCGCAGTAACCTCCAAACGGCTCTTTTTCTCCTCACACTATATATACCCCTTTCTTCTCCACTGTGAGGTTAGGAATTTGAGCTAACATTTCATTTCTTGAAGCTGTCTCTCTCTCCTCCATTGTTGAAACACAAAAGCTTGAGGATCTCCCATTCTACCCAACCAAATCCAAATCCCTTTGGTAGAAAGAAAGAGGAGGTCCCGATCTACGTTTCCACCAAGCCAAAGTTCATCCCCCCTTGATTTCATCGAGCTAGCTTGTTACTCTTGGGTTTGTGGGAAACCCTAGGCGGCTAGGGTCGCCCGGAGGCATTCGGCTTGTGATTTGCTCCGTGGAAAGTTTGTGAGGGTTTGGAGACTACCTTAAAGTATACCATGAGTAAGTGAGCTATTTCTTTGTAGGATAGGCTCAGAGAAGAAGGTGAGCCTTTGTGGCGCGTGAGGAATCCTTCGTGGAACCTCACACCTCTCCAACGTGACGTAGCCCCTTCCCAAAGGTGGTGAACACGGGAATACATCTTCGTCTCCACGTGCTTCGGTTATTCCTTAACCGACCTCTTACTTGTGTTGTTTACCTTGTGATAGCCTTTGAGCTTGAAGTACCTTGTACATCTTCTAGGTTGCCTCACCTAGTTTGCATTTAGGCTCACTTACATTCCGCAAAGCCTAAAACTTGCAAAAGATTATAAAGAATTTTGTAGAAACCTATTCACCCCCTCTAGGTTAACCATCTTACACTTTCAACAACTCTTCATCAATGTCTCTGTTGAGGAACGCCGTTTTGACATCCATCTGCCATATCTCATAATTATAATATGCAGCGATTGCTAGCAAAATCCTCACAGACTTTAGCTTTTCTACCAGTGAGAAAGTATCATCGTAGTCAACTCCTTAAATTTGTCGAAACCCTTTTGCGACAATTCGAGCTTTATAGACAGTAACATTACCATCAACATCTGTTTTCTTCTTGAAAATCCATTTGTTCTCGACAGCCTTTTGGCCGTCCGGTAAGTCTACCAAAGTCCATACTTGGTTTTCGTACATGAATCCAATCTCGGATTTCATGGCTTCTTGCCATTTATTGGAATCTAGGCTCATCGTCGCTTCCTCATATGTCATAGGGTCATCGGTGTTGTCCACCAACATGACACTCATAACGGGATCATACCAATCAAGAGTGGTACGAGTTCTCGTTGACCTGCGAGGTTCCGTAGTTACTTCAACCGAAGTTTTATGATCGACATCATTAGCTTCCTCTCTTATTGGTGTAGGATCCACAGGAACTACTTCCCATGTTGCTCTACTCTCAAGTTCGAGAGAAGGATCAACAACCTCGTCGAGTTCTACTTTCCTTCCAGTCACTTCTTTCAAGAGAAACTCCTTCTCTAGAAAGGATCCATTCTTGGCAACAAAGATTTTACCCTCGGATCTATGATAGAAGGTATACCCAATAGTTTCCTTTGGGTATCCTATGAAGACGCATTTTTCCGCTTTGGGTTCAAGCTTGTCGGGATGTAACTTCTTTACATAAGCTTCGCAACCCCAAACTTTAAGGAACGACAATTTAGGTTTCTTCCCAAACCATAATTCATACGGTGTCGTTTCAACGGATTTAGATGGTGCCCTATTTAAAGTGAATGCGGCTGTTTCTAATTCATAACTCCAAAATGATAGCGGTAAATCTGTAAGTGACATCATAGAACGAACCATATCTAAGAGAGTTTGATTACTACGTTCGGACACACCATTACGTTGTGGTGTTCCCGACGGTGTCAATTGTGAAAGTATTCCGCATTTCTTCAAATGCTCGCCAAACTCGTAACTAAGATATTCACCTCCACGATCAGATCATAGAAATTTAGGGCATGTTTGATTCAAAGGATTTTGAAAGGAATTCTATAGGATTCCAATCCATAGGAATTTTTCCAATAGAGTGTGTTTGATTCAAAGGAATAAATCCTACAAAATTCCTATGCATTGCTTTCCTACACTACAATCCTATAGGATTTCTAACAAGAGGTGAGACCTCTTGGAAAAAATCCTATGTGTCTATGGCAACTAGACATGTACCTAAACCCTATGAAATTTCATGTGTTTTTCCTGCGGTGCAATCAAACAGCTTATCTTATCGATTCCTGTATTTTTCATTCCTGTAGGATTCTAAGTGTCATGCCATTCTATTCCTACACTTTTCCTATTCCTGTGTTTTACAAATCCTTTGAATCAAACAAGCCCTTAATCTTCTTATTACGCTGATTCTCTACCTCACTTTGAAATTCCTTAAACTTCTCGAAAGTTTCGGACTTATGTTTCATGAAATAGATATACCCATATCTACTCAAGTCATCCATGAAGGTAAGAACATAACGATAACCACCGCGTGATGCTACAATCATTGGGCCACACACATTGGTATGTATGATTTCCAATAAGTCCGTAGCTCGCTCTATCATACCAGAAAATGGAGTCTTAGTCATTTTTTCCTTCAGACATGCTTCGCATCTTTCAAGTGATTCGAAATCAAGTGATTCAAGAAGTCCATCGGAATGGAGTTTCTTCATGTGATTCACTCCAATATGATCAAGACGACAGTGCCACATATAGGTCGAGTTATCGCTCAATTTCAAACGTTTAACTTCAATGTTATTAAAGTGTGTATTTCTACAATCGAGATTCAATAAGAATAGACCATCTATCAAAGGTGCATGTTCATAAAACATATTACTCATAGCGTTATCCGGAATGACTGGGCGTAAAGCGTTTATATAAATCGAATAACCATTATTCTCGTACTTAAACAAGTAACCGTCTTGCAATAAACATGATCCGAATATAATGTTCATGCTTAACGCAGGCACCAAATAACAATTATTTCAGTATAAAACTAATCCCGATGGTAGATGAAGAGGTAGTGTGCCGACCGCGATCACATCAACCTTTGATCCATTTCCAACGCGCATCGTCACCTCGTTCTTCGCTAGTTTCCGTCTATTCTGCAGTACCTGTTTTGAGTTACAAATATGAGCAACCGAACCAGTATCAAATACCCAGGCACTACTACGAGTACTAGTGAGATACACATCAATAACATGTATATCAGATATACCTTTCTTATTGATGTTGCCGTTCTTCAAATCCGCCAAGTACTTAGGGCAATTCCGCTTCCAGTTACCCTCTCCCTTGCAGTAAAAGCACTCAGTATCAGGCTTAGGCCCAGCCTTGGTCTTCTTTGCCGGCGCGGTAACTTTCTTACCGCCCTTCTTGAAGTTTCCCTTTTTCTTAGACTTGCCTTGCTTCTTGATTTTGGTGGTCTTATTGACCATCAACACTTGGTGCACTTTCTTGATCTCCACTTCCGCAGACTTTAACATGAAGAAGAGTTCGGGCAACGACTTGTCCATGTTTTGCATATTGTAGTTCATCACAAAGTTCTTGTAACTTGGTGGTAGTGATTGGAGGACACAGTGAATCCCCAAAGCATTAGGAATCACTATACCCAAGCTTTGAATCTTGCTTGCGTGCCTAGACATCTTAAGCACGTGCTCACTGACGGAGCTGCCCTCTTCCATCTTGCAGTTAAAGAACTTTTCAGAAACCTCATAACTCTCAACTGCCGCGTGAGCCTCAAATATCATTTTGAGTTCACAGACAATATCATGTGGTTCATGGTTCTCAAACCTTTTCTGAAGCTCCGATTCAAAACCATACAAGATAGCACACTGAACCCTGGAGTACTGATTCTTCCGAGCGAGAAAAACATTTTTTACCTCATCAGTAGCATCAGCTGCAGGTGGGTCACTCAGCGGTACATCCAGCACATAGGTCAAATTACCAGCATTGAGGACAATCCTCAAATTGCGGAACCAATCCGCGAAGTTTCTTCCATTGTTTTTCAACTTTTCTTTCTCTTGGAATGCATTAAAATTGATGGTAGGGGACGACATTGATCTACAACATATTTGCAATAGTTTAGACTAAGTTTATGACAAATTGAGTTCTAATTAATAGTTAAATTAATCTAGGTGAACTCCCACTCAAAACAATATCCCTCACATTGTTTTAGTGATCACACAAACCAAATCTACCACATCAAAAACGATCATCACGAGAGTTGATGTAGCTTCAATGGCGAACAATCAACTTGTTCATCATATCTACTATATGACTCATGCTTTACCTTTCGGTGATTCGTGTTCTGAGACCATGTCTGTACATGCTAGGCTCGTCAAGATCAAACCTTAGCTTCCGCATGAGAAAATCTGGCTTGCTCCAGTTGTATACACTCGCAGAATCTAACACACCCGATCATCACGTGGTGCTTTGAAACAACGAGCTTTAGCAACGGTGCTTACTAAGGATGAACACTTTATAACTTGAAATTTTTGTGCTAGAGGGATCATCTTATAATGCTACTGTCGTGAACTAAGCAATACAAGATTCATAAAAGGATTAACATCACATGAAATTCATAATATGTGATATGATATGTCCTTTCTTATTGTGCTTCCGATCTCCATCTTCAAGCACGAACATGATCTCCATCATCACCGGTATGGCGTCAAGATCAATGGCGCCGCTTCATGGTTGTCATCCACCAGCATTAACTATTACAACTACTTTGAATAGACACGCGGGTCTTAACGGAATTTAAAAGACAACCATATGGATCCTGCCGGTTGCCGACTTACAATAAGGAACATTGCATACATCATATATAATCACAATCATGGCCATATCACATCATAGCACACCCCTACAAAACAAAGTTAGACGCCTCTAATTTTCTTTCCATGTTTTACGTTGTTTGTGGCTTTCAATAAGTGTCGTTCTAACTTACGAACAAGAACCACAACGTTGATACTAGTATTGTCAATTACCCGTTGTAAATTGAATCTTCACTATGTTGGGAGAAACAAGCACCCGCAAAGCCACTTATGCAATACAAGTTGCATGTCAAGCGTGGATCAAGTCTCATGAACAATGTCATGTAAGGTTAGCCCGGGCCGCTTCATCCCACCATCCCGCAAGATGCAAAGTACACAAGAAGCAATTGACAATAAAGCATCAATGCCCATAATGACCATTGTGTTCTACTCGTGCAAAAGATCTACATATGGAAACGGCTCTGATACCACTATAGGGATCCGTAGCATGGAAAACAAAAAAAATCTATCGCATGCATACAAACAAGCCAAGATCTATCTACTAGATTGAAGCAACGAGTTGATTAGAGTACTCACCCTTGAAGATTCCAAAGCGATTAATGAGAGCAGATTCTCGTGGGTGATGTAGTCGTACACTTGCCGATCTCAAGATCGCGTAGACGATCCTTCCGGCGCTGCGTTCCGGCAGTGCTTCCGTAGTCGGTCACACGTTCGGTACTCGATGAAGACCTTACTCTCCCTTGTTCCAGCAGGCAGCGGAGGTTGTAGTTCTCCCTCGTGATTTCGGCAGCACGACAACGTGGTGTCAGAAGTAGAGGGAAGATTTCGCAGGGCTTCGCCTAAGCCGGTGCGAGTTATGGTGGATCTAGGGTTTTCTGGCGATCTAAGTTTAGAAGGCCGGAGAGGAGGAGGTGGTGTCGGCGACGTCTAGGGCGACAACGACGAGCCGGCGGCGGCGCGACACGGGTGGGGAGGGCTGGTTGTGGTGGTTTTGGGGCAGCCCTCCCTCTATTTATGAGAGGGGGGAGGCTTGGCAGAGCGGAGTTTGAATCCATACCCAAACCCAAGTTGGATAGAAGGAAGGACTCTTTCCTTCTTCCACTAGGAAACCATTGTTCCAGTTTGACTTTTCAAACCTCCCTTTTGACTTTCAATTTAGAGATTTATTTCTCTCTCGCAAATGCCCAACCAAAGTGACTTAGGACATGATCCAATCATTCCACTTAACCATGACACATTCATGGACCATTCCCCTTCCGGTCCGGTGAACCTTCTAGAACCTCTCCGATGAAAACATCGAAATTATTCCCGAACTCCGGAATCAGACTTTCCTTATATGAATCTTATTCCCCGGACCATTTTGGATCTCCTCGTGATATCACGGATCCCATCCGAGACTCCGAACAACATTCGGTTTCCATACTTTCATTCCATGTCTACTGAACAACATCGAATCCTTAAGTGTGTCTCCCTACGGTTCGTGAATTATGCGGACTTGACCGAGACACTTCTCCTATCAATAACCAATAGAGGAATCTGGAAATTCAGATGGCTCCCACATATTTCTACGATTACTTTGCGATCGAATGAACCACTTACATACGATACCAATTTCCCTTTGTCTCACGATAGTTTACTTATCCGAGGTTTGATCGTCGGTATCTCTGCATACCTAGTTCAACCTCGTTACCGATAAGTACTCTTTTCTCGTTCTCGTGATATGTGATCCCTTGTGAGCCAGTCATATGGTTGCAAGCTAATTGGATGACATTCCACTGAGAGGGCCCAGAGTATATCTATCCGTCATATGGATGGACAAATCCCACTCTTGATCCATGTGCCTCAACACATACTTTCCGAACACTCAATGCCACCTTTATAGCCACCCAGTTACGGTGTGGTGTTTGATGTCATCAAAGCATCCTTCTGGTGACGGTGATTAGCATGATCTCATGGTCGAAGGAATTAGGTTACTATGTATCAGAAAGCTTATAACAAATGAACTATTGAAATGACTTGATCTTTATGCTACGCTTATCTATAGGATTATGTCCATCATACCATTCTCCTAATGATATGGCCTTGTTGTTAATAACATATCAATGTTCATGATCGAGAAACCATGATCATCTATTAACCAACAAGCTAGTATTATAAAGATGCTTTACCAGGGACTCTAATTTTAGTTTACAAATCACACAAGTATTAATGTTTCCGGTTAATACTATTATAGCATGAATGTAAACATTTATCATAAACACAAAGATATAATAATAACTAATTTTATTATTGCCTCTAGGGCATATCTCCAACAGTTATTCTGGATGATTTCACACACTTTATTTGGACTTTTACCATGCGTAACAAATCTGATGTCCACACAATATTTCTAAATTTTCAACGTTATGTAGCTACTCACTTTTTTTATCTATAAAATTTATTCAATGTGATAATGGTAAAGAATTTGATAACAATCAAAACAGAAATTTCTTCCTTAGTCATGGCATCCTCCTACGTTTTTCCTGTCCCTATACCTCTCCCCAAAACGGCAAGGCCAAACGATCTCTACAAACACTCAATGATATAATTCGCACACTTTTAATTCATTCATTTATGCGTCCAAAATATTGGGCCGAGGCCCTACACACTGCAACATATCTTCTAAACACCCGACCAACTAAATCAAATCCTCATCACACTCCCTACTTTTCTCTTTTTAGATGTCATCCTGATTACTCCGAGCTTCGTGTTTTTGGTTGTCTTTGCTTCCCTAACATGTATGCCACATCACCAAATAAACTAGCCCCCCAATCTATCTCCTGCGTGTTTCTTGGTTACTCCGATGAACACAAAGGTTTTCGTTGTCTTGATCTTCTCTCTGGTCGCATTCATATCTCTCTCCATGTCACTTTTGTTGAAACCATTTTTCCTTTTTCTCAACGCCACACGCTGTCCGAGATCGACACATATCCCTCCCCTCGCCGACCCACCCTAAACACTCTCTATATTGTATCGAACCCAACTCCATAAAACCCTACCCCGAGCCCTGCCGTGGCAGCCGAAGCTGCTCCGAATCCTATAGCGGCATCATGCGATAATACCGCGGCAGCGGGCTCTGCTGCGGCTACCGAATCGGCTGAAAACGCTTCCACGACAGACTTCTCTCTGCGCCTCCCAACCCTCCCTCTCCTATGCCCGAATCATCCGCTGCGTCGGGCAATGCTTTACCCTCTCCTCTCCAACCTCTTGCCCATGTCGTTCCTATAACTAAACCTACTAATGAACATGTAATAGGCACTCGTGCAAAATAAGGTTTTAAATTACCAACTCAAAAATTAAATCTTAATGTTACTCCATCTATTTCTCCCATCCCCAAATCTTATAAATCAGCTCTTCTTGATCTCCACTAGACTTCTGCAATGCGTGATGAATTTCAAGCTCTTATAGATAATCAAACATGGCAACTCGTCCCTCGGCCTCCTGGTGCAAATGTTGTTTCTAGTAAATGGGTTTTTCGTCAAAATTTTCACTCCGATGTTTCTCTCTCTCTCTCTCTCTCTCTCTCGCTATAAAGCTCGTTGAGTCTGTCGTGGCTTCTCTCAACAACATGGTGTTGGTTACAATGAAACCTTCTCTCTTGTAGTTAAACCTAGCACAATTCGCGTAGTCCTTAGTCTTGCCGTCACTTCTTCTTGGCCTATCCATTAACTTGATGTTAAAAATGATTTATTACATGGATCACTAAATGAAATTGTTTACTGCCAACAACCTTTAGGATTCAAAGACTCCACTAATCCAAATCACGTTTGCCTTCTTAAAAAATCTCCATATGGTCTTAAACAAGCTCCCCGTGCTTGTTTTCAACGTTTCTCTACCTTTATTCTCACTATTGTTTTCATCCTTCCCCCTCTGATTCATCTCTTTTTGTTTATCATAACAACTCTGAAACTGCCTATCTTTTTTTATATGTCGATGATATAGTTTTAACAGCCTCTTCTCAACAGTTTCTTGATCACATCATCTCTTTATTACGATCTGAGTTTTCCATGACGGGCCTTGGTCTTCTACATCACTTCTTAGGAATAGCTGTCACTCGTGATTCTCATGGTTTATTTCTTTCCCAACGGCAATATATTCTAGATCTTCTCACTAAATCAGGCATGCTTGACTGTCAACCTTCTAAAACTCCTGTAGACATTACAACCAAGCTCTCTTCTTCTGGTGAGGTTTTTCCCGATGCCACTCTTTATCGTAGTATAACTGGTGCTTTACAATATCTTACTCTCACTCGCCCAGAAATTTCTTTTGCTGTCCAACAAGCATGTCTCTACATGCATGATCCTCGAGTTCCCCATTATAATCATGTTAAACATGTCCTCCTCTATCTCAAAGGTAATTTAGATCATGGTCTGCACATTTATTCATCTTCTCCACACACACTTTGACAGCATATTCCGATGCCGACTGGGCTGGTTGCCCAGATACTCGTCGATCCAGATCTGAATACTGTGTTTTTCTTGGTAACAACTTGACTTCATGGTCTTCAAAATGGCAGGTTATTGTTTCGCGTTCATCTGCAGAGGCTGAGTACCGTGCACTGGCACATGCTATCGCAAAACGGTTTGGTTGCATCAGCTTCTCTCGGATCTTTGTCGTTCTGTCCAGCAGGCTACTATGTTTTATTGTGATGACATTTCTGCTGTTTACATGTCCAGTAATCCTGTGCAGCATCGATGGACCAAGCATATCAATATTGACATACATTTTGTTCGGGAGAAGGTGGCTCTTGGACAAGTTCGATTTCTTCACGTTCCTACTACTGCGCAATTTGCAGACATCTTCACCAAGGGACTCCCTATATCATCGTTTACCGACATTCGTTTCAGTATCAACGTTGGTGAACCCCATGTTGACACTACGGGTGGATGTTAGAATATGAGTCGGATACGTTTTGTTTTAAAGTTTTGCTTGTAATCTAATCTCCAAACAATCAATCAATTATGAGACAAATATTATTTTACAGGTCCGATGGTGGTGACGACTTCTGTAGCATGTACATGAGGTGCTTGCTAAGAGTCTGCTAGACCGTACGAGCACTCTTTTTTCTCATTGAGGGTGTCTTGGGGCATGTGATGTTCCAGCGTAGCTGATGGGATTTTCAAGTTTTCTGGACATAAGACCCTGCTGGCATGATTTTCCTTGTTGTCAAGTTTATAGGTGTTGTACGATATGCTCTTTATTTATCCTTTGTTAAAAAAAATTAATGAAGAAGACTATATGCATCTTTTTGATACAGAGGCTACCATTCATTTCGTAAAAAAAAACATAGGGAGCCATCTTTGGCGCTCTCTATGCACATCCCAAAGACGACACTCTAAGCGGGTTGAGAGTCTTCCAGAGAGAAACGAGCCGCCCCCGAGCCTTATCCGCCGGCATCGCCGGTTGGAGACGGCGGAGGGGTGGTGTCGTTGTAGACAGGAGTAGATGTAGTGGCAATATGCCGGTAGTTGGCCGTTTGGCCGGTAGTTGGAGCAGAGCTCCGGATCTCTTCGCCTGGATCCTACGAGCTTTAGGGCGCTTCCTCCTCTTTCTTCTTCCCTGGTGGTGGGCGATGAGGATGATGAGGACTGCTGCTGCTCCCTTGAATAAATTTCTGGCGGTGTATCCCCTGGTGGTTCTCGAGAGTTGCGCGCGCAGCGTTTCCCCGGCCGGCCATGGCGGCGAGGGGGGAACGAGTGTGTCTCGGCGAGGGTTGTCGCAGCTCTGCTCCAGGCCGGCCGTGGTGGCGAGGTGGAGCGGTGTTGTAGAGGTCCTATCTCGTCTTCCTCCAGGAGATCTTATCCTTGCCCCCTTTGCTCTAGCTCGGTGTTGCTGCTTCTTCTCTGGCCTGCCTTGGTGGCGAGGGAGGGAAGATCGGAGGCTCTGCGGCTACGAGTGGAGGTGGCGGTTCGTGGTGGCCGTCGGAAGCTGAGGCCACGGCAGCGAATCCCAAGCGGAGCTTTCGAGTAACCGCTATCTTCGGTCGCAAGAGCAGCCTCGCTGCGCTCGATTTCAAATCGAGCTCCATCTACCTCCTTTGCTGGAGGTTCTTCTTCGATCTCGACACGGCAGCAACCGGAGCATCTTCTCCAAGTGGTTTCGTCCCCGGTGGAGACTGCGACGGCCGTGGATGGAGATCTGCCGGCGGTGGAGAGGACAGAGGACTCGATGGCTTTTTCCTTTTCTGTCCTAGGGTGTTTCCTGTAAACTTGGGGGCCTTTTCTTTGATTTATAGAATCTTCAGGGCATTAGATGCCAGGGGCCTTCTTGTAACTTTGTACCCACCTTTTTAATGCAGCTTCCTGCCCTTCGAGGCATTTAACGTTCAAAAAAAAGACAACACTCTTGTTGGCGCTCCTCAAACGATCAATCCCACGCTATCGTTGGATGTTGAGACTCTTGGCTGGAGGTTATCTATCTCTACTATATAATTTATCTAGCGGTGGTTTTCGTCTGGTCAGTCCGTCGTCCGTCCTCTTCCTAAATCGCAAGCCCGACTGCTCCTTTCTTGTCCGTATCCACTCCAAACAAAAAACCCGAAAGGAAAACAAACTCTTGCACTAGAAAATCGGAGAGGCCACGCTTTCTGCTCCACCTCCATCACTCGATGCCCCAGCTGCCACTATCACATCCTATCTCTCCCTCTCTCCCTCTCTCCCTAATCTCTCACGGTCCTACCTAGAGCATGAGGCAGAGACGAGCAGGAGATTCTAGCCATGGTTGCCTTCTCTCCTCCGACGAGATCCCCTTCTTCCCCGTCTCACTTCCCTCCCCTCCTTTTGTTCCCGTTGAGGCCCTCGATGGCACGGCCAGGGAAGCAGGGGCACCTGGTATGCATCAGTTGGGCGTGACGAGCATAGTTTAAGCAGGGGCACCTGGTATGCATCAGTCGGGCGTGACGAGCACAATTTTTATTTTTCTGAAATTGGTTCCGATGTGTTCTTGAATGGAATTTTTGGTCATGGCTTGGATCCGTTTCTTTATTCATGGGCATGGCTGTGGCTGCCAATCTGGACCTGGGCCATAGTCTCGCGCGCCTGTGCCCCGACTTTCCCTACGCGAAGTGAGGTCCATGAATAAACTCTGCTGGCCGCGGGAGATGGTGGATGGAATTCTCTAGGAAGGTTTCATGGCGACGACGGTGTCCAGGCGGTGTAGATCGGACTGCAGCGTCTCCAGGTGGCTGGGCGGCAGAGTGGGGCCGTTCTTGGATTGAATCCACCGGTCTTGGCCGGTAACCGATGCATACGGCGTAGGGGATGAACTGTCCATGAGGAATCAGTCCAGGGTCGTGCCGAATGCCTCGACCCATCGTATAACTTCTTGCCCGACTGCTCAATGGCCGGCCACCCCAGCCTCTGCGCTCACTGGTGCAGTCGTGCCGGCCACCCACAGACCTGACGCAGGCGTCACGCGAGGAACAGTGATAATGCAGACTGCTCGATGCCCTACGATTCCGGATCCCCTGCTGCGTCGTGCGCCTCTAGCCTCCAATTGCGGCGTGTCACCGCATCCAAGTTTAGATCTTGCCATTGGAGGAAGGGGCTGGTGGGGGTGGAGGAGCCGAAGGCCATAGACACAAGCGTTAGGCAAGGAGCAACCAGCTGCGTAGGCAGCATCCTTGGAGCATCCGGAGAGGCACGAGCGGCAGACTAGGAGCAGTGACGTTGGCCGGAAGACAAGCTAATGGAGAAGCACGAGGTCAAAGGTGCGGGATGTCGGAGCTCTGCCGCGGTGCAGCAAAAGCCGATCAAGGACATCAGAATAAGTGACGTCACATGAAAAAGAGCAAGCTCTCCTCTTCTTGTTTTTTATGTGATACAAGAACAGAATTATTTCTTCTTTATTAATCTACTGTCTTCCTCTAGAATGGCAGAGTATACTGCATGGAAAATAACTCACCTATCTTGGTAGCGTTAACAAATATTGAATTGGTAGATCGAGCATTGACATACTATTTACCCCTAATTTAATATCTTTCAGTTACATCATTAGTACTTTCTTCGTCTCAAAATAGATATTGTTGTGTTTAGATTTATTCAATTTTTGACAAACTACAACATCTATTTTGAGATGGAGAAAGTATCATATGTCATCTATTCAAATCATATGTTGTTCTAAGTTGCCTTATCTTCAATGACAACATGCTTAGGAGGTGGGACCGAGATTGCCAAGAAATTGAATAGTACTCCTATATTGATGGATAAAATTTAGCGCTTGCGTGCCTTCAATTTAAGGACCGATTTTGTGTTGACTAGAAGCAGTGTTGCTAAAGATTTTACGAGACACGAAATAAAAAGAATAAAATCTTCGCTCAATGATGTATCCTATCTGTACGTTGAGACGCCGCCTGAGAATTTGTTAGAATTCTTTCGTTGTTAAGATCGTTTCATTGGAGAAAATAGTGAGTTTGCTCTCGAAAGGAAAATCAGTGATTTGATCTAAAGAGAAAATTCAGATGGCAAATAACTTATACATTTTATATTCTCAAGGGTATAAAAAACATGGTAGATCCTACTTTCTCTGACCCATATTAATTGATTTAGATTTGTCAAAATTTGAATAAACCTATATGTTTAAATAGTGTCTAGATTCATTTAAATCTAGACAAATATGAGTCAATTAATATGGCCGAAGGAAATAGAATATTTTAGTCTAAAAGACTATTTTTATTTGTATTTTTATAACGTAGCAACGCACGGGCATTCAACTAATATTCTATATAGCGTGACAAGTTTTCGTTTCTTCTTTGCAAACCATGTGACTTCTCCCTGACCCATCATAAGAAGGCTACCACAGAGCTTACCCTCCACCAATCAACCACAGTTACCACACGATTAAAGTGCGTGGGGACATACATGCAACGAAACAGGGGATTCAGACATGGGACCAGCCCTGCCCAAAGGACAAATAGTTGTGGGCACCCACACGCTGTGTCGTCGACGGGAATGAGACGACCAGTGGGTGGTCCGGTGAGGCCATGTGGCCCCGGCCAGCACGTGAAGCTCGCCGGCAACGAGCGGCCGTCGCCGCGCCACGCTGAGGCCGATTATGATTTGCATCTAGTACAAGGATGCGGCATGTCGCAGCGAGCGAATTCAGGAAGTGGGGCATGTACTGTCTCGTGTTAAACTGCTTCACACACGATCGATGCTTCGATAGATCCCTCGCCTGTTCCAAACTCCTACGTGGCCGTGGGAGCGCCGGAGAGGAGCAGATGAACGTCCCGTCCATCGACGGGGGACAAAGAAAATTCGTCTGTCATTTTCCACCCAAGAATTAATTCTAGTCCTACAACAGCACTACAGCACGCGACGGCTACGCCGACGGCTAAAAGCCCTCGGCGAGCCAGCATTGCCGTCGGCACACGCTACGCCGAGGGCTGCCGTCGGCGTAGCCCCCTCGGCGAAGGTCTCCCTCGGCGGAGCAAAAACAGCCGTCGGCGTAGCAGAAAACCGTCGGTGTAGCTCTACGCCGACGGCCGAGGCGGGCCCGTCGGCGTAACGGCCGTCGGCGAACGGCGGCGCTGCCGTTAGACGGCCGCTAACGGCGCACCGTATACGCCGACGGCCGTACCCTCGGCGTATGGTGGCCACGTGGCACGCGCTGGGCCTCCCCAGGAGGGGGCTACGCCGACGGCCTCGCCCTCGGCGTATGTGGACGCGTGTCCACCGCCTGAGCCTTCCAGGCTGGCGCTAGGCCGACGGCCCGCCCTCGGCGTAGGAGCAGGTGCTACGCCGACGGCAGTGCCCTCGGCGTAGCCCTGACCATATGGCACATGGCAGAGGGCTACGCCGAGGGCATTGCCGTCGGCGTATCACATACACAGTTTTTTTTTGAATTTTTCTCAGCAGCACTCACAGCAGCCATACATCATCCATGCATACATCCATACATCATCCATGCATACATCCATACAGCCATACATCATCCATACATCCATGCAATATATATTCCACACATTAGTCATACATCATCCATACAGCCACACATGTATCAACATCAGTCATACAAGATCATCCATACATTAGTCATACAAGATCATCGACATCATCACACATCCCTATAACTCTGGAGGAGACGGGGTGTACCCGAGATCTCCCCTGGTGAAAAGTGGCGACCTCTGCCGAGGGTTGCGTCCAGTAGAAGCAGCAAAAGAGCCACCTGGCGAGGGAGTAGGAGAAGTGTGAAGCTCGGGAGAACCACCTGCAGAATGGCCAGGAGATGGACCATCGTCATGAAGCGGTGTGATCTGACGCCCATCCGGCGAGGCGTGGCCAAAGTGCCGGTTCCCAGAAGCTCCCGTTCCCTACATGTTGCCTACATGTTAGCAACTTGCGAGGCAAAGTAAAGCGATAACCAGTGGGTTCGCAAAGAACTTACCGGTGTCGATGCGTAGTAGGTCCTAGCGAAGCTTTCCTTCGATTGCCAAAATGGCATCGGACCTGGCATGGGAGGCACGGGCCCTAAATCTCTATTCTGGCCGGTTTGAATATTCACCATCATGGCATGCAAGATAGTTTAGAAGTTAGGCCGTAGTACAACAAACGGGGGGAAGTGGGACTTGTATCTTTTGCAAAAAATAAAGGTTCAGACTTACATTTACGTATTGCATGTAGATCGCAGTCGCCTCCTGATGCTGCCGAAAGGCCACCTGATATTCCTCATAAGCGGCTTCGTAGGCCGCGTCTAACTCAGGCTACAATTTCAAATACAAGGAATCTCGTCAGCGATTAGCCATGCAGGAACAAAAGTCATAAAGATGATGAAAACGAGAAAAACTTACATCCTCGGCGGAGCGACGAGGCTGGCCACGAGGCGGGATAGGGGGGCCGTCGGCGGGGTAGGTAGCCTTGAGACGGCTGAAGCTCGTGCTGAGGGTAGGCTTGACCTTCTTATTCAGAATCTTGAGGCGTCCATGCTGCAATCCGTGCCCCGATAGGACCAACGACTCCTCGTCGATCTCCGCGTGAATGGGGTCATCCACATGGGGGTGACGAGCCTTCACCATCGTGTTGTAGTTCCCCAAGTCGTTCTGGGCAGTGCCGAAGTACACGGGCAACGAGGGTTGAGGCTCCGAGTAATTGGGCTTCTTTCGCCGCATCATCTCATAGACGGCGACGTCATGAATCACCTCCCCGGGTTGTGCCTCGGCCACCTGTATCGCGAAAAGAAAATATTATGCATATGAAGTACAAACATAAGCAGAAATGCACGCAGGTCGTTCCATGTATATACGTACCACCTTCCCCTTGAAGCGGTCAAAGTTGCGGTTTCCCGCGCAGTGCGTTCCACCATCGCCTCGGTTATCCGCGTTCCGCCTCGACAAGGCTGCAAACTCCTCGTCTTCTCTGAGCCACCTCGTCCTAACCAGCTCCTCCCAGGCGAGTCGATGCGGCTCGGCCCAATCGGGGATAACCTGAAAATGCAATACTCAACTCCAGAAAATGCAATGGCAACTTAGAAGCAATGTAGAATCTCATTGACATTTTACTCACCGACATGTACTCTTCTGGCGTCATCGAGTACTCAGGATTAGGGTTCCTACCGACAATGTCTTCCTTCCTGACCCTCACGCCCCTGTCAGCCCAGAAGTGGCTAGCGGCCGTGACCTTCTGGTTGTACCACACCTGGGGGGTCAACTTCACACAAGCCCCAGGCAAAGTCCTCTGCGCCTTCTCCTGGTCCTCCTCGGCCACACGGTAAAAGCACTTCAATCATGCATAAGAGTCATGAGTTAGCACGGTGGGGTCATCAAGTATGAACATAACTCGAGAAATATGCCTTACCCAAAACTTGGTGATGACAGCATCAGCAGCTGTCGGAAAGCCCGGGACACGGGTAGTCTGGTAGTCCGCCCAAGTGGTAGCTAGCTTCCTGTCACCCTCGTGGGTAATGTGATAGCCCGGCCAGAACTTCCTAATCAGAGCTCCAACAAGGCTGTTAGGAAGGCGAGGCTTCGTCCCCGGAGGAAATGTCCAATTGCTGCACAATAATAAACGTTAGTACACAATAATTATTTATGACCAACATGAAATAAAATGTTTTAAATTGCCAAATTAGTACACTTACTCAAGGCCATCTGTAATAATAAGGGCTTTCGCCTCCTGAGTCCTAGGCTCAAACTTCTCGTCAGGGACTCCCGATTCCCCACGATTCCGCAATTTCTTCGGCCCCACCAACTCGCGGCTAGTGTCCGCCTCCGTATCGGTCCCCGCCTCCCTCTCGGTCCTCACCTCCCTCTCAGACTCTGCCTCCCTCTCGGACTCTGCCTCCCTCTCGGCCCTGAAAGGCTGCTCTGTCAGGAACAACTCAGGAGCCACGTCGCCAGAAGCAGAGGGTGGTGGGTCAAAGTCCACGCCTCCTCCCGTGGCACCTCGTCCTCGTCCTCCTCGACCTCGGCCTCGACCCCGTCCTCCGCCAGCAGGAGCAAGATCGGGGTAACGCGGATTGGGATTTGGCTGTCTCCCACTCCGTGTAGCACTTTTCTTGCGCTGCTTCAGCGCATTAAGCAAGGACGAACTGGTTGCCTTGCCGCTGCTCATATTGTTCAATCACCTGCATTAAGTAAGAGAAAACAGTTAAGCACAAAGACATAATAAAATGTATACACAAAGAATAAAGGCATAATGCAATTAAGAAAACAGTTAAGCACAAAGACAAAATAAAATGCATTAAAAAATAAATACTCACTATCATTTTCATTCTCATTCTCATTCACATTCTCATTCTCATTCTCACTATCACTATCTTTTGAGTAGAAATCTGTATTCTCATCGAAGGGTGTAGGCTCATCATCGTTGTCATTCTCGGTATGGAGCTTCTCGAGCATACTTATGTCATGTAGATTCACCACTGACTCACCCCGAGTTTCTACATCATTCCCAAGATCCTCAAGATCAACCGGTTCTAAATCAAAGTGTCCGAAGTCCTCTTGCTCTTGATAGAAAATTCCCTCGTACGTTAAAGGGTTAATGTTGTTGTAATCGTCCTCGGAGGGAATCGGTAGGTTACCATGTGGCGATACCTGGAACACGACTTCCCAGCCCTGGAGTTCCGCTTTCTGGCATGGGTAGGGCAAATAATAAACTTGGTTGGCTTGGTGAGCAACAACAAAGACGTCGGCTCCGCTATAGGTGGTTGAAGGCCTAACTTCAACTAACCCAATGGAAGGGGTACTTCTCAGTCCACCCCTTGGGTCAAACCAGTGGCACTTGAACACAACAAGATTGAGTTCGACATTCGTACGATTGAAGGTCAGCTCGTATACATTCTCTAACCTTCCGTAGTAATCAAGGGAATCGGCTCCTTTGGTGAACACCCCAGTATTTACCGTTTTTGCATTCGGTCGCCCTTTCTGGTGGGTCTCTGTATGGAAGCGAAACCCATTCACATCATACTTCTCATCAAGGTTGGAAAAAGCGTTAGGCGTAGGCGAAGCGTTTGGCCTTCGCCTAGAGCCTAGGCGGTGCTTAAGCGCCCTAGGCGTGGCCTAGGCGAGCATATAGTTTTTACCATCAAGGGTATATATGGGTTATTATATGTGATATACATTAATTTAGAGCATGTAAATGAGTAAACAACCAACGACCGCCATTGGAATATGGCCCAGCTAGCTAAAAAGTGAAAAAAATTAATGATTTCTTGCTCGATAATAAAATTTATTAGTTATCCTGCCTAGACTTCCGCTTATGTTCTAGGCGAGGCGTTTGTCTACCGCCTAGTGCCTAAGTGTGCTTAAGCGTTGCCTAGGCGCCGCCTAATCCAACAGTGCTTCTCATACTTCATGACGACACTGTTACAACCTTGGGAAACACATTTCAGCTCATCTGACATCTCAACGTTGGGATCAGCTCCCTACAGGTACAAGAGGAATTTGTTGCGTTCAGTAGTTACGTGGAATAAGAGCGACAAGTCACATATTGCAAGGTAAGAGGGACAGGTTAGAAATTACTTTTTCCATAAACCAGGACACAAAGTTTTTTTTATTTCCGGGAGCACCCTCTTTCAGTAGAGTGTCCAACTCCATGGGAGAGGGATCAGTCGGTCCCGGCCACTATTCATCCGTGAAATCGCTAAGAAGGAGAAAATAAGCATTAGACGGAGACCGAGTTACTAGCTGCATAGAGAAATAGGGTGTTCACCATTTTACCTAATGAAATCGACCACTTCCTTCATGTTCATAAGCACATAGAGCATTATGCAATCCTTCTCTTCCTTCGGCAACCTATATTTTACTCCTTTACCGGCCTTGCCACCGGGAAATTGGAATAGTTCGAGATTGGGGTCATTCTTGGGCAGGTCGACATTGTAACGAGAGACCGGGTTATGCATAGTGGGAACATCATCGGGCCAGTAGGTTGTCGCGGCGTCTGCCATCTCCCGAAGGCATGTTGCTTCAGCTATGCATGCTTCAATCTTGGCTTTGTTTCCAGTTATCTTTCGAATATACTTAAACTCTCTCTCAATACAAAATTGCCAACAAAATTGCACCGGCCCCCCCAATAGTGCCTCGTTCGCGAGGTGCACAATGAGATGTGCCATCGGAGTAAAGAAGCCTGGCGGAAAGATCATCTCCAAATTGCATAGCAACTCCGGCACCTGAACTTGCAGCTTCTCAATCACCAGAGGACATATCTGCTTAGCACAGAGGGTGCGGAAGAAATGGCTCAACTCCGCAAGCACTCGCCATACTTTTTCGGGGAGATACCCTCGAACCATCACCGGCATCAGCCGCTCAATCCATATATGATAGTCGTGACTCTTGAGCCCGTTGACTTGTCTCGTCAAAAGATTGACTCCCTTACTTATATTCGAACAATAACCGTCAGGGAACATCACGACGTATTTGAGCCACCTAAATGACTCCTTCTTTTGGACATTATCAAGGCAGTAGTAGGCATGCGGCTTGAACCAATTCTTTCGACGGACAGTAGGAGGCTGCATGTGTAATCTCTTCCTATCACAAAGCTTCTCAACATCAACTCTAGCCTTGACATTATCCTTTGACTTCCCAGGAATGTTCAGGACTGTGTGAAAAAGGGACTCCCCGACATTCTTTTCGGTGTGCATCACATCGATGTTATGGGGAAGTTCGAGGTCCTTGTAATACACGAGATTCGTTAAGGCTGCCACGTGAGTCCAATTATGCGTTACACCATATCCCGCAAATTGATGGCCAGTTCCCGGCGCCGCGGGCACGAGAGCACGTATCTCGGCATCAACAACTGCACCCTCGAACTTTGGTACCTCTTTTACTTCATGCACAACTTTGCCCTTCTTGAAGTTCTTTCTATCTTCTCTGAACGAATGATTTCTTTTGAGGTACTGTCGATTCGTGTCAAACGCAACATATTTGCGACCCGACTTTAGCCAAAGGAACTCAAGTCGGTGCCTGCACACTGGGCATGGCCACTTACCAGCTGTACACCATCCGCACGTTAGGGCGTACCCGGGCATGTCATGCATAGTATCCTACCCGGGCATGTCATGCACGTTAGGGCGTACACTCGGATCGTCTACCCCCCTAGACGTTCCTCTGACAGGGGTAGACCGGCGTAGCTCTCTCTTGTTTTGTGTTTGTTTAGGTCATAGGGTGATGTCAAACCATGTTGGTTCATAAGTTGGGGCACTATCCTACCCGGTTTCACCTCGACGGGGAGATTCCACCCTTATACGGGCCCGGAACCTTCGCCTCTAGGTTAGAGCGCATGCATGCGAGGGGGGACACATGCAAGCACCTAT
This sequence comes from Avena atlantica, assembly GCA_910589765.1. NCBI lineage: Eukaryota > Viridiplantae > Streptophyta > Magnoliopsida > Poales > Poaceae > Avena > Avena atlantica. The sequence continues at coordinate 31,013,285 of OU342733.1, forward strand.
ATATACCAACCTCTAACCACACCCACACACACATATGCTAGGGGCACATGCAAGTTTTCATCTCATTCTGATGTTCTCGTGGTCTTCCTCCGGCGAAACCCTGATCTCTGTGCACACTCGGATCGTCTACCCCCCTAGACGTTCCTCTGACAGGGGTATCCCGGCGTAGCTCTCTCTTGTTTTGTGTTTGTTTAGGTCATAGGGTGATGTCAAACCATGTTGGTTCACAAGTTGGGGCACTATCCTACCCGGTTTCACCTCGACGGGGAGATTCCACCCTTATACGGGCCCGGAACCTTCGCCTCTAGGTTAGAGCGCATGCATGCGAGGGGGGACACATGCAAGCACCTATATATACCAACCTCTAACCACACCCACACACACATATGCTAGGGGCACATGCAAGTTTTCATCTCATTCCGATGTTCTCGTGGTCTTCCTCCGGCGAAACCCTGATCTCTGTGCACACTCGGATCGTCTACCCCCCTAGACGTTCCTCTGACAGGGGTAGCCCGGCGTAGCTCTCTCTTGTTTTGTGTTTGTTTAGGTCATAGGGTGATGTCAAACCATGTTGGTTCACAAGTTGGGGCACTATCCTACCCGGTTTCACCTCGACGGGGAGATTCCACCCTTATACGGGCCCGGAACCTTCGCCTCTAGGTTAGAGCGCATGCATGCGAGGGGGGACACATGCAAGCACTTCATGTGGTCGTGGTGAGTGCTATTGAGAACCACATGCGATAATAACACTTACAAACATATAGAAATTTCTCGGGGTGTGAGAAGATTCGCAACGACATTTCATGTGGACGTGTAGACTGCTATTCAGAGGGTACGAAATTATCCAATTAATAAAAAAATATATAAATAATTGATGCAAATACAAAATATATGAAAAATAGAGAAGGCTACACGTATGCTACGCCGAGGGTGACCGTCGGCGTACGTTTCTGGTACGCCGAGGGTGGCCGTCGGCGTATGCTATGCCGAGGGTCGCCGTCGGCCTAACCGACGGCACCGTTAGCGCGCGTCGTCCGTGCTGCCGGCATGTGCCACGCGTCCGCTAGCTACGCCGAGGGCCGCCGCTACGCCGAGGGTGACCGTCGGTGTAGTGTATGCTACGCCGACGGCTTGGCTACGCCGAGGGCTGGCCAGTTGGGCTGGCCCGGTGCGGTGCTACGCCGACGGCCCCGATGTTTGGCCGTCGGCGTAGCCGGCGGCCGTCGGCGCATCTGGCCATTCCTGTAGTGCAGGGTTGTATCGCTATTCCATTTTTATCTTTGAACGGCCATCAGAATCGCGGTAACTTTCAACGTCCACTAGGGACATTGCATGGCGCTCTCAAGCATGCATGCTTTCATCCGCGTCGCCGTCGTACGGAACCACCAGGCGGGCGGGCGGCAGGGCCGGCCGGCGTGGCACATGCCACGTCCCTCCTCCCCGGCCTCGGGTTTCCCAGGCGATTCCACGGGGCGGATCCAGGCCCCTGGCAACCAGGGCCACGGTCCGAGGCGTGGCGACGATGCTCAGGCTTGATGATGCATTATAGCAAAGTTTTAGAAGGCATTGTAACTAAAATTACTGGAGGTGGCCCGGGGCATAGTGAATTTCTAGATCCGCCACTTCCATGCGTTAGTCCCCATCACCCACACGAGTCCCCCGCCCGCGCCACAAGCTCTCCTGGTTGCGCCGGCGCGATGCGTCCATCGCCATCTTCGACCGACCGGCCACCGAGAAGAAATTCCTGCGCCGGAACGATGGACGCAGACCTCGCCTCACCTGGCACTTAGTTTTCGCATCCACGTGAAGTCACATGCGCTGCGCCTGCGCGTGCTGTGCTCACGGATGCAGCCATAGATTATTCATGCTTCTTGAATGGTCACCTGAGACCGGCCGGTCGTTCAAAACAAAACAAAAACTGAGACCGGCCGGCCGTCTTGCTGATGGCGCATGCTAAATTGTCAACTGAATCGTCTAAAATGTGGACTCTGGGCACGTCTGTGAACAGTGAGCTTCCTGCCTGGACGTACGCGTTGTCAAACGATACAGTTCCTAGTTGAGTGAACCATCGCTAATGTGATACTTCATCCGATCTAAATTAATTGACTTTGATTTGTCCAGATTCGGATGCATCTAGACATGTATTAGTGTTAGATTCATCTGAATCTAGACAAATCTAAGTTAACTAATTTGAACCCGTTTAGATATACTTCTAAATTGTCAACTGACCCACTAAAATGAATGAATCTACACATTAAAACATGACTAAAGCCATGTGTTTTAGGAAAAAGCTAGAATGTCTTATACTATTAGTGAATGGAGGGAGTAGTACCGCTCCTTAGGATAGCCCTTGTGGCGAGAACCGGGAAGAACGGGAAGAACAGATCAGTCGACACATGCTACAGCCATATTCCCATCGTTGAAATTGTCAATTTTGGGAGAACAACCTTGACCCTCTTGGACCGGTTGGGTACATGTTAAATATGCTAGGAAAAGCCTCTAGCGTGGCGTATACAAGGAGAATACGTATATGATGGTGTACTACACCATTACATATACGTATCAATATTACAACTCTAACACCCCCTTAATCTAAACCTAGGAGAGGTTTAGATTACGCTTAAACTCATCTAATTTCTTAGAACATAACACTTTGGTAAAGCCATATGCAATCTGATCCTTGCTAGATATAAACCTAACATCAAGTAACTTATTTGCAACTCGTTCTCTAACAAAATAAAAATCAATCTCAATGTGTTTGGTACGAGCATGAAAAACTGGATTAGCAGACAGGTAAGTGGCACCAAGATTATCACACCAGAGACATGGTTTTTCCTTGAGTGTTACTCCAAGTTCTCTTGATAGTGTTTCAACCCATATAAGCTCAGTCGTGGCATTTGCAAGTGCTTTATATTCAGCCTGAGTGTTTGACCTGGACACAGTAGATTGTTTCCTGGCACTCCAGGATATGACGTTGGGACAAAAAATATTGCAAATTCACGAGTAGAACGCCTGTCATCAAGATCACCTGTCCAGTCTGCATCTGAAAATGCACTAAGAAGAGTTGAACAAGATTTTTGAAAGGTTAGGCCAACCTTTCTTGTACCTTGTATATACCTCAAGATCCGTTTTACCGCAGTCCAATGTGTAATTGTAGGTGCATGAAGATATTGACAAACCTTGTTTACTGAAAACGATATATCAGGTCTAGTCAATGTTAAATATTGGATCCCACTGACAATACTCCTGTAGTATGTCATATCTTCAGGACCAAGAGGAGAGCCGTCCGTCAAGGTCAATGTATCAGTGGTAGATAAAGGTGTTGGGCAAGGCGTGCAAGAGCTCATACCCACACGAGCAAGCAAATCTGAAGCATATTTTTCCTGAGTCAAAAGCAGGCCATTGGACTGTTTGTGAGTCTCAAGTCCTAAAAAGAAATGCAACTCTCCAAGATCCTTAAGGGCAAAGTCGGAACTGAGATTATGAAGAAGTGCAGAGATAGCCTGATCTGAGGAACTGGTCACAACAATATCATCCACGTAAATAAGTAGGAACATAGTGATACCTGACTTATTGAAAAGAAATAAGGATGTATCAGCTTTAGAAGGTATGAAACCAAGGGTATGAAGCTTGGCGCTTAATCGTGAGTACCAAGCACGAGGAGCCTGTTTCAAACCATATAGAGCTTTGTCAAGTTTGCACACATGTGTTGGAGCAGCGGAAGACACAAAACCTGGTGGTTGTTTCATATAAACCTCCTCTTCCAGAACACCATGTAGAAACACGTCCTTAACATCTAGCTGTCTGAGACTCCAATCTCGAGAGACTGCTATAGATAAGACAAGTCTAATGGTAGCAGCCTTAACAACAGGACTAAAAGTATCCTTATAATCTATACCATAACGTTGCTTAAATCCTTTTGCAACCAGACGTGCCTTGTACCTGTCAATGGAACCATCAACATTTTTCTTGACACGGTAAACCCACTTACAGTCAATAATATTCTTATTGGGGCTTGGGGGCACAAGATGCCAGGTATTGTTGGCAATGAGAGCATTGTATTCTTCTTGCATGGCATTGTTCCAATTTGTATCTGCTAAGGCATCCTTTAAGTTTGTGGGTTCTCCTGTAGCTGCTAAAAGGCACCAGCGAATAGTACCATCAGTCCGGGTTTTTGGCTGTGTAATACCTCTTTGTAGTCGTGTTTGAATACGGGGAGCAGAATTATCCACATAAGATCCTGCACCTGGATCTGGTGAAGCATCAGCTGTCACAGGGGATAGCGACACATCCGCGTCCGTGTCCACCGTCGCTGGGGATCGCATTGATGGCGACAAAGGCGGGTCCGGGGACAGCAACGCATGCGGGCCTGGCGAGGCGACAAACGACCTGGGCAACGTGTCGACTCGGTGTTGGTGCGGGTCGCACGAGCGGGACCTGGCCCGGGAGTGGCGGGCCTCACAGGGAGACGTGGCAGGCGCGCACTGGCGCGGCTCTGGCGATAGCGACCGCGACACGGCACGAGACACCGCGCGCGCACGATTCGAGGCTGATCGCTGGCAGGGATCAGCGCTGATCTCATTTGTCCTTTCTTCCTCTTGTGTGCTGTTATTGCATGTACTGTTTGGAATGTTGTTTGCAGAATTTTGCTCAGAATTTGACAATTCTTCTTCGTGTACTATTTGAGGAGTAACCTGCAAAGGGACAACAGGAGGAACAATCTGCAAAAACTGGTCATTAGTATGCACACCCCTATCATCAGAAGGCAAAGGAGTATGATCAGAAGGAAGTAAACGGATTTCTTCACGAAGACGGCGACCGGCATTAGGATGTAGGGATGAAAAAGGAAAGACATTTTCATCAAAGACAACATCACGAGAGACATAAACACGGCCAGTAGTGATATCCAGACATTTAACTCCTTTATGCAAGGGACTATAGCCAATAAAAACACATTGTTTGAAACGAAAAGATAGTTTACGTGTGTTGTATGGAGGAAGATTGGGCCAACAAGCACAGCCAAATACACGTAGTGGTTTATAGTTGGGTTTGACTTGAAATAATTTTTCAGTGGGTGTCATGAAATCAATGACCTTAGAGGGAAGCAAATTGATAAGAAAAGTGGCAGTAATGAAAGCATCATCCCAAAACTTGAGAGGCATAGATGCATTAGCCAAAAGCGTAAGTCCAACTTTAACAATATGACGATGTTTATGTTCAGCGGAGCCATTTTATTGATGAGCATGAGGACAGGAGACATGATGAGTGATGCCTACGCGTTGAAAGAAACCGTTGAGTTTTTCATATTTGCCTCCCCAGTCAGTTTGCATTGTGATAATTTTCTTATCATATTTGCGTTCAACATATTGTTGAAAATCAAGAAACACTTGATACACATCTGACCTCTTTTTAAGCAAATAAATCCATGTAAACTTACTATAATCAACAATGAAACTCACATAATAGGCATGTTTCCCTACAGATAAGGGAGCAGGTCCCCATACATCAGAAAAAACCTGTTCCAATGGAACAGTGGATACACTGGTTGACACAGGGTATGGCAACTGATGACTCTTAGCCTGTTGGCAGGGGTCACATACATAAGAGTTTGTGTCTGGAGTATGGGCCAGATTATTTTTCCTAATTATTTCCTGAAGAGTAAAAGATGAAGGATGCCGTAAACGATGATGCCAGGTGGAGGATGAAGGCTTGATGGTGACAAGTGCACGCTTGGATGATGGACCAGTGGAGACATGAACAAGGGGGTAGAGTCCACCGGAGCAAGGGCCTCTAAACAGGATTTCATGTGTGTCCTGATCCTTAATCAAGAAAAAGAAGGGGTGAATTTCAATAAAGGCATTATTGTCTAGGGCAATTTTGTGGGCAGAAAGTAAATTCATGGATGAACTAGGAACATGAAGAATATTATTGATATGCAATGAGCTATGCGGGGTGTGCAAAACAGAATGACCAATGTTTGTAATTCCCATACCTTGCCCACTAGCAGCATGAACACGATCACGGCCTTGATAATTTTCATAAATCTGAAGTTTGTTGAGCTGTCCTGCTACATGATTTGTTGCACCAGTGTCCATGTACCAGTTAGTGTCAACACCATAGGCACCTTTGGGATGATCATTGGGAGCATCGTCATCGTCATCATCACCATAGCGCCACCAACAGTCTCCGGCAGCAGGACCCTCTTTCTTGCAAATCTGACAAAAAACTCCCTCCTGGAATGGTGTGGCAATGCGGCCACGATTCTTGCGCCCCCCTTTGGACCGCCGTGGCTGGTCAGGACGAGGAGGAGCAGGGTGCGGTGGAGGGTTAGGCGGGCGATATGGTGGGTTTGTAGGGCGCATTGGTGGTGGTATGTAGGGATAGTAGGTAGGAGGCATGGAGTATTGAGGTTGTGTGGGATATGTAGGAGGCATATATGGTGGGGATGTGTGGGTTTGGGTCGGATATGTATAGGGAGGATTGTATGGCTGTGGCGGTGGTGTGTATGGATGGGTTGGTTGTGTGTAAGATGGAGGCTGATAGGGTGGCGACTGATATGGTGGAGATTGGGTAGGTGGTGGTGGGCGTAGAGGCGCACCCCCATAAGAAGGAGGGGTACGACGAGAGGCAGCATTAATAGAAGATGTAAAATTTGCTGGCGCCTGTCCAGTAGCAAGTAGCATGGCATCCCGACTTTCACAGGCTAGAAGCTGAGCACACATATCATTGAGAGAGGTGGAGGGAACAACATTAATAGCAGCAACAAGATTGTTGAACGAGCCATCAAGGCCATTCATGATCTAATCCTTCAACTCATCATCATCATCAATAGGCTTCCCAGCAGCAACAAGTTTAGATGCAAAACCTTTCATCTTGGTAACGTACTATTGCGCAGTGATGTCGAGCTTTTTTGTGTTGGTAAGGGATCCTCGAAGTGTAGACACCCGAGACTTGGATTGTGTGGCGTACATGTCATGAAGAGCACGCCACACATCAACAACATGGTGAAGGCCGAAAACATGTGGAAGAACATCCTCGGACAGAGAATTGACAAGAAAACTGACCACTTGTTGATCCTTGATGATCCACTCATCATAGCTTGGATTTGGAACAAAGAACTTTTTATGATTGTCATCTTCAGCTTCAATCTTTTACGACGGAGCCCGATCGGTCCCCTCTAGGAGTCCCATGACTCGAGCAGCACGCAGGGTAGGGAGAGCCTGTGTCTGCCAATAGCGAAAATTCTCACGAGTAAGCTTCATGGCGGGTGGGGCACCAAGGGTGGATGACCCCGCGTGGAGTGGGAGGACGACGCTGTCATGATCCCGGGAACAAGCTGTGGATAAGAACGAACAGAAGGGGACCGATCGGACTGCTAAAGAAGCAACACGATCGGATCTAGGGTTTTGTGGGGTTTTGGTGGTGTGGGATCGTGGGTTGTAGAGGGGCAGCCGCAAGGAAAAGTGGAGCGGCGGCGACAAATCCTGGTCTTGTCCTGCAAGTCCTGGTCCTGGGAGATCCTGGTGACGCGGCGCAAGGGCGCCGGCGGCGAAGGCGGCTAGAGGTGTGGAGGAGGAGGGACCTCTGATACCATGTCAATTTTGGGAGAACAACCGTGACCCTCTTGGGCCGGTTGGTTACATGTTAAATATGCTAGGAAGAGCCCCTAGCGTGGCGTATACAAGGAGGATACGTATATGGTGGTGTACTACACTATCACATATACGTATCAATATTACAACTCTAACAGAAATGACCGTTCTTCTCCCGCACGAAGAGCTCAACTCGGTTTTGGGATATCGATTTGGGAATGAATGCGGGAAAAGAGAACACGGTAAGCGTTGCTTTGAGGAAGAAGACAACTATACTCTGAGATTTAGGATAACACATGGCGCATATCATGCGGAGGAGATACAATACCCCCGTCCCCTTCCGTAGTCTTTATCCGCTCCACTGTCTCAATGCCTCATCACTCATTGTCTTTTGATCATGCTCAAGATAGAAGAACTCTTGTCTCTTCTGAGCTGAACCTTATGTTGTCCTATCGCATCTTAGCCCTCGCAGTCCAATCATTCTCCATGTTTCCGCTATCAAATGACACACGTCGGTATTTTGCTTCATCCAAGTAGACGGACCCGTCTCCGACGCTCTACATTTGGTGGATTCTGGCACATATGGCGGGCAGCTACTCGTCGCAGGGGCTTACGTGAACGACAGGGGCGAAGCTAGCTCCCGGTGACCTGGGGCAGCTGCCCGGACTCGTCCGGTGACTCTCCATTGAGGATTAGCTTAATTAAAGTGCTTAGTACTGATTTTTTTGGGGGCAAGGTTGACCACCGTACCTGTTTATGGGGATATCTCCGGCTCCGTGACTATCCTAGCTCCACTACGGGCAAACTGGCAGGCTCATCAAGGGATTTAAACTAAAATAATTTATACTAAACTCTTATACTTTGTTAGAAAATATTTTATCATTTGTACTCTTGAAAGGTACAATTTTCCAGATTTATGCCACACACCTAACCACATAAAAATTTAATATTTTTAGTTATAGTGTTATTTGTTATGTATTATAATTATATCGTTGAAAACACTTGCATTATGCTAAGCTCAAACTGTAATCCGTAACATTATTTTCTTCATAAATCATAATTTGATAACTACATAAACCATTTATGTATAATATTATGTTAGACATCTCTAAAGCATGTGGTATAAAAAATATTAATAGCTTACCTAAAAAAATATATTAATAGCAGTATCCGGTGTATGACTTGGTAAGCATATATATCGAAACTTCGAGAGTGTAAACTAGACTTTCGGCTGATTCTTTACTGATTTTTTCTGGTTACATGTGTCTTGTGAGGTATAGTGAGTTTAGTACTAAGTTCACGGTGTGTGCATACTTCGCATTTGGTAATGAAATAGCAGTCAAAACTAGTAATCGTCGATAATTAAGAAGTAATAATCGTCTACAATGTGCTAGGTATTATATCTTGTAAACATGTGCTCTTGAGAGTTCTGAAACAAGGAACTAAACGATAGATTTTAGTAAACCCTATAGGACTTATATTAGAGCAAGACCAGCAACCAGACTAGACAGGTTGCCATGGAGTAAAATTGTTTGTTCCAATGTACCTGGTACACACTATTGATCTAGTGGACTTGCACCTACATATTAAGTTATTTAGATACTTGATGGTACATTGAAATATAAGACGGCTGCTCCTCAGATTTGCTTCCATCCGTGCTCCTTGCGACGTGGCAATCATCCAACCACGCCCCGCCGAGTCCCTTTTTTCTCAAAAATAAAATCGCAAGAAAGGAAACCCGGGGCTAGATCGCTCGGCATCATCGCCCTCCTGCGCATCCTACGGAGAAAAAATAATAATATCGTCATCCCCTTTGGTCCAATCTTTACCATTGATATATCGTCTGTTCCTAGCCTGCCGTGGAGGCGAAGGGGAACATCAGCGAGGCGTTTTCTACTACGTGGTGGTTCCGATCCTAGCCGGCCATGGAGACGAGGGGGAGTGGAACTGCGACTCAGTGCCCTCTTCCTCAGCTCGGTGGTGCCGTTGGGTTCTTCTCCGGGCCGCTCTTTTTCGCTTGCTATTGCGTTTTGAATGCCCCGTTGGGAAACCCCAAGAGTAAGGTATGATGCATCACATCAGCAAGTTTTTCCTTAGTAAGAAACCGAGGTTATCGAACTAATATGAGGTTGCAAACGCCTCAAAGATGTTGCAAGCAACGTGGAAACCTGCACAACATAAACTCAAGACTTTGCCCCAACTAACAGTGAGGTTGTCAATCTCATTGGTTGCTGTAACAAAGGATTAACTGTATGGTGTGGAAGGTGATGATGGTTTGTAGCAAGTAAATAGTAACAGTGGAAGATGTATCAATGGTAAAGATTGGACCGGGGTCCATAGTTTACTAGAGGTGCTCTCCTTAGATAAACAACATGGCATGAAGGGTAAACAAATTACAGCAGGACAATTGACAGGAACTGAGCAAGGCATAACAATGCAATACTAGACAAAAAGATCCTATGAGATTCGATTGGGCAATACAACAATATACATAGACCTCCATCCAACTGCATCTATGACTAAAAGTCCACCTTCAGGTTATCATCCGAACCTCCTCCAGTATTAAGTTGCAAGAAATAGACAACTGCTTTAAGCAAAGTGTGTAAGGTAAATAATCCACTTGTTCCATGAACAAGAGACCATTGTTTTCTCCCTAGTGGCAACAACACATCTACAACTGAGGAGATTTCTGTCACTTCCCTTAAAAACTAGAGGCATGAACCCACTATCGAGCATAAATACCCCCTCTTGGAGTTACTAGCAACTATTTGGCCAAGATAACTACTAACAACGGAGAACATGCAAGATCACAAACAAAACAGACATGATAGAATCAATAAGACAAAACCATTAATTAATCTGACATAGTAATCTCAATATCCATCGGATCCCCACAAACACAACATGCATGATTACAAATAGATTAGATCTTGATCATGAACGGATCTCACAAGATCTATACATAAAAGCACACGGAGGAGATACAACCATCTATCTACTACATGGACCCGTAGTCTAAGGTGGAACTACTCACGCTTCATACCGGAGAAGAAGGCCTCCGGGATGATCTCCCCTCTGGCAAGGTGCCGAGAATAACTTTAGATCCCCCCGATCTAGGGACGATGGTGGCGGCGGCTACAGACGGTTTCATGGAGTTTTGATCGGGTCTTTAGGGTTTTGGCATCAGGGACTTCTTATATGCGAAGAGGCGAGGCTGGGAGGCGGCCAGGGGGCCCACACCCTGCCCAGGCACGGGCCTACCCTAGGCCGCGCTTGGGGGGTGGCCAACCTGTGGCGCCCCTTCGTCTCTCCTCTGGACTCCGTGTTCTTCTCGGTAAAATATTGACTTTGGCTTTTGTCCCGTCCAATTCCGAGAATATTGATTTTCTTCCTTTCTGGAACCAAAAAACAGAAGAAAACAGGCAACTGGCACTGTGGCAACTTGTTAATAGGTTAGTTCCAGAAAACATATAAAAAACACCTCAAAGTGTAGACAAAGCAAAGTATATACTAAACAATCATGGAACATCAAAAACTATAGATACGTTTTCGACGTATCAAGCATCCCCAAGCTTAACTCCTGTTCGTCCTCGAGTAGGTAAGTGATAAAAGAATAATTTTTTAGATGACATGCACCTTCACAATAAAGATCAAACCATTTGCAAGCATTGAAAGCTGGGATCAAAGAACTCTAAACATGTGCATGAAAAGATGGAGTTCTAACAATAATACAAAGTAACTATGCATACAACATGAAAGGCTACAAACAAAGATCATGAATAACATGCATTGAAAAACGTTTGTTTGTTTCACATATAGAAAACATGGCATAGTGGCAATCATATTGTCCCTCATAGAGTAGCAAATAGATGCATAGGATACCTTCAAAGTTCATAAGAGAGACTAGATACAAATAGCACAAGAACAAGCAATATCAACAATATGCATCAATCAATAAGTTTTGGGACAATGCACATAGAACTAAGAATGACCACTATGCTCTCTTAATGGTTCCTAAAGGTAGAAGGTGGAGACTCAATATAATAGTGTAAGAAAGGTCCTTCATAAAGGAAAGAAGGGATTTCAAGTTTTAAAAAGAGCTTCCAAAAATTATGGTACTTGTTAGCTTTCAGCCCTCATTGCCTGTATCATAAGAATCTTGAAGTGATTAAGGTTAAAGTGAACAAACTATGGAGTATATGCTTGACAAAGTATAAGTTGGCAATCTCATGTCCCTTAAATATGAGGGCCACACCTCATGCTACTCAACTTCAGTCACCTGTAAGTTCTTGTCATAGTAAGTACATGCGTATCATAAAGAACCGCCAACGGGGTACCCCTTGCACATGGTACAGGAGCTATCCCATAACCAAAATGAGAAAGCAAGCAGACAATGAGCATCTCCTCGATCTTTTTATTTACTATGTGCATAGCTTTTTGTTGAGCATGCTTCACAGAATGCTCATTATGGTGATGCTGCAAGTTTCCACCATGATTAGGCATGGCTTAGGCTAGCGGTCCAGGCGTTTCTCTAACACAAAATACATAACTTCATGGACTTACAAGCTCCCTCTTTATTTCACACCGATGACATCCATAGACAAAAGAGTATGATATCAACTGTGTATAAAGTACAAGTGCAATGTTGAAACCGTTTCCCATGACAACATGGTTCTGCTAATTCCAACATATAAGTGCAAACATATACAACATAGACGACACAATGGTTCAAGTTTATTAGGGGCAAATAATATAAAGTGTGCCATCAAGTTCGTGAGGGCTTTAATCACTAAGTTTTCGCATAACAAAATACTTTTTAATTGGAAGATAGCTGAAAACAATAATATACTTGGAATGGTGTAACACACCATGCATAGAAATTTATAGTGGACACTTTGGAATAACTTGGTTCATTGAGAGTTGGAAGCATGAGTAGATCTTACTCATACAAGTTGAGACTAGCAAAAGACTGGGAGCAACCAACTAAGAGAGCAATAATGGCTATAATCATGTAGAGCGACAAAACATTACTAATCAAAGCATAAAGTGGTAATACAAGTCAAGGACTAAATGATCATAGAGGCTATGGTAACTTGTTCATAGCCATAACATAGTGTGAGCATGTGCCAAGTCAACCCAAACAAAACATTAAAGGAGAATACCACAAACACTATGCTTTTGTATGCTAAAACAACGCATGATTCTTTTAAGGCACACTAAGCAATCTCATTGACTTGGAGCAAGTCATGATACAACAATAATCACTAAGCATAAGGTCAAAATAAAACCTAGCATGGCATGCTAAAGTCTACGTCACTGTCAATACAAGCTCCTCTTGCACTTCCAAGAAAGAACTTTCTACTCCTTTCCAACACCAATCGACTTTGAAACAACACAGCGAGAACGGGGGTCCAAACTACTTTATTCAAGCAAACTAAACAAACTAAGCAAAGAAAACGAAAACTAAGACGCTCCAAGAACAACACAACGGTACATGAAACAATAAAAACGAAGTGTCTAGACATACCTGAGCCTTTTATTGATAAATAAGGGGATGCTTTGGGCATACCCAAGCTTTGACGCTTGTACCTCTTGGATATTTCTTGGGGTGACACCGGGATTGCATCCTCAAGCTTGATATTTTGTCCATTCTTTATCTCATTACATTATTCTCTCTCTACACCTGGAAATTTTCCTTCATACAATCTTTATTAGCAACATTAGTGTATTCAAAAGATAATAGACCCTTAGGTTTAGCTTTAGAACAGCAAAACTTTCACTAAAAACACAAGCTACTATATCAACTCCTTCAAAAATCTCAATTTCCCAAAAAGAACCCAAAAAGGAATCAATAAGAAGCAAATGCAAATAATGGCAAAAATCTGTCAAAACATACCAGCAGGTAGAAACCGATTTTTTCGAAGACCTTCTGTTGTTTAAATCAAAAAGTGTTGAACTAACGAAAGTTATCTAACATTCTGGGGGATTTATTCGTAAATTTTCAGATCAATACGACTTACAGAGACTCCTCACGAATTTTTATGGTAAAGGACAAAATATGTTTCGGGACAACAAATCCCCAAATCTTACTTCCCTCTCATTAGAGGTCATTCTTGGCACAAAAAGCAAACAAAAATAATAAAGAGAGGTCATTACTGAAGTAATAACTTCCAAGACTCAAGAAAACTCTTGGGTTATCTCCCAACAAGTACTTTTCTTTAACGCCTTTAAGTTAGGCATGATAGTTTGAGAAGATGCTCTCATAAGAAATATAAATTAAAGTAAAAGAGAGCATTAAGAAGCAAATTAAAAACACATTTAAGTCTAACCCACTTCCTATGTATAGGAATCTTGTCAGAAAATAAATCAAAGAAGCAAAAAGCAACAAGCATAGGAAAGTAAAACAAGTGCAACTTCAAGATTTTCAACATAAAGAGGTTAAACTTAATATTGTTGAGATACATAAGACCATTTTTCCCTCTCTTATAATAACTTTTAGTAACATCATGAATAAACTCAACAATATAACTATCACATAAAGCATGCTTTTCATGATCTACAAACACATAATTTTTTATCAAGTTCAAAAATAGTGGGCTTAAAACCTTTAAACCCACTTTTAGCAATTTTATAATAAGGTAACTGATCATTCGACATAGGATCATCATCTAGAGCTTTATCATAAACATGCATTTAGAAGTTAGGCACAAATATAGAATTATCATAGATAACAGGAGCATAACTATTATCACAAGTTTTACCCATAGAAGATATTTCAAAAGAATCCACAGGAGCATAACTCTATTTTTTGGTTTTGCTATAATATCGTAATTTTTTTGCTACAAGTTTATGCTGAACTCTTCAGCCATGTATTCGGCGAAGTTAGTTTTTTGCTACATTATAAGAACTTTGTTGCTACAAGCCGCAAGCGTCTTGCGATTTTGCTACAACAGTGTCAATTTTTGCTACAAGGTCTCCGACGAGAATCACCATCGAGTTTTTTCCGACAATCTCTTCGACGAAGTCGGTTTTGCTACATTTGCACAACTTTTTTGCTGTATGGTCTCCGGCGAGACGTTCTATTTTCTGAAACGAACCTAGCTTTTGCTTCAGAAGCAAACGCGGCAACATTTGTGGAATATTTTACAGCAAAAGCGGGATTTGGACGATTTTGGAGGACACGCATCACGCAGGGGAGCATGACGATGGGAACTCCCCCATTGTCCAAGGGACGCCTTAGGGGTTTCCCTATACAATGCTCTTACCGTCTGTTAGCATGAGGATGCCTGAAGACATTCTCCTGCCGGGCCGGCCTAGGAATTCTACTAATTCTTTTTCAAAAAATGTCTAAGTTTGCAATTTTTTCATATTCTAGAAAACATTTAAAATTTGAAAAAGTTTCGAACCAAGACATGTTGACATATAAAATTTTCAAATTTTCAAAAAAAAAACAGATTCAAAATCATTATTATTTAAATTTGAAAATTGTTTATATTTCAAAATTGTTCAAACTAAAAGATGTTCATATTTTAAAAAAACATATTTGCAAAACTGTTCAGATTTGAAGATTATTTAAACTTTCAAGTTTATTTTTAATAACATCTCAAAAAAGTTTATTTTAACAAAAAAGAAAAAAACATGAAAAAACAAAACAATAGGAAACAATAAAAAACCAAAGCAAAAACCAGATCAAAATGTTCTGGAACCTTTCAAAATACAGAAATACAAACCTCTAGTAGGCCGGCCCGCTAAGAAATTAGGGATGGGAGTAGGGTATGGGTCAGTGCAGTAACCGACGCTCTCAGCGTCGGGTAGGAATTGTCCGCTAAGAATGGATTTGTATTAAGTAATCCAAATGAGTCTGATTAAGAGGCCCAAAGAATCTGACATCTACGTGGGCCTATGGGGGCTTAGCGAGGAAGCACTTTATTTTGTATTTGTGACAAAGTCACCCGTTTTGGCCTGGTAAAAAAATCATGAAGAGCAGCCCCTACAATCTATCTATCTATCTATTTATCTATCTATCTATTAATTTACGTTAAGATAGATTCGTCTATATAGTTTTTGGTTCCGATTTTTCATTGGACGGATTTGCTCCTGGCAGTTGAGGGTATTTACTTGACGTGCCACCACCAAGTTGATCTGGTAAGTCAATGAAAGAAAAACGAAAGGGCCGTACTACGCGTCTCCTGGGGATATTTCTCCAAAATCCTCCGGATCCTCCTGCTGACACGTATCCTTCAAAAATCCCTAAAATCTCATTTTTGCTACAAACATACCCGTTTTTATAAATAGTCCCGTTTTTGTAGCAAAAAAGGTTTGACCCAGAAAAAATAAAAATAGACTAGACCTCGCCGGAGATCTCGCCAGAGACCTCGCCGGCGACCATGTAGCAAGAAAGTTTCTGCAAAATTGAATATGAAGGTGTGTTATATCTGCATTATATGAGAACTCACTTAAATGTTTCAGCAAAATTGTAACTTTCCAGTGCTTGTTGGGGAGACTAACAATTATAGTCAGGGACCATAACTGTCGTTTCTTTTCGTGTGTAATATTTTGAATTCAGTTGTTCAGACTCAGTTTTTATATGTGCATGTGTGTGCTTCTATGATAAATTTCAGGAACAGAGTTGTTCTAGAGGTAAATTTCATGTTGAATAAGAGGTTGCAGGGGTGAGCGTGTGGGTTGTGGTCTCTGTATTGTTGAGTAATAGTCATAATCCTCCATGATCCCGAGCAGAGAACCCCAATCTCAGTTGAGCAGATCTGGATTTTGACATCTTTTTCGAATTCATGACAATTGTTTTATTTATGTGTCTATATTTTTTTTATTCCGTAGCAACGGAGGGCATTCAGCTAGTTATCTGTACTTTATACTCGAACAAGAGCATCCTCAGTGGGGTTGGACTCAATGAGCTGATTGCGCTAACTTGCTCGTATATTTGGTGGGAAAGAAAAAAGATTGTTCATGAGGAGGAAGTTCAGAAACCTGCAAGATCTGCTCAGGTCATTGTCGCATTTGCTCTTAACTACCGTAGTACTCTGAAAAAGGCTCCGGTCCTTCGCTGCCAGGGATGGGAGAAGCCGAGTTCAAGGTATGTTAAGCTAAACATTGATGTTGCGTTCTTTCCTGACTCTTTCACAGGAGCTACAAGTGCAGTTATTAGAGATGGAGGGGTAATTTCATTGCAGTGAGCTTGTGTGGAATTCAACATATCGGGGATGCAACATCCGCTGAAGCTAGAGCACTTCGTGATGGTCTGCTTCTAGTTGGACAATTCGGTTGCTCAAAGATAGAGGTGAACAATGACTGCATGGAAGTGATTGGAGTTATGCAAAATGCGGGCAACTCGGTGGGCCCTGCTACTGCGATTTTTGAAGAGTGTTCTTTCCTAGTTAAGGGTTTTTCTCATGTTCTATTTTTTCATAGTCCAAGGGAATGTAATCAGGTTGATCATTGTTTAGCTTCTAGGGCGGAGGGATCTCAGACCGTGTGGATTGAGGATCCATCAGTTTTTATTGTTGCTGATTTGGCAAACGATGTAAACCTCTTTATTAAGTAATAAAGCTCGCAGCAGAACGGAGCCCTGATGCTTCCCAAAAAAGAGCATCCTCAGCGGGGGGGGGGGGGGGGGGGGGGGGGGGGGTGAAGGGTTTCGCGGCATAGTAAATCAAAATTTTCTACGGATGCGAACAGAGGGAAAGCCAAGATCTAATCTAGGAGATGCAAACAACGAGAGAGATTGGATTAGATCTTCATACCCATGAAGATTCGCACAGCGGAACGTTCGTCGGAACGTGGGTGATGTAGTCGTACTCGCTTCTCCTCCTCGCGATCCGATCTGATCTAGCACCACAAGTGGCGGTGCCTCCGTGAGATGCACACGTGCAGCACCTCGACGTCTCCTCCTTCCTCGGTCCAGCGAGTATGGTGGAGAGATGGGTTGGATCTACAACACAACGGCGTGGTGTATATGGTGGAGAATTTATGCAGCAGGGCTTCGCCTACAAGCAGTCGGGAGGGAGAGAGGAGGGGCAGCAGGGCAGCTAGGGTTGGAAGGGAAGGTGTGGGGGGTGGTGCGCCCCCAGCCCTCTTTATATAGAGGGGTGGGGCCGCAGCCCTAGCCCCTCCCCCAAGCCAAACCGGCGGCCCCAAGGAGAAGGAGTGGGGGGCAAGGAAACCCCCCCCCCCTTCTAGAAGGTCTATCTCGAGTTTAAAACCCTCTTGGCCGGCTGGGCCCTATGGGGCCTTGTGCCCCTGGCCCAATGCGACCAGGGCACTCCCTCATAGGCCCATGCCCCCTCCCGGAAGGTGGGGCCACGTTGGTACCCTTCTGGAAGGTTCTAGAAGCTTCCGGTACAATACCGATTAACCCGGAACAATTCCGAACTCCAAAAACTGCACTGCCTTATATGAATCTTATTCTCCGGACCACTCCGGAACCTCTCGTGATGTCCCGGATCCCATCCGAGACTCCGAACAAAAACTCATAAACCAATTATCCAATCTATCCTAGCGTCGATACACGTTAAGTGTGTGACCCTGCGGGTTCGAGAATATGCAGACATGATCTTCTATCAATAATCAACAGCAGGGTCTGGAAACCCATATTGACTCCCACACATTCATCGATGATCATATCGGATGAACCATGATGCCAGGATTCAATCAATCCCATATATATATTCCCTTCGTCTCGCGATATTTTACTTGCCCGAGATTTGATCATCGGTACCGTCATACCTAGTTCAATCTCGTTCACAGCAAGTACTTTACTCGTTCCGTAATCCGATATTACTTTGTGATTAACTCCTTAACCACATGCTTGCAAGCGGTGTTGATATCGATTACCTAGTGGGCCCGAAGTATATCTCTCCGACTTGGGAGGGACAAATCCCATCTCGATACATACAACCCAACAGATACTTTCCGATCACCTGAGACACCTTTATGATCACCCTCTCATAGGATGACGTTTGATGACCTCAAAGCTTTCTTCCGATACCAGGGAGTTGTATTATCTCATGGTCTAAGGAATACAATATTTGACATAATAAAAGCTTCGCAAAGACGAACACGATGACACGATCTAATTGCTTCGCTTAGTTTGGGTCTGTCCATCATATCATTCTCCCAATGATATGATCTCATTATTAATTGACAACTCATGTCCATGGTTAGGAAACCTTAACCATCATTAATCAATGAGCTAGTCCTTATAGGCGTACTAGGGACACGGTGTTGTTCACAAACCACACAAGTATTAAAGTTTCCGCTTAATACAATTCTAGCATGGAATATAAACATTATCATGAACAAGAATTATAATAATATCTTTATTATTGCCTCTAGGGCATAATTCCAATAGTCTCCCACTTGCACTAGAGTCAATAATCTAGTTTACATCTGGCAACAATCTCACACCCATGGCACTGAGGTGCTGATCATGTTTTACATGTGGAAGAGGTTTAGTCAATGGATCTGCGACATTCAGATCTGTATGTACTTTGCTAATCTTCAGATCTCCATCTGCTATATAATCTCGGATTATATGAAACTTGCGGTTGATATGCTTGGTCTTTGGATGATATCTTGGTTCCTTAGCGAGTGCTATGGCGCCAGTGTTCTCACACAATATATCCAGTGGGTCCAATGCACTTGGAACCACACGAAGCTCAGTGATGAATTTCCTGATCCAAACTCCTTCACTTGACGCTTTTGCAGCAGCCATGTATTCCGCTTCTACTATAGATCCCGCGATCACGCTTTGCTTGCAGCTTCTCCAGCTCACAGCTCCTCCATTCAAAATATACACGTATCCCGTCTGAGATTTAGAATCATCCTTGTCGGTGTCGAAACTAGCGTCGACGTAACCTTTTACGACGAGCTGTTCATCACCCCCATATACTAAGAACATTTCTTTAGTTCTATTTAGGTACTTTAGGATGTTCTTCACGGCTGTCCAGTGTTCCACTCCTGGATCACTTTGATACCTGCTCGTCAAACTAAGAGCATTGGACACATCCGGTCTAGTACACAGCATGGCATACATGATAGAACCTATGGCCGAGGCATAAGGCACTTTGCTCATAGCTTCCCTATCATTTACCGTAGCTGGACACTGAGCCTTGCTCAATATCTTACCTAACAACATGGGCACTGAACCTTTCTTTGCCTTATCCATTTTGAACCTTTTCAGAACTTTGTCTAGGTATGTACTCTGGCTTAAAGCTATCAGTCGTCTTTGTCTATCTCTATAGATCTTGATGCCCAATATATAAGCAGCTTCACCTAGGTCTTTCATTGAAAAACACTTGTTCAAATAACTCTTCACATCGTTAAGCATGTTGATGTCATTTCCAATAATCAATATGTCATCCACATATAGTACCAGAAACGTCACCGAGCTCCCACTCACTTTCTTGTAGATGCAAGCTTCGTAGCAATTTGGAACAAATCCAAAGCTCTTGATCACTTGATCAAAACGAAGGTTCCAACTCCGAGATGCTTGCTTCAGTCCATAAATGGAACGCTGAAGTTTGCATACTTTATTAGCATCCTTAGGATCAACAAAACCTTCGGGTTGCATCATATACAACTCTTCATCAATGTTGCCATTGAGGAACGCAGTCTTGACATCCATCTGCCATATTTCATAATCATGAAACGCAGCAATTGCTAATAAAATCCAAATGGACTTAAACATCGCTACGGGAGAGAAAGTCTCATCGTAGTCAACACCTTGAACTTGTCGAAAACCTTTCGCGACAAGCCGTGCTTTATAGACGGTAACATTACCATCCGCGTCCGTTTTCTTCTTGAAGATCCACTTGCACTCAACGGCCTTTCGGTCGCTAGGAGGGTCCACCAAAGTCCATACTTGGTTTTCTCTCATGGATTCCAATTCGGATTTCATGGCTTCTAGCCATTTCTCAGAGTCTGGGCTCATCATCGCTTCCTCATAGTTCGTAGGTTCACTGTCTTCTACCAACAAGACAGTCAAGACAGGGTTGCCGTACCAATCAGGAGGGGCACGCGACCTTGTCGACCTGCGACGTTCAGTAGCAGCATCGTCCGAAGCTTCATGATCCTTGTCATTAGCTTCCTCTATTGTTGGTGCAGGCGGCACTGGAACAATTTCAGGTGCTGCGCTACTCTCCAATTCAAGAGAAGGTTCAATAACCTCGTCTAGCTCTACTTTCCTCCCACTCACTTCTTTCGAGAGAAACTCCTTCTCAAGAAAGGAACCGTTCTTTGCGACAAACACTTTGCCTTCGGTTCTGTGATAGAAGGTATACCCAATAGTTTCCTTAGGGTATCCTATGAAGACGCATTTCTCCGCTTTGGGTTCGAGCTTGTCCGGCATCAACTTCTTGACGTAAGCTTCGCATCCCCAAACTTTAAGAAACGACAACTTAGGTTTAGCACCAAACCACAGTTCATACAGTGTCGTCTCAACGGATTTAGATGGTGCCCTATTTAAAGTGAATGCAGCGGTTTCTAATGCATAACCCCAAAATGATAACGGAAAATCAGTAAGAGACATCATCGATCGGACCATATCTAATAGGGTTCGATTCCGGCGTTCAGACACACCATTGCGCTGTGGTGTTCCGGGTGGCGTGAGTTGCGAAACGATTCCGCTTGCTTTAAGATGCGTGAGAAAATCATAACTCAAATATTCACCTCCACGATCAGATCGCAGAAACTTAATCTTTCTGTTACGATGGTTCTCCACTTCATTCTGAAATTCTTTGAACTTTTCAAATGTTTCAGATTTATGTTTCATTAAATAGATATACCCATATCTACTTAACTCATCGGTAAAAGTGAGAAAATAGCGATATCCACCGGGCATCGAAACACTCATCGGTCCGCATACATCGGTATGTATGATTTCCAACAAGTCCGTTGCTCGCTCCATCATACCGGAGAACGGGGTTTTGATCATCTTTCCCATGAGGCATGGTTCGCATGTGTCAAATGATTCAAAATCAAGAGACTCCAAAAGTCCATCAGAATGGAGTTTCTTCATGCGCTTTACACCAATATGACCTAGACGACAGTGCCACAAATAAGTAGTATTATCACTATCTACTTTGCATCTCTTAGCCTCAATGTTATGGATGTGTGTTTCATCCCTTTCGATATTTAGAAGAAATAAACCATTCACAAGAGGTGCATGACCATAAAAGATGTTACTCATATAAATAGAACAACCATTATTCTCCGATTTAAATGAATAACCGTCTTGCAATAAACACGATCCAGAAATAATGTTCATGCTCAACGCAAGCACATAATAACATTTATTAAGGTAAAAAAATAATCCCGAAGGTAAAACTAAGGAGAGCGTGCCGACGGCCATCACATCAACTCTTGATCCGTTGCCAACGCGCATCGTCACCTCATCCCTCGCAAGCCGCCGTCTATTCCGTAGCTCCTGTTTCGAGTTACAAATATTAGCAACTGAACCGGTATCAAATACCCAGGCACTACAACGAGGGCTAGTAAGGAAAACATCAATAACATGTATATCAAATATACCTTTGATGGTGCCAGCCTTCTTGTCCGCTAAGTACTTCGGACAGTTGCGCTTCCAGTGACCCTTGTCCTTGCAATAGAAGCACTCAGTGTCCGGATTAGGACCAGACTTGAGCTTCTTCTCAGCAGGGGCAGTGCGCTTGCCGCCGCCCTTCTTGAAGGGATTCTTTGCTCCCTTACCTTTATTAAAGGTGGGCTTGTTGACCATCAACACATGATTATCCTTTTTGATGTCCACTTCCGCGGCCTTCAGCTTTGCGAAGAGCTCGGTGATCGTATCAGTGGAACCAATCTGATTGTGAGTCACTACAAAACTTTTGTAGCTGGGAGGGAGTGATTGCAGAACCCTGTCAATCTTGAGCTCCTCTGGAATTGTGCATTCCAGTTGCTCAAGGCGTTGAGTGTAGCCCGTCATCTTAATGGCGTGCTCACTAACAGAACTCCCTTCCTCCATCTGGCAGTTAAAGAACTTCTCAGAGATCTCATATCTCTCAGAACGGGCCTGAGTCTGAAACATGGTTTTCAGCTCTTCGAGAATCTCAAAGGGCCCGGGATAGTCTTCAAAACGATTTTAAAGTTCCGGTTCCATAGCAAACAACATGGTGCTCTTAATCACACCATAATCATCTTTGCGCGACTGATAGACAGCTTTCTCATCAGCCAGCGCAGTTGCAGCAGGGGGGGGTCACCTAACGCTTTCCCAAGGACATAGTCCTTTTGACCGCCAGAGAGAATGATTCTTAGATTGCGGAACCAATTGGTGAAGTTAGACCCATTGTTTTTAAGCTTTTCCTTCTCAGCGAAAACGTTGAAGTTGAAGTTGGACTTAGCCATGTGATCTACAGTATTTGCAAGTACAAATTAGACTATGTTCATGATAACTAGTTCAACTTTAATCAAATTACTAGATGAACTCCCACTAAATTCAACATCCCTCAAGTTGTTTAGTGAACACGATCCAAATTCACCACACCTAATCCGATCATCACGAGAAGAGATGTGGCTTCAATGGTGGACAACGAAGTGTCGATCATATCATTCATATGACTCATGCTTAACCTTTCGGTTCATGTGTTCCGAGGCCATGTCTGTACATGCTAGGCTCGTCAAGTTAGACCCAAGTATTTCCACGTGTGCGAAACTGGCTTGCACCCGTTGTATGTGAGCATAGAGTCTATAGCACCCGATCATCACGTGATGCTTGGACACGACGAACTTTCGCAACGGTGCATACATGGGGAGAACACAGTTTTTATCTTAATCTTTAAGTGAGGAATCATCTTATAATGCTACCGTCGCGATCTAAGCATAATAAGATACATAAAAGGATAAATATCACATGCATATAACTTTATGTGACATGGTATAGCCAATCTTCGCGCAATGATCTCCATCTTGTGCGTTCCGGCATGATCTCCATCACTCCACCATGATTGCCTCCACCACGAATAGCAACTACAACTATTGCTAACTACTTAGCGATAAAGTGAAACTATTACATGGCGTATAAGAAGTTGACACACAGGTCATACACAATTATAAAGACAACCATATGGCTCCTGCAGGTTGTGTACTCATCGACATGCAAGTCGTGAAACATTACAAAACATGATCATCGCATACATTATACACATCACATCTTGGGCCATACCATATCACAGAAAACACTCCCTGCAAAAACAAGTTAGACGCCTCTACTTTGTTGTTGCATGTTTTACGTGGCTTATGGGAGTAGATGCTAAGAACGATTCTTACCTTCGGAAAGCCACAACGGTGATATTATGGTTGCCAAACTCCGGTGTTAATCCCACGACAACTATAGTGAGAGAAACTGACATCCACCAGCCGCATGTGTGGAACAAGCCACACGTCAAGTGCGGAGCCGGTCTCGCGAACGACGTCGCGTAAGGTTGGCCTGGACCTCTTCAATCTCACTATCCCGCGTCATAAGAAGAACACAAACAAGAGGCTTGCAACAGAAAACATCAACGCCCGCAACAACCATGTTGCGTTCTACTCGTGAAACACATCTACGCATAGATCTAGCTCTGATACCACTGAAGGGTTTCGCGGCATAGTAAATCAAAATTTTCTACGGATGCGAACAGAGGGAAAGCCAAGATCTAATCTAGGAGATGCAAACAACGAGAGAGATTGGATTAGATCTTCATACCCTTGAAGATTCGCACAGCGGAACGTTCGTCGGAACGTGGGTGATGTAGTCGTACTCGCTTCTCCTCCTCGCGATCCGATCCGATCTAGCACCACAAGTGGCGGTGCCTCCGTGAGATGCACACGTGCAGCACCTCGATGTCTCCTCCTTCCTCGGTCCAGAGAGTATGGTGGAGAGATGGGTTGGATCTACAACACAACGGCGTGGTGTATATGGTGGAGAATTTCTGCAGCAGGGCTTCGCCTACAAGCAGTCGGGAGGGAGAGAGGAGGGGCAGCAGGGCAGCTAGGGTTGGAGGGGAAGGTGTGGGGGGTGGTGCGCCCCCAGCCCTCTTTATATAGAGGGGTGGGGCGCAGCCCTAGCCCCTCCCCCAAGCCAAACCGGCGGCCCCAAGGAGAAGGAGTGGGGGGCAAGGAAACCCCCCCTTCTAGAAGGTCTATCTCGAGTTTAAAACCCTCTTGGCCGGCTAGGCCCTATGGGGCCTTGTGCCCCTGGCCCAATGCGGCCAGGGAACTCCCTCATAGGCCCATGCCCCCTCCCGGAAGGTGGGGCCACGTTGGTCCCCTTCCGGAAGGTTCTAGAAGCTTCCGGTACAATACCGATTAACCCGGAACAATTCCGAACTCCAAAAACTGCACTGCCTTATATGAATCTTATTCTCCGGACCACTCCGGAACCTCTCGTGATGTCCCGGATCCCATCCGAGACTCCGAACAAAAACTCATAAACCAATTATCCAATCTATCCTAGCGTCGAGACACGTTAAGTGTGTGACCCTACGGGTTCGAGAATATGCAGACATGATCTTCTATCAATAATCAACAGCGGGGTCTGGAAACCCATATTGACTCCCACACATTCATCGATGATCATATCGGATGAACCACGATGCCAGGATTCAATCAATCCCATATATATATTCCCTTCGTCTCGCGATATTTTACTTGCCCGAGATTTGATCGTCGGTACCGTCATACCTAGTTCAATCTCGTTCACAGCAAGTACTTTACTCATTCCGTAATCCGATATCACTTTGTGATTAACTCCTTAACCACATGCTTGCAAGCGGTGTTGATATCGATTACCGAGTGGGCCCGAAGTATATCTCTCCGACTTGGGAGGGACAAATCCCATCTCGATACAAACAACCCAACAGATACTTTCCGATCACCTGAGAGACACCTTTATGATCACCCTCTCATAGGATGACGTTTGATGACCTCAAAGCTTTCTTCCGATACCAGGGAGTTGTATTATCTCATGGTCTAAGGAATACAATATTTGACATAAGAAAAGCTTCGCAAAGACGAACACGATGACACGATCTAATTGCTTCGCTTAGTTTGGGTCTGTCCACCATACCATTCTCCCAATGATATGATCTCATTATTAATTGACAACTCATGTCCATGGTTAGGAAACCTTAACCATCATTAATCAATGAGCTAGTCCTTAGAGGTGTACTAGGGACACGGTGTTGTTCACAAACCACACAAGTATTAAAGTTTTCGCTTAATACAATTCTAGCATGGAATATAAACATTAGCATGAACAAGAATTATAATAATAACATCTTTATTATTGCCTCTAGGGCATAATTCCAACAGGGGGGAGGGGGAGGGGTGCAAATAGGAGATGAAAAAGGTCTGTTTTTGTGTGAAATGTGGCATCCTCCACCCCCTTGTCCATCGTTGTCCGTCTGTGCACCCAAAGGGGAGTCCATTTTGCCTCTTGTCCGCCGGAGCTCCTCGTGTCGAATATGACGGCGTACGGGGGAGAGAGGCGGGCGGGGTGAAGCAGAGCGCGCAGTCGTTGCTGGCATTGACGGTGACATACCTGTTATACTGGTCGAATTTAACGCCCTCCGGCCTCCCGAGTAGCGTCGGGATCTTGTCGGTATCCTTCAGATCGTTGTGGTCAAAGCCCGCAGAGTACTGATCCGTCCTGATGTTTCCACTGCAAAGGGTCCTCATGTTTGGGCCGCGAATGCGCCCGCCCGGGTCCCGAGAACAATTTGGTCCCTCCCGTTGTGAAGGCAAATATAATTGTTGGACTTAATTGATTTGTCCCACGGCTGGGATTATAAATAGTACAAGGAGACTTGGTTGCCAAGCTAGCTAGAGATTATAATTTGGAAACTATACGGCCGGTAGACGTGTCCTATACGTACACGTCTAACACCCCCCCCCCCCCCCCCCCCCCCCCCCCCCCGCAGTCGGAGCGGGAGCAGGGCGGACGTTCAGACTGGAGCGGAACTCGGTGAAGACCGTCGATGGCAACCCTTTGGTGAAGATATCTGCATACTGTGAAGATGTTGGGACATGGAGAACACGAACATCTCCAAAAGCAACTCTCTCGCGGACAAAATGAAGATCAATCTCCACATGCTTGGTACGTTGATGTTGAACCGGGTTCGTCGATAGGTGGACCGTAGATATGTTGTCACAATAGAACACCCTAGCTCGATGAAGGGGGCGATGTAGCTCGGACAGGAGCTGACGTAACTAGCATGCCTCAGCAACGGTGTTGGCAACTCCTCGGTATTCTGCTTCCGCACTCGATCGGGACACAGTTTGCTGGCGTTTAGAGGACCAAGAGATCAGATTGTCGCCAAGGAATACTTCGTAGCCTGAGTTGGACTTGCGTGTGTCGGGGCAGCCAGCCCAGTCAGCATCAGTGTATGCAGTAAGCGATGTCGGCGACGATCGATGTAGTTGTAGGCCATAGTCGATGGTGAAGATATCGGAGAATCCGCTTAACCGCATTGAGGTGCGGCTCACGGGGATCGTGCAGTATAAGCATACCTGCCGAACGGCATAGGCAACATCCGGTCTACTGAATGACAAGTATTGGAGGGATCCCACCAGGCTCCGATAGGTGGATGGGTCAGCAACGGCATCGCCATCAGCGCCAAGCTTGGACTGTGTATCGACAGGAGTGGAGCAAGGGTTGCACTCGCTCATACCTGCACGCACGAGGACGTCGAGGATGTACTGTCGCTGTGAGAGGAACATGCCATCAGAGGAGCGAGTAACAGCAACTCCCAGAAAATAGTGTAGTGCACCAAGATCCTTGAGGGAGAACTCGCGCTCAAGAGCCATGATGATTTGCCGAAGTAGCTGCTCGGATGAAGCCATGAGTACTATGTCGTCAACATATAAAAGCAGGTAGACAGTCTTCGTGTGGCGGGTGTATATGAAGAGCGATGGATCCGCGCGGGAACCAACAAAACCGAGTCGAAGAAGATGATCAGAGAAACGGCTGTACCATGCACGCGACGCCTGTTTAAGCCCATAGAGAGACTTATTTAGGCGGCACACGTGGTCGGGCTTGGAGACGTCGATGAAACCTGGCGGCTGCACACAGTATACTGTCTTGGTGAGAGTACCATGTAGAAAGGCATTGTTGATGTCGAGCTGATGAACATGCCAGTCTTGAGAGACGACAATGGAGAGTACGGTTCGAACAGTAGCCGGTTTGACAACCGGGCTGAAAGTCTCTCCGTAGTCGACGCCGGCACGCTGAGTGAAGCCACGGAGGACCCAGCGTGCTTTATACCTATCCAAAGAACCATCCGGCTTGAGCTTATGCTGAAATATCCACTTGCCAGAAACAACATTAGCTCCAGGAGGACGAGGGACAAGATCCCATGTCTGATTATTTTTTAGGGCAGTAAATTCATTGACCATAGCAGAATGCCAGTGAGCATCTTTCAGATCATTGCGGTAGCTCTTAGGAAGGGGACTAGGAACATCAACAAGGAGAGTAAGGTGATCAGCAGGCTTTGGCACCATACCACGTTTTCCACGAGTATACATCGAATGAGTGTTATCGACCAGAGGAGGACCGACGGGCGCCAGGACCACAGGAGGTGTAGGAGGGATAGGTGGAGGTGTAGGCGGTGTGTGTGGCTCGGGTTGAGGGGCATGAGGCTGTGTAGGAGGTATAGGAGGGGTAATAGGTAGCGGAAGGATGGGGGAAGATCATCCAGAAAGGATAGATCGGGGGCGGTAGGAGGGGGTGTTGAAGTTTTGGAGAAAGGGAACGAATTTTCATCAAAGATGACATGATGAGATATGATAATTTTGTGAGTGGTAAGGTCAAGACATCGATAGCCACGGTGATTAGAGGAGTACCCTAGGAAGACGCAAGCGGTTGTGCGAGGAGCTAGTTTGTGAGGTGCTGTGGCGGAGATGTTAGGATAACATAGACAACCAAAAACACGGAGCTGGTCTAATGAAAGTGGGGACCTAGGAGAACTTCGTGTGGTATACGCTGCTGAAGGATTTTGGAGGGGTGAAGGTTGAAAAGAAAGATGGCAGTGTGAAGAGCTTCAACCCAATAGACCGGAGGCATGCTTGCTTGAAAAAGAAGTGAACTCACCATGTTGTTTGTGGAACGAATGACACGTTCGGCTTTGCCGTTCTAGGGGAATGTGTATGGACAAGATAAACGAAGCTATACGGCAGGTAGAAGTGTTCTATACGTACACGTCTAACACGTTGGGTATCGGTTTTGCGCAGCTTTGTCTACAGACACAAAAATAGACATAAACGGTGTAAATGCGGCCCGCCGCTGGAATGCTCTAAGAACTCTACTTCGACCAGAGCTTCCTACCATACGGAACGTAACTTGCCACTCAAGACATTCACTTTGTTGAAACGTGGGCTTTTTTCTTTGGTTCAGGGAATTATCACCCACAGTATCTGGTTATTAGCAATATCTGTAGCGTGGCAAGTTTTCGTTTCTTCTTTGAATAACGATGTGATCAGGTAAAAAAGAAAAAAACAACCATGTGATCGACATCCCTGACCCATCGTAATAGTAGTAGACACTAATTAATCGCACCAATAAGGTGTGTGGGGACATAGATAGATGCAACAAAACAGGGGCTTCAGATATGGGACCAGCCCTGCCGAAAGGACAAATAGTTGTGGGCACCCACGCCGTGTGTCCTACTCGTCGACGGGAAGGAGACAAGACCCGTCCGGTGGGTGGTCCGGCGAGGCCATGTGGCCCCGGCGAGCACGTGGAGCTCGCCGGCAACGAGCGGCCGTCGCCGCGCCACGCTGAGGCGATTTGCACATAGTACGACGTAGTACAATGATGCCGCATGTCGCAGCGAATTCAGGAAGCGGATTCAGGAAGTGGGGCATGTAACTGTCTCTCGTGTCTCTCCGTCCATCTCTTGCTCCTCCACACACACGACACGATCGATGCTTCGGTAGATCCCTAGCTCGCCTGTTCTAATTAAGCTACTACGTGGCCGTGCGAGCGCCGGAGAGGAGTGCAAGAAGAACGTCTCAGCGATGGGGAACAAATAAAATTCGTCAGTCATTATCGATCAGGGAATTTTCCTACTCCTACAACGGGGTTGTATCGCTGTTCCATTTTTATCTTTCAACGGACATCTAAATCGCGGTAACTTTCAGCGTCCACCAGGGACAATGCATGGCGCTCTCAAGCATCATGCACGCTTTCGTCCGCGTCGCCGTCGTACGGAACCACCAGGCAGGCCTGCCGGCCGGCGTGGCACGAGCCACGTCCATCCCCCCCGGCCTCTGGTTCGCCAGGTGATGCGTTAGTCCCCATCACCCACACCACACGCGTCCTCGCCCGAGCCACATGCACGCTCTCCTGGTTGGGCCAGCGCCATGCGTCAATCGCCATCTTCTTTCCCTCCGCGCATACGTCGCCGTCGATCGACGCCGCCGAGAGAAGAAATTCCTGCGCCGGAACGATGGACGCAGACCTCACCTGGCACTTAGTCCACGCCCCCACGTGAAGTCACGTGCGCCGCGCGTGCCATCTACACGGATGCTGCCATAGATTATTCATCATGCTACTGCTACTTGAATGGTCGCCTGGCCGGCCGACTTGCTGATGGCGCATGTCAACTGAATCGTCGTCTAGAACGTGGACTCTGGGTAACCTGGACGTACGTGTTCTCAAATGATCCAATTCCAAGTTGAGTGAACCATCGCTAATGTAATACTCTCCATATTAATTGACTCAAATTTGCCTAGATTGAATGAATCTAGACACTATTTAGTATATATAGGTTTATCCAAATTTTGACAAATCAAAGTCAATTAATATGGATCGGAGGGAGTAGTATCTTTTAGATATACTTCCAAGTTGTCAAACTATTGCAAGGCGTGGACTAGACCCTCTAAAATGAGTGAACCTACACATTAAAACATGTCTATCTACATGGAGTATTTAGAAAAAGTCTAGAATGTCTTATATTAGTGAATGGAGGGAGTAGTACCACTTTTCACCATAACCCTTGCAACAAGAACGAGGAAGGAAAGATCAGTCGACACATGCTACGGCCACATTTCCATCGTCAAAACGACCGTGCTTTTCTCGCACGAGGAGCTCAAGTGCGTTTTGGGAGATCGATTTGGGAATGAAAGCGGCAAAAGAGAACACGGTATGCGATACTTTGACAAAGAAGACAAACTATACTTAGAGATTCAAGATTACACGTGGCGCATATAATGCATAGGAGATACAGTACCCCGGACACTTCACTAGTCTTTCTCCGCTCAACTATCTCTTTTTTTGTGAACTCCACTCAACTATCTCAACGACCCATCGCTCAATTTCTTCTTATCACGCTCAAAACAGAAAAACCCTTGTCTCTCGGAGCCTGAACCCTACACTAACCCGTCGCAACTTAGCCCTCCTAGTCCAAACATTCTCCATGTCAACAGACTCGTCTCTGAGATACTCTACGTTTAGCGGATTCTAACACATATAGAGGGTGACTACTCGTCGGAGGGGCTAATGCGAATGGGCAGGCTCGACATGCGGTTGAAATTAAATATAATGAAAATAATTTATACTAAACTCTTATACTTTCTTAGAAATTATTTTATCATTTGTAGTCTTAATATGTACAATTTTCTATGTTTATGCCGCACAGCTAACCACATAAAAATTTAATGATTTTAGTTGTAGTATTATTTTTTATGTATTATAATTATATTTTTGAAAACACTTGCATTATGCTAAGCTCAAACTGTAATTCGTGACATTATTTTCTTCATAAATCATATTTTGACAAGTACATAAACCATTTTGTATACATATTATGTTAGACATCTCTAAATCATGGGGTATAACAAAATATTAATAGCAGTATCTGGTGTATGACTTGGTAAGCATGTATATCGAAACTTCGATAGTGTAAACTAGACTTTCGGCATGATTCTTTATTACTCCCTCCGTTTGTTCCCAAAGCTAAAACATCTTATATTTTGAAACAGAGGGAGTAATTTTTTATGGTTACATGTGTCTTGTGAGCAATAGTGAGTTTAGTACTAAGTTCACGGTGCATGCATACTTTGCATTTGGTAATGAAATAGCAGTCAAGACTAGTAATCGTCCACAAATAAAAAGTAATAATTCTCCTACTTTTGCATGCATAAGGTTTTTTTTTTAACTGGACATGCATAAGGGTTGATATGCTCGTCTACAATGTGCTAGGTATTATATTTTGTAAACATGTGCCCTTGAGAGTACTGAAACAAGGAACTAAACATGAAATTCTAGTTAACACATAGATTTTAGTAAAACCTATAGGAATTCTATTAGAGCGATACTAGCAACCAAACTAGACTCGTTGCCATTGAGTAATTTTTTTTATTTGCGAAACCGAGAAGAGACACAACTCACAAATACGTACGTACACTCATCCCTATGAACATACACGCACACCCTACCCCTACGAGCACCTCCGAAATACTAAGTTTGAGAGACTGATCGACGGGTCTTGAGATTGATGAAGTCACCACAAGCGTCTCCCTATCGACGGGAACGTCGCCTTTCACTGAAGAATATTTCACTTTTATGGTACACCAAAGCGTCAAACTGGGGTTTAAACTCTGGTGGGTTGGGGGTGCTCTTAACCATCGAACCATGAACTGGTTCTTGTAAAATTGTTTGTTCCAATGTACCTGGTACACACAGTCACTAGAGGAAAAAGGGTCATCCGTTCGCGACCCCTGGGAGCATTAGTCCCGGTTGCGCCACCAACCGGGACTAATGCTGGCACGCGTCCCGGTTGGAGCGGGCACGGGGCCAAGGGGCATGGGTCCCGGTTGGTAAGGGGGCATGCGTCCCGGTTGGAGCCACCAACCGGGACTAAAGGTTTGGCCACAGCCACGTGGCGTGGCACGCACCTTTAGTCCCGGTTGCTGGCTCCAACCGGGACTAAAGACCCCTTGCCCTCTATAAATGCAACGCCCCAGCCCCCTCTGCCTCCACTCTGTTTTTTCGAATGGTGTAAGGTGTGAGGGTGTGTGCTAGTTTTTTCTCATGCATGCATTGAAGGTGTTTGTTGAAATGTTTGAGTAAAAAATCCAGTTGAATTTCTCATAGAACAAAAATATAGAAGGTGTCCGAGACGCACTTGAGCTTTCTCCTCTTTATTTCCCTCGATCGAGGTTAGCAATCTTATCTTTTCTAGGTCATTGATACAATTCATGTGTCGGTGTGAATTGGTTATTTCACTATTTATGATGTCCTGTTTTTTGATAAACTTACTTATATGATGCAGATGAACGGTCGGGAATGGATGTACGGTGACCGGCGGGTAGCCGGGTCTATCAAAGGCGTGGATAAATTTATCGATGTGGCTACGGCAAACAAAGAGAATGGATTTATACGTTGTCCATGTGTTCAATGTCGGAACAACAAGGAGTACTCTTCCTCGAAAATCATTCGCGGCCACCTGATTATGAAAGGTTTCATGCCCAACTACAATTGCTGGACCAAGCACGGGGAAAGAGGGGTTATGATGGAAGATGATGAAGAATAAGATGATGATAACAACTATCATCATATGTTTCCTGAATACAGTGATACTACAATGGAAGACAATGGAGAGGAAAAAGGTGAAGAACGGGCATCAGATGAGCCGGCTGATGAACTTGGTAGGATCATTTCTGATGCAAAGCGAGACTGTGAAACAGAAAATGAGAAGTTGAAGTTAGAGGGCATGTTAGAAGATCACAAGAAATTGTTGTACCCAAATTGTGAAGATGGCAGCACAAAGCTCGGTACCACACTGGAATTGTTGCGATGGAAGGCAGAGTGTGGTCTAACTGACTCCTCATTTGAAAAGATGCTGAAAATAATGAAGCCGAAGTTTCCAAAACATAACGAACTTCCCGAGAGTACCTACGAAGCAAAGAAGACTCTCTGTCCTCTGGGATTAGATGTGCAAAAGATACATGCATGCATTAATGACTGCATCCTCTACCGCGGTAAGGAGTATGAGAATTCAGATAAATGCCCGGTATGCAACGCGTTGCGGTATAAGATCAAACGAGATGACCCTGGTGATGTTGAGGGAGAGCCCCTCCGGAAGAGGGTTCCTGCTAAGGTTATGTGGTATGCTCCTATAATACCAAGGTTGAAACGCATGTTCAGAAACAAAGAGCATGCCAGGTTGTTGCGATGGCACAAAGAAGACCGTAAGAAAGACGGGGAGTTGAGACACCCTGTTGATGGGTCACAGTGGAGAAAAATCGAGAGAGACTTCCCAGACTTTGCAGGTGACGCAAGGAATTATGGTTTGGTCTAAGTACGGATGGCATGAATCCTTTTGGGAAGCAGAGCTGCAGTCACAGCACCTGGCCCGTGACTCTATGTATCTACAACCTGCCTCCTTGGTTGTGCATGAAGCGTAAGTTCATTATGATGCCAGTGCTCATCCAAGGCCCGAAGCAACCGGGCAACGACATTGATGTGTACCTTAGGCCATTAGTTGAAGAACTCTTATAGTTGTGGGGCAAACCAGGTGTACGTGCGTGGGATGAGAACAAACAGGAGCCATTTAATCTACGAGGGTTGTTATTCGTAACCATCAATGATTGGCCTGCTCTTAGTAACCTTTCAGGACAGACAAACAAAGGATATAAGGCATGCACCCACTGTTTAGATAAGACCGAAGGTACATATTTGCATAAATGCAAGAAGGTTGTGTACCTAGCGAATCGACGATTTCTTCCGACCAATCATCCCGTAAGAAAGAAAGGCAAGCATTTTAAAGGTGAGGCAGATCACCGGAAGAAGCCTGAACTCCCTGCTGGTGATGATGTATTTGGTATGATCAAGGATATAGAAGTAATCTTTGGAAAGGGTCCCGGCGGTCAATCAGTTCCGAACGACGTCGCTACAGGACACGCACCCATGTGGAAGAAGAAATCTATATTTTGGGAGCTGCCATATTGGAAAGTCCTGCGTGTCCGCTCTTCAATCGACGTGATGCACGTGACGAAGAATCTCTGCGTGAACCTGCTAGGATTCCTAGGCGTGTATGGTAAGACAAAAGATACACCTGAAGCACGGGAGGACCAACAAATTATGAAAGACCCAAAGAACATGCATACAGATAACAAGACGGATAAAGGGCGTCACTTAAGTCGTGCCAGCTATGCTCTTACCAAAGCAGAGAAGCAAATCTTTTTTGAAGTCCTTTACAGTATCAAGGTGCCGTCGGGCTTCTCATCTAATATAAAGGGGATAATAAATATGGCAGAGAAAAAGTTCCAAAACCTGAAGTCTCATGACTGTCACGTGATTATGACGCAGTTGCTTCCGATTGCATTGAGGGGGCTTCTACCGGAAAATGTTCGAGTACCCATTGTGAAGTTGTGTGCATTCCTCAATGCAATATCTCAGAAGGTAATCAATCTAGATATTCTGCCAAGGTTACAGAAGGATGTGGTACAATGTCTTGTTAGTTTTGAATTGGTGTTCCCACCATCCTTCTTCAATATTATGACGCATCTCCTGGTTCATCTAGTGGAAGAGATTGCCATTCTCCGTCCGGTATTTCTGCACAATATGTTCGCCTTTGAGAGGTTCATGGGAGTCTTAAAGAAATATGTTCATAACCGTGCTAGACCAGAAGGAAGCATCTCCAAGGGATATGGAACAGAGGAGATCATTGAGTTTTGTGTTGACTTTATTCCTGACCTTAAGCCGATTGGTGTTTCTGACTCGCGGCATGAGGGAAGACTAAGTGGAAAAGGCACGCTGGGAAAGAAAGCAATGATATGTAAGGACGGGGATTCTTTCACTAAAGCACACTACACAGTTCTACATAATTCCACCTTGGCAGCTCCGTATATCGAGGAACACAAGAATATTGTACGCTCCAAAAACCCGGGGAAGCCTGAATCATGGATTACAGATGAACACATGAAGTCTTTCGGTGGTTGGATGCGGACACATCTCTTGAATGACACCACTGTTGGAGATCAGCTATACTTGTTGGCCGCGTCACCATCTTCTACTGTATTGAATTTCCAAGGGTACGAAATAAATGGGAATACATTCTACACGATCGCCCAAGATAAAAAGAGCACCAAACAAAATAGTGGTGTCCGCTTTGATGCAATAGACGAGAATGGACAAAAGGACACATATTATGGTTACATAGAGGAGATATGGGAACTAGACTATGGAGTCTCTTTTAAGGTCCCTTTGTTTCGCTGCAAATGGGTCAACCTGAATGGGGAAGGGGTAAAGATAGACCAGTTGTACAGAATGACAACAGTGGATCTCAACAATCTTGGTTATAGAGATGAACCATTCGTCCTAGCCAATGATGTGTCTCAGGTTTTCTATGTGAAGGACATGTCCTCCAGACCGAAAAAAAGAAAAAATATGCAAACGAATACATCATATGATGAGCCAAAGCGTCACATAGTTCTTTCAGGGAAAAGAAACATCGTGGGAATCGAGGACAAGACAGACATGTCAGAAGATTATAATAAGTTTGATGAAATTCCGCCCTTCACAGTGAAAACTGACCCAAGCATTCCGTTAAGTAAAGAAGATGCTCCATGGTTACATCTGAAGCGGTCATAAGGAATGACATATGCCAAGAAGTTCATGCTCATATTATGTAACTCTAGTTCATGTCTTTCGCGGTTTGTGGCTTGACCGAAGGATATCTTTCGCGGTTTGTGGCCTTTAGTCCCGGTTTTGTAGTCTCAGTTTTTAATATTAATAAATGTCTTGAGTGTTAGTCCCATTTTGTGGCTGGACCGGGAGTGCCTCTATGACCAGTTTCTTGGAGATGCCGGAGGACTGGGCTCCGTCGGCATCTCCCTGAAACTGGTCGTAGTGGTGGCCCTGCTTTCGAAAACCATCTTGCAGCTTGTAACTTCACTAACTAGATCAATACGCCTCGGAGCTAACTAATTTCACATATTAGGGAGTGCCTCTATGACCAGTTTCTCGGAGATGCCGGAGGACTGGGCTCCGTCGTCATCTCCCTGAAACTGGCCGCAGTGGTGTCCCTGCTCTCGAAAACCATCTTGCAGCTTGTAACTTCACTAACTAGATCAATACGCCTCGGAGCTAACTAATTTCACATATTAGGGAGTGCCTCTATGACCAGTTTCTCGGAGATGCCGGACAACTGGGCTCCGTCGGCATCTCCCTGAAACTGGCCGCAGTGGTGTCCCTGCTCTCGAAAACCATCTTGCAGCTTGTAACTTCACTAACTAGATCAATACGCCTCGGAGCTAACTAATTTCACATATTAGGGAGTGCCTCTATGACCAGTTTCTCGGAGATGCCGGAGGACTGGGCTCCGTCGGCATCTCCCTGAAACTGGCCGTAGTGGTGTCCCTGCTCTCTAAAACCATCTTGGAGATGCCTCAAACTGGCTGGAGGACTGGACTCACAAGGATGCATATTTATAGTACAAGCAGCTCGGCATAATGTCGACACTCACGACATAATGTCGACACTCACCCCTATTATTAGTGCTGACTCATCTTTAGTCCCGGTTGGTGTCTCCAACCGGGACTAAAGGTTCATCTTTAGTCCCGGTTGGTGACACCATCCGGGACAAGGTACAAGCCGCACGACATAATGTCGACACTCACCCCTATTATTAGTGTTGTCTGGCCCACTCTGTCGCAATCCCTTTAGTCCCGGTTTGTGACTACATCCGGGACTAAATGTGTGCCGAACAATGATCATGTTTCGAAAAAACCTTCACAAAATGACCTATCATGTTCGAGGTTTCATGGCTTCCGGTCCAAATGACTGATGTTATGTGCTGAATCACGGCATAGTTTGTGATGTTGTGCCCATATTATGCATGTGTGTGGACATTGGTATGTAGAACAATGTTGCAGGAGGAAGTTTTCCTTTTTGTCGCACGGAAAATCCCTTTTCCATTTTCCGAGCGCAAAAAACGGGTCGTTTTGTGAAGTAACCACCAAAATGCCGTTTCAGAATGCTACCGTCCTATTTTCCTAAAATACTAGACCACCTTACATGGACTATATCCCAACCGGTACATCTCAAACCTTTTCGTCCATCCCGGGTAAAAAGGACAAATGTCTGCCGAATCGGCAGGAAGTGGGTCCGGTTTGTACTACAGGTACATGATCTATCGCCCGTGATTTTTTGAAAAAATCATTTTTAGACTCGCAATATGTGGTTTCTTCAGAGATCCAATGCAAGTTCTAACGATGCCCGTCCCCTATCTTCATGCACACCGGTTCGACCATAGTTAGAAATTCAGATAATTCAAAACGGGCATAATAAATTCAAAAAAAATCCGAACAATGAAAATCCTTCGCGTGGTGTCATATTATGTTACATAGTTGAAAGGAAAAATACCAGACTTGGTATATTGATCATGTTTCGAAAAAACCTTCACAAAATGACCTATCATGTTCGAGGTTTCATGGCTTTCGGTCCAAATGACCGATGTTATGTGTTGAATCACGGCATAGTTTGTGATGTTGTGCCCATATTATGCATGTGTGTGGACATTGGTATGTAGAACAATGTTGCAGGAGGAAGTTTTCCTTTTTGTCGCACGGAAAATCTCTTTTCCATTTTCCGAGCGCAAAAAACGGGTCGTTTTGTGAAGTAACCACCAAAATGCCGTTTCAGAATGCTACCGTCCTATTTTCCTAAAATACTAGACCACGGCATAGTTTGTGATGTTTAAATTTTTTCTAAATTCCAAATTAATATTCAAAAATATAAGTTAATTCATTTTAAAAGGTTACATTAATTATTTTTTAAAAATAGAATATGTTTTTGAATTATTTATTCAAATCCATACACTTCTTATGTTTAAAGTTTTTCTAAATTCGAAATTGATATTAAAAAAATATAAGTTAATTCATTTTTAATTGTAAATGGTTCATATTTTAAATGGTTACATTAATTATTTTTTAAAACAGAAAATGGTTTTGAATTATTTATTCAAATCCAAACACTTTTTATGTTTAAAGTTTTTCTAAATTCCAAATTAATATTCAAAAATATAAGTTAATTCATTTTAAAAGGTTACATTAATTATTTTTTAAAAATAGAATATGTTTTTGAATTATTTATTCAAATCCATACACTTCTTATGTTTAAAGTTTTTCTAAATTCCAAATTGATATTAAAAAAATATAAGTTAATTCATTTTTAATTGTAAATGGTTCATATTTTAAATGGTTACATTAATTATTTTTTAAAACAGAAAATGGTTTTGAATTATTTATTCAAATCCAAACACTTTTTATGTTTAAAGTTTTTCTAAATTCCAAATTAATTATCATTTCAAAAACAATACAAATTTAAACCCCAAAATAAAAAATAAGGCGGGAACAGAGAGAAAATACCTGAAATTTTTTGAAAACAGGGGAATATGTCCCGGTTGGAGCCACCAACCGTGACTAAAGACCCACTACGCGCCAACCCTTGGTCTGCTGAAAATTTTGGAGTATAGGTCCCGGTTGGTGGCTCCAACCGGGACATATGCACCTTTAGTCCCGGTTGGAGCCACGAACCGGTACTAAAGGCCCTTTAGTTATAACAGCGCGTGCCTCCTCTTTTTCTTCCCTTCCCCACTCACTTCTCTGCCTCTGCCTCTGCCCGCGCCCTCGCCGACGACGACGCCGCCAGGCTGCTCCCGCCACCGTCGCGCGCTCCCCGTAGCGGCTCCGTCGTCAACGCCTCCGCCTCCGGCCGCCACCCGCGTCTCTTCCCGCGCGCCGACGACCACGCCGCCCGCGCGTCTCCTTCCCCCGACGACCGCCGGCCGCCCGCTTCTCTGCTTCCCGTCGACGACCGCGCCCTTCCCCCACCGTCGCGTGTCAGGTACGGCGCCGCCCCTCCCTGCCTCTCTGTCCTCCCCCTCCCTCTGCTGCTGGTGGTGGGCGCGGCGGCTTCGATCGGGTGGTGCATCGTCGCCGGCGCCGTTTCCTCCACCGCCGCGTCGTCCTTGTCCACGGCCACGGCGGCCGCGTCTTCCTTGACAGCGGTGGCGAGGTGGCTCCGGGCCCAACCTCTGTTTCCCCTTCGTGTGGCGTCCACGTGTTGCCTGCGTGGCCCAGGCCCACTCGTCAGCCTCTCTGGCTAGATGCCGCGTCGGTGAGAAATAACCCCCGGTCCCTCTTGCTTGCGAGTCTGCTGAGGTGGCCATGGGGCCCCTCTGTCAGTCACTGTGGGTAGGTATGCCTGCGGTGTAAAAAGTTTAACCATCTTTTAATAATTTCAGAAATAATTATAATCTTATAAATTCAATAACTTTTAATCTATAAGTCATAAAAATATGAATAATATATCAAAATGTTCAGAAAAATGAAACCTAGCTATCTAAGCTATAATCATGCATTGTTCAACAACTTAAATTACAAGTTTAATTAGAAGAACAAATCCACCCCTCTCATGTGTTCCGGAGTTTCTCCGAGTTAGGGTTTTCACCCCTCGGAACCCCGATTAAATCGTCGAGCATTTCTTAGGGTTACATTCCAATGCAAATTAACTTGTAATATCATCATACTTGCTTGAGCATTGCATCGATGCCATGTGTTGATTGTTTCCCTTTCTTTTTGGTGTTTGGATTATTAGGTTTATTATTAGTTAGGTACTATTAGGTTTATTAATTAGTTTGGTATTATTGGTCTTCGGCCCCACTGGTCAGTCACTGTGGGTAGCCCCAGACCCGATTCACATTTTCAAGCAACTTAGGTGCATGTGGGTTCGACGATGTGCCTATCTACTACACGGTTTCCCTTTCTCTTCATTTTTATTATTGTGTATGTATATATTAGGGTTTCTCTGAATTAGGGTTTATATCTCTCAACACCGTACTTAACTTTCTCCTTTAGCCGCTTTGACTTATTCGTTTTTCCACCTATGCAGAAAATATGGACCCACACGTCAGAGACGAAGAAAAGGAAGAGTTGGTCCAAGGTGTGATCCGTGGGGAAGATAATTTAGACGTATCAACGTTTCTGAACAACTCCGGTGAGGGTGATCCTCTTTTTACCGGAGTAGACAACTTGTTTGAGGTTGAAGGTGTTGCCTTCCGCGAGGGAGAAGGCGATGCCTTGTGTAATCGAGAAGACGACCGCTCCGGCAAGGTGCATGTAATATAAATCAATTCATTAATTAATCATCTGCTATCTATATAGAAATAGTAACGACGATCTTTCTTCTTTGAGCCCTCCGGATCGAAGGAATCTACTGAAAAGAGCAGACGAGGCCCAACCAAAAAGTTGCAAGACCATGAGAGGTTTAGGATCGAAGATGTCGCTGAAGACGGCAGACCGACAGCTCCCGAAGTTGTCGCAACCAAATTTGTGGCACAATGCGGAGTAATCGTTAGGGACTTAATCCTGATCACCATTAGAAATTGGAATAGGCCTGCTAAAGCGGATGAAGAGGGAACATGTTTATTTGTCCCTAACCACGCCAAAGATTTACTGTGGAAGAGGCTCATGGTTAATTTCAAACTACCGAAGATAGAGCTGGATCCAAATGCGGAGGATCCAGTTGAGGACGCCTTACAACATGGGAGAGCCATGGAGGCTAAGGTCAGGGAGTGGGCTTTGAAGAAGATGGCCCAGTGTTTCACCAACTGGAAGAAAAGCTTGCACCTTGACTATGTCGTGAAAGAGAAGACTCCCGATTTCAAGAATATTCAGTTTGAGAAGATAAAACCATTCTGGGATGAGTTTGTGGAATACAAGAAATCAGAAAAAGCTAAGAAAATGTCTGAAACGAATAAGCTGAATGCTGCTAAGAAGAAGTATCACCATACTATGGGGCAAGGTGGCTACAAGGTTGGCATTCCTAAGTGGGAGAAACTTGAGCAGGAACTGCGTGATAAAAATATCACCCCAGAGACAGACGATTGGGTAGAACGTGCAAGGAATTGGTTTTACGGGCATGGGGGCACGTTGGACTCGGAAGGGAGGTGTATATATAACATACGACATAAAGAAGACCCCTTGCCAATCGAGAGGATGAGAAAAGCAGTAAAGGCTGTTAAAGATGGGGACTTCATTCCCGATAGAGAGAATGATGAGCTCACACTCGCCCTTGGAAATAAGGAACATGATGGACGAACACGAGGCACAATAGGCTCCCAATCATGGAGGACTGGGTTTCCCGAAGAGAGGAAGAAATATCCTGATAGAAGCCGTCAGAGGAGTAAGGACAGGGCGGCAGTTGAAGCAGAAAGTCAGAAAGAGCGAATGCGTTTAATTGAAGA
The DNA here is from genome assembly GCA_910589765.1 of Avena atlantica. NCBI lineage: Eukaryota > Viridiplantae > Streptophyta > Magnoliopsida > Poales > Poaceae > Avena > Avena atlantica. The sequence goes on from OU342733.1 coordinate 31,055,139, forward strand.
ACGATTAAAGCAACAACAAGATGAAATTAACTCACTTAAAGAGCAAAGTACTACCGGCCCATCTCAGCAGCACACTGCATTCGATGCTACCGGCCTATCGAATAATCGAAAAAGCAGTGTGGCTTCCACCGAGGTCCCGGGTGATGACAATGGCGATGCCGATGATGCACCGACGATGGCTCCTGTTGGCTACCCAGTGGATGATATCACAGAGATGACACACTGCGAGCTACATGTCAAAGTTGTGAACATATCAATGAAGGTGGCGGTCGGCTATGCCTTACCAATTGGACCCACACCAACTTACCACAGTCGTCCGGTTCCAGAGGGCTACGCTGTTGTCGGCGTGGATGAAATCATGCCCACCTTTGAGGTTTTGGATCTTCACTACCCTGCTGGTGAAGGGGATGTGACTGTGCTGGGTGACGCAAAAAACGTCACCATTCTATGGCCGAAGGATTGTATCGTGCTTCGAAATCACACGCCAAGGCCATCTTCGCCGCCGCCTCACCCGTCTCCAGCGAGGTCGTCGCCGCCGCGGCAGCCGTCTTCGTCGCCTCACCCGGCTCCGTCCCCTCACCTGGCTCCGTCGCCTCACCAATCTCCGGTGCAGCCATCGCCGCGGGAGCCATCGCCGGCGCCTCAGTATAAAAAGCGTAAGTGTACCGCTACTGTGCGTCGTAAGCGATCGCCGAAACGTAAACAAGAGCCTCTTCCAAAAGTACCAACGGTTCCTCCCAAGAGAGCTTATGACTGTACTGAAGAGGAGACTGCGGCGATCGTTGATGCGGAAACGACAACGTTTTTCGCTAAGCTGATGCGGCCGAAAGAGCCAGAGTTCCCGAGCACCAAAGAAGAAAAAGCCAAAGTGTTGAAAATGCTAAAGACTCTTCATCAACCCGAGCCAAAGCTGTCATCAGACTATGAGCGTTCTATTCTCAAGTCACATGCAGCACAAAAAGCCTCGAAGATCAGTACTGATGCAAGCGGAAAATCTGTTGCCCAGCTCGGAGAACAAGCAAAACAGACTTGCGCCCCTCTCAAGGTGATTTCTCAAACCAATGTGGGGTCGAGCAAATATGGGGCCGAAGAGCAGTATGATCCAGAGGTAGTTGCACAATACGGAGAAGCTGCCGCTGCTCAAGGTATGAGTATTGCCCAGTACTTATCCCAGTTAGAGTTCTTCCCCGTGAGTGAAGTAGCATACCAATACCAGTACGGAAAACCTCTCGTCAAACCTGAGGAGGTAAACAATCTTCCAACAAAAATGCGAAGATTGCATAACTGGTACATGCATGCCACAAGGGCCGGGGCTAACTGGATAGTGCTGAGGGTTACAAAAAGCATCATGGGAAAGATAAGGATGACATGATATCCATTGAATTTGATGAACTATTTCAATTATTCAATCAAGACGCCTTGGACAAATCGATCATGAGTGCCTATTGTCTGTAAGTACTAATTCTGTAATTAATTTAGTCTCCATCTATATTATTTTGTTTATTGCATGTATATAATCATACTTTAATATGCAGAATAAAGATTCTCGAATGCAGCAGAGGACAAATCTATGACATTGGCTTCATTGACCCATATTGGGTTCATGAAGCTAATCTCAAAATAAGCCCCCAGGATACGGAGGATAATATAGTACACGCGTTAAGGTTTCAAGAAACCAAAAGGGAAATACTATTTCCTTACAACTTCCAGTGAGTGTTATTGTCTTGTATACACTTTCTATTTCGCTTACTCGATGTTAAGTATATAATTGATTAGTTCTGCATTCGCAGGTACCACTATATTCTGTTAATCATTCAACTTGACAAAGGACGTGTACTAGTCATGGACTCGAAACATAAACCCCTTGAGACGTGGAAGGACATGCAGATACTTCTCCAGCGGTAATTCTAATCATTACGACACTATATCGGCAACGTTCGTGAATTTTATGATATCAAGTACTTAATAACTTATTTTATTCGTTTTCTACGCCGGGCAGCGCTTGGAAACGGTTCACCAAGAAGGCTAGGGGTGTTTGGAAAGAGGAGCTTACATTTCAACCACTAGATGTAAGCACCACTAGCTATATCCGCGCATCTCTTTGATTCTAGTTTTGATACAGTTATTATCATGCTTGATTATTATTTTGATTGAACTCTGTTGTCGTAAAGTGCCTGACGCAGGGACCAGGTAACAATCTATGTGGATACTATGTATGCGAGTTTATCCGGCAGACGTGCGATGAGAAGGGCAGAAATTTAGAGCAACTCCACGTACGTAAACAATTTCTATAGTTTTTAATTACAATCAAATTGTGTTTAGTTTCATATTCATATAGGCTGACTCCTTTTTTAAATCAGATCGAACGTCTACGGGACGGTCTTCTGCCAAAGGATCGCATACGAGCAATACAGGAGGAATTGGCGGGATTCTTGGATGCAGAAGTCCTAAACAAACAAGGGGAATACTATTCGGCTGTGTATAGACAATAGGAATTGTAAAAATAGCAACTTTCAAGAAATTGGCCGGTAGCATCGAATAGCAACTTTTGTATGTAGTGCATGAACTCGATCCGTGTATTGAATGTAAAATGTTGTCATGATGATCTTGTGTAATATAAGGTTCCTTCATTGATAAGTGCAAAACACTAAATAAACAATAAAACAACCTAAATGAATTCTCTGCCCGGCACAAAAAGTGGCGAAAATGCTGCCGCGGCAACAAAATATGCCAAAATGAATTCTCTGCCGCGGCAGAGAAATGGGCCAAATCTCTGCCGCGGCAGCAGGTTATTAGTCCCGGTTCGTGTTACGAACCGGGACAAAAGCCCCCCCCCCCCCCCTCGCACGGAGCAGATGCCACGTGTGTGGCCTTTTGTCCCGGTTGGTGGGGCAACCGGGACTAAAGGTTCGGGCTTTAGTCCCGATTGCCCCGTCCCGGTTGGGCAACCGGGACTAAAGCCCCTTACCAACCGGGACGCATGACACGTTTTCTTCCAGTGAGTTGATCTAGTGAACTTGCGCCTACATATTAAGTTTTTTAGATACTTGTTGCCATATTGAAATGTAACTGATACTAATATAGTGGTTACTAATACAGTTTAGTATTGGGCCTTCTTGTTTTTCTCAGGGCTAATTGTTGCTGGCTATTAGTCAAGCTCACTGTTTTTTACGTTAAGTGGTTTATGCTTGTCGCATGTACTGTACTAGTTCTAATTGACTTGTCTCCATCGGTCATCTCAGCTTAAAACAGGCTTTTTCCCGCCTTATAAATAAAATCACAGCAGCCGATCGGTGAGAATGAGATAGATGCAAGCGTACCCATGAAAATTTAACCAAACTAATGCTGGTGCAGATTTTCGCACCAAAAAAATGCCCGTGCAGATGAGTACGTGACAAGCACGCAGCCTTATTGGGACATGAAGTAGTACGGGTATCTCTGCAGGCGTATGCAAATGCGCTTCGAATTACTAGTTCTGCACACCGGCTGATGCCTTTCTACATGCCCTAACGACTACCCTACTTAGAAGTAGAGCATTTCTAACAGGTGTTGTATTTTGTGACAGCAGTTTTGCTGGATGAGGCAGCTGATTTGTAATATTCGGCAGCAAAACTGCGGCTGGGTTACCAGTTGCCGAATATTGCAGCACAGGCTGCTCCCGCGGCTGCCACAAAATGCAGCACAGTTGCGGCGCCACCACCTCTCATATCGCAACGTATATGATAAAAATGATTCAAAAAATAAACATTTGACCACACATCATGAATAAACTATGGATAACCACGAAATCCACATAGCATAACATAAATATTACATAGTACCGAGCATAACTAACATGAAAGTTCATAGTTCAAAGTACAATAGTTCATAGTTCCGAGCATAAACTTAAATATCACTACTAGGAAAACGGCTATAGGTAATCAGCACATCCGTGACTCACATGGTTGAAGTGCCCCACGGCTAAAACAGGCGTGGCTCACCTATGGGTAGTGCCCTACTAGTACCTAGAACAACCGTGGCGCACATGACTATAGTGCGCCACAGATGTGTGTGGGCCAGGGGCCTGTTGGCCGCACGCCAAACATCTGTAGCGCACTAGGGTCATGTGCGCCACGGTTGTCGTAGCGCACCCCTCCCCTCTGCTGTGAAACGGCCACAAACTTCTGTGGCGCACTATGGCATGTGCGCCACAGATGTATAAACTTAGTAGTAGGGCACCTTGCCCTAGTGCCCTACGCCTAACTATCCTGCACCAACTCCACCACCACCCCCCTCCCCCCCCGTAGATCGCCTTTTTAGGTTTTGCAAAAAATAAAAGAAAATGATAAACACTTCAAAAAATTAAATCCTTTCATATTTAGGTAGGTAATGTGGTATAGCTTCTACTAAAATTAACAAACATGAGTTTTGACTTTATTTGCAAAAAAAAGTCATGCCACGGTAAAAGGCCGTAACTTTTGCATACGATATCGAAAAAAATCGTATAATATACCAAAATGACGAGAACGAGATTTCGCATCCGCTCGCAACGACCTATGGTCGTTTAGCGATTTTTTAGATTTTCAAAATTAGAAAAGAGTAAAAAGTTACGGTCAAAAGACCTTTTTTCCCGCAGAAAAAAAAATAGAGGACGGCTTACCCGTAGCGCACCACCACCTAGTGCGCCACGGATAAGCTTGGGCGGGATTCAAATTTCGAATCCCCACCCCGCCCACCTTCCCTCCCCTTCTCTCCTTTTCCTTTTCCTCCCTTCTCATTTCCTTCTTCTTCTCCTCCTTCTCCTTCTCCTTTCTCCTCCTCTTCCTCCTCCTTGCAGTGAACATGGTGATGGCGGCGGCGGCGGCCTCCTCCTTGCAGTTCCGACGACGAGACGGCGGGCTCCTTCTTCTCCTCCTCTTCCTCCTCCTCCTTGTAGTTCTGACGATGACGAGACCTCCTCTTCTTCTCCTCCTCTTCCTCCTCCTCTTCTTCTCCTCCTCTTCCTCCTTTTCTTCTTCTCCTCCTCCTCTTCCTCTCCTTCTCCTCCTCCTCTTCCTCCTCTTCTCCTCCTCCTCCTCATCTTCTCCTCCTCTTCCTCCTATTCTCCTCCTCCTCCTTGCAGTTCCGACGACGACGACGACGAGGTGAAGACGAGGAGGCGACGACGACGACGACGAGGAGGTGAAGACGAGGAGGCGACGACGGCGACCTGCACCGACGCGCGACGGCACTGGCGACGAGATCCAGATCTGCTTCTTTTTTTTTGAATTTTGAAATTTATATCCGTGGCGCACAACACCTAGTGCGCCACGGTTATCGTTTCATACGCGTGGCACACCTGCCCAAACTTCTGTGGCGCACTGGCATGTGCGCCACGCCTGTATCTAAACTTCTGTGGCGCAACATGCAGTGCGCCACGGCTACGAGATAGCCGTAGCGCGAGGCCCGTGGCGCACTGCTAGTGCGCCACAGAAGGCCTTTTCATGTGCGCCACGAATAGACGTTTTTCTAGTAGTGTATTTTCACTCCTCATTGCTAGTTGGTTTTGCCAGCTCCAGCATTGCCACCATCACCAATGTCACCTCAACCAATGCCATCATCAATGCCACCTCACTAATGCAACCACCAATGCCTCCTCTCATGGCACCACTACCACCAAACCCTCCTCCCATGTCGACGGCCTCCGCTCGGGTGCCGGTGGTAGGATGAAAGGTTACTGCGGGTCCTCCGCCTCGGGTGCCGGCGGTTGGAAGAACGGTGGCGTCATCTCCTTGGCCACCGCGGTAGTGGCCTTTGAGCGCTGCACACGACCTTCTGCTTCTTCGTCCTTCCGCCAGTGGTAGGCCCTTCCATCGCCGGAGACTTAGTAGCAAAAAAAGTGTACTACTGTAGCAAAACAACGGAAATATTGCAGCAAAAAATGCGCCATTGTTAGCAAAACTGACTGCGCCAAAAACACCACTAGAGACCTTGTAGAAAGAATATTTTACTATTATAGTGAAACCACAAAACGGCTGTAGCAACAAGTTTATGCTAATGTAGCAAAATAATTATGCTATGTAGCATCGTAGTAAAAAATCAAACCGACATGTCCTCCAATGGCTCTTATCATGCAAAAAGATTGTAAGAAAAAAATTCTTCTTGTGTTGAAAATGCAAATAACGGTTGTAGCATAAATTTATCTTTAGGCTGGCTAGCAGAAGTTGTCCGATCCGCCAAAAGATATAAACACATTGAGCTGCATGGCTTGCTTCAAGAAAAAGTAAGGCAGAGCATCAGCGGCAACATTTCTTCCCGCAGAGGCCTGCAGAATTGCAGAGGCAATGCGCAGAAACAAGATCACATCATGCACAACCTTTTTTTTATCATGTCTAACGTGAGCCCGAGCGAACATACAAGTTCGTTATCCCTATTTGCCTCTCTTCCACGTTGTACCGTTGTAGTTGCCGTCAACTCAATGATGCCGCACGCACGCACGCGCGCGCGCGCACACACACACACACACACACACACACACACGCACGCACGCACGCACGCAAAACTCAACGATGTCATGCTTTCTCTCATGATTTTCAAGAGCCTGCTATTTGTAGTAAATTGGTGTAGTAGTATTTAGGAACAATTGGTAGTAAAACGTAATCATGGCACTGATGTATCTAAAACTCGAGTCTTCTAATGGAACTCAATTGGTGTGCACATGTTGATTTTTTTAAAAAACTCGCTCAAATTAAAGTAGCTTAAAATAGGACAATCATAGAGCTTTAATTATTTCAGATATTCGAATATGGGTGGAATTTTAGGAACCGCTAAGAAGGGAGGCTCTATACAACTATACAATGCTCTTAGCATTTGTTAGCGTGAGGATGCCCAAAGACATTCCTGTCATGGGCCGGCCCAGGAAGTGCGCTAATTCTTTTTTCAAAAAAATGACTAGGTTTTAAAACTGTTCATGTTCTAAAATGTTCAAAATTTGAAAATCTTTCTGATTAAATTTTTTTCACAAATGAAAATGTTTGAATTTTGGAAAGAAAGGCATTTGAAAAAATGTTCCGATTTGAAGATTGTTCAAATATGCAAAGTTCAAAAAGTAATTAAAAATGAAAAGATCACGAGAAAACCAAAACAACAGCAAATAGTAAAAAAGAAGAACGAAAGAACAAAAAAACAGACTATTCTGGAACCTTCGCAAAACCAGAAAAAGCCAAACCCATGGTGGACCGGTATGCTATAAAATTAGGCTAGTACTACGCGTTCTCCGGGGATAATTTTCCAAAATCCCCCGGGTCATGCTGCTGATACGTGTCCCTAAAAATTCTCTCAAACCCGCTTTTGCTACAAACATACCCTTTTTGCTGCAAATAGTCCCGCTTTTGCTACGTGTAGCAGAAAACGGTTCGATTCAAAAAATAGAAAAGCTGACTGGACCTTGTTGGAGATTTTATCGGAGACGTCGCCGGCGACCGTGTGTAGCAAAAAAGTTGTGCTAATGTAGCAAATCTGACCTCACCAGAGACCGAAGACTTTTGCCAGAGACCTCGCCGGAGATTTTCGCCGGAGACCGTGTTGCAAAAAAATTACTCTATTATAGCAAAATCACAAAAGGTATGTAGCAGAAAAACTAGTAATTGTAGCAAAAAACAACTTCGCCGGAGGCATCGCCGGAGCCCTTGTAGCAAAACCCGTGGCCGTTTATAGCACCTCCGCCTGCCGTAAGTAGCAAAACCTGTGGCTGTTTGTAGCACCGTCGTCCGATCGCAGTAGCACCACCGCTGACCGCATGTAGCAAGCATCAACACTGCAAATAGCAACAGCGGACGCCGTACGTAGCAACGACGTCGCCGGGGCCATGGCCACTCCATCTACACGAGCACTTTCATGCCAAAAAAGTCCATCTCCGTGAAGACGCCGACCGGTGGATGGCAGGATGCCGGAGCTCGCGTGCTCCCGGATGGAGGCGCACCTCCATGGCGCAAGGGGCTTCCCAGCGAGGGTGCGCAGGGTTGCTGTGGAGGTCATCGGCCTCCATGGCGCACGGGGCTTCCCTCATCCTGCCATTGAACAGGGGAGCAGAGTGAGGCGTCCCTCCTCCTGATCTCACTCCCTGCCGGCGATGGAGGCGAGGGGCGCAGGGCGACGTGCCGCGAGGTTGCTGTGACGGCAGCGCACGGCAAGGACGGCGGCAGCGCGTAGGCTTCGTGGCTCTGTTTAGAAGAGGAATTGGGGATAAGGAAGACGTTGGGAGATGTCCTTGTCTGTACACGGGCCCACCACGATGGCCATGTCCACCATGACCTGATACGTACAAACAGAGCAGCGGACAGCAACCAAGGGGATAGACTCATCTGATCCCGGAGGAATACTATCATTTCCCAGAAAATTAGCGACGGGAGGAGGGTATGCGTCACAGCGTCAGTGTGTTAACCAACGCTGAGAGCGTGGGATATGAATTGCCCAGATATGCCCTATACAACGCTCTTAGCTTATGTTAGCATGAGGACGCCTAAAGACATTTCCCCTCCGGGCCAGCGTAGGAAGTGTGCTATTTCCTCCGATTTATATTTGTTGGCTTTGATTTTTTTAAGTTTGATAGATCTAGACATATTTTAGTAATAGATACATCCGAATTTAAATAAATTTGAGTTAACTAATCTGGATCATAGGGAGTAATTTTTTTTCAAAAAATATCAAGTTTTCAAATTGTTCATATTCTAAAAAACATTCGGAATTTGAAAAACTTTCAGATTAAAACATGTTGACATATAAAATGTTCAAATTTTAAAACTGTTCAGACTAAAAATCTTTCTATTTTAATTTTTTATAATTTTGTTCATATTTAAAAATTGTTCAAAATAAAAGATGTTCAGATTTTGAAAAAAACTTATTTGCAAAAATGTTCAGATTTGAAGATGACTTTAATTAAAATTTTAGTTTTTTACAAAAAGAAAAAAACAGGAAAAAGCGAAACTATAAAACAAAAAAAGAAAAACCAAAGAGCAAAAAAACCAGATCAAAATGTTCTGGAACCTTTTAAAATACAGAAAATACAGACCTCTAGTAGGCCGGTCCGCTAAGAAGTTAGGGATGGGAGTAGGGTATGGGTCGGTCCAGTAACCGACGCTCACACCGACACTGGGAGCGTCTAACTAATTCAAATGGGCCTGATTAAGAGGCCCAAAGAATCTGGCAACTACGTGGGCCTATGGGCTAGCGAAGAAGCACTTCACTCGTGGACATAGAGGATTTGTGTTTGTGAGAAAGTCACCCTTTTGGCCTGGTTAAAAAAAAATCATGAAGAGCAGCCCGTACAAATATCTATACTTTACACTCGAATAAGAACACTTCTTCAACTAGAGCTTCCTACCATACGGAATAACGGAAAGGTAAAAATTTGCCACTCTAGACGTTCACTTTGTTGAAGCGTGACCTCTTCTTTGGTTCAAAAAATTATCACCTACGTAGTTTGTTAGAGAGGCCTCGAGCCCTAAAGAGCTCCCTAAGCCAACTATTGGGCGCAGTAGAAATGAAATCGCGGCATAGAACTTGACCGCGTTCTGTCCGACGCGGATCAATAGGCTATCCGGCGTGTTCAGCATGTCCTTGAATCACATGGAGCCTCCTGGGCGTACCGGATAGAACACGCGCGCCATGTGAACCAGCCCTGGCAGCTCTCCCCGCGCGTCGCTCCAATGTCAAGCCCACTCCAGTGTCAAGCCCCTCCTTAGAACAGCCGCCACCGTGTTCCCCGTTTGCCTAGCCATGCTTTCGTCGCCATTCCATCGAAGGTCCCAAAGGTGGGCTAGATGGGCTTTCAAGAAGTCCCACAAAAATCCCGCACCAAAGGTCAAGCTCGTGAGACGGGAATTCGCAAAGGGCGTCAATGGTAATATCATTGATGTGGACACCCGCGGCGACCTCGGTCGCACGACCCATTGACAAAAAGAAGTCCAAGATGAGCATTGCAGCGCCTGAAGCGTCAGATGGGGTGCAATCGTCGATTGACATGTGCCTCGTCGAGGTAGAATTAAGCTTAGTTTGCGGCGCAAGCAGGCTCAAGGTGGGCCGATATCATGCATAAGAAAGAAAAGAAGATCGAGCTTGAGATGTTGCGAGATGTGGTGAAGAAAATGATGGAGGACTTCGTTCTCTTGACGGTCAACAGAGTAAATAGCACCGGAGGTCATAGAACTTGTCCCTAACATGCAATTAAGTCACACATCTTATAAAATAGACTAATCGATCACACAAGTTGTCAAATGAGTGCACCGCAGGTCACAATGCGGTTAACCAGACGGTTTTTAACACATCACGCGCGTGTCACGTTCGGTCAACATTGCACTTACAATGTTACAACCCCCCCCCCCCCCCCCCCCCTCATGTTTATCTGGCCGGGTTCAGATGAAATTGTATTTTTTTGGAGTCTCCAACGGGATCGATACAATGGTTCGTAGGCCATTTTTCATTTACCTCCTCAAACTTTTTAAGGGGGTTTATGCATACATTTTAGTTCATATTAACGTTTTTGTTAAAAGTCCCTATTAACCTTACGAGGCACGCTCATGTGACGAGTTTTTTTAAAACCGGCCGGTTAAGCAGTTTGTGACCTGCGGTGCACGCATTTGACATGTTGTGTGACCGGTTATTCTATTTTACAAGTTTTATGACTTAAGTGCACGTGAGTGACAAGTTTTATAACCTCATCCAGTCAACACATTGATGATAGACGATGAGGTGAAGGCGGTGCATGAGAAGATCCGCGACGACATCCCGCTAGAAATGGGCACATCAGGTTGAGTCCATCATCAACAACACCATCATCGAGAGCGGCGACGCCAACATCGAAAGTGAAGGTTACACAAACCTCATCGGACTTGGGGGCAGAAGAGCTGGCGTCGTCCAACGACGAGCAGTTTCGTATTATCTATTTGGGTACCGTAATATGAGGCCGGACTTTGCGGCGTTTTGATAGCTGGGATTTTGAATGGCCAATATTTTATTTGTATTTTGATTCAAATCGTATAGGGAGCTGCCTTTGGGCTCGCCGCTGGAAAAGAAGCACGTCCCAAAGACGGCACTCTATCCAAACGATCGATCCAACGTTGTTGGTTGAGACTCGGGGCCTGGAAGATGGTCGTACAAGATCTGTAGCTTGGCAACTTTTTCGTCGTAACAAGGCCATGACAGAGCTTACCCTGCACCAATCACACCATTAATTAACGTGCGAAGGGGACATAGATGCAACAAAACACGGGCTTCTGATATGGGACCAGCTCAGTTCGCAAAAAAAAAAAATGATATGGGACAAATAGTTGTAGGCAGACTGTCGTCGACGGGAAGGAGACGACCCGTGGGTGGTCCGGCAAGGCAATGTGGCCCCGGCGAGCACTTGAAGCTCCCGGCAACGAGCGGCCGTCGCTGCGCCACGCTGAGGCCGGTCATGATTTGGACGTACGACGTAGTACAACGATGCCGCATGTCGCAGCGAATTCGGAAAGCGGGGCATGTTACTGCCTCGTGTCTCTCCGTCGGCAGAATGGACAAAAATAATCCAAATTTAAAAGGATTTCATAAAATGATTCATTTGGAAAACTATTTTACTGGCACTAACCCTTTTTGTAGCGTCTAACAGCTAGACGCTACACTCTACAGTGTAGCGTATTTCAGCTAGGCGCTATGCCCCTTTCCAGCGTGGCACCGCTTGGCCTCGCCCTGGCCCCACTCCGCCGTGTGACGCCCAGACGCTATGCCTGGGACGAGTAACGCCCAGGCGCTATGCCCAGGGTGTAGCGCCTATCTGATAGGCGCTATGCTTTAAAGTGTAGCGCCTAGCAGATATGCGCTACACCCTGGGACTTAAGCTGTCGCGCGACAGCCCCCTCCCTACCCCTCCCCATTCACTCCCAGCTCGACCCAAGCAGGAAGAACAGCAAGGAGGCGCCCCCTTCTCCCCCCTCAAATCTCTCACATTGGAAGCTTTATTTGGTGGATTTGTGCCTCTCCCCAGCTGCTAGAGGTACCCTCCCTCATTCCCCTCCGTTTTGACCTCTTGAAATCTTTCATTTTGGTTGGACTTGGCTTAAAACCCTAAAAATTTGATTTGGAGAGAAATGTTTGGAAATTTGTTCGATTTATTGGCCAATGTTGGTTATAAAGATGTGTATGAAGCATTTAGTTAGGTTTAGGGTTGTTGAAATGACATTGTTTGGTATATTGGAATGTTATGGCTAGGGTTAGGGTTTGCTTATGTGAGAGAGGGTGTTCTTGTTAGCTTTATGGTTTGGTAATGTGTCTAGTATAGTTTTGTTTATCTTGTCATGGTTAGTTAATGAACATATTCTCCTATGTGTTAGGGATGGCAAGAATTGTTCATGTTCATCATGTGGACAAGGATGCCTTTTTGAAAGGCAACATAGAACCGGACCCGGATGAGCTAGATATTGTGTTTGAGCGTAGTCCCACCTATGCCGAGGTCTTGGAGCAGGTGAGGATTGAATTGAAATGGATGGACCCATGTGATGTTGTTGAGTTGGAAGGAAGACATAATGTGGGTTTTGGGGTGCATATCCGTTGAAAGACCATGCGTATCTTCTCCGAGGCTCGTTGGCTTGCATACAAGGAGGTGGTGGCCGAATCACTAGACAAGGCTCTTGAGCTATTTGCCACCAAGAAGGTTGATAGTTCATTGCCTTTGGACTTGAACCGCCGTGCTTCCCCATTGGATAGTAGAAGTCCTCCACCCGTGGAGCAAGAGCTATGGATTGAACCTCCTTTGAGCCAAACATTGAGCCCGATTTCAAGACACCAAGACGAAGTGTTGGAAGAGGACAATGATGATTGTGAGGGTGAAGATGATGATGATGTTGAACTCCATGACAACAATGTTGGTGATTTGGATAAATATATCACTCAACATGACATGGACCGTGAACTCCCGTATTCTCGAGGCTATGCTTCGGACTCGGATGATGATGGTCCCGAAGAAGAAGTTGACGAGGAGGGGTTCACGGCTAGAGAGGCCGAAATCCACCATACCGTATTGGGGCGGGACCATCGGGTGCCTTTGTTTCGTGATCTTAGTCTCACGGATGAAGCCACGGTTGATGGTGGCAAAGGCATAGTGCTTGGACCAAGGACAAGTTCTTACCGGGATGGCAATGAAGTGAATAATGGCTTTTGCAAAGGATCAAGGTTTAAGACCTTGTTGGAATTTAAGCAATGGATAAAGGACTTCTCGGTGAAGCATCATCGTCCTTACACGGTCGTGCACTCGGATATCAAGAAGCGTTACACGGTGAAGTGCGAGGCAGAAGGATGTCCTTGGATTGTGCGTGCTAGACCATTCAAGGGAGGTCCCGATTGGCACATATCTAGTTGCGTATCAACTCACATGTGCCGAGGCCCGATCATGGATGGCAAGGATGCAAAGCATGAGCACCGACAACTCACCTCCGAGTTCCTCGCTTATAGGCTTTCCAATGACATCGCGTCGTTTCCAATAATGAGCATCAAGCAGGTCATGGAGTTTGTGAAAGCCCTCTTTAACTATGAGGTGAAGTACGGGAAGACATGGAAGTCTAAGCAAGCCGCATTCAAGATGTTGTACGGTGATTGGGAGGAATCTTATAACCGAATCCCAAGGTTGTTGGGAGCGATGGCCGATGCTAACCCGGGCATGGTTCATGTGGTTGAACCTTTGGGGAACAAGACAAGGATTGTAAACGGAAGAACCGTTCGAGTTTTTGGCCGTGCATTTTGGCCTTTCGAGCAATGTGTTCAGGCATTTGAACATTGTAGGCCGGTCATCTCCGTTGATGGCACCTTTTTGACCGGTCAATTCAAGGGCACTATCTTGATTGCAATAGCCAATGATGCCAACAACCGGTTGATTCCTTTGGCCTTTGCTTTGGTAGAGGTGGAAAACAATGATAATTGGGAGTGCTTCTTCCATCTTTTAAGAACCAAGATATTAACCCCTCATAGGGAAATATGTGTCATCTCGGACCGTCATCAAGGAATTCTTAAAGCGGTGGACCAACATATTCCCGGGCATGTTCCGTTGCACCATCGTTGGTGCATGAGACACTTTTGTTCAAACTTTTATAGGGCATGCAAGAGAAAGGATTTGGCCGATGATCTACAAGATTGTTGCCTCGCTTTCACGGAACGTCGTTTCTCAAACTTGTACAACAAATTGCTCTTCAACAAAGAGCTCGATGCGGGTGGTCGAGAGTTTCTCGATAGGAGCATTGGAGAAAGAACAAAGTGGGCACGAGCATTCGATGACGGTGGCCGGAGGTACGGCCAAATGACAAGCAACATGGCAGAGGCCTTCAACAAGTTGCTCAAAGGTGTTCGTGCATTGCCCGTCACGGCAATAGTCCGTTATACATTCGACATGATGAATGGGTATTTTCTTAAATAAATCAGAGGAAACGGATCGGCAGATTGCGGGGGACTACAAGAACAAGCACAAATACAAGTACCCACCTAAGGTTGATGATTGGATGCAATTTCAGACAAAGAAAGCGGATGCCCAAGTTGTCACAGAGTATGACAATGCGAGCTAATTTACCAAGTTACGGAGCCTGGAGGTACAACGGCTGATGGTGTCCAACACGGAGGCCGAGCTTTCAAGGTCTCACTCAAGATTTGTGAGTGCACATGCGGAAGGCCATCATTGCTTCATCTTGCCTGCTCGCACTTGCTCGTCGCGTCTCGCCGGCGACATTTGGATTACAATAATCCGCTCACGGTGAGAGAGGATGAGTTCTCCATTGAGACTACTAAGAAGACATGGGCTCCTAGATTTCATCCATATTTGGACCAATCAAAATGGCCGGAGTACCATGGGATTCAACTATGGCCCGATCCGAAATAGAAAGTGATTAAACGTGGAAGACGCAAGACAAAACGCTTTAGGAGCGACATGGATGGATGGGGCCGTGGTGGTGCTCGAGAAACGGGCAATGACCAATTCCAAGAGCCTCGTGAGAGAGCCCGGTGTGGAACATGCAATGGTGAAGGGCACAATGCAAGAAAGTGTTCTCAAAGGAAAAGAGCAAAAGGAAATGAAGCAAGCACTAGCCAACCAAGTGGTAGCCAACAAGTACCAAGCCAACCAAAAACTAGCCAACAAGTCCCAAGCCAACCAAGAACTAGCCAACAAGATCCAAGCCAACCAAGAACTAGCCAACAAGCTCCTAGACAACAAAGAGGTCGATCACTTGGGCTTAGAAGAGGAAGAGGGCGTGGCGGTTTTAACCCGTCTAGTATGTTAGGTTATTTGGCAGGACCAAATCCTTATGTTAATAGGTACGGATGGAATATTCATACTTGCATGCTTATGTTACTACCTACTATGCTTATTTCATTGAATCAATTATTGTTCACATTCATTGCATCCTTTACTAACTTATAGCTTTTGTTCTTATAATAGGTATGACGACTCAACCCAACAAGGGCAATGATGGGGACGGTGTGAACTACTCGGCTATCTGGGCGAATGCTATGAAGGTGGTGGAAGAGAGGAAGAGGAAGGAGAAAGAAGAAGAGAAGAAGAGGAAGGAGGAAGAAAAAGAGAAGAAGAGGAAGGCATTTGAAGAGGTAGTTCAACTTGCTCGAGACTTGGCGAAGAAGAAGGACGAAGAGGACGAGAGAAAGAAGAAAAAGGAAGAGGAAGAGAGGAAGAAGAAAAGGGAGAAGGAAGAGGAAGAGGCAAAAGGAGAAGGAAGAGGAAGAGAGGAAGAGGCAAAAGGATAAGGAAGAGGAAGAGAGGAAGATGAGGGCCAATGCTAGGCCACCTTGCGCCGACCAAGAGGAAAGGCCACGAAAGGCGTTTCGTACTGACGAGGCCCATGGGAAGGAGGTTCCTATTTGTTGGTGTGGAACCGATTGCACTGTTAAGGAATCCCAAGACTACTTATCCGATAGTTGGGGAAAGAAGTTCTTCATGTGTGCCAACTACAACCGCTCTCCCGAGCGTAGCCGCAACCCATACGACAAGCCACGGGTATGCTCAAAGCTTTTTAGTTCTTCATGTGTCCCAAACTATTCCATAGCATATCCTCTTACATGCACTATTTTCTTGTAGTCTCCCCCTCCGGTATGCAAGTACTACACTTGGATAGACCTTGAGCAACCTCAATCCAACAAGGCTATCCAAGAGATCGAATTTGCCATAAGAAGAAGTCGCTACCAAGAACGGCTGCGTGACGAGGACATGGCGAGGAAGCGCAAGTCCCACTTGTAAGCCCAAGTCGGTTGGCGTAGAGGGTTTCTATTATATGCTGGCCAAGGATGGTGGCCCACCTCTTTGGGACGACCAACTGGTAAGCGTTCCCAGCTCCATATCGAGAGAAGAACCATAGCACCACCTATTCCGGCATTTTCGCCTGCCCTACGACAGGCATCGTCCAACTACAAGTGAACAAAAACGAGGTCAGTATAGCATATGTGTGGACTCAACATATACAAATGAATATAGAGTGCACAGGTGATTACCTGCCGGTACAAGTAGGCAAGAGCCGCCGAACCCCAGCTGATATTGTTATCCCAGTTTGCTAGTGCCTTGAGCCACATCCACTGAGCGGTCCTACCTCCGCTGTCAGCAAACAGAGTTCTAGAAAGGACATACCACACGTACACACGAGCATGTGTCTCGATCACCTCAACCTCGGCGGGGTTCGGGCATTCCCTAAAGTTCTCCACGATCCACGCATATGTCGCGCCTGCTAGGACTCTATCTTTGCTCTTATCTTCAAGTTCTTTAGGAGCCATTCCAATAAGTAGATGCATCGCATTGCGCCACCCATCGGAATTTGTGCTCATACAGAGAGGCTCCCCCGCGATAGGAAGTCCAAAGATCATGGAAACATCCTGAAGATTAGGAGTGATCTCGCCGGTCCGGAGGTGGAAAGTGTGCGTCTCCGGCCTCCACCGGTCGACAAGTGCGGTGATAGCAGTCGCGTTGAGGTTCGGCGTCGATCGGCTCACAAGCGTGATGAAAGGGAGGAGGCCTAGCCGCTTGATGTACTCGGTGTACCGCTCGTCGTACGGCATGTCATTCGAAGACGCGCCATGAGACCGAATCTTGAGGGGACGAAGCCTCTGCATACATACAAGATCGAACATTATGCTTTTTCCAACACAATTGAATCAATAGAAAAATAAAAGCAAAGAAGTTCAACCATGGTTTTACTACCATATGCTTCTCCGCCATCAAGTATGCCCGGTGTTGATGATCATAGTAATCCTCAAGTAGCCACACCATCCTACATATATATTCCAAACATCAATAAAATGTGTGTGGTATGTGGCCATTGTTTCAATTTATACAATAAACTACAAAGAATATGGGAGCATATTATTCACACATCCATACAAATCCATATAAAACCATCATACACAATGCAAATCAACAACACACTTCCATTCCCCATCAAATACAACTAATACATAACTTCCAAATAACCAAAAACATACACAAATAGGTCATATTATGAATCCAACTAGACCTAGGGTTTGAGGATAATGTGCAAGATTCATTGGATGAAAGAGAGGGAAAAGGAGGGGATTACCTTGAGGGAGGGATGGGGAAGCAAATCCACGGTGAAATCCCTCAGATCTGTTGGATTTGAGGTGGGGATTTGAGAGAGGGGGAGAGAGGAACCGCCGGCTGTTCTTCTCTGTGTTCTTCCAGCGTCTGGGACTGAATGGGGAGGGGTGGGGAGGGGGCTGCGCCCGACAGGTTAAGTCTCAAAATGTAGCGCCTGTCTGATAGGCGCTACACTTTAAAGCATAGCGCCTATCAGATAGGCGCTACACCTGAGGCATAGCGCCTGGGCGTTACTCTCCCCAGGCATAGCGCCTGGGCGTCACACGATGGGGTGGGGCCAGGAGGTGCCACACTGGCAGAGGGCATAGCGCCTAGCTGAAAGGCGCTACACTGTAGAGTGTAGCGCCTATCTGTTAGGAGCAACAAAAAGGGTTAGTCCAGTGAAATTGTTTTCCAGATGGGTCACTTTGTGAAATCCTTTCGAATTTGGGTTATTTTTGTCCATTCTGCCCTCTCCGTCCATCTCTGTCTGCTTCACACACTATCGATGCTTCGGTAGATCCCTCCTCATCTAAGCATATCTTCATCGGCACAACCCAACCCGTTCGAACCGGTCCACACGATGGCCCAGCAGGGTGATCCGTTCGGCCCGACTTGTGCAGACCGGCTTATTTATGCATCAAATTTGGGCCACCATTGGGTTGGTATATACAACGCGCTTGTCCTCTCATGTTCTTTTCTAATCCGCTCGCAAATGGGACAAGACACAATCTGTACTTTCTCAAAGCCTCGCCCACCATATCCGCGGCTAGAGCAGGCACAACCGTTGCCGTCGCCATTGCCCGTTGTTGTCGTCTCCCTCGCAATATCGAGCAGCACTGCAGGCCATGCATGTTGCCGAGTTGAGCGTGTCTATTCCACCGCCCGGCCGTTGCCTATGGACTGGATGCGCGACAGCCTCTGGGGTGCATCGCGCACAAACTGTTCGATTGTTTGCCTGGCCGCGGTTGAGGTACGATCGCCGGACATTTCTAGGTTATATGGTCCCTGCGGGAGTTGGCATGGCCATTGACGGCTGTATACTTTTAACAAATGGATAGCAGTCAAAGGACAATTGAGTTTTTTACAAGAATTTTATCGAGTCATCCTCCGAAGAGGAGTCCGACGATGAGACAGAAGTTCTGCTGGCCGTTGCACAGATGGTGCACGACCAGTACCTCCTGCCGCTGCGTAGAGGTGGCTTGGCGAAGCGGCGCGAAGCCAATCATGAATGCGACCAAGAAGCTAGCCACATGTGCCTTTACAAGGACTATTTCCACTCAACTAATCTGGTCTTCAAAGAGAAGGCATTCGGTCGCCACTATCGGATGTCCAGGAACCTGATCTTGGACATTCTCAATACGGTGAGGGAGTATGATGACTACTTCAAGGCCAAGTACGATCATACCGGTAACATTGGCATATCCTCTTACCAGAAATGTTCTGTTACTATTTGGCATCTTGCACATGGGGTGTCCGGTGATCTCCTCGACGACTACATGAGCATGAGAGAGTCCACATGCCACGAGGCCATGTACATTTTTGCAGCGCAATTATTGCGGTGTTTAGAAAAGTTTACTTGAGAGAGCCAAACACCGAAGACACTGCCCTCCTTTTGTCCATCAATGAGAGTAGGGGGTTTCCTGGGATGCTTGGCAACATCGACTGCATGCATTGGCAGTGGAAGAACTATTTTGGTTGGAAAGAGCGGTTCAAACGGCATGCAGAGGGCTACACCGTCATACTAAAGGTTGTTGCATCATAGGATCTTTGGATTTGGCACTCCTTCTTTTATATGGTTAGATCTAACAATAACATCAATGTACTGCACTGGTCTCCGGTGTTTGCTAAGCTAGCAGAAGGCAATGCCCCACAGGTTTCCTATGAGATCAATGGCAATCCTTATGAAATGGGTTATCTAGCTAACGGTATCTATGGTTCACCTTTCTGAAGACAATCTGCACCCCTGTAGATGAGAAATGCAAGAGGTTTGCGAAAGAGCAAGAGGCCGATAAGAAAGATGTGGAGCGATCTCTTGGTGTGCTTCAGTCAAGATAAATTATTGTTCGATATCTTGCTAGAACCTGGAGCACGGAGAGAATGTGGGATGAGATGACTGCTTACGTGATCATGCACAACATGATCGTCTAGGAGGAGCGTGATAAAACCATCTTGGAACAAGACTACGATTTTCAGGATCGATTGGTTGAGTCAGAGCCAGGTCTAGCATCCTAAGAAGATATAATGTAAATGCATGAAAATTTGCGTCACGGGCACACCGATAACTGGCTTCAACTAGATTTGATTGAGCGTATGAGCTCGTGCGGAAAACCAAATCAGTTAATCCATTATTTGTTTCTTGTATAATGATGTTTGGTTGTTTTATCGAACCATGTGAGCGTGAACTATTCATATTTAAGCATTCTTTTAAAGTAATTAACTTATCTAATTTCTTTCTTGTTAAAATGTACATTTGTCTATGTACACTAGTGGAAACGAGGGATTTTGTTGATCCCGAAAATGGGCTTTAACACCGGTTCTTCTACGAACCGGTGTTAAAGGGGGGACCGTACCAGCGTGGCCTCTGCGGCATTAAAGGATCCCCCCTTTAACACCGGTTCGTGGCTGGAACCGGTGTTAAAGGGGGGCTGGGTGGTGCGCGCGGGAAACGAAATAAATGCCCCACCCTTTAACACCGGTTCCTGTCTGGAACCGGTGTTAAAGGTGGGGCATTTATTTCATGCATTAAAGGGGCATTTTTAATTCAAAAAATATGATATGAATTTAGAAAATTCATATCTTTTTCATTTCAACTCAGAAAAATATGAATAATATATCATAATTTTCATAAAAATAATTTCTATCCATTCATGTAAATCATTTTATATTAGATCAAATCATATTTTAATGCCGCATATTTTGTATTAACATTTTTGAATTGATTGGATATTTAAATGTCGCATCTTTTGTATACACTTGAATCTCACCAAGCCTCTCTCAACTTGCATTGTTTTTTGATCAATGTGTTGGTGGTTTTTTGAATTAGCCATTTGGTGGTTGCTTCACAAAACCGTCCGTTTTTTATGCTCGGAAAATGGAAAATGCCTTTTTGGAACAATCGGCCGAACTGGAACTGGAAAATGGAAAATGCCTTTTTGAAAATGCCTTTTTGGAAAATGGTTTCCCCTCCCTCTATGCATCCTTCCCCTCCCTCTATGTCTCCACACGACGGTGGCCGAAGGTCGCTGCGGCGGGTACCAGGGAGGAGGCCGACGGAGGACAGACGACGCGGGCGCAGCGGCGACCGTAGGCGGTGGCGCTGGAGGGCAAGACTGACGGGGGCGCACGGCACGGCCGGAGCCGTGGACTCGCAGTTGGCGAGGGCGCAAGGTTGGCGTGGCGAGGCCGTGGTCGGGCTCGGGCTTGGCGTCGGGGAAGTGCGGAGGCGGCGCCGTCGGCCCCGGTGGCGGCCAGGCGTCGCAGAAGGAGGTGTGGGGAGGGCCCCGGCGGCGGAGGTTGGGGCGCTGAGGACGAGCGGCCGGAGGACGAGGCAAGGGCGCGGCGCTCGGCCCAGCGAGCTCATCGAGTGGCGACGAGAGAGGTAGACAGAAGCAGAGGCGAGGCGGACGGCCAGAGCGGAGGGAGGCCGCGGGCTCGCCGGCACGGGGCAACTATAGGGAGCTGGCGGGGTGGGTCGACGGCCTGGCGGAGGGGGTGGATGCAGGGGAGTTCGATGGGGAGGGTGCGGGTGACGCTCGGAGGTGGGAACCGGCGAAGCGAAGAGGGGAGATGCGGCAGGCGACAAGCAAGGAGGGGAGAGGAAGAGCGGCGGCGGACAGAGGCGCTCGCGGCGGCGGCGGTTGTTGAGCAGAGGGACAAACCCCAGGAACCACGCCGATATGCTAAGGTCTACCTCATGGATCCAAGAACACGGTGGGGCTTCGTCCGTGTGCACGACGGCCGACGGCGGCAATGGGAGGCTCTCGGCGCGAGCTCGAACCAGAGAGAGATGGGAGGATTGGAGAGGTCCTAGAGGACCGTGAGCTCACCCTTGACGCGTGAGTGACATCGACAAGGACGGGGAGCTTGGGAACGGAGGTAATGGCGATGGCGAACGGCGTCGGTGACGAGGAAGAACGGATCGGGACGGCCGATTGCAGGCGCTCCACGCTGATTCCTTTGACAAGTAGAGGCAGGGGAGCACGGTGGTTTCGGTCGCCTGCTCGGACGAGCACGGGAAGGTGCGGTACGGCGGCGATCGACGGAACCTGGGTGGCTAGGGGTTCGGGTCCGCGCGAGGGAGAAGAGAGAGAGGTCTCTGGGGAGGGGGAGGAGTGGATAGGGTAGCAAGGGCGTCGGCAGGGCGTCCTTATCCAACATTGTCGTTGTATCTTGTGATTGCTATATTAATATAGCGGGGCGCAAGCCTATTTTGAGGAGCCCTGACCATCTCGCTCTCTTCCCCGTGCAGGAGCGTCTCGCCGCCGCCGCTTCGGAGCTCGTAGGCCACGCCTCAACGCCGACGCCGCCCACCGCCCGACGAGCCCGCCGCTAGCACCGCCGCCCGACGAGACCGCCGCATCCGTCCGACGAGCACCGCCGCCCGACGAGACCAACGTCACCCCACCGGTGAGCGCCACGTGTCTGCCACGTGTGTGATTGCTGACTCATCCTGATTAAAACTTGTTTGCTCGATAAATTGTACTACATGCATAGATTAAAACTTGTATACAAATTGGACCTCTGACTCATTTGTGTATTTTGGTATGAATAATATGTATATTTGTGTATGAATCCAAGTCCACTTGAATGTTTACACTCTTACTCTAGATAATATTATTGTTTTAGAAACTATGGATCCACTTAGTAGAAACCTTGAAGAAGAAGAAATAATGGAGAACATTATTGATGAGGACACCTCACAATATCTGAACTTGGAGGGACATGACGACGACAGCTCAAGTACTAGTCATGGAGAAGATGAAGACTCCGGTGAACGCAATTTAATGGTTACAAAGTCCGGCGAGGTATATGCATTGATTAAGCCTCAGCTGACTTCCACCAACAATCTTCTTCTACATGTATTAATTAACGTTTCTTTCTTCTTTTAGCCCTCTGGATCGACCAGCCAGCAACCATCTTCTTCTACGAAAAAGAGCAAGCGAGGCGCGAGCCAGCGGTTGAAAGATCGTGCAAAGTTCACGATCGAAGCAGTCCGTGTTGATGGCAGGCCGATGGAGCCCAAGAAGGCCGCAGATAAATTTATACGTCAGGCTGGTGTTCTTGTTAGGGACCAAATCCCAATCATAATTGAAAATTGGAATAAGCCAAAGAAGGGCGACGGTACCTTTGTCGATGACAGATCCAAAGAAACGCTTTGGAATTCATTTTTGGTAAATTTCACCCTTCCGCCAAAGGAGGATGAAAACAACCCGGTTATAAAGAAAAAGGTCAAAGAGTGGACTCTAAAGAAGATGGCTGAGGCTTTCCGCAACTGGAAGACAAAATTGAACAAATTTGTCAAAGCTGGCGAGACTCCAAATTTCGAAGACGCATATTATGCGAAGATAAGACCTCACTGGCCCGAATTTGAGACATATAAAAAAAGTGCTATAGCTAAAAAGAGGTCAGAAACCAATACGCTTAATGCCCTGAAGAAGGAATATCACCAGAGGACGGGGTCAGGTGGCTACATATCTCAGAGGCCTAAGTGGGAGGAAGCTGAGAGGGCCCTGCCCGAGAGAGGGATCACACCCCAGACAGATGGGTGGGACCTACGTGCAAAGACTTGGTTCTACGGAATCGGGGCAAGGTTGGACCCAGAAACAGGATTGTGTATCTTCCCAACCATCCTTGCCAAACCCGTCACTGAACTCATCACGACATACGAGGAAACATCCGCCAGGACCTTCCATCCCGACAGAGAGAATGACCAGCTCACACGCGCCATCGGTAAAAAAGAACACCCTGGACATGCACGAGGCACAGGGGGTATGACGTGGAAGGATGGGTTTGCCGACTGGAGCGACTCTTACAGATGGCGCGGCAGAAAAGAAAAAGAGCGTACAAAGCGGATGACATAGATAGAACATGCACTTGCGGCGCTGCAGACGCAAGTGAATGCACAACAGAGCCATCAAGCTACCGGCCCATCTCAGCGGCATGAAGAGCCTGCATTGGAAGCTGCCCGCGGCCCAGACTCGGCGCGGAAAAGCAGTGTGGCTTCCACAGAGAACGTGCAGCCAACGCTTGAAATGACGGGTCCTAGATACCCCGTTGATGAGATCACGGAGAGCGAACACGTTGAGCTGCATGTGAGATTAATGGGCTTATCCATTAAGGTGGCTGTCGGCTATGCCTTACCTCCTGTAGCTGGTGGAACTTACCACTGCCGACCGATTCCAGATGGCTATGCTATTGTCGGGGTGGATGAGGTTGTGAAGGAATATGAGGAAGCACAGCTTGACCATGCTACAGGTGAAGGGGAAATTCAACTCAAATTTGCAGTGAAAACAACCATTCTTTGGAAGAAGGAACACATTGTGCTTCCAAATTGGAGGTCACTGGCACCCCCACCGTCTCCGCAGCGTCAGCAGTCTGAGCCGCTTCAGCTATCTCCTGCGCGGCAGCCATCTCCGGCCCGTCAGCCATCTCCTGCGCGGCAGCCATCTCCGGCCCGTCAGCCATCTCCTGCGCGGCAGCCATCTCCGGCCCGTCAGCCATCTCCGGTGCTTCAGCCATCTCCTCAGCGTAAGCGGAAGAGCACTGCCACGAGGAGCATCAGTAGCACTGCCACAAAGAAATCCGCAGGAAACCGTACGCCAAAGAGTTCAAAAAACTACGTCCCGCAGCCTTCCGCCAAGCCATTGCCGGTTTTACCGTGGAATCGCAGCGACGAGGAGACCAATACGATCTCGGGAGAACAGGTCAAGAAATTCTTTGCACCTAGACGGGCCGAGCCAAAGGAGAAAATAGATCCGGCGGTGGTGGAGAAGTTTTACAAAAATCTTTTGAAACCTGAAACCCCACTTGTGCCGGACTACGAGCGCCAGATTTTGAAGGCGGATGCAAGGCGCCGTAGGGAGACTGAAAGTAGCAGTCGTGAGGCACCCCAGAAAACAGTTCCCATGCTCGGAGAGCAGGAAAACCAATCATGCGCCCCGCTCCAAATGTTTGACAAACGGGACGCTCCTCCCGTAGATGATTACGAGGCAGAGCTACAAAGAAAGGCCAATGAGATGGGGATGACTTACATTGCATACTTGAACGTCATGGGAGACAACTTGCCCAAATGCGATGTCAACCCCATACAGCCATGGAAGTATGGGAAGAATCTAGTCAAGAAAGAGGAGCTCAAGAATCTACCAACAAAGATGCGAAAATTGCACAAGTGGTACCTTCATTTCTGCAAGACGAGAAAAGAAGAATGGATCACGGCGCATATAAGAGATCAGATTTTCTTGTGCGGAGACGACGCGATCGACTTCAACATTCAAGACTTGCATTTTCTATTCAATCAGAAGGAACTCGACAAATCTGCCATCAGCCTTTATTGTGTGTAAGTACTATTTCTGTAATTTTTATCTCAACTCATTCACTTCATTAATTGCATGTATATATATATGCTCACCATATATGTATATACTATTATGCATGAAAAAGGTTATGGAATGCATGAAAGGAGGCCCTTTTGACATTGGGTTCGTTGACCCAAATAGAGTTCATGAAGAAGTGGTAAG
This sequence comes from Avena atlantica, assembly GCA_910589765.1. Classification (NCBI taxonomy): domain Eukaryota; kingdom Viridiplantae; phylum Streptophyta; class Magnoliopsida; order Poales; family Poaceae; genus Avena; species Avena atlantica. Next base: position 31,080,447 of record OU342733.1, read on the forward strand.
AGACAAACCCGGGCAAACAGAAGATTACTTGCTAAAGTCTTTACTGAGACAACAAACCAAAAGGGAAATACTATTGCCTTACAACTTCTCATGAGTACTGTTACCCTCTCTCTTGTACACATTCTGTTTCGGCTTACTCGATGTTAAGTGTAACTGATGATGAGTTATGCGTGCGTAGGTTCCACTTTATTCTGCTAGTCATTCAACCCGACTCAGGAAAAGTCCTTGTCATGGACTCGTTACGAAAAGAAAAAGAGCTATGGGCAGACTTTAGAGAGATGCTCCAGAGGTAATTTCAATCATATTATCGCACTAGATCGGCAACTTTCGTGACAATAAGTAATTAATTACTCCTTTATCCATTTTCTTTGTCGGACAGGGTTTGGAAAATGTTCACGGGCAGGGCCGTGGGTGAATGGTCAGAAGAACTAAAATTTGTAGACCAAAATGTAAGTAATACTAGCTAGCTTCCAATTCCATTATATCATGCTTTATTGATTATTATTTTGATTGAACTCTCTATTCTCGTAAAGTGCGCGCATCAGGGACACGGCAATAACTTATGTGGGTACTATGTTTGCGAATTCATTCGCAACACGATATGTGCGACAGGCCAAGCCGCACTAGAACAACTTAGAGTAAGTAAACAAAGTCCACAACATTATTTTATTACCATCAATTGTGTTGAGTTTTATTCTTATATATATATATTGACGGCCCATTCTTCATATATATTCAGATCGAACGGATTCGGGACCAACTCCTACCATTTGAACGCATACGAGACATTCAAGAGGAATTGGCGGGGTTCATACTTGATGAGGTCGTCACGCCTGGCGGAGAACTCTATAGATATCCACCAAAATGAACGATGACGATGTATGTGCCGATGACGATGTATGTGCCGATGACGATGTTTGTGTATAATAATAGTTGCTTAATTATTCATGTACTCGTATGTACCGATGACGATTTATAAGTATACCGCTCCCGATCGATTTCCCCTCGCTCCCCCCCCTCCCGCAGAAATACGCCCAGAACGGGGCAGAGGCAGAAGTCTGCCGCGGCAGAGATTTAGGCCGTTTTCCTGCCGCGGCAGAACTCTGCCGCGGCAGGAAAACGGCCTAAATCTCTGCCGCGGCAGAAAAACCTTTAACACCGGTTCCAGATACGAACCGGTGTTAAAGGGGGGGGGGGCTGAGGCCTGCGGCAGCCCCACGTGCGCCACCCGAACCGGTGTTAAAGGGCCCCCCCCTCTAACACCGAACCCTCAACAGCGGTTGGGGAACCGCTGTTAGAGGGCCCTCCCAATCGGAGTTAAAGGGGGGCTCTGCACTAGTGGTACTTTGTGCTAAAATATGTAAAAAAAATATTTCTGATCAGCGCTGGCCAGCGCGATAGACAGGGGCAGATCCAAGTTCAAGCTTGGTGGTGCACATGACCCAGGGTAAACAAAAAATTCTTTATAGATTAGCTACTTTTCACCATGTGTGCCACCCCTAAAACAAGTTTTTTTAAGTTGAGGCACCACTGTGCACCCGGATTATCATTTTCCTAGCTCCGCCACTGGCGATAGATGAGCCACGCCATTGAATATGATTGGCCAGACAAACCGGACCACGACCTAAAATGATCCGTGGCCAAAAAAAAAACTGATAGAATCAAACAGTTGGATGGTCTATTTGAATCGTGCCGGTGGAGATGCCCTGGACTGTAGGTGGCTGTGGAGCACAAGAACGACGGGAAACAAAGAAAATTATTCGCCCGTCATTTTCCACCCAAGAATTCTAGTAGTGCAACAGGGTCGTATCACTATTTCCATTTTTATCTTTCAACGGCCATCAGAATCGCGGTAACTTTCAGCGTCCACCAGGGACAATGCATGGCGCTCTCAAGCATCATGCACGCTTTCGTCCGCGTCGCCGTCGTACGGAACCACCACCAAGGCGGGCCTGCCGGCCGGCGAGGCACGAGCCACGTCCCCTCCCCGGCCCCCGACCTCCAGTTCGCCAGGTGATGCGTTAGTCCCCATCACCCACACCCACACGCGTCCCCGCCCGCGCCACACGCTCTCCTGGTTTCGCCGGCGGCGCGATGCGTCGGTCGCCATCTTCTTTCACTATCTCTCCCTCCGTCCGCGCGTGCGTCGCCGTCGACCGACCGGCCGCCGAGAAGAAATTCCTGCGCCGGAAGCGATGTGATGGACGCAGACCTCACCTGGCACTTTGTTTTCGCGTCCACGTGAAGTCACGTGCGCCGCGCGTGCCACCCTCAAGGATGCCGCCATGGATTATGCGTATATTGCTTGAATGCGACTCGCCTCACCGGCCGACCTGCTGATGGCCGGCGGCGCATGCTAAATTGTCAACTAAATCCTACGTCTGATATGTGGACTCTTGGCACGTCGATAAAGTGTGAACAGTGAGCTTCCGACCTGGACGTACGCTGTCAAATGATCCAGGTTCGTTCAGGGCTGGCTCTATGTTTTGCGGTCCCTAAACGAAGTAGACGGCATAGACCCTAAGAGCTAAGGTTAAAGTTAATGTATTATATAGACATATCTAGAAAAATAGATATCTAGAAAATAGATATATATGTGTTTTTATATTTTTTTAAACCATGCAGGAGAACTGCATGTTAAATTAAGAAAAGAGAACCCATTGAAAGAGCAAAGGTACATAACAATGTTCAGCTGGAAATAAAACTACAACCTGAAAACCATGTCCTGAAAAACTAGACACAACCCTCTCTAAATCAAAAACCAAAGTACTCTTTCTAAACTAAAAGATAACATCCAATTGTACATTTTAGTCTCAAAATATAACAAGTCGTATTTGCTGCCGCCAGTTTGATTACGTCAAATAAGAAATAATTTCAATGAGTCCAATGATGATAATGTTTCACAAAGAAGTTTCTTCATGCGTTTCTAGATGCAAAATCATCTAGTACAATCTCAAGATCAATTTTATACGAATATCCTTTTCAATATAACATGCAGCCAATCCATTCAATTTGTGTGTTATAAGAGCATCTCTAACCCATCCCCTAAAACTTGGAGAACTAAAATTCTTCCTATAATAGATGAGCAATTTTTTCTTCAACAGGCCAACTCCTCCTTCTTCAAGCGTCGTCGTTGCCCTCCCGGTAGTTTCCTTGTTGCTCCCTTTCTCTCGACCAGACGTGTCGGCGAGGCAGAGAAAAGGGGCGACCTTGCAATAGGTCTGGAAGATGGCTTGTGACGCTGCGTCTTCGATCATATCACGCGGCGACCATTATGGCTTCCACGATCTTTGGCCGAAAGGACGGCAGGTTTTTCAACCTCCAGGTTGGAGGCCCTTTTCTGAGATTCTCGCGGCAACCACCGACTTTGTGCAACCAAGTGGTGCGTCCCCGGCGGTGCAAAGGCGGCCGACGATCGAGGCTCACCGATGGTGGAGAAGACCGAGGACTGGATTGCTTTTAATTTTTTTCCTAAGTTCTTTTTTACAATTTTTTAGGCCTTATCTTTGAATTCCAGGTTCAGTAGGGCAATAAATGTCAGGGGCCTCGATGTAACTTTTTACCCACCTGTTTTATAATTACAGCTTCTAGGACATTCGTGGCCTTTCTCATGCAAAAAAAAGACTGGGAAAATGCACGTCGCAAAGAATACACTCATGTTGACACTCCCAATGGCGTGTTTGGTTTCTCGTGGCTTTTACTCGTATATGGAGATCATGGCTCCACGGAAGCTACACGTGGCAATACAACTCTGGTGCCAAAATGGCTATTTGTTTGGTTCCTTGTATTCTCAGTTTTCTAGGGGTTGAGAAGCCAAGCCCCAGTCAGTAAATTAGTGCATGTTTGGAGAGTTGTATTGTCCCTGCTAGCCTTACCTCCTGGCTATTGAGGTGAGCTTATCCAAGATCATCAAACAAGAGAACAAAGTTCAGAAAAGTGCAATTCAGAGAACTGCTAGCTTATATTAACACAGATTCAACATAATAAGTCGTGGCGTGTGTGCTGCAACACAAGTTAACGAGCAACTGCCCGTGATGCAGCACTAGTTCATCACATACGGAGGGGTTATAACTGAATACCACCTCCCAAAATATACATATCAAAGTTCATAGGTCACCGCAACCATATCTCATCAGCCTAGCTACTTCCAAAGTACACATCACAGTCATCATCACTAACATCGCTACTACCAGCATATCCTCGAACAACTCAGTCCGCTGCTTAGAGGTAGTGCTTGTTCAGGAAGAAGGTGAACCAACTCAACCTGCGCTTAGGGGTCATGGAAAGGTACCTGGTCGCTTGTCCGCTATGCTCCACCAGGTGGGTAAGAGCACGGTGGATCACCATCACAGAGACGGGCGCAACGGGAATGCGAGGACCGTAGATGATCTTCATCTAAGCATAGTTTTCAATGGGCTTGTTGATCAACTCGGTGTACGATGGGTGAGCCAGGTAGTGCATATGTGAGAATTACAAAAACTTATGCAAGGTGAATAGATCATACCTTGATGTGCTCATAGTAAGCTTCATCGTCCATCATGATAGAAGAGGTCTCCTTAACCCAGCGCACGTCTCAAGCCTCTTGATCCTCAGCACCCGAATCCAGCGCACTCTCCAGTGCCTCATGTGGTTGTACACCTGGTTCGGAGTGACTATCCGGCCACAAAACTTGAACACATCATCTTCAACCAAGCGCATGTCCGTCTGTCTGAATCCCTGCACTGTTGAACCCCCTTTCTCGATCAACTGGACCACCCGATTCAGGACGAAGGTGGACAGAGATGTTGGCCATGAGATGGCCAACTTCCTCGTGGCCACCGCATTAGGCATCAGCACATAATGCAGAGGCAGCACAGAGGCCGCGGACAGATCAGGGGACGCAACCTTCTCCTATGGCAGCAGGGATAATAATGTGTTCAGTTCTAGGCGAAGAACTATACTTATACCACTAATCCTACCTACAGCACATGGAAATCCTCACAGAAAAACATGCTCAGGTCCAGATTTAGAACACCAGCTCACAGCTTAGAACTGTGAGCTAGAACATGGCAACAGATCTAAGCTGCGAGTGCTAGGGTTAGATGTTTCTTTTCATGATCTCGATCTTGCCTGACGAGGACGACATGACCGACATAGCCGAGGAGGAAGACTTGCCGGAGATGAGCTAGACCAGCCGGAGTAGGAGGCACCACTTACCCGCTCGTCAGTGAGGAAGAGGATTTGGAGGAAGAGCTCAAAATTGGGGAAAATGGAGGCGGGGATTTTGGAGCCGGCAGAGGGACGATGTAAATAGCCGCGACAAATCGACGGTCGGTAACCCCAATTTCTTCCGCCGGATTTTGCGAGCTCCCGCCATCCCTTCTTTGCACGAGTGCGTGCAGTTTCTTCCCCGCGAGCGAGAAGAACTTCGCTCCGTAGAAACGCCCAATTTCAGCGTTCCTTCAAGTCCTGGATAAGTGGCGCTATAAGAATCGTACAATGCAAAGATTCCATCCACCGCACGGAACCAAATGCTTTTATTTTTTTTCCCGCACTATGCGAAAAACGAAAAACGAGCAACCAAACATGTCCCCCTCGAGCGCGAGAAGAACTTGACTTCGTGAAAACACCCGATTTCGGCGTTTCTACAGGACCTGACTGAGAGACGCTTTAAGAATCGTACGATGCAAAGATTTCATCTATCACACGAAACCAAACACTCTTATTTCTTCCCGCATTATGCGAAAAAAAAAAACCTGCAACCAAACATGTCCCAAACGATCGATCTAGCAATATCCGTAGCGTGGGCGTGGCAATTTTTCGTTTCTTTGCAGAACCATATGACTTCCCTGACCCGTCGTAACAAGGCCACCACAGAGCTTACCCTGCACCAATCAATCACACGATCAAGGTGCGTGGCATCGTGGGGGACATACATGCATGCAACAAAACACGGGCTTCAGATATGGGACCAGCCCGGCCCAAAGAACAAATAGCTGTGGGCAGATTCTGTGTCGTCGACGGGAAGGAGACGAACCAGTCGGTGGTCCGGCGAGGCCATGTGGCCCCGGCGAGCACGTGAAGCTCGCCGGCAACTAGCGGCCGTCGCCGCGCCACGCTGAGGCCGATCATGATTTGCACGTACTCCTTCCGTTTTAAAATATAAGATGTTTTTGATTTATAAAGAAAATATATCTAGAATTCTTTTAGTGTGTAGATTTATTCTAAATCTTAGTGAACCTATATATTAAATATAGTTTAGATATATTTGCTTTATAAAGCTAAAACATCTTATATTTACAACGATGCCGCATGTCGCAGCGAATTCAGGAAGTGGGACATGTACTGTCTCGTGTCTCTCCGTCCATCTCTCTTGCTACTTCACACACTATCGATGCTTCGGTAGATCCCTCCGCATGTTCTAAACTCCTACGTGGCCATGGGAGCGCCGGAGAGGAGCACAAGAACGACGGGGAACAAAGAAAATTATTCGTCCGTCATTTTCCACCCAAGAAACGACAGGGTTGTATCACTATTTCCATTCTTATCTTTCAACGGCCATCAGATCAGAATCACGGTAACTTTCAACGTCCACCACGGACAATGCATGGCGCTCTCAAGCTTTCATCCGCGTCGCCGTCGTACGGAACCACCAGCAGGGCCGGCCGGCGTGGCAGGTGCCACGTCCCTCCTCCCAGGCCGGGCCTCAGGTTTCCCTGCAGGCGATGCGTTAGTCCCCATCACCCACACGAGTCCCCCGCCCGCGCGCGCCACAAGCTCGCCGGCGCGATGCGTCGATCGCCATCTTCTTTCTCTCCGCGCGTACGTCGCCGTCGATCGACGCCGCCGAGAAGAAATTCTTGCGCCGGAACGATGTGATGGACGCGGACCTCACATGGCACTTTGTTTTCGCGTCCACGTGAAGTCACGTGCGCCGCGCGTGCCACCCTCACGGATGCATGCTGCCATGCATGGATTATGCGTATATTGCTTGAATGGTCGCCCTCACCGGCAGACTTGCTGATGGCCGGCGGCGCATGCTAAATTGTCAACTGAATCCTACTCCATCCGTTTCAAAATATAAGATGTTTTACATTTGTGAAGAGAATATACCTAGACTACTTTTAGTGTATAGGTTTACTGAGGTTTAGAGTGAACCTACACACTAAAATAAGTCTAGATACATTCTCTTTATAAACCTAAAACATCTTATATTTTGGAACGGAGGGAGTAAGTCTGATATGTGGACTCTTGGCACGTCTCTCAACTTCTCAAGTGTGAACAGTGAGCTTCTGACCTGGACGTATGCGCATGCGCTGTCAAGTGATCCAGGTTCATTCATACATGAAATCTTTCGTGCCCTAGGTTTTAGTCACAGGTTCATGCTAAACTAGGATCAATATTTTAGGATCTTCATCACTTCCTATTTCGTGCCTCCCCGAGCAGATCAATCTCAATCTCTTTTCCAAGGGACGTGGTACCCGATTGAAATCGAACATTGGATCTGATCTTTAGATTCAGTTTTCCAGTTTATAGACTAGATCTAATTAGCCACGAATAAAACCTGTGATTCCAGGACCCTCAAATTCCAGTGGAAACGTTGTAAATCGGTGCTGAAGACGGCATGGCAGATCAATATATGGCGGCGCACGGGTCACAGCGCGCGTAGGCCGGCGATTCGGCTGTCAGGGTGCAGGTGTGACTGCCCGCGGGACACCTGCATACCCCGTATAGTCCCACACAATTTAAGTGGGTATTCCACGGGAGTCCACGATACTTATGCGGCTGTCCACTATCCCACATCTGTCCACATATACCCGTAAATATGTTACTGTAATTGTTATTTGCATAATGTTCATAAAACTTTTTAGTACATAATACGATCAACATTTAGCACTTCAATGTATTAATTATTTTTCCACTTTCTGAGTGACTCGTCATTCTTTCTACTAAACATAATATTGCTTGATTGGAAAATTTCTACTCCTTCCGATCCAAATTAATGTTTTCATGTTTAGCTAGATTCGGATGTATCTAGCATTAAATATGACTGCTTCCTCCGACCCATATTAGTTGACTTGGATTTGTGTAAATTTGATAAATCTAGACACTATTTAGTATACAGCTTCGTCCAAATTTTAACAAATCCAAGTCAAGTAATATGAGTCGAAGGGAGTAGATATATTTGAATCTAGACAAATATAAAATATTAATTTGGATCGAAATAATTTTTTTAATGTTCGCTCGATCATAGGCTTCCCACGAAAACCTTTTATTTTTTCTTGTTTATCCGCGGGTGTCCCAGGTAGCCTTTCATATGAACTTAGATAGTGGGCTACATGGGCAAACCAATTCCACCTGCACCATGACTCGGCTGTCGCCCGTGCAGACGAAACTCAGCGGCCTCCAATCTAGGCGCCGTTTGGAGCCGCACAGATCGGCCGCAGGAGAGTAGTGCACCGCATGTACACGATCACAACTCACAAGCGCACAGCACGTGTGGACGCAACTTCGTTCGTGTTAGAGTATGTATATGTTTATAGATTAGAGATAGAATAGGATTCTACATCTTATACTTCAAGTCTCCGTCACCCCGTGTACGTCTATATATACTCCCCGTGAGGGTCAAATCAATACATCGAAATATTAGGGATTCTACAATATTTCTACATGGTATCAGAGTGGTTTGGCTCAGGGCGTCGAACCTAGGTTCTTCCACCACTTTCGCAACACGCCGCCCCCGGGGAGATTACTCCTTGGGGGCGCGGCACCCGTTCTCGATCAAAGATCGGATCAGTTCTTTAGATTAGATTAAATTAGATACAAATTCGTTTTTCCAAGTCTATAGATTAGATCCAATTAGTCCTATAAATTAGATCTAGTTAGCCAAATAAATCGCAGATGACGACCCTCCTTCGGTGTAGATCAGTGCAAAAGTCCACCGAAGAAATCATCCCAGACTGAAGCTATCGTCGTTGCAAGGCAGTGCGAGGCGGTCCAATACGCCAGACGCGCGAGACGCTCCAAGATGCGAGACATGTGAGACGCTGCGGCCAGTCCCTCTACCCCAACACGGGAAAGACCGACACCGGACGGCGGCAGCACCACCCCAAACGTCTTCATCACGCTGATGACGTCGAGTGCTACCGGAGTACCGCGTATCGGTAGCTCCGATTCAATCGGGCACGCAGTCCAGCTCCGATCCAATCTGCTGGAAACTAAACTCCATGAGATCATGCAGGACACGGCAATCTAGAAGCAGATGAGTTTCTGTGCATGTAGGACGGCATGTGTCAGATCTTTCCCTTTCCTAGGCAGGGTACCACGAGGACTCTACAATCTCTATGGATATGCATGTAGAGACGCTAACATGGACACACCATCTTCTCCAACACTGCACCTGATGCCCATGACGATTCCGCGCGCACTACTGCACCAACATCGACTATGCACCAGACTTCATCTGACTTCCAAGAACAACACCGAGCTGTACGACTATGCCAAGCTACAAGTTGAGATCTTCGCCGAACACATCCACGGAGAAGCGACATCAACATCATCCACACGCCAGGCCGGTGTGGAACACGTCTTAGCCGACTTCTCCGACATCAAGGCTCCGACACCATCACCGTCACAAGGGACGCCTTCAAGTGACGATCATCGCCGACACGCCTACTGCTTCATCGCCGACACATCATCGCCAAGGTCTACATCTACGTGGTCTTCGTCAACGTATTTGTCGACACATCGTCGCCGCCGCTATACCCGTCCACATGATGGACATACGACTACGACACCCTCTGACAGTACACGTACTGCAAGGCACGACGACGGCATCGCCGCATCCATGACCCCGACGACGCGGCATCGCCGCGTCCACGACCCCGACGACTGCAACAACAAACCGGCATCACAATTGTGAAGTCCCTACGACCGCGCATATGGTTCTGGCAAAACCTTGTGTGCTTGGTGGGTTCCTCCGGTCCTGGCAAAACCGGTGGTCTCACTTATGACCGCGTCCAAGAGACGCCTCGACGGTACATCTACAAGGTGCAAAACGTCCACAACTGCAGCTTCGTCAACAACAACAAAAAAACGCGCAATTTTTTGCGCCTTCGGCAATGGCGGCCACTCCACTACGACGATTACGATATTGACCACACCTACATCGACCACGGCTACATCACGATCGGCTACCTCGACATCAACATCAAGAATAACGTCTACAACAATTCAAGAACTCCAGTCAACAGCGTCCGCGTCGTCACTTGCGTCCACGCCACTCCCGCTGTGACTGCGGGAGGGAAGAGAGACATTAGAAGGGGACACAGTCACCGCCCCTAGGTGTCAGCCATGATCATGTTCACGCGGGTGATGATGACAAAGAGGTGAAGACGACGAAAGCGCAAGACTTCAAATCCAGTCGCAAGCGTCCGCTTCACTCCCGCTCCGACCGAGGGGGGATGTTAGAGTACGTATACGTTTATAGACTAGAGATAGACTAGGATTCTACATCTTGTACTCCAAGTCTCCGTCTACCCCGTGTAAGTCTATATATACTCCCCGTGAGAATCAAATCAATACATCGAAATATTAGGGATTCTATAATTTTCACAGTTCGATCTGCACTACACGCATGTTCTCAGTGGAGCTGGGCAAGCAGACGAGAAGAACCATGTGCATGCATGTATGGGCAAATAATTATGGCCACCACTGTATCGTCCACATGATGAACATCCTCTAAAAATTAGAACCGCAAGGGCAACAATATGACCACGTCCGACGACTAAGACTGTATCGATACACCGGCAGCATAATCGTGATAGCTCTAAAATTGCACATATGGTTCTAGCAAAACTTTTGTATGCTTAGGGCTTACTTCAGCCTTGGCAAAACTGATGGACTCATATACGATCATGTCCTCTGACATCCGCAGGACGTCCGGTGATGGTACCCCCTCAAGGTACAAAACGTCACCCCCAATGGTACCTTTCATGGTGCAAAACTTTGGCTCTGTAATGCACCTTCTTCAGCCGCAAGGTGCCTCTTTTACAACTTCAGCTATGTTCAAGAAAAACAAATCTGGCAACAACGGCTACACTCATGATGACTACATCAACGACCACGACTACCTCCACCACAGCTACATATGATCGACTACCTCAACATCGAAATCAATAACAACGTCCGCAATAACTCATTAGCACCCAGTCAAAGCGTCTGCGTCGTGAGCAACGTCCACGACACTCACGATGTGACCGCGGAAGGGAAGAGAAGGCACCAGAAGGTGACCTTGATGATGGCAAGGCAGAAAAGACGACGAAAGCAAAAGATTAAAATTCATTCAAGTGATAGAATAAGTGTGTGGTACAACTTAGAGTTAGACTAGGATTTTAGAGATCTTCTTGTACTCCAAGTCTCTGCCCTCTTTGTAATCCAATTTGGCTCACTAGTGCATATGAAACTATCGTTTGAAAATACATTTTGAAACGTTAAAAAAAGGTTAAATATATTCACATGTACATCTGGAAATTCATTCTTCGCACACAATTCTTCAGAAAAAAGAACATTTCCCGTGTCCCATGTAGAAAAGAAAAATTTGGATGCCTTAACATGACTATTGAGGGACAATTTTTTCTCCTTTTCACAAACCACATAAAATGTTATTTTTTCCAAAAGTTTATGTACAAACATAGAATATCCGGATGTATACAGAAGAAATTTTCTTTCAATTTTTTTGGATATTTGAAAATTTGTATTTTAGGCATTTTCCATAATAGGTCCATTTGCACATGGAAGCCAAAACACCACCTTCCGCTCGTACCTCTTTATGTACCCATGAGGGTCATGGCAATACAACAAAAGAAACCATGGATTAATATTTTCCACATACCCTAGGTCAGAGATGGGTGAATCGATTCAAAACCGCCGTGCATGAGAACAGCTTTGCCCATTACGTCTTGCTAACTTCCCTTTCCTCTCTTTCTTCCTTAATTACCTACCAAAGATGCCACTCAGAGGAAAAACAGTATGCAGCAAAATAAAAAAGATTAAAGATATATACTTTCTCCGTTTGGAAATATAAGACATTTTAGGTTTGTAAAATAAATGTATTTAGACGTCTTTTAGTGTATATGTTCACTCTAAACCTTGACGAACCTATAAATTAAAATATGTCTAGATATATTCGAATTACAAAGCTATAACATCTTATATTTCTGAACGGAGGGAGTACAATCCAATTTCTTGATTTAATAGAAGCCCATTGGTTGACTCTATTTCATTCCGAGGCTCTGAAATATTTCTATGACATATCTTGGCCATATTAGGCTAGAATTTGAGTGGCCAAAATGTGTATCCATCGGTGCAAATTGAATGACCAGGAAGCACCCCTTGAACGTACTCCTACTTCCTAACAATCCCTGCACCTAATCTATCTCAATTCATCACTTAATATTCAATTAACGAAAAAAAAGATTTTCTGTCACGTCTCTGCATCAAGAGAATGCACGGAATCTAAGTACGCCATATCTCTGAATCAAAACTTGGCATGATTGACACACTAGTGGAAACGAGGTCTTTTGTTGATCCCGTAAAGGGGCTTTAACACCGGTTCTTCTACGTACCAGCGTGGCCCCTGCGGCATTAAAGGAGCCCCCTTTAACACCGGTTCGTGCCACGAACCGGTGTTAAAGGTCCCAGCACCAGTGGCCCGCGCAACCCCCCCTTTAACACCGGTTCGTGGCATGAACCGGTGTTAAAGGGGGGGGCTATATAAGACACCACCCCAGCCCACACACACCCCACTCTTCCATTCTTTCACATTTTGGAGCCTAGCAAGAGGGTGTGAAGAGTGCTAGTTTGTGTTTTTTTCATATGCACTAGAGGTGTTCGGTGAAATGCCCGAGAGCTCAAAATAAGCTTTCTTGTTGCCCTTTCCGTCTCGATCGAGGTCGGCAACTATAGTTTCATGTGTCATTGATGTACTATATATATAAATGGTCATCTTCCTATTATTTTTTGATATATACTACATATTAATGCAGATGAATCGGCAATGGATGTACGGTGACCGCCGCACTTCCGAGTACATTACGGGCCTCCAAAATTTCATCGTTGTGGCTAATGCAAACCGTGGTCATAATGGTTTTATGTGCTGTCCGTGTGTTCACTGTCAGAACAAGAAAGACTACTCAAATACCAGAACCATTCACGCCCACCTGCTTCGATCCGGTTTCATGCCCAGCTATAATTGTTGGACCAAGCACGGAGAAAAAGGGGTTGTGATGGAAGACAACGAAGAAGAAGAGGATGATGAAAACTATCATAATATGTATCCTGAATATGATGATAATGCAACGGAGGTAGATAATGAAGATCAAGAGGGAGCAGATGGGCCCGCTGATGACGATCTTGGTCGGGCAATTACTGATGCAAAGGAAGAATGTGAAACTGAAAAGGAGAAGGAGAAGCTGGAGCAGATGTTAAAGGATCACAAAACATTGTTGTATCCAACTTGCGAAGATGGCCACAAAAAGCTAGGTGCCACACTGGATTTGCTGCAATGGAAGGCAGAGAATGGTGTGACTGACAGCGCATTTTCAAAGTTGTTGGTAAAAATGAAGAATCTTCTTCCAAGAAATAATGAGTTGCCTGACAGTACATACCAAGCAAAGAAGGTTGTCTGCCCTCTAGGATTAGACGTGCAGAAGATACATGCCTGCATTAATGACTGCATCCTCTACCGCGGTGAGAAGTACGAGAATTTGGATGCATGCCCGGTATGCACTGCACTGCGGTATAAGATTAGACGAGACGATCCTGGCGATGTTGAGGGCGAGGCCCCTAGGAAGAAGGTTCCCGCCAAGGTTATGTGGTATGCTCCTATAATACCACGGTTAAAACGTCTCTTCAGAAATAAAGAGCATGCCAAGTTATTGCGATGGCACATGGAAGACCGTAAGAAAGACGCGATGTTGAGACACCCCGCTGATGGGTCACAGTGGAGAAAAGTCGAGCGAGAGTACCCGGACTTCGCACGTGACGCAAGGAACTTAAGGTTTGGTCTAAGTACAGACGGCATGAATCCTTTTGGTGAGCAGAGCTGCAGTCACAGCACCTGGCCTGTGACCCTATGTATCTATAACCTTCCTCCTTGGTTGTGTATGAAGAGGAAGTTCTTTATGATGCCAGTGCTCATCCAAGGCCCGAGGCAACCCGGCAACGACATTGATGTGTACCTAAGGCCATTAGTTGAAGAACTTTTACAGCTGTGGGCCAAACCAGGTGTACGTATGTGGGATGAGCACAAAGGGGAGCCATTTGACCTACGAGCATTGCTTTTCGTAACCATCAATGATTGGCCTGCTCTTAGTAACATTTCAGGGTAGACAAACAAGGGATACAATGCATGCACACACTGTTTAGATGATACTGAAAGTGTATATTTGGATAAATGTAAGAAGGTTGTGTACCTAGGGTATCGCCGATTTCTTCCGAACCTGCATCCAGTAAGAAAGAAAGGCAAGCATTTCAAATGTCTGGCAGAACCCCGGAGGAAGCCAGTCCTCCGTACTATTTGGTATGGTCAAGGACCTAGAAGTAATCTTTGGAAAAGGTCCTGGCAGTCTATCTGTTCCGAATGACGATGCCGGACACGCGCCCATGTGGAAGAAGCAATCTATTTTTTGGGACCTACCCTATTGGAAAGTCTTAGAGGTCCGCTCTTCAATCGACGTGATGCACGTGACGAAGAATGTTTGCATGAACCTGCTAGGCTTTCTAGGAGTGTATGGGAAGACAAAAGATACACCGGAAGCACGACAGGACCAGCAACGTCTGAAGGCCCCTGAAGAGCCTATGCATCATGAGAACGAGAAGGGTAAACGATGCCACTTAACTCCTGCCAGCTACGCTCTTACCAAAGCAGAGAAGGAAATATTTTTTGAATGTCTGAGCAGTATCAAGGTCCCGTCTGGCTTCTCGTCGAATATAAAGGGAATAATAAATATGGCAGAGAAAAAATTCCAAAACCTGAAGTCTCATGACTGCCACGTGATTATGACACAATTGCTTCCGATTGCATTGAGGGGGCTTCTACCTGAAAATGTTCGAGTACCCATTGTGAAGCTATGTGCATTCCTCAATGCAATATCTCAGAAGGTAATCGATCCAGAAAGCCTACCAGGGTTACAAACAGATGTGGCCCAATGTCTTGTCAGCTTTGAGTTGGTGTTCCCACCATCCTTCTTCAATATTATGACGCATCTCCTGGTTACCTAGTAGAAGAGATTGCCATTCTCGGTCCTGTATTTCTACATAATATGTCCCCCTTTGAGAGGTACATGGGAGTCTTAAAGAAATATGTTCATAACCGTGCTAGGCCAGAAGGAAGCATCTCCAAGGGCTATGTAACAGAGGAGGTCATTGAGTTCTGTGTTGATTTTATTCCTGACCTTAAGGCGATTGGTGTTCCAAAATCACGACATGAGGGGAGACTGCGTGGAAAAGGCACCCTAGGATGTAAAGCAATGATATGTAGGGACGGACATTCTCTCAATCAAGCACACTACACGGTTTTACAAAGATCTATCTTGGTTGCCCCGTATATCAATGAACACAAGAATTTAATACGCCTCAAACACCCGGGGCAGTCTGATGAATGGATTATAAGTGAACACATGGCGAGTTTTGGCGGCTGGCTGCAAAGACTTCTCACGAATAACACCACTGTTGGGGATCAGCTGTACTTGTTGGCCAGGACACCGTCTTCGACTGTATGTACTTTCCAAGGGTACGAGATAAATGGGAATACATTTTACACGATAGGCCAAGATAAAAAGAGCACCAACCAAAACAGTGGTGTCCGCTTCGATGCAGCAGAAGACAATGGGCAAAAGACCACGTATTATGGGTTCATAGAGGAGATATGGGAACTTGACTATGGACCTAATTTTAAGGTCCCCTTGTTTCGATGCAAATGGGTCAAGCTAACAGGAGGAGGGGTTGAGGTAGACAAGAAGTACGGAATGACAACGGTGGATCTCAACAATCTTATGAAGAACTTAGACGAACCATTCGTCCTAGCCAATGATGTGGCTCAGGTTTTCTATGTGAAGGACATGTCCTCCAGACCAAAAAAAAAGAAAAAATATGCAAACGAATACATCATATGATGAGCCAAAGCGTCACATAGTTCTTTCAGGGAAAAGAAACATCGTGGGAATCGAGGACAAGACAGACATGTCAGAAGATTATAATAAGTTTGATGAAATTCCGCCCTTCACAGTGAAAACTGACCCAAGCATTCCGTTAAGTAAAGAAGATGCTCCATGGTTACGTCTGAAGCGATCATAAGGAAGGGCATATGCCAAGAAGTTCATGCTCATATTATGTAACTCTAGTTCATGTTTTTAATATTAATACATGTCTTGAGTGTTAGTCATGTTTTGTGGATGGACCGGGACTATGAGAAGAAGTTGTCCCGATTCGTACTTACCATTAAGATCTGATCTCCAAACGCGCGCGGTCACATATTAGGGAGTGCCTCTATGACCAGTTTCTTGGAGATGCCGGAGGACTAGGCTCCGTCGGCATCTCCCTGAAACTGGCCGTAGTGGTGTCCCTGCTCTCGAAAACTATCTTGCAGCTTTGTAACTTCTCTAACTAGATCAATACACCAGGGAGCTAACTAATTTCACATATTAGGGAGTGCCTCTATGACCAGTTTCTCGGAGATGCCGGAGGACTGGGCTCCGTCGGCATCTCCCTGAAACTGGCCGTAGTGGTGTCCCTGCCTCAAACTGGCTGGAGGACTGGACTCACAAGGATGCCTATTTATAGTACAAGCAACTCGACATAGTGTTGACACTTACAAAATAATGTCGACACTCACCCCTATTATTAGTGCTGACTCGTGTTTTGTGCCGGATGGTGTCTACAACCGGGACTAAAGGTTCATCTTTAGTCCTGGTTGGTGTCTCCAACCGGGACTAAAGGTTCATCTTTAGTCCCGGTTGGTGACACCATCCGGGACAAGGTACACGCCGCACGACATAATGTCGACATGCACTCACCTCTATTATTAGTGCTGACTCGTGTTTTGTCCCGGTTGGTGTCTCCAACCGGGACTAAAGGTTCATCTTTAGTCCCGGTTGGTGTCTCCAACCGGGACTAAAGGTTCATCCCGCCATTTTTTCCCGCCATTTTTCTTCCCGCCATTTTTCTTCCTGCCAGTTCTTCCCTCCAGTTCTTCCCGCTAGTTCACTATATATATATGTAGGGTGAAAAGGATACAGATGCCGCCTAGAGGGGGGGGGTGAATAGGCGGTTTAAAACTTTTACGAGATGGGCTTAACAAAGGCGGAATAAAACTAGCGTTTACTTTGTCAAGCACAAAACCTATATAAACTACGGTTCACCTATGTGCACCAACAACTTATGCTAAGAAAAACAAGCAACTATGAGATAGCTAGATATAATAATTCAAGCACGAAGGCTATCACAAAGTAAAGTGCATAAGTAAATAGCTCGGTATAGAGATAACCGAGGCACGCGGAGACGATGATTTATTACCGAGTTCCTCCCATAAAGAGAGTACGTCTCGTTGGAAAGGGGGTGGTATCAAACCACCTACGCCACAAAAGGCCTCCCTTATTCTCCGGTGAATCTCACCCCAACGGGATCGATCCACACTTCCACTATCGGTGCACTTGTCGGTGGCAACCGGAACCTCTCACAAGGTTGGGGCACTTCTCCACAACTAAATCGGAGGCTCCCAACAAACGCCACCAAGGCCACAACCTGCAACACCAACAAACCGTCTAGGGTTCCAAGAACCCAAGAGTAAAAAGCTTCTCAACTTTCACTCACCAAATCCTCCGAGGAGAACTCAAACCGATGCACCAAATGCAATGGCAAGAACACAAGAAGTGCTCAAGTCCTTCTCTCCCAAATTCCAAAAAGCTACAAAAGCTAGTGGGAGAATAAGAGAGGAAGAACACACGAGGAAATCCACAAAAGACACCCCAAGATCTAGATCCCAATATGTTCCCCTCACATAGAGGAGAGATGGATTGGTGGAGTTGTAGATCTAGATCTCCCCTTTCAAATCCCCCAAAAAGATTCAAGAAATATGGGAGGGATTGAGAGTATTTGCAAGCTCTTGAAGGTCAAAACAATGGAGGAGAGAGAGAATGCAGGTCGCCAGCCTAAGGAGGAAGAAGGGGTCTATTTATACCACTCCCCAACGAAATATGACCGTTTGGGACCTTCCAGGCCGGATAATCCGCCCCTACCCCGGATATTCCGGGTTCCCCGGGCCAAAAAAATGGCTAAGGACTTCGCGGCGCGACTCTCAGTATAGGGGCGGATTTTTGGGGCGGATAATCCGCCCCCGAAGGACCAGAAAATCCGCCCCCATTACTGGGAGCAACGCCTCAAAGTCCTTAGCCGTTTTCCAAAAATTGGGCCGGATAATCCGCCCCCCATGGCCGGATAATCCGCCCCCCTGAAAACTGGCAGGAACAGCAAAACTGAAACCATCATAACTTTTTCATTCGGACTCCGATTTTGATGATCTTGGGCTCGTTTTGAAGATAGTAACGAGCTCTAAAAGATCATGCAGGGAACCATCATAGTCCAGCAAGGGAGGATAGAACCAAATGATGAAAGGTTTAACCTATCTATAAAAGACAAACCGGTAAAACCTCCAATATCGAAAACACAATAGAGAATGCATATGAAATCCGTTTTCGATGAACTTAAGCTTGTCATAGAGATTGACACAATATCTAAAACCTCTCATGGATAAGAACCAAGAAATATGATGCCAATTATGCAAAGGTTTGAGCTCTCACCGAGGGATATGATCAAGTTACTCACTTGAGAGCCCCTCTTGATAGTACGGTTATCTATCCTATAAACCGGTCTCTCCAACTAACACCACGAGACCAGTTAGAAAGAAACCCTATCAAAAACAAACCTTTGCCTTGTATATTTCACACCTCAGGATGGAGCACCTTTCTTGATTGCACTAGCTTGGTGAAGATGCTCCCCCACACTCCACTATGGAAGAGCCTCTCTTTTAGGCATATCTTCACATATCCATGATCACCAAAAGGATGGAACGAAACACTTGAGATCATCTTAAGAAACCTTGATCAACACTTGATCTTCTTCACTTTATTCTTATTCCAACCTTGAAGCCACCATATGGTTCAAGCATTGTCTATGGACAAATCCTACAAGTAAAACTCAATGCAAACATAAGTCCATAAAACATTGTCATTAATTACCAAAACCACACATGGGGGCACACATGTTCTTTCAATCTCCCCCATTTTGGTAATTGATGACAATCCTTTGAGAGGGTTTATATAATCAACTTAACGAAAAAAATGGTTGCGCCAACATCAAATACTACACAAGTATGTGATGTTGGTACGCCCATAATATATAGAGCAAGCTCCCCCACAATATATGCGTGTGTGATGAACCATTACCGTTGGTGGAGTTTCCTCTATATATTCAACATGCAAAGCAACCCTAGCATGAGAGGAAAATGCTTAAGAACAAACTTCCCTTAAACCCTCCAAAACATCTCCCCCATTGGCATCCATTGCCAAAATGGGTGAATAGTTCTAGACGACCAATATAGTAATAATTCCTCCAAAGGTGTGTCTTCGCACATATACAATGATGAATACTTTGGAGGGAGTAGAACTATATAGAGGACCCGAAGATTGCCAAAGGAATAAAATAAAAGACGCAAGGAATCACAAGATCCAACAAACCAATTTGAAAATAACAAATGAGTCCAAATGGAAACTACAAGATATTATGATATGAGCAAAAGAGTGTTTTAAATAGCAAATAGAGAAGCTCCACAATATTTGTGCATACTTTAAAATTGGTGTATTTAAATACAAAAATGAACAAATATGGAATCCTCACTCCCCCATAAACATCTAAGGCACAATAAATGAGACAGAAGATAAATGAGAATTATTAAATGAATTAGATGAGCTCCCCGAAGATAATGCACCAATTATGATAATTGCATTTGGGAACAAGGTGCATAACCATGGAATCCTCACTCATCCAAGTTCATTGAACAATACAAGCATGAGAGAACAAATATGAGTGCCCAAAGATGCAAACAATAGGAACAAGCACCCATAGGCAATTAAATTTGGAAGCCACCAAAGAATCAAAAGGAATAGAAAGGTGGTCTCCAAGGATTAAAAATCAACTAACATTATCTTCACATATGTGTGTATGTTTCTAAATGGAAACATCACAAAGACATATGCCCATAATGAAACAAGCACACACAAGGAAGATATACAATAAATCACATAAAAGGACAAAACCAACTCCCAAAAAGAGTAAGGTTCCAACAAGTAAACCAAACTCTCCAAACTTTTCATGATGGCACAAAATACCAAAACAAATAGATCCAACTTACAAGCACATAAAACTCGACATGGATCAAACAAGGAAGCATAAAAAGATTGTTCTAGATAATATAGGAGAGCTCACCCATAAGTAGTACATTATATAGAATTTTCTTTTGAATGAAAAATGCACACAAATGGGATCATCACTACTACCTACAATAAGTAAAACACAAGAGGACATCAATAAAATAAGAAGATCCAAAAGAAGCAAGGAAGGCTTGGGAGACAACACAAAACATTTTCTTGGCCAAAGATAGGATAAAATTAAACAAAGGCCAAAGTGAATATGATCAATAAATTCTACCATAAATTGAGTACTCATTGTCCAAGGACAAGAAATATTGGGAATAATTTTCCCAAGGTAGCTTGCATGGATATCCAAGATCATAGTCACAACAAGAAGCATATAACAAAATATAAGAATTAAGCATGATACTTCAAACAAGATTCTTGGTAGCTTCCAATAGTCACACAATCACTAGTGATTAGATTAACTTGAAGCAAATGGTTTCCATGAAGATATAGAGATCTAAATATGAGGAAACACATACCAAGAAACACTCTCATATACAAGATCCAAAATATGATCAATAAATGCATTCAAGCAAATTGGAACTTGTATGAGCTAATGTGTCACATAGGCGCTAGATAATTATCCATATCAATTCTAAGTGACACAACCTCGAATATTCACATTTTTTTGGATTGTAATATGCACTAAGCATATGACTCCCCCATAATGTGATACTACCATAAAACCAACACGAGGCAACGGATCCAAGTAGATATAATTAATGGACATTATAGAACTTAAATTTCTCATGTACACACATTTTTAGGATTGTGGAATGCCCAAGCATAACACTCCCCCAAAATGGGATAGTCCATTAATCTATCACAAGAGCCAAATAAGATACCAAATATAACCAAGAAAGGCTCAAACATAAGAAACACACAAACATGGTGTGCCACCTAATCATACACAAAAATATGCTTGATTCCTCAAGATAATTAAGTGGAAATCACAACATGTACAAGAGCATGGAAGATACAAAACCAACACATGCACAAGGGGGCGAGTAACTTTCAATGTAATGAGTTAAGCATATGTTACCGCAAGGAGGAACATTGGATATATAGTAGAGGCAATATAATCCACATGACTTGACTTGACAATTACAATAGATGAAGATCCCTCAATTCTTCATAATATAACCAAGTCTCCAATGCCCTCCAACCAACACCTATTGATCAAGTTTTAGCTAGATGGTCCCCAACCAAGTTGGGTCCTAAGAAGTTAGTAACAATAGGCTTGGCCACCCAAATGGTTCTTTTCTTGACACCACATTGGGCACCAACAAATTTGGCAAACACATTGCCACCCTCATCCTTACAAAGAGAATAAGCATCATCAATAATGATAGGATTGGATGAGGAGATACCAATAGTGCATGAGGAAGAAATGTGCCCCTTCTCACGGCAAATGTAGCAAGTTCTTATCTTGCCATCTTTCTTCTTAGGTGAAGCCACAACTCGAGGAAGAGCTCGAGTAGTCCTCTTAGGAAGAGGCCCGTCAATGACTTGAGGTGGGGTTTGAGGCCGCTTCCCTTGTTGCTTCACACTAAGAGGCTTTTTCTTCAATGGGCAAGATCTAACATGGTGCCCTTCTTCCTTGCACTTGAAGCAAACAATGTTGGCCGGATTCTTGACTTGAACTTGGCCATTTTTCTTGTTTCCCTTATGCTTCAACTTGATAGTGGACTTGTTCTTGACATTGGAGTTGAATCCAAGCCCACTCTTGTCATTGGGGAATTTTTGCACACTCAAGATTTTGTCGAGTGCGGCCTTCCCTTGATGACCCTTTTTCAAGTCATTCTTCAAAGAAGTGACTTGATCCTTGAGCTCTTTGATTTCCTCTACATGGTTAGTTTCAACAAAAGTACTAGAGGAAGTATATGATACATTGTTAGAGCAACAAGGCACAGAATATAATTCATCACGAGATATAGCATGGTTGTGAGAGGATGAATTACAAGGACTAGCACATGGCAATATAACATTTGGAGTAGATACAGTGCTAATGTCCACATGAGGTCCACTAGATGTTACCTTTGACACGATGGCCTCATGATCTAACTTTAGCCTACCATGGGAGACTAGAAGATCCTCATGCGAGCTCGAGAGCTTAACATGACTTTCTTCTAATTTCCCATAGTTGCTAGTTAGCAACGCAAGTTGATCCTTTAGCTCAACATTCTCCTTCAAAATAGATGCTTCACAAGAAATAGAGTTAGTAGCACAAGCATCATCACTATTAGAAAGAGGTGAGGGCAACTTGGCAAGCTCTTTTGAGTATGAAGCTTTAAGTTGCTCATGTGACTCGGTGAGTTTGATGAGCTCCCTCTTAACGACCCGAGAGCCATTTTCGAGGTGCTTAAAATCCTCAACAAGTTTAGCATAAGCAACGTCAAGTTCATCATTTTTAATCTTGAAGGAGTTTGCCACCACAAGTTCTCTATCATGGTATTCCTTTACTCTAGATAATTCTAGAGTAAAAGTCTCCTCAAGAGATTCTTTGGTGGTTTGTTCTTCTTCAAGGGAGTCCTTTAGTTGAGCAATTTCATTAGCATACTCACGCTCAAGCGCAAACTTTTCATCAATTATGTTTTCTTGCTCCTCAATTTGTGCTTCTAACTTATCAATATGTTCCTTGCTCTTAATAGCAAAGTCCAAGATTTCAACAAAGTTAGAGCATGCAATATTGTTCTTAACAACGGCACGATAAACAATCTCACCCTTTTCATATAAGTCATCAATATCAAGCTCTTCTTCCACATTATCCACATCCTCCTCATCACAAGAGGTAATGGGTTCCAAAGTAGGAGTTACCTTTGAATCCCTAGCCATAAGGCATAGGTGGGTACTAGAAGAAGGTGAAGACGAGATTGCATTTGTGGCTTCATTCAAAACCTTTTCTTGGCCCATAGAATCTTCGGTTTCCTCTACATGGTTAGCAACACAAGCACTAGAGGAAATAGAAGCATTTTTATCATGGCAACAAGAAAACACAATCATATCATCATGAGATTTATTCAAGTCATTTCTACATGATATGCAAGGACTATTAACACAAGCATGTAAGAAGTTTGTAGTGCTAGAAGTGTTAAAGTCCAAAGATAGATCATTGCAACTAGATAGAGATGATGGATTATAAATAGTAAGCACACTATCCAAATTGCAATTTCTATCACCACTCACCATATCATTACCTTGTGAAAAATCACATGTTGGTGAAGTGGTAGAAGATGAGAACTCATCTTGACCGGAAGTGGAAGCAACACAATCATCCTCAACAATATTGGACACAACATATTTATCTTGAAGTTTTGTCCATAACTCATGAGCGCTCCAAAAAGGAATGATTGAAGAGGTAACTACATAGCTCAAAGCGTTAACAAGAACATTAGAAGCTTGAGCATCGAGATATAAGTTTTTCTCATCCTCACAAGATAGATTTTTGAAATCCATAGGAGGAGAAAAACCTATATCTACAATACGCTCCAAATTTGGGTCGATGTCCCGAAAATGAATAAGCATACGAGTTTTCCATATATCATAATTTGTGCCATCGAATAAGAACATGTCATTGTGCACTAATCCCCTAGCCGACATCTTTACTCTCAAGGCGGTGAAGCCTAAAAAGAGAGACCGTGCTCTGATACCAATTGAAAAGGATACAGATGCCGCCTAGAGGGGGGGGTGAATAGGCGGTTTAAAACTTTTACGAGATGGGCTTAACAAAGGCGGAATAAAACTAGCGTTTACTTTGTCAAGCACAAAACCTATATAAACTACGGTTCACCTATGTGCACCAACAACTTATGCTAAGAAAAACAAGCAACTATGAGATAGCTAGATATAATAATTCAAGCACGAAGGCTATCACAAAGTAAAGTGCATAAGTAAATAGCTCGGTATAGAGATAACCGAGGCACGCGGAGACGATGATTTATTACCGAGTTCCTCCCATAAAGAGAGTACGTCTCGTTGGAAAGGGGGTGGTATCAAACCACCTACGCCACAAAAGGCCTCCCTTATTCTCCGGTGAATCTCACCCCAACGGGATCGATCCACACTTCCACTATCGGTGCACTTGTCGGTGGCAACCGGAACCTCTCACAAGGTTGGGGCACTTCTCCACAACTAAATCGGAGGCTCCCAACAAACGCCACCAAGGCCACAACCTGCAACACCAACAAACCGTCTAGGGTTCCAAGAACCCAAGAGTAAAAAGCTTCTCAACTTTCACTCACCAAATCCTCCGAGGAGAACTCAAACCGATGCACCAAATGCAATGGCAAGAACACAAGAAGTGCTCAAGTCCTTCTCTCCCAAATTCCAAAAAGCTACAAAAGCTAGTGGGAGAATAAGAGAGGAAGAACACACGAGGAAATCCACAAAAGACACCCCAAGATCTAGATCCCAATATGTTCCCCTCACATAGAGGAGAGATGGATTGGTGGAGTTGTAGATCTAGATCTCCCCTTTCAAATCCCCCAAAAAGATTCAAGAAATATGGGAGGGATTGAGAGTATTTGCAAGCTCTTGAAGGTCAAAACAATGGAGGAGAGAGAGAATGTAGGTCGCCAGCCTAAGGAGGAAGAAGGGGTCTATTTATACCACTCCCCAACGAAATATGACCGTTTGGGACCTTCCAGGCCGGATAATCCGCCCCTCCCCCGGATATTCCGGGTTCCCCGGGCCAAAAAAATGGCTAAGGACTTCGCGGCGCGACTCTCAGTATAGGGGCGGATTTTTGGGGCGGATAATCCGCCCCCGAAGGACCAGAAAATCCGCCCCCATTACTGGGAGCAACGCCTCAAAGTCCTTAGCCGTTTTCCAAAAATTGGGCCGGATAATCCGCCCCCCATGGCCGGATAATCCGCCCCCCTGAAAACTGGCAGGAACAGCAAAACTGAAACCATCATAACTTTTTCATTCGGACTCCGATTTTGATGATCTTGGGCTCGTTTTGAAGATAGTAACGAGCTCTAAAAGGTCATGCAGGGAACCATCATAGTCCAGCAAGGGAGGATAGAACCAAATGATGAAAAGTTTAACCTATCTATAAAAGACAAACCGGTAAAACCTCCAATATCGAAAACACAATAGAGAATGCATATGAAATCCGTTTTCGATGAACTTAAGCTTGTCATAGAGATTGACACAATATCTAAAACCTCTCATGGATAAGAACCAAGAAATATGATGCCAATTATGCAAAGGTTTGAGCTCTCACCGAGGGATATGATCAAGTTACTCACTTGAGAGCCCCTCTTGATAGTACGGTTATCTATCCTATAAACCGGTCTCTCCAACTAACACCACGAGACCAGTTAGAAAGAAACCCTATCAAAAACAAACCTTTGCCTTGTATATTTCACACCTCAGGATGGAGCACCTTTCTTGATTGCACTAGCTTGGTGAAGATGCTCCCCCACACTCCACTATGGAAGAGCCTCTCTTTTAGGCATATCTTCACATATCCATGATCACCAAAAGGATGGAACGAAACACTTGAGATCATCTTAAGAAACCTTGATCAACACTTGATCTTCTTCACTTTATTCTTATTCCAACCTTGAAGCCACCATATGGTTCAAGCATTGTCTATGGACAAATCCTACAAGTAAAACTCAATGCAAACATAAGTCCATAAAACATTGTCATTAATTACCAAAACCACACATGGGGGCACACATGTTCTTTCATAGGGGGTTGGCCTCCATTGTCATTGCACATCTCTAGACTCATATCTGCAACCTCATCACTCTTTCCCATGGCTTCCACCGTAGCACTAACCCCCAGGGAGGCGGAGGCGCTTTGCGCCTCGAACTACCCCTGTCCGCCGGGCTACTGTGTCCCCGTCGGCTGGATGCTGAGCGTCGGAGGCGTGCCGGTTCCTCCTGTCCCTCTAGGTGTGGCGCGCCGGATGGCCATCACGAACCACTACTACTTCGAGCTCACGCCGGAGCAGCGGAGAAATCTCACATGGCATCCCGACTATTTCCCTACTTGGGAAGCCTTCTTCGTGGATCGGCATGAGAGTGCGCTCGCCAGGCACGAGGAGGATGGCCCACCTCCTCCTAACTTCAACGAGGTCGGCCGTCGGCTATGGTGGCGCGGTCGGGCTCTCCAGAGCGTCATGGCCTATGACACTGCCGCCGACTCTAACCCCCGTCTGCGCTACCCTTAAGTCCAGCCCACGCGCTACCCTCAAGTCCAGCCCACGCGTACTCTCCAGAGGTTCAATTACGGTGACCCCGACGACGACAGCGATGACGGCGGCTGTGAGTACGACGACTACAGTGGCGAGTATTACAGGTGTAGGCAGGAGCATGACTGAATCACTCCAACATTCCGAAACAAGTTCGGCCGATTGTTACTTAATCTGGCCATGTATCTTAATTTTCAGTTCTTTTATGTATCTTAATTTTCAGTTCCAGTTCGGCCGATTGTTACTTAATCTGGCCATGTATCTTAATTTTCAGTTCTTTTATGTATCTTAATTTTCAGTTCCAGTTCGGCTTTATGTAACTATCTCAAAATGACCTATCTCATTCGATGTTTCTTGGCTTTCGGGTCAAATGACCAATGTTATGGCTAGAATCAAGGCATAGTTTGCAAGAGGAGTTTTCCTTTTTATCGCACCAAAAAGGCATTTTCCATTTTCCGAGCATAAAAAACGGACGGTTTTGTGAAGCAGCCACCAAATGGCTAATTCAAAAAACCACCAACACATTTTTAGGTTCACAATATGCTATTTTATCAAAAAACAATGCAAGTTGAGCGAGGCTTGGTGAGATTCAAGTGTATACAAAAGATGCGACATTTAAATATCCAATCAATTCAAAAATGTTAATACAAAAGATGCGGCATTAAAATATGATTTGATCTAATAAAAATCATTTTCTAGATGCTTAATATTTCTTATGTTCAAAGTTTTAGGATTTAACAATTTATTTTTGTTTGAATTGAATAATCAAAATTTATATGTAAGTGTTTTAGTTATTTTAAAAAAATTCATGTAAAGTAAATATAAAATGATTTACATGAATGGATAGATATTATTTTTCTGAAAATTATGATATATTATTCATATTTTTCTGAGTTGAAATGAAAAAGATATGAATTTTCTAAATTCATATCATATTTTTTGAATTAAAAAAGCCCCTTTAATGCATGAAATAAATGCCCCCCACCTTTAACACCGGTTCCAGACAGGAACCGGTGTTAAAGGGGGGGCATTTATTTCGTTTCCCGCGCGCACCCCCCCTTGAACACCGGTTTGTGGCTGGAACCGGTGTTAAAGGGGGGGGTAATAAATACGCGCGCAAACGAATTCCCCCCCTTTACCACCGGTTCCTGCCACGAACCGGTGTTAAAGGGGGGTGTATTAAATTCACCTTCCCCTTCCTTTCTTCCCCCCAGAGCAGCCAGATCGCCACCGCCACCTTACCGCCACCGCGCGCGCGCCATCGGAGCAGAGAGAAGCGCCGCCACCGCCACCGCCCATCGGAGCAGAGAGAAGCCACCGCCGGCTACCACCGCCACCTCTGTCCGCCGCCATTGGAACCGCCTCATCGCGAAGATCATCTCCACCGAAGGAATCGACCCCGCGTGCTTCGAATCCTCGCCATCGACCTCTTCTCTTCCGACGCCGTCCGCCACTCTCCGACAACGAATCCGACGCTTCTCGACCGCACCTCGCCTCGCCGACCCCTCCGTTGCATCCGTGGTGAGCCTGCGGTCCTCACAGAACTCCTCTCTCGCCTCCTCTCGCTCTATGTCGCTGGCGCCACGAGCACCTGCAAGCCCCGCCGCCGCGCGCCGCCGTGTGTCGTGCTCCGACGACCATTCCAGGGAGGCGCCGCCACTATCTGGCTCCCCGCGACGCCCTCTCTCTATCTCGCCCCTCCGCGCATCCAGGCGAGCACGGGATCATTGGATCCTTGCTCGATCTGAGGGTGAGCTCCATTGTTGATGTCATGCTGACATCAGCATTAGGCAATAATTCATTTTCTTTTATTAATTATTTTGTCAATAATTTCAGTAAATATTAAATATGACAGGTGGGCTATGCATGTCAGGGTTTTAATCAATTATGTAAATATTTTCTGAAAATAATAAAAGTCTGACATGTGGGCCCAAGTTTGGAAATTAATTTAAATATTCCAAAAATGTTTAAAATGAATTAAAATTTGGGAAATTCATAACTAATTCATTTTAAATCAGAAAAATACAAATAATATACCAAAATGTTCAGAAAAATGAAATCTATCTAACTAAGCTATAATTATACATTGTTAATCAACTTTGATATCAAGTTTAATTAGAAGAAGCAATTGAACCCCATTGGTGATTCTGATGATTCCCCTGTTTTAGGGTTTGGATCCTCGGAACCCCCTCTAAAGTGATCAAGCATGTTTTAGGATTCAATTCAACACTGTTTAACTTGTCATATCATCCATATTGTATGAGCATTGCACATGCCATGTGTTGAGAGTTGTTTTCTCTTTTCCGGTGATTGGTTCTCGCGAATAGGAACCGAACCCGAAGCTGAAGTCAACCCCTGTTTTATCCTTTGTGAACCGTGTTACCTGATCCACCGCTCCTAGCATAACTAGGGTTTTAATTTCATTTGTATATTTATTTGTGTATTTTGGTATGAATAATATGTATATTTGTGTATGAATCCAAGTCCACTTGAATGTTTACACTCTTACTCTAGATAATATTATTGTTTTAGAAACTATTGATCCACTTAATAGAAACCTTGAAGAAGAAGAAATAATGGAGAACATTATTGATGAGGACACCTCACAATATCTGAACTTGGAGGGACATGATGACGACAACTCAAGTACTAGTCATGGAGAATATGAAGACTCCGGTGAACGCAATTTAATGGTTACAAAGTCCGGCGAGGTATATGCATTGATTAAGCCTCTGCTGACTTCCACCAACAATCTTCTTCTACATGTATTAATTAGCGCTTCTTTCTTCTTTTAGCCCTCTGGAACGACCAGCGCGCAACCATCTTCTTCTACGAAAAAGAGCAAGCGAGGCGCGAGCCAGCGGTTGAAAGATCGTGCAAAGTTCACGATCGAAGCAGTCCGTGTTGATGGCAGGCCGATGGAGCCCAAGAAGGCCGCAGACAAATTTGTACGTCAGGTTGGAGTTCTTGTTAGGGACCAAATCCCAATCACAATTGAAAATTGGAATAAGCCAAAGAAGGGCGACGGTACCTTTGTCGATGACAGATCCAAAGAAACGCTTTGGAATTCGTTGTTGGTAAATTTCACCCTTCCGCCAGAGGAGGATGAAAACAACCCGGTTATAAAGGAAAAGGTCAAAGAGTGGACTCTAAAGAAGATGGCTGACGCTTTCCGCAACTGGAACAAATTTGTCAAATCTGGCGAGACTCCAAATTTCGAAGACGCATATTATGCGAAGATAAGACCACACTGGCCCGAATTTGAGACATATAAAAAACGTGCTATAGCTAAAAAGAGGTCAGAAACCAATACGCTTAATGCCCTGAAGAAGGAATATCACCAGAGGACGGGGTCAGGTGGCTACATATCTCAGAGGCCTAAGTGGGAGGAAGCTGAGAAGGCCCTGCGCGAGAGAGGGATCACACCCCAGACAGATGGGTGGGACCTACGTGCAAAGACTTGGTTCTACGGAATCGGGGCAAGGTTGGACCCAGAAACATGATTGTGTATCTTCCCAACCATCCTTGCCAAACCCGTCACTGAACTAATCACGGCATACGAGGAAACATCCACCAGGACCTTCCATCCCGACAGAGAGAATGACCAGCTCACACGCGCCATCGGTAAAAAAGAACACCCTGGACATGCACGAGGCACAGGGGGTATGACATGGAAGGATGGGTTTGCCGACTGGAGCGACTCTTACAGATGGCGCGGCAGAAAAGAAAAAGAGCGTACAGAGCGGATGACACAGATAGAACATGCACTTGCGGCGCTGCAGGCGCAAGTGAATGCACAACAAGCCATCAAGCTACCGGCCCATCTCAGCGGCACGAAGAGCCTGCATTGGAAGCTGCCCGCGGCCCAGACTCTGCGCGGAAAAGCAGTGTGGCTTCCACGGAGAACGTGCAGCCCACGCTTGAAATGACGGGTCCTCGATACCCCGTGGATGAGATCACGGAGAGCGAACACGCTGAGCTGCATGTGATATTAATGGGCTTATCCATTAAGGTGGCTGTCGGCTATGCCTTACCTCCTGTAGCTGGTGGAACTTACCACTGCCGACCGATTCCAGATGGCTATGCTATTGTCGGGGTGGATGAGGTTGTGAAGGAATATGAGGAAGCACAGCTTGACCATGCTACAGGTGAAGGGGAAACTCAACTCAAATTTGCAGTGAAAACAACCATTCTTTGAAAGAAGGAACACATTGTGCTTCCAAATTGGAGGTCACTGGCACGGCAGCCATCTCCTGCGCGGCAGCCATCTCCGGCGCGACAGCCATCTCCGGCCCGTCAGCCATCTCCTGCGCGGCAGCCATCTCCGGCCCGTCAGCCATCTCCTGCGCGGCAGCCATCTCCGTCCCGTCAGCCATCTCCTGCGCGGCAGCCATCTCCGGCCCGTCAGCCATCTCCGATGCTTCATCCATCTCCTCAGCGTAAGCGGAAGAGCACTACCACGAGGAGCATCAGTAGCACTGCCACAAAGAAATCCGCAGGAAACCGTACGCCAAAGAGTTCAAAAAACTATGTCCCACAGCCTTCCGCCAAGCCATTGCCGGTTTTACCGTGGAATCGCAGCGACGAGGAGACCAATAGGATCTCGGAAGAACAGGTCAAGAAATTCTTTGCACCTAGACGGGCCGAGCCAAAGGAGAAAATAGATCCGGTGGTGGTGGAGAAGTTTTACAATAATCTTTTGAAACCTGAAACCCCACTTGTGCCGGACTACGAGCGCTAGATTTTGAAGGCGGATGCAAGGCGCCGTAGGGAGACTGAAAGGAGCAGTCGTGAGGCACCCCAGAAAACAGTTCCCATGCTCGGAGAGCAGGAAAACCAATCATGTGCCCCACTCCAAATGTTCGACACACGAGACGCTCCTCCCGTAAATGATTACGAGGCAGAGCTACAAAGAAAGGCCAATGAGATGGGGATGACTTACATTGCATACTTGAACATCATGGGAGACAACTTTCCCAAATGCGATGCCAACCCCATACAGCCATGGAAGTATGGGAAGAATCTCGTCAAGAAAGAGGAGCTCAAGACTCTACCAACAAAGATGCGAAAATTGCACAAGTGGTACCTTCATTTCTGCAAGACGAGAAAGGTAGAATGGATCACGGCGCATATAAGAGATCAGATTTTCTCGTGCGGAGACGACGCAATCGACTTCAACATTCAAGACTTGCATTTTCTATTCAATCAGAAGGAACTCGACAAATCTGCCATCAGCCTTTATTGTGTGTAAGTACTATTTCTGTAATTTTTATCTCATCTCATTCACTTCATTAATTGCATGTATATATATATATATGCTCACCATATATGTATATACTATTATGCAGGAAAAAGGTTATGGAATGCATGAAAGGAGGCCCTTTTGACATTGGGTTCGTTGACCCAAATAGAGTTCATGAACAAGTGGTAAGAGACAAATCCGGGCAAACAGAAGATTACTTGCTAAAGTCTTTACTGAGACAACAAACCAAAAGGGAAATACTATTGCCTTACAACTTCTCGTGAGTACTGTTACCCTCTCTCTTGTACACATTCCGTTTCGGCTTACTCGATGTTAAGTGTAATTGATGATGAGTTATGCGTGCGTAGGTTCCACTTTATTCTGCTAGTCATTCAACCCGACTCAGGAAAAGTCCTTGTCATGGACTCGTTACGAAAAGAAAAAGAGCTATGGGCAGACTTTAGAGAGATGCTCCAGAGGTAATTTCAATCATATTATCGCACTAGATCGGCAACTTTCGTGACAATAAGTAATTAATTACTCCTTTATCCATTTTCTTTGTCGGACAAGGTTTGGAAAAGGTTCACGGGCAGGGCCGTGGGTGAATGGTCAGAAGAACTAAAATTTGTAGACCAAAATGTAAGTAATACTAGCTAGCTTCCAATTCCATTATATCATGCTTTATTGATTATTATTTTGATTGAACTCTCTATTCTCGTAAAGTGCGCGCATCAGGGACACGACAATAACTTATGTGGGTACTATGTTTGCGAATTCATTCGCAACACGATATGTGCGACGGGCCAAGCCGCACTAGAACAACTTAGAGTAAGTAACCAAAGTCCACAACATTATTTTATTACCATCAATTGTGTTGAGTTTTATTCTTATATATATATTGACGGCCCATTCTTCATATATATTCAGATCGAACGGATGCGGGACCAATTCCTACCATTTGAACGCATACGAGCCATTCAAGAGGAATTGGCGGGGTTCATACTTGATGAGGTCGTCACGCCTGGCGGAGAACTCTTTAGATATCCACCAAAATGAACGATGACGATATATGTGCCAATGACGATGTATGTGCCGATGACGATGTTTGTGTATAATAATAGTTGTTTAATTATTCATGTACTCGTATGTACCGATGACGATTTATGTGTATACCGCTCCCGATCGATTCCCCCTCGCTCCCCCCCCCCCTCCCGCAGAAATACGCCCAGAACAGGGCAGAGGCAGAAGTCTGCCGCGGCAGAGATTTATGCCGTTTTCCTGCCGCGGCAGAAGAACCTTTAACACCGGTTGCAGATACGAACCGGTGTTAAAGGGGGGGGGGCTGAGGCCTGCGGCAGCCCCACGTGCGCCACCCTTTAACACCGGTTCGTATAAGAACCGGTGTTAAAGGCCTCCCCCCTCTAACACCGAACCCTCAACAGCGGTTGAGAAACCGCTGTTAGAGGGCCCTCCCAACCGGAGTCAAAGGGGGGCTCTGCACTAGTGACATGAGCTAGATGGCTGCAACCACATCCTCGGCAGGTGTTTTACGTACGGTAGAAACAAATAAGGAGAGGACGAAAAAATAACTGAATTAATAGTTAACTAGAGGCCCGTGTACAATGCATGCATGCCTATTTTTGCAACCCTTTGACCCCCTCTCGATCCCAAACTACTCAAACGGACGATCATCCATCCATGCATGCTAGCTAATCCTGCTCCTGACCACTCGTATCCTACTTCCTGGGCCTATAAATCTGAACCATTTCTAGCATTTCATCATCAAGCGCAATAAGATCCCAAGCAATAAACACTACAGCTATCATCTCGCAGGAAGGAGAAGAATAAACCAGCTACAGCATCAAAGATGGAGATGAAGAAGATCGCCTTCGCCGCCCTCATGGTCGCCGCCTCGGCCACCGCCGTCTTGGCCACCGAGGAAGCAGCGAAGCCCAGCGACGCCGTGGCGGCCGCCCCCACCGCCGCCCTGGCTGCCGTCTCCTTCATCGCCTACTTCCTCTACTGAAGCGGACAAGAGAAGAGGAAGACCCATATTAGCATCACCTATCAGTAGCACCCGAGCATGCACGCATGCGAGTAAATGTGGTGTTGGCCTTTTGATAATTTCATTTCATATTTTCATTTATATGAATATGTAAACAGGTGATGGTAGTACCAGCTCTATGTATCCGCATGTAACTGAGATGTTTATCGCATCAAATATATAATTTTTTTTGTTCTCCTTATATCAACCGGTCTATTTTCTTTTAACGTTTTTTTTCCTTTCTACGAATCTAACTAGCTAGACCGTGGGAGGCACTTTCAGTCCAATTCAGAATCTTCTTGATACTGCATCTGCCGAGGCTACGACTCTTCTTAAGGGTCTTGAATTGTTAGAGCAGATGGGGTGTTCCCGTGTGACAATTGAATCAGATTCTCGGGTTATTCGGGCTTGCAAAAGAGATACATAGATTTGGAGCCCGTATTCGACAATCCTAGCAGAGTGTTTCGTGAAAGCATGTTCGATTCATGATATCTCATTTCAGTGGTGTCCAAGGGAGGCTAATCAAGTGGCATGCTTTGGCTGCTCATGCCTATAGTTCTAAACAAACTAGATGTTGGGATGGTGATCCACCAGCTTTTATTCTACCCCTTGTAATAAATGCTTGTAACTATGTGATTATGGAGCAGCAAATTTCATACATACTCTTTTCCTTCCAGGGTATCTAAGGGACTGAAAGGTTTTTAATGAGATGGCTTGCTTGTTCAATATATGATTTTGCTTCAAAAAGAGAAAGTTAGACCGTGGGACAGTAAGGTCATGAGAGACAACATTTTTCTGCCAAAAAAAGATGACACGATTGAGATCAACCACTACGGGAAAATTCGGCGCTGCCATGCACTGGACCTTTGCCATGTGTCAATGCACGACAAAGATGTCTTTGCCTTGTAATCAAATAGCACGACGCACGGCAAAGAAGTGTCGCACGGCGGCACAGTATAGGATACACGGCAGAGAAACCCCCCACGGCAAAGCCCAGAAATAACACACGGCAAAGAAACCGTCCACCACAAAGGCCAAAAAAGATCGCACGGCACACCATCTCATGGGGCCCACCGTTTCGGCGCAGTTCACGGGTCGTGCTAACGCAGGGCTTTGTCGTGTGCCTCACCGTCACACACGGCAAAAATTTGAATTCTAAATTATTTTTTCCGCGCGAAATATTCCCGCCATTTATTTTATTCAACGCGCAAAATATTCCCGCTCGGTTAATTCAACGAGGGACGTTCTTTGTTGTGCACCCTACACGGCAAAGGCTCCTTTGCCGTGCGCAGTGCACGACAAAGCCCTGTTTTCCCCCATTTTCCCCCATTTTCGTCTCCATTTTATTTTAGCACATATTTTATGTCAAATATCACCCATATTGTATCTATGGACACTTTAATTATGTGGATTGGCCAGCCCACTTTAATTATGTGGTTTTTTGAAATTTCGGCGCTCCAGCGGCAGTCTCCCATCGAAACGCTAGTCCGCAGGGCATTCGGGGATCTACCCCATAGCTTTCTCGGCACGAGGTTCCACCAATATACATTTTTGTTTGTTAAGGTATGTTTAGACCATATATACAAGTAAAATCAAGATTGGGAATTTGTGGCACATGCTAGCCACCGGTATACCCGCAGCGGGACATTTCCACCTAGAGTTTCAGGAATCTGCTAAGTGTTATCGTTCAAATATGAAAAAGTTCATACCGAAGAGCTATGTATCCTATCTATGGGACTTTCACAACACTTTCACATGTATCCTAGGTACACATGCAACTTTTCTAGGTTCACGTGCAATGTTTCACATTGTTTGGATCGTTTTTGAAATTTTTATGCCCGTTTCAAACCATCATCAAACTTTCTCGAATGGCGGACATGAAGATTTTTAGTTCGGGGCCGAGCCTCACTAAAATTGCGTTGGATCTCTGAAGAAACATCATACTGTGAGTCTAAAAAATGATTTTTAGATCATGTACCTATAGTTTAAACCGGACCAACTTCCTACCGATTCAGTGGACATTTGTCTTTTTCACCAGGGGTGGATGAAAAGGTTTGAAATCTCCCGATTGGGACATTGTCCATGTAAGGTGGTCTAGTATTTTTAAAAAATGGGGTGGTAGCATCTGGAATTAGCCATTTGGTGGTTGCTTCATAAAATCCCCTTTTGCGCTCAGAAAATGGAAAAAGGCTTTTCCGTGCGAAGAAAAGGAAAAATTTCTCCTGGAACATTGTTCGTCATCCCATGGTCTACATTCATGCATAATATGGACACATTATAACAAACTATGCCTTGATTCTAGCCATAACATTGGTCATTTGACCCGAAAGCCAGGAAACCTCGAATGAGATAGGTCATTTTGTGAAGGTTTTGTTGAGACATAATCAATATACCAAGGTTGACATTTTTCCTTCTAACTATGCCACATATTATGACACCACGCGAATGTTTCGCATTGTTTGGATCGTTTTTGAATTTTTTATGCCCATTTCAAACCATCGTCAAACTTTCTCGAACGACGGGCATGAAGATTCTTAGCTCGGGGCTCAGCCTCGCTAAACTTGCATTAGATCTCTAAAGAAATATCATATTGTGAGTCTAAAAATAATTTTTGCAAAAAAATCATGAGAAATAGATCATGTACCTTTAGTTCAAACCAGACCCAATTTCTGTCGATTCGGCGGGAATTGGACTATTTCAGCAAGGATGAATGGAAAGGTTTGACATCTCCCGGTTGGGACATTGTTAATGTAAGGAGGTCTAGTATTTTTAAAACATGGGGTGGTAGCATTTGGAATTATCCAAAGTTGCTTCATAAAATCCTCCCTTTTTGCGCTTGGAAAATGGAAAGAGGATTTTCCATACAAAGAAAAGGAAAACTTTCTCCTGAAATATTGTTCGCCATCCCATAATGCACATGCATGCATAATATGGGCACATTATCACAAACTATGCCTTGATTATAGCCATAACATTGGTCATTTGACCTGAAAACAAGGAAACCTCAAATGAGATAGGTCATTTTATGAAGGTTTTTTGAGACATAATCAATATACCAAGTTTAACATTTTTATTTCCAACTATGTCACATAATATGACACCATGCGAAGGTTTCGCATTGTTTGGATCATTTTTGAATTTTTATGCCCATTTCAAACCATCGTCAAACTTTCTCGAACGACGGGCATGAAGATTCTTAGCTCGGAGCTGAGCCCCACAAAACTTGCATTAGATCTTCGAAGAAACATCATATTATGAGTCTAAAAATGATTTTTTTAAATCATGGGCATTAGATCATGTACATGTAGTTCAAACCGGACCCACTTCCTACTGATTCGGCAGGAATTTGTCATTTTCACCAGGGATGGACGGAAAGGTTTGAGATCTCCCAGTTGGTACATTGTCCATTTAAAGTGGTCTAGTATTTAAAAAAATGGGGTGGTAGTATTTGGAATTATCCATTTGGTGGTTACTTCACAATATCCCCTTTTTGCGTTCGGGAAATGGAAAAAGGTTTTTCCGTGCGAAGAAAAGGGAAACTTTCTCCTGAAACATTGTTCGCCATCCCATGATGTACATGCATGCACAATATCGTATATTATCACAAACTATGACTTGATTCTAGCCATAACATTGGCCATTTGATCCGAAAGCTAGGAAACCTCGAATGAGATAGGTAATTTTATGAAGGTCCAACTATGTCACATAATATGAGAGCACACGAAGGTTTCGCATTGTTTGGATCATTTTTGAATTTTTTATGCCCATTTTAAACCATCGTCAAACTTTCTCAAATGGCGGACAAAAAGATTCTTAGATCGGGACTGATCCTCACTAAACTTCCATTGTATCTCTAAAAAAACAGCATATTGTGAGTCTAAAAATGATTTTTTTCAAAAAAACATAAGCATTAGATCATGTGCATATAGTTCAAACCGGACCCACTTTCTACCGATTCGGCGGGTATTTGTCTTTTTCATCAGGGGTGGATGGAAAGGTTTGATATCTACCATTTGGAACATTATCTATGTAAGGTGGTCTATTATTTTTAAAAAATGAGGTGGTAGTATTTTGAATTAGACATTTAATGGTTGATGTGCTACGGGTTTAGGGTTTAGAGAACGGCTAGAGGCGGCCTTAGAAACTCATTTTTTTGTGCAGCGAAATAGAAAAATTTCTTCAACAACATTACTTGCCATCCAAATACACACACGTGTGTGCAAGTTTTTCATTTTTTTGGTTTATTTTGAATTTTCTACGGCTAGGTAAAACTATGGTTAAATCCGCACCAAAGAAACACACGTCAGGCCAATCAGAAAAGAGAAAACAGCATCCCACGGATCACCCCACCGAAATTAATATCGTCCCTTCATTCCAGCATGATCCAACCGTCCACCTCTCCTTTATTTCTCCTTATCCATCCTCTCTCTCCTAATTACTCCACCACGGACACCCATCTCTGTACCCAGCGCTCGGCCTCTCTGCATGCAGCGCAGCGCTCAGGCAGCGGGCGAGCGGCAGCGGCTGAACGGCGTATGGGGCCACGACGGAAGGCGCTCGGCCCCTACGCACACAGCGCAACGCTCCTGCATCGGGCGAGCGGCAGCGGCTCATCGCATCGGGCGAGCGGCATCGGGCGAGCAGCGGCCAAGCGGCAGCAGGCGAGCGGCAGCGGCTCGACGGCGCACGGGGCCACGGCGGACGGCGCACAGGGCCACTACTGCTCGACGACGCACGGCAGCGGCACGACGGGACCATGGCGACTCGACGACTGCGGTGACCCATCATACCACTGCTTAATATAGTACACTATAGTCGTTGACATAACACCAATGGACAAAGAAACTTCTTGCAAAGAAGAATCAGAAATAAATAACTCCCAAACTATCATACTATTAAGAGTAGTATCTTAACTAATGGTCTTATAAATAGGTTCTATGTCTAGAGATTATATTCTTATCTAATCAGTAACTTCGTTTTCACTTGAGTTGGTATATATGTTGACCTTCTTAACTTCATTGAAGAGCTTTAGCTTTTGATGATGATTTCTGGAGCATAACTTGATGTAGACGTTGTCTTAATGAATTCAGAATCTAGCAAGGGTTAAGAAGATACGTTGAGTACGAGCGTACTCAGCAAGTCCACTAGAAAAGGAGTGGTTGATGCACTAAATCTACAGCCACAGACCGTAGGTCGTAGGCAATGCAAGTTTTTGTAAACATTTCTTCAAAGGTTGCTTTTATTCTGAAAAGCTATGTCCGTCAGCCTTCACGGGTTTATCAGAACTTTTATGGAGTTCCTTTCCCGCCGTGTTCGCAGCTCCTTCCCGGAATAAGGAGTAACAAGTTATAGTTCTTACACTCTGCAGAGGTGCGTTACTTACCCATGAGATATCAACTATTTGTTGCACAACCGGGCAACTTATTCCCATCCACAATTCCATGATGTGGGGCCCAGAAGATGATTCAAGCCAATCACTACCCCCTTCGCGACCTCTCATGCCTCCTTGGTGTACACCATGCCCACATATTGAATTACGACAATGGTTTGTACAGACTGTTAGATGCCAGAACTGTTGGAATTATGCCCTAGAGGCAATAATAAAGATGTTATTATTATAATTCTTGTTCATGATAATGTTTATATTCTATGCTAGAATTGTATTAAGCGGAAACTTTAATACTTGTGTGGTTTGTGAACAACACCGTGTCCCTAGTACGCCTCTATGGACTAGCTCATTGATTAATAATGGTTAAGGTTTCCTAACCATGGACATGAGTTGTTGATTAATAATGAGATCATATCATTGGGAGAATGATATGATGGACAGACCCAAACTAAGCGAAGCAATTAGATCGTGTCATCGTGTTCGTCTTTGCGAAGCTTTTCTTATGTCAAATATTGTATTCCTTAGACCATGAGATAATACAACTCCCTGGTATCGGAAGAAAGCTTTGAGGTCATCAAACGTCATCCTATGAGAGGGTGATTATAAAGGTGTCTCTCAGGTGATCGGAAAGTATGTGTTGGGTTGTATGTATCGAGATGGGATTTGTCCCTCCCAAGTCGAGAGATATACTTCGGGCCCACTCGGTAATCGATATCAACACCGCTTGCAAGCATGTGGTTAAGGAGTTAATCACAAAGTGATATCGGATTACGGAACGAGTAAAGTACTTGCTGTGAACGAGATTGAACTAGGTATGACGGTACCGACGATCAAATCTCGGGCAAGTAAAATATCGCGAGACGAAGGGAATATATATATGGGATTGATTGAATCCTGGCATCGTGGTTCATCCGATATGATCATCGATGAATGTGTGGGAGCCAATATGGGTTTCCAGACCCCGCTGTTTATTATTGTAGAAGATCATGTCTGCATATTCTCGAACCCACGGGGTCACACACTTAACGTGTCTCGACGCAAGGATAGATTGGATAATTGGTTTATGAGTTTTTGTTCGGAGTCTCGGATGGGATCCGGGACATCACGAGAGGTTCCGAAATGGTCCGGAGAATAAGATTCATATAAGACAGTGTCGTTTTTGGAGTTTAGAATTGTTCCGGGTTAATCGGTATTGTACCGGAAGCTTCTAGAACCTTCCGGAAGGGGACCAACGTGGCCCCACCTTTCGGGAGGGGGCATGGGCCTATGAGGGAGTGCCCTGGCCGCATTGGGCCAGGGGCACAAGGCCCCATAGGGCCCAGCAGGCCAAGAGGGGTAAAACCCTAGATAGAGCTTCTAGAAGGGGGGGGGGGTTTCCTTGCCCCCCACTCCTCCTCCTTGGCCGCCGGCCTTGGCTTGGGGGAGGGGCTAGGGTTGCCGCCCCACCCCTCTATATAAATAGGGCTGGGGGCGCACCACCCCCCACACCTTCCCCTCCAACCCTAGCCGCCTTGCTGCCCTCCTCTCTCCCTCCCGACTGCTTGTAGGCGAAGCCCTGCTGCAGAAATTCTCCACCATATACACCACGCCGTCGTGTTGTAGATCCAATCCGTCTCTCCACCATACTTGCTGGACCGAGGAAGGAGGAGACGTCGAGGTGCTGCACGTGTGCATCTCACGGTGGCACCGCCACTTGTGGTGCTAGATCGGATCGGATCGCGAGGAGGAGAAGCGAGTACGACTACATCACCCACGTTCCGACGAACGTTCCGCTGTGCGAATCTTCAAGGGTATGAAGATCTAATCCAATCTCTCTTGTTGTTTGCATCTCCTAGATTAGATATTGGCTTTCCCTCTGTTCGCATCCGTAGAAAATTTTGATTTACTATGTCGCGAAACCCTTCAGTGGTATCAGAGCTAGATCTATGCGTAGATGTGTTTCACGAGTAGAACACAACATGGTTGTTGCGGGCGTTGATGTTTTCTGTTGCAAGCCTCTTGTTTGTGTTCTTCTTATGACGCGGAATAGTGAGATTGAAGCGGTCCAGGCCAACCTTACACGACGTCGTTCGCGAGACCGGCTCCGCACTTGACGTGTGGCTTGTTCCACACATGCGGCTGGTGGATGTCAGTTTCTCTCACTATAGTTGTCATGGGATTAACACTGGAGTTTGGCAACCATAATATCACCGTTGTGGCTTTCCGTAGGTAAGAATCGTTCTTAGCATCTACTCTCATAAGCCACGTAAAACATGCAACAACAAAGTAGAGGCGTCTAACTTGTTTTTGCAGGTAGTGTTTTCTGTGATATGGTGTGGCCCAAGATGTGATGTGTATAATGTATGCGATGATCATGTTTTGTAATGTTTCACGACTTGCATGTCGATGAGTACACAACCGACAGGAGCCATATGGTTGTCTTTATAATTGTGTATGACCTGTGTGTCAACTTCTTATGCGCCATGTAATAGTTTTACTTTATCGCTAAGTAGTTAGCAATGGTTGTAGTTGCTATTCGTGGTGGAGGCAATCATGGTGAAGTGATGGAGATCATGCCGGAACGCACAATCATTGCGCGAAGATTGGCTATACCATGTCACATAAAGTTATATTAATGTGATGTTTATCCTTTTATGTATCTTATTATGCTTAGATCGCGACGGTAGCATTATAAGATGATTCCTCACTTAAAGATCAAGATAAAAACTGTGTTCTCCCCAAATATGCACCGTTGCGAAAGTTCGTCGTGTCCAAGCATCACGTGATGATCGGGTGCTATAGACTCTACGCTCACATACAACGGGTGCAAGCCAGTTTTGCACACGTGGAAATACTTGGGTCTAACTTGACGAGCCTAGCATGTACAGACATGGACTCGGAACACATGAACCGAAAGGTTAAACATGAGTCATATGAATGATATGATCGACACTTCGTTGTCCACCATTGAAACCACATCTCTTCTCGTGAAGATCGGATTAGGTGTGGTGAATTTGGATCATGTTCACTAAACAACTTGAGGGATGTTGAATTTAGTGGGAGTTCATCTGGTAATTTGATTAAGTTGAACTATTTATCATGAACATAGTCTAAATTATACTTGCAAATACTGTAGATCACATGGCTAAGTCCAACTTCAACTTCAACGTTTTTGCTGAGATAGAAAAGCTTAGAAACAATGGGTCTAACTTCACCAATTGGTTCCGCATTCTGAGAATCATTCTCACTGGCGGACAAAAGGACTATGTCCTTGAGAAAGCGCTAGGTGACGCCCCTGCTATAGATGCGCCGGCTGATGAGAAAAAGCTGTTTATCATTCACGCAAGGATGATTATGATTTGATTAAGATCGCCATGTTGTATGCTATGGAATCGGATCTTCAAAATCGTTTTGAGGAGTTCGCCGGGCCCTTTGAGATTCTTGAGGAGCTGAAAACTATGTTTCAGACTCAGGCCCGTTCCGAGAGATATGAGATCTCTAAGAAATTCTTTAACTACAAGATGGAGGAAGGGAGTTCCTTTAGTGAGCACGCCATTAAGATGTCGGGCTACACTCAACACCTTGAGAAACTGGACTGCAAGATTCCAGAGGAGCTCAAGATTGATAGAGTTCTACAGTCGCTCCCTCCTAGCTACAAAAGTTTTGTAGTTGCTCACAATCAGATTGGTTCCACTATTATGATCACTGAGCTCTTCGCTAAGATGAAAATAGCGGAGGTGGACATCAAAAAGAATAATCATGTGTTGATGGTCAACAAGCCCCCCACCTTCAAGAAAGGTAAGGGTGCAAAGAAGCCCTTCAAGAAGGGCGGCGGCAAGCGCACTGCCCCTGCTGAGAAGAAGCTCAAGTCTGGTCCTAAGCCGGACACTGAGTGCTTCTATTGCAAGGACAAGGGTCGCTGGAAGCGCAACTGTCCGAAGTACTTAGAGGACAAGAAGGCTGGCACCATCAAAGGTATATTTGATATACATGTTATTGATGTTTTCCTTACTAGCCCTCGTTGTAGTGCCTGGGTATTTCATACTGGTTCAGTTGCTAATATTTGTAACTCGAAACAGGAGATACGAAATAGACGACGGCTTGCGAGGGATGAGGTGACGATGCGCGTTGGCAACGGATCAAGAGTTGATGTGATGGCCGTCGGCACGCTCTCCTTAGTTTTACCTTCGGGATTAGTTTTTAAAACCTCAATAAATGTTATTATGTGCCTGCGTTGAGCATGAACATTATTTCTGGATCTTGTTTATTGCAAGACGGTTATTCATTTAAATCGGAGAATAATGGTTGTTCTATTTATATGAGTAACATATTTTATGGTCATGCACCTATTGTGAATGGTTTATTTCTTCTAAATCTTGAAAAGGATGAAACACACATCCATAACATTGAGGCTAAGAGATGCAAAGTAGATAGTGATAATACTACTTATTTGTGGCACTGTCGTCTAGGTCATATTGGTGTAAAGCGCATGAAGAAACTCCATTCTGATGGACTTTTGGAGTCTCTTGATTTTGAATCATTTGACACATGCGAACCATGCCTCATGGGCAAGATGATCAAAACCCCGTTCTCCGGTAAGATGGAGCGAGCAACGGACTTGTTGGAAATCATACATACCGATGTATGCGGACCGATGAGTGTTTCGACGCGCGGTGGATATCGCTATTTTCTCACTTTTACCGATGACTTAAGTAGATATGGGTATATCTATTTAATGAAACATAAATCTGAAACATTTGAAAAGTTCAAGGAATTTCAGAATGAAGTAGAGAACCATCGTAACAGAAAGATTAAGTTTCTACGATCCGATCGTGGGGGCGAATATTTGATTTATGATTTTCTCACGCATCTTAAAGCAAGCGGAATTGTTTCGCAACTCACGCCACCCGGAACACCACAGCGCAATGGTGTGTCTGAACGCCGGAATCGAACCCTATTAGATATGGTCCGATCAATGATGTCTCTTACTGATTTGCCGTTATCGTTTTGGGGTTATGTGTAACACCCTCAGAATCGACCCTATGCAAGTTTCAGCGCTTCCCGCTGAACCCGCATAGAAACGATTCAAAGGTGCCCACCAGGCACTTTCGTGCGGGTGGAAAACGAAGTAATAACATTACACAACAGTCCTCGATGGGACCCACAGAACAGATATATATATACAACACGACTCCATGAGTCAAGAATACAGATATACAATACAAAGATCCAAATCACCTTGGAAACGATAGGGCGTCCGACTACGGACAAGATGCAAATGGGGCTAAGAGCCCTGAAGAATAACCAATGGCGTCCATAACCCTGCCCAGGCCAAGCCGGAAGGGTAACCCTGCTAACGACGTCGATCTCAAAACCTGCTTAAACAAAAGGGGTGCCGACAAAGGGCAGAGGAAAAAGAGGAGCGGTCAGTACTGAGGCCAGTACACGGCGAGGCTAGAATTCGGCGGTCCTCGCCTACATAGGTA
This sequence comes from Avena atlantica, assembly GCA_910589765.1. Classification (NCBI taxonomy): domain Eukaryota; kingdom Viridiplantae; phylum Streptophyta; class Magnoliopsida; order Poales; family Poaceae; genus Avena; species Avena atlantica. The sequence continues at coordinate 31,125,302 of OU342733.1, forward strand.
TGGTGAACTGAAGCGGCAGCGGCAGCATGCACTAAACAACCTATAGAGACTCAATACAACTGGCGGCTATCAGAGAGGGGTAAGAAAGACCTATTCGGAACCAACCTGATACTACCATCAAACAAACCCATCCTGGTATTTCCCCTTCGAGACCAAACGAGGAAGTGAACCGAGGAACTCACACCGTTGGCAGTTTTATTTATTCAGTTATCGTTGCAGCAGTTACTAGTCAGGTATAGATAGTCATCCTGATAAAATAAGCAGTGGGCACTTTTAGTTAACCATTCCGTTGTAGTTGCGCCACTTACTAGTCAAATACAATTAGCATGAGATAACCCAGAACCCAGCAGTTGTTGGTACTTTTATTTAGCCATTTCGTTGTAGTTGCAATACTTACTAGTCAGATACATTGGTCGCAAGCGACAACACAAGCAAGCAATTGTTGGCAGTTTTATTTAGCCATTCCATTATAGTAAAGCTGATTACTAGTCATTATAAAGTCAAATTTATAACACTACTTTAGTTATAGTTGTCTATGATCGAGATACTGTGCTCCAAGTCGTCCATAACCGCGGACACGGCTTTCAGAAAGTTTTACCCTGTAGGGATGCACAAATAGCAACACACACTCGATCAACCTCGGAAAAACCAAATCAAAACCCAACGAGGCCTTCACGACAAAGCAATCACAAGATTCAGAAATATTTCAGGGGGCCACCCCATTAAGCTACCCGCAACGAAGTTAGCTGACTTCGAGACGGACTCAAGGTTTGCGTCAGTGGCTGTAAACGACTGGGAACCCGAAAATGTGACTAGGCTTGTCGATACCGCGAAAACACTCCGCTTCCCTAAACAGTACAGGTGCTCCTCGCACAATCGTAAATAAAGCAGTAAAGCATGGCATAAGTACAGGATAGTAAATAAAACCTCAAACTAGTTTGTGGCCCCAAGAAATAAGAATGAATCAAGCTCTGGCTCAGGGGGGTCCCATAATCCTCCCAGATGTGGATAGCGCGAATATTCAAGGAACATGTATCAAGTACTCGGGGTCCTACGGGACACAAGTGGACGGTTAACAACCAAATAACATCTATTTCCCACCTGTGCCTCTGCTTACCTACTTCAATTTTAGTTGTTAAACAGTAATTAAAGTCTTGATCATCTCCAACAATAAACACACGGCAATACTCCAACAACTGTGGTACTTGACGACACGCAACAACACTTGAGCAAGCGACTACGACGCGCAGGTCCAACTATCTACCAAACAACAGGTAATAGGATGTGTCCAAGGCAATATAAGGCTGCAAGGGATATCACGGGTATGAAAACTAGAGCATCGCAACACAAATAGCAGTAGATCAACAGGAGGGAATAAATACTATAAAAGTAAGATAGGTAGAAAGGGGGGAGATGCTCGCCTGAAAACATTGTCGAAGGTTCATCCAAGATCGGGTCGATACTCGCATCAACTCATCGGCCTAATCCGCGAAGAAGCAAAACACTAGAAGAAACACCGGATGCACTATTTAATACTACGGCAAAAGATCGGGCATGATGCATGTACGATGCATGACATGGCAAAGATGCGATGCAATTAGGCAATATTAAGCGGAACCGAGGTCCCGACAATTAATTAAATAGATCATGTCGTTTAGCTACCCCGCAATTTAAATGTTGTCTGAACATGGCAAAAGATAGCACCGGTTCGCTACACAAATTTAAATGGAACCAATATGAGACTAGATTTGCCCGCATATGGGACTCATATTTAATTATGAAGTGAATCGGCATAAGGCCCCCAAACCCACATGAATATGCATGCAAGCATGACGATTTAATATGCAACAAGTTTTATGTATAACATTTATAAAATAGGGACTCGGGAAAAGGTTCACACATTTGCGTTCGGGAGATCCTGGTTTCGGGGGTTCAGGGTCCGGGCTTGGGGTTCAGGGTTTGACGGGATCAGCATGATCGGATACAAGGTGGAGAACTTGTCGTGACGTGCCGGAGATCTTGGTTCCAAGCGGTCGATCTTGTCGGGTCCACGGATCGGCCGGTCTTGTCGTTCGGAAGTAGAACTTGTCGTCCTTGTGGCGATCTTGGCGTCCTTCCGGTTCGGATTTTAGCGTCCGAGGGAAGTACTTGGCATCCGTGAAGGAGAACTTGAGGATCCGGCGTCATTGCCTTCGGTTCCCATGCGGAAGGTCTTGTCGTGTCGAGGGCTCAACGTTGATGGTTCAACGGGTTCGGGCCTAGGCGGGATCGGTCTTCGGGGTCGGGGGTCTCGGCGTCCGCGTTGGACATGTTCGGGTTCCCTCTTCGATTGCTGGTCAAGGTGGTCATTCATGCATCACTGAAGTCATTGCCCGATTTAATACTTGTCCGCATGGGATCAAGTGTTGGGGCCAGGAGCATGACCAAGACACGGAGGTCGACGGGGGAAGCCGGCGGTGGCGAGGTCACAGAGACGTGCGGCGGAGCATCCATGGCTCGGAGAGGACGACGACGCCCACGCAGGCGACACGGAGGGAAGGCCGGCGGAGGAAGCTCGGGTTCGGGGCGAGCGACGGCAGGCGCACGCGCGGTACCCTGGGCGGCTCGACGGGGAGCCGACGCGGCCACGCGGGTTGCAGAGGCAGCGGGGAGGCAGGTTCCCGAGGAGGCGGACGGCGGTGCACCGCGGCGGAGCAAGGCGAGGCCGGGGCAGAAGAGAGGGGTGAGGCGGCGCCGCGGGGATCCGGCGAGGGACGGTCTGGCGCCGGGGACGGTGAGCGGGGCCGCCGAGGAGCAGAGGGCGTGCAGGGCCGAGGAAGGCCGGCGGCGCAGGTGACGCTCACGCGGGCGGAGACGAGGCTGACCGACGCGGCGGCGCTGGCCGAGCCGGAGGCGGCGGGGTCGGCGCCGGGATCTGGCTGAGGGACCCGAGGCGGCGGGGTCGACGCTGCGGGGGTGAGGGCGAAGAGAGGGAGGCCGGCGCGAGGAGGCGCAGGGATCGGCGGTCCGGCGGAGCTCGGTGCGTGCAAGGAGGGTGTGGCCTCGCGGCGGATGAACGAGGGACGCGGGGAGAGAGGAGCGAGCGAGGGGTATTGGGGGTGGGTGAGCGTTGCGGGCCCAGGGTGGGACCCGGGGTGGTCTGGTGGGGCTGAGTGGTTGGGTGGGACCCGCGGGGTAGGTGGCGGATAGGGAGAGAGGCAGGGGCGCCGGCTGTGTGGGTGGTGTGCGCGCGCGCTGAGTGTGTGCTGGGGTGGGGGAGTAGGGGATTGGTGAGGTGGTAGGGTTGGGTGGAGATTGGGGGTCCAGGGGGTGAGGTGGACTGGGGAGGTGAGGTGGAGGGCTGGGAGTGGCTGGGTAGGTTAGGATAGGGTAGAAAAGATTTGGGGTAGGGTTTGGGTTTATCGGAGTTGTAGACTGCTGCTAGCTGGGCCGCTGGGCCTGGCGGGCGGCGGTCTCCTCCGGGGTTTATAAAATAGGGTTTTTATATTATAATATATTTCTTTTGTTTTGTTCAAATTAAAACAGTTGCAACTATGTTGCAGACAAATAAAATACCCGGAAAGACCAGGTTTTGATTTGGATTAAGAGATGGGGTATTTTAGAAAACAAAGAGAGGTTTTTAGAAAATAGTTTTAGAAAAAGAAATGCATGATGATGACGATGCTCAAATGCAATGTGGCATGATGTCATGAGCATGCGGTCATGAAGATGCAATGCACAAAACAACGCGATTTTCTAGTAGTGGTTTTGCGGGATGCCACATTATGCATTAGAAACCGCTGCATTCACTATAAATAGGGCTCCATCTAAATCCGTTGAGACGACACCGTATGAACTGTGGTTTGGTGCTAAACCTAAGTTGTCATTTCTTAAAGTTTGGGGATGCGAATCTTACGTCAAGAAGTTGATGCCGGACAAGCTCGAACCCAAAACGGAGAAATGCGTCTTCATAGGATACCCTAAGGAAACTATTGGGTATACCTTCTATCACAGAATCGAAGGCAAAGTGTTTGTCGCAAAGAACGGTTCCTTTCTTGAGAAGGAGTTTCTCTCGAAAGAAGTGAGTGGGAGGAAAGTAGAGCTAGACGAGGTTATTGAACCTTCTCTTGAGTTGGAGAGTAGCGCAGCACCTGAAATTGTTCCAGTGCCGCCTGCACCAACGATAGAGGAAGCTAATGACAAGGATCATGAAGCTACGGACGATGCTGCTACTGAACGTCGCAGGTCGACAAGGTCGCGTGCCCCTCCTGAGTGGTACGGCAACCCTGTCTTGATTGTCTTGTTAGTAGAAGACAGTGAACCTACGAACTATGAGGAAGCGATGATGATCCCAGACTCTGAGAAATGGCTAGAAGCCATGAAATACGAATTGGGATCCATGAGCGAAAAACAAGTATGGACTTTGGTGGACCCTCCTAGCGACCGAAAGGCCGTTGAGTGCAAATGGATCTTCAAGAAGAAAACGGACGCGGATGGTAATGTTACCGTCTATAAAGCACGGCTTGTTGCGAAAGGTTTTCGACAAGTTCAAGGTGTTGACTACGATGAGACTTTCTCTCCCGTAGCGATGTTTAAGTCCATTCGGATTTTATTAGCAATTGCTGCGTTTCATGATTATGAAATATGGCAGATGGATGTCAAGACTGCGTTCCTCAATGGCAACATTGATGAAGAGTTGTATATGATGCAACCCGAAGGTTTTGTCGATCCTAAGGATGCTGATAAAGTATGCAAACTTCAGCATTCCATTTATGGACTGAAGCAAGCATCTCGGAGTTGGAACCTTCGTTTTGATCAAGAGCTTTGGATTTGTTCCAAATTGCTACGAAGCTTGCATCTACAAGAAAGTGAGTGGGAGCTCGTTGACGTTTCTGGTACTATATGTGGATGACATATTGATTATTGGAAATGATATCAACATGCTTAACAATGTGAAGAGTTATTTGAACAAGTGTTTTTCAATGAAAGACCTAGGTGAAGCTGCTTATATATTGGGCATCAAAATCTATAGAGATAGACAAAGACGCCTGATAGCTTTAAGACAGAGTACATACCTATACAAAGTTCTGAAAAGGTTTAGAATGGATAAAGCAAAGAAAGGTTCAGTGCCTATGTTGTTAGGTAAGATGTTGAGCAAGGCTCAGTGTCCAGCTATGGTAAATGATAGGGAAGCTATGAGCAAAGTGCCTTATGCCTCGGCCATAGGTTCCATCATGTATGCCATGCTGTGTACTAGACCGGATGTGTCCAATGCTCTTAGTTTGACGAGCAGGTATCAAAGTGATCCAGGAGTGGAACACTGGACAGCCGTGAAGAACATCCTAAAGTACCTAAATAGGACTAAAGAAATGTTCTTAGTATATGGGGGTGATGAACAGCTTGTCGTAAAAGGTTACGTTGACGCTAGTTTTGACACCGACAAGGATGATCCTAAATCTCAGACAGGATACGTGTATATTTTGAATGGAGGAGCTGTGAGCTGGAGAAGCTGCAAGCAAAGCGTGATCGCGGGATCTACAGTAGAAGTGGAATACATGGCTGCTGCAGAAGCGTCAAGTGAAGGAGTTTGGATCAGGAACTTCATCACTGAGCTTGGCGTGGTTCCAAGTGCATTGGACCCACTAGAGATATTGTGTGACAACACTGGCGCCATAGCACTCGCTAAGGAACCAAGATATCATCCAAAGACCAAGCATATCAACCGCAAGATTCATATAATCCGAGATTATATAGCAGATGGAGATCTGAAGATTAGCAAAGTACATACAGATCTGAATGTCGCAAATCCATTGACTAAACCTCTTCCACGTGTAAAACATGATCAGCACCATAGTGCCATGGGTGTGAGATTGTTGCCAAATGTAAACTAGATTATTGACTCTAGTGCAAGTGGGAGACTGTTGGAATTATGCCCTAGAGGCAATAATAAAGATGTTATTATTATAATTCTTGTTCATGATAATGTTTATATTCCATGCTAGAATTGTATTAAGCGGAAACTTTAATACTTGTGTGGTTTGTGAACAACATCGTGTCCCTAGTACGCCTCTATGGACTAGCTCATTGATTAATGATGGTTAAGGTTTCCTAACCATGGACATGAGTTGTCGATTAATAATGAGATCATATCATTGGGAGAATGATATGATAGACAGACCCAAACTAAGCGAAGCAATTAGATCGTGTCATTGTGTTCGTCTTTGCGAAGCTTTTCTTCTGTCAAATATTGTATTCCTTAGACCATGAGATAATACAACTCCCTGGTATCGGAAGAAAGCTTTGAGGTCATCAAACGTCATCCTATGAGAGGGTGATTATAAAGGTGTCTCTCAGGTGATCGGAAAGTATCTGTTGGGTTATATGTATCGAGATGGGATTTGTCCCTCCCAAGTCGGAGAGATATACTTCGGGCCCACTCGGTAATCGATATCAACACCGCTTGCAAGCATGTGGTTAAGGAGTTAATCACAAAGTGATATTGGATTACGGAACGAGTAAAGTACTTGCTGTGAACGAGATTGAACTAGGTATGATGGTACCGACGATCAAATCTCGGGCAAGTAAAATATCGCGAGACGAAGGGAATATATATATGGGATTGCTTGAATCCTGGCATCGTGGTTCATCCGATATGATCATCGATGAATGTGTGGGAGTCAATATGGGTTTCCAGACCCCGCTGTTGATTATTGATAGAAGATCATGTTTGTATATTCTCGAACCCGCAGGGTCACACACTTAACGTGTCTCGACGCTAGGATAGATTGGATAATTGGTTTATGATTTTTTGTTCGGAGTCTCAGATGGGATCCGGGACATCACGAGAGGTTCCAGAATGGTCCGGAGAATAAGATTCATATAAGGCAGTGCCGTTTTTGGAGTTCGGAATTGTTTCGGGTTAATCGGTATTGTACCGAAAGCTTCTAGAACCTTCCGGAAGGGGACCAACGTGGCCCCACCTTTCGGGAGGGGGCATGGGCCTATGAGGGAGTGCCCTGGCCGCATTGGGCCAGGGGCACAAGGCCCCATAGGGCCCAGGCGGCCAAGAGGGGTAAAACCCTATATAGAGCTTCTAGAAGGGGGGGGGTTTCCTTGCCCCCCACTCCTCCTCCTTGGCCGCCGGCCTTGGCTTGGGGGAGGGGCTAGGGTTGTCGCCCCACCCCTCTATATAAAGAGGGCTGGGGGCGCACCACCCCCCACACTTTCCCCTCCAACCCTAGCCGCCCTGCTGCCCTCCTCTCTCCCTCCCGACTGCTTGTAGGCGAAGCCCTGCTGCAGAAATTCTCCACCATATACACCACGCCGTCGTGTTGTAGATCCAATCCGTCTCTCCACCATACTTGTTGGATCGAGGAAGGAGGAGACGTCGAGGTGCTGCACGTGTGCATCTCATGGAGGCACCGCCACTTGTGGTGCTAGATCGGATCGGATCACGAGGAGGAGAAGCGAGTACGACTACATCACCCACGTTCCGACGAACGTTCCGCTGTGCGAATCTTCAAGGGTATGAAGATCTAATCCAATCTCTCTCGTTGTTTGCATCTCCTAGATTAGATCTTGGCTTTCCCTCTGTTCGCATCGGTAGAAAATTTTGATTTACTATGCCGTGAAACCCTTCAAAAACTATCGTGGGACGTTGAGGGTTCCCACCCATATGCTGCATATCCTCTACAAATTACCAATTAATATGCACGCTACGAGTGATAATAGCCATGACCTGCACATCCGACTACATGCGAGAGGAAGAAGATACAGCTGACTTCTTCGCCCCATTCCAAATCTCATGCATGGTTAACGCGTGATATACGACGCAAGAATCACTGGCGACATTGGTTGTTAAGTCCTAGATAATATGTTCCTTTACCACCGGAACTTTCCTACTAGGTTATTACCTCATGGTAAAATAACCTATAATCACATTATTATGAAAATAGTGTTTTCGGACCTTTTTCAAATGAGGTGATGACAACACTAGATTTGTAAAATACTTTACAGAAAATAACCAAAGGACATGAGCAAGTTTGAACTTGCCTTTTGTGATTGCAAGATTATGTGCTCACGGTCTTCAAGACAATATAAGATCCAATATCTGAAATCAGCATCATTGGTCCGGTAAGAACTAATGTTTAAAGAAGCAATATGCTCTTATGCATAAGTAATGCGATGCACTTTATAAACGCGAATCCCGGATATAACATTGATCTAGGGTTTGGAAACTGGAATTGGTTCCTTTAAAATATGTTGTCCTTTTAGATAAGTTTCACACTCGTGATTCTTATTAAGGCTTGTGAGTGTCTGTGAATTGTAGGGGTTCGTAGCATGGAAAACAAAAATTTTCTATCGCATACAAACAAACAAGCCAAGATCTATCTACTAGATTGTAGCAACGAGTCGATGGTATAACTTACCCTCGAAGATTCCAAAGCGTTTAACGAGAGCGGATTCTCGTGGGTGATGTAGTCGTACTCTTTCCGATCTCAAGATCGTGTAGACGATCCTTCCGGCGCCACGTTCCGGCAGTGCTCCCGCAGTCGGTCACATGTTCGGTACTCGACGAAGACCTTCCTCTCCCTTGTTCCAGCAGGCAGCGGAGGTTGTAGCACTCTCCTCGCGATTCCGGCAGCACAACGGCGTGGTACCGGAAGTAGAGGGGAAATCCAGCAGGGCTTCGCCTTAAGCCGGTGCGAGTATGGTGGAGCTTATGAGAGAGGCTATTAGTGGTCTAGTAATTAGACACACCAATTAGAAGGCTCTAAACCAATTAGAAGGCTCTAAACCGTTGGCTAAAGCAATTAGAAGCTCTAATCCAAAACGGCTCTAAACCGGAGATCTAGAGGTGAAAGTTGTGTGTCTAGGAGGGGAGCCCTGCCCCTCCTTATATAGGTGGGAGGGGGCTGGCGCGCCAGGGGAGGGAGTCCCTCCCCAAGTCGGCTTGGTGGTGCGCCGGCCAAGGGAGGAACCCTCCCCCAATTCGGCCTCCACCAATCCTCCTTCTCCTCTTTCCGAAAACTGGCAGTTTGACTTTTCAAACTAGCCGTTTGACTTTTCAAACTAGGATTTGAATTAACCCTTTATTTCGGACAGCGATGACACTTAGTACATGATGCAATCATACCAACTTTGATATAACACATTCATGTACCTTCCCCCCCCGGAGTGCCGGACATTCCGGAACCTTCTAGAACATTCCCGATGAAAACACCGGAATCATTCCCGAACTCCGAAACGGGACTTTCCTTATATGAATCTTATTCTCCGGACCATTCCGGATCACCTCGTGATATCCCGGATCCCATCCGAGACTCCGAACAACATTCGGTCTCTTTCTCATAATACCATAACTACTCAAACAACGTCGAATCCTTAAGTGTGTCTCCCTACGGTTCGTGAATTATGCGGACATGATCGAGACACTTCTCCGAACAATAACCAATAGAGGAATTTGGAAATTCATATGGCTCCCACATATTTCTACGATTACTTTGCGATCGAATGAACCACTTACATACGATACCAATTTCCCTTTGTCTCACGATATGTTACTTATCCGAGGTTATGATCGTCGGTATCTCTGCATACCTAGTTCAACCTCGTTACTGATAAGTACTCTTTTCTCGTTCCCGTGATATGTGATCCCTTGTGACCAAGTCACATGCTTGCAAGCTAATTGGATGACATTCCACCGAGAGGGCCCAGAGTATATCTATCCGTCATGTGGATGGACAAATCCCACTCTTGATCCATGTGTCTCAACCAAAACTTTCCGAACACTCAATGCCACCTTTATAACCACCCAGTTACGGTGTGGTGTTTGATGTCATCAAAGCATCCATCCGGTAAAGGTGATATGCATGATCTCATGGTCGAAGGAATTAGGTTACTATGTATCAGAAAGCATATAGCAATTGAACTAATGAAATGACTTGATCTTTATGCTACGCTTATCTATAGGAGTATGTCCACCATATCATTCTCCTAACGATATGATCTTGTTGTTGATAACATCTCAATGTTCATGATAGGGAAACCACAATCATTAATCAACCAACAAGCTAGTGAAGTATAGAGGCTATACTAGGGACTTCAAATTAAGTTTACAAATCACACAAGTATCAATGTTTCCTTGTTAATACTATTATAGCATGAATGTAAACATTTATCATAAACACAAAGATATAATAATAACCACATTTATTATTGCCTCTAGGGCATATCTCCAACAGTCTCCCACTTGCACTAGAGTCATCTAATCTAGATTACATGGTAATATACCGAACACCCATGGCAGTTTGGTGTTGGTCATGTTTTGCCCTCGGGAGAGGTTTAGTCAACGGATCCGCCACATTCAGATCTGTGTGTACTTTGCAAATCTTTATATCCCCATCCTGGATATGTTCTCGAATAGCGTGAAAACGTAGCTTGATATGCTTCAGCTTCTTGTGTGACCTTGGTTCTTGCGCATTGGCTATGGCGCCCATGTTATCACAGTAGATAGACATTGGGTCCAGCGCACTAGGAACCACACCCAGCTCTGTAATGAACTCTTTCATCCATATCGCTTCTTGTGAAGCCTCCGAAGCAGCCATGTATTCCGATTCAGTTGAAGATCTCGCCACAACGCTTTGCTTTGCACTCCTCCAGCTAACTACTGCACCATTCAAAATAAATACGTATCCGGATTGCGATTTAGAATCATCCGGATCTGTGTTCCAACTAGCATCGGTGTAACCATTAACAACGAGCTGTTCATCACCTCCATAAGAAAGAACCATATCCTTAGTTCTTCTCAAGTACTTAAGGATGTTTTTGACCGCTGTCCAATGATCCACTCCTGGATCACTTTGATATCTGCTAGTTAAACTAACAGCATATGCAATGTCGGGTCTAGTACATAGCATGGCATACATTAGAGATCCTATGGCTGAGGCATAGGGAGTCTTACTCATCCTTTCTCTATCTTCTGTCGATGTCGGACTTTGAGTTTTACTCAAGGTCGTATTGGGCAACATGGGCAAGAACCCTTTCTTGCTTTCTTCCATTCCAAATCTCTTTAGAACTTTGTCCAAATATGTACTCTGTGACAATGATATTTGGCGTTTCGATTTATCTCTATAAATCTTTATGCCTAATATGTAAGCTGCTTCGCCAAGATCCTTCATTGAAAAACTATTATTCAAATATTCCTTGACACTATTAAGAAGGTCTACATCATTCCCAATCAACAATATGTCATCCACATATAGTATTAAGAATGCTACAGAGCTCCCACTCACTTTCTTGTAAATACAAGCTTCTCCATAAGTTTGTATAAAACCAAAACTTTTGATTACCTTATCAAAACGTTGATTCCAACTTCGGGATGCTTGCTTCAATCCATAGATGGACCGTTGAAGTTTGCATACCTTGTTAGCATCTTTAGGATCGACAAAACCTTTGGGTTGCATCATATACAACTCTTCATCAATGTCTCCATTGAGGAATGCTGTTTTGACATCCATCTGCCATATCTCATAATCATAATATGCAGCGATTGCTAACATAATCCTCACAGACTTTAGCTTCGCTACCGGTGAGAAAGTCTCATCGTAGTCAACTCCTTGAATTTGTCGAAACCCTTTTGCGACAAGTCGAGCTTTATAGACAGTAACATTACCATCAGCATCTGTTTTCTTCTTGAAAATCCATTTGTTCTCGACAGCCTTTCGGCCATCCGGTAAGTCCACCAAAGTCCATACTTGGTTTTCGTACATGGATCCAATTTCGGATTTCATGGCTTCTTGCCATTTATTGGAATCTGGGCTCATCATCGCTTCCTCATATGTCTCGGGGTCATCGGTGTTGTCCACCACCATGACATTCATAACGGAATCATACCAATCTGGAGTGGTACGAGTTCTCGTTGACCTCCGAGGCTCTGTAGCAACTTCAACCGAAGTTTCATGATCACCATCATTAGCTTCCTCTCTTATTGGTGCAGGCACCACAGGAACTTCTTCCGGTGCTGCGCTACTCGCAATTTCGAGAGAAGGTTCGACAACCTCGTCGAGTTCTACTTTCCTTCCAGTCACTTCTTTCGAGAGAAATTCCTTCTCTAGAAAGGATCCATTCTTAGCAACGAAGATTTTGCCTTCGGATCTATGGTAGAAGGTATACCCAATAGTTTCCTTCGGGTATCCTATGAAGACGCATTTTTCCGCTTTGGGTTCAAGCTTGTCCAGCTGTAACTTCTTTACATAGGCTTCGCATCCCCAAACTTTAAGGAACGACAATTTAGGTTTCTTCCCAAACCATAATTCATACGGTGTCGTTTCAACGGATTTAGATGGTGCCCTATTTAAAGTGAATGCGGCTGTTTCTAATGCATAACCCCAAAATGATAGCGGTAAATCTGTAAGTGACATCATAGAACGAACCATATCTAAGAGAGTTCGATTACGACGTTCGGACACACCATTACGCTGTGGTGTTCCCGGCGGTGTCAATTGTGAAAGTATTCCACATTTCTTCAAATGCTCGCCAAACTCGTAACTTAGATATTCACCTCCACGATCAGAACGTAGAAATTTAATCTTCTTGTTACGTTGATTCTCTACCTCACTTTGAAACTCCTTAAACTTCTCGAAAGTTTCGGACTTATGTTTCATGAAATAGATATACCCATATCTACTCAAGTCATCCGTGAAGGTAAGAACATAACGATAACCACTGCGCGATGCTACACTCATTGGACCACACACATCGGTATGTATGATTTCCAATAAGTCTGTAGCTCGCTCCATCATACCAGAAAATGGAGTTTTAGTCATTTTTCCCATCAGACATGCTTCGCATCTTTCAAGTGATTCAAAATCAAGTGATTCAAGAAGTCCATCGGAATGGAGTTTCTTCATACGTTTCACTCCGATGTGACCAAGACGACAGTGCCACATATAGGTCGAATTATCGCTTGATTTCAATCGTTTAGCCTCAATGTTGTTGATATGTGTATTTCCACTATCGAGATTCAATAAGAATAGACCATCTATCAAAAGTGCATGTGCATAAAACATATTACTCATATAAATAGAACAACCATTATTCTCGGATTTAAACAAGTAACCGTCTCGCAATAAACAAGATCCCGATATAATGTTCATGCTCAACGCAGGCACCAAATAACAATTATTTAAGTATAAAACTAATCCCGATGGTAGATGAAGGGGTAGCGTGCCGACCGAGATCACATCAACCTTTGATCCGTTTCCCACGCGCATCGTCACCTCGTTCTTCGCTAGCTTCCGTTTATTCTGCAGCACCTGTTTCGAGTTACAGATATGAGCAACCGAACCAGTATCAAATACCCAGGCACTACTACGAGTACTAGTGAGATACACATCAATAACATGTATATCAGATATACCTTTCTTCTTGACGTTGCCGTTCTTCAAATCCGCCAAGTACTTTGGGCAATTCCGCTTCCAGTGACCTTCTCCCTTGCAGTAAAAGCACTCAGTATCAGGCTTAGGTCCAGCCCTGGTCTTCTTCGTCGGCGTGGTAGCTTTCTTACCACCCTTCATGAAGTGTCTCTTTTGCTTAGACTTGCCTTTCTTGAATTTGGTGGTCTTATTAACCAACAACACTTGGTGCTCTTTCTTGATCTCCACTTCTGCAGATTTCAACATGGCAAAAAGTTCTGGCAACGTCTTGTTCATGTTCTGCATGTTGTAGTTCATCACAAAGTTCTTGTAACTTGGTGGTAGTGATTGGAGGACACGGTAAATCCCCAAAGCATTAGGAATCACTATACCCAAGCTTTGAAGTTTGTTTGCGTGCCCTGACATCTTAAGCACATGCTCACTGACGGAGCTGCCTTCTTCCATCTTGCAGTTAAAGAACTTTTCAGAAGCTTCATAGCTTTCAATTGCCGCATGAGTCTCAAAAATCAATTTGAGATCCTCGACAATATCATATGGGTCTGAATCCTCAAACCTTTTCTGAAGCTCCGATTCCAAACCATACAAGATAGCACACTGAACTATGGAGTACTGATTCTTCCGAGCGAGGTAAACATTCTTTACTTCATCGGGAGCATCAGCTGCAGATGGGTCACCCAGCGGTGCATCCAGCACATAGGTCAAATTACCAGCTGTGAGGACAATCCTCAAATTTCGGAACCAATCCGCGAAGTTGCTTCCATTGTTTTTCAACTTTTCTTTCTCTAGGAACGCATTAAAATTGATGGTAGGGGCTGCCATTGATCTACAACATATTTGCAATAGTTTAGACTAAGTTTATGATAAATTGAGTTCAAATTAATTAATGTAATTAAACTAGGTGAACTCCCACTCAAAACAACATCCCTCACATTGTTTTAGTGATCACACGAACCAAATCCACTACATCAACACCGATCATCACGAGAGTTGATATAGTTTCAATGGCGAACAATCGTCATGTTCATCATATCTACTATATGATTCATGCTTTACCTTTCGGTGATCCGTGTTCCGAGACCATGTCTGTACATGCTAGGCTCGTCAAGATCAAACCTTAGTTTCCGCATGAGCAAATCTGGCTTGCCCACGTTGTATACACTTGCGGAATCTAACACACCCGATCATCACGTGGTGCTTCGAAACAACAAGCTTTAGCAACGGTGCTAACTAAGGGTGAACACTTTATGACTTGAAATTCATGTGCATGAGGGATCATCTTATAATGCTACCGTCGTCTACTAAGCAATACAAGATGCATAAAGGATTAACATCACATGCAATTCAATATATATATGTGATATGATATGGCCTTTCTTCTTTGTGCTTTGATCTCCATCTTCAAGCACGAACATGATCTCCATCATCACCGGCATTGCATCAAGGTCAATGACGCCTCTCCATGGTTGTCGTCCACCGGCTTCAACTATTACAACTACTTTGAATAGACACGCGGGTCTTAACATAAATTAAAGACAACCATATGGATCCTGCCGGTTGCCGACTTACAATAAGGAACATTGCATACATCAAATATAATCACAATCATGGCCATATCACATCACTGCACACCCCTGCAAAACAAAGTTAGACGCCTCTACTTTCTTTGCATATTTTACGTCGTTTGGGGCTTTCAATAAGTGTCGTTCTAACTTACGAACATGAACCACAACGTTGACACAAGTATTGTTAATCACCCGTTGTGTATTGGATCTTTACTATGCTAGGAGAAACAGGCACCCGCAAAGCCACTTATGCAATACAAGTTGCATGTCAAGCGTGGAGCAAGTCTCATGAACGATGTCATGTAAGGTTAGCTCGGGCCGCTTCATCCCAACATACCGCAAGATGCAAAGTACACAATAAGCAATCGACAATAAAAGCATCAACGCCCACAATGACCATTGTGTTCTACTCGTGCAACAGATCTACATATAGACACGGCTCTGATACCACTGTAGGGGTTCGTAGCATGGAAAACAAAAATTTTCTATCGCATACAAACAAACAAGCCAAGATCTATCTACTAGATTGTAGCAACGAGTCGATGGTATAACTTACCCTCGAAGATTCCAAAGCGTTTAACGAGAGCGGATTCTCGTGGGTGATGTAGTCGTACTCTTTCCGATCTCAAGATCGTGTAGACGATCCTTCCGGCGCCACGTTCCGGCAGCGCTCCCGCAGTCGGTCACACGTTCGGTACTCGACGAAGACCTTCCTCTCCCTTGTTCCAGCAGGCAGCGGAGGTTGTAGCACTCTCCTCGCGATTCCGGCAGCACAACGGCGTGGTACCGGAAGTAGAGGGGAAATCCCGCAGGGCTTCGCCTTAAGCCGGTGCGAGTATGGTGGAGCTTATGAGAGAGGCTATTAGTGGTCTAGTAATTAGACACACCAATTAGAAGGCTCTAAACCAATTAGAAGGCTCTAAACCGTTGGCTAAAGCAATTAGAAGCTCTAATCCAAAACGGCTCTAAACCGGAGATCTAGAGGTGAAAGTTGTGTGTCTAGGAGGGGAGCCCTGCCCCTCCTTATATAGGTGGGAGGGGGCTGGCGCGCCAGGGGAGGGAGTCCCTCCCCAAGTCGGCTTGGTGGTGCGCCGGCCAAGGGAGGAACCCTCCCCCAATTCGGCCTCCACCAATCCTCCTTCTCCTCTTTCCGAAAACTGGCAGTTTGACTTTTCAAACTAGCCGTTTGACTTTTCAAACTAGGATTTGAATTAACCCTTTATTTCGGACAGCGATGACACTTAGTACATGATGCAATCATACCAACTTTGATATAACACATTCATGTACCTTCCCCCCGGAGTGCCGGACATTCCGGAACCTTCTAGAACATTCCCGATGAAAACACCGGAATCATTCCCGAACTCCGAAACGGGACTTTCCTTATATGAATCTTATTCTCCGGACCATTCCGGATCACCTCGTGATATCCCGGATCCCATCCGAGACTCCGAACAACATTCGGTCTCTTTCTCATAATACCATAACTACTCAAACAACGTCGAATCCTTAAGTGTGTCTCCCTACGGTTCGTGAATTATGCGGACATGATCGAGACACTTCTCCGAACAATAACCAATAGAGGAATCTGGAAATTCATATGGCTCCCACATATTTCTACGATTACTTTGCGATCGAATGAACCACTTACATACGATACCAATTTCCCTTTGTCTCACGATATGTTACTTATCCGAGGTTATGATCGTCGGTATCTCTGCATACCTAGTTCAACCTCGTTACTGATAAGTACTCTTTTCTCGTTCCCGTGATATGTGATCCCTTGTGACCAAGTCACATGCTTGCAAGCTAATTGGATGACATTCCACCGAGAGGGCCCAGAGTATATCTATTCGTCATGTGGATGGACAAATCCCACTCTTGATCCATGTGTCTCAACCAAAACTTTCCGAACACTCAATGCCACCTTTATAACCACCCAGTTACGGTGTGGTGTTTGATGTCATCAAAGCATCCATCCGGTAAAGGTGATATGCATGATCTCATGGTCGAAGGAATTAGGTTACTATGTATCAGAAAGCATATAGCAATTGAGCTAATGAAATGACTTGATCTTTATGCTACGCTTATCTATAGGAGTATGTCCACCATATCATTCTCCTAACGATATGATCTTGTTGTTGATAACATCTCAATGTTCATGATAGGGAAACCACAATCATTAATCAACCAACAAGCTAGTGAAGTATAGAGGCTATACTAGGGACTTCAAATTAAGTTTACAAATCACACAAGTATCAATGTTTCCTTGTTAATACTATTATAGCATGAATGTAAACATTTATCATAAACACAAAGATATAATAATAACCACATTTATTATTGCCTCTAGGGCATATCTCCAACATGAATAACCTGTAATTATAATAACATAAAACAATGAGATACACACCAACGTAAAATGTTACTTAAGATTGCTTACATTATAATTGTTTATATTTAAATTTTACTTTACAAGTAATGGCCTTAATAAGGAAATTAAGTGTTTACAATCCTAAGTATACAAGTAAAGTTTAAAACAATGTGATTGTGGTTAATTGTCATCCATTGATTATAATGAGAATTCCTTAATTTGTTAAGAGTTGGAGATATTATTATAAGGTTTGTTGATTGAAGTGGCAAAACGAATAACTTTTGAAGAAAAGATTCCTTTTCTAAGGTCTACACAATCTTTGTGGTTAATCAAACATGGTTGAGGTTGTTTGTGCTTGCTTGAATACCTTGAACTTGAGATGCTTTATAACTTAATTATAACAGACCAAAGTTAACTATAAAACATATAACAAAGTCTTTAGTCTTATATTGAAATTCTTATGGACTAAAGTTAACTTTTAAAACATGGATGGTTTGAAAATGTAATGCTTATGATATTTGTACCTTGTGTACCTTGTAATGTTTCCTTAAAGTTACTTAAGAGTGGTTATTCTCCTATTTAAGTAGTGGTCTTTTAATTTTATAATGGAACAAGATCACTTATTTCCTTATAAAGGTGTGATTATAGTTTGTGGATAAGTAAATAGTTCTAGTGACTGCTCATGAATTTATCTTTGGATTCAGTCCATTATAATTGTTAAAGATCTTTTTAGAAAATAAACAACACATATGGTTGAAGGATAATTCAATAAAAATTGTATTTAATATTGTTTTGAACCATTATGACTTCATAACATCAACACTTAAGACTAATATTATTTATTTAGATTCCATTGGCTAATCTTTAGAATTATTAGCAATTTGTATTTACCCTTATATGAATTATTCATTAAGGAAATAAGTTTAACTTCAAGTTATTAGAGTATTTAATTTTTATTTAACTCAACAGTGGAATATTATATTTTTAACATATAGGTATTATTTTTGTGATCATTTTGGTATATTACATTTATTTTTATGTTTTATAAATAATAAGATGTGATTTTTATAAGATTTATTACCTTATAAATAATTAATAAGTATTGAATTAAGTGTAATAATAATGTATGATTATAGTTTTAAAGTATTGTTTTTATTTTTCTAAGATTTTTGATATTTTATTTATATTATTAATATTTACCAATTTAAAATATGAATTATCCAAGTTTTATTACTTATAAAATCTTTATTAAATAATAATTATTTAAGTAACTAACATAATAATGTTTGATAATAGTTTAATGTTATAGATTTTATTTTTCTAATTTTTTTCATATATTATACACATTTTTCAAAATTACAAAACAAAAGTTATTAAGTAAACAAGATTTAATCATTTATTTCATTTCTGGAATATTGATATTTGAATTTATATTGTTTTATCAATTTACTAAACAGAGAATACTTTTCTTACCGAGGCTAAACCTACCCAAGGTCATTGACTGGTGGGCAAGTGGCCACATCACATACCCTATTATAGTAAATTCATTTGTTATCGAGCCTATTTCTACTCACAGTCTTTGACAGATGGGCCCTATGCCATGTCATACGCCACAGGGCAAAGACTGAGTCAAACTGGCTGACTAGGCATGGGATGATGCGAGCATGACGTCATCGTGATGTCATCAGAAGATGAACATCATAGATCGATGATCGATCTGTTGTTTTAGTGCATACACGGGGCTGCGGTTAGGCTTGTTGGAAAGAGGATGACACGAGGAGTCTAGGAGTGGTGGCGCTACTAGCCAATGGTCGTCGGGTGCTCATGGTGGAAGCGATCTAGAGCAAAATACAGAGATCAAAAGGTACTGGAAGAACCAGTGGCTCACCAGGATGCTTGTAGTGACGACGGCGAGGAGAGGCGAGCTTAGACGGCGTCGCCATGGTCGATGGCGAGCGGCGGACAAACGTGTTCGATGCACATGATTACGGCCTTCCCGGCTCGATTCCTCCTCAGAACAGACGAAGTCCACTACGGTGGATCTTGTGGCATCGCCTGTTGGTCTTGGGGTGGTCTCAA
This sequence comes from Avena atlantica, assembly GCA_910589765.1. NCBI lineage: Eukaryota > Viridiplantae > Streptophyta > Magnoliopsida > Poales > Poaceae > Avena > Avena atlantica. The sequence goes on from OU342733.1 coordinate 31,144,732, forward strand.
ACGGCAACGACAAGCGACTCCGGCGAGCTAGGGTTTTGGGTCCTATTCGAGAGAGAGATAGAGAGAGTGAGAGGAGATGATATAGGTATGAGAGGATAGAGGAGGACGCGGCGATCTTATCTACACCCCTCAGGGTCGGCGGTGAGAATCACGGCGGTCGAATTTTGATGACAATGGCGGACGGCATCGACGGTACGCACGCAGGTGCCTGTGTGCGTGAGGATGACGACGATGATCATTTTGCAGAAAACCCCCTGAGCTTCTTCGAAACAAACCCGCGGTCCCTGGCAGTGTCCCACTTGTCAGTCATAGAGTGAGATAAGCCAGGCTGGTTACTGGGCCGAGGTGAGCTGCTACGGGCTGCTCGTGAGCAGTGGATAAAGAGATAGAAAATGGGCCATGGGCCAGATCTGGTCTCCTTCTGTTTTTCTTTGATATTTCCTTTTTCTATATTCTATTTAGTTTACAGATTTGAATTTGCATCTTTGGTTTGAATTTTCTTTATGGGCTTTATTTGTTAAATAATTGTAACAATATTAAGAGGTATTTACTAGTATTTTGTGAGATTTTATTAAATAATGTTATATTTCTTTATTTTCTATCCAGAATAAACCATGGACTAATATTATGCTATTTCTTTATTTAATGATAGAATTTAATTCTAGTTAACTCATAGTTTGGATGGTAATTTTATATAATGATCATATATCATTTTTTGATGCATGATATACAAAGGAAATTATTTGGTTAATATTACTCCCATCAATTTAGGAAATAGCAATGTATATATTCTCTTATAATTAACATAGAAGTTAGGATTTGAATTGTAAGTGCTTACCCTAGAGTTTAGGGTTCTTAATATACTTATGTTCTTTTGTTGATAAAAGTTTATGGATAAGCATATTGTCTTTTTGTTTGTGATCTTTAATGATATCACCTTTTAAAATAGAATGTTATTAGCTAGAATGTCTTATGGAAAGGATTTGATAAAGATAACTCCTAAACACATATGGTTATGATAATTGGAAATGACAGAGATGTGCTTAAGTGATTTGCTATAGGAAATATTCCTATAAAGCATTGTCGAAATAATATGATTTATCCAACAGATGAGATGGATGTTAAGCTTGATCATAGATTTAGGGTTTAGTGTTTACCAAGAATTCCTATCTTCCATAATTCATAATTTTGGACTTCTGATTAAGGAATTCCTTTCCTAAATATTCTACTCATTCATATCCATCATCATGTGCTAACATGATGAGATTTACTTCACAGGAATATTCTTATCCACCTTTTATTATTTTAAACCCATTGATAAATCCAATGAGTTTGACACTAAATCTTTTCATAATCTTCACCTATTCAGACTTGGTTATATCAACTATTCTTCTGGTGATAACCTCCAATCCAACAAGTAGCTACTTCTAACTCCATTCCTATTCTTCCATAATCATCCACCACTAATATTACTTTAGTAGATGTATTTATAATTAGATATACATCAAATCCTACTTCACCTCAAGTGTTTACTCTTTTTCCAGAGGAAAATACTAACTCTATAATTCAATGTTGCTCTAACATCATCCTAATCAAACAATTTTATCTCAACTTGACTCCAATATCTCATATTAGAGTTTAATCATGTTTTACCCACCAATGTTACTTATACTGGATATAAGCATTCAATCTTGGTGACTAAAGCATGATCATTACAATCCTTTGATCCTTATGGTTTAGGTTTTCAATTCTTACACCATTATAGTTGTATTTTAATTATCTTTTGTTTATCTCTATTAGACTAAAAGATATAATTCATTGAGTATACATACTTGATCCCATAAGATTACTCCTATTACCTATCTATAATATTCATCCTTGTAATCTTTACCCTAGGTACTCTTCTATCATTTCAGGAGTGAGTTAACTCCATCAATAATCCTATTGATTTAATTCTCTTCCAACACTCCCATCCTATAGATGATATTTGAATCTAGCTTTACCACTTACCTTTCCTTACATCCTTCTCTAAAGTATTTTAAGTGAATGCTAAGATAAGAACAAGAGTTAAAAGATCAAGAATTGATAGGTTAAGGATTGGTGAATCAATAGTTGATTACTCAACATTGATGAACAACAGATATTAAGATAAGATTCAGTAGAGATGACAAAGATTGATATGGAAAGAAAGATATGGGGTGAATAGTCTTGGCTTAGTTTCCTTCCTAACTAAAGAGTTCCGATGAAGTGTTACCATGTTTCACATGGTATAATAGATAAGGTTGAATAGGTCAATAGTTAGTTATTACATTTTTGTTACTTGGTATTCATGAGTTATTGTAATGGATACTAGGATGTGATCACCTAGGGATCTAATTACCATCATTAAATGTGTAATTGTTTAATTTTATTATATTTGATCTACCCTTAGATCAAATCATGTTTACCCAAATAAGTTTTTAGCAAAGGTCATATTGAAACTTATCACAATCAACTTGATGATCTACTTCGATTCTATCAAGTTGAGAGAAGCTTCAATCACTTTGACAAGTTTTGTTCAAAAGTGTGAAAATTATTTGGATTTTCTATGCATGAATGCAATGCACACATCTGGGTTCAACTTATTTGTAAGCTCTAATACTGGGATGTTACAATGACGCACAACATACGACGGTCGGGACCACGATGACTTGACGACGCGTGGTGGCGGCTCGCCCTGCCTCCGCCCCACCACCGGTCGGCTCGCCCCAGCGACAAGCTCCACTCCCTCCTCCAACACATGGATACCCTGCACCTTCGACCCATTCCCCTCCCTCGGCAGCGCCACAGCACCCTAGTCTGCCGTTTGCCAACCCGACGCCCCCAGACAGCAGCCGTGTGCATCGCCGCCCCTGACCATGTGCGTCGCCCGTCCCTGGCCACATCGACCTAGTAGATGGCATCGATGGTGGCCTTTGACGCCATTGTTTTTTATTTTGAAAGAATTTCTTTGCCCTGTATTTGTAGAAAAACGCAAGGCAAAGATTTGGCAGAGAAGCGCACGGCAAGGGCTCGGTCTAAAAACGCACGACAAAGGGGAGTAGCACGGCAAAGACTACCTGGGACCCACTGTCACGGCGCCATCGGGGGGAGGGGGCGTCGTCAAGTAACTTTTGTGTGTCGTGTGTGCTTTCCCGTGTATGGTACATGACAAAGGACTATTTTCCGGCCCGATCTTTGCCGTGTAGTGTGGCACCCCGGATTTACGGTCCAAGAATACCCGTTATGCATACAATTCACGTTCTCATGATCAGTGAGCCGGAGCCCTAAGCATAACCGACTAGTATCATTACATCATCCATAAAGTAACGAATACAAAAACTTACAAAGGGGCCATTATGGCGATTACAACACAAGTAGCGGAAGTCTTCAGCGCAGAGCCTGTGCCTTAACCTACAGGCAACTGACTGGGAAGACGGCCTAGCTCGCATAGACGTCAACACCTTCGTTTTTCCTTGTCATCTGCAATCTGGCCAAGTAAATAGCCAGGGACAATGTCGGTGAGTACTTTGAATGTACTCGCAACCCACCTTAAGATAACAATAGTAACGGATATGCAATATGGCTGTGGTAGGATGGCTCCATAAGAGGTTCTTTTGTAAATTAGTTTCTCTTGTAGATATAGCATGTCTCTATATATTTGTTGAAAAATTTCGAAAAATATTTTGGAAACCTTTTTGAAAAGTTTTAAGAAAACATTAGGATTGAGTCACCCATTTGTTTCTCCTTCTGGTCATCGCCTGGCCAAACTCCTTCCTCCATTTTCCCGACCATCCCATGGTCAAAACATTTTCGAGCCATTGCTTTTCCGAATTCCTTTTTGAAAACAAAACCATCACCGTTGTACATCCACTAGCACAACCGTCCATGACCAAGGACTCGGCTATTCGAATAGATTTACACTCTGCAGAGGTTGTACATTGTACCCACACCATCTGATTACCCGTCCCAGATCTACACCGATCGTGGGTCGACTAACCGGTTAAGACCTTCCGAATGCCCTCTCCGATACAAGTGCCTACCCTATGAAGTTAATCCCATCAAAACCGGGACGCCCTATATAGTCACAAGCCAACCGGAGTGCATTTTGCACCCCGCAGGGTGTGCACTTTCAATGAGGGGTTCATAGTATCGTCTGGCCGCCATTTAGACGGTATTTACCTTCCCCAGACCGATGTTTCACATGGGTCTTTATCGGGGAAAGCCCAGGCTCCGGGAATTTGTTCTTCCCTGTAGTAGTTTGAGACACCTATACCGGGTTAGACAAACTTCTAGCCCATCCCCGTCCCATTCCAGAGTAATGTGGTTGCACGAGTTAATTGCGCTAGCTTCAAAACTGGCCAGCCCGGCTGTTTTCGTAAACGTTTTTCCTCCATCATTTTGTAAAATAAAACCCTTCTCATTTTCCAAACCACTTGATAGGACAAGCCTCACCAAGGTTCTCTATAAAACATTTTTGTAAGCCTTTTTCCGGGGTCTTCCCATCCTACACTTCTGCTTAGGCTAAAACAGGGTCTCCAAGTTGTTATGGTGTTAAACACCATCTATCATACTAGGGGCAGGTAGGTATCATAAGAGTGGGTTGTACCTAATGGTACTAAGGGGTAAACATTTGGAGGAGCCAAACATTCCCCATATAAAACATAGTATAGTAGAAGAATGCAATTTGCATAAATGAGTAGATAAAACATGCATAAATGAAATAATAGGGCAAGGCATATGAGCAAGAAGGTGGCTTGCCTGTTACCAGCGAGAAGTACCTTGATGGCGTTAGAAAACCCGAATACCAATAATGATAACAATAAGAATAACCCGATCCTTCCTTCTTCTTGGCGTCACACAATCGCAACTATCGCCGTTATCGAGCATACAAGCAAACAACAATACACCAATCAATACAAGGCATATGAGCATCTAAATATTCAGCAAGCAAATGATAACCACAAGATATACCTTAGTAATATGTTGAAGGTTTGATTTGATTGGATTGGGAGAAGATTTCGAGACATTGGGGAAAAAGGCTCCCTTTGGATTTATAGTCTAGGAACTACTTAAGAAAGGTTTTTGCTCCAAAGACTTGATCTGTATGATACCATTGTACAAAAATGATACCATCAGATAGATATTGATAAAATAAATCCAACAAAGGTGGTTTCACTATTTTATCAATTTCCTAGGATTTATAATGGATTTTAGGGTGATTAAACTCAAGTTTTAGGAAATAATTTACCAGAACTTTTCTGGAGTTCCACAAATTATTCCCTTGGGTGATTTGATAGTATTTGCTGGACTGATTCATTAGGAGTGGAATCACCTCAAAACAATTAACAGAATGCCCTTGGGAAAATCCCAAAGACGGTACTGCATGGGATTTGTCTTTTTCTTCATATTTAAACTACAGAATATTTTGATGTGATTCCAAGTAAACATGCTAGGTATTTAGATTAACTTTCTATAGAAATTGGAATCAACCTTTTTGGATATATATAATTCAATTGGTGAATTTATTGGTGAACAAACTATGCTGAGAAAGGTTTAATTCACCATAATTCAACAGGGGTTTATAAAATTATGATCTACTGGGGTTTGCAAGGTAAAGTTATGTGTGTCCCCTGGGAGTTGGAATTAGGTAAAAAACTTATTTGGTTTGACTTAGAGAAAATCGTAAAGGCAGAATTGGCCTAATTTTGTTATTTTTGCTACCAGCAATCTATGAAGCAAATGGGTATGGGGCCAGAGTGGAATGGAACCCATCACTTATACCTTTATGTACAAACAAGTTTCACTTCATTTGGGGATGTGAAGCTTACATAAAGTATTTAATAGCAAAAAGGGTCCATTTAAGAAATTGATTTTTCTTATTTAATATAGATAAGATATGGGAAAATCAAGGGTACTATATGTTTGACAAAACAGGTGGTTACCATAATAAATTTGGATCTGACCAATTTGAGTCATTTTTCATTTTGATTAGCATTAAAAACGGAGCATCTATGTAGCACCCCGGGTAAAACCACTATTAGAAAATCGCATGTCTTGTCTCTATGTATCATCATGACATCTGCATGCATATTGTTTGTTTAAAAACTATCTTGCTAAAAGTGTATTTTGTCTTCTACATATTCTCTTTTTGTTCAAACCAAAACCATCGGTCCGTTCGGATCTTTTATTTTATCTGAACTATTTATCAAATACTATTTAAAACAAACTAAATAAATAAAACATATTTTTTTTAAACTGGGGAGGCAGACAACCGGCTAGGCCCAATGGACCGACCGGAGCCCACCTACAACTCAACAAATAAACCCTAAACCTAAACCAACCCCAACCACCAAACCCTAACCCTAATCTAACCTAGACCTACCACAGCCTCCACTCATTCCCATCCACCCCGCCGCCACTCTCCCTGGCACTCGCACGCAAAGCACGCACGCACCCAGTACCCCACCACCCTGACCAGACCCCTGGCCATCCTGCGTATGATCGACGCGGTCAACGGAATCCTGTTCCCCGCCCTCTCTCTGGTAACGCTTCCCCGCAGGACCCACCAGCACCGCACCCCGCTCCCCAGGCCGCCCGCGAACCCCTCCTTCCTTCCTCTTCTGCTCGCGAACCACCGCCTCCTCCTCCCGTTTCCCCACCCCCTCTTCCCTCGCCAGGCGCCGCCGCTCGCCACCATCCTCTCCCCTGAGCGCTGCCCTCTTCCTTGCCGAGCCCTAGGCTCCGCCGCACTATGCCGTGGGCGCCCCTCCCCTGTCGCCGCACCTGCGAGCAGCCCCGCCGCCAGGGCTCTTCCTCTGCTCGACCCCACCCCCTGCTTGATTTCCGCTTCCTGGAGCCGGCCGCCTCCTTCCTGTCCTCCGGCTGCGTGCGCCTCGCCCTCGACGCGGTACCCCTATCCCTCGCCGGCCCTGCCTCCAAGCCCGATGCCCTTCCTCGCCGTCTCCCTGACCCGCAAGGCGCGCGCCTGCCGCCGCCAGCAACCGCGGTACCCCCGCTGTCGCTGCTGCGCCCCCGTCGTCGGCTGTCACCTCCCTCCCCGCCCAAGCCCGCGCTGCCTCCTGAGCTCCTCGCGTCGGCCTGCTGCAGAGAGGTCGTCCACCAGCGCTACGTGCCCGCCTCCCTCACCGTTGCAGCGAGCCACCGCGGCGACCTCCGCCTGCGTGCGCCGCCCGCTGTCGTGGCCCCATCTCCCCCTCCATCCTATGCGCCTGCCGCCGGTCGTCTTGTCCGCCACCCATCTTTGCCTCTGCGTCTGGTGCCCTTGTTGCATGCCGACCTTGTCCTTGCATGCCTTCGGCTCCATGATGAATTGCTGCTCAGGTTCAATCGAAGAGGCACGCTGGATGTGTCACCTTCTGGAACTATATCCTGGTCCCCTGTGATGTGTCAGTGCCAAGTGCTTATGCTTGAGAATTTCCGAACCTTGTTGCTTGAGTTGTTTCCCTTGGGCCCCTTCTGCCAATGATTTGTTTCTATGCAATAGCTCGGTGCCAATGCTATTCAGGACCCCCGATGACAAGGAACATTGTTGAACACCGAAGGCCATTCCAGAACCATTGAATCTCGTTTGGCTCTGAAATGACAAGATCGCCTGACCCCGATTCCGAAGACCCGATCCTGAGGATCCGAAGACCGATCCCGAACCCAGCGCCGCGTCAAGTTCTCCTTCCTGACGCCCGAAGGCCGAAACCTCGGAACCCCAAGATCTTCGACCGCCATGTGTGACCCCTATCCGAAGCCCCTATTTTTATAATAAAATGATAGTATCACTTGTTGCATATGAGTTGAGCATCCTGGCATACCTATTATGGTTTGGGGGTATTTTGTCGACTCACCTAATAATTAAATATGGAGGCCATATACGGGAAATTCTAGTCTTCCATTTAAATCTGTGTAGCGAATCGATACCATGTTTTGTCTTGTTAAACCAACATTTAAATTGCGGGTATCTAAACAACTAGAACTATATAATTAATTGTTGGGACCCTGGTTCCACTTAACATTGCCTAATTGCATCACATCTTTTCCATGCCATACATCATACATGCATCATGTCCGATCTTCTGCCGTAGTATTAAATAGTGCATCCGGTGTTTCTTCTAGTGCTTTGCTTCTTCACGGATTAGGCCGATGAGTTGATGAGAGAGTCGACCTGATCTCCGGATGAACCTTCGGCAATATTTTTCAGGCGAGCATTCTCCCCCTTTCTACCTATTTTACATTTCTAGTCTTTATTTCCTCCTGTTGATCTATTGCTATCTGTGTTGCGATGCTCCAGTTTTCGTACTCGTTATATCCCTTGCAGCCTTATATTGCCTTGGACACATCCTATTACCTATTGCTTGGTAGATAGTTGGACTTGCGTGTCGTAGTCGCTTGCTCAAGTGCTGTTGCGTGTCGTCAAGTACCACAGTTGTTGGAAGAATGCCTTATGCTTTATGTTAGAGATGATCATGGATTTATTTATCGTTTAATAACTAAAATTGAAGTAGGTAAATAATGCAGAGGCACGGGTGGGCAATAGATGTTATTTGGTTTTTAACCGTCCACTTGTGTCCCGTAGGACCCCGAGTACTTGATACCTGTTCTTTGAATATTCGCACTATCCGCATGTGGGACCATGAATCCCCCTAGCCAGAGCTTGAGTCATATTTATTTCTTGGGGCCACAAAGTAGTTTAGGGTTTTATTACTATCATGTACTTATGCCATGCTTTACTGCTTTATTTAGGATTGCGCGTGGAGCGCCTGTACTGTTTTGGATCGCGGCACAATTACGCGGTATCGACAAGCCTAGTCACACTTTTGGGTTCCCAGTCGTTTCCAGCCGTTCTCGCAAACCTCTGTGTCCGTCTCGGAGCCGGCCAACTTCGTAGCGGGTAGCTTGGTGGGATGGCCCCCTGAAATTTATATGAATCTTGCAATTGCTCTGTCGTGATGCCTCGTTGGGTTTTCATTTGGTTTTTCTCGAGGTTGATCGTGCGTGTGTTGCTATTTGTGCCCCCCTGCAGGGTAAAACTTTCTGAAAGCCGTGTCCACGGTTATGGACAACTTTGAGCATAGTATCTCGATCATAGACAACTTTAACTAAAGTACACTACTAGGAAAACAGCTATAGGTAATCAGCACATCCGTGGCTCACATGGTTGAAGTGCCCCACGGCTAAAACAGGCATGGCTCACCTGTGGGCAGTGCCCTACTAGTAACTAGAACAACCGTGGCGCACATGACTATAGTGCGCCACAGATGTGTGTGGGCTAGGGCCCTGTTGGCCACACGCCAAACATCTGTAGCGCACTACAGTCATGTGCGCCACGGTTGTTAGGGTCATCTGTGGCGCACGTGTGCCTGGTGCGCTACGCCTAAGCGCATGCCCCCCTCTGCTCTGAAACGGCCACAAACTTCTGTGGCGCACTCGGCCTAGTGCGCCACAGGGAGTAGGAGCATCTGTGGCGCACGTGGCATAGTGCGCCACAGATGTTTGTACTCCCTGTGGCGCACTACGGCCGTGTGCGCCACGGATGTGTCGATTCTTTTAGGACAGCACTTTATGTGCACATGTGTGCCCACACATCCACCACCCCACACTTCACTTTCCCCTTCTTCTTCCTCCTTAGATCTAGTGGGGATCTTCTCCTTCCCACCTCAATTTCTCCACACATTCACCATTTTTAGCATGTAAAACTTGCTTTGGATGTTACATAAGTAATAGAGGAGGTCTCCGGTCTCTCATCTATCCGTCTCCGGTCGACGCGCGCACCTCTCCTTTCCATCTTTCTCGCGATCGATCGGTCTCTCATCTCGGTAAGTTGTCCATGTAAGGATGTGTTCATGTGTATATGGATGATGTGCTCATATGTATGTAGATGATCGATGCTCATGATGTGTGTATGTGTGGAGAGGATCGATGGTCATATGTGTGTGTATATGGAGAGTATCGATGATGCTCATGCATGTGTGTATGGAGAGGATAATGATATGTTCATGTGTGTATGGATCGGTCTCTCTCTCTCTTGTGTTTGTATGTGAACAAGTTGCCATTTGTTTTGCCAAAATGTTGATTCATTTCCATTTTGGCAAGACTTTGGCATTTCTCAAAGGTCCTAATTTTAGGATAGGTCATGCCGAAATTTTATATCGACCATTGCATGCATGCATTCATTATGTGGTTCTAATAGACTTAAAAATTGTACCGTGTACATCGTGCAGGCAAAAATGGTCCGCATAATGAGCGAAGGAATTGTGGCTAGATTTTTGAAATGTGCGACGGCCGACATGATACGAAATAACAAGACAGATATAAGATGTCCGTGCAGAAGATGCAAACTCAACTGGGTGATCGACCCAGATTCCGGGAATCTGCAGGCGCACCTGCTCCGCCATGGTTTCATGGATGGATACACTCGTTGGATAAGCGATGGCGTAGATGATGGAGACGGTGAAGAAGGTGGCCAACATGACGATGATCATCATCACGGCGAGAACGGGCGAGATGATGAAGAGTCTCTTGGAGATGGTGAAGGTGCGGAAGCAGACCGGGATGATGATGATCTAGATGCCGGAGGAGCAGACGACGATGGAATAACGTCAGGCTGGGTGCGGGACCCTTATGTGCAAGAGCTGCTTCTCAAGCAGACGAGTAACGCCAGGGCTGCCGCTAGAGAGAAAGCCAAGCTTGCGCAACTTGATAAAGACGCGGTTACTCCATTGTATGAAGGATGCAGGCCCGATGATACCCGGTTGAATGTAACGCTCAAGGCTATGGAGATGAAGGCAAAGCACAAATTGAGCGACGCAAGCTTCGACGATATGATGGCATTCTGGCACGATCGTCTCCCGGAGGGGAACACATGTCCAACTAGTATCGAGGATGCCAAGAAAATCGTCTGTCCTCTCGATCTACCGCACGTTAGATATCACGTATGCATCAACGATTGCATCATTTATCGGGGCGAGGACGCGGAGAAAACCACATGTCCGGTGTGCGGCGTGAGTCGATACAAGAAAGGGAAGAAAGCACCTCGAAAAGTGGTATGGTACTTTCCTATCACTCCTCGTCTGCAGCGCTATTTCGCGGACCCTAAGGAAGTGAAGCTCATGCGATGGCATGCGGAAAGGAAGAAGCCAGGAGATGATGATGACCCCGAAAAGGATGAGCTGCTGACGCACCCTTCAGATGCTAGCCAGTGGAAAGCATTGGACCTCGAATTCCCAGAATTCGGTGGAGATTCGAGGAACATCAGGCTTGGTGCAAGAACCGATGGACTCAATCCGTTCGGTAGCCAGAGCAGCACGCACAGCACTTGGCCCGTGTTTGTATGGATGTACAACCTCCCTCCATGGTTGTGCATGAAGAAGAAGTACATACAAATGAGTATGCTAATTCAAGGGCCGAAACAACCTGGTACCGACATCAATCTCTATCTCGGGCTGTTGAAAGAGGAGCTAGCCACGTTATGGGAATCTGGAGCCAATACTTACGACGTTGTCGCACAAGATTACCAATGTTTGGGCATATATCACCAATTTTGGGCATTTTTTGGAACATTTAAAAATATTTTTAAAATAAAAATAAAAAAGGTGGGCACCAGGATTCGAACCTAGGTGCTCACAGGTTTATAGAATAAAGGAGTGGCTGGAACCAGTGGGATAAGGTGAGCTAGTGGTAACTATCGGGGTGGCAGCCCTCTTATCAGCTAGTCCTACCCACTTAGGCGTAGCGCACCCTGGCCAAGTGCGCTACGGATAACCGTAGCGCACTTGGCCAGGGTGCGCTACGCCTAAGTGGGTAGGACTAGTTGAGCCACGCCCTCCCCATCGTCCTCAGACACAGCTAGATCGTCTAAGTCCCTCCCCGCATCGTCCCCATCCCCATCGACGACGCGTCGCCGCCGCTGCATCCCAGGAGGAGGAGGTCGCCGCATCCCAGGAGGAGGAGGAGGCCGCCACGCTAGGAGGAGGAGGAGGCCGCCTTGCCCATGCGGAGGTTGGTGGCGGCGAGGTTCATCGTCCCCATCCCCATCGACGACGCGCCGCCGCCGCTGCATCCCAGGAGGAGGAGGCCGCCCCATCCCAGGAGGAGGAGGAGGCCGCCACGCTAGGAGGAGGAGGAGGCCGCCTTGCCCACGCGGCGGTTGGTGGCGGCGAGGTTCCTGCATCGTCGGCTCGTCGTCCTCATCGTCGGCTCGTCGTCCTCGTTACCTCGTCCGCCAGCCCTCGTCGTCCTCATCTCAGAGGTGAGTGCCGCCCCTCCCCTCTCTCCTTCTCTTCCTCTCTCCTCGAGCAATGGTTAGGGTTAGCACCTGATGATTCAATTGATGCCTCTGATGGTTAGGGTTAGCAATGGTTAGGGTTAGGGTTAGCACCTGATTGGTGGTTGTCTGACAAAATGAGATGGCCATGGGAGTTCAGAGAAGTCCATGGGAATTTTCTGTAACACAACATACAGTAACACAACATGAACATTTGGCTAGATCAGTAACAAAAATGAAGAACTAAACAGGTACCAAGTAGCTAAGAATTGACATTATGTTTGACAGTGAGCTTACAGTGATCTTCCACTGTGTTAGATCAATCTTGATGGTCGATTGGATGTTAGATAAAATTTGGCCTAACATGTTACTTTCATCATACAGTGGGCATATTGTTATCTTTCACAAGTAGATAAATGACCCATGATCTAAGACATGTTACTGTCGAGGCAATGTAGATGCTAGTGTCATAAAATCTGGAGCTTTGGGTTCTACTTGGCCAAATTTAGAAATCTAGAGCTTTGGGTTCTACTTAGGGAAGGGGAATTGGGAAACAATGGCTCATCTGCTCATGTAGCTCTAGATTTTAATTGTTGGTGCTTAATCATCACTTGATGTTGCCATTGCCGTCGTGTTTGTATGAGGTCTCAGTCAGATGTAGTTAAGTCTGGATGCAGTAGTTTGCTCCTCTACTAGTCAAGCACATGCCAAGGTTAAGAGTAGCAAGCTGAAGGTTAGGGTCCTGAGTTTATTCTGTGTAGCAAGCTTCAGGTTAGGTTCAGAGTAGCAAGATTCAGGTTAGAGGTTTAGGTTAGGTTCTTCTATTGTATATATGCTTGATAAAATAATTAGGCCCAGTGTATGTGGTCTGGAATAGCCTGGTTCAGCTGCATTGATTGGGCAGTGGTGACAGGTTTTAGGTGATGCCGGTTTATGGTTTGGAAGCATGGTGTGCGAATTGGTGCACTAAACTTGTTTTCATGGGATATTAGCTCGTTTGCCACCACTATAATTGGGTCATCATGAAATAGTGGAACTTACGAAATAGGGGTCATCACCATAATGCAGTTAGAAGTACAGCAGTAGCACTGATGCAGTTAGAAGTAATTTGACATATATAAAATTGACACTGGGGCCACATGATGCTTCACCATAAATACACTCTGTGATGTCTGATTAAGCCCAGCCCCAAGTACAAAGATGGCTGTTCAGGAGGAAACTCCTCCATAGTTGGGCAGTCAATAAAATCATGAGTATTTTACTTACATGAGTGATCATGCAAATTATGAATAGTATGGTTTTAGTACTGATCCTGGTGATGGTCTAGTAGTGCTGAAAAGGCACTACTGCAAACAATATGTTGCAGTGAATATATAAAATGAATATGTGCTGAACCAAATGTGTGAATATAAACTTGTATTTGCTTCTTTGTCGCGGTTGTGTATTTGCTTGCTGTCATATTTATTATCATATAAACTTGTATTTGCTTGATGTCATATAATGACAGGTGCTATATATAATCTGCATGTATTTGCTTGATGTCATCAATGACAGTTGATATAATCTGTGGTGATATAATTGTAGCACTTGAAATGTTGCTTGTGCTTGTATATGAAGAACTTTATTATGTGTGTATGCAGGTTCTTGTATGAAACGAGTCCCGATTTTTGCCGGAATGTTGATTAACTTCCGTTTCGGCAGAAATCGGGCACTCCTAGTTTAAGAAAATTAGCAAAGGTCATGCCGGATTTTTCCGTGCATTTAACCAATTATTTGTTTTTTATTAGTGCAAAGATGTGTGACAACGACGAGGCTGGATGTTCTAAGCGCATCAGCGCTGAAGGAGAACTCAGACCTCCGAATAAACAATTGACATTCTGGGAGGCGGCCCAGCGGCTAGAAGACGATGAAGAATACCATCCCCAGGAGAGCGAGGATGATGAGATGGAAGACGCGGAGGAAGAAGCCGAAGGAACGGCGGACGATGAAACCACTGATGGCGGCGAGGGCACAGGGAGTGGTAGCAACCCTCCTAAGAAGAAGAAGAAGCCGAAGGACCGGCGCCCGAACACGGTCGGCACGGTCAGGGAGGAAATTACCGAAGTGAGCCCATCAGGGGTTCCTTTGGAGCCCGCCCTTGTCACTAAAGGGTACGGTGGGCAAGTGGCGACGATCACCCAGACAACCATCTCGATCAACACCGAGAATCTCCGGCATAAAGATAATGGCCACTTGCGGACACTCCTCTTCGAGAAGCTGCACGCAAGATACAAGTTCCCCGCTAAGTATCAGAACACAAATTATCATGGGAACGAAGTAAACAAATCCGCCCTCACAAAGATGAGCACCGCCCTGGCCAGCTGGAGAACCCGGATAAAGAAGAAGATCTATAAAGAAGGCAAAAGTCTCGAGGAGATCCAGAAGATTGACCCGCAGATCACCGAAGATCAGTTCCGGGAGTTCAAGGAGAGGTGTGAATCCGAAAGAGCCCTGGCCAATAGTAATCGGGGAAAGGTGCTGCAGGTGATGAATATAGGTCATCACCATCTCGGATCTGGTGGATACAGAACCGCGGAGGCCAAATGGAATAAGGAGGACGAAGAGTATAGATCCAAGGGGATAGAAAACCCCTTTGCTAAATTCGAACCCGGGCAGGTTCGAAACTTCATCAGGGCCCGTTACCATGTGGACCCAAAAACCAAACAACTCACCGCGGATCCTGCGGTGAAGGAATTCGAGGAAATTATGGTAAGTATAATCTAATTACCGCGGATCAACACGATTGCAATCTAATCGATGATCTAAATGATTCATTGTTACTTCTTCTGCAGGAGGAGGAAATTGTTGCTAGTCATGGATCCCAGGGTTCCTCATCCCAGGGGTCGACGGCGGCCACCCGGTGGGATAACCCTTTTAACAGGGCGATGAACCGGGCCAAGAAAATAGAGCCGGTTACGAAGAAGTCGTCGTCGGCTGGCCGTCTGGCCGGCCTCGGGGGTAAGAATTGGGTGGATCATTTTGGTCCACCGCCAAGGACGCATGTGGCGCCGTCGGGAAGGAGCGAGGAGGAAAACAGAGAGGTTCAAGAACTTAAGGCACAAGTGGCGCGGATCCCGCAGATCGTCCAAGACAACCTGGCAATCACCCTTACGTCCTTCCTGCCTACCTTGGTGGAGTCAATAGCGAACTGGAGTGCGGGTGGTCGAGTAGGGCCGTGCCCGATTCCAAGCATGGTCAGCAGCCACTCGAACAACGCGGCGCCGACGAATCAGGCGAACTACGTGTTCGTGACTCCGCCCGCTAGCACCGCGGCGCCGCAAGTGTTGGTGACTCCCCCTGCCATCACCGCGGCGCCGGAGTACATGTTGGTGCCCGCCCCCCCTGCCATCGTCGCGGCGGCACCGGAGCTCCAAGCACCCGTCGGTAGGGAGAATACACCGGCGGCCAGCACCGCGCCATCAAGCAGCCCTTCCGTCTCTTGCACGCCCGTCGCCGTATGCAGTGCGTCGACATTAGCCGATCTCGACGCCATCACGGTAAACAAATTGCTTTAATTACCGCCTTTCATGCCATCTATATATTACTCTTGTGGCATCTCGCTCTGACGACGTCGTACATGTTTTCTGCAGACGGATGTTCCTTGCACTCTCTTATGCTACGTGAACAACGAGCTGAGGGATGTTGCCAAGGGTACCATCGTTCAACCCTTGCAGCGCACGTTCCACTCAAAACCGATGCCAGATAGCGTGCACAGGGTTAAAATTAGTCGGGTGCTAAGGGGCTGCGACGACCTGGAACCTCCCATTCAAACCCCAGGAGCGGATGAAGAAGAGTCGTCTGTCCTCAGAAGTTGCTTCGGCTTGTTCTTGCTATGGCCAAAGAGCATGATCCGTTTGGGGACGGCGGGGGCCATCACGCCACAGACAACAGCAGCGCCTGTCGTGCCAGCGACAAGCGGTGGCAAGGCCCCCTTACCGCCCTCGCCGTCACCTCCACGCGGTGGGTCGGATGATCATGTTTATGATATGCACATGGCGCAGGATCCGGCCGAGGACGACGAAGACTGGAATGATCACTTCTTCAGCACTCAGTTTGGCAACGAAGAAGACCTAACTGGTGGCCCCACAGAGAAAGCCACTATCACCAAGCGTCTGTTTGGTTCTCAGGAGACGCCTCCAGCTTGCGCCTTTACAGAGCCAGCTGATACAACCAACCGGCCCTTTATTCTAAGCCCTGACACACTACATAGGGCGGCCGGTGCTCAGATTGCGGTGCCTGCCTGCTCTCTAAAAGGAAAAAAGGGCAGGAAAAGAAAATCTAGCAGCTCAAGCCAGCCGGTGGCGTCAACAACTGCGAATCCGATCAGGTTTCGGGACGGGCCACCAAGACCCGAGGGTATTATGTGGAGGATTCATGTGGCGGGTGAGCCCATGCTACCTAAGAATTTGCGGAAGCTCGCCAGTTCGGAACTGCAGAGTGTGCATGACGGCGTGCTGACGATAGAGAGACGCCTTCTATCGGAGAAAGATCCCTCGCACCCGGTATTCGTGGTTAAGGTGCCACCAGGCTTGGGCTTCGTCGACACTGCCCCCGCGGATCTGTTCTTCCTGCGGTTCGAGGACATCTTCAATATGTTCCACCTATACTCGCTGCACTATACCATGGTCCGTCTCTTTTCTCTCAGCCTGGCCACGCAGATCATTAGAGAGAACACACCGGGCATCGCTATAGTGGACCCCTACTACATGCGTGACGGCTGCTTGGGTTCCCCCGCCGAACGACGTATCGTGGCCTCGTACCTAAAAAGAATCCTCATGGCGAACAAGACAAAGGAATACATTCTCGTGCCTTACTTTCCCGAGTAAGTCGTTATTCAGTCGCCACCGTCGATTGGCTTTATTAGATCATCATCATTCTTTTTTCAACACATTCCATTTGAATTTTTTGCGCAGAGATGAACACTGCATGCTCATCTCCTTATCGCCGAAGCATTCCCACGCCACGTATTTCGACTCGGGGAGTCTAGAAAAGAAGAAAAACTACGACAAGATCAAGGAAGTTCTGGATGATGCTCTCACTGGCTTTGCCTCGACGGAAGGCACCAGCTTCGTGCGTAAGAAGGTCAAGTTCGGCAGGCACGTCTTCAACCACGTAACAGAGTTCCCCTGCGTGAAGCAGCCGGAAAACAGTAAGAAGGAAGCCTACTACGCACTCCATCACATGAGGGCGTTCCTACTTGACCAGCAGAATTCTACACTGCCAGATCATCTCAAACAGTGGGCCGAAGCAAAGGCCAAGATCAATGATCACTACAAGAAATGTGTCAACTTGTGACGTTCCCATTTTGACGATGGCAAAAATCGTCATAAATTTTATGACGATTTGCACCAGATCGTCGCTAGCCACTCCAGGAGGGCCAAACCCCTTCAAAATTATGACGATAGGCTCAGAATCGTCATAATTTTGTTGGTTGAAATCTTCATAATATGGCAGACCCATCCAAAAATTGAGGTGTTTTCTGAACCAACCAATCAAAACACGGGAAACTGCCTCCCATGGATTAGCCTTATGTGCGTTATATGGACCGTTCAAAGTCGATCCAATGGTTGGTAGCTCACCCGAAGAAGCACACCACCCCACCATGCCCACGGCCTCACCAACCCTAACCTAGATCACCCCCCTCACGCCGCCCCTTTCCTTGCCCTATCTCTGCGCCGCCGATTCTCTCCACTCCCTAATTCACAACACGGCCACCACCCTCTCCCCTCCAGCCGATCCACCGTATACCACCCCTCTCCCCCGCTGAGCACAGCTCCGCCCTCCCCCGGCACAGCCTCGGTGACCTCCCCCAGTTCCGGACGCGATCGAAAGGAAGTGGCCAGAGCAGATGAGGCGGCTACGAGGAATCTGACGGCATCAAGGTGGGTCGGGTCGCGCTGCTCGTCTACACGTCGATGGCGGCCCTGTGCAGGGGGATCCAGCGACGACGACCCCATCGCAGACCCCTCTGTTTCTGTCGCCGGTGTCCATCTGATCTGCCTTGTTCCTACGCGCAAAAGAAGTTTGGAGGGTACGGGGGCGGCGGTGGCTACCCCCACGGGGGAAAGCGGCGGGTCAACAGCCGCACCAGCCAGGCGCAGCGCGACGAGGTGATCTGCTGGACGGTCTACGTCTCCGACATCGATCATCAGGTCAGCACACGGATCCATCCCAGCACTTGCACCTTCCTCTGCCTGTGATGATCCCTCGTCCGTATGGCCCTCCGTCCCTAGTCTCCGATAAATCTTCCGCTAAGAGTTCCTTCACCTGTTGATTAGTTTTGATGTCATCTCGGCACGTTTCTGATACTGGATATCACGATCGCTCAGTTTAGGTTTCGGGTTGTGTATCAGGCATGCGCACTGTTCAAATTGGGAGAAAACGGTAGCAGGAATGAGATCATAGCATAACATGGGATGGCGTTGGGAGCAGGTGGATACTGGATACCACCGTGTTGCAAATTTTGATTATCCTTTCCTTGTTTTGATAGATTTGGATGCCACTTCTTACAGTAGTTATCCTTTGCAGTTCTTGGTAAATAATGTCATGTGGAATCTGGAAAGTAGCATGACTATTTTGCCATTTATGTGCTTGGGCGACGTGCAGCGAATCTGTACTCATGTATTGCGTTCATATCCGATTTTGGGTGGTTATTCTCTGGGCTTCTTAACATATTATGCACCTCTATTGACTTTTCTTGGCATGTCTGGCTGTTTTGATGTATGCGCAATCAGTATCGGATTGTCATTAGATTTCTAGTTGGATTAGGCCACGTGTTACTGGTACAACAGAATTTGTCATTTATTTAGAATGCAGTGTATTCCTGGAAGTATCTTATTTATGTTCCTTTGGCAGTTCATTTAGTGGGTATGTATTCCTTTTCTCTGGAAGACCTAGGCAGCGTGTTCCTGGCCCTGTCTTCTTTATGAGGCCTGCTTTCATGTTTCTTTTAGCATTTTATCTAGTACACAATTATTGTTTTTCTTCTCAAAGACCTGGGTAGTGTATTCCTGACTTATTTTAGTGCCTTATTTACGATCCTTGCTTTAATGATAAGAGTGGTCATATTAAGGTACTGTTAAGTATTCAGAGAATCCCTGTCGTTGACTGCTTGATACAAATTTAGATGTCTCAGGCCTATGTATTCCTGTATTTGTCAAAGAATGCTAGATTTGAGAGTGAATACATGCAGAGTTCCTTCTTGATGCAACAGTGCTAGGGCCAGCTTTTATGAATTTCTGTAATGGGTATGTACAGTTACTTTGATGCTTTTGATAGATGCCTTGTGCTCTTGTTTGGTCTTTAGGGTTCTGGTATGCTATTCTAACTGCGTCTGAAAGAAAGTCTTATTCTTGTTGACATCTAGGCATAGAATCGTAGATTATTATGATTCTTCTCATATTTGCATGGTGAAGAGCAACATGGATATACCCGATTGGAAAAGGATTTCAACTTTCAGATGCCTGATACTGTTTACTTGTGAGCTCAGCGATGTCTGTTGTATATTAGCCTCACGTGTATTCCTGACTGCACTAGATTATTTGTTTTTACTCTTTTAGTAATCTTGAAGGAGCACAACTGCAGTAGATAGCAAATTAAATGCTTTGTGAGACCAATGTTGCACAATGTTTTGTTTACTTGTAACTAAAACTTGCAACTACTACCTTGATAGCTTTCTGTTGGTTCATTTACTTTCCTTTCACACCAAAATATAGATGCACGGCCAAGGCCTTCTCTTCTGACTAAAATGTTTGGGAAATTGCTTTCCTAAGTCTAAATGAAGATTTTGTTTTTCTTTTAACTGGCATCCTTATCAGATTGTGTGTGTGTTTTGTGTTTGCAGGGAGGGGTTTAGGAAGGACTACAAGGAGAAGCACCCCAACAATAAGCTGGTCCCTGTGGTAAGCGACTCTCTTCCCCTTGCATCTATATATTCTTGTTGGTTGATTGATGCATCTGGAAACTTAATCTCTCAGGCAGTTAGATACTATTTTGATTCAGTATGAGAATAAGAAATATATGGTTAGTAGTGTGTTATTGATAGTAATCTGCCTAGGTGGAATTTGTAGCAGCTTTTACTTGGAGTTTTAGACCATAACATGTTATATTATCCTGGAATCTTACTTGGATAGTATGATATTCATTTTATGTAGACATATGTATCACTTTATGCTGGAATCTTGCTTGGTCAGTCATTGATTAGGAACTGTGGTGATCTTTTGTTGCTTGGATTATCTGAACCTGGCTTCCATTTGTGATGTGAAAACTGTGTTGTTTGCTATTTCCATATGTTCGATATAGAACTATGCATGATGTACTTCTATTTTCTATTTGCCTATCTCCTGACTCGTGTGAGAACTAAGTAAGAACTATGTGTTTGCTTGTACTATTGTTTTACTAGTTTGTCTCATCTTTTTGAAGCAAGGCATGCATGTTTTGTGCATGTACAAGACTGTCTATTGTTTTTTATCTGAATACATGTTTTTGTACTTGAAAACTGTTATGGAAATGGACTTACCATAGCTAATATGCTGCTATTTATTTATCCAATTCGTATCACTTATGCTAGTTTTTCTGTTTGACAGAAATAAGAAGGCCGAAGGAGGATATTTCGAAGTTCTTGGGTGTGGTATAGGCCAGCAACAAGGGCACCATAAGGAGTAGTAGGGAGCTATGCTCCAGGCCAGTCCAGTAGCTAATCTGGAATGTTTACATCTGCTGATTATTTGGTTATTGTGTATCAATTTTGGCTGATGTTTCTTTGTATCTGCTGTCATGTGTATATCTACTATGTCAGCTATTTATATCTGTTATAGTGTTATATGATGATCTGGCTATCATGTCTTGTTATACTGTTACCTCGTGGCTGTCATATTTAAATTCTGGATGTTAAATTGTTGTGTTGTGTAAAATATATATTTGGAAATGTTGCTGGGATGGTTTGGTAGTAGCTTCGGCCCTGTTCTGGATATAAAAAAGGCTACATGGAATTAGAAAAAAAAGAAAAAAAAAGGCTAAAAAATAAAAGAGAAATCTGATGTACAGAATAAAGGCCCAAAAGGGAATACACCCTAATAAAGCCATGGCCCATAGAAGAAATGTACCATAAAAGGCCACGACACAAAAAAGAAAAAGGCCAGAATTATTGGGCTGGCCCATATAGACCACCATAATGGATTGGGCTGATTCCGATTTAAGACGATTTAATTTCGTCACAATTTTGCCACATAGGATCAGCCACGTAGGATCTGACATGGCATGGCTAGATGGCCCGTGACGATATTGAATCGTCATAGACGTTATGACGATCCAATATCGTCATAGACGGTTATGACGATTTTATCAAAAATGTCGTTATAGTTCATTTGCGACGCTCAGCTTTCGACGATCTCAAAATCGTCATAGAATCGTCATAAATAGACTACTATGACGATTCTGTGACGAAAATGGAGGGTCATATATTGCCATATTCCTTGTAGTGGATTCGGATATTAGACAAGAGATGTATCGCATCCAGCAGCAGTTTGGGGCAATCATCTTTCGTGATGTCATGACTTCGGGGGGGATCTTCTACGGAGGAAATATCCCGAATAACCGTGACATAGAAGATCGCCTAGAGATGCAGGGTGACTATAGGAAGTTCATGACGAGACAAGGCGTCCTCCCGTTCCCTAAGCCGAGCCAGAAGGCTTGATGTTGGCCTAGTTGTAGTTGCAAACTATAGATGACCTTTGTGTGTGTGTGTGGACGACAAGTGTACTTATCTTATTAGGTTTATGAATCACCGCTTACTTATTTTGCTTATTATTATTATATATCAATCAATGCTTGGTTTTTTTGCTTACTCTTTGGTTTTTTTGCTTACTCTTTGGTTCTCGGACGACAAGTGTGAGTTATTTTTGTCTTTTTCGAGAATATGTCGATGATTGAAATGTCGTGGCACAATATATATGTGAATGTGCTATGACGGGATTGTTAGCCTTGTGATATGCACAAGTCCAGGAATTGTGCATCCTACTTGGCTAACAGTCCCGTCATAAGCATATTCCTGTGTCCAACGACCTAGCTAGTTATATATGAGGCATTCTTTTCGAGTTATTTTTGTCTTTTTCGAGAATATGCCGATGATTGAAATGTCGTGGCACAATATATATGTGAATGTGCTATGACGGGATTGTTAGCCTTGTGATATGCACAAGTCCAGGAATTGTGCATCCTACTTGGCTAACAGTCCCGTCATAAGCATATTCCTGTGTCCAACAACCTAGTTATATATGAGGCATGCTTTTCGAGTTATTTTTGTCTTTTTCGAGAATATGCCGATGATTGAAATGTCGTGGCACAATATATATGTGAATATGCTATGACGGGATTGTTAGCCTTGTGATATGCACAAGTCCAGGAATTGTGCATCCTACTTGGCTAACAGTCCCGTCATAAGCATATTCCCGTGTCCAACAACCTAGTTATATATGAGGCATGCTTTTTGAGTTTGCTCTTTTTGATTTAAGAGTACTTTCTATAAGTGTATCTTCATATGCGACTTTAATTATACATGTTTTTTCAATCATCGGTTAGTTATTATTGTCAACTTGTAGATAACGTGGTACGTCGTGTACAAGGGACGGGTTCCCGGAGTCTACGATGATTGGGAAGACTGCCGGAGATAGGTGCACCGTTTCAGCGGCAATAGCTACAAAGGGTACAACACTATGGCGGAGGCGGAAGCTAGATACACGCGCTATCTAGCGGTAGTTAGGACAAGGAACCGGATGAAGACCTACACCTTCGTCGCGGCGGTGATCATGCTTATCTTCTTTGGTTATTTATCCCGCGTTTGTGTCTAGCTAGCTAGTTTAGATGTCTAGGCGAGCTTCCGAGCTCTAACTTGTTCGATCGACACATGTATTCGCATGTCACCAACTACTACTTTGTAACATGATCAAAACAATGTAACTTAGACTATGTATTCATGTATGAGACTTATCTATATGTATTTGTTTCAATCTTGTTTTTCATATTGAGTATTTATATATATAATTGTATATCTTGTATCTGTGTGTGTATATCTGCTGTAATATTGTATATAATCTGTATTGCATATAATCTGGCTTGGAAATTAAAAAAAAACAAAAAATACATCTGTGGCGCACATGGTCTACCTTCTGTGGCGCACTACACCTAAAGCGCACCATGGATGTTTAGTGGCGCACTAGGTAGTGCGCCACAGAAGATCCAAGGGGTAGCGCACCATGCCAAACTTCTGTGGCGCACTAGGAGGTGCCCTACGCCTATCTCTACACAACCGTGGCGCACTAGGCAGTGCGCCACGGCTAAGAGATAGTCGTAGCGCAAGGCCCGTGACGCACTGCAGGTGCGCCACAGATGATGGTTTCAGGTGCGCCACTAAAGGACGTTTTCCTAGTAGTGGTAGTGCTATAAATTTGACTTTATAATGACTAGTAATCAGCTTCACTATAATGGAATGGCTAAATAAAAGTGCCAACAATTGCTGGTTTGGGTTGTCACCTATTACCATTGTATCTGACTAGTAAGTATTGCAATTACAACGGAATGGCTAAATAAAAGTACCAACAGCTGCTGGGTTTTGGGATGCCTCATGTTATATGTATCTGACTAGTAAGTACTACAACTACAACGGAATGGTTAACTAAAACTGCCCACTGCTTATTATATCAGGATGACTCATGCTATCTATATCTGACTAGTAATTGCCGCAATTATAACGGAATGAATAAAACTGCCAACTGTGTGAGTTCCTCGGTTGACTTCCTCGTTTGATCTCGAGGGGGAAATACCAGGATGGGTATGCTTGGTGATAGTTTCAGGTTGGATCCGAATAGGTCTTTCTTATCCCTATCTGATAGCCGCCAGTTGTATTGAGTCTCTATAGGTTGTTTAGTGCATGCTGCTCTGCCGCTTCAGTCCACCATACCCCTTTTGTTTAAGCAGGTTTTGAGATCGACGTAGTTAGCAGGGTTACCCTTCCGGCTTGGCCTGGGCAGGGTTATGGACGCCATTGGTTATTCTTCAGGGCTCTTAGCCCCATTTGCATCTTGCCCGTAGTCGGACGCTGTATCATTTTCAAGTTGATTTGGATCTTTGTATTTGTGTATCTGAATTCTTGACTCTTGGAGTCGTTGTTGTATATATCTGTTCTGTGGGTTCCATCGAGGACTATTGTGTAATGATATTACTTCGTTTTCCACCTGCACGCAAGTGCCTGGTGGGCACCTTTGAATCGTTTCTATGCGGGTTTGGCGGGAATCGCTGAAACTTGCATAGGGCCGATTCCGAGGGTGTTACAATCTATTAAGAAGATCTAAAATAATCGAAAAAGAAAAAGGAGGGGGAGAGGGTACGGGCCAGATTCCGGACCTCACTAAGCCGCAGAGCCACTCAGTCGGCCCAACTAGGCCAGATCCTGGGCGGGGGCGAGGTTTGAAGCTGACGGGAGGGTCCCATCTGTCAGCGAGAGGCCACCTGCGAAGGGAAATCTAGAGATCCCGGCCATTGGATCAGATGGCGATCGACGGCGCTGGCTCTTCTCCTTCCTTGCGAACAGAAGAGCTGGGAGGAAACCCTAGTCGAAGATGGCGGCGCCTGGGGAGCTCACGGGGGCGCGGTAGAGGCGGCGCAGGGGTTCTAGGGCGAGGCAGAAGTCGGCGGGGAGTTCAATGATGGGCGGCATGCGGTGGTTCGGGCACGAGAGCTCGCTCGCGTGGGTGCGACCTTGGTGGTCGCTTTGGTGCTTCGTGGCAACGGCGAGGGATGTGGTCCTAGACAAAGAGGGAGGTAGGGTTAGATACAGAGAGTTTAGGGGAGCTCAACAAGCTGGCATGCAACAGTAGGGGAGCAGAGAAGAGGGCTCACCGGCCAAATCTTGAAGAAGCCCGAAAATGGAGTTTCCTCCTTCTCCTTGGCAGCAGAGAGGGAGAGAGTAGTGTGGTTCTGGAGAGGAGAGATGGAAGGGGTAGGTGGGTGGAAATGAGCCAGAGGTGAGGGCCTGGAGTGGGTAGAGGCTTATAAACCGGGGTGGTATGGTCTATGGTGCACCATGCCCATGGGGGAAGCAAGGGAGGGGTGGTGGCCATCCCATTGGGCAGTAGGGATGGTGGAGAGAGGTCTCTGGTCGTGGTAGGGGACAGAGAGGAGAGAGAGGCTGCTGTAATGAGAAAAGAAATTGTTTGACATGACCTTGCATTTGTCTCCCCCCTCAAACAGCCATGTGGGACAAAGAGGTGGGGCATGCTATAGTCTTCTTCGACCAGAAGGGAGTGTGTGCTGCTAAGGTGGAGTACTTGACAAGCTTGGGATTGGTTTGGTGTTAGTTTGAATAAAGGTTTGATGGTTTTGGCAACATTGATTAATTGGAGGCTTGTGAAGGAAGTTGACAAACTTGCATTGGGAAAAGAGTGCAAATGGTAATGGTAGATAGTGTGGGTCAAATAATCTCTTCATGATTTAAATGGGATTTTTCTAAGTATTATATTCCCATTTAAATGCACTTATTCAAAAAGTGCAGAAATAGATTATGGAAACTAAGATGATATTTTTACATTGGTCAAGCTTGTTTATGATGTGATATGGTCCTAAATTCCATGTTACACTTTGAAGAATTTATTTGGAATTTATTGAGATGGAAAAGTATTTTTAATGAATTAATTATTGTTTTTCCCATTTAAGAAAAGGGCAAAAATAAATAATAAAGGATCTCGGAAATATTTATTTTTGGGTTGGAAAGATAGGATATGATAAATAGGCATCAAATGTGCCCTGAGTTGGTAAGGTGATTTGGATAAAAACAAACTTGTCTTTGAAGACAAGGATTTTGAGGAATTTGCAAGATAAGGAAATAAAATAGTTTAATAATCCAAATAATTTTGGGAATTATTAGGGGAGGCTTATATCCAAGTTATATGATGTACACTTTATGTAGGCATCAAGATCAACCTTAGTTTTGAAGAAAAGTGGTGAAAAGGGTGGAATCTAGATAAGGGGGATCTAGGGTTTAGTTATTCTGATGCCACCTAAACAGGGTTGGATTTGGGAGCTCAGAGTTCACCTTGGTACAAGGGGAATATGGATGGATATACCAAGTCATATATATGATCATGTAAGCAATAGTTGGGCTTGTTTACATATGAGGTGATTTTGAGGAGATGTCAAACTTTGTTGAAAACAAGGCTGCGAAAGCAGATACATCAGGTAGCCTCCTAAACCAGGTGGGCCTTAGAAGCACAAGGCTCCAATGGAAACAAGTGAAGTGGGGGTTGATAGGCCATGGTTAGTAGATAATAACCAAACAAATATTTGGTCAAGGTGAGGTGGCATATAGATGTGAGATTCTGCCAAAGTAGGCATGTTGACTAGTTTTGTAGAAAAGATTGACATGATGTCAACAAAACCATCATGGATGAGTTGGATTAAGAATGGTTTACCCAAGGGCAAGAGTGGGATTTGGTATTACTAATGATGTACTACAATATGGTTCCAGTACATTATAAATAATGCACATAGGTTGGAAAAGGTAGAGCTGCAAAGATTGAATCTAGATAAGTAATCCAGACTTATCCATTTTGGCAGAATTAGGGTTTTAGACTAGAGTACTAGTGTAGATGATTTTGAGAGGATGCTAAGTTCCAAACTCATGGTCAAGGAGATGATATTGAAGTGTTAACTAAGTAGATAGGATCCATGCTTAGATGGGTTCTTCATAGAGTTGGAACTATTAGAAGGGATTATCCCTGGATTGATCTGATTTCAAGGGGAGATGATCACCTTAGTGGCTTAGGATAGATCCAGACTTGGATGCTTGATATGAGATTGATGATCACAAGCATAGATTGGGTCCTAAGGTATGAGCTACTAGATTATCTCACTCTAGTTCCTAAGCAACAAGGCATTCAGCAGATCAAGGCAATTCATCAGACAACAGATCAAGGCAATTCATCTATCTACTACTAAGGTTACCATCAAGGCTAGCTTGAGGTAAGGATGGGTATGTTGAAAGGGGTTTTGCTTTGAAGTAAAATAAGTACCATCTTGGTATCTCTACCAAGATTGAGATGAAAATGTTTTTATAAGGTTTTGGGAAACCTAGGGATAAGAGTAGTTGAAGGTTCTGTCTTGAAAACATAAGGAGATTATATATATGTCTCCATAGTTTTAGCAATAGAAACTAGTAAAGTATTTGGTTGTGTCAAAGTCATCTTGGCTCAGGTTTTTGAAATGCCAGAACATTTGAGAATATGAAGGATGATCCAAGACATCTCTTTCAAAAAATAGTTTTTGTTAAACTAGTGTTGAGATGGGGAGTACACAACTAATACACCAGCAGTTGCTTGAGTACAAGCAAACAAGTAAACACACATTGCAAGAAAAAGTTTTTGTTCCCCCTGATTTTTGCCTTTTGGATATTTAATTAGGGTTGCTAAAATTGGGATGTTACAGACCTTTTCCCCTAAAAAAATCTCGTCCTGAGATTAGGGAGGAGTAGGGTTGGGGTGATAACATCCGCTTAACAATTTCAGCGGTGGAACTTAATAGGCGCTAACAGTTTTTATAAATACCCTACGGGGTTAGTTAAAGCTCGGAGCTGAGGGGTTGTGGGTCGGGCGGTTTAGCTTCAAACGAATGGAAAAGACACAGTCTTTTCCCCTTAGGACAAGTCTAGGTAGGTTTAGCATTGACTTGGTACTTCCTTCTTGAGGCGGGACGGCGAGTTGATTCTTCTTTATTCTTTCGCCTAGTGGTTGACTTTTCTCTTGTCAAGGACTTGATACACCGGGAGGATGGCTGGGCGGTCGACCTTGGAGCAGAGGATCTTCATGAAGTCCTTCTGATTCTGGAGAAGTGTCGGTTGTCGTCCTCTTGCATGGTCGACAATTCAGATTTGGAGAGGTGGTCATTCCTTAACGCTCACTAGGGTTCTACTCCAGGGGTCTATTAAGGTTTTTGGGTGGGAAAGACGCAGTCTTTCCCCCTTAGAGCAAAATTGGGGGTTCTTGGTGAAATGACTTTCTTGATTGGGGTCGTATGCTGATGTCGGGGTAAGGCGCTACACCTTTCCTTCAGGGTAGTTATCTTCTGTCAGCGTTGTCGGAACTTCTTCATGAGATGGAAGATCTATCGGAAAGGGCGTCTACTATCTTCCGGGTAGTTAGTTCTGGGCGGCTTACGAGTCCATCGGGTTGGAGGATGCCATTGGAGTTTGGCGGTCTAGGAAACGAGGTCCTTTGGAAAGGGGGTCATTCTGGGTTTAGTTTGATGCAACGTCATGGGTAAAACATGCAAAGAAGGATATCATACTTGCATGTAATCCATACACTAAGCGGTTTCAAACCGATCGGTGGCGGGGTACTTAAGAGGTTACAGAACAGGTCGGTGCCGCTAGGCGAACGGGCACTTAGAGTTTTACAAAACAAGTCCTGGGGTGATACATAGATACTATGCTAGGCTAGTTGCCGCTTGAGGACGATCCAAGAGACTCCTCTTTGGATTCCTCTTTGACTTCAGGGAGGTGGGTGGAGAACCCTTGGATATCTCCGGGTGGCTTGAACCTCTTGAGATATTGTAGAGTGGAGACGCACTTCTTCCTTCCCTTGAGGACGCGGCTTCCAGAGGCTTCTTCCGGGTCCTTGATTATGGCTTGATTCCTTTGCTGGACTTCTAGAGCTTCTTTGTGATCTAGGATAGCTTGCACGCGATAAAGTTCCATCTCGGCGCGGCGGTATTCATCAACAACTGCGGTGAGGAGCTCATTTCCAGCGTAGCTATAACGGGCTTGCAACTGCAGGGCGGGGTAGGTCAAGCGAGGATCTTGGGATTGACCGGATGAATCCACGCTTCCTTTGATGGGCAGAAAGAAGGTCGTGGGTTGCCTCATTTCGGGAAGGACATCCCGAATGCGAAACATTGCTTCTCTTGCCGCCATTTGTAGAGCCAGCACTAGGGTTGGCATGCGAAAACCTGTGGCACGAATGGGTTCTCCTAGTACTCCATACTTTGGCTGGATGGTAACTTGTCCCAGATATAGCCCGATTTCCAGTCCCTTGTGGAGTTGGTAGGGGAGGTTGGGTATATCCGCAAAGCTGCAAGGAATCCTAGAGGAGCACTCGGAATCCGGCGCTTGGCCATGCTTCGTCAATGGGTTCCATCTGCACAGGGGAGGGTTTGTGGTTTAGGGGTGAGATAAAACAGATGGGTGCAGATTTATCAGGGTACATAGTTGGTACTAAGCGACGTCATGGCTTGGTTTTCCTCGGACGACTCTCTAAGTAGAGGGTGAGTGGTTCACTGGAGTTGGAGTTTGAGTGGAAAGACGCAGTCTTTCCACCTTAGGGCTTTTCTTGAGGTTGTCGGGTTTTTTTTTCCTAGGTGGCCATCCTGCTGGGGAGAAGTTTCCGACTAGGAGGTTGCGAGGGTTAGTGTTGGGGTTCTACCAACTAGGTGGTCAAAATTACCGTATTAGATGATTCCCGACAGACAAGCAACACATTCCAAGCATCACGCATGCACAAGACAAGCAAACCGGGCAAACCATGAATACTAAGGGGGGGGTGAATACACGCCAAAAAGGGAATCCTATTTTAGGGGTGTTAATCCTAAGTACGGACATTACGGAGGTCTTAAATTCTGACTTGACGTCTTTTGTCGTCGGTGCAGTACTTGATTGATTTAGGGGTGGTGAAGGACTCCGTTGTTAGGGCGATCTTGTAGTGCATGTCTTCGTTGGTAGCTCCTTTGTTTTGATTGTCTCGATGTTTCTTCATTCCGGGATCTCCGGCTTCATAGTCTCCACTTCGGATCTTGTTTTTGAAAACGGAACATTTGAAGTGGATGAGATATAGAGTAATCCATTTTCAATTTGTTTAAGTCAGAGAAGATGAGATAAGAAATCTTTTAAAAAGCTTTTGAGAAAATACTTTTCGAAAGCCGATTTTCAGAAAATAGGGGTTGTCCTGTCTAACATCCATGCTAACTAAGGTCTCCTACAGTCAGGATGGCTCTGATACCATGTCTGTGGCACCCCGGATTTACGGTCCGAGAATACCCGTTATGCATACAATTCATGTTCCCATCATCAGTGAGTCATGAGCATAACCGACTAGTATCATTACATCATCCATAAAGTAACGAATACAAAAACTTACAAAGGGGCCATTATGGCGATTACAACACAAGTAGCGGAAGTTTCAGCGCAGAGCCCATGCCTTAACCTATAGGTAACTGACTGGGAAGATGGCCCAGCTCGCATAGACGTCAACACCTTTGTTTTTCCTTATATCTGCAATCTGACCAAGTAAATAGCCAGGGACAATGTCGGTGAGTACTTTGAATGTACTCGCAACCCACCTTAAGATAACAATAGTAACGGATATGCAATATGGTTGTGGTAGGATGGCTCCATAAGAGGTTCTTTTGTAAATTAGTTTCTCTTGTAGATATAGCATGTCTCTATATCTTTATTGAAAACTTTTGTAAAATATTTTGGAAACCTTTTTGAAAAGTTTTAAGAAAACATTAGGATTGGGTCACCCATTTGTTTCTCCTTCTGGTCATCTCCTGGCCAAACTCCTTCCTACATTTTCCCGACCATCCCATGGTAAAAACATTTTCGAGCCATTTCTTTTCCGAAGTACTTTTTGAAAACAAAACCATCACTGTTGTACAGCCGCCATCACAACCGTCCATGACTGAGGACTCGGCTATTCGAATAGATTTACACTCTGCAGAGGTTGTACACTGTACCCACACCATCCGATTACCCGTCCCTGATCTACACCGATCGTGGGTCGACTAACCGGTCAAGACCTTCCGAATGCCCTCTCCGATACAAGTGCCTACCCTATGAAGTTAATCCCCGCAAAACCGGGATGCCCTATATAGTCACAAGCCAACCGGAGCGCGTTTTGCATCCCGCAGGGTGTGCGCTTTCAATGAGGGGTTCATAGTATCGTCTGGCCGCCATTTAGACGGTATTTACCTTCCCCAGACCGATGTTTCACATGGGCCTTTACCGGGGAAAGCCCAGCCTCCAAAAATTTGTTCTTTCCCGTAGTAGTTTGAGACACCTATACCGGGTTAGACAAACTTCTATCCCAGCCCCGTCCCATTCCAGAGTAATGTGGTTGCATGGGTTAATTGCACTAGCTTCAAAACTGGCCAGCCCGGCTGTATTCGTAAACGTTTTTCCTCCATCATTTTGTAAAATAAAACCCTTCTCATTTTCCAAACCACTTGATAGGCCAAGCCTCACCAAGGTTTTCTCATAAAACATTTTTGTAAGTCTTTTCCCGGGGTCTTCCCATCCTACACTTCTGCTTAGGCTAAAACGGGGTCTCCAAGGGGTTATGGTGTTAAACACCATCTATCATACTAGGGACAGGTAGGTATCATAAGAGTGGGTTGTACCTAATGGTACTAAGGGGTAAACATTTGGAGGAGCCAAACATTCCCCATATAAAACATAGTATAGTAGAAGAATGCAATTTGCATAAATGAGTAGATAAAACATGCATAAATGAAATAATAGGGCAAGGCATATGAGCAAGAAGGTGGCTTGCTTGTGACCAGCGAGAAGTCCCTTGACGGTGTTAGAAAAACCGAATACCAATAATGATAATAATAAGAATAACCCGATCCTTCCTTCTTCTTGGCGTCTCACAATCGCAACTATCGCCGTTATCGAGCATACAACCAAACAACAATACACCAATGAATACAAGGCATACGAGCATCTAACCATTCAGCAAGCAAAGGACAACCACAAGATATACCTCAGTAATATGTTGAAGGTTTGATTTGATTGGATTGGGAGAAGATTTGGAGACATTGGGGAAAAAGGCTCCCTTCGGATTTATAGTCTAAGAACTACTTAAGAAAGGTTTTTGCTCCAAAGACTTGATCTGTATGATACCATTGTACAAAAATTATACCATCAGATAGATATTGATAAAATGAAGCCAACAAAGGTAGTTTCACTATTTTATCAATTTCCTAGGATTTATAATGGATTTTAGGGTGATTAAACTCTAGTTTTAGGAAATAATTTACCAGAACTTTTATGGAGTTCCAAAAATTATTCCCTTGGGTGATTTGATAGTATTTGCTGGACTGATTCACTAGGAGTTGGAATCACCTCAAAACAATTACCAGAATGCCCTTGGGAAAATCCCAAAGACAGTACTGGACGGTATTTGTCTTTTTCTTCATATTTAAACTACAGAAGATTTTGATGTGATTCCAAGTACACATGATAGGTATATAGATTAAATTTCTGTAGAAATTGGAATCAACATTTTTGGATTTACAGAATTCAATTGGTGAATTTATTGGTGAGCAAACTATGCACATAAAGGTTTAATTCACCATAATTCAACAGGGGTTCATAAAATTATGATCTACTGGGGTTTGCAAGGTAAAGTTATGTGTGTTCCCTGCGAGTTGGAATTAGGTCAAAAACTTATTTGGTTTGACTTAGAGAAAATCCTAAAGGTGGAATTGGCCTGATTTTGTTATTTTTGCTACCAGCAATCTAGGAAGCAAATGGGTATGGGGCCAGGGTGCAATCGAAGCCATCACTTATACCTTTCCGTACAAAGAAGGTTCACTTCATTTGGGGATGTGAAGCTTACAGAAAGTATTTAATAGCAAAAGGGGTCCATTTAGGAAAATGATTTTTCTTATTTAATATAGATAAGATATGGGAAAATCAAGGGTACTGCATGTTTGAAAAAACAGGTGGTTACCATAATAAATTTGGATCTGACCTATTTGAGCCATTTTTCATTTTTATTAGCATTAAAACTAAGCAGCTATTAAGCAGATCTAAAATAATCGAAAAAGTAAAAGGAGGGGGAGAGGGTACGGGCCAGATTCCGGACCTCACTGGGCAGCAGAGCCACTCAGTCGGCCCAACTAGGCTAGATCCTGGGCGGGGGCGAGGTTTGAAGCTGACGGGAGGGGCCGTCTGTCGGCGAGAGGCCACCTGCGAAGGGGTATCTAGAGATCCCGGTCGTTGGATCAGATGGCGATCGACGGTGTTGGCCCTCCTCCTTCCTTGTGAACAAAAGAGATGGGAGGAAACCCTAGTCGACGACGGCGATGCCTGGGGAGCTCACTGGGGCGCGGTAGAGTCGACGCAGGGGTTCCAGGGTGAGGCAGAGGTCGGCGGGGAGTCCAATGATGGGCGGCATGGGGTGGTTCGGGTACGGGAGCCCGCTCGCGTGGGTGTGACCTTGGTGGTCGCTTCGTTGCTTCGTGGCAACGGTGAGGGAGGTGGTCCTGGACAAATAGGGAGGTAGGGTTAGATAGAGAGAGTTCAGGGGAGCTCAACAAGCTGGCATGCAACAGTAGGGGAGCAGAGAAGAGGGCTCACTGGCCAGATCTTGAAGAAGCCCGAAAATGGAGTTTCCTCCTTATCCTTGGCAGCAGAGAGGGAGAGAGTAGTGTGGTTCTGGAGAGGAGAGATGGAAGGGGTAGGTGGGTGAAAATGAGCCAGAGGTGAGGGCCTGGAGTGGGTGGAGGCTTATAAACCGGGGTGGTATGGTCTATGGTGGACCATGCCCATGGGGGAAGCAAGGGAGAGGTGGTGGCCATCCATTGGGCAGTAGGGATGGTGGAGAGAGGTCTCTGGTCGTGGTAGGGGACTGAGA
The DNA here is from genome assembly GCA_910589765.1 of Avena atlantica. Lineage (NCBI taxonomy): Eukaryota > Viridiplantae > Streptophyta > Magnoliopsida > Poales > Poaceae > Avena > Avena atlantica. Next base: position 31,178,743 of record OU342733.1, read on the forward strand.
GGAGAGAGGGGCTGCTGTAATGATAAAAGAAATGGTTTGACATGACCTTGCCTTTGTCTCCCCCCTCAAACAACCATGTGGGACAAAGAGTTGGGGCATGCTACAGTGTTCTTCGACCAGAAGGGAGTGTGTGCTGCTACGGTGGAGTCTTGACAATCTTGGGATTGGTTTGATGTTAGTTTGAATCAAGATTTGATGGTTTTGGAAACATTGATTAATTGGAGAATTGTGAAGGAAGTTGACAAACTTGCATTGGGCAAAGTGTGGAAATGGTACTGGTAGATAGAGTGGGTCAAATAATCTTTTCATGATTTAAATGAGATTTTTCTAAGTAATATAATCCCATTTAAATGCACTTATTCAAAAAGTGCAGAAATATATTATGGAAACTAATATGATATTTTTACATTGGGCAAGCTTGTTTTGTGATGTGATATGGTCCTAAATGCCATGTTACACTTCGGATAATTTATTTGGAATTTATTGAGATGGAAAACTATTTTTAATGAATTAATTCTTGTTTCTCCCATTTAAGAAAAAAGGAAAAAAGAAATAATAAAGGATCTCAGAAATATTTATTTTTGGGTTGGAAAGATAGGATATGATAAATAGGCATCAAATGTGGCTTGATTTGGTAAGGTGATTTGGAGAAAAACAAACTTGTCTTTGAAGACAAGGATTTGGAGGAATTTGCAAGATAAGGAAATAAAATAGTTTAATAATCCAAATAATTTTGGGAATTATTTGGGGAGGCTTATATCCAAGGTATATTATGTACACTTTATGTAGGCATCAATAGCAACCTTGGTTTTTAAGAAAAGTGGTGAAAATGGTGGAAACTAGATAAGGGAGGATCTAGGGTTTAGTTATTCTGATGCCACCTAAACAGGGTTGGATTAGGGAGCTCAGAGTTCACCTTGTACAAGGGGCATATGGATGGATATACCAAGTCATATATATGATCATGGAAGCAAGAGTTGGGCTTGGTTGCATATGAGGTGATTTTCAGGAGATGTCCAACTTTGTTGAAAACAAGCCTGCCAAAGCAGATACATCAGGTAGCCTCCTAAACAAGGTGGGCCTAAGAATCATAAGGCTCCAATGGAAACAAGTAAAGTGGGGGTTGATAGGCCATGGTTAGTAGATAATAACCAAACAAAGATTTGTTCAAGGGGAGGTGGCATATAGATGTGAGCTTCTGCCAAAGTAGGCATGTTGACTAGTTTTGCAGAAAAGATTGCCATGATGTCAACAAAACCATCATGGATGAGTTGGATTAAGAATGGTTTACCCAAGGGCAAGAGTGGTCTTTGGTATTACTAATGATGTAATACAAGATGGTTCCAGTACATTATCAATAATGCACATAGGTTGGAAAAGGTAGAGCTCCAAAGATTGAATCTAGATAAGTAATCCAGACTTAGCCATTTTGGCAGAATTAGGGTTTTATACTAGAGTACTAGTGTAGATGATTTTGAGAGGATGCTAAGTTCCAAACTCATGATCAAGGAGATGATATTGAAGTGTTAACTAAGTAGATAGGATCCATGCTTAGATGGGGTCTTCACGGAGTTGGAACTATTAGAAGGGATTATCCCTGGATTGATCTGATTTGAAGGAGAGATGATCACCTTAGTGGCTTAGGATAGATCCAGACTTGGATGCTTGATATGAGATTGATGATCACAAGCATAGATTGGGTCCTAAGGTATGAGCTACTAGATTAGCTCACTCTAGTTCCTAAGCAACAAGGCATTCAGCAGATCAAGGCAATTCATCAGACAGCAGATCAAGACAATTCATCTATCTACTACTAGGGTTACCATCAAGCCTAGCTTGAGGTAAGGATGGGTATGTTGAAAGGGGTTTTGCTTTGAAGTAAAATAAGTACCATCTTGGTATCTCTACCAAGATTGAGATGAAAAGGTTTTTATAAGGTTTTGGAAAACCTAGGGATAAGAGTAGTTGAAGGTTCTATCTTGAAAACATAAGGAGATTATATATATGTCTCCATAGTTTTGGCAATAGAAACTAGTAAAGTATTTGGTTGTGTCAAAGTCATCTTGGCTCAGGTTTTTCAAATGCCAGAACATTTGAGAATATGAAGAATGAGCCAAGACATATCTTTCAAAAAATAGTTTTTGTAAAACTAGTGTTGAGATGAGGAGTACACAACTAATACACCAGCACTTGCTTGAGCACAAGCAAACAAGTAAACACACATTGCAAGAAAAAGTTTTTGTTCCCCCTGATTTTTGTCTTTTAGACATTTAATCAGGGTTGCTGAAATTGGGATGTTACATCTAGTGTCCCACGGCAAAGCCTTTGCCGTGTATTGTTTGTTACATGGCAAAGAACAAAATTCCTGTAGTGAACCTACTATGAATCTATATAACGAATTCAAAATTGTTGTATTATATTGTATTCTACTCTCTTCGTCCGGAAATCTACACAAATTCGAGTCACTTGTTTCCGGACAAAGGAAGTACTTATGTTCCAAGTTGATGGAGTAAAATCAATACAAAATTGTCACCGTAGTTTTTTTGAGTGGAATTGTCACCGTATGTCAAACTATATTGACCTAGCTGACCAAAAAACAACTACTCTCTCCGTTTTATAATATATAAGATGTTTTGGATTTGTGAAAATAGTGTATCTAGACTTTTTAGTGTATAGGTTCGGAGGCGAATCTACGGATTAAAAGAAGTCTAGATACACTTCTTTTACAAAATTAAAACATTTTATATTATGAAACGGACGGAGTACCACCTAACTGTGCATATATTTTTTGTGTTATCCACAATGATATTCTAATATACCTTGTTTGGTATATTATTCTCACAATTTATCATTCCTTCCATATATGGCACTCTGGGTAAAAAATGTATTTTTAATGCATTTGAATTGTCAAAAAATTCTGAAACCAAATTCTAGGTGTAAACTTGGACATTTTATGTGCACACAAAGTTTGATGGAAAAAACTTTTTGTGTCCTGTGTAAAAAGACAAAAAAATGTCTCGTGAAAAGTTAATTTAGAGTACTAAAATTTATCTTTTTACACTAGCCACAAAAAAATATATTTTTTCACTGAACTTTGTATACGAACATAGGATGTGTATATTGAATACTTAAAAGTTTTCCTGGCAAAAACAAAGAATACTTAAAAGTTTTATCTAAAAAAAGAATACTTAAAAGTTTGAGGGCCGTGTAATATGCAGGCATGCCTATTTTTGCAACCCTTTGACCCTCTCTCCACCCCAAACTAATCAAACGGACGATCATCCATCCATACTAGCTAATCCTACTCCTGACCACTCGTATCCTACTTCCCGGGCCTATGAATCTAACCATCTCTAGCATTTCATCATCAAGCGCAATAAGATCCCGAGCAATAAACTCTACGTCACCTCGCAAGAAGGAGAAGAATATACAAACCACACTACAAGCAAAGATGGAGATGAAGAAGATCGCCTTGGCCGCCCTCATGGTCGCCGCCTCGGCCACCGCCGTCTTGGCCACCGAGGAAGCAGCGAAGCCCAGCGACGCCGTGGCAGCCGTCCCCACCGCCGCCCTTGCCGCCGTCTCCTTCATCGCATATTTCCTCTACTGATGCGGACAAGGGAGGAGAGCGATCCATATTATTAGCATCACCTATCAGTTAAGTTGCACCCGAGCATACACGCATGCGAGTAAATGTGGTGTTGGCCTTTTGCTAATTTCATTTCATACTTTCATTTATATTATTTGCGAACAGGTGATGGAATCAGCTCTATGTATCCGCATATGTAACTGATGTTTATCGCATCAAATATATAAAGTTCTTTGATTCGCCATATATATGAACCAATGTTTTTTTTTTGAATTTTGTTCTCATTTCCTCGATCGGATCTGACTAGCCTCATAGACCGTGGGACAAACCGTTTGGTCACGGGAGACAACATTTTCCTACAAAAAAGAAGATAAAATTGAGATCTACCTACTACCGATCTTAATATGCCGAATTCAAAATTGCTTCACTGTATTGTGTTGTTTGTACTTATATATGTTCCAAGTTGATATTGTAAAATCAATACTCTGCTTGTCTAAAAATAAGCGACTTGGATTTTCTAGATTAGCATGTATCTTGACTTTTGGTTTCGGCGATGACGGCGCGGCGCTGTGTCGTTATCCTCTTGGGGAGGCATAAGTTGTGGAGATCTGGTACCGTTTGGTCTTGTCCCGGTGTCTCAGGTGGAAGTTCGGGTCTCCATGTTATTTCTGTTTATTTGTGATCTGTTATACAAAATGCTATATAAAAGGGTCTGCTTAGAGTGCGTCGTTTTGGCACCCGTCCTCTATGGAGGACTTTTTCGAAAACTTGGAAAAATTCAAATTTAAAGCTTCAAAAAATTCACAAAAATACCTGGCTGTAGTCAATGATTTATTCTACCAATGTGTAAATTTTCAATACGAAATACCAATTATTCTATCCTAGGCAAAAATGACAAAAATGCAGATATGGGATCGTGAACAGTGTAACTTTTGGATTTTCCAAAAATGGTCCAATTTGTCTTTTTTGCTCTGTATTTTACATTGAAATTTTGCAAGTTCGTAGTGTACACAGTTTAGTAGATCCATGTATTTTTTTCTGAATTTTTTAAAATTTTAAAATCAAGTTTTGCAATTGTTTTAATTAAAGTCCTCCATGGAGCTCAGGTGCCAAAGCCATTTTCCTGGTCTGCTCATCACTTTGTATAATGTTGTTTTCACTTATATAAAACCGGGACGAAAGCCTATTTCAAGTGAAATAGCATGAAACCTCTTCACACAAAAAAATGTACGCCCTCCATCCCAAAAAAAAAGATCTGAGATCCTAGGAAAAAATGACAAAAAAACTATGACGAAATCTATTTCAATACGAATTACCAATTATTCTATCCAAGGAAAAAATGAAAAAAAATGCACACCTAGGATCATGAACAGTGTAACTTTTGAATTTTCCAAAAAATCGTCCAATTTGTCTTTTTTGCTGAGCCAAAAATACAAGTATTGAAATTTTGCAAGTTCGTAGTGTACACAGTTTACTAGATCCGCGATGTGTTATTTTTTGAATTTTTTGAAACTTTAAAATCAAGTTTTTGAATTTTTAATTAAAGTTCTCCATGGAGCTCGGTGCCAAATCCATTTTCCGGGTCTGCTCATCACTATGTATAATATTGTTCTTACTTATATAAAACGGATAAAAGACTATTTCAAGTGAAATAGCTAGCTTGAAACCTCCCCACAAAAAAATCCATCCATCCAAAAAAAGCCAAGAATGATAATCTTTCGACATCAATTTTATTAAATACGTGTGAATATAGATAAATCTCTAACATCAATTTTTTAGACAGGACAAGTATATAAAATCGGTGGTCTGGTTAAAATCCAAGAACGACAAAAAAAATTAGACAGGACAAGTATATAAAATCGGTGGTCTGGTTAAAAGCCAAGAACGACAATCTTTCGACGCCCGGCCACGGCTAGCTCATGTGATTCGAAAGTTCCGCTCTATCCACGGCTACGTCAACATTTCTCGCGCACAGAGCAGAGCATCGTCGAGTGCATGTGGCCGCTCCGTCGCCATCCCAGCTAGCCAACTAGGTGGGTCGTATGTATGACTGAACACATATCTTTCCACTTTTGACACAAAATGTATGACTGAACACATACCACAATGGAATCGAACAAACTACTATTTTTACCTGACGCCACTTGTGTCTTGTGCCCGATTTACTTACATGTAAGTGCATCATTAGAATATCATAGACCTTCCATTTTATTGCAACGTTAAAATTTCTCTCGGGACTTCTCAATCAAATGCACCTCTGATTTTGACTACAATGCTCCTCTCGACACAGTTTATATACTCGCAAAGAGATATATGTTGACACATCAAAGTAATCTATGCTTGCAATCGTAGTCATCGTTTATTAACATCGGTGTCGATCACGTGAGACTACATATTGCAAGAAGATGGAAAATTAGAATGTTCATATTTTTTGAGATAAAACGTTCATTTTTTGAGCTAAAATGTTTATTTAATTTTAGCTTTCCTTCCAATGTGCTATATTAACGGAACATATTTTTTTATATAGAAGTTACTCAAAAATATTATAATATAATTATTATATATGAATTGCGTAAGTGAAAAAAGATTGCGTTTTCTCAATTTAGTAATATATGAAAAAAATGTCAAAAAAGTAATATATGAAAAATTATAAATTTTGCTATGTAAAATCAATCAAAACAATAGCATCAAAACTCATTTTTAGTTATTACGGACGTACAGGCTACCTCAAACGAACAATTGTAGACATTTTCTGGTTGACGATGTCATGCATGATGTCATCACATGTAGACTCTTTGAATTGGCCATCTCGTATCTCGTATCGTATGGCTTCAGAATTTCTCTAGGAAAACTGGCCGGAGCGCATGTCATTCAAACTTTGGTTGTGTTTTTTTACATGCGAGTCTGATCGAGGATACCTGAGTTACATTTTTTTTCCTTTTGGGATAGACATGAACCTTTTGTAGTCACGTGTCAAGTACACATATGTACGTGTTTATTGTTGTGTGTAACATTATATAACTTTTAATCTCAGCCATTAAAATTAAGATCAACGTAGTATATATTTTAAGTCTATGTGGATTAACGTGGTGTCTCGAAAAACACACTTATATTGCTTTTAGTATATAATAGATAGATTTTGGGATAGACATGAACCTTTTCTAGTCACGTGTCAAGTACACATATGTACGTGTTTATTGTTGTGTGTAACATTATATAACTTTTAATCTCAGCCATTAAAATTAAGATCAACGTAGTATATATTTTAAGTCATTGTGGATTAACGTGGTATCTCGAAAAACACACTTATATTGCTTTTAGTATATAATAGATAGATTTTGGGATAGACATGAACCTTTTGTAGTCACGTGTCAAGTACACATATGTACGTGTTTATTGTTGTGTGTAACATTATATAACTTTTAATCTCAGCCATTAAAATTAAGATCAACGTAGTATATATTTTAAGTCATTGTGGATTAACGTGGTGTCTCAAAAAACACACTTATATTGCTTTTAGTATATAATAGATAGATTTTGGGATAGACATGAACCTTTTGTAGTCAAGTGTCAAGTACACATATGTACGTGTTTATTGTTGTGTGTAACATTATATAACTTTTAATCTCAGCCATTAAAATTAAGATCAACGTAGTATATATTTTAAGTCATTGTGGATTAACGTGGTGTCTCGAAAAACACACTTATATTGCTTTTAGTATATAATAGATAGATTTTGGGATAGACATGAACCTTTTGTAGTCACGTGTCAAGTACACATATGTACGTGTTTATTGTTGTGTGTAACATTATATAACTTTTAATCTCAGCCATTAAAACTAAGATCAATGTAGTATATATTTTAAGTCATTGTGGATTAACGTGGTGTCTCAAAAAACACACTTATATTGCTTTTAGTATATAATAGATAGATTTTGGGATAGACATGAACCTTTTGTAGTCACGTGTCAAGTACACATATGTACGTGTTTATTGTTGTGTGTAACATTATATAACTTTTAATCTCAGCCATTAAAATTAAGATCAACGTAGTATATATTTTAAGTCATTGTGGATTAACGTGGTGTCTCGAAAAACACACTTATATTGCTTTTAGTATATAATAGATAGATTTTGGGATAGACATGAACCTTTTGTAGTCACGTGTCAAATACACATATGTACGTGTTTATTGTTGTGTGTAACATTATATAACTTTTAATCTCAGCCATTAAAACTAAGATCAACATAGTATATATTTTAAGTCATTGTGGATTAACGTGGTGTCTCGAAAAACACACTTATATTGCTTTTAGTATATAATAGATTTTGGGATAGACATGAACCTTTTGTAGTCACGTGTCAAGTACACATATGTACGTGTTTATTGTTGTGTGTAACATTATATAACTTTTAATCTCAGCCATTAAAATTAAGATTAACGTAGTATATATTTTAAGTCATTGTGGATTAACGTGGTGTCTCAAAAAACACACTTATATTGCTTTTAGTATATAATAGATAGATTTTGGGATAGACATGAACCTTTTGTAGTCACGTGTCAAGTACACATATGTACGTGTTTATTGTTGTGTGTAACATTATATAACTTTTAATCTCAGCCATTAAAATTAAGATCAACGTAGTATATATTTTAAGTCATTGTGGATTAACGTGGTGTCTCGAAAAACACACTTATATTGCTTTTAGTATATAATAGATAGATTTTGGGATAGACATGAACCTTTTGTAGTCACGTGTCAAGTACACATATGTACGTGTTTATTGTTGTGTGTAACATTATATAACTTTTAATCTCAGCCATTAAAATTAAGATCAACGTAGTATATATTTTAAGTCATTGTGGATTAACGTGGTGTCTCAAAAAACACACTTATATTGCTTTTAGTATATAATAGATAGATTTTGGGATAGACATGAACCTTTTGTAGTCACGTGTCAAGTACACATATGTACGTGTTTATTGTTGTGTGTAACATTATATAACTTTTAATCTCAGCCATTAAAATTAAGATCAACGTAGTATATATTTTAAGTCATTGTGGATTAACGTGGTGTCTCGAAAAACACACTTATATTGCTTTTAGTATATAATAGATAGATTTTGGGATAGACATGAACCTTTTGTAGTCACGTGTCAAATACACATATGTACGTGTTTATTGTTGTGTGTAACATTATATAACTTTTAATCTCAGCCATTAAAACTAAGATCAACGTAGTATATATTTTAAGTCATTGTGGATTAGCGTGGTGTCTCGAAAAACACACTTATATTGCTTTTAGTATATAATAGATAGATTTTGGGATAGACATGAACCTTTTGTAGTCACGTGTCAAATACACATATGTACGTGTTTATTGTTGTGTGTAACATTATATAACTTTTAATCTCAGCCATTAAAACTAAGATCAACGTAGTATATATTTTAAGTCTATGTGGATTAACGTGGTGTCTCGAAAAACACACTTATATTGCTTTTAGTATATAATAGATAGATTTTGGGATAGACATGAACCTTTTGTAGTCACGTGTCAAGTACACATATGTACGTGTTTGTTGTGTGTAACATTATATAACTTTTAATCTCAGCCATTAAAATTAAGATCAACGTAGTATATATTTTAAGTCATTGTGGATTAACGTGGTGTCTCGAAAAACACACTTATATTGCTTTTAGTATATAATAGATAGATTTTGGGATAGACATGAACCTTTTGTAGTCACGTGTCAAATACACATATGTACGTGTTTATTGTTGTGTGTAACATTATATAACTTTTAATCTCAGCCATTAAAACTAAGATCAACGTAGTATATATTTTAAGTCATTGTGGATTAACGTGGTGTCTCGAAAAACACACTTATATTGCTTTTAGTATATAACAGATAGATTTTGGGATAGACATGAACCTTTTGTAGTCACGTGTTAAGTACACATATGTACGTGTTTATTGTTGTGTGTAACATTATATAACTTTTAATCTCAGCCATTAAAATTAAGATCAACGTAGTATATATTTTAAGTCTATGTGGATTAACGTGGTGTCTTGAAAAACACACTTATATTGCTTTTAGTATATAATAGATAGATTTTGGGATAGACATGAACCTTTTGTAGTCACGTGTCAAGTACACATATGTACGTGTTTATTGTTGTGTGTAACATTATATAACTTTTAATCTCAGCCATTAAAATTAAGATCAACGTAGTATATATTTTAAGTCATTGTGGATTAGCGTGGTGTCTCGAAAAACACACTTATATTGCTTTTAGTATATAATAGATTATTTGAAACTTTAAAATCAAGTTTTTGAATTTTTAATTAAAGATCTCCATAGAGCTCGGGTGCCAAATCCATTTTCCGGGTCTGCTCATCACTATGTATAATATTGTTTTATACTTATATAAAACGGATGAAAGACTATTTCAAGTGAAATAGCTAGCTTGAAACCTCCCCACAAAAAAAATCCATCCATCCAAAAAAAGCCAAGAACGATAATCTTTCGACATCAATTTTATTAGATACGTGTGAATATAGATAAATCTCTGACATCAATTTTTTAGACGGGGCAAGTATATAAAATCGGTGGTCTGGTTAAAAGCCAAGAACGATAATCTTTCGACGCCCGGCCACGGCTAGCTCATGTGATTCGAAAGTTCCGCTCTATCCTATTTCAATAGGAATTACCAATTATTCCATCCCAGCTAGCCAACTAGCTTGGCCGTACGGCCGGCCGGCCTCGCCGTTGCCACGTACCATCCTCGCCGGCCTCCCGTTGCTCTGTCCGAGTGATGCGCGTTAGTCCCCATCGGCCGCCTCATGCGGGAGACGTGCGCCCCGCTCGCTCACACGCTTGAAGATACCTGGTTGTGCACGGCGTCCGTCGGGCCTAACCTGCGACGTACTGTACTAGGTGTGCGTCGCCGTCGACGTGCCATGCCATGGGGGTCCATGCAGAGAGCGAGCTGGTCCCGTAAAGCCCAGACGGAAAAAGATCGATCTGGGCCACACCCACCTGTCAGCCTCGGCCCCCATGCTCGCACGTGGAGTCCCACGTGCCGGACCCACTTCGTTACATGGACCGCCGGATGAAATCCTACGAGGATCTCACCCCCAAAGAAGTTGGAGACATGTAGTACTGTATGTAGATGTAGCCCAGCCGCGTGCTCGTGTACGGTGGGCGTTGCCCTGATCTCAATCGGCACCCATAGGCCGGTTCGCTCAACATGCTAGATGGCTATTGGCCGGGCGGATATGCACGTACTTACGTGGCTACGCGCTAGCGTTTGTGGACGGTCTGCATGGACCTCCTGTCACTCAGGCTGGTCCTAGTGCTAGTATCATAAGGTGTATCATGCATGCCAACTTGGCAAAAATCTGATGTGACACCATAATTAATAAAGAGAGAGGTGGTTAGTGTATCATAGGTAGATACCGTATCATAGCACGTAAAGCTAGAAATTATAATGGCAAGTAAATCTTGTACACACATTTTACATAGAGATTCTAAAAATTAATAAATATACCACTACTATGATACTACTATATGATACAATGCACTAGAGACATAGTATCATGCACTAGTATCATATGCATGATACTAGTATTATGATACTACCACTAGGACCAGCCTCACAGTGTGTATTCCATATTTGCTTTTTGGCTTTCGGAATTAGTTTCCTACATTGTAGGGTGGTTCCTGTTAGACTAGACAATGTTGAGTCGGTTTTGATTTGTTAGAGTTTGTTTTAGAGTCGGTTTAAATAATCTTGGCCGACAAGTTTTATAACCCATATATACTTTGTACCCCTCAATCAGTATTATTATGCAAGTCAATCAAATTTACATGGTATCAGACAATTAGATCCTAGGGCATGGCGCCGCCACCGACGCCGCCCCCTCCTACCCTCCCGACTACTTCACCAAAAAGGCCGCCGCCGCTTCTCTGGGTGATGCCGGCCAAACCTCCAACACCTCTCTTGCTCTACCCTTTCCTACCCTCCCAACTATCCACTATGCCGATACAATCTCAGATGTTAGCCCCTTTATTCCAATCACTTTAGATCTACCAAAGCATAACTACTACCATTGGCGTCATCTCTTCGAGGTTCATCTCGGTCGGTGCAATCTTCTCGACCACGTCGCCGACCACGCCGTTCCCCGGCCTACCGATCCTCGCTGGGCCAAGGACGACCTCGCCATCATCCAATGGATCTACCAGCGGGTGTCCACTGAGATCTTCAATCTCGTGTTTCGCGACGCCACCAGCGCAACCGCCCTCTGGGTGGCCCTCCGACAGCTCTTCCAAGACAACGTCGATGCCCGCGTCAACACCCTCCACACCGAGCTCCGCAACACCATCCAAGGTGACTCTCCCGTCAGCGTCTATTGTCAAAAGCTCAAGACGATCGCCGATGAACTCCAAGAGCTCGGCGACCCCGTCGACGACCGTCAACTGATCAACATCCTCCTCGTCGGGCTCGGTGACCGCTTCGAAAAGTAGGCCTCCTTTATTCCCATGATGCAGCCCCGTCCTACCTTCTCCGAGGTCCGATCTATGCTGCAGTGGGACGACCGTGCCCTCGCAAATAAAGAGGCGCGCCATCAAGTTTTTGCCGCGATTCAGCGACCTCCTGCTGCTCCTGCGCCACCTCCTTCGTCACCGGTGCAGCTGACGAGGTTTAATCTCGTCAATGCCCATTGTTATGGACTTGGGTTTTGGAGAAGATGGGGATGCTGGAGATCGTGGCACGGTTAACAGACAAGCAACCAGGGGACACGAGATTTACCCAGGTTCAGGCCCCCGGAGGGAAAACCCTACTCCCTCTGGTGGTGGGTGAGCCGCGAGATACGCAGTGGCTGCCATGATCGCAGCTTGTGGTGTCTTTGGGATGATGTTGCCGTCGGCATCCATATCCATGAACGATTTGTGGAGAGTTCGGGTCACGTCACGCCGCTCCTTGGGATCCATGTTTTCCACCCGTGAGCGGTGCTTGTTTCCCTGGTTTCCGTTTGTGCTGGAGCCGGGTGCCATGGCGGAGAGCGCAGCTCGTCACGCGCTGGACTCGGAGGCTGCTTGCTTGCGCTTGTCTAGCGTCTCCTGCATCTTGACTTGTTTCTTGTGTTCCTCGATGAGGAGGTAGTGGTATGCCATCAGTAGGTCACGTGATGCGTCTGCAGGTAAGACGATGTCGCCTGCGACTGCACAGCGCGCCTGGACCCATCCTTCTTTGCTAAGTTGGATGACGTGGCCGTTGTTTTCCCTGTTGGGTGGGGGGACTGGCTTCTTCTGTTTTCGCCGTTTTCGCCGTTTCGGTTGGGCGGCGGGTTAGGTGTTTCCTCGTCGGTTTGGATGACTGCGGCGCATAGATAGCGCTTGCAGATTGGTCGGCTGCTGCCACAGCTTTCGGATCCGGAACCGTAGGTCCCTTCATCCGAAGGTGGATCACACAGATCGGAGTTGCAGCTGCTGCTGCTGTAGAACCCATCTGTCGATGGTGACGTGCGTAGCACGGGGTGTGGAGCCCACGAAGCGGGCCTGATTGACGGCACGGGAACCCGCTCAGGGAGGCGGAGGGTGCCAGTTTGTCCCACCTGGAAGCAGAAACTCCCGAACAAAATCTCGAGTCCGTCGCCTACGGGCTCGAAATCCTTCATGGTGGCCGGCGAGTGGGCGATGAAGTCGAAGGCGCCGAAGAGGAGGTGATTCTCCGTCGCCGCGGAGTTGTAGATCGATCGGGTCGGAACCGTCACGACCGCACAATCAGCAGCCCCAGTTCCCACAGACGGCGCCAATTGACGAGGTTTAATCTCGTCAATGCCCATTGTTATGGACTTGGGTTTTGGAGAATATGGGGATGCTGGAGATCGTGGCACGGTTAACAGACAAGCAACCAGGGGACACGAGATTTACCCAGGTTCAGGCCCCCGGAGGGAAAACCGTACTCCTGCTTGTCTACTCTTGATTACGGCGGAACCGAAGGTTACAGGGTGCGCAGATTCGATCTGGCGTGGATGCGTGTGCGAAAGTATGAGTCGAGAGATCTAGGATGTGCCCTCCTGGCCTTTATATAAACTTAGGCAGGTCCCGGGCATAGTCCTAGTCGGTTACAAGTTCTAGGGTTTTACCCCTTTGAATTTCCTATCTCCGCTAGTCTTGTTCTCCAAGGATCCGAAGGCGTCATGGGCCTTGGCCACCCGAAAATCTTCATGGGCCAGTGTATATCTACTGTGGGCCTTCCTTGGGCTGGACCAGGTATCCTGAAGTCACGTACCCGTAGGGTATAACCATGTCAGCAGCCACCTCCGGGGTGGCGCCCTAGTCCGAACTACAGGGGCAAAAACCCTACCTTCCGGCCGCCTCGACCACCCACAGCTCCTCCCAGCGGCCCGACGCCTCCAGCCCCAGCACCTCCTGCGTCTCCTAGCTGGCGCCCGATGCACGACCCGTGGACAGGGCTTGTCCAGGCCTGGCCCATGCCCTGGATCGCGCCTCTTCGATTGGTGCTCCCCCGGCGTACTCTGGGGCCTGGACGCCAGGCATGCGCCCCCACGCCGGCTCTCCGGGCCTCCTCGACACTCGCCTTTCGCACCAAGCCTACATGACTGCACCGATCTACATGCCTGGTCCGACTTACCAACAGTACAGCGCTCCAGCCCCTCCTTCGACGTCTGCTGGTGCCTACATGCCGATCTACGCGCCATCACCACCTGCTCCGCTGCCTGCACCATCGCCGTCCTCTTCCTCATCACCGAGCTGGGACTAAGCGGCGTTTATCCAGGCCATGAACCACTTTGCTGCTCAAGGAAACTCAGGTACCGATTGGATTTTTGATTCTGGTGCTTCTAGTCACATGTCTTCTTCGAATAATATGCTGTCAAAATTTTACTCATCACCTTTTTCCTCTATAACTCCTGGCAATGGTTCTACTATCCCTATCTCCGGTGTTGGTAATGCACAACTTCTCTCACCCACAAAACCTCTCCTCCTTCATAATATTCTTGTTGCACCTGATCTTATTAAAAATTTAATCTCCGTTCGACAATTCACTCGTGACAATCCTGTTTCTCTAGAATTTGACTCCTTTGGTGTTTCTGTGAAGGATTTTCTAACTAAGGCGGAGATCGCTCGCTTCAATAGTGATGGAGATCTCTACTCCCTCCACAGTGTTCCCACGACCACTCAACCCTCATCCATGGTTGCTTCGGTCGAGCTTTGTCATCAACGTCTAGGCCACCCTAATAAAATTGTCTTAGATTCTCTCCTTAGTGATTTCTCTATTCCTTGTAATCGTGATACTCATAATCCTCTAGTTTGTGAATCTTGTCAACAAGGAAAACATGTGCGTCTTCCGTTCAATTCTTCTACTTCTTCTAGTACTTTTCCCTTTGAATTATTACATTTTGATTTATGGACGTCACCTATTGAGAGTATTTCTGGTTTTAAGTACTATCTTGTGATCTTGGATGATTTCACTCATTATGCATGGACTTTTCCTTTACGCAAAAAATCTGATGTGCACACAATCTTTCTCAATTTTCAACGCTATGTTGCAACTCACTTCTTTATCCCCATTCGGTTCATCCAATGTGATAATGTCAAAGAATTTGACAACAACCAAAATCGTAATTTCTTTCTCCACCATGGCATTCTCCTCCGTTTTTCCTGCCCCTACACTTCCCCTCAAAACGGCAAAGTTGAGAGAGATCTCCGCACTATCAACGACATAATTCGAACCCTTCTTATCCAAGCTTCTATGCCCCCACGTTTTTGGGTCGAAGCTCTCCGCACAACCACATATCTCCTCAACATTCGTTCCTCCCAACTTAACCCACAAACCACGCCATATTACTCTCTCTTTCTATGCCATCCCAATTATCCTAAACTTCGAGTATTCAGTTGTCTTTGTTTTCCAAATACCTATGTCACTTCACCTCATAAACTAGCCCCTAGATCCCTACCCTGCATTTTCCTAGGTTATTCCGATGAGCACAAAGGTTATAGATGTTTTGACCCAGTTTCTGGTCGTATTCATATCTCTCGTCATGTTACTTTCGTTGAACACTCTTTCCCTTTTGCCACACATACATCTCCCCATGATTCCGTCTCCACCGATCCCTCTCCCTCGAATCGTTCCGCTACACCACCTAATCCCCTACACATCCCAATATTCCATACAGAACCCCCTACGCCCGAACCTACATCTGTTGGGCCGAGCGTTTCGCTCACTTCTCCTACTGCGCGCTCTGCTGAGCCCACAAGGCAGCCTGCCGTGCAGCCTGCCATTGCCCCACCCTCTCCACCCACGACACATTCTCCTGCCGCATTGCAAACCTCATCTGATGCATCACCCAACCCCACTGTCACGCCTTCCTCTTCGGCACCCACTTCTGAGCATGATCCGTCTCCTTCCCCACAATTACCTTCCTATGCTATTCCTATTTCAGCACCCACCAATGATCATACTATGCGTACCCGCGGTAAATCTGGCTTTCGTCTACCCTCCAAACGTCTTAATTTCTTAGCTCAACCCAACCTTTCTCCCATCCCAAAATCCTACAAATCCGCTCTTCTCGATCCCAACTGATCCGCTGCTATGAAAGAAGAATACCATGCTTTGGTTACCAATGATACATGGCAGCTAGTTCCTCGTCCTTCTAATTCAAACATTGTTTCTGGTAAATGGGTCTTTTGTCAAAAATTTCACTCTGATGATACTCTCTCTCTCTCTCTCTCTCTCTCTCTCTCTCTCTCTCTCGCTACAAAGACCATTGGGTATGCCGTGGCTATTCTCAACAACAGGGAATTGACTATGATGAAACATTTTCTCCTGTTGTCAAACCAAGCACAATTCGCACCGTTCTTAGCATTGTCGTTTCCTCTTCTTGGCCTATTCATCAACTCGATGTCAAGAATGCCTTTCTTCATGGTTCTCTTCAAGAAACTGTCTACTGTCAACAACCTTTAGGTTTCGAAGATCCTAGTTCACCCAATCATGTATGTCTTCTCAAAAAGTCTCTCTATGGCCTGAAGCAAGCATCTCGTGCGTGGTTTCAGCGCTTTTCTACATCCATCCAAACTATAAGGTTTATTCCCTCTCTCTCCGACACATCTATCTTTGTCTATCAATCAAATAATAACATTGCCTATCTCCTCCTTTATGTTGATGACATTATTCTCACAGCCTCCACCCAAACTTTTCTCAACTCTATCATCTCTAGTCTCTGTGACTGATCTAGGTATGCTTCATCATTTTTTGGGCATTGCTGTAACTCGTGATTCTTCTGGCCTTTTTCTTTATCAACGGCAATACACTCTCGATCTTCTCTCTCGTTCTGGCATGACGGACTTCCAACCATCCCGCACCCCCATCGACACCACTTCTAAATTTTGTTCTACCAGCGAATCATTCTCCGATCCCACTCTATATCGAAGTCTCGCAGGAGCACTTCAATATCTCACTCTTACACATCCCGAAATTTCCTATGCTGTTCAACAAGCATGTCTTTTCATGCATGATCCACGCCTTCCTCATTATAATCTAGTTAAAAGAATTATTCGATATCTCAAAGGAACTCTTGATCATTGCCTTCATATTAATTCTTCTTCCCCAACAACTTTGACAGCATATTCCGATGCAGATTGGGCTCGATGTCCTGAGACTCGCCGGTCCACATCTGGTTACTGTGTTTTTCTTGGCAATAATTTGATTTCTTGGTCTTCTAAGCGTCAGCTAACGGTTTCTCGTTCGTCTGCTGAGGCTGAGTACCGCGCAGTTGCACATGCGGTTGCAGAAACAGTATGGTTGCATCAACTTCTTGCCGAGCTTCATCGCCCAATTCAGCAGGCTACCATTGTGTATTGTGATAATATCTCTGCAGTGTATATGGCGGGCAACCCAGTTTAGCATCGAAGGACAAAACATATTGAAATCGACATACATTTTGTTTGCGGGAAGGTTGCTCTTGGACAAGTTCATGTTCTTCATGTTCCAACCACGGCGCAATTTGCTGACATCTTCACCAAGGGGCTTGCTACTGCACCTTTCATTGACATACGATCCAGTCTGAACGTCGTTGTGCTCGCCGATGAGACTGCGAGGGGATGTTAGACTAGACATTGTTGAGTCGGTTTTGATTTGTTAGAGTTTGTTTTAGAGTCGGTTTAAGTAATCTTGGCCGACAAGTTTTGTAACCCCATATATACTCTGTACCCCTCAAGCAATATTATTATGCAAGTCAATCAAATTTACAGTTCCAAATTGAGCAAAAGAGGGAACCGGAGCAAGAGGGTGCTTCGATGCCAAATGTGGTTCCAAATTGATTAGCCAACCTATGTGTGACATGTGTCCTTTATTATCATATCTTAGACAAAAAATAAGGCTATTCTTATCAGTGGTTGGTGCCGGAATTTAGAATAGCTACATTATGGAGCTGTAGCCAAAATGCATAGTGAAGCCAAATTCAACTTTTTGTCGGATTTAGCTATAGCAACATTGTGGCTGCTCTTACCCTACAACCTGCAGCCTTTATGAACTTGTTCATCCTTTGTATTTACAACATAAACCCCACGCACTCGAGTAATACAAGTGGTATTATCTTGGTAGACAATGGTAGGTGATTCTGTTAAATCTTAAACCACATGGTCTTGAATATGGTCAGTCATTCTGCGAAACCACACAATGGTCGGATCTTGATCTTCCTGATGGAATTAATTAAGATCATTTGTGCCTTGAAGATATCCAAGTATATTACTTTCACCAATTTTACACAATTTAAATCAATTGAAAAATATATTGCCACGACCGACATAGTTTGCTATCGTGGTATTGAGATATAAAAAACCGTATGTTCTTATATCATTTTATTCTTACTACTCTATACAAATGAGTTTGCATCCCAGTTAGAGATAGTATGTCCATATGTTTCTTTGATATTGATTTAACCATATTTAATTACTACCATATCTTATGGATATATGAAGCCTGGTACATTATGTGTATTCCTCGGATAATATTCTCAAGTTGTAAACATGCTTAATAGTTGGTTTAATCCAAATCTCTTTCTTAAGATGATTTCAAGAACCTTTCATATATTCTATATACTTTGATGATAACATCATCGACATGTAGAGTCCAATTAGGGATTTTTGTTATGACTACATGTAAGCAATCATCACTATACAAGTCATCCTTTATAAGAAGTAACTCCTATAGTCAATTGTACCACACAACGTTCCGGATATTTTAATTCATGGAGTGAGTTTTAGAGTTTTATCCAAGTATATGTTGTGATTTGTTCTTGGATTAGGAATTTTATATAGATATCCAAATTGAGTGACCCATATAAATATATGTTATGACATCTTATATATCCTCCGTGGCTTGGGATGCTTGGAACAACAAATATTATTAGGGCTACTATTTCTTCCTTGATTAAGAATATGGAAAGTGATCTATTTTCCATGGATATTCAATCAAAGGAAATATATTGTAAAGTAACAAGTATGTTTTGGCGTGATTACCTATATATCCTTGAGCTTAACCTTGAATCAAGAAAATGTTCCTCCGTGCCCCGGTGACCGCCTCTTAAAAGTCCACAATCTAAACATTAGTTGATCTTTACATATATCCTTTAACCGAGTAGATGAATAGAAACTTTGTCCAGTTTTTATAACATGTAACTATATAGTTTATCATGTGCAAGTTAATGGGCTTACTTCTAATAATTTCTCAAACGACTAAGAAAGAGAAAAGCATATCTTTATTGTCAAACTTATGTCTTGGGAATTAGAGCTCACTATCATATATATAGCGTTGTCTAGAGTGAGCTCCTTTCCACTCCCATATGTTGTGGAAAATTATAGTGAGGATCTTGCAACAACGCTGGTCTAAGGGCATACCCAACAGGCGGACCCATTTCGTACACCGATGATAATTTGTTCCGTTTGGATCACAGGAAGGACACATACATATGTACTGGTTGTCCTCCCCATTTCCGTGGGTGCCCACAATTGGGCGCACCATTCCTTCCTCCATTTAGGCATATTTGGCCATTTCTCCTACCATTTTTGTCATAAAGTCTATTTTCATAGTTTTCTAAGGACCAAATAGGAAGTTCTGGACCGTAAATAAAATAGCACATATATTTCAGCAGGACCAACACACAAATAGTTCAACACAGATAATAGTTCAACTCACAAATTGTTCAAATAAAGGACCAACATAGTTCAATACACAATAGGAGATAAGTAGGGAGTGATGAGGATCATCTTCCGCCTCCTCTCGATCCAAAGCTATTGGCTCAAATCCGTCTTGTCCGTGTCGACCGTCATGATATGCTTCTCCTCGGTTAGTAGCTTTAGCTTAACTTTCTTTTGCTTGAGCTCGTCATTAGTCATTTGTTGGGCATTGAGCTCAACTTCCCTTTCTTCGATCTCAACCTTTTTGGCCCTTGCTTAGCCATTCAACTCTACCTCTTTGAGTTTGAGCTCGATTTTCTTTTTCTTTACTTGGAATTTGAGCTCAACTTCTATGGCCTTGGCCAAGGCTTTGGTCACATCAAGTTTTAGCTTCCTAGTTTGGAAATCCATGAAGCGCTTCATTTGATCATCTTTCTTCTTGCGCTTCCTCTCACCTGCCATCTCCTTGTCAGCTATCAACTTCTTCAAGGTCGCTTGCGGTGGTCGACTCCTCCTCCATGGATCGCTAGATCTTGGGAGGCTGACATGTGGGGGAGGAAAGACTGAAAATGGATTGGTTGGCGCTAACGAGAGGGCCAAGCGCGAACAATACGAGGACGCATGTCGACGCGGATAACCGCGAACTTGGCCTAAATTTGGGCCAAGAATGTGTCGGTCCGGAGCTCTGATCCTTTTGGGTCGCCCCGCTGGGGTCTAGTTTGCTTCGCGTGTCCGAAGGCCCCATATGGACACCCAATGTCAGACGAACTGTTTCTATCCTACCTACCAGATTGTATCTACTTTCATGAGTATTCTTTTTCATCTAATTTATCGTGACTATATATTAGATTGTCGTGTTTTAATTTTTTTTTCGAAATGGGGAATTGTGTCCCGGTGCATCAATCGATGTACACAACATTTTTTATCTCATAGTTCAATATATTCAAATTATTACAATCATAGATCAGTTAAGGTTAAACAGGTACTCCCTCCGATTCAAAATATAAGATGTTTTAGATTTATGAAGCAAATATATCTTGACTATTTTTAGTATTTGGATTCATTCAAGTTTGGAGTGAATCTACACACTAAAACAAGTCTAGATACATTTTTTTACAAACCTAAAATATCTTATATTTTAAAACGAAGGGAGTATCAACCAACAAAATATAAAAAGCAGCATAGAGCCATCCATTCAGAAGTCTCCTAGGCCCCCTTCTTTTCAGCTTTTTGGCCAGCTTCTCCCAGAAGCTATCCTCGACCAGCTTCTCCCAGAATCTCATCTGCCAAAATCGTTTATACTTTTAAATTGACATTGAAACTATTAGTTAAAAAGTTTGAACGAATTTGGAAATGAGATTCTGGGAGAAACTGGTCGAGGGTAGCTTCTGGAAGAAGCTGGTCAAAAAACTGAAAAGAAGGGGACCCTAGTATGCCGCCATATTTTCGTGTGTTTAGGTTAAATCGTATGAAAAATCCTACTCAGACACACGAAACGGTTAAAATCACAATCCGGACACACGAAACAGTAATGTACATCCAACAAGCTATCCCCACAACACAAAATTATAATCAAAGTAGCCAGATCACCATGTGCCATCATCATGAGGCGTGTCGGATCCGACTGGTCTTCTCACCTAGCCACGCCCATACGAAACAGATGAGGTCCGACAAAAGAGCTCCATAACCTGATAGACGCCCGCCATGCCGCGCGCTATCTCGAAAGGAAACAACCGAAGATATTCTATAATCTATCTCGGAAGGAAGCAACCGAAGATATTCCATAGGAGTAACGAGATGGGAGGACACCGGTTCCAAGGATGGGAAACACATGTAGCACGCACGAAATTAAAAAATGTTGTGCAAGTACAGTTCGCAACAAACTGCAAAATTCGTATCGTGAACTGCACTTGGCAATATTCAGGTACGACGGATTAGCATGCATGTCGTATCCAGTAGCAAGACGTACCATGGAAGTCTCAGATTACTTAATAAATCTACTACTCATTTCCCTTCTTCATCAATGATTAGCAGCAGCAGCTTGGACAATGCATGTGAAGGGAAGCAGCTTTGCATGGCAACTGCAGCTTCCTCCTCACACAAGTAGTATAAACAATTCGCTCCCTTGGGGACTTGGGGTGCCCTACCATAAACATTTGCATTTTTGTAAGCTGATACCATGGCTAAATTTAAAGGAGCTATTCTACACGCAGCAGCGGTCAGAAACGACGGTCGACAAACATGCATATGGGTGTCAAGTCTAGGTCAGAAGCCTGCAGCTTCCAAGTTCCAACCATCCATCCATCAATCGATTCTCATTAGGGCAACTAACCCACAATGTATAGTTAAATATAGTTCTAAATTTGGTTTTGGGCTTCTAAATTTGGTTTTGGGCTTTTGAGACTAGTTTCTCATAGTACGAGGGTAGTTCTAAATTAAGAAAAAGAGTGAATTAGAGCATGCTCTTGCTCCGATGCCAAATTGTAGCAAGCAATAGATTAATAGTTTTTGCTCAACTAACAACACTAAATTGTATGCACATGCACATGCATAAGGAGAGGAGAGAAAACACCCATTCTCTATATAGTTTTATTCATTAGTGGGAACCATTGTACACATATAGCTATATTGTGGAGCCGTTGCCAAATTCCACCAATGCTAAATACTACTTTAATAGAAATTTAGCTATGGTAACATTGTGGATGTTCTAAAGGCCGCCTGGTGTCGGCTCGGTCGATTGAGGGTGCCACCTCGTGATGACGCGATTGGAAAACGGCACAACCCAACTGCCACACCCCAACAAAATTAGTAAAAAAAAATTAAAACAATTCAATTTTTTTGATATATTACATGGTTTAAACAAAATTTGACTAACACGTAA
The DNA here is from genome assembly GCA_910589765.1 of Avena atlantica. Classification (NCBI taxonomy): domain Eukaryota; kingdom Viridiplantae; phylum Streptophyta; class Magnoliopsida; order Poales; family Poaceae; genus Avena; species Avena atlantica. The sequence goes on from OU342733.1 coordinate 31,201,420, forward strand.
AAATCTAATCTTGTGGCCGTTGTCGTTGCGAGCTAGTAGAACCACTTGTGCTTCTTGGCCAGGTCATTGTCATCGTCCTCTTCCTCCTCCTTGACACCCTACACCATATGCCAACGCTCGTGCCATATTCATAATCGACGCGACGGCTAGGACCTGCATCGCTTTCATCGCCGGTAAGGTCGAAGAAGCGGCCCATGTCGCGTAGCAACTACTCTATGGTGACCGACAGTGGTGCCTCCCAATGCTTCATGGTCGTTCATCGATTCCATCAGGGCCTTGAGGTACCCTAGGCTATCGGTCGGGTCTTCGACGACCTTTAGGAGACGCTGTGTTGGTTCGATGAGGCTAGCAATGACTCGTTGTCTATGACAGGATCCTTCTTCGTTTGGCACAAGTGAAGTCGCCCATGAGGCAACGAAGGCTATCAAGCCGTCTCGCAGAAAAAAAACCTCTAGAGTGATGCACGTTGTCGTGCTTCCTCGACTGCGATGATGCCCTCCTTGATGGGAAGTACATGGTGAAGTGTGATGAAGATGACTGCGATGATGCCCTCCTCGATTCCCGCAGAGCGTGATGTGGAGGCATCTCTAGACGCGGGCCACCCCTCATGAGGACCTCCATGACGTGATCGAGGGTACGCCAAGGCATAGCCTAGAATCGCTCGCATCCCTCCTAGTTCTGGTTCTTCGGTGCACTGCCAGTTCTAGTTCCCAACGCTGCAAGAACACGGCAAACCAGTGTGTGCCTGGGTGGTGACAACTATTGGGCCACGAGGAGATAAACAAAACTTTTTACCAACGTGGTATTCCTAAGATCTAGCTGAGGTATAAGGCCACAATGATTACCACTAGACGTTGATGCGAATTACTGATGAAGCGCGTCGGTTAATGTAATGCAGTCCCACGACCTGATCCAGTCCCATGGTCGTCGAAGTGCTGAACCGACAACACCTATGCTGGTATCCACACATACGAGGAGGAGCGTCGGTGGTGGACTGCTAGGTCCGATACGACAGCTAGACTGAAGTGGGGATATGGTTTCCAACGCATGGATTGGTTCAACTGTTGCTTAGGATCCTGCACCCCACTATATATAGGGAATATAAGTGGACTCCATAACATTTGTGGCCAAAACACTAAGTCCCTATATAGGTCATAGTGAATCAATACCTTAGTCCTAGTCACTGATCTTGTCCGTGTCTGATTCAAGTCCAACCCGACCGACATACCTGCTATGATTCTTAAGTGTGTGACCCCGCAGGCTCATGGCGAGTTGGACAATATTGGAGTCCGAATCACAATTGATCAGTCGGTAGCGGCTCATAGCAGAACATGCCGACTCCCAAGTGCCATATAGTCATGATGGCATACCTTCCTATGTGACTTAGGTCTAAGTCCTTTTTGTCTCACGATATACCTTGATTTCATCCCTTTAATAGCTCAACTCTTTTATCGATTTGTGATATGTGATTCATTCGACCAACTCATAGTCGATTGCCTCGGTTAACACTTAACCGAGTCACGCATGGTCATGCTTTCCAAATCATATCATCCGAGAGGGCCCAGAAAATATCTCTCCAATCGGAGGGGTAAAAACCCATTTTGGTTATCCATATCACGCATCTTGATTCTCAGCCGACCCCAACTCTGTCTTTATAATTTCCCTGTGATGGAATAATGTTTGACAAAACCTAAGTCGGTTGATCTACAACTTAGATTGTGCGACAATCTCAGGTCTAAGGATTACATTTGAGACATACAAATAACTACTTGCTTTTTATATCTCAATATGGATCAGTCCAACTCACTAAACTCTTTAGCCGAATCCATGTAAGTCAGAATAGCATCACCATCCACATGACAAGTGGAACCTAGTCATCAGCCAACTTTCACATTAGTCTAAGTTATGTGTCCAACATAACCTCAATGACCAAGGACAACTAGTATGAATAACATGAATATATAGTTCCACAACCAAATCACGTATTCAATGATACATATCAGATGTTCATACTAGGAAAAGTTAATAACTTTATGAATACATTGGGAATTATATCATACACGATTTCCTCTAGCGCATATTCCAACAGTAGCCCACAAAGAGGATGCACACCCCCACCCCCTCCATGAGTGTGTCATGGTGGGCATGGACTTCCTTCAACGATTGAGTGTTGCTGGATGTCGGCACTGGATGATGCCAATGTCACCCAGGCTCGGGAAGCACATACCCGGGAGCCACATGTTTGGTGGCACTGGGTATTACGCGTCGTATAGCACTCATGCCTCCTCCACCGTGAGGTTGCATGGTTCGAAGCAATTGGCGGCCCTGCCAAAGTTGCAACATTGGTTCTCCATGGGCTTGGGTCCTAGTCAACATCGGTCTGTGGGTGGAAGAAAGCGGTGGAAAGCAAGCCCTGTGAGGATAGAGGGACATGAAAGCCCATTGTGCATCAAGGCAATTTAAAGCCAAAGGTAGGTGAGGAGCTAGTGGTCATGTCTTTGATGATCCACGTCACATAACTTGCTTCTTAGTCGGCCTAAGACCGCTATTATGGCTATCCGTTACGGGCAGCGAAAGGCGGACTCAAAGTTGGCTAATCCGTAACCCAAATCATGAGATCCCCTCAGGTCTAAAGATTCTGTTGTGCTAGTTGGACATATAATGGCTTGATCATGCCGACTAGCCCTTGGGTTGATCTGGCCAACGTACCTCTTATGCCTAGCTAATGCAAGTGGATAGCATCTCCGTGAACACTACATGCATAACATTGTCATCTCCCAGCTCACATATTAGTCTTGACAATGAGTGTCGCCCAACCTCAAAACTAAGGACAAAGCAACATGAACTAGATATAAATACATTTGTTCCCTAGTTGCATCATATGCAAAAACAAGTAAAATTAGTTCAAGACGAACAAACATACAATACAAATTGGAATGTGATGCTTCTAGGGCACCATTCCTAACACACTTCCCAGTGGAAGCTAATCTCCTTTAGAGCGGTGTGGAGACCAAAGCACCGCAAGCACCACGATAGAGCATTGTAGTCTCCTCGCGCTCGCACATAATATGATGTCACACTCCACTAAGGGTGACTTCTTTTGGTCTTTTGCTTATGGAGAAGCAAGCTTATGGATTTTGGTGGGAATAAGCAACGGTGAGGATAAGCTCCAAGAAACTGTTTGTACACTTCTTTTGGGCTTATGTGATTTGGGCTTATGATATGTGTAATGTCTGTGTTATCCCTCAATCAGTTATGTGACTAAGTGAAAATAACATATTTTACAAGTAGAAAATCAACTAGATATGCCCACAAATTCCACCATATGAACCTCCACCACTCAAATCTATCATAAACAAGTGCTAGTTTACTGTTATTACTACTTAAAAAACAGAACTCCAGTGGCCATGGCGATGGCAGCAGACCTCCATGCGCTGCCTGCGGCCGAGCGGCGGGAGGCAAGCTCCTGTGCAGTATCCTGCGGCATCGCGGAACCATGAAGGTCCGGATATGGCCGTGGCGGCCAGCTGCGGTGGTGGTGGGCGGATGTGGTCATGGCGGGGCAAGGAAGATGCAGCGGCGGATGGGCAAGGAAGATGCGGCGGTGGGGATTAGGGACGGAAGGCCTGGCGACTGGGAGACTCGGCGGAGGCGGGCCAAGGTGCTCGCGGCAGGCTCGTGGCTCTGCTGGCGTCGGGCAAGTGCGTCGGCGACGGGCCAGGGTGCTCGCGGCATCTGGCGGCGTTGCTGGAGTCGGGCAGGTGCAGCGGCGGCGGACCAGGGTGCTCGCGGCGGGCTGACGGCTCTGCTGGTGTCGAGCAGGTGCGGCGGCGGGGGGCGGGGTGCTCGCGGCTCTGCTGGCGGCGGGCAGGTGCGGTGGCGGCACGTACCTGATCGATAGAGGAAAGGAGTATTCCCTGAGGGCCAGCTCTTGGGAAAAAATAGCAAAAAATTTAGGCTCGCGGTGGCATTTCTAACGTAATTTTCACGAGAGTTAGGGGTACTTTAGTTCACCCGGTTTGATACTTTGCGGGAAGCTGCGAGAAGTAGGTCTGGGTCAGTTTCTCTGGACCGTAAAAATTACACTATAAGCGAAAAGTATGGTGGAAAGAAACTGGTTAGAAGCAAACACTTCTTTTGGGCTTCTCCGGTGGGGAACGTATAAGCTAGTCTAAAAGCCCAAAATAAGTCACCCTAAGAGACCCTTGAGGACGGTCACAAAACCCATACAAGCTTGGAGAAAATCCACAACTTAATGGATGCTCCCAAGAAATCCACCAAGCTTTGCAGCATGCTGATTTAGCTTTATGGTACTAGAAAGTCACCAAGTTTTCTATGGTCCAAGGACCCAACAGGAACAAGCTCCGTTAGAAGCACCCGAGAGTAATTGTCTTTTCAACTTTCACTTCCATTAATCCTCGTATATAACTAAAGCGATGCACCTAATTCTAGCAAGAACAAAATAAGTACTCAAGTCATGAACTCCAAAATTCTACCAGAACCTGTAAAATCTACGGGGAAAAGAGATGAAGAGAACAAAAGAGGAAATCCATACAAAATCCAAGATCTAGATCCAATTTCTTACCCTCACAAAGAGAAGAGATGGATTAGAAGAATAATAAATTATGGTATTCTATCTCTTTTCCCTCAAAGATATGCAAAAAAAACATGTGTGTGTGTGTGAGAGAGAGAGGGGCAAGCTCAAGAGTTCAACAACCGAGAAAAAAGCTTGCTCAAAAGATTAGGGAAACATTGAGGAAGATGCCCCTTGAATAGGTCCATCAAAAAACCAACCGTTATGTGCAGAAATGCACATAGGTGATACTGCGGAGGCAAAATCGATAGTATTGAGAAAATACCTCTTAAAAATGTGTGTCTAGGTGAACCTTTCCCGGTAGTAGACTGGTACGACAACACCTAGGAACATCTGGACAACTCGGTACAAAAAAATAAATATCTTTTGCATCCGGACTATGATTTTGTTGAAGTTGGGCTCATTTCTAAGATAACAAAAATATCTAGAAGATCCATAGAAAAACAACACAGTCCAACAAAGTAGGATAAAACCAAAAGAAGAAAGGTTTGGCCTCTCTGTAAAAGAAGTAATAGCGAAACCTCCAATATAAAAAACTCAAGTTTTTCATAAGAAATTCACTTTTGATGAAAATGAGCTTATTATGATGATAGTAGCGAGCTCTAAAACCTCACATGGATATGAGACCGATAAAATATAAAAACTATCATCATGAGACCGATAAAATATAAAAATTATCAAGGTTATACATTTTCCTTGCACATTCCACTTGAGCTAGATGATGACAATCTCAATCTCCTCAAGTTGGAACATCTTTCTTCATTGCATTTGCTTGGTGAAGCCTCACAAATTACTCCCTCAACACCATTATGGGAAATTCTCTTTTATGCATATCTTTACTTATTCATTACCACCAAATGAATATAGAGCTTCAAGCATGTGATATCTTCGAGATGGCTTGGCATGAACTTGACTCTCATCATTGATGACGATCACCACTTGACGACATCCTCTCATGGACTACATGAATCTCCCTTTTGATGCACACCTACATAAAGATACCTCATTGTGATTATTTATTGGAAGTAAGCATGAAGGCTCACTCAATCTTAATATTATTCAAGACATGCTTGGAATATGGCCAACCCCAACCCTCTCATATGGCCATTCTTCGGATCACACCTTGAACACTACCAGGGTCATCACTTTATCTTCTTCTTTCAACCTTGAAACCAACATATGGTCATTGCCTATGGACAACCCCTTCAAGTATAATCCAATGAAAATATTTGTCCATGGAGATTATCATTAATTATCAAAAAACACATATGGGTGCTCCATGCACTTTCACCCCCGCTCTTCTACATATTCCTTGATCCCACTATAAGTTCTCCTTCCCTCCAACCGCAATGAGGTTATACTTGGGGAATAGGGCATTCACCTAATACTGTCGTGCATGTTGTCCGATTGGAGCAACGTGTATGTTCACGAACTATGTTGTTAGTGTTATTCTTTTCTTGCAGGTTTGTATTGTTATTGTGAGGTGATTATGCATTAGTATATTTTAGTTGTTGATGATGATTATGCATTGTGTTTTTTTTGGTAATTTTGATAATGCGGTGTATTTTTTTCATAATCTAGATAATTCATTGTATTGAGGTAATTTAGATGATCTATTGTGTTGTTTAGGTAACTCAGATGATCCATTTGGTTGTTTAGGTAATTAGATGGTGCATTGTGTTGTTTTGGATGTTAATGGTGATGCATTATGCCAGTTAGGTAATTTAGATGATGCATTTGTTGTTTTCCGATATGATGATAATGCAACGGTGCGTTGATATGATAATGCCATGGTGATTATGCATGATCCATTTTCCATGTATACAATGCACTTGATTGGTAGATGATGCAATGATGATTGTAGTTGATATTTCCTTCGTTTATATGATGCAGTGGTCCTACTAATGATGTAATGGTAATTTTGATAATACATGCAATGGACATTCACACGATCCAGAGTACTGCTTCGCCTTGTTAGAGCCTGTTTGATTTGTATGATAGAAAAAATGTAGGAACAGAAAAAATATAAGATTGCAATGCCATGCCCACTCTAATTCTATAGAAATTCCTATGAAGCAAAGTGAGTTGACTCTACCGTAAGAAAAACAAAGGATTTAAAAAAAGAAGTACGAGTGGATGTTTGATTTCTTATGAAATCTAGTGCAAAGAAATCGTTAGAGAAATTTTTTCTATAGAAATCAATCATACAAATCAAATGACCATTGTAAGAAAATTTTCTATAAGATTTATTCGTTGAATCAAACATGCCTAAGGTCAGAAACTTGAAGGAGCTACGGTAGCCACTGGATGGAGATGAGTGGAGTGATGGGCAGACAGTGTGGAAACAAACAGGTCGCGGTCTCGCAGCACGAGCTTCCTGGCTTCCTTCCCGTGCCGATCGATCGTCGATCTGGACTAGTACTACATAAATTCGACCGCCTCTCGGGCGCCCCCACTGCCCATCCTCCACCAGCGTCCGTTGGCATCAACGGAGACACCTCGGTGGGTGGCGCGTCGCTCTTCCTTAACTGCTACCCCGTACGGACCCTCTCGCCCGCATCTCTCCCCCTCTCGCGCACACCCCCCCATCGTCGTCACCTCTGCTTTGCTGATGGTGCGCCACTCCTCCTCCACCCCTTCCCTCGTGACTCGTGACACCAAACGATACTCCCACTAGTACGCCCAGCCGCGGCGAGACGTCCTCCAAGATCGATCCACCTGTCGCCGCAGGAGCTCGGCCTCCTCCCCCCTCCGTTTATATATACCGCGGGATGTGAGTTCTTGCCGGCCGAGCTCTTCTTGCTTCTGTATTATTATTCGCCATTGTTGGCTTTCACTGAGCTGCATGCGCGCGTGGCGCGGGTACTGACGATGTCGCGCTCGTGATGCTGCTGTTGCCGCGTAGGACTCGGCAGCCGGGGAACGACCTGGCGGCGGAGCTGCTCTGGGAGAACGGCCCGGGGCTGCGGCGGACGCTGGCGGCGCCATTCCCGCCCTTCGCCTGCACCGCGGCCGGCACAGGCGGCAGCAGGGCGCAGGAGCCCGCCAAGCACCCCGCGTCGGCCATGCGCGACCTCCTCGGGGCGCCGGACGACGACGCCGTGCCCTGGCTGCATTACCCCGGCCTCGGCGTCGACGACGACGACAGCGACACGGCCCCGCTGCCCCCGGAGTACTGCTCCACCTTGCTGTCCGGTTACCCTGCTGGCCTCCCTGATGCGGGGACGAGCAGAGACGCCGGTGGGGCGCCGTCGACGTCCCGCTGCGCGGTCGTCGCCCCGCCGCCTCCTCCGATGCCAGCTCCGTCTGCCCCCAAGCAGCAGCAGCCTCGGCCGAGCAGCGAGGGCATCATGAACTTCTCCTTCTTCTCCAGGCCCCTGCAGCGCCCACCGCCGGCGGCTGGCGAGCGGGCGTCCGCCGCGCCGAGCAACCCCGTGGAGTCGACGGTGCTGCAGGCGTCGACGAACCGGCTGCGGAGCACCCCGCTGTTCTCTGAGCAGAGGATGGCGTGGCTGCAGCCGCCAAGGGAGCCGCGCGCCACGCTGGCCCCCGTACGGCCTCCTCCGACCCAGACTCCGCCGGTCCCTCTCCGGCAGGGAGAAGCGTCCGCAGCGTTGTCCCAGAGACTACAACCGGAAGCGAGGGCTCCCGAGAGGCCGCCGCCGCCTCCGCCCGCGACGGCGACGACCTCGTCTGTCTGCTCCGACAACGTCGACCGGAGCCAGCTGAAGAGGAGCAGCGGCCACCAGGCTCCGGAGTGGTCCGTCAGTCAGGAGGACGAGGTAAGCTATGACATGCATGGTCACCATCACACAGCCATTAATCCGATCTCGTGCTTCTTTTGGAACCAATGCAAACGTGATCTCCCTGTCCTCAGGATCTCGACGACGAGGCCGGCGGGCTGAGAAGGTCGGCGGCGAGGAGCACCAAGCGCGGCCGCACCGCCGAGGTGCACAACATGTCAGAGCGGGTACTTGCACCTTTTCTTGCCTCCAATGCTTGTACACGTTCATGCGTTTCTGGTTGCTGAATTGGTGTGAGATTGCGATTGCAGAGGAGACGGGATCGAATCAACGAGAAGATGCGCGCCCTGCAAGAACTCATCCCCAATTGCAACAAGGTATGACCCACTGATCAATCTTGCAACAAAGAATAGGCTGTGACGAACGTCCATTCTTATTTAATTTTGTATGGTGAAGATTGACAAGGCGTCGATGCTGGAGGAAGCCATCGAGTACCTGAAGACGCTGCAGCTCCAGGTCCAGATGATGTCGACGATGGGGCCGGCCGGGCTGTGCATGCCGCCGATGCTGGCAATGCAGCACATGCAGATGCCCACCATGGCGCACTTCCACCACCACCACCTGGGCGCCATGGCGGGGTACGGCATGGGCGCGTTCGACCCGCGCCTCGTCGCCGCCGCCACAGCGGGCGCCGCGCCGTTCCCTTACCCGATGATCCCGGGCATGCCCATGTTCGGCCACGGCCACGCGATGCCTTCCCCGCCGCCCTTCCCCCAGCAGCAGGCGGCTGCCGCGGGCACCAGCATCGTCGACAACGACGGCGCCGCCGCGCAGGCCGAGCAGCAGACTCCCAGCGATGACCCGCACGTCCCACGGGCAATGTAGCATGCTCGTCCGTCCATGGCCGAGCTGTAGCTAGCTTGACAATGGAGGAGCTCCATCTGAAACTTCAAATCTGACACTGTGCTCCCGTGTAACTTTGTGAAACCGTAAAATGGATCGCCGTTACCGTTTCTTCCCCGTGTCAGATCAGAGGATAGGCCGGGTACAGTGGCCGGAGAGGATCATCAAACGGATGGATCAGGATCGCTCAATCCTGACATGTCCTACCCTTTTTAAAGGCCTCTGCTGCAGGATTCATTGCTGGTGCCGCGGACAGGCGTCAATCCGAAGCGTTCACTGTTTCATCACATGCATCATTGCACTTGTGGCTGGCTGGCAGGCCTGCAGCTTTGACGTGGCACGAGCTCGATGGATTCATGGCTTATCGTCGGATGATCGATCGTGGCTGGTGGTGGTAGCATGCGTCAGGACCGAGGACCAAAGATAGATGCTTCCATCACATCGTCCACAAAGATGTTTCCACCATGGGAGCAAAGATAACCCAGCGAAATATTTGACTGTGAGTTTTGGCTCGGTCGGTGCTGTCCTTTTCATGGCAGAAAAAGAAACAAAATAATTTTTTTAGAAACTGCCCATTTTTTGAACATTATATATATTAAGCTTGCAAGCCCTTATTAAACCTTTTAGATCCCTTAGGTATCTTGGTAAAAAAAAAGTTTAGGTATCTTGGTAAAAAAAAAGTGTGTATGAAACCTGCAGCCTAACAATTGATACATCATTGCAGGATAAAGTTTGGAGGTTTATCAACCCGATTACAAGAAGTCATACTAGAAAAACACGACCTAGCTAATTCATGCGCTACTTTGGCCTTCCTCGGGCAGTGTTGAAACACAACAGTCCTAATCATAGATGCCTCGTCGATATAGTCCGCCAACACCGCTAAGGATTCACTCCACCATGCTTCTTCTCCGTTGCAAGCTTCAATAATCTCCATCGAATCTGATTCTCCAACCACATTGTTGCATCCCAGCCGACCGACGAGCACAAGACCTTCTCACATTGCAATTGTTCCAGCTGCCAATGCCGATGCCACATTAGGAATAAAAATAGTAGCTAATGCGATAAACCGTCCCTTCTGATCTCTTACAACGGCACCTGCAGAACCTGAACAAGTATCACCATGGAAAGAACCATTAACATTCACCTTAATCTGTCTAGGTTCCGGCTTAATCCACTTTGCCTATGTCACCGTTTTGTTGGATTGGGCTTTTCTTGCATTAGTAGCAATAGAGAGAATAGACATTCGACATTTTGGAATAGGCGGAACATGTTCATCACGTACACGGCGTTTTCTCAGCCACCAAAGATACCAACATGCAATAACAATCACCTCTTTTAGACCCACTTAATCAAATCCTGGAAAATTAATATTTGGCTGGGTCAGCAGAATCTCTAAGACCTCAGAGCCCGAGCATTCACCAGCTATTGTCGTCTCAATAATCATAGCAACCCCAAGACTATCCCAAAGAGCTCGAGTTGCTTCACATTGAAATAGAAGGTGTAAAATATCCACCATAGCAATAGAACGGACCGGACATGCTCTAGTCGTCCATACATACTACCTCTTATTATTAGGGAAAAACTAGGCAAAAACCTGAACAAACAGCACAAGCCACCAAAACGTTTCACGCCAGGGCACATCATGGGCCAGTCCCGAGTTTTTTTACAAAGCGTATATATTAATATCATGAAGATATCAATTACATCCTACCTCTGCAACAACGTATTTCTCTAGCGGCTTTACGAATGCACACAATCTGAAAAAGAATTACAAAAGATGGGTGTACAAACTTACGAATTTTTTTTTATGTAAAACATATTTCTACGAAAATGGCTCAAAATTTCAAGTTAATCATATATTTAACTATTAAAACGCGAATATTTTAACTCCGTACATCCAGACAATTTTTTTTGCCTCTTCCACTAGGCATAGTACCCAGACCTTAGGGTTTTCCAAGAGCGGGTCGGGATGAAAGATGATGGCTACACCACACGTCACAATAAGCATGGTAACGCCACCATCGTTGGCTCAGGCCATGGCAAACCTGTTGAAGATATGCCCTAGAGGCAATAATAAATATAGTTATTATTATATCTTTGTGTTTATGATAAATGTTTACATTCATGCTATAATAGTATTAACAAGGAAACATTAATACTTGTGTGATTTGTAAACTTAAATTGAAGTCCCTAGTAAAGCCTCTTCATAATACTAGCTTGTTGGTTAATAAATGATTGTGGTTTCTCTATCATGAACATTGAGATGTTATTAACAACAAGATCATATCATTAGGAGAATGATATGGTGGATATACTCCTATAGATAAGCGTAGCATAAAGATCAAGTCATTTTAATAGTTCAATTGCTATATGCTTTCTGATACATAGTAACCTAATTCCTTCGACCATGAGATCATGCATATCACCTTTACCGGATGGATGCTTTGATGACATCAAACACCACACCGCAACTGGGTGGCTATAAAGGTGGCATTGAGTGTTCGGAAAGTATTGGTTGAAACACATGGATCAAGAATGGGATTTGTCCATCCATATGACGGATAGATATACTTTGGTCCCTCTCGGTGAAATGTCATCCAATTAGCTTGCAAGCATGTGACTGGCTCACAAGGGATCACATATCACGGGAACGAGAAAAGAGTACTTATCAGTAACGAGGTTGAACTAGGTATGCAGAGATACCGACGATCATAACCTCAGATAAGTTAACTATCGTGAGACAAAGGGAAATTGGTATCGTATGTAAGTGGTTCATTCGATCGCAAAGTAATCGTAGAAATATGTGGGAGCCATATGAATTTCCAGATTCCTCTATTGGTTATTGATCGGAGAAGTGTCTCGATCATGTCCGCATAATTCACGAACCGTAGGGAGACACACTTAAGGATTCGGCGTTGTTTGAGTAGTTATGGAATGATGAGAATGAGTCCGAATGTTGTTCGGACTCTCGAATGGGATTCAGGATATCACGAGGAGATCCGGAATGGTCCGGAGAATAAGATTCATATAAGGAAAGTCTTGTTTCGGAGTTGGAGAATGGTTCCGGTGTTTTCATCGAGAATGTTCTAGAAAGTTCCGGAATGTCCGACACTCTGGAGGGGAAGGGTACATGAATGTGTTATATCAAGTTGGTATGATTGCATTATGTACTCGATGTCATCGCTGAACAAAATAGAGGGATTAATCAAATCCAAGTTTGAAAAGTCAAACGCCAAGTTTGAAAGTCAAACGACTATTTTTGGAAAGTGGAGAAAGAGGAGGAAACCGAGTTGGGGAGGGACTCCCCTCCCCTTGGCCGGCCCCTCCACCTATAAAAGGAGGGGCAGGGCTCCTCTCCTAGACACACAAGATCCCCGCCTCCAAACCCTAAGCCGCCGGCGCCGCCACCTGCTGCCGCCGCCGCCCTAGGTCAAGCCGCCGCCTAGCAACCCTAGCCGCCGACCAAGATTCCTCCTCGGCGTGTCTAAACCCTAGATCGTCGAGGGCTCTCTCATAGTCCACCATACTCGCTCCGGCTTAAGGCGAAGCCCTGCGAGATCTCCCCTCTACTTTCGGTACCACGCCGTTGTGCTGCCGGAATTGCGAGGAGAGTGCTACAACCTCCGTTGCCTGCTGGAACAAGGGAGAGGAAGGTCTTCGTCGAGTACCGAACGTGTGACCGACTGCGGGAGCGCTGCCGGAACGCAGCGCCGGAAGGATCGTCTACGCGATCTTGAGATCGGGAAGAGTACGACTACATCACCCACGAGAATCCGCTCTCGTTAAACACTTAGGAATCTTCGAGGGTGAGTTATTCCATCGACTCATTGCTACAATCTAGTGGATAGATATTGGCTTGTTTGTTTGTATGCGATAGAATTTTTTTGTTTTCCATGCTACGAAACCCTACAAAACCATCCTCTTCCAAAATCTTAACCACCATCGCGCCCGTAAGATCCACCATAGTGAGAGCCCGATAGGTCCTAGGGCTGACCCCAGAGAGGGTGGAGTGGGGAGGATATTTTGGTGATGGGAGGACTAGGGTTTCCTCCCATGTCGCCCAGGACGAGACACAAGGGAGGAAGGGTCTTCTTTCAAACCTATTGATTCGTGCTTTTATGTGTAAGGAAGAGATGATTAATACCAACTCTTAACCATGTCTGCTATGTATAAAATATAAAATAAAGGTTTTCATAAATCATAGATGATCTCAATAAACTTGTGATTTTCTAGTCGGGAAATTGATCTTACGATTCAATCGAATGAACATATTACACGCGTTCTTTATGTATATGATCTAAAGTGGTACCAAAGCTCGTAAAGCACAATCCATACTTGACGGAGACAGTAGTATGCGACACTTAAATTGTGTCTAATAGTCGTTATAGGAAAAGGTGTATTCACAAACTACAACTACACAAGGGTAGTATCGAGAGATATAAGCAACTCAAAGTCTATATAACAAAATAGTATAAGAATATTTTCACAGGTGTCGTGGGAATGGTCACGGCAGATGCTGCAATTGGCAGCGAGTAGTAGAACGAGGGGCAAGGGCGGCCAGCCATCTGCGGTGCGAGATGAGGGCAAAGACACAGGGTTTTACCCAGGTTCGGCCCCCGGAGGGTAAAGACCTACTCCTGCTAGATTGTATTATGGAGCTGTTACAATGGGCGAGCTCGGCGGCTAGGCGGCGAGTCGCTTGGGTGTATGAGGGAACGTATCTCTACTCACCCTTTAGGGAGGTTTATATAGGCTCACCTCCCCTAGGGTTTACATATCTCAACCGATTCGGTTACAGCTTTAATAGTCGTTTAACCCAGTCCGACTGGGCCTATCTACTCGCCTGGGCCTTCAGCTTCCAGTCGCTCGGTACCTTGCTGGGCTTCGATCCACTCGCCGTTCTGCAGGCCCACTCGCCAGCTCTCGGGCCAGTCGGAAACGCCCTGCTGGGTATACCCCAGTAGGCATATCCCCATCAGTAGTCCCCGAGGCCGTCGTCGATTGGGCGTAAGTGGCTGCTGGCAGTCGGAGTATACGGCTTCAGAGTAGGCATCCAGTCGAATCGTCGGCGGGCTCCTGTATAAAGGAGGAAATCCGGTGAACCAAGTCGCGGCTTGGGCAAGTCGAGTCGGCGGGACGCGGCCATAGTGATTGACCTGGCGAGCCGAGTGGCTGGAGTTGGACCGTCAGACGCGGTCAAACTAGCTGTTGGAGTAATCCAACGGTAACTTTCGGCGTAATCATCGCGCGGTAACGGCCTCCTGATTTGGCGGGTAACTCCCGCTATATAAGAGGAATGGCAGGCAATCATAGAGCCAACTGCCCACCACTTCTTCCGAGTGCGCGCATTTTCCTTCCTTTGCTCCGCGATCCAGTCGACCCGAAATCCTCCGATCTCTAACCAACCTCTCGGCCATGGCCCTTTCCACCGAACCATGGGGTAGGTCCAAGTGTACGAGGGTGCAGCTGGCCTCTTTCGAGGAGGCCGGGATCCTGCGAGCCGACTGTTGGCGCATCCCCGCAGCCGGAGAAACGACCCCAAACCCGCGAGAGAGGGAATTCGTCTGTTTCACCAGTCATCTCGAGCGAGGGCTAGGGTTTCCCACGTCCTTGTTCTTCCGGCGCTTTTGCGCCTACTATGGGATCCAACCTTCAGATCTGGGTCCCCACAGCATCGAGCAGCTCGCCATCTTTGTGGCGTTCTGCGAATGCTACTTGGGCTGCCGGCCCTACTTTCCCTTGTGGCAAGATCTGTTCCATGGACGGATCAGCCGCGAGGAGGCAGGCGGCCCAATGCTAGCCGCGGGCGGCTTGACGTTCCAGCTCAAGTCCAAAGCCTCCTTCTTTGACCTGATGCTACCCGCCAAGGCAGCGAGCGACTGGAAAAATTCGTGGTTCTACGTGACCGAGGCGACCCCGGAGGGCGAGGCGGCGATCCCGCGGTACTCCGCTAGTCGTTCGGAGCCGCGCCATCTCCAAGTCGGCAAGCTCCCCGACGACCAGCGGATGGTCGTTGACGAGATGCTCCAGACCATCCGTGGTTTGAAGAAGATGGGCCTCCAAACGATAAATCTGTACAATTGCTGGCTTGGGCGGCGGCTTGTTCCACTCGCCCAGCGCGACCACTACATGTACCAATACACCGGCCGGGGGGACTCGACGAAGGCCTGCCTCGACGAGTGGAGGCTGGAAGATTACCTCCCAGCACTGAAGAAGATTACCCAGGCGGTGTACCTGGATGCGCAGGCCGGGATCGCCCCCTACACCGCGAAGCGTCCAGCTCCAACGGTAATTTCTTTACCTTGTTCGCAGTCGCAGTGTATGCAGTCGTGGTAATCCTGATCCTGTTTGTATCCATCGCAGCTATTCCAGGTGGTCGAAGGGTGGCTCCCTCCTTCGGATGATGAGAGCCCGGGCCCATCCGCCCAGGACGTAGGCGAATCACCACCCGCGAGGGGCAACGAAGACGACGAGGACGAGTCCGAAGAAGAGGTCGCCCCGCTGGTCCGAAAGACCCGCGGGCAACGTCAGCGCGAGATCGAAGCGAGCAGAAGCCTCGAGCGCCATGACGATGACGACGAACTCCCAGAGACCACCTCGCGCCGTCAAGCCACTCCGTCGAAGAGGAAGGAGAAGAAGAGGGAGGCGAGGGCCCCCCTGAAGAAGAAAACGAAGCCGTCGAAGACGGCCTCACCGCCACACTCGGCGAGCAGCTCCGATGCTCCCAGCCCAACTGGTGACGGTGCGCCACCAGCGACAACCGCGCTGGACACGGCGACTATGGAGGTGCCGCTGGCCTCATTGCCTCCGCCATTCACCCCAGTCTCCGGGCTGGGGGAGGCTCCGGCCGCGGCGGCTTCGCCGCGCAGGGAGGCTCCGGCTGCGGCGGCTTCACCTCGCAAGGAGGCTCCAGCTGCAGCAGCTTCGACTCATGAGGAAGCTCCCACCGAGGATGTCCTAGAGGCGCCGGCTGCAGCCTCAACGACGAAGAAGCCGTCCGTGTCTTGGGCACACGATGTCCTGGAACTGGGGCTCAGTCGCCGACTGGGCCCTGAACTGGAAAAACCGGCCGGCCTTTGTACGGGGCTACATTTCATCCCAGTCGCCCACCCCTCCTTATTTTCCATAACTATTTCGATTGTCTTTGTTGATTCGATTAATGCGCAGGACCGGAGTGAAAAGGATGGGCCATCCGACCGTGGCCAAGGTGCCCTCCGCCGCTAGCGAGGAGGATCCTTCACGCAAGAGGAAGGCGGACGAGGTCGTCGCCTCAGCGGATGGCAGTAAGAAGGCCAAGGGCGACGACATTGTCACCATCTCTGACGATACGGCGGCCGCGCCGGCCGAGCCCGCGGTGGAGGCAGCCGCGTCTACGAAGGAACCCGTGGCGGAGGCGACCTCCCTTGGAGCGGGTGCCTCCATCGCTACCTTCCCCCGCTTCGTGACCAAGGCGGCCACGGCGAGTGGGGTTGCGCCCTCAAGCCACGCTCCTGGGACCGCCGATGCTGAAGTCGACCAGCGTCGTGGGCACACGCCAGCGTTACTCACGTCCGTGGACGCGATCCAACTCCACGGCATGCTTGGCGCAGCCATCCAGGTACATCCAGTCCCCGAGGATCAGGTCGGTGTTTTGCAGCAGCGTGATTCTTATAATTTCTTGTCTTTTATTTTCGTATCCAGTCCCCGAGTGCGTACTCGCTGAATTTCAGCGAGTGGGCACTTGGGAATTTATTGATCGCCAGTCCCCGAGTGCGCACTCGCTGAATTTCAGCGGGTGGGCACTTAGGAATTTCTTGATCGCCAGTCCCCGAGTGCGCACTCGCTGAATTTCAGCGGGTGGGCACTTAGGAATTTCTTGATCGCCAGTCCCCGAGTGCGCACTCGCTGAATTTCAGCGGGTGGGCACTTAGGAATTTCTTGATCGCCAGTCCCCGAGTGCGCACTCGCTGAATTTCAGCGGGTGGTCACTTAGGAATTTCTTGATCGCCAGTCCCCGAGTGCGCACTCGCTGAATTTCAGCGGGTGGTCACTTAGGAATTTCTTGATCGCCAGTCCCCGAGTGCGCACTCGCTGAATTTCAGCGGGTGGCACTTATGAAGTTCATTTTAACTGACTTTTTCGGTGATGTGCAGGGTCTGTAGCTTGAGTCAGCGGACCGATTGGCCGCGAAACAGCGCGCGGAGAAGGAGCTGGCCATCGTCCAGGAGGCGAACAAAGGTCTTCAGGCTGTTGCTGAGAAGGCAGATCAAGCTCGCCAGGGGCTTGTCCCCGCTGGTGAGTTAGAGGCAGTGCGGTCTGCTTTGGGTGCCACTGAACAACGGATCGCTGACCTCGAGCGCGAACTGCGGGAGGCGAGAGAAGAAGCAAGCTTGGCGGACGGGCGAGCTAAGGCCGCCATTGTGGCCGCAGCGGAGGATCGCAAGGTGTCGGAAGTCCTTATTGCTGGGCTTCAGGACGACCACACGTCGCTTCAGTGCTTCATCACGAGACTCGCCCGCCCGCTGCTTGGTGAGTGCTTCTTCCCTTTCTTATGGTTGTGGTTTTTGTGGTGTCCATCATACTCATCATTGTCTTTTTCTTCGCAGGTCGCATCATTGATAGTGACGAAGAGGCGAGCTCGCTCGACGCACGGCAGTGCGTAAGCATGCTCGTCGACTCGGCGACGCTGTCAGCGACCTGCATCCGCGCCTACCTCCAAGAAATATCACCCACGGAGGTGATTCCCAGCGACCTCGTTGAGGTGTGGAAGTACTTGGAGAAGGCACCCGCGGTCGTTGAATTTATGACGCGATCAGCGTTTTGGCGTGGAGCATCGACGGCCCTGAGCCTTGGACTCGCCCACTTCCCCGAAGACTTCGACATCGACGATGTGACGAGTGGGTACCCATCGTCAACTGGCGCGGTGGATCTGTCCGAGGTTCTCAAGTTGCAAGAGCGTGCCGCCACGTACTCGGAGCGTGTCTGGGCGATGGGAGACCTCCTTCCATACCAGGAGACGGTCGTCGCGCCGAACGACCCCGAGCCGCCGCATCGTGACTTCAAGGTCGAGCAGCCTTTTCGCGCGGCGATGGCGGGTGAACTGACGACGTATCCATCAAACCCGTACACCGCGTTCATCCGTAATCGCCGGGATGCTGGCGAGTCATCATCGAAGCCTGCAGAGTAGGGTAGTTTGCCTTGAAGCGTTAGCAGCAGTTCTGCCACGCGGGCATATTTTGTAACATAAGACAATGCAATATGCGATTGAATGGGACGTCGTGTCTATTTTGGTATTTGTTTGTGTGCTTTGGATTGATTTTGGACGAGTCCCCGAGCGCGTCCGCCGTTTTGTGGGGTTTACCTCGTATATGATGTATGCGTTGTTATCATGTGTTTTGTTGCTTTGGTCGACTCGCCCGAGCTCGGAGAGCCAGTCGCAAGGCGACTCCCTTGAGTGCTCTGTACTTTACCGTTTTCCCGTATGCGAACGAAGTCGGGTGGCCGAGTCCCCGAGCGTGGTACTTGGTAGTTCAAGGCGCGACTCGAGGGTGGTTGAGGACTTAGCGCGTTGGTGTGAGCGCGTCACTCCTGCCTGGCCCGTGGGGTCAGTCGCGTGGCGTGTCCTGGGCATGCTCTCTTACTTGGCGTTTTCCCTGACCGCTCGCGACAGACTGGTATTCAGTCCCCGAGCGTGGTACTTAGCCGTTCGAGTCGCTATGCCGAGGATGCGGAGGACCAAGGTCGCTGTGAGAAGCGAGGGCAGTTGTCTTGGCTCGTGAAACCAGTCGGGCTAGGCGACTCCAATGGGGCTCCGGGTTGGCGTTTTTCGTGGACGATGCAAGACCTGAAGTGATTCAGTGCTCTTACAGCACACTACTTAGCCGTGCCGGTCGCTGTACCAAAGGTTGACTTCTGCACTTTAGCATACCGTTGTTATTACGAGTGCGAGTGGCACAAGTCATGGAGAGTAGGCGCAATTTGCGGTAACCGTTTCTTTTATTTCATAGCGACTGGAGAGTACATGTGTGGGGTTCTAGGAGTAGAACTTCCGGAGGAGGTTTACATTCCATGGTCGCTTGACGTCAAGCTCGCCGTCCCCGCGGACGTCGATGAGGTAGTAGGCGTCGTTGCCGAGTACGCGCCCGATAGCGAATGGGCATTCCCACGGAGGGGAGAGCTTGTGCATGCCCTTCTTGTCCTGGATGAGGCGTAACACCAGGTCGCCTTCCTGGAAGGTGCGAGCTTTCACCCGCCGGCTGTGGTAGCGGCGGAGTCCTTGCTGGTAGATGGCGGTGCGTGACCGAGCGAGGTCGCGTGCTTCGTCGAGCTGGTCGACCCCATCTTGGCGGGCCAGCTCGTTTGCAGCCTCCGTATAATGGACGACTCGCGGCGAGTCGTGTTCGAGGTCGGTGGGCATGACAGCTTCGGCGCCGTAGACCATGAAGAAGGGAGTGAATCCCGTCGATCTGTTAACCGAGGTACGGATTCCCCAGATGACGGAGGGCAACTCCTCGACCCAGCACCCGGCGGTGCGCTCGAGTGGTACTTGGAGTCGCGGCTTCAGGCCGTGGAGGATGCTTTGGTTGGCCCGTTCCGCCTGGCCGTTGGATTCCGGGTGGGCGACTGACGCGAGGTCGAGCCGGATGTGGTGCTCTTCGCAGAATTCGGCCATGGCTCCCTTGGCGAAGTTGGTGCCGTTTTCCGTGATGATACTGTTTGGGAACTCGTAGTGATATATGAGCTCGCGTAGGAATTTAGTGGCGGTCTTCCCATCGCATTTCCGGACTGGCTTGGCCTCCACCCACTTAGTGAATTTGTCGACGGCGACTAGCAGGTGGGTGTAGCCGGAAGGGGCTTTCTTGAAGGGGCCTACCATGTCCATGCCCCATACGGCGAATGGCCAGGTAATGGGGATTGTTTTGAGCGCCGATCTCGGTACGTGCGTCTGATTGGCATACTTCTGGCACCCGGCGCATCGCTGGACGATGTCGACAGCGTCGGCGTGTGCGGTGGGCCAGT
This sequence comes from Avena atlantica, assembly GCA_910589765.1. Taxonomy (NCBI): domain Eukaryota; kingdom Viridiplantae; phylum Streptophyta; class Magnoliopsida; order Poales; family Poaceae; genus Avena; species Avena atlantica. Next base: position 31,221,658 of record OU342733.1, read on the forward strand.
AGAAGCCGTGTCGCATAGCCTTGGCGACCAGGGAGCGAGCGGCGGCGTGGTGGCCGCAATCACCTGAGTGAATGTCGTGGAGGATTTTGCGTCCTTCAGCCGGTTGGACGCAGTGTTGGAACACGCCGGTGACGCTGCGCTTGTATAGCTCGCCGTCGATGATGGTGTAGGACTTGCATCGACGAGCGATCATTCGAGCGTCTGTCTCGTCTGCTGGCAGGGTGCCGGCTTCCAGGTAGGCGATGTAGGGCTTGGTCCAATCGTCTGGCTCGGTGACGAGTGCGACCAAGGCTGCCTCTGGTTGGAGTGGGACTCCGATGTCGATCTCCCTCGAGGGAGAGACTGATGGTTTGGAGATTGTGTCGAGGAACACGCCGGCGGGTGGTGCGAGTCGAGCCGACCCGATGCGAGAGAGGGCGTCGGCCTCCTCGTTTTTCCGCCTGTCGATCCACTCGACCGAGTAGCCGGTGAAGTGGCCGCCCAACTTGTCCATCGCTTGGCGGTACGCCGCCATGGTAGGGGAGACGGCGTCGCAGGTGCCGGCGACTTGCCCCGCGACGAGGTCGGAATCTCCGTAGCAGCGGAGGCGATTGACGTTCATCTCCTTGGCGGCTCGCATGCCGTGGAGTAGGGCCTCGTATTCAGCCATGTTGTTGGTGCAGGGCGTGAAGTCGAGGCAGAGGATGTAGCGGAGCTTGTCGCCCTTTGGTGAAGTCAACACTATCCCTGCTCCTGCACCGTCCGCGTTCTTGGAGCCGTCGAAGTGCAGGCTCCAGTAATGGAGGTATGGCATCTTCTCTGGCTGCTGGGCCTCCTCCCAGTCAGCGATGAAGTCTGCCAGCGCCTGCGACTTAATCGCCTTTCGTGGTTCGTATTTGATGTTGTGGACGCCGATCTCGACGGCCCACTTGGCGACCCGCCCGGTCGGTTCACGATTGCGGATGATGTCTTGCAGTGGCGCTGAGGATACGACCGTGATCGGGTGTTCCTGGAAGTAGTGCGGCAGGCGCCGCTGAGCCCTGAAGACCGCGTATACTAGCTTTTGGTACTGTGGGTACCGCTGGCGCGACTCGGTGAGGACCTCGCTGATGTAGTACACCAGCCGCTGAACCGGGCGCTCCTTTCCTTCCTCTGGTCGTTCGACGACCATCACGGCGCTGACGACGCGCTCGGACGCCGCGACGTAAACCAGCATGGGTTCTTTGTCGGCGGGGGCGGCGAGTAGTGGTGCGGCGAGTAGCACCTTTTTGAGGTCGCGGAGCGCGTCGTCCGCCTCCTTGTCCCACTGGAAGGTAGGGTTCTTGCGCATCAGGCGGTATAGGGGCATCGCCTTTTCGCCCAGGCGGGGGATGAAGCGACTAAGAGCCGCTACTCTCCCGGCCAGCTTCTGGACGTCGCGCAGGCACTCGGGTTTGCCGAGCCGGGCGATCGTGTCGATCTTTGTTGGGTTCGTCTCGATCCCTCGTTTGGAGACGACGTACCCCAGTAGTTGTCCGGCGGGTACACCGAAGGTGCACTTGCCTGGGTTGAGCTTTATCTTGTACCTTCGCAGGTTGGCGAAGGTTTCCGCCAGGTCGGCGAGTAGGTCGCCTTGGCGAGCGGACTTTACGACCACGTCGTCGATGTAGACGTGGATGTTGCGGCCAATTTGGCTCGCGAGGCATTCTTGCATGCACCGCTGGTAGGTCGCCCCGGCGTTCTTGAGGCCGAAGGTCATGGCGGTGTAGCAGAAGGCTCCGAATGGCGTGATGAACGCCGTCTTCTCCTCGTCTTCGACAGCCATTTTGATCTGGTTATACCCAGAGTAGGTGTCGAGGAAACATAGCGACTCCGAGCCCGCGGTTGAATCGATTATCTGGTCGATCCGTGGGAGGACGAACTGCTCCTTTGGGCAGGCGCTGTTCAGGTTTGTGTAGTCGATACACATTCTCCAGGTCCCGTTTTTCTTCTCGACCAGGACTGGGTTTGCCAGCCACTTGGAGTACTTGATTGGCCGGATGAAGCCGGCAGCGAGTAGGCGCTGCACTTCCTCGGCGATTGCTCGACGGCGTTCTTCATTGAAGGGCCGTAGCGACTGCTTGACAGGTCGCACTTTGGGGTCGGCGTTCAGTTTGTGCTCAGCGAGCTCCCTAGGGACACCTGGCATGTCGGAGGGTTTCCATGCGAAGATGTCCCTGTTCTCACGGAGGAACTCGATGAGCGCGCCTTCCTATGCTGGGCTCATGCCTGTCCCGATCGTCACCGTCTGGCTGGAGTCGCCTGGGACCAGCTCGACGGTGCGGGTGTGCGTCGTTGCCTCAAAGGTTGAGGTGTTTGCGCCCTCTGAGTTGGGCTTCTTGAGTATTGTGGGGTCGTCGTTGTTGACCCCGCTCGCGTATTTGGCGAGATCGTTGGCGTGGTTGGTCTCTGTCGCGATGACGGCGTCGGCGAGCTCGGCTCCTTTGGCCTCGCACTCGGCGGCCATGTCGGGGTCGCCGTTGATGGTGATGACGCCGCACGGCCCAGGGAGCTTCATCGCGTTGTACGCGTAGTGGGGCGCTGCCATGAATTTAGCGAACGCCTGGCGCCCCAGGACGCAGTGGTAAGGGCTGTCGAAGGGCACCAGCTCGAAGACGATCCGCTCGGTGCGGAAGTTTGCCGGTGTGCCGAAAGTGACTGGCAGCGTGACCTTGCCAACCGGGTACGCCTTCCGACCGGGGACGATGCCGTGGAACGTGGTGTGGGTCGTCTCGATCATCGACTGCGGGAGCCGCAGCCGCCTGAAGGTGTCGAGGTAGAGGATGTTGATGGAACTACCGCCGTCCATCAGTGTCTTGGGGAGCCAGTAGTCGCCAACCTTGGGCTTGACCACCAAGGCGACTTGTCCTGGGTACTCGATGCGCGGCGAGTGATCTTGCCGGCTCCAGGTGATGGGCTGTTCCGACCAGTTCAGGAACTGGGGGACGTCTATTTGGGCCACCACATTGACAGCGACGGCACGGGCGATGACCTTCTTCTCGCGCTTCGTGTTGAAGCCTGTGAAGGTGTGGAGCGAGCCGGCTACTTTGCCGAATTTTCCGCCATTTGGCGGGTTGTTGTCGGGGTCCTCCCGCGCTTGCCGTGCCTTCTCGATTTCCCTGAGGGTGTGGCAGTCGGCGGTGGTGTGCGTTGCGAGCTTCCCTTCCCTGCTATGGAACGCACATGGTTGGTTAAGGAGGGCCGCGGGATCGAACCTTGGCTTGTTCTTGTAGTTGCCGCCATCGCGGCGTTGCCCTCCGTCGCGGCGGTAGCTCTTGGGCTCGCGCTGCGCGTGCCCGGCGTTGGCGACGAAGTCGACTCGCCCGTCACTGCGGCGCTTGCCAGTGAGGCGAGTGCCGCTGTAGCGTAGGTCGGTTCGACGTCCGCCGTCGTTGCCGCTCGTGCGGCGTTGCCCTCCTGACTCGTCGTCAGTTTCCTGGTTTGGATCTTCCTCGGCGTACCGTTTGGCGATCTCGAGGAGGTCGGGGATGTTGTCGAGTGTGCGGGAGTGTCGTTTGAGCTTGGCGACTAGAGGCTCGTAGCGGCACGAGGTCTTGAAGCAATGGATCGCGGTGTCCGGGTGGATGCCGACTGCGTTGTACCAAAGCTCTTGCCACCGTTGGACCCAGTTGCGGGTCGACTCGCGGGGTCCTTGGACGCACCGTTCCAGGTCCTCAATAGTGGTGGCGCGGGTGTAGGAGCACTCGAAGTGCCTAACGAAGGCGTCGCGCATTTCCTCCCAGGAATCGATACTGTCCTGGGGGAGAGTGTTGATCCACTGCCTGCACGTCCCCTCCATCATCAGGGGGAGGTAACGGGCGGCGAGTAGGTCAGTGTGACCCGCGATCCCCATTGCCATGAGGTACGTGTCGAGCCAGACGGCGGGGTCGTACGAGGAGTCGTATTTTTCTATCTCCTTTGGCGCCTTGAAGTTTGGCGGGTACTTCTCGCCTCGGATCATTGGTCCGAAGCACTTGGGCCCGAGTCGACTGAGCGACCCCATGGGCTCGCCGTCGCGGCGATTAGTTAGGGTGTGCCGCAAGTCGTCGGGCTGGCGTGCGCGCCAGTTTTGGTTGTTGATGATGTGGGTGCGGGCGTCGATGGGTTGCCCGTTAGCGGCGACGAAGTTGGTCGCCGGCCTAGGGTCGTTGGTGGAGAGTGCCGCGTTCGTGGGTCGGTGTTGGAGCTGCAGTGGCTCTGGTGGCGGGCAGTTGAGGGTGTTTGCCGCCGCTGGGCGGCCGCTGGAGGCCGCTCTGCTTCCCGAGGAACGCGAGTATACTCGACCTTGTGAGTCGGCGCCCGCTTTTTGCTGCTCGACGGCCTTCGCGAGCAGGGCCCTGACGTATTGGATCTGTAGGGCGCCATCGCCGGTGGCCGTGATGCTGTCGGCTGCTGCTCGTCCTGCCACGAGGTTGTCCATCAGGGTGGAGAACAGTGGGAGGCCGTTTGCGTCTCGCTCCCGTGAGGAGACTACTATCCGCGGCTGGTCCCTGGGAGGGGTGCGGTTGGGTGGAGGTGGGGCGCCCATCGCCGTTGATCCTGGTGGTGGCCGGGCGCTTCCTCCTGGTGGCGCGTTCTCGCAGATCGCGCGCTCGGCCACGCGGGCCGGGTCGTTTTCGTCGTCGAAGTTCAGGGCACGCCCTTGAATGGTGGGGTTCAGGCGTGACCTGATCCGCTGCTGGTGGTAGCGTGACAGCTCCTGCGCCGTCACCTGCTCGAGGTGAAATTTTTCGCGCTCGGCTTGCTCCTTGCGCACCGCCTCCGCCAGTTTCAGGCGGAGTTCCTCGACCTCCATTGTCGTGGCGTTAGGAGGGATTGGGGTGGAGAACGGATCCTCCGGCGGATCGGCGCCGGTGGCCATGTAGGCCGCGGCGTGGCGACCGGTTCCATCGCGGAGGTCGGCGGAGTTCTCTGACCCGGAGTCGAATTCGAAGATCCCGAGGATGGAAGGGTCCTCGAAGTCTCCCGCGTTGGAGACTTGGGCAATGGAGCCCGCGGACGAGGCCGCGGTGATGGATCCGGCGAGTGACGCCGGGGTCGCCGAGTCGGCGTCGTCGGTGAGGGCCGCATCTTCTGCGGCCGCTGAATTCCCGGCCACGTTGCTGTGGGCCGAGTTGTACTCGGAGGCGAGGCGGTGGATCGTGCGGATCTGGCTCTCGGAGAGCCGATCGCGTGGCGGCGACTCGCGGATGCGAGCCGAGTCCTCCGAGACGATGACGTCGGTGAGGCCGACGAAGAGGCTGATCGTGCCGATTGGCAGGATCACGCTGTGCGTGACGGGTCGCGCCGCCGGGACGTAGCTGCTCGGCAAGATCTGGAGCATCTCGCCGATCGCTATCATGCGGCCGGTGGCGACCGTCTCGTTGATGGGCAGATTGGATCTCGCCGCAGAACACCGGCCAGACCGGCCAGGCACCACGGTGGGCGCCACTGTCGTGGGAATGGTCACGGCAGATGCTGCAATTGGCAGCGAGTAGTAGAACGAGGGGCAAGGGCGGCCAGCCATCTGCGGTGCGAGATGAGGGCAAAGACACAGGGTTTTACCCAGGTTCGCCCCCCCGGAGGGTAAAGACCTACTCCTGCTAGATTGTATTATGGAGGTGTTACAATGGGCGAGCTCGGCGGCTAGGCGGTGAGTCGCTTGGGTGTATGAGGGAACGTATCTCTACTCACACTACTGCAGAATAGGCCATCAGTGACAGGCTCAAAACGCACATTAGTGACAGGCAAAGTGCCTGTCACTAATGACTAGTCACTGGTATAAGGTTACTAGTGACGGGCAGGTGCCTGTCACTAGTATGTGTATCAGTGACAGTCATTTCCGAGTGCCTGTCACTAGTATGTTTGAATTAGTGACAGGCAAAAATCATGCATGTCACTGGTTGCGATCGGGGGCCGCAGCCCTACGAGGTTTTTAGTGACAGGCTGATTATCATGCCTGTCACTGGTTTGTATTTTGATAATAAAAAAAAATAATTGTTTTTCCCTAAATATTCAGGGATAGCATAGTAAATAGATTTTCCACAAATATTTCAGATAGCATAATATAATATTATTCCAATAATACATTCACATATACAAATATGACATAAGTTTTGCATAGATAACACAATGGCATAGGACTAAGCCTGTGCAAAAAGTGAAACCGGTCACACCAGCCAAAAATTTCCTAGTTCAATATCATTCACAAATCCAATCTAAACTTTGAAACTAGTACAAAATTTTGAACTAGCACAAACCGGTGAAACCGGACACACCGTTTTTGCCCAGGCTTACATAGGACCATCGTCCACAAAAATTTGGCTTAGCCTGTTTCCTCGCCTTTGAACTCCAAAGATTATGTTAGACCCACATGACGCAGAAGAATTACCAACATATATGGCATGTTTAAGTACCCTCGAGCAGACCACCACACCTATCTGCAGAAATGAGAAAACACTAAATAGTTTAGACATAGTATTTATGTACCCAACACTAAGATGTGAGTATGTACTAACTAGCATCAGCTGAGGATAAAAGAAAGTAGAACCCCAAAGCAGGAAATGAATAGTTTTGCAATAACAAGGAACTGTTGCAATTTGATCTGTTTTTGCATGAATCATATTGTTTGCAAAGTCCCTTTTAATTTAGATGGTCGTCTGATATGTGCATACTTGATGCATTTGACACTGTTCTTTTTGCATCTTCTTTTCAACAATATGCATGGGCAGATATAGTACAGGTCTAGCTATATGAACATACTGTACATCTGGGATGCACTCTCGAATTGTTGTCAGGGTGTGGCCAGGGGTAGTTTTTCTTCTTTGGTAATATATGTTTAGATCTGGATTACGCACATGAAGTTACAAGGGCAGTTTTGGTCAACTTAATTTTCTCATTGGAAACATGTTTCATCTGGTTCTAAGCACTATTATATGATTTCTTACAGTTCCATCAAATTTAGCAATTGGTATTTATGTTAAGCTGAGGTTGGGTTCTGAATTAACAAATATATCTTGGCACATCACATATTTGTTATCCATTTAGTACTTTAATATTTTCTTCCTTGCATTGCCATGCTATATTGGAAATTAGATATGGAACATAGAATCTGATGGAAGGAAGCTTCACTGATTATATGTACCACATGCATAGTATCATAGTGAGAATCCAAAATACATTTAGTTATGATTCGCTGCCAAACGAATCCAATTCAGAGATGTTTTGAAATTGGTCTTAACTACCCAAGCTAAAGCTAACATCAAAGAAAGATTACAACAGTGAATCTTCTCAAAATTCTTATACCATGCTACACTATTTTTCGGTACGCTATATCTCTATATATACCACATACAATATTCCGTTGTGCAGGCTATATTTTTTATACAATTCTATGATAGCCTTATACATGTCCAGTATATCTTTAATGTGATTTTCTTGCACCGTATTTCAGGGTTTCTATTTTCATCAAAACTAATATTAAAAGACCCAGAGGGTCTAATCCCAGCAGTCTGAACCGTACGATGCGAATATCGAACGTCCAAAAATTGCGCCGTCTTTATCGGCTCAATGCCGCTAGCGGACAATCCCGCGACTCCTCTTCCCTTCTTTTTTGTTTCAGAGCAGACCGTTCTGCCATTGCCATCCTCGGACGCCAAGCTACCGCCACACACGCCCCTGACCAAGCACGCGAGCCCACCCCGCCCCCGCAGGCCCGCGAGCACCCCCCAGCAGCGCCGTCCACCGCCGCACACGCCCCTGCCTGCGCCGCCCCATTCTGCGCACGACCAGGCACGCGAGCCACCCATCCCCCCCGCAGCGCAGGCCACCGCCTCCGCCCCTGCCTCTCACGACCCCGCCCCCGCAGGCCCGCGAGCACCCCCCCCCCCCCCCCGGGGGGGGCAGCGCAGGGCAACGCCTCCAGCCCCCGCCGGCACGCGAGGCCACGCTGATTTGTTTAGTTGATTTGATGATCCTTTTTTTTCGAAATTCTTATTATTTGTCATCAAAGATTTATTGTTCAGAACCTGCTAATGGTCTGGGTTCACATATGTTTACTTTTCATTGTCCGATATGCTTAGAATCAGCATGTTCGCCCATTGTAAATAATTTTCTCTGATTGGTTTCTTGTACTTTTTTCAGCTCAGGTGTGTTCGCCTATAGTGATTTTTGATTTTGTTGTCGCCAATGGAACATGGAGCAACCTGTTCATCAAGGAGCTGGTTATTTATCAAGTCGTGATTTCTTCTCTTAACAGTGGCTGATCAAGTTTTTGCTACTATGAAGATAATATTCAGAACTTTAGTAGTACAATTTACGTTTTTGCATCTGGCCAAATCAGAATCCTGCTCTACATATATGTATAGGGAGAGGTAAATCACCAAATCCGAATCAAGCTCTCTGAATGAGAAGAAATTAGTTCACATTTGGAAGCTATCTGATGAACTCGAGTAGAGTTACACCAGACAGCCTACCATTGCCCTTGATGCAGAACTAGAGTCCTACTTTTAAATTTTTGCGGGTGTACTGATATTTTGTAAATTCTGGGAGCACGCTTTGATGCTACATGCTCAGGCTGTAGAAGTCTATATTCCATCGTGTATTCTACTTTAAGTCCTACAGTTTTTTTACTTGGATCTCTTCAAATTTTACTTGGATCGTGTATTCTACTTTCAGTCACCATCTTATAACTAGAGGCATGCTTTACTGAATTTGGGGCGAGAACCTCATTTGTGGTTTCTCTTATTGCTTTTCTACTTCATATGAGATCAGTAAATAACGGACAAACATGCCATTTCTGTATACCCATGGTGCTACTTGAAGTTATTTTTAGTATACCATGATATTTTTTTTCTGTACACAAGCATGCCAGACTCTAATTCCAAACCGAGGTGAAGAACACTGCACACAGAAATAGGTTTGTACTCCACAAACATCTCTAGATTTCTGCTATTGTCTTTGTATTTAAAATGATTCTTAGAACTAACATATTTGTTTCTAATTGCAGCTTTTGATCAGGCTACCCTTGTAGAGGTTGTTCTCCGCGTAGAGGCTTTAGGCATTCATGCAGAGGAAGAAATAACAAAAGACAGTAATAACCAATGAGTATTCAACTTTTTTTGCAGGAGCTATGATTATGATTATTTCAGGAGTTCATGATGCTTGACACGTTTGCCAGAAAATATGGATATGAGAGAGCTAGCTATTGGAGGCAGAAGATCATAAGCTAATTTGCATATATGGAATTGTTGAGAGATTTATTTCAATAATCAACACGACTGAACTCACGTATTTCCATGCGAAGAATGTATAGCAACTTTTTTCTAAGATAAAAAATTAAAAATATTATTGTCTATTTTTCCTGTTTAAGTACACCAGTTTGGTTGTATATTATTACATGAAGATGATAGGGACAATTTTTCAATTTTGAAGTAACTAGCTACTGGAATAGATGTATGATGGTGTTACTTATGTATCAGCATATCAACCCAGTATAAACTCGATTAACAATTTGCAGAGACAAAGAATCAAGGAAAAAGAAATAAACAGAATAAAATGCCACATACCTCATTCTGGGATCATGCATGCTTGATCAATTGGGTTGCAACCACCTTTGTACGTGAATCATGAACCTCCGGCGAGTCATCACCGCCATGGAAAACCCCAGATTCCGAGGCGACCTCTGTGTTGATGATTTTTGCGAAAATGCCTTGGATGCGTGTAAACTCTTTTTTTCGGTCAAATGGATTGGACTCGAGATGAGTACCAAACAACTGAATATCTACACCTTTGTTTAAACTTTTCTGTGACCTCACAAACATGTCCATATGGTAGCAGAGATGGTAGCCACATGACACGCTATCTTGCTGCTGTGTACAACTAACATCTTTATAATGCTTAAAGCGTACACGACCTCCACCTTTTTTTGGCACAATTCCACCTCTAAAACTATGTTCGAAGAGAGCATCATCCAGAATCTTTGACAGCACACTATAATCCCTTTTGAACTTGTTTTTCAGTGAATCCAAGTAAAAAGCCTTGCATTCCTTCACCATGAGGATAATAAGAACCCAGTGACCTCTACACAAACATGTGAACAATCCTAGTAAATTAATCCTTCGTGAATAATAAACAACCCAAGTCCAATGCAAAGCAAAGGCTGGAAACTGAATAATGAACAGAAATAAATATATCTACATTTAGAAAAGCAATTAAGACCGAGTAGGACTTACATTGGATTGTAGGGCACTAGTATGTACCTCTTGTCCTTGTTATTTTGCAATGCAGGTAAGATGCACTCTCTCAAAATAATCTCAACACCTTCATCGGAGCTTAGGTTGTTGTCGTGCATGTGATAAGGATCAGCAACTCCGACATTGGCAAGTTCTTTATTCTGTCTAGTCTCTCTAACCAGGTATAACGCCCATAGCCTAACAAGGGAGGAATCCAGCAAGTCTAAGTTGAACATTCTAAAGATCTCGGGAAACTCCAGATAGAACTTGTCTGCCGGATATTTGGTCACAAAGTGGTGGTAATCCTTTGGAACCATAGCCGTGTAATGTGAGGCATGACCTTCAAGACTTTCTAGCTCCGTAATATTCCGATGCAGAGCCTTCATATCGACAGAAAGGCTCTTGAACTCATCCATTGGTACCAAGCGCTCGCCGCGGATGTGATATTTCCGCCATTGACCACTTTCTCGCTCTCCTTTTGCGTTCGTTGATCCATAAGATAATGATTTTTTTAACCTTTTATCATTTTTTTCCACCTTGTCTTTCTTCCTCTTTCTTCTTACATGTTGCGGTTCTGGAGATGTTGCCTCATCAGGAGAGTTCCTTGTTTTAGCGGCACCATGCTTAGGACCCACATACGAATTAGACCCAACCCCTTGGTCTTTGCCCATGTCATCCTCATCGCGTTGAGCTCCATCCAAGTCGTCATATGTTAGAGGGGCACAAATACCCAATTCATTTGCTGGGGTGGTTGTCTTGCTCGAGTTCTGCAGAGTTGTGCGAGTGGATTTTCCCACCAACTTTATCGCATCCCTTGGCCACTTCATGATATATCCCTTGCATTGTCCTAGTTTGTTGCAACCCGGCTCGGGGTGGCGGCCGTCAACATCCAAATCATTAAAGGGGTCAAGCACCTTATTCACCTCAACCTTTGCCATGTCTGCTGGTAAATCCACACAATGTAGCTTGTTCTCCTTGGTCAGTGGATGCACTCGCCCGTGTGCAACCGTTACCATCTTCCCATCCATCATGGGTGCCAACAGATGGCAGGGAGTAAGGTCCTGCAAGGAATAAGTTGCAACAGTGAATGTTAGATTACAAAGAATTAAAATATTATTGTCGACACAATTTTATTCACATCTATATCCTTACAGTGATGTCTTCTAATGGATTCAGCGTCCCTGTTGGGATGCGAGAGACAAACGAGCTACTATTGATTTGTCCACCAATACTGGGTGACTGTGTATGCGCGTCACGAGGGATGAACTGATTGGAATTTGACTGTGTATGCAGATCATGAGGGATCAAAATATTCGTATTTGGATGCAGTGGTTGATGTCCTTGTTCTGCCAATATACGCCTCACCGTCTCTGCGGCAACAACCTTGGCAACCGCTGCCACCCGCTGGTCAAAATCAACCTGTAGACGGGCAGTGCATCTGGCTCTCCTCCTATCGCGGCCAACCTCCTTATCTTCAGGAAAATATTCCTTCCAAGAAGCCCCATTCCCCACGCCTCTCACACTGCCTCGATGCTCCTTCCCGCCAAGGGCTTTTGCGAGAGGATCCTCCCACCTCTCGCAGTCAACTGAATCCAGGGAGCTCTGAGTTTGAGACTCTTTCTGCACCAAGTTTGATTTAAGTTAGTTAATTAACAAGTGTTCGATATCACAGGCAATGACTGAAAACAATGAGAGCATACACTATGACTAGTGATCAATGAATTTTCTTCTGGGCGTTTGGTGCATGGACACAAAATTTTTCAGAAATGTTATATGCTACACTGTTGTGATTTCTTACAAACAATCAACTGATCAATATCATGTAAGAGTGGTCAAATATGCTACAGATTATGCAAACTTATGTAAGTTGAGCTTGGAACAGTAATTATATAAGAACGGTTCCAACTTTACCATGAGCTTATCGTGCACGTCCACGAGTTTAATGGATTTGAAGACCGGTTCCCCCGTCACCGGGTCATAAGATGCACGGGCCCTCACAAAATCCCTTCCTCGACCTGCCTCGATGTAGGAGAATGGGGGTTCTTTCCCAGCTGCTACTGCAGCTGCGTCCTCCTTGTCCCATTTTGCCTTCTTCCCTAAATAACCACGGCTACCGAGTTTGTGGTCCAGTGTGTTCAACTCCCGCATTTCCTTTCCCTTAGAGCTCTTCTTCGTGAAATCATCACCTGAATGACTTGCAATGAACTGTTTCCAATCCTCCTCTTCAATCTTTGGCCATTTCTTCTTGATCACTTCCTCAAAATCCTTGTCCTTCATCTTATTCGCCGTGTTGCGCCATGTATTCAAGGCTTTGGTCATCGTGCCAAGTGCTTTATGTCGAACCTTTTTTTGCATTTCAGCATTTTCAAAAATATAACGGTTGAACAGCCTGTTGAAGAGCATTTCTCTAAGGTTCTCCTTATCCTTTGCCCTTATGTCCGTGCATGTGATCTTCACGGTTTCACGAACGATGCAGCCTACGGCAATACTAAAACCCTTTGCATGCTTGATAGGACTGACAGGAACTCCTCTGCCATCGATTCTAGTGATTTTGAAGGTATCATTGGTCAGCTCATTCGGCTTCCTAGGCTTGCAGACCCTTTTCTCCTTCGATGGTTGTTCTTGTGACTTAGTTTCTTGTGCGGTAACTTCTTCAATTTCAGAATCAGAAAATGAATCAGAATCATCAGCAGATGAGTCGTAGCTGTCAGATGATTTTTCCATTCCTACAGAATTCAGTGTTTAGATCATTGATCACTAACTCAAACCACCTTGACCAAACTAGCTAGCAGTCAACGGTTATTTAGTCAAACCTATAGAGATACAAAGATACAAATGGGACATTAGTAAGCAGTAAGTACAAAAAGGCTTAGTTAAATAACTACAGTTTTAAAACATTGACATGCTAAAAAAAACTTTGATATATATTATGTTTGTCAGGTTATTAGAAATACCGATGGAGATCAGTGATACAACTTGATTTGAGAGAGTACAGAGAAAAAAATACTCCTAGTATGCTGGTCTGCTGTGTTCTGTAATCAAAATAGGAGTATAATAGAAGTAGCCACGATCATCTCTATAATAGAAGTATCTCAGAACGGAAAATGCAGGAAGTTGTGCACTGCGCAAAAATACTCTCTGTCTACTGTATTTCTTTTTGTTCTTCAGTGTTCTTCAGAGAAACTAGATCGTGAGAGAGTGTGTGAGATTGAGAGAGATCCAGTGATCGCAACTACACTTGGTAATACGAACCTGCTGGGACGCGTCGGCGGCGGGAGCCCAGTGATGCGTCGGCGGCGGTGGTCTTGCTGGTCCTCGAGCAGCGGCGTCCACGCGTCGGGGGGACAGCCGACTGGGAGTTCGGATGCAGGGCGGCGTCCTCGGGCGGCGGGAGGCCTGTGACGCGTCGGCGGCGGTGGGCTTGGTGGTCCTTGGGCGACGGCGTCCTCGCGTCGGGGGGGAAGGCGATGGGGATTTGGGATGCAGGCGGCGTTGGAAGATGTCCTCGTGTTGGGGGAGTCGTCCTCGCGTCGGGGGAAGGTGCCGCTGCGAGCGACGGCGCTGGAGGGGCTGGCGGAATTGGAGGGGTGGCGGCGGTTGGGGACTAGGAATCGGGGATGGAGATGGGGACGGGAAGGAAGGGGGCAGCCATTCTAGTGATCCAAACTTAATCGGTTTGCCTGACACGAACGTGTTTTTGTCACGTATAATAAAAACCACACGAAAAAAATCACCAAAAATGATGCAAAGTTCATACTCCCTCCGATCCAAAATAGATGTCTTAGATTCGTCCAAATTTTGACAAATCTGAGACATCTATTTTGGGACGGAGGGAGTACAAGATTTATAAAACTTAGAAAAACACAAAATTTAGGAAATATAGGATAGTTCATAATATCTTGCATCGAGAAAATTAGCAAGAGGAACTCAAGATAGATGGATTTGGTGAAACAAGCGTGAAGTAATGCAAGTTTTACTCCGTCGGATCTAGAAGCTTGCAAAGCGAAATTCTCTAGCTACGGTGGATCAAAATAGGTGAGGTTCGTCGGAATGGAACAACCTTGACGATATCTTCAACTTTGTTGTAGAGCTCCGGGGCAGAGGTCGAACTCACACGACGGCACAAACGAGTCTCTTAAAAAAGTGGAGTTCAAACAATGGTTATGATTTTGGAGGACAAGAGGGTACGATACTGGGATATAAATAGTAGTCTGGGTCGGTGTATATGTCCTACTTTAAGTAGGCAACGATCAGAAACAAACGGAATCGAATTCGGACAATTCTAGCCAAAGATATGAGTTTGAATCGTTGTTGGTTTTGATTGAATTGCAAACGAGCAGTACGTACCCATCGTTTTTGGAAACCAATTAGCGATCAGACCCGGTCCTACTCGGATCCATCGCGCGTGTCCAGCGATTAGTACCGACCACCCATTGCTGCAGCCTAGCCCAGCCTAGGAAAAGGACGAGGACACGTCCGGATGGACCGGTCCAGCAAAGGCCGAGAGCAGATGGGCTGTCTAGTGTAGCAAAACTCGATCAGCTGCCTAAAAAAAAAATTTCTAAAACTAGTGACAGTCATTTATAATGCCTGTCACTATAGTTTGCCTAGTTAGTCCCGCACCACATGGAAAATACTAGCGACAGGCATAATTTTAGCCTGTCACTGGTTATGGGGATTCCAGTGACAGGCAACAACCTCAGCCTGTCACTAAATTTTTTTTTAGATGGACGCTTCTTAGTGAAAAGTACTAGTGACAGTCATTTTTGTATGCCTGTCACTAGTGAATCCTTCTAGTGACAGGCTCATCCTTGCCTGTCACTAGGAATGGTAAGTAGTGACAGACATAATTATGCCTGTCACTAACCACTGGAGGCTATAAGCCTTTCTGCAGTAGTGTCACCCTTTAGGGAGGTTTATATAGGCTCACCTCCCCTAGGGTTTACACATCTCAACCGATTCGGTTACAGCTTTAATAGTCGTTTAACCCAGTCTGACTGGACCTATCTACTCGCCTGGGCCTTCAGCTTCCAGTCGCTCGGTACCTTGCTGGGCTTCGATCCACTCGCCGTTCTGCAGGCCCACTCGCCAGCTCTCGGGCCAGTCGGAAACGCCCTGCTGGGTATACCCCAGTAGACATATCCCCATCAACAGGTAATATTCCACATCTGCAACTAGACAAAGCAAGAAAACTTGTCTCTCAACGAGCCGTGAACGGGTGATATTCCAGAGGTTTCAAAGGAAGAAAACTAGTTTCTCACCTCACCTTAGTATTGTTTCCCAAACAAAAAGTGTCTTTGGCCCCGAGCTCCAGGGGTCCTTCCTTTAAAAAAAAAAATCATATGTATAAGTTTTAGAAAATCTGAAAATAATTCTAGACGTTGTTAACTTTGTATCCCACAAGCATGCAAAATTACAACACTAAATTCTTTGTATTATGGACTATATAAAAATGAAAAAATCTACACATTTGTCATTTTTGTGTAGCTCAGAATACAAAGTATTTAAAATTGATATTTCACGTTTGTAGAAAAAAATCTATGGCTACATCTGAATACTTTTTTTACATATTTATGATTTTTGAATTTTTAAAATGGCAGGAGAACTCGTGCTCGGGAGCAAAAAATATCCACTCTTTTCCAAATGGAGTAGAACAATGTTAATGGTCCTCGAGGCTCTTGATCTAGAGTTTTATGTCAACTTCTTGGATGTTGTTAAGGATTAACTTAGTTATGATTTTTTTTGTTTCTACATGTTCGAGAACTAGTCTTATTTAGTGTAATCTTTGGTGAAATATTTTTGTTGCATAAGTCTAAGGAGGCATAACATACCCAAAAACACATGATGATTTGTCTCTTTAATGTTAACTTCATAACCATTCACAAAAACTATAACTATTAGGCTTAATTCTAGAGCTTAACCATGTGGTTTGACAAAATTAGATGTACCTTATGCAAGGTAGGAACATCCTTGACGGGATGGTAATCCTACATGAGATGATTCATGAATTTCACATAGAAGTTCAAGGATGCACTTTTTAAAATTGACTTCGGAAAGGCTTGTGGTGGCAAGGTCAAGTGGTGTTTCCTGCAACAACCGAGAATGATGTGCTCTTCAAAAAGTGGTTGCATGAGTCCATACTTTCGTGTCTCGAGATCGTTAGAGTCAATGATGATGCTGGCCATTACTTCTTCATTTGGGAAAGGCAATATCATCCATGTTATTGAACATCGTGTCTGATATACTAGCCATCCTGATTGAATCACTAAAATGCAGTGATCAAATTGTGGGCGTGGTGCCGCATCTAGTGGATTGCGGTCTCTTTATCCTACAATATGTTGATGATCCGATTGTCTATGTGGAACATGACTATGAGAATACCAAAAATATAACGTTGATACTTTCAGCATTCAAGCAACTTTCAGGGTCTCAAAATCAGTTGTCATAAGAGAGAATTATTTTACTTTGAAGAAGCGTTGGAATCTACCACTTAATAAACTAATTTATTTGGTTGCGAGCAAGGCTAGTGGATTTTGAATTATTTTTGTAGGCTATAAATGTCAAGTGGAAAGAGGTCAAGAGGCGCTATAGAAACAATTGAGCAGCTAAAAAAGAAAAAGTTCTCTCTTTCGAAGGAAGGTTGGTTCTTATCAACTACTCCCCTCGTTTCATAATTGTTGTCTTGGTTTTAGCTCAATTTTGAACTAAAGCCACAACAGGAATTATGGAATGGAAGGAGTAAGTGCTATGACAAAAGGTACCATATTAGTTCTTCTTCTCAGTCCTAGGAGAGTATCTTCAAATTTTGGATTACATGGAATGTTATTAGTTGTCCAAAAGATCAAAGTTGGTCTTGGTATTTAAGAACTTGAGGTTAAAAGGAAGATCATACTTTATATATAGTTGTTACTACTTATAAAGAGTAATTTCTTGCAAAAACTCTGGTCAAATTTTTCTCACAAAACCTTCCGAGGATAAAATAGATTGGCTTGAAAACTATCACCCAAATTAACTCGAAACTAGGGGATTCATTTTGGGTTGGGTATGGCGATAAAAAAGCATTAGTTTTGTTTTGGATCATTCTTTATTAGGAAGGCTCTGACATTCAATTTTAGCAGGATAGGTAGTTGCGAAGTTCCATTCCCTAAGACCAATTTCCAACTGTGTACAATATTGTTTGGAACTAAAGCACTACAATTGCTGATGTGTTAGGATCGTCCTTATCTAATGGCATGTTTATGCAGGTTTTTATCAAGCAACCAGATGTTCCACTTAAGTCATACAGTTTTAGTACAACATACGCATCTTCTATCTAGAACAAACCAGAGAGGTAGGTCACCCCGATAATTACACAAAAGACATTGATCAAATATTTGCAGAAAAGCCCTTCAAAGATCTTACGTGCACTCTTCCTCTTTCCGTCTTCCACCTCCATCGTCATGGGAGAGATAGGAGAAGGAACCATATGCCAGGAGCTGGAGGAGCACCATCATAGAGCAGCTCCTATTTTTTAACCTAAAAAATAGCTCACCGTGAGCGGTGAACATCCTCCTCTGGTAGAACGTTATCCGGGCAAAAAAACACCTTTTACTAGATCTCATCTTCACTTCCCATTGTCGACCAGGTTTGATGAGGCCTCTCGTTTTATGATGATGTGCATAGGTGTTGAGGTGACCAGTATACCACTGCATGATGTAGTACACTATAGTCGTCGACATAACACCAATGAAACACCGTTCCATCAGTATCACATCCCTTAGTGGTACAATACAAACATAGGAGGTCCAAGACATGACTATATATAGGTTACAACTCGACGCTTTACAAAATATTCAGAGAACACTCTAGGTTATAGAGAGAGAACGAAACTTCTTACAAAGAAGAATCGGAAATAACAACTCAAAACTATCATACTAATAAGACTATTATCTAAACTATTTGTAGGGGTTCGTAGCATGGAAAACAAAATTTTTCTACCGCATACAAACAAACAAGCCAAGATCTATCTACTAGATTGTAGCAACGAGTCGATAGAGGAACTCACCCTCGAAGATTCCAAAGCGGTTAACGAGAGCAGATTCTCGTGGGTGATGTAGTCGTACACTTGCCGATCTCAAGATCGCGTAGACGATCCTTCCGGCGCTGCGTTCCGGCAGCGCTTCCGCAGTCGGTCACACGTTCGGTACTCGATGAAGACCTTCCTCTCCCTTGTTCCAGCAGGCAGCGAAGGTTGTAGCACTCTCCTCGCGATTCCGGCAGCACGACGGCGTGGTACCGGAAGTAGAGGGGAGATCTCGCAGGGCTTCTCCTTAAGCCGGAGCGAGTATGGTGGACTATGAGAGAGCCCTCGGTGTTCTAGGGTTTAGAGGCACCAAGGAGGAGGGTCTAGAGCCGGCGGCTAGGGCTTGGAGGTGCCCAAGTCGGCGGCTAGGTGAGAAACCCTAGGCGGCGGCTATGGTGGGCGGCGGCGGCTAGGGTTAGGTTTAGAGGGGGCAATCTTGTGTGCTAGGAGGGGAGCCCTGCCCCTCCTCTAATAGGAGGGAGGCGCCGGCCAAGGGGAGAGGAATCCCTCCCCAACTCGGATCCCAAGTGGGCCGGCGGTGGAGGAGGGACTTCTCCCCAACTCGGTTTCCACCTCTCTCTCCACTTCCCAAAAATAGCCGTTTGACTTCCAAATTGGCGTTTGACTTTTCAAACAAGGATTTGACTAAACCCTCTATTTTGTTCAGCGATGACATTTAGTACATGATGCAATCATACCAACTTGATATAACACATTCATGTACCCTTCCCCTCCGGAGTGCCGGACGTTCTGGAACCTTCTAGAACATTCCCGATGAAAATACCGGAACCATTCTTCAACCCCGAAACAGGACTTTCCTTATATGAATCTTATTCTCCGGACCATTCCGGATCTCCTCGTGATATCCCGAATCCCATCCGAGACTCCGAACAAAATTCGGTCTCTTACTCATCATTCCATAACTACTCAACAACATCGAATCCTTAAGTGTGTCTCCCTACGGTTCGTGAATTATGCGGACATGATCGAGACACTTCTCCGATCAATAACCAATAGAGGAATATGGAAATTCATATGGCTCCCACATATTTCTATGATTACTTTGCGATCGAATGAACCACTTACATACGATACCAATTTCCCTTTGTCTCACGATAGTTTACTTATCCGAGGTTTTGATCGTCAGTATCTCTGCATACCTAGTTCAACCTCGTTACCGATAAGTACTCTTTTCTTGTTCCCGTGATATGTGATCCCTTGTGAGCCAGTCACATGCTTGCAATCTAATTGGATGACATTCCACCGAGAGGGCCCAGAGTATATCTATCCGTCATATGGATGGACAAATCCCACTCTTGATCCATGTGCCTCAACACATACTTTCCGAACACTCAATGCCACCTTTATAACCACCCAGTTACGGTGTGGTGTTTGATGTCATCAAAGCATCCTTCCAGTGATGGTGATTAGCATGATCTCATGGTTGAAGGAATTAGGTTACTATGTATCAGAAAGCATATAGCAAATGAACTATATTAAATGACTTGATCTTTATGCTACGCTTAAATATAGGAGTATATCCATCACATCGTTCTCCTAATGACATGACCCTATTGTTAATAACATCTCTATGTTCATGATCAGGAAACCATGATCATATATTAAACAACAAGCTAGTTTAACAAGAGGCTTCACTAGGGACTCTTTTATGTTTACAAATCACACAAGTATTAATGTTTCCTGTTAATACAATTATAGCATGGTATGTAAACATTTATCATAAGTATGAAGATATGATAATGACAACTTTATTATTGCCTCTTGGGCATATCTCCAACAGTCTCCCACTTGCACTAGAGTCAATAATCTAGTTTCAAACCTTTGTGTATTCAACACCTATGGCTTTCTGGTGTCGTATGTACACGATTGCTTGTGGTCAACTGATCTCCGGATCTGACACTTCCAGGTCCGTGTGTAATTGCATGTCTTTGCGTCTCTATGCATCACTCATTCTCTAATGAGATGGCTTTGTATAGTTTTGGTCCTCTGGTGAGACTTTAGTTCTTTGGGGTTAAAACATGTTGATAATATTGTCGTACAATATATCTTCATAGTATTATCCCGCTGTGAACTACACCTAGTTTGATAACAAACTACTTGACACAAATGCCCTCTTTAGCTGCTATTATAGCAGTCATATACTTAGCCTTTTGTTGTAGTATCTGTCACAATGTCTTAACTTTGGAACTCATCCAAATCCATTATGGAACTTACTTTCCATCATATTGTGCCACCCTTAGTTTAGATTGATATAAACTTAATTTGTACTTTGTGACAAAACTAGTATCAATGTAATTCATTTACAATGAACTAACCATCTATTTGTCACTTCTACAAATAATATACTCTTAGTTCTTCCAAAAGATCATAAGAATATCCTTAGTATTGTCCAATGATCAACTTATGAATCATTCTGGTATATGCTCATAACATTTAGAGTATAGGACATCTCTGGATTTGTACATATCACAGTATGATTGATATAAATACTCTTTCTGATTTCATACATCAAGTATCAATCTATACTTGAATCTTTGTTTCACTTACCCTGTGTCAATACACTTGAATATATCATCAATATTGAACTCATTCAATCCTTTCTGTGTGATAAGAACCTTTCTTGTAGTTTCTATATTGAACTCATTCAATACATCATCTATGCACTTTCGGCACAACCATATTAGCGTCTATTGATGCCAAATATTTGGGTTTTGCCTAAGTCTTTCATCGAGATGAAGTTCTTAATATGTGTTAATAAAAGATACATCATTTCCAATCAACAATATGTCTTCCACATAATGTATTAGAAACATGTCTTAGCGCTTCCACTTAATTTCTTGCAGATGCAAGCATCTTCATCGTCTCCGACGAATTTAAACTCCTTTAACAGTTTCATCATAGTGAAGATTCCAACTCCGTAATACTTACTTCAACCATTGAAGTTTGCATATGCATTTAGCATCCTTTGTATTAACAAAAACCTTTGGACTGTGTCATGCACATGTCCTAGGTAACCCTTCTTTTAGAAGAACTTGTTTTGTTTATCCAACACATAACAAAATTATATGTCGTGGTTGCTACATTAATCCGTCTAGACTAAATATCGCTATGAAAGATCAAATTTTGTCATAGTCAACCTTTGAACATTGTTGTGAACTCTTTCCCAACATGTTTCTTTATAGATCCAAATAGGACTGTAAGGTCTTGTACCTTTCCAGAGGGTCTTTCAAGTTCAAAACTTGATCTCTCGTATATGGAACTATCACGGATTTTATGGCTTCAAGCCATTAGATGGAGTCAGGGCCCATCATCGCTTCTTTGCATGTAGTCGGGTCATTATTGTCAAATAATGATTTAACTCTCAAATCTTGGTATTTGATTGTTTACCCGACCTACTTGTTTCAATAGGAACTTAGATCTCTGTGACCACAACCTTTGAGGCACGTGAGCCATGAGCATTGTTGCTGCCTCCGGAACACTTTTCGGCGCTGCGCAACTTTGCTCATATAGCTAAGGTTCTTTTAACCTTATCAAAGTTCTATTGTCCTCCCACTTAACTTTTCACGAAAAATTCCTTCTCTAAGAAACTTGACGTTTTAAGCGACAAACATTTTTGTCTCCGATGTTATGGAGGAACAGTTATTCGAAATGACATACAAAGACAGGTTCATCCGACTTTGGTTGCAAACATCTTTCTTCTGCATAGCATACCAATGTTTAAGGACAACTTGGGTTTTATCCCAAACCATAACTTTATATGGTGCCATTTCAACGGATTATGATGGAGCTCTTTTCAGTGGAAAAACGGTAGTCTCTAAAGCTTTTAATCTTTAAAATATAATGGCAGTTTTATGAATTACACCTTCGATCTTACCATGTCAAACAAGGTTTAATTACATATCTCGAACGCTCCATACTCTTATGGTGTTTCAGGAAAAATTCAAATCCACGGAACGATTCCTTAAATCTTAGGTATTATGCTAAACTTGTAACTCAAATATCTTCCTTTATGATCTTATCATAAACTATTTATATTCTTGTTACAATGATTTTGCACTTCATCTTGAAAGTCTTTGAACTTTTCAAATGTTTCATACTTCATCCTTATTAAGTAAATATTCATATATTCACTTAAATTTTCGGAGAAAGCATATGAAATTGAAATCCATCGCTCTTGACTACACATAATGGACTTCGTACAACAATATGTACAAGTTCCAATAAGCTAGTCATTCGTTCCCTTTTGGCCTATGAACGAAGTTTTAATTATCTCTAGGAAAGTTTCACAAGCGTCATTTGATCAAAAATCAAAAGACTCCACAATTCCATCCACATGGAGTTTCTTCATGTTTTCTTTCCAATATAATTTAAACGGCGATGTCACTTCCTAAGTGATCTTTCAATCAATTTGTCTTTCGACATTTTTAGCACTAGTTTTATGAATGTGATTTCTCCAACTAGATTTGTGAATCATCCATCTTTTATGGATTACGACAATTATTTGAACAACCCTTTTGTTCTCATAATACCTGATAAAACAAATCTTGAAGGCAAGCTTTGATGTTTAACAAGCAGCACAATAACCCTTTATTTGTTCTCGATGAACATCATCACATTTTGCTAGTTACTTAGGCCTTTGTAGTTCATGAATTGTGTTGTTTCGTATGACGATTCACACCAACAAATTCAGTATCAAATACTTAAGAACCACATTGTTTAATAAGCAAAGAATATAGCCATAACATGTATATCATCTATATACTTAAACTGAACAATTCTAGTCTTTTTCTTTTCTGCCATATATTTATGAGATTCTCTTTCAGTATTTCCTTTTCTGTTTGAAAGAATCTATCAACATCAACAGTGGAGTCATACATATGACACATAGTCCAAAGCGTGTATAATTAAATACCAATGTCTTTGGACTTGCACTTTGAAGTAGATCACCATCATCAAATGTTTGGTGTTCTTTCAAATTCCTTTCTTTAGTAATCTCTTGGTGTAGAAAACATTTTACCTACATCAAATATTCACCCTTATCATGGGATTATCCAGGATCAAGCTACTTTTAGCTTATAACGGCGAATCGCGAGTATAATGTTGCTCTCAAAATCCTTTTGGAGGATTAGGACAACTAGTGTCTCCAACCTTTTGCAAATTCTCATCAAACATGACAACATGACTTTTGCCATATTATACTCTATCATGTTGCAACCAAAACTTCGTTTCAGATATCACAATATCTTCCACACATCATGGTTTCTGAAACAACTCTTTCAGATCCTAGATAACCTTAATATTAAGACATTTCTTTGAATATCAAGAATCGTGGAGATAAACATGATACTTATATACTAACACTGGAATTGTTACTCTTGATTTAATACATACTATTAAGCTTCATGGAGTAACCGGAACTTACTAAAAGTTTGCAATGGGACTTTTAAACTTTAGATTAACACTTCAAAACAATACGATACCAGTTCGTAAAGTAACTAACCAGAATTCTATAGTTCTATCATCTCAATTATAACTAAGCGCAAAGTGGTAAACGGATGCCAATAACTACAACAATTATGCAAATTCACTTTGATTTAATTTATGATAAATAGTGTTCAACTTTTAATCATATTACTGTTGAACTCCCACTCAAAACAATATCCCTCACATTGTTTTAGTGATCACACGAACCAAATCCACCACATCAAAACCGATCATCACGAGAGTTGATGTAGCTTCAACGGCAAACAATCAACATGTTCATCATATCTACTATATGACTCATGCTTTACCTTTCGGTGATCCGTGTTCCGAGACCATGTCTGTACATGCTAGGCTCGTCAAGATCAAACCTTAGCTTCCACATGAGCAAATCTGGCTTGCTCACGTTGTATACACTCGCAGAATCTAACACACCCGATCATCACGTGGTGCTTCGAAACAACGAGCTTTAGCAACGGTGCTTACTAAGGATGAACACTTTAAAACTTGAAATTGTGTGCTTGAGGGATCATCTTATAATGCTACCGTCGTGAACTAAGCAATACAAGATGCATAAAAGGATTAACATCACATGCAATTCATAATATGTGATATGATATGGCCTTTCTACTTGTGCTTCCGATCTCCATCTTCAAGCACGAACATGATCTCCATCATCACCGGCATTGCATCAAGGTCAATGACGCCGCTCCATGGTTGTCGTCCACCAGCTTCAACTATTACAACTACTTTGAATAGACACGCGGGTCTTAACAGAATTTAAAGACAACCATATGGCTCTTGCCGGTTGCCAACTTACAATAAGGAACATTGCATACATCAAATATAATCACAATCATGGCCATATCACATCACAACACACCCCTGCAAAACAAAGTTAGACGCCTCTAATTTTCTTTGCATATTTTACGTGGTTTGGGGCTTTCAATAAGTGTCGTTCTAACTTACGAACAAGAACCACAACATTGATACTAGTATTGTCAATCACCCGTTGTAAATTGAATCTTAACTATGTTGGGAGAAACAGGCACCCGCAAAGCCACTTATGCAATACAAGTTGCATGTAAAGCGTGGAGCAAGTCTCATGAACGATGTTATGTAAGGTTAGCCTGGGCCGCTTCATCCCACCATCCCGCAAGATGCAAAGTACACAAGAAGCAATCGACAACAAAAGCATCAACGCCCACAATGACCATTGTGTTCTACCCGTGCAACAGATCTACATATAGACACGGCTATGATACCACTGTAGGGGTTCGTAGCATGGAAAACAAAAATTTTCTACCGCATACAAACAAACAAGCCAAGATCTATCTACTAGATTGTAGCAACGAGTCGATAGAGAAACTCACCCTCGAAGATTCCAAAGCGGTTAACGAGAGAAGATTCTCGTGGGTGATGTAGTCGTACACTTGCCAATCTCAAGATCGCGTAGACGATCCTTTCGGCGCTGCGTTCCGGCAGCGCTTCCGCAGTCGGTCACACGTTCGGTACTCGATGAAGACCTTCCTCTCCCTTGTTCCAGCAGGCAGCGGAGGTTGTAGCACTCTCCTCGCGATTCCAGCAGCACGACGACGTGGTACCGGAAGTAGAGGGGAGATCTCGCAGGGCTTCGCCTTAAGCCGGAGCGAGTATGGTGGACTATGAGAGATCCCTCGGTGTTCTAGGGTTTAGAGGCACCAAGTAGGAGGGTCTAGAGCCGGAGGCTAGGGCTTGGAGGTGCCCAAGTCGGCGTCTAGGTGAGAAACCCTAGGCGGCGGCTATGGTGGGCGGCGGCGGCTAGGGTTAGGTTTAGAGGGGGCAATCTTGTGTGCTAGGAGGGGAGCCCTGCCCCTCCTCTTATAGGAGGGAGGCGCCGTCCAAGGGGAGGGGAATCCCTCCCCAACTCGGATCCCAAGTGGTCCGGCGGTGGAGGAGGGACTCCTCCCCAACTCGGTTTCCACCTCTCTCTCCACTTCCCAAAAATAGCCGTTTGACTTTCAAATTGGCGTTTGACTTTTCAAACAAGGATTTGACTAAACCCTCTATTTTGTTCAGCGATGACACTTAGTACATGATGCAATCATACCAACTTGATATAACACATTCATGTACCCTTCCCCTCCGGAGTGCCGGACGTTCCGGAACCTTCTAGAACATTCCCGATGAAAATACCGGAACCATTCTTCAACCCCGAAACAGGACTTTCCTTATATGAATCTTATTCTCCGGACCATTCCGGATCTCCTCGTGATATCCCGGATCCCATCCGAGACTCCGAACAACATTCAATCTCTTACTCATCATTCCATAACTACTCAACAACATCGAATCCTTAAGTGTGTCTCCCTACGGTTCGTCAATTATGCGGACATGATCGAGACACTTCTCCGATCAATAACCAATAGAGGAATCTGGAAATTCATATGGCTCCCACATATTTCTATGATTACTTTGCGATTGAATGAACCACTTACATACGATACCAATTTCCCTTTGTCTCACGATAGTTTACTTATCCGAGGTTTTGATCGTCAGTATCTCTGCATACCTAGTTCAACCTCGTTACCGATAAGTACTATTTTCTCGTTCCCGTGATATGTGATCCCTTGTGATCCAGTCACATGCTTGAAAGCTAATTGGATGACATTCCACTGAGAGGGCCCAGATTATATCTATCCGTCATATGGATGGACAAATCCCACTCTTGATCCATGTGCCTCAACACATACTTTCCGAACACTCAATGCCACCTTTATAACCACCTAGTTACGGTGTGGTGTTTGATGTCATCAAAGCATCCTTCCAATGATGGTGATTAGCATGATCTCATGGTCGAAGGAATTAGGTTACTATGTATCAGAAAGCATATAGCAAATGAACTATATTAAATGACTTGATCTTTATGCTACGCTTAAATATAGGAGTATATCCATCACATCATTCTCCTAATGATATGACCCTGTTCTTAATAACATCTCTATGTTCATGATCAGGAAACCATGATCATATATTAACCAACAAGCTAGTTTAACAAGAGGCTTCACTAGGGACTCTTTTATGTTTACAAATCACACAAGTATTAATGTTTCCTGTTAATACAATTATAGCATGGTATGTAAACATTTATCATAAGTATGAAGATATGATAATAACCACTTTATTATTGCCTCTTGGGCATATCTCCAACACTATTAGGCTTTTAATTGCTGCTATTGCAATGTTCTACAAAATTAGGTTCTATGGCTAGATATTATATTTCTGTCTAATCAGAAACTTCGTCTTTACTTCAGTCGATGTATAACTTGACTCCATTGACTTCATTAAATAAATTGAGATTTAGATGTCGATTCCTTGAGCATAAGTTGTTGTTGATGTCATCTTTATTGGATTAATAATCTAGCAAGGGTTAAGAAGATACAGTTGAGTACGAGCGTACTCAGAAAGTTCACTAAAAGGAGTGTTTGATGCACTATCTACAGCCGTCGACCATCGGTCGTAAGATATGCAGGTTTTCGTAATCATTTCTTCAAAGGTTGCTTTTATTCTGAAAAGCTATGTCCGCCAGTCTTCACAGGTTGATTAAAACTTCGTGGAGTTCCTTTCCTGCAGCGTTCACAACTCCTTTCCGAAACAGGAAATAACATGTCATACTTTTCACACTCTGCAGAGGTGCGTTGCTTTATCCATAAGAGATCCTTATCCATGTTGCACATCCGAGCGGCCAACCATTTCATAATTCCTTGGTATGAGGTCCGGTATAAGGACCCAAGACGATCACTGCCCTTCTTCGCGACCCCGCATACACCGCAGTTGTTGTACTATCAGACTCAAGGCAGACTTCCCCCGTTAATAAGCCTTTACCTTAGTCTGATACACACGACAACTATTAACACTAGAAATCTGTCTTTTGTACACCCAGATCCACGGTAGGCTTCCCCAAATACACGGCTTTACCCATGATCAGCAACTTACAAAACGCTAGAACAATGTCCGCTGCATGCGAAAGTAAGAAGATCCAGCTGACTTCCCCAGAGCCATATAGATCTCATGGTTAACGCGTATTATACGGCGCAAGAATCACTTGCGACATTGGTTGGTAAGTCCTGGATAATATGTTTCTTTACCACTGAACTGTAATAGCAGGTTATTACCATATGGTAAATAACCCATAATCATATTATTATAAAAATAGTGTTTTTAGACCTTTTTGAAATGCAGGATGCGCGGCTGTGCGAGAAGTAGGGGTGGGGAAATTTCCAGGCGCGCAATCCTTGCTTGGGCTTCACACTTCGGTTGACAATGCACACACATGTGACCTCACTATTTTCAGGTGCTAATCCTGGGATGTTACATGTGTGCGGTCATGACACATGACCTAAGATGGCCACCCTCTTCATACAGGGTATAGATGGTGCAACTGTTGTCATTAGTGAGGTGGCTGACATGGCCACCCTCTTCATCCAGGTTATAGATGGTGCAACTGTTGTCATTAGTGAGGTGGCTTGAGGCTGATCTCTATTTTTTTCTTTATAAGACTTTGTTGAATAATAAATAAATAGGACCGTGTGTATCATTTTGATGTATAGACCGGATATATCACCTCCATTTCAAAAAAAGACCATCGAGAAGTTGACTCACTTATTTGTATTTATAGTTTTTACATGCATGTTTTATCATGTGATGAACAACAGCAAGCCACACGCTTTAGCTGGTCCTTTTGGGATATGCCGGTTGTTACGCAGGTACAACTAGAAGTTAGGATTGATTCCTTTTAACTTTACATGATTGAAATATACGAGCCTATAACTATGACCGTAGTAATTTCCCTCTGGATTGTATACTTGCATATGGATTAGTACTTTCTCCGTTTTAAAATATAAGATGTTTTAGCTTTGTGAAATAAATGTATCTAGACTTGTTTCAATATGTAGGTTCACTTACATTTGAAGTAAATCTATACACTAAAATAAATTTAGATACACTTTCTTCACAAAACTAAAACATTTTATATTTTATAACGAAGGGAGTAGTTTTTTAATCATTTATGTTTCTTTTTGCAAGGGCAACGGCAAAACTTGGAGTTGCGAGGTCCATGTGAACCTGTAGTTTGAATCATTAGTTTTACAACGAGAACATCAGATCACTTCACCTTCAACTCTACACTAGTTGGTACTCGTAGATATGCAGCAGCCAAAAGATTCATGATTCCACATTAGTTTTACAAAGCAAACGTAAGATCACTTCAGCTTCAATTCTACGCTAGATGGTACTCGTACATATACATCAGCCAAAATTTTGAATCGTGGAAGGGTGTGACATGCAGTGCAAATGTAATGATTCATTGATTCCACATGTTAGGAAAATCCATATATACTTCATCCATAGTTACACAGGAGTATCTAGCTAGTGAGTTTTGAATACGTCCAAACAATTTTTATTGGTCATCAAATCATTATTTACAAAATTTGACATTACCTATATGTAGAATGATAGGTCTAGAAACTTCTATAACTGAACAAGCAAGATAAAACATTACGCAGATATCATACGACCACCATGCCGTGTTTTTTTAGGGAGCTATATTGTGTAGTTTATATATATATATATTTATACTCCCTCTGTTTGGAAATATAAGATGTTTTATTTTAGGTTTATGAAAGAGATATATCTAGCCACGTTTTAATTTCTAAATTCATTTAAACCTATATACTAAAATATGTCTAGATATATTAGTTCACAAATCTAAAATATTTTATATTTTTAAACGGAAGAAGTAGATCGGAATAAGACGTGGACCTTACAAAAGAGTAGACGCCGGCATCACGAACACTCCATCCAAATCCAATCTTCAATCGGGCCTCCAGCAATCCTTAGCCTCATTTAGCCGAATTAAGTTTCGTATCTTATCCGAGAAATGGGCCATCTGTGGGATTTCTAGGCCGACGCAGTATACTTCTAATTTTGTTTTACACAATTCAGGGCCCTGGACACTGAAAATGCTATATGCCGCTCAACGCAGCGCAGGCCGACCCATTCAAACTTTTTTTGTTACTTTAACATTTTCCTTTTCGTTTCCTTTTTTCTTCATTTAAAAAAGTGTTCACATTTTTCAAAAACATTGTTCATGATTTTTTAAAAATGTTAATACTTTTTAAAAATTGTTCACGAATTTCAAATTTTGGTTGATGATTTTAGAAAAATGTATTATTTTTTATGAAAACTTCATGAACTTCAAATTTTGGTTCAAGAATATAAAAAAGTATTCATGATATTTCAAAAGTGTTCATGCTTTTTATAATTAATTCATGATTTTCGAAAATTTGCTCATGAATTGTTTTTGAAAAATCTTCATGAATATTAAAAACTGTTCACGGTTTTTAAATCATCATTAAAGAAATTTTTAGAGTTTAAAATATAATGTAGTAAGAAATAGAAAGTTAGAAAACAAGCAGAAAAAAAGGAAATCTCGCTCAGGTGTGCCGGCCAAATTTCCACTCCCATCAGGTGTGGCATGGCCCTCGTGCCGCTTCAAGGGCATATATCACCACCGTTGGTGTGTAAGCAAAAAGAAAGCGTAAGAGCATTTTCACCGGGTCGATCCATCTTGTTTGAGCGTATCTGAACTCGTTCGCACGGACGCGCGAGATGTGAACGGAATTCTAG
Source organism: Avena atlantica (assembly GCA_910589765.1). NCBI lineage: Eukaryota > Viridiplantae > Streptophyta > Magnoliopsida > Poales > Poaceae > Avena > Avena atlantica. Next base: position 31,252,096 of record OU342733.1, read on the forward strand.
CGTCCGACCCATTCGGACAACGCGTCTGATTTGACCCATTCATACACGAAATATAAGCCTCGGTTGGCTTGGCCCGGACAACGCGCTTGTTCTTGCGCTTCGTCACACTAATTCATCCGGGCCCTCTCGCCAGTGATACAACGGACAGTCTCCTCCCCCAAACCCTCGCCCTCCATATCTTGCGACCAGAGCAGGCGCAACCTTTGCCGCCGCCGTCCCCGTGATTTCGAGCAGCACCATAGGCCACGTGCGTTGCCGGAGTTGACTGGAGACGCCGCAGGCAATCCCTCGCCCCGTCCTCCGCCTGTGCATTGGACGTGCGACACCCTCTGCGTGGCGCACAACCTGCTTGATTCTTTGCCTAGGGTGTGTTCACCGGTCCTTTTTAGGTTGTTGCATCACAGGATCTCTGGATTTGGCACTCTTTGACATGGTTATACCATACGGGTACACGATCTTAGCATACCTATGTTGGAATTATGCCCTAAAGGCAATAATAAAGATGTTATTATTATAATTCTTGTTCAAGATAAAGTTTATATTCCATGCTAAATTGTATTAAGCGGAAACTTTAATACTTGTGTGGTTTGTGAACAATACCGTGTCCCTAGTACGCCTCTATGGACTAGCTTATTGATTAATGATGGTTAAGGTTTCCTAACCATAGACATGAGTTGTCGATTAATAATGAGATCATATCATTGGGTGAATGATATGATGGTCAGACCCAAATTAAGCAGAGCAATTAGATCGTGTCATCGTGTTCATCTTTGCGAAGCTTTTCTTATGTCAAATATTGTATTCCTTAGACCATGAGATAATGCAACTCCCTGGTATCGGAAGAAAGCTTTGAGGTCATCAAACGTCCTCCTATGAGAGGGTGATCATAAAGGTGTATCTCAGGTGATCGGAAAGTACCTGTTGGGTTGTATGTATCGAGATGAGATTTGTCCCTCCCAAGTCGGAGAGATATACTTCGGGCCCACTCGGTAATCGATATCAACACCGCTTGCAAGCACGTGGTTAAGGAGTTAATCACAAAGTGATATCGGATTACAGAACGAGTAAAGTACTTTCTATGAATGAGATTGAACTAGGTATGCCGGTACCGACGATCGAATCTCGGGCAAGTAAAATATCGCGAGACGAAGGGAATATATATATGGGATTAATTGAATCCTGGCATCATGGTTCATCCGATATGATCATCGATGAGTATGTGGGAGTCAATATGGTTTTCCAGACCACGCTGTTGATTATTGATAGAAGATCATGTCTGCATATTCTCGAACCCGAAGGGTCACACACTTAACGTGTCTCGACGCTAGGATAGATTGGATAATTGGTTTATGAGTTTTTGTTCGGAGTCTCGTATGAGATCCAGGACGTCACGAGAGGTTCCGGAATGGTCTGGAGAATAAGATTCATATAAGGCAAAGCAGATTTTGGAGTTCGGAATTGTTTCGGGTTGTTTGGTATTGTACCGGAAGCTTCTAGAACCTTCCGGAGTGGGACCAACGTGGACCCACTTGTCGGGAGGGTCGTGGGCCTACGAGGGAGTGCACTAGCTGATGGAGGGGTTAACCTCTTGGGTGCCCGATCTTCACGGATCTCGTGGTCAAATCGATGGGAAAGCGAGGGGAAAGGGAGAAGGTAGCGGAAGCGAACACACATCTCGCGAAGAACACGATGAACACACGCAAAACTCACACGATACAAGGCTGATTTCTCCCGAACGGCGGCCACCGGTCCGATAGAATCCTCGCAAGGAAAGATCGGTCAACGTGCTCCCTCAAATCCACATCGGAGAGGGAAGAACACCTTGAGGAGGGTCTTGACGACTTGGGGGCGAGAAACCGAGAACCCAAGGCCTTGTTCAACGATGGATGCGTGATGCAAAGTCCAATCGAGGTTGGTGACGATAGTCGGTCCCCTTGGTAAAGGGGATGAGGCAAAACTAGAGATTCCACAATGGGGGTTGTCTTTAGTCTATCATCTATGCCTAAGGGATACATGAGGGGTGGGGGCTCTATTTATAGGCCAACCACTAAACAAGGGTAGTTTGGGAATAAAACTAGGGTTTGGTAAGTAAAGGGGGATACATGGGCTGTGGCCCAACTAGTGCGCGCAGGCACTGCCAGGAGCGGTAGTACCGGACTTGGGACCGGTAGTACCGCTTGCGGTCCTGGAGCTTCAGCTGGAGCCGTCTGTTGGTGGCGGTAGCAGGGGCGGTAGTGCCGTGGCCCGGTAGTACCGGATCCGGGGCCGGTAGTACCGCCGGTGACAGAGAGCATTTGGCTTGCGCTGGTGTCATCTGTTGCTGGCGGTAGCAGAGGGCGGTAGTGCCGCCGGGCGGTAGTACCGGTCGCTAGGTCCGGTAGTACCGCTGGCGATAGAGAGCATTTGGCGATCTGTCTTCTTCCGCCTCCTCTTCCAAGCCTCCGTCTTGTCGGGCTTGATGATCCGGGCTTCCTCCCTTACCTCCGTACTTGTCAATGTGAACCTATCATGCATATGTGACGGAGTATGAAGTAGCATACCATTCAATAGGGTAGGAAGGGGGCTCGCATAGAGGAATGGATTCACCTTTGGAGTCCATGACGACTTGGCGTAAGTTGGAGACCAAGATGTAGTAACGACAGTAGGTCGGGCTACATCAGCTCCCCCCCCCTTCAAAAAGAGTCGTCCTCGACTCTACATGCTCATCACAAAGTAGAAGCGGTCGAAGGACATCCTTGATCCTGGGGTTCACCATATAGTCATCCTCGGGAAGAGTGACTTGACAACACTTCAATGTTCCTTCACCTTACTTGAAGCCTACAAAGCTCACAAAAAAGCAAAGCAACACTCAAAGCGTAGCCAATTCACGAAGATTATAACATGAGTCCTCAAGTAGAAGGAAGTCACCTTAGCTTGTAGAGATAGCTCGATGAAGGGTAGCCAGAGGTAACTCTCTTCGGTTCTTCTTGTCAACATATAGTCCATAGAGGTTGACGTGTATGCATTTGTACCTTCATACAACAAAGACCAAGCAACATTTGTTTGTGTGTGATAGAGGAGCATGTCATTTGTGGCATGTCCATTCTTGTTCACAACACGATTAGCACAACTCAAGTATAGCAAAGGGGATGCATATGCATGGTCAATGTGCATGGAAATCGTTTGAACATCATCCAAATGTGGAAACTCAAAAACTCCATATAACATAGTAGTGGGGCACTCAAGGCAATTGACTAGAATTTTGATCAACGTCCTTGATGCGAGAATAGGAGAATTCAGCAAAAACACGCAAGGAAGAATGTCCAAAGCAACATCATTATGTGTGCAAACCAACCATTGGAAAGAGAAATTGTTCGACATGTTGGATGTCACACACAAATCATCGAAAGCAAATATCATGGGAAAATGAGTATCCCAAGCGGAAGCAAAAACAACATATTTGCAAACAAACCAAATGAAAGAGCAAGTGGTCCTTATGTTTGTTGCAACAACAAGACGAGATTCTTGGAAGCTCTCATGACAATACATGCTCTTAATGGAATTGTGGTTGCACCCAAAACATCGGAAAGACAAAATGTTCAACATTTTTGTTGCAACACACAAAACATCATTATCTAGATGCGAAGAAACATGAATGTCACAAGGGGAGATAATACCATTAACATGCTTGCAATCAAACCATATGAAAGAGCAATTTGCCAACATGAAAGATGCAAAGCATGCAAAAGGTATCAGAGCTGGGTTCGATCTTGAACTCACTCGTGGGATGCTCTCTAGAGCTCTTTTTGTCAACTCGTGCTCAACCGAGGTTGACATTCTCGTGCGGGTACCTACACACATCATATGTAAAAGGAAGAACGTGTGTGCATGGTAGAGATACACATCATCCATCATGACGTATCTCTTCTTGTGCACATCACCATTAATTTCAATCAAGTATGAAATAGATGCATGGTGAGTATGCAAGTGGGGAACATGCTTATCATGGCCATCATCAAAATCTCCAAAAATTGAGAAAGCTATGGGGGCCATCTCATTAGAACGCATATGATCAATATTGTTGCAAGCAAAACAAGTGAAATAGCAAGCATTCATCTTATCGCAAGCAACGGGAGAAATTGAATGACTAGCATGACAAGGCAAGTCCAAAGCAATTGGAGGATACACACAAGATGCATAGCATGGCATGTTTATGGCAATAATATCGCAATCAAACAATTCCACATGATCAATATTATGCAAAGGCAAAGCATCACATGGGAATATGGATGAAGCATAAGTAATGTCACAAGTATCATCCATAGCATGCATATCCTCACAATTCATCATGTCCACTAGTGGGATCATGGCATCATCAACACCCTTATTGTTACCTTGGTCATACCTCTCATATGAAGTGGGTGTTGTGGAAGTAGTGGCCTCCTTGTGGACGACTTCGTTTTCTTGATGTAGCAATGTCGTCGCATCATCTTCGTGCACCATGTACATCTTATCCAATTGAGGCATCATTGCTTCATGGCTTGGCGCGTCTTCATCCATGGAACCTAGCACAACACAAGAGAACACACTAGAGGTAGAGGGTAAGTTGTTAGAATTCGAAATGGTCTCACTTGACCTATCAACTACCACTCTCAACTCACTAGTATTATCGCTCATGCCCTCCAAGTGGAAGCACTCAATCTCACATAAGGTGGAGTCACTCGTCTCACTCTTGTTCTCACTCAAGTGGGCTAAGTGGCTCTCATACTCACATGGGATTGGTACCACATCATCACTCAAGCATATGGGGGTAGGCTCGGTTTCCGCAACTCCATGCGCCTCCTTTGGTGAAGGGAAAATCCCATGCTCACCATTCTTGACCTTGTCGCCTTCAAAGTTGGATGCCATAAGATGGGCATCATTGCTCGCCTCCATGGTCGAAGGGAAAATCCCATGCTCGACCGTCTTTTGGCCATCTTGTAGTAGCGGTGGAGGTAGGCTCATGCTATCCAACTTGGCGAAGTAGAGGTTTACATTTTCCTCGTTCGCGAGGTCGTGGAAGTCAAGCGTAGGCATTGAAGCTTGATGGCGTGGACGAAGGCTTGATCTTGGTGCCATTTTGGGGGTGGCACTAGTAGTTGAAGGTGCCTTATGATGGTGTCGACGAAGGTCATTGGCGTGCCTTGCCGATGCTTTATGTTGGTGAAGCACTTGGTCATCCACATGACGCTCACGACGGTGATCATTTGCCTTGGCACTCTTCTTGTGCTTGTGGTGCCTTCTTGAGCTTGCTTGAGCATTATGGTTGGTGCTCATCATGAATTCTTCGTCTTTATGGCTAAGATGCCTTTGACGATGTCTTGTATCCTCTTTATGGTGGCGATGCTCATGAGAGGATGTTTGTCGATGAAGAGTCTTGTTTCTTGGCGCCTCTTGATGCATATGATGTTTGGACTCCACTCTTGTTTGGATAGGAGTTGGAGCTTGGCGCCTTGAAGGTGATGTAGCTTGGCGCCTTGGAGATGGTGGAGCTTGACGCCTTGGTGGTGATGGAGCTTGGCGCCTTGGAGATGGTGGCGCTTGACGCCATCTAGGTGGTGGCACTTGTCGCCTTGGAGGTGGATCATCGAAGTAGGTGGTGCCCTTTGGTGTGGCACGCTTGGCCTTGAAGGTCATGGAATCTTGATGATGCGCCTCCTCTTGCTTGGCGTAGTAGGCTTACATCTCCACACGGTGGAGGAATTCTTCATGGCTCATGAAGGAGCCACCAAAGTCTATGAAGTTCTCCGTGTCCTCCATGTTTGGCGAGGCGTCATCGATGTCGCACTCGAAGTCGTCCATGATTGGGGAGTAATTGTTGGTGTAGTACTCCATATCACCCAAGCATGTGGAGCCATTGTCGGTGTAGTGCTCCATAGGCTCCATGCATGAGGAGCCATTGTCGACGTAGAGCTCCATGTCTTCCATGCATGTGGAGTCATCATAGGTGTAGTGCTCCGGGTCCTCAAAGAATGTGGAGCCATTGTCGGTGTTGTGCTCCGTCATGTCCTCTATACTTGTGGAGTCGTCGTCATGGTGGCTCATCATGGATTCTTCATAGATATCATCCTCGGTTCCGGAGTCCCTAGACATGATGCACAAGACCAAGCGGTGTATATGGAAGTGGTAGTGGGAGGTAGGGATACAACGTCAAACCTTACTTTACCTTGGAAGATCGTATCGTGCAAGTGGCCACACTTGAGAGCAATAAACCAAGCAAAGTGAAGTTCACGCGGAACACCAAAACCAACTACCAACAAAAAAAACACACACACACAAGGCCTATGGTGGATAGGTATGGAAAGTGACATGTCAAGAAACAATCCGAAATCAAGATATTGTAATGGCAAGTAAAGAACCACAATGATCACAAAGCAAAACAAGTTAATCCACAAGATAGGAAATATGTACAAGGAAACACACACGGTGGGATAAATGGGACTTATGTGACGGAGAAAGTGAGCTAAGAACCAAATGATTACCTAGCGAAGACTATAAGCTCGTGTCACACAAGTACAAGGAGAGACGCTAGTTCGATTGCACAAAATTGGTGGGCTACAAGATAGGCACAATAAGTACCACCTATATGATGTTCATCGAGCTTGCACTTCCTATTCTATGAGGCACATGTATCTTTGTTTCTTTTTCTCTTTTCCTTTTTTCTATTTTTTTCTCTTTTTTTTTCTTTTTTTTTCCACTTGCCTCTTCCTTGTGCCAACAACTATACAAGGTAACTATATGAGATAGCACTCAAACGTTTGCTCGGAATTCTACAAGGTATCAAATGTGCATAGCCCAAGAAATCATAAGAGGAACTAGTCTCAATAGGTGTTTGTTGCTCGCAAAGATAGTGGGGTTCACAAAGGAATGCAAGTGGGGAGAAGTCGCGGAATGTTTATACCTTTCGTCGACGATCTTCACCCTTTATTGTTGGATTCCGCCTTGCTCACGGAATTTGGATGGAGTAGATAGCATGAACCACGTGGATGATGATGTAGGGCTCCTTCTCCTCTTCGAAACGAGCTAAAGAACACCAAAATCCGAGTTCGTATGCAAAAGTTATGCTCAAAACGGTGAGAGGCTGAAATCTGGAATCTGTTGTTTTCTTTCTGTCTTGGGCGGTAGTACCGGATTTTGGTACCGGTGGGCGGTAGTACCGTAGATTTGGAGCGGTAGTACCGCTCGAGACAGAGAAATCCAGATCTGACGCGATTTCGCGAGTTTGGGGCGATTTGGGCGGAAAGTCTTCAAGAAAAACACCAAATCGACGGGGGAAATCAAGGAATTAGGCAATGGGAACGCAAAGGAAGGTAGATCAACAAGTTTAGCAAGTAATCCACGGATCAAAACCTACCAAAACGCACTCAAATCACAGATCGATCCAAAACATTAATTGGGGCTATTTTTGGTGGAAATTTCGAATTTATGGGGAAAAGACCAAATCGATGAGAAATCCGTGGCAACCAAAAGCTGCTGATACCAGATGATGGAGGGGTTAACCTCTTGGGTGCCCGATCTTCACGGATCTCGTGGTCAAATCGATGGGAAAGCGAGGGGAAAGGGAGAAGGTAGCAGAAGCGAACACACCTCACGAAGAACACGATGAACACACGCAAAACTCACACGATACAAGGCCGATTGCTCCCGAACGGCGGCCACCGGTCCGATAGAATCCTCGCAAGGAAAGATCGGTCAACGTGCTCCCTCAAATCCACATCGGAGAGGGAAAACACCTTGAGGAGGGTCTTGACGACTTGGGGGCGAGAAACCGAGAACCCAAGGCCTTGTTCAACGATGGATGCGTGATGCAAAGTCCAATCGAGGTTGGTGACGATAGTCGGTCCCCTTGGTAAAGGGGATGAGACAAAACTAGAGATTCCACAATGGGGGTTGTCTTTAGTCTATCATTTATGCCTAAGGGATACATGAGGGGTGGGGGCTCTATTTATAGGCCAACCACTGAAAAAGGGTAGTTTGGGAATAAAACTAGGGTTTGGTAAGTAAAGGGGGATACATGGGCTGTGGCCCAACTAGTGCGCGCAGGCACTGCCGGGAGCGGTAGTACCGGACTTGGGACCGGTAGTACCGCTCTGGGACCGGTAGTACCGCTTGCGGTCCTGGAGCTTCAGCTGGAGCCGTCTGTTGCTGGCGGTAGCAGGGGCGGTAGTGCCATGGCCCGGTAGTACCGGATCCGGGGCCGGTAGTACCGCCGGTGACAGAGAGCATTTGGCTTGCGCTGGTGTCGTCTGTTGCTGGCGGTAGCAGAGGGCGGTAGTACCGGTCGCCAGGTCCGGTAGTACCGCTGGCGACAGAGAGCATTTGGCGATCTGTCTTCTTTCGCCTCCTCTTCCAAGCCTCCGCCTTGTCGGGCTTGATGATCCGGGCTTCCTCCCTTACCTCCGTACTTGTCAATGTGAACCTATCATGCATATGTGACGGAGTATGAAGTAGCATACCATTCAATAGGGTAGGAAGGGGGCTCGCATAGAGGAACGGATTCACCTTTGGAGTCCATGATGACTTGGCGTAAGTTGGAGACCAAGATGTAGTAACGACCGTAGGTCGGGCTACATCACTAGCCGCATTGGGCCAGGGGCACAAGGCCCTATAGGCCCAGCCGGCCAAGCCCTAGGGGAAACCCTAGGGGAGCTTCTAGAAGGAGGGGGGAAACTTGCCCCCCACTCCTTCCTCCTTGGCCGCCGGCCCTAGGGCTTGGGGGAGGGGCAAGGGCCAGCCGCCCACCCCTCTATATAAAGAGGGCTGGGGGAGCACCCTCCCCACACCTCCTCCTCAAGCCCTAGCCGCCCTGCTGCCCTCCTCTCTCTCTCCCTCCCGACTGCGCGTAGGCGAAGCCCTGCCGCAGAAACTCTCCACCGCTTGCACCACGCCGCCATGTTGTAGATCCAACCTATCTCTCCACCCCACTTGCTGGACCGAGGAAGGAGGGCTTGGCTTTTTCCGTTCGCATCCGTAGAAAATTTTGATTTACTATGCTGCGAAACCCTTCAGTGGTATCAGAGCTAGATCTATGCGTAGATGTGTTTCACGAGTAGAACGCAACATGCTTGTTGCGGGCGTTGATGTTTTCTGTTGCAAGCCTCTTGTTTGTGTACTTCTTATGACGCGGGGTAGTGAGATCGAAGCGGTCCAGGATAACTTTACGCGACCTCGTTCGCGAGACCGGCTCCGCACTTGACGTGTGGCTTGTTCCACACATGCGGCTGGTGGATGCCAGTTTCTCTCACTATAGTTGTCATGGGATTTACACCAGAGTTTGGCAACCATAATATCACCGTTGTGGCTTTCCGTAGGTAAGAATCGTTCTTAGCTTGTTACTCCCATAAGCCACGTAAAACATGCAACAACAAAGTAGAGGCGTCTAACTTGTTTTTGCAGGGAGTGTTTTCTGTGATATGGTATGGCCCAAGATGTGATGTGTATGTTGTATGCAATGATCATGTTTTGTAATGTTTCACGATTTGCATGTCGATAAGTACACAACCGGCAGGAGCCATATGGTTGTCTTTATAATTGTGTATGACATGTGTGTCAACTTCTTATACGCCATGTAATAGCTTTACTTTATCGCTAAGTAGTTAGCAATATTTGTAGTTGCTATTCGTGGTGGAGGCAATCATGGTGGAGTGATGGAGATCATGCTGGCACGCACAAGATGGAGATCATTGCACGAAGATTGGCTATACCATGTCACATAAAGTTATATGCATGTGATGTTTATCCTTTTATGTATCTTATTATGCTTAGATCACGACGGTAGCATTATAAGATGATTCCTCACTTAAAGATCAAGATCAAATTGTGTTCTCCCCATGTATGCACCGTTGTGAAAGTTCGTCGTGTTCAAGCATCACGTGATGATCGGGTGCTATAAACTCTACGTTCACATACAACGGGTGCAAGCCAGTTTTGCACACGCGGAAATACTTGGGTTTGACTTGACGAGCCTAGCATGTACAGACATGGCCTCGGAACACATGAACCGAAAGGTTAAGCATGAGTCATATGAATGATATGATCGACACTTCGTTGTCCACCATTGAAACCACATCTCTTCTCGTGAATATCGGATTAGGTGTGGTGAATTTGGATCATGTTCACTAAACAACTTGAGGGATGTTGAATTTAGTGGGAGTTCATCTAGTAATTTGATTAAGTTGAACTAGTTATCATGAACATAGTCTAAATTGTACTTGCAAATTTTGTATATCAAATGGCTAAGTCCAACTTCAATTTCAACGTTTTTGCTGAGAAAGAAAAGCTTAAGAACAATGGGTCTAACTTCACCAACTGGTTCCGCAATCTGAGAATCATTCTCTCTGGCGGACAAAAGGACTATGTCCTTGAGAAAGCGCTAGGTGACGCCCCTGCCGTAGATACGCCGGCTGATGAGAAAGCTGTTTATCAGTCGCGCAAAGATGATTATGGTGTGATTAAGAGCACCATGCTGTTTGCTATGGAATCGAACCTTCAAAATCGTTTTGAAGATTTCCCCGGGCCCTTTGAGATCCTTGAGGAACTGAAAACTATGTTTCAGACTTAGGCCCGTTCTGAGAGATATGAGATCTCTGAGAAATTCTTTAACTGCAAGATGGAGGAAGGGAGTTCCGTTAGTGAGCACGCCATAAAGATGTTGGGCTATACTCAACGCCTTGATCAACTAGACTGCAAGATTCCAGAGGATCTCAAGATTGACAGGGTTCTGCAATCAATCCCTCCTAGCTACAAAGGTTTTGTAGTTACTCATAATCAGATTGGTTCCACTAATACGATCACCGAGCTCTTCGCTAAGCTAAAAGTTGCGCAGGTGGACATCAAGAAGGATAATCATGTGTTGATGGTCAATAAGTCCCCCAGCTTTAAGAAAGGTAAGCGTGCAAAGAAGCCCTTCAAGAAAGGCGGCGGCAAGCGCGTTGCCCCTGCTGAGAAGAAGCTCAAGTCTAGGCCTAAGCCGGACACTGAGTGCTTCTATTGCAAGGACAAGGGTCACTGGAAGCGCAACTGTCCGAAGTACTTAGCGGATAAGAAGGCTGACACCATCAAAGGTATATTTGATATACATGTTATTAATGTTTTCCTTACTATCCCTCGTTGTAGTGCCTGGGTATTTGATACTGGTTCAGTTGCTAATATTTGTAACTCGAAACAGGAGCTACGGAATAGACGGCGGCTGGCGAGGGATGAGGTGACGATGCGCGTTGGCAACGGATCAAGAGTTGATGTGATGGTCGTCGGCACGCTCTCCTTAGTTTTACCTTCGGGATTAGTTTTAAACCTCAATAAATGTTATTATGTGCCTGCGTTGAGCATGAACATCATATCTGGATCGTGTTTATTGCAAGACGGTATTCATTTAAATCTGAGAATAATGGTTGTTCTATTTATATAAGTAACATCTTTTATGGTCATGCACCTGCTGTGAATGGTTTATTTCTTCTGAATCTCGAAAGGGATGAAACACACATCCATAACATTGAGGCTAAGAGATGCAAGGTAGATAGTGATAATACTACTTATTTGTGGCACTGCCGTCTAGGTCATATTGGTGTAAAACGCATGAAGAAACTCCATTCTGATGGACTTTTGGAGTCTCTTGATTTTGAATCATTTGACACATGCCAGCCATGCCTCATGGGCAAGATGATAAAAACCCCGTTCTCCGAAATGATGGAGCGAGCAATGGACTTGTTGGAAATCATACATACCGATGTATGCAGACCAATGAGTGTTTCGACGCGCGGTGGATATCGCTATTTTCTCACTTTTACTGATGACTTAAGTAGATATGGGTATATCTACTTAATGAAACATAAATCTGAAACATTTGAAAAGTTCAAAGAATTTCAGAATGACGTGGAAAACCATCGTAACAGAAAAATTAAATTTCTACGATCCGATCGTGGAGGTGAATATTTGAGTTATGATTTTCTCACGCATCTTAAAGCAAGTGGAATAGTTTCAGAACTCACGCCACCCGGAACAACAGAGCGCAATGGTGTGTCTGAGCGCCGGAATCGAACTCTATTAGATATGGTGCGATCAATGATGTCTCTTACTGATTTGCTGTTATCATTTTGGGGTTATGCATTAGAAACCGCTGCATTCACTTTAAATAGGGCACCATCTAAATCCGTTGAGACGACACCGTATGAACTGTGGTTTGGTGCTAAACCTAAGTTGTCGCTTCTTAAAGTTTGGGGATGCGAATCTTACGTCAAGAAGTTGATGCCAGACAAGCTCGAACCCAAAGCGGAGAAATGCGTCTTCATAGGATACCCTAAGGAAACTATTGGGTATACCTTCTATCACAGATCCGAAGGCAAAGTGTTTGTCGCAAAGAACGGATCCTTTCTTGAGAAGGAGTTTCTCTCGAAAGAAGTGAGTGGGAGGAAAGTAGAGCTAGACGAGGTTGTTGAACCTTCTCTTGAGTTGGAGAGTAGCGCAACACCTGAAATTGTTCCAGTGCCGTCTGCACCGACAATAGAGGAAGCAAATGACAAGGATCATGAAGCTTCGGACGATGCTACTACTGAACGTCGCAGGTCGACAAGGTCACGTGCCCCTCCTGAGTGGTACGGCAACCCTGTCTTAACTGTCTTGTTAGTAGACGACAGTGAACCTGCGAACTATGAGGAAGCGATGATGAGCCCAGACTCTGAGAAATGGCTACAGACCATGAAATCCGAATTAGGATCCATGAGCGAAAACCAAGTATGGACTTTGGTGGACCCTCCTAGCGACCGAAAGGCCGTTGAGTGCAAATGGATCTTCAAGAAGAAAAAGGACGCGGATGGTAATGTTACTGTCTATAAAGCTCGACTTGCCGCGAAAGGTTTTCGACAAGTTCAAGGTGTTGACTACGATGAGACTTTCTCTCCCATAGCGATTTTTAAGTCCATTCGGATTTTATTAGCAATTGCTGCGTTTCATGATTATGAAATATGGCAGATAGATGTCAAGACTGCGTTCCTCAATGGCAACATTGATGAAGAGTTGTATATGATGCAACCCGAAGGTTTTGTCAATCCTAAGGATGTTGATAAAGTGTGCAAACTTCAGCGTTCCATTTATGGACTGAAGCAAGCATCTCGGAGTTGGAACCTTCGTTTTGATCAAGTGATCAAGAGCTTTGGATTTGTTCCAAATTGCTACGAAGCTTGTATCTACAAGAAAGTGAGTGGGAGCTCGGTGACATTTCTGGTACTATATGTGGATGACATATTGATTATTGGAAATGACATTAACATGCTTAACGATGTGAAGAGTTATTTGAATAAATGTTTTTCAATGAAAGACCTAGGGGAAGCTGCTTATATATTGGGCATCAAAATCTATAGAGATAGACAAAGACGCCTGATAGCTTTAAGCCAAAGTACTTACCTAGACAAAGTTCTGAAAAGGTTCAGAATGGATAAGGCAAAGAAAGGTTCAGTGCCTATATTGTCAGGTAAGATATTGAGCAAGGCTCAGTATCTAGCTACGGTAAATGATAGAGAAGCTATGAACAAAGTGCCTTATGCCTCGGCCATAGGTTCTATCATGTATGCCATGATGTGTACTAGACCGGATGTGTCCAATGCTCTTAGTTTGATGAGCAGATATCAAAGTGATCCAGGAGTGGAACACTGGAGAGCCGTGAAGAACATCCTAAAGTATCTAAATAGGACTAAAGAAATGTTCTTAGTCTATGGAGGTGATGAACAGATCGTCGTAAAGGCTTACGTCGACGCTAGTTTCTACACCGACAGGGATGATTCTAAATCTCAAACAGGATACGTTTATATTTTGAATGGAGGAGCTGTGAGCTGGAGAAGCTGCAAGCAAAGCGTGATCGCATGATCTACAGTAGAAGCGGAATACATGGCTACTGCAGAAGCGTCAAGTGAAGGAGTTTGGATCAGGAACTTCATCATTGAGCTTGGTGTGGTTCCAAGTGCCTTGGACCCACTGGAGATATTGTGTGACAACACTGGCGCCATAGCACTGGCTAAGGAACCAAGATATCATCCAAAGACCAAGCACCGCAAGTTTCATTTAATCCGAGATTATATAACAGATGGAGGTCTGAAGATTAGCAAAGTACATACAGATCTGAATGTCGTAGATCCGTTGACTAAACCTCTTCCACGAGCAAAACATGATCAACACCTTAGTGCCATGGGTGTTAGATTGTTGCCAGATGTAAACTAGATTATTGACTCTAGTGCAAGTGGGAGACTGTTGGAATTATGCCCTAGAGGCAATAATAAAGATGTTATTATTATAATTCTTGTTCATGATAAAGTTTATATTCCATGCTAGAATTGTATTAAGAGGAAACTTTAATACTTGTGTGGTTTGTGAACAACACCGTGTCCCTAGTACGCCTCTATGGACTAGCTTATTGATTAATGATGGTTAAGATTTCCTAACCATAGACATGAGTTGTTGATTAATAATGAGATCATATCATTGGGTGAATGATATGATGGACAGACCCAAATTAAGCAGAGAAATTAGATCGTGTCATCGTGTTCATCTTTGCGAAGCTTTTCTTATGTCAAATATTGTATTCCTTAGACCATGAGATAATGCAACTCCCTGGTATCGGAAGAAAGCTTTGAGGTCATCAAACATCATCCTATGAGAGGGTGATCATAAAGGTGTCTCTCAGGTGATCGGAAAGTACCTGTTGGGTTGTATGTATCGAGATGGGATTTGTCCCTCCCAAGTCGGAGAGATATACTTTGGGCACACTCGGTAATCGATATCAAAACCGCTTGCAAGCACGTGGTTAAGGAGTTAATCACAAAGTGATATCGGATTACAGAACGAGTAAAGTACTTGCTGTGAACGGGATTGAACTAGGTATGGCGGTACCGACGATCGAATCTCGGGCAAGTAAAATATCGCGAGACGAAGGGAATATATATATGGGATTAATTGAATCCTGGCATCGTGGTTCATCCGATATGATCATCGATGACTATGTGGGAGTCAATATGGTTTTCCAGACCCTGCTGTTGATTATTGATAGAAGATCATGTCTGCATATTCTCGAACCCGAAGGGTCACACACTTAACGTGTCTCGACGCTAGGATAGATTGGATAATTGGTTTATGAGTTTTTGTTCGGAGTCTCGGATGAGATCCAGGACGTCACGAGAGGTTCCAGAATGGTCCGAAGAATAAGATTCATATAAGGCAAAGCAGATTTTGGAGTTCGGAATTGTTTCGGGTTGTTCGATATTGTACCGGAAGCTTCTAGAACCTTCCGGAGTGGTACAAACGTGGCCCCACTTGTTGGGAGGGGGCGTGGGCCTACGAGGGAGTGCCTTGGCCGCATTGGGCCAGGGGCACAAGCCCCCATAGGCCCAGCCGTCCAAGCCTAGGGGAAACCCTAGGGGAGCTTCTAGAAGGAGGGGGAAACTTGCCCCCCACTCCCCCCTCCTTGGCCGCCGGCCCTAGGGATTGGGGGAGGGGCAAGGGCCAGCCGCCCACCCCTCTATATAAAGAGGGCTGGGGGCGCACCCTCCCCACACCTCCTCCTCAAGCCCTAGCCGCCCTGCTGCCCTCCTCTCTCTCTCCCTCCCGACTGCGCGTAGGCGAAGCCCTGCCGCAGAAACTCTCCACCGCTTGCACCACGCCGTCGTGTTGTAGATCCAACCTATCTCTCCACCCCACTTGCTGGACCGAGGAAGGAGGAGACATCGAGGTGCCGCACATGTGCATCTCTCGGAGGCATCGCCACTTGCGGTGTTAGATCGGATCGGATCGCGAGGAGGAGAAGCGAGTACGACTACATCAACCACGTTCCGTTGAACGTTCTGCTGTGCGAATCTTCAAGGGTATGAAGATCTCATCTATCCCCCCCCTCGTTGTTTGCATCTCCTAGATTAGATCTTGGCTTTTCCCATTCGCATCCGTAGAAAATTTTGATTTACTATGCTGCGAAACCCTTCAACCTAGTCCGGCCCAAGGAAGGCCCACGAGAACATACGCCAGCCCATGAAGACTTTCGGGTGGCTAGGGCCCATGACGCCTTCGGATCCTTGGAGAACAAGACTAGAGTAGATAGAATATTCAAAGGGGCAAACCCTAAAAACCTATAATCGACTCAATCTGTGCCTGGGACCTGCCTACCTCTATATAAAGGCTAGGAGGGCACGACGAGGAGGATACTTCGCATACCATCGCATACACACCTCCACGCCAGATTGCATCTGCGCACCCCTGTACTTTTTGGTTCCCGGCCGTAATCAAGAGCAGACAACCAGGAGTAGGGTTTTCCCTCTGGGGGCTTGAACCTGGGTAAACCTCGTGTCCCTGTGTTGCTTGCTTGCTAACCGTTTCGTGATCTCCAGCATCCCCATCTTCTCCAAAACCCAAGCTCATAACAATGGGCATTGATGAGATTAAACCTCGTCAATTGGCGCCGTCTGTGGGAACTAGGGACGCTGATTGTGCGATCGTGACGGTCCCAACCAAAGCGATCTACAACTCCGCGGCGACGGAGAGTCATCTCCTCTTCGGCACTTTCGACTTCACCGCCCACTCGCCAGCCACCCTGAAGGACTTCGAGCCCGTTGGCGACGGGATCGAGATCCTGTTCGGGAGCTTCTGCTTCCAGGTGGGGCAGACCGGCACTCTCCGTCTTCCAGAACGGGTGCCCCTGCCATCGATCAGGCCCGCTTTGCGGGCTCCACACCCCGTGCTACGCACATCGCCATCAATAGATGAGTCCTATGACAACAACAACTGCAACTCAGATCTATGTGATCCACCATCGGAGGAAGGGACCTACGGTTCCGGATCCGAAAGCTGCGGCAACAGCGATCCAATCTATGAGCGCTACCAATGTGTCGCAGTCATCCAGAGCGACGTGGATCAGGAGCACAACTCGCCACCCAACCCGCAGGGTAGAAACAGCGAGCACACCGATCCCAATCGGATCATCCACCTCAGCAATGAAGGATGGGCTCAAGCACGCGAATCCGTGGCAGGCAACAAGATCCTACCCATGGGTGCCTCATGGGACCTGCTGATGGCGTACCACCTGCTCCTAGTCGAAGAGCACAAGAAGCAAGTGAAGATGCAAGAAGTGCTTGACAAGCGCAAACAAGCGGCCTTGGAGTCCAGTGCGCGGCGAGCTGCGCTCTCCGCCATGGGCGGCTCCATCTCGCACGACAACCATGTCAACAAGCACCATTCTCGCATGGAGAACATGGGCTCCAAGGCACGTCGCGAGGTGACTCGGACCCTCAACACGTCCTTTATGGATATGGATGCCGACGGCAACGTCATTCCGAAGACACCGCAAGCTGCGATCATGGCAGCCACCACATACCTCGCGTCCCATCCACCTCCGGTGGGGGACCCGAAAAGGGCCATGCACAAGTCCGCGCTTACCGGACTCAGACTCATTGGAGCTGCGCTCCACGGAGAAGCTCCTGCGGAGCCAAAGAAGAAGGCTGCGGCCAGGTTCAATCGCAGCCCCACACCTTCATCCGACGATGAAGAGCACGACCTACCTCGAAGGCACAAGAGCTCGTGCCATCGCAGCCGCGATTATGACGCTCGAAACGAGCTCACCCACCGCAAGATCGACAAAGTGCGCGCCAAGCGCGTATGCTCATCCGAATACGAGGAGGACGACGACGAAGGGGAACTCTATGGATCCCGATGCTTCAGCAGATCCGTCCGGCGGACACGGATGCCGCGAAACTTCAAGCTTCCTTCGGACACTCCAAAGTTCGATGGCACACAGGACCCCAAGGCGTGGCTCAGCAACCACCTGTCGTCCGTCAAACTACACGGCGGAAACAAGGACACCGCCCTGCAATGCCTTCAGCTGCATCTGATAGGCGTAGCCCGGATCTGGCTCAGTAGCCTATCCTCAGGATCCATCCGAAGCTGGGAGGAACTGGCGTACAGTTTCATCCGAAACTTCAAAGGCACCAGCAAAAGGCCAGCCTCGATCGAGGAGCTACGGGCCTGCACCCAACGAACGGGCGAATCCATTCGCTCGTACATATTACTTTGGTCCAACACCAAGAACTCCACGGCGCACATATCTAAGGAGAGAGCAATCGACGCCTTCAAGGATGGCGTCAAGCGCCAGGACTTCAAGGAAGAACTTGGGCGCGTCAAGCCCAAGACACTCGACCACCTCATGGACATCGCCAACATGTGGGAGACGGCGAAGACTCCATCCACCGAGCGCACTCGCAGGAGGAAGATGACTACGGACGACGACGTGAATGCCGTAGCAAGAGAAGATCGCGCGTCTACGACGATCGTGATGGGCCCGACTGGCTAGGCCGACCGCCACAGCGATGGCAACCGCAGCAGCGGAGGATACCGTGGAAAGAACTTCCACGACGGAGGATGCCCAACACAGTCATGGCAACGTCGCGGCCGTGACGATGGACCTTCAGCATACGACAAACTATCGGGTCCATGCACCATCCACTTCTACATCGACAAGCAGGATGGTAAAAATAAGGCAAGCCACATGCTCAAGGACTGCCGCGAGTTCCAGAAACTCAGCGAGAGCATGTCTTAGATGAGGCAACAAGCCCCGGACCCTGGGTACGGGAACGCACCCGCACCAGGTGAGATAGCACACGGAGCTCCTCCACCACCACCTGCGGGACCTTCGAACCACCCAATCGCACCCGCGCAGAATAACGGTGGGCACGGGTACCCCGCGTTGAAAGGATCACTGATGATCCAAAAAGGGCGCCCAACGAACAAGGTGCAAAAGAAAATCACCCGTCAGATCAATTTGGCTGTGACCGCTCCACCAGCCATCCGTGAGTACCTCAGCAAATAGGAGTCCTGCATCACGTTCAGCCGTTTGGATCACCCTTGCTAGGTCCCTTGCCTAGGTCATGCTGCCCTGGTGCTTGAGGCGCAGATCGTAGGGTTCGACATGAGCCGCGTCTTCATGGACGGCGGCAGCGGCATCAATCTGATGTTCGTCAGTACCTTAGCAGCAATGCGGATCCCGCTGTGCAGCCTGGAACAATCCGATACAACATTCCACGGCATCGTCCCAGGGAAGGGCGTATTCCCCCTGGGAAAGATATGGCTCGACGTCATCTTCGGCAATCCTGATAACTTCCGGTGCGAGCGACTCGAGTTCGAAGTGGTGGACTGGCCATCATAGTACCATGCCATCCTCGAGTGCGTGGCATTCGCACGATTCCTGGCAGTACCGCACTACGCATACCTGCTACTCAAGATGCCAGGACCTAAGGGCGTCATCACGGTCCACGGGAGCTTCAACCGATCATACCACTGCGACAGGGACTTCAACAGAATCTCCCAGTCATTCGGCATGCAGGAGGAACTCATAAGGCTCCGAGATGTGACAAACAACAGGGCACCCCAGTCGCAAGACAGAACGCACCAGACATGTCCTTTGACTCCACCGTCAACAAGTCCACCCGACGGACGCCTCCAAGACGGCGCTGATCGCCAACGACCTTAGCCCCGCATAGGAAAACGCGCTCTTCGAATTCCTCCGTGAGCACTGGGAAATCTTCGCCTGGTGTCCTTCGGACATGCCAGGAGTTCCCAAGGAATTCGCCGAGCACGCACTCAACCTCTTTCCAGACGCCAAGCCCGTCAAATAGTCCATCCGACGACTGTCTGAACCGCGGGGCGAAGCAATCGGAGTCGAAGTCAACATACTACTCGACGCAAACTTCATCAGGGAGATCAAAGAGAGCGAGTGTCTCGCCAACACCGTGATGGTCCCCAAAAAGGACACGGACATCCTGCGGATGTGTGTGGACTTCACATCGCTGAACAAGCACTGCCCGAAGGATCACTTCCCTCTCCCTCGGATCGATCATATCATCGATTCGACTGTAGGATACGAGAAGCTCTCCTTCCTTGACGCCTACTCAGGCCATAATCAGATTCGTCTGAAGGTCAAAGATCAGGAGAAAATGGCGTTCATCACGCCATTCGGAATGTTCTGCTACAACACAATGCCTTTCGGGCTGAAGAACGCAGGCGCCACGTACAAATGGTGCATGCATGCATGCCTGAAGGACCAGATCGGCCGCAACATACAAGTCTATGTCGACGACATAGTAATCAAAACAAGGGAGGCAAGACACTCATCGAAGATCTCCGCAGGACGTTCGACAACCTTGATCAATACAAGATCAAGCTAAACCCAGAAAAGTGCGCTTTCGGCGTCCCATCTGGTCAGCTGCTAGGCTACTTCATCTCCCAGCGAGGAATCAAAGCGAACCCGAAGAAAATCCGGGCCATAATGGCCATGGAGAAGCCGAAGAACCTCAAGGGCGTCCTGCAGCTTGCTGGGTGAATCGCAGCGTTGAGCAGGTTCATCAGCCGCATGGGCGAAAAGTCCCTGCCCTTCTATCAGCTGCTACGCAAAGCAGACAAATTCGAGTGGACGCCTGAAGCAGACGATGCATTCGAAAATCTAAAGCGGCTACTCTCTACCTCGCCCATCTTGGTCATGCCAAAAGAGCACGAGCCTCTACTGCTATACATAGCAGCTATGCACCAGGTGGTAAGCACCGTGCTGGTGGTCGGAAGACCCGAAGATGGCAAGACTCATGGGGTCCAACACCCAATCTACTACCTCAGCGAGGTATTGACGCCGATAAAGCAGAGGTACCCTCACTACCAGAAACTCGCCTACGGCGTGTTCATGACAACTCGTCAGCTGCGCCACTACTTCCAGGAGCATTAGGTGATCGTCGTCAACGAAGCACCTCTAAACAGCATCCTGAACAACCCGAAGGCTACAGGACGTGTGGCCCTGTGGGGCATCGAGCTGTCACCTCTAGACATTGTCTATGAGAAACGCCACTCGATCAAGTCTCAGGTCCTTCCGGACTTCCTCGTCCACTGGATGGAACTGCAGCTGCCGGACACACCGGACATGACACAGTCATAGACAATGCACTTCGACGGCTCCAAACGCGAGGCCGGAGCAGGAGCCGGGGTCATACCGACCTCCCCGCAGGGCGACAAGATGAAATACGTCCTTCGGATGAAATTTCGAGCTTCCAACAACGAGGCCGAGTATGAGGGCCTCATCCACGGCATGAGGATGGCCAAGATCTGCGGCGCGACGCGCCTGGTCATCTACGGAGACTCGAACCTCGTTGTCTAGCAGACGGTGAACGAGTGCGACGCACACGCCGCCAACATGATTGCGTATCGCACACTCTACAACACACTCGAAGGAGACTTCGACGGCTATGAGCTTCGGCACGTTGGGAGAGAAAGCAACGAAGAGGCCGACAGACTCACCAACATCGGCTCCACCTGCGCACGGGTGCCACCAGGTGTGTTTCTCGAACAGATCTGCGTGCCATCCATCAAAAGGAAATTCCCAAAGGGATCACCCGAATAAGAAAAACACTCAGGGGATGCACTACCCGAAGGACAGGAAGGACCAGAAAAGCTCGACACAGAGGTCGCAGTGGTCAACCTAATGCAGGTCATGGCAGTCGAAGAAACATGGACACAGCCATACCTCCCATATCTGATAGACGGGGAGCTGCCTGACAGCCCGACAGATGCCCGGCGCATATCTCACCGTTCCAAGGCCTTCACCATCATCAATGGCGAGCTGTACAAGTGCAGCATTTCGGGTGTACTCCAAAGGTGCGTCACCATCGGTGACGGCAAAACCATCCTCCAAGACATTCACGAGGGCATCTGCGGCCATCACGCGGGCAGCCACGCCCTTGTCGCCGAAGCTCTACGAGCTGGTTTCTACTAGCCACGGCCATGAACGACGCCAAGGACATCGTCCGAAGGTGCAACGGGTGCCATAGGTTCGCAGATAAACCACACGCACCAGGATCGGAGATCAGGCCCATACCCCTGGCCTGGCCCTTCGCCCAATGGGGCCTCGACATGATCGGCAAACTGCCCAAGTCCTCGAAAGGGGGCCACGTCTACCTCCTGGTCGCAGTCGACAAATTCACCAAGTGGGTCGAGGCCATGCCTGTTACTAACCAAAAGGGCAAAACGACCGTCAAGTTCTTCGAATCCATTGTTTACAGGTTCGGCGTACCGCACAGCATCATCACCGACAATGGGTCGAACTTCATCTCTAAGGAATTCCAGGACTTCTGTGAAGACCTCGGAATCAACATCACATACGCCTCCGTGGCGCACCCGCAAACAAACGGGCAGGTCGAAAAGGCCAACGGCCTCGTCGGTGGCGGCATCAAGAAGCGCCTAATGAGCCCACTCCAGCGACTCGCAGGAGCCTGGACACAAGAGCTACCCTCCGTCCTATTGAGCTTGCGCACAACGCCAAACATCTCAACTGGCTACACACCCTTCTTCATGGTGCACGGAGCCGAAGCCGTGCTACCTGCAGAGGTACGCCAACAGGCCCCACGGGTCGTCGCCTACAGCAAAGCCGAATCGACGGCCGCACTCGAAGACGCCATCGACACACTCGATGAGGCACGCGACATCGCCGCGGCTCGATCAGCGGTCTATCAACGGAGCCTCCGCAACTACCATAGTCGTCGGTTGCGCCCAAGGTCCTTCGTCGAAGGATACCTAGTCTTGCGACTCAAGCAAGAGCGACCGAAGAAGCTCGAGTCGCCCTGGGAAGGTCCCTACATCGTCACCGAAGTCATCCCAGGTGGCTCCTACCGCCTCAAACACGTGGAGTCTGGAGTAGCATACTCCAACCCATGGAACGTCCCACAACTGCGACACTTCTACCCCTAGCTACCCCCCCTTTTACTTTCAATAAGGCTATTCAACCAAGGCTACTCAGCCGAACAATGTACCTCCTCCTCACGATATGAATAAAGCTAAGTGTCTCACCCCAAAAATTTGTCTATTATTCGCATTTTCTTCATGTTACAACACACTCGGGGGCTCCCCTCACCTCACGACTTCGTTGACTGAGGATAACGCGTGTACAACTGAGTAGCTGACCACGCCAGGCTAACGAAAAGGGCACGCATACAAACAAATCACCACGTGCTAACAACAATCAACCTTTACAGCAAAGGGCATAGCACGCCCAGTCGAATACATACAAATTTTACATATATATTTTTACAGGTCCTACCTATTCTGAAGAATCACCTGCGCACGCTGCTCAAAGAGATCCACAATTTGTTCGGCATACTGCCTTACAGCCGCATAATGTGGACGCATGTCCCACATACCACCATCCGGCCGAAGAGGCGGCCCAGCCGCCACAGCAGCAAGATCTACATCAGGACGATGCAACCGCACGAGGGAAAGCGTAGCCTTCACCCCTGCTTCCAGCTGATACCGCACCAGCTCCCTGACCTGATGCACATCCCAAAACTTCGCCAACAGGCCCAATAGAGTCGATGGTGCCTCATCCAGGGGAAACATCACATGGAGAATTGACGCCAAGGGAGTTTTTGCTTGACGCAGCATCCGCGACACCTGGTGAACATGATCCTGCATAGTCGCAAGGACCATTGCACGATCTTGATCCATCCAGAAAAAGCCGCCTGCCTCAATGTCCTGCTGGGTCAGGCAATTGATCCGAACAGCGACACGCTCTTTTTCCTCCCTGGGAACAAGATTTGCACCTGCAACAAACTGCAACGTAAGACGACAAGCCAACAGGCGCATCCGAAAAATGAGCATCGGCTCGAGGAAACTCACATTGAAGCTGTTCGGCCAAACGCCGCAACTCCCCCATCAGATACTCCTCCCTGGCGGCGCCCCGTTCCGCCTTCGACTTCCAAACATCCACGTGACCTCGAACGCCAAGCAACTCTTTCTCAAGACTACGGATGCATTCACGAAGAAACACAAGCTGCGACGCGTCATCCAAGGATGGTCACAGCTGCGACGCAGGCGAAGTATCAACAGGATCATCACCCGAAGGTCCCTAGTGGAAAAGAAGGCAAGGATATGAACAAACGCAGGAATAAGCAAACAGCTCGGAGATTCATTATATACAGCAAAAGCTACTGCGTGGCACAAGGAGTGTTCATAGATACATTACAACAAAGGAAACAAAAGCTATCCTACAACTACAAGGCCTAAGAAGCTGCATCCTGAGTAGCTTCGGAGCCGGACTGCCTGCTCTTGGCCTCCCCCTGCTGCCTCACCGTGTACTCCACCAGCAAGTCAATCAGCTTCGGCCCATAGTGTTTACAACGGGCAGCGTAGAGTGCGAAGGCTACCTCGGATCTGTCGGCAGCTGTCGACATCTGGGAGGTGACCTGATGAAGATCCAGCTCCGCTCCAGATGCCATGGCCATCGCCAGCCCCATGGACGCGCCAATACCCTTCTGCTTGCGTTTGTACGCCGCGGGAGCCTCGGCTGACAGTGCGTCCGCCAGCAATTCGACATCCTCGAGGGCGACGCCCTTGGGGACGAGCTCCTTGTAGAAGCGCCCGAGAACCACCTTGGCCTTGGCAAGCGAGCCGACCACGGTACTGCAGTGGTCTTCGACCGCCGCAGTGGCGTCATCCAGAGAACTTCCGTGCTCCAGGGCACCACGGTCAAACTCAATGCCCGCGGCATCTAATATAAAAGGAAGAAGCGAGGTGAAAAAAAAACGAAGCTAGAAAGGCCAGGAAGCCGAAAAGGAATAGACGAAACTAATCATCCGAAATAGCCTTCGCGGCGGCCATCAACTTGCCGGCTACCTCCTTCTCGTGCGAGGCCGCAGTGGTGGTGAGTTGCTCCTCGCGATCCGTGGCCTCCTTCTGCATGCGCTACTTGGCCGAAGTCGCGTCGACTAACTCCTGCTCAAGGCGCTCCTTAGCGCCAACGACATCTTCAGCTTTTTTCTCCGCTCGCCCGAGGCTCTTTTTGAGAGCATCAAGCTCGCGGAGGGCAGTGTTGTTCTCCTCTACAACAAAGAAAGCATGGGATTCGTGAGTAAGCAAGCAGCCAAATAAGGAGAAGATTGACAAAAAACACACTAACCTTGGAGCTGTCGAAGTCTGGCCTCCAATGCCACATGTTGCTTCCCAGCTGGTTGGCACCTTGAACAAAAGACTGCGAGAAGACACAACTTGTCAGGGAAAAGGCTCGGGGGCTGCACCCAAGAAAACGAGCAAAGCAAATCACACATACGAAAATGCTCGGGGGCTCCCCCCGAGATACGTACAAAAATGGCATGATCAGCAGATCATCCGACAGATGCTCGGGGGCTCCCCCCGAGACACAAAACAAAATGATCAGCAGATCATCCGAAAAATGCTCGGGGGATCGCCCCGCGACAAGAACGAAAACACTTACGTGGTCAGACGACGACTCCGAAGGTCTGCATGTAGTCTTCTGGGGGACAACCATCCGAGCCTCCTGTGGAGAAGGGTTCGGAGCAGCGCCCTCAGAGGTGGCCACCGTCTGAGGAGGAGGAGCAACCTTCGACGCCCCCACCATCTCCCGAGCGCCATCGCTGAAGGAGCCATCGGAAGAGTGGCTACAAAAGGAAAAATCAGACAAGTACACGCAAAAAGATGAAAGAGAGCAAAAGCAATGGCAGATACTTACGAGTCGAAATCGCTCAAGTCGAAGACAGGAAGGGCCCTCCTTTTCTTCTCTTCCTTCTTCTCTTCCTTCTTCCGCTTCGCCGGCGGCTGCGGCGCCACAGCCCGCACGGGCACGGCCGGAATAGGAGAGGAAGAGCCACCATGACCCCCACTGTGACGCTCAAGGCATGACGTGTTCCTAGGGGTCGTCGGAGTCGAAGCATCCGACGCTTCGCTCGAGCTCCGTGTCCGCTTTTGAGTCTTCTCCTTGCTAGACTCAAAAGTTTCTTCCGCTGGTGATCACGCTGAGGGAAGCTCAGACATGGAATCCACTACCTCATTGTCCGGTGCATCCGGAAACAGTTCGGGTAGTGGAGGCGACATGCCCGGTACCTTGAATTCCTGCGGAAAAGAAACAAACTTTCAGAACACAAGCAATTGCGAGAAAAACGCAGTAAAAAAAAAAGCGCTACGTGCACGCCCCAGATCTACACCTGCTTAACCAGACGAGAGGCAGCGAACGGAGGAGTTAGCGACTTCCCCGGAGAAGTGTCTCGGTCATGTCCGCGTAATTCACGAACCGTAGAGAGACACACTTAAATATTCGCTGTTGTTTAGTAGATATGGAATGTTAGTAGGGATACTGAATGTTGTTCGGAGTCTCGGATGGGATCCGGGATATCACGGGGAGATCCGGAATGGTCCGGAGAATAAGATTCATATAAGGAAAGTCCTATTTCGGAGTTCGGGAAAGTTTCCGATGATTTCATCGGAGAGGTTCTAGAAGGGTCTAGAAGGTTCACCGGACCGGAAGGGGAATGGTCCATGAATGTTTCATGGATATAAGGAATTATTAGATCATATCCTGGGTCGCTTTGTGTTGGCATTTGCAAGAGAGAAATAAAGTTCTAAATTGAAAGTCAAACGGGAAGTTTGAAAAGTCAAACGGGAAGTTTGAAAAGTCAAACTCGAACAATGGTTTCCTAGTGGGAGAAGAAACAAGTCCTTCTCTCAATTCAACTTGGGTTTGGGTTTGGATTCAAACCCACCCCTCCCAAGGCTGCCCCCCTCTCATAAATAGAGGGGGGGTCTGCCCCAACACAACACAAGCCCTAGCCCTTCCCGAGCCAAGCCGCCGCCGGCTCCTCGTCGCTGCTGCCCTAGCCGCTGCCGACACCTCCTCCTCCCGAATTTCTAAACCCTAGATTTCCGGGAAACCCTAATCCACCATAACTCACATCCGGCTTAGGCGAAGCCCTGCGGGATCTTTCCTCTACTTCTGACACCATGCCGTCGTGCTGCCGGAATCGTGAGGAGAGAACTACAACCTCTGCTGCCTGCTGGAACAAGGGAGAGGAAGGTCTTCATCGAGTACCGAACGTGTGACCGACTGCGGAAGCGCTGCCGGAACGCAGCGCCGGAAGGATCGTCTACGCGATCTTGAGATCGGCAAGTGTACGACTACATCACCCACGAGAATCTGCTCTCGTTAACCGCTTTGGAATCTTCGAGGGTGAGTGCTTCTATCGACTCGTTTCTACAATGTAGTAGATAGATTTTGGCTTGTTTGTGTGAATGTGCTAGAAATATTTTGTTTTCCATGCTACGAACCCCTAAAAAATGATGCAGGCGCCGATGGGATAAACGCCATCAGAGCCAGATTGCCTCTTCATGGAATAGAGCTTCCGGAAGAGGCCAAAATGCGGCTCGACACCGAGCTAGCACTCGCAGAATGTGATGAAGCAGACGATATGAAGAAGAGAGTTCAGTGAAAGATGATGGAGCTGGATGCCATAAAGGAAAATCAATCCACGGAGAAAATCGTGGATCGGGAAAGAAAGGCCCCGAAGGACAAAAGCGATGAACATGACCCGAAACCCAGCGGGAGGACGGGGAATTACCTCGTCACCGGGAACCCTGACGGCCTCCCTACCCTGCGGGGTCAGACCGCGCTCACGGAGCTTGCGGAGATCGCCCTCGCGCTTCTTCGATCATCGCCAGCCACCATCGATGACGCGAGTAGCGGCGGAACCCTCCTTGCCGCTGCGGGCAGCACTGGTACCAACTGCGGTGGAGGCCTTCTTGGACTTCCCCATCTCAGTGCGGTGATGACGACGATGTGAACGCAGAAACAAAGATGGAAAGGTTTGAAGAAATTCCAGCGCGCAGCGAGAAAAGGCTCAAAGAAGATGGGAGCAGTGAAACAAGAATGGTTGCGGTGAAAAACAAACTAACTTTTCCCCAGTGATTATAAGGACAAGGATGATGCACGACGACCGTTCATCGGGAAGACCTAAATCCAACATCCAAATCCAACTGTCCACGTGTCGACGCAGCAGCGAACCGTCGCTCACACGCCGTCCACTACACACGGAAATCGAGGCGACGCCGTAATTATCTCTACGCCGCGCGTGACCAGTCAACACAAAGTCAGAAGGTGGGACCCATGTTCGTCCAGTCACGTCATCTCTGGTGCCGTAGACGCTTGAGGTCACAGGTCGTCATCAATGATGAAAGGATACGGATGTCGCCTAGAGGGGGGGTGAATAGGCGAATAAAACTTTTCCTAGAGTGGCTCAACAAAGGCGGAATTAAACTAGTGTTTACTTTGTAAAGCACAACCTAGAAACAACTAAGGTTTACCTATGTGCACCAACAACTTATGCTAAGCAATACAAGCAACAAAGTGATAGCAAGATATATATTACTTCAAGCACGAAGGCTATCACAATGTAAAGTGCATAAGTAAAGAGCTCGGGTATAGAGATAACCGAGGCACGCGGGGACACCGATATTTTACCGAGTTCCTCCCAACATGGAGTACGTCTCGTTTGGAGAGGGGGTGGTATCAAACCACCAACGCCACAAAAGGCCTCCCTTATTCTCCGGTGAATCTCACCCCAACGGGATCGATTCACGCTTCCACTATCGGTGCACTTGTCGGTGGCTACCGGAACCTCTCACAAGGTTGGGACACTTCTCCACAACTTAATTGGAGGGTCTCAACAAACGCCACAAAAGGCCTCAACAAATGCCACCAAGGCCAACAATGCCACCAAGGCCACAAAACCGTCTAGGGTTCCAAGAACCCAAGAGGGACAAGCTCCAATGAGCAACTCAAACCAAATCCTACGAGGAGAACTCAAACCGATGCACCAAATGCAAATGGCAAGAACACCACAAAGGTGCTCAAATCCCTCACTCTCAAGTTCCAACAAAGCTACTAAAGCTATTGGGGGAACAAGAGAGGAGGAATCAAAGAGAGACACAAAATCCTCCAAAATCTAGATCCCCAAAGATGCACTCACAAAGAGATGAATCGGTTAGGTCAAAACGTGGGGCTAGATCTCCTCTCTCTTCCACTCAAATATGGGCAAGTGCATGCGACAGTGTGGGCCAGCTGGGCCATGCGGGCATGCGCGCGCGACAGCAGCAAGCAGCTGGGCGGCAGCGGCAGCTAGCAGCTAGGCACGCGCGCAGCGGCAGCAGCACGCGCAGCGGGTGGGGCCAAGCAGCAGGCGTGCAGCACAGCAGCACGGCAGCAGCTGGGCAGGCACGCGCGCGGTCAACGCAGCAGCAACGCGGCGCCAGACTGCGGGCCCAGCGGCAGCGCGGCGCATGCGAGCGACGGTTGGGCAAATCGAGCGGGCGTACAGTATTTGGATCTGGATCTGGGAAAATAACTGGGCCGACCGGTAGTACCGGCCCACCCGGGCGGTACTACCGGGCCAGACCGGTACAGCCGATGCGTGTACCGGGACAGACAAAAAATGGGCTGCGCGCGTCAGGCCCGAGCGGTACTGGGCTGCGGTAGTACCGCTCGGCCCAGTTTTTCTTTTTCTTTTTCATTTAAAACGACAAATATTCAAACAATCATAACTTTTAAATGGTAGCTCCGATTGACCCGATTCCAATTGCGTTGGATAGAGGACAACAAGGGAATATTGATTATCACCAAGTGAGAAAGTATCAAGTAGAATAATGTGAGATATCTCACTTGGTGAGAAACCAAAAAGCCGCATAAATCAAAATCGCAACAAGATATATATGGGAGATCCGATTTTGATGAACAAGAGCTTGTTATGGAGATTATCACAAGCTCTATATCCTCATATGGATAAGACAAAATAACAACCAAATACGATGATGCAAGTATGCATAGGTTTGAGCTCTCTCCGAACGATGTGACCGAATTACTCATACGAGAGCCCCTGTTGATAGTACGGTTATCTATCCTAAACCCGGTATCCTATACACAACAAGAGACCGGCAAAAGGGAAAAACCTATCAAGATTATACCTTTGCCTTGAGCATTCCACTTGAGCTCGATGTAGACGGTCTTGCCCTTCTCAAGATGGAACGCCTTTCTTAATTCCTCATCATCGACCTTGCATATTGAGCTTGCCCAACATATCTTCTTTGCATTTCATCGACTTTAAAGACAACACATTCTCTAAGCGATGCCAATGGACAAATCCTATAAGTATAACTTAATACACACATTAGTCCATAAAGATTGTCATTAATTACCAAAACCACACATGGGGGCCCAACATGTTCTTTCAACAAACGTCATCAAAGCTATACTAGCAACGGTTACAATTCTTCGGCTACACAGCTAAAAGTACTCAGTCGAATCTACGATTCGACTAACTACTCGGGGGCTACTCCTATCAGGAGCGTTGGTCGCGCACGCGAAAAACGATCAAAATACTACACCATTGAACTCTTCTTCGAGTCCTACGTCGAGTCTACGACTCCACTACGAACTCGAGGGCTACTCCCATAGGGAGGATGGATTCAAGCATCCGAAAAATTTGTGTCCTACGGACCTAAAAGTCAATAAAGACTGAATTAAAGTCTCTGCTCGAGTCTACAACTCGAACAGACACTCGGGGGCTACTCCCATAGGGAGCGCTGGTCGCGCACCCTATGAATTCTTCGACTGCGATCCTTCGGATCAGCATGCAAAAACTTTTCGGCAACTCTGCTCCAATTAACGCTAAGAGAGCAATGTCTTCCTTAGCCACCCGAAACACCTCCGCGGTGATAAACATTCGGATGTTATGTCTATGACATGAAGATAAGACCTACAGATATCATCTGATGGCCTGGCAACGAACACGACTGTGCTCTGCTAGTGAGAATCCGTACCAGCAGGCGCGATGAAAAATCCCGACGGACACGTTGGGTACATCATTTAAAATCTACTGGAATTCCACTCATGTAATTCCTCCGTGGCCTGAGTCAAATTGCGCCAGCATATGTTCCGGGTTCGAGTCGAGGGACTCGAATCTGAAGAAGATCGTGTTGTTTTGTCCTAAGACAGTTAACTGACCCTGATCTGTCGGGAGAGTCAGGCACACGCATCAACAATCCCTACACACTTAAATCATTCTCTAGACAAACAGAGATAGCTGCACCCGAAGGATTAAAGAGTCCTCAGCCGAAGCTACGATTCGACTGAACACTCGGGGGCTACTCACATGGTTATACCCTACGGGTACACGATCTTAGCATACCTAGTCCGGCCCAAGAAAGGCCCACGAGAACATACGCCAGCCCATGAAGACTTTCGGGTGGCCAGGGCCCATGACGCCTTCGGATCCTTGGAGAACAATACTAGAGTAGATAGAATATTCAAAGGGGAAAACCCTAAAAACCTGTAACCGACTCGATCTGTGTCTGGGACCTGCCTACCTCTATATAAAGGCTAGGAGGGCACGACGAGGAGGATACTTCGCATACCACCGCATACACACCTCCACGCCATATTGCATCTACGCACCCCTGTACTTTTCGGTTCTGCCGTAATCAAGAGGAGACAAGCAGGAGTAGGGTTTTCCCTCCGGGGGCCTGAACCTGGGTAAACCTCGTGTCCCCGTGTTGTTTGTTTTCTAACCGTTTCGTGATCTCCAGCATCCCCATCTTCTCCAAAACCCAAGCTCATAACAATGAGCATTGACGAGATTAAACCTCGTCACTCCTTTTCTGGCATGTCTGGATTAAACAATGACATCAATGTGTTGCAATGGTCTCCGGTGTTTGGTAGGATGGCAGAAGGCAATGCCCCACGGGTTTCTTATCAAATCAGTGACAATCCATATGCTATGGGTTACTATCTAGCTGCCGGTATCTACCCCTCCCGGGCCACCTTTGTGAAGACAATCTGCAACCCTGCAGATGAGAAGTGCAAGAGGTTTGCGAAAAAGCAAGAGGACGCTAGGAAGGATGTGGAGCGAGCATTCAGTGTGTTGCAGTCAAGGTGGGTTATTGTTCGATACCCTGCTAGAACTTGGAGCGCAGAGAGGATGTGGGATGTGATGACTGCTTGTGTGATCATGCACAACATGATTATCGAGGACAAGCGAGATGACGACATCTTGAACCAAGATTGGGACTTTCAGGATCAGTTGATTGAGCCAGAGCTAGGTCTAGCGTCATGGGAAGATTTCATGCGAGTGCATAAAAAATTGCGTCATAGGCAAACCCATGAACGACTTCAACTAGATTTGGTTGAGCCCATATGGGCTCATGCGAGAAACCTCAATGTTTAATTTCTTATTTATTTCTTGTAATTTGAAAAACGGTTTAGTTGTTTTCTATCGAACCATGTGAGCCTACACTATTTATATGTAAGCACTATTTTATTTAGATTACCGAATCTAGTTTATTTGCTTGACAAAATTTATTGTGACAAAACATGCAAACACATGAAATTTCTGAACCCCGACCAAAAAACGGACGTGGACCAACCCAAACGAACAGAAAATGACCGTTTAGGTAGATCGAATGGATCGAGCCGGTGAAGATGCCCTAAGCCCTACCACCTTCGCAAAACCCCGTTACCACAGCACAGAGCCCTCTTGTGCTATTGACACATGTTGCATCTCTTGTGCTTGTAACACATTTTGCACGCGGAAACTTTACTTGCACGGACATACTTCCAAGGTACTACCTTCATATCAATTTATTGTGCTAATACGAAATGCAAGAAAAAAATTTGACCATAAAATTTATCAATAAAACATGAGTTATATGTCATAAAAATTATACCATTGGGTTGACATTTAAATGCTCTTTCCAATGATATATTTTTTATAACATATAATTTATATTTTATTTAACAAATTTATAGTCAAATATATTCTCCATATAAGTCCAATAAATCGGTATGGAGGAAGTACAATGTGCAAGGTGTATTTTCATGGTGCGCTGCACGATATCCATCCAAGCACACTGATATAAGTATACTGAAACCGATGTACACCGAAATGCATGTGTACTAAAAACATTTCGTTCTAAATTTTTATTTAAAA
Source organism: Avena atlantica (assembly GCA_910589765.1). Taxonomy (NCBI): domain Eukaryota; kingdom Viridiplantae; phylum Streptophyta; class Magnoliopsida; order Poales; family Poaceae; genus Avena; species Avena atlantica. The sequence goes on from OU342733.1 coordinate 31,284,930, forward strand.
AAATAAATGTGAAAAGGATACATATCCCCGCATGTGGGATGCACCAAAGTCAATACGTGTCGCGAGTGGAGTCAAGCTCCCGTCAAACACCAGAAAAGACCAGATGGAGACGGCACAGACCTTAGCCAAGATCGTGGTTGGACTCTTATGAGGTTTGAGGGTTTGGGGTTTTATTAAATATGAATTATTCTTCGGTGGAAGATGGCGTTCTTGTTAACAACGAGGTGCATATAGTAAATTCAGCAATTTTAAGACCCGTCTATCAGTTTCTTAGACTCAGTTTTGGGAGGTGCTCAAAAGGATAAAATGTGTGTACGTGCATGTGTTTATAGTATTTGTATCCATTTGTGCGCGTATGTTTTGGAAAAAAAAATATAGCCAAGATCAGTATATTTTAAGGATCTCGCTACCCGTCCATTCCAGCGCTGCCTTGGGGTCGGGGGGTGGATTTCTATGCTCCTTGGGGCCGGTGGTGTGGGCTGTATAGCTCTTCTGGAAGAGAGATCTTATGAGCCGCATCATCTTTGTTTCTTGGATGGAAATATGCTTATTTCGCCGGGATCCAGCTCCCATCCCATGAGCCAGCCTCTCTTAGAAAATGTGACGAGCCAGCCCAATGCAATGCATTTCGGTTTTCAGTTGCCCCGCTTTGTCTTGTTCTTTCTCCAGGCTCATCTTGAGTGCACGGCCTCATGTTTATTCTTCTTCCATAGTTTCACTGCTCTTTTTTTTTTTGCGAAAAATAGTTCCACTGCTCTTTTTCTAAGACATAAAAATGTACATAGACATGTACTGCAGATGATGCGAATTTCAACGTTGGGTTCGGCATATTACTAATGAGCTTAAGCTCACACTATCCTCTTGACAGTTCCCATCTTTGTGTCAACTTTCATGTCCCACATGCACACCAAAATTAACTTTCATATACGCCGTACCACCTCCGCACCACAAGGCGGCAGGTCAGTAATGATCTGATGGTAAAGGATCCCAACTTTTGCAAGGATGATAGCTAGCTAGCTAGATCCGTGTGATTAGTGGGGGGAATGGCGTTGTTTAACAATGCTAATAATTGTCGATGCTGGGGCGACTTGACCTGTCCCTTTCCCTTCCTGCCGACACCTCACACCCCTCTTATCTTTGTCCAAATTGTTGAGGTACACAATTCACTATCTTAATCTGTTCAATTAATTCTTTATAATTCCCCGGTGAACAACATCAATGTTGAAAAACAGCAGTAACAAAGTTTCATGGTCTTAACAGACAACAGCTAGCCTGTACCATGCGAGGTAAACTTGCTTTCATGCTCTATCAACACAAGACACATAGAACTGAGAAAATGTACTCTCTTGAATATATATTTGGCAATGAAGTTAACATGACGAATATTCATGAACTTGGCGTTGTCAGTCTCTTTTGAAACAGTGTTAGGGGAAACTAGACACTTTTTCGATATAGTAGAAGCGGAACGGCGTGGGAATTCCGAAAATTCGTCTCTGGCAGGGATCAAACTCCGGTCGCTGAGATGCGTCAACTGCGATCCAACCACTAGGCTACTACCCCGTTCTCGATGTTACCGATCTCAATATTCATTAGAGAAGTACTCTTTGATATAGGTTTGACAAACAAGGTTGACATGACTAGCTCAAAAAGGAAGAATCTGAAGTAAATTGTTAGAAATTATAGGCCAATATTTTTTTCTGTGTTTGCACCCTCAAGAAAACCATAAACTGCAAAAAAAATATGGTAATTTTCTTTGAATTCCAGCCATGTCTAGAATGCCAATCTTACTATAGCACTGTAACGAACTTAATTTTTTTTCACATCCAATTTCGTTAGAAAGTATATTATGCCTTACATATTCGAAGAAGGAGAGACCATCGACTTCTCCTGCGTTTGTTGCCAAGATGTTAGTGGTAAAGTTAAAACGAAGTATGATAATGAAGGATTGTCAGTTTCACATCAAACTAGTGAGAATATGGTCACCAACACAATCTTCAGAAAGATGATGTTTTTTCCTTCCAAAATAAAGTCAAATCGGGCTTTCTGATCATGATGGTGTATCCTTTGTAGTGGGTTTAACTTATTGGCATTAATTGGATTAGTAGGTAGCTATGTGAGAACTTGTTGGGTTGAGAGGTAATATATGTATATAATGAATGCTCATAAGTTGCATTCTGTGTGTTTTGAGTTCTTTGCTATTCTGTTTCTGATAGGTATTTTATATTTAATGACACTGAATCGTAAGATTGTCATATAGCATGCGTCGACGTGATAGATTACTAGACAATGTTGTTGTAGCATCGTCGCTCCTAACAAACAAACCCAGGCTATGTCGGCCGACAGTGGGCCGCGACATTAACATGTTGCTACCACGGAAGCGATAGGCTGGCAGATGATGTTGTGTCGTGCCAGAAAAAAGCACCACAATTGCACTTATTCTGATGCAATCATCCCTGCCTTTTTTTTCGCCGTGCCAGCGAGCTCGACAGTTAGGTGTGTGCTTTCGCGTCTATAAACGTCAGGACCCAACGTTTGTGTTGTAGTGAACGGAGGTAGTTTGGACCAACAATTTTCAAAATATTTCTTTTTGAACTCTTATATTGAAAAAAGATACATATGCGGTTGCTCTTGCTAGTGAAGACAACCTTCCAACGATTTCTTGGCACCAGAAAAAAAAACCAAACGGAGACAGAGCTTCGCCAAGACCAGCATTCCATGCTCCCTGAGGCCGGCGGTGTGGGCTGTATAGCTCTTCTGGAAGACAGATCTAGTGGGCCGCGTCATCTTTGTGTCTTAGATGGAAATAGGCTTATTTCTGGAAGACAGATCTGCCCAGCCGCTCTTACAAAACGTAACGAGCCAGCCCAGTGCTGTTCATTTCGGTTTTCAGTTGTCCTGCTTTGGGTTCTAGTTCTCCAGGCTCACGTTGAGTGCAGGGCCTCATGTTTATTCTTCTTCCATACTTCCATAGTTCTTTCTCTAAGAAAAAACATACCCCGTTCGTTCAGAAACAACTGACTTGTAATACATTTAAATTTAAATAAACATAAGTTAATTATTTCTAGACGAAGGGAGTATATAAACATGTGCAGATGATGCGATTTTTTCAACGTTGGGAACATTACTAATGAGCATAAGCGCAGTAACATCTTGACAGTTCCAATCTTTGTCTCAACTTTCATGCTCCAATCGATCTCGTTGGGTCAGTAATGATGTGATGTAAAGCATCCCAACTTTTCCAAAGGATGATAGCTAGCTAACTAGATTTGTGTGATTAGTGGGGGGGAATGGCGTTGTTTAACAATGCTAATAATTGTGGATGCTGGAGCGACTTGACCTGTCCCTTTCCCCTCCTGCCGACACCTCACACCCCGCTTATCTTTGTCCAGACAGCTATTAAGCAGTCCGGCCAGGTCCATATCGACATGATATGCTACACACACATATGCTTGCTTGCTCCATTTTTTTTTTTTTGAACAGACTTGCTTGCTCCATGGATGCACCATCACCTCCTAAACTATAGCTACCTCCTTCGCTCCCCATTTCACTCACTAGACTCTTTCCGTCAAGGGCTCACCCCAGCTCGTTTGCATAGGCCGTATCGATCTTTGTCACGGTAGAATTGTTTCACATCCACCTTTTCTTCTTTTGAACCCTTTTGAGCTCCATGGGCCACTTTTGATTCGCTAGGATAGGAATATATGTGTAGGTCGTCTTTGATATGGAGAGACGTAGTACGTGTGCGTCCAATCGATGGATGGATTGATTTCAGCTTGAATTGGCGCCGTGCGACCGAGTGATATGCCGTGGGCCTTTCTAGCTCTAGCTAGGTGCACCGCATGCTAATGCTAATGCTAGCGCTAATGCTGACGCTGTGGTCTCATCAGCATTATTATTGTTCAGCTAAAAATTAATAAATTAATTCGTTTCTGAGGCAGGGCTGTCATGCATGCATCGACACTGATATCACAAGCTAGCGGAAAGGAACCACTACTACTAGCCTGATTATTATCACGTGACACGGATGTCAGTGACAAAGAGTATTAATTACTGCTGGTTAGTAATTCCGTAGTTTAATCCTGGCCGACGCATTCAGGGCTATGGATGATGGGAATTGATCCTGTCTCGTCAGCACTGGGTACGTACCTCTCTTGTGTGATGCTAATTGGATTTCTCTGGTGACGACGATGGCGACTAATTGGCCATTAGCCAGCGACGCAACTGTCCAAGATTCGCTCCTGCCGTACGGCCGTCAATGTTCCGGTTTTACTAATTGGCCATTAGCAAGCGACGATGTTGAATGTGTGCATATGTGAGAATGAATAACCTCGTCGTCCCACCACAACGCCATGCATGGCCCAGTGTTGTGCGTGTTGTCAATGTTGGAGAGGGGCGGTAGGGTCAGCGGAGCATGGAATTCTTCTTTGTTTGCACGCTACTTGCCTTGCCTTTGCCTTCCATCCATTCAAGGGAAGGGACAGCACTATTAGCAGGACCATCATAGAGCATTGTTGCGCAGCATTGCATTGCATTGCATGCATGTACGGCTTTAAATTAAATCCTTCTTTATGGGCTTGCAAAAGAGGACTTGTCTTTGGCCTCCCTAGGTCATCGGATACTGTATAAGGACCATTGGCGATTAATTAAGCTGCATTTCTGATCTACTCCTCCATTTTAAAATATAAGATGTTTTAAATTTATGAAGCAAATATATCTAGACTATTTTTAATATGTAGGTTCACTAAGTTTTAAAGTGAATCTAGACACTAAAACAAGTCTAGATATATTTTGTTCATAAACCTAAAACATCTTATATTTTGAAAGGGGGGGAGTAGTAGATTATTATGTCCAAATAGTAACTGGTGAGAAGATGAAGCAAAAATAAAGTTCAGAACTAAAGAAATTATGTTGTCATTCCAAACCTCTCTTCTTTTTTCAAGGGTACTGAGTACATCGAAGAAAAGTCCTCGCCACACCTGAATTTTGACCTTAACTGTCCGTATGGCTTTACAGTGGAGTATTATCTAAACCTCCTTCCTTTTTTCCAAGACAGCAACTATTCATGAATTGCCATAATTCTCAGGGATGTAGCTAATTAACCACCTTTCTTCGGCCTGGAGGCTAGGCAGTGATGGAACAGGAGAACGTATCGAGCTCCACCGAGCGAAAAGGAAGCTAAGGTAGTGCCTGCATGCATGCAGTGGGTGCTTTACATACACATTCCTCTCCTTTCTGATGTAATATGTCGACCAGAGCTGGTTAGTTATATCTATGGTCCCTGTGATTGATACGCGACCGGGTGCCTTAATCTGCCCTGTTGTTGCAGCAGTAATTCAGATCTGGAGCTGCACTGCACAACCCTACCTAGCTAGCAAGCTTAACTACTTCGATGTGATTTCACCTAGTATATCTTCTAGAAACTGTTGCCGGAGATAGGACTGGTATACGGCGATGAACTAGACCATCACTAGCTAGGTACGTTGTAAGTAGCATGCTGAATGAACAGTGTGTAGTTGCACACGATACAAGGTTGATTGGACTTGTCCACTTCGTGTCGATTTTTTTTCTCCAAATTTTTCTTGGTGACTTTGTAAAAGCATATATTCCGAATTCCTATGACCTTTGCTAAATTTCATCCCTAATGTAGAATTGTGGAATATTATCTGTATTGATTGTGGCCTCAAAGGGTTGTTTATATAGATTATAAGACTTGGGGGCCAAGAAGACTACTAGAGATATAATTGGATTACCAAATATAGTCCAAACCGTGATATACTCTAACACTCCCCTGCAGTCGGATCGGCAGTGACGCGAACGGTCTGATTGGAGCATAATCCGAAGACGGAGATGGGAGAGGATGTCGATGTCGATGTAGCCGGAAGTAGGGCGTTGTAGTCGTGGTCAATGATGCCATTGGTGATGTAGTCGCCGTTGATGAAGTCGATGAAGTTGATGATTCGTTGTGTTGTGGTCGATGTCGTCATTGAGCCGGGAGAATTTTGCCGTAGTGGTTGAAGTAGACGTAGTTTGAAAAGTAGCTCGACCCGCAATGCCGAGCTTGCCAGACTCGGAAGCGTGTCGGGGACGAAGGCACGCGTCGGTGTTGCCGATACCGGATGTGCGGAGAAAGGGACCATCATGAGCCATGCGTGCTAGAGCCGGATTGAGGAGCAAAGAAAATTTCCGTAAATGGTCGGTGTAGAAGTTGTCCGCCGTGTCGGAGTAGATGAAGTGGCTGCAAGAAGAAAATTGAGCACAAACTTGTGCAAATAAAAATTAGACTGCCACTCTGGCGGCAAGGTCGTGGTGGACGAAGACGACGAGGTAGTTGTTGATCGCGATTGAATTGTTGCGGTAGTTGATTTCGGGGATTAGACCCGTATTTTCCGCTTGTATGAGCGCGGCGTCGCTCGTGTAGAAAAGCTTGTTGGCGTTGACGAGGACCACGATTGGTGGTGGCGGCGACGATGTGACGATGTTGTCGGTGTAGATGGTTGTCGGTGATGATGACCACGGGTGATGAAGGTGCAGCCCTTTGTTGACGGCGAGGCGCGTACTCGGGGACTTGCGTCCCGATTGATGTAGGCGAAGACGGGCCGACGTGGTGACAACGTGAGGACGAAGAAGCCGACGTAGCGCGTGAAGGCGTCCCTTGGGGCGCAGCGCGGAGCCTCCTTGGCACGATCGTTGGCGATGATTTGCCGGAGATGAGTCGACGCCGAGGTTGAAGTAGAGGCGCGTGATGACGACATGTGGTTGTGGATGACGCAATCAATCTATGATCGGCAAAAGAAGAAAAAACGCCGGTCAAGCGGCCGGCGAGAAAAATTTGGCGAAGAAAGATCTAATCTACTATTTGCGCGGCCCCCGGCGGCGCAACGGAAGAGGTGGATAAACCCTAGGTGGAACGAACCGCTCTGATACCATGTAGAATTGCGGAATATTTTCTATATTGATTGTGACCTCAAAGGGTTGTTTATAAAGATTACAAGACTTGGGGGCCAAGAAGACTACTAGAGATATAATTGGATTACAAACTTAAACTACCAAATATAGTCCAAACCATGATATACTCTAACACCTAAGTCTCGATCCTATGGTCAACGTATTACTCTGATACCATCTAAATCGACCTCAACTAACCTGATAAGATTGAGTCTCTGTATGTAGTGCTAACCCCTAGATCGGTTCATGAACACACATAATATCGATATATATATCAAATGTAACAGTGCTTCATAAATATAACGTCATGATCCATAATTTTAAATTATTACATTTTTGCATAACACAAGGCCAGCTCAAATAATTCAAATATTAGCGGAAAACCCATAAATAAATCAGATCTCCATCATTCAAATGTGCCACAGGAAAATAAATGTTGAGTGAAGTTTCGCGAACTATAATGGATCACTCAAAACTAAGTAAACTACAAAATTATTGGTTAGAACCAAACGAATTAGTTTATACTTTGAATGTATTAGCAAATAATGCTAAACGAGAATATAACGTACCTAGCATCTACATACTTATTTGGTTAGGTGCAGTTTATGCTCATTTGCATAAAGCAATTACTTTTATCCTATCATTTTTATTAAAATATATGATATTATGGTTGAAAGCAGGTGTTGCTATCCAATTAATTCCATCCATAAATTTTAAGTAATTAATAAGTTGGAATGAGTGAGAAATTATAATAGCTTCCAAATCTAGTTGCTCGGTTTGTCCATAACCGTGGACATAGCTAAATAGTTAGTTTTATACTAAACCCTAAACTAAATAGTTAGTTTACGCTCATTTGCATAAAGAAATTACTTTTACCATATCATTTTTATTAAAATATATGATATTATGGTTGAAAGCAGGCGCTGCTTTCCAATTAAGTCCATTCATAAATTTTAAATAATTAATAAGTTGTAATGAGTGAGAAATTATCATAGCTTCAAATCTAGTTGCTCGGTTTGTCCATAACCGTGGACGCAGCTAAATAGTTAGTTTTACATTGTCAAGAGGTTTGTACGGTTTACTCATGTGACATGATTAACCCATTTTATCACTACGCTAATTTTGCGCCATGATCGGGAGAAGTCCAAAACAAAACCATTCGAGAAGTAGTTCCCCAAACCCAACACGCACCGTATCAACCTACACTATTCTCAATATTTGGATATGTGGGTTCACAACAACCTATTTAGTCAAGCCAACACCTATTTATACCGGCACATGGTTGCACTAGTAAGCAACTAAACAAAGAAACCAATCACTTCTCTTATAGGCCTAGATGCGACTTTCCGTAGTAAAACCATCCAAAATCATCAAACCATACCACACCCAGGAGATCCATTAATTATGTCATTTTAGCATGTATAAAAATATAAGCTTCAAAACACATTTACTTTTCTTGATGAAATGCATCCCATCTAATAGGCATAACTAAGAAAAGCTACACATACGGTAGCTCAAGCTAACAAGGAATCTAAAAGACATAAATAGGACATAGCATAGCATATACATAAATATTTCTACAAAGCAAATACAATGCATAAGAAAATAACATGACATTTATGATCAAAATAACCTCACTTGATTTGGTTTTCGAAGTTGTTCAAACAATTATCACAATCGCAAGGGTTGCACTCCTCGCATTCTACATGTTTCGATAACACCAAAATAAATAACACAAAGACATTCAAACATATGCAATAATGCATGCATGGTTTAATAAAAGTTAAATAAGTGAAACTTTTTTCTATGCATAAGTATTGAGAGATGATGCATGTAAATATATTTACTGCAAAGGATAAAAAAAGTTTGCAACAATATTGTGATTAAAAGGCTTTGACTTTAAACTTCTATTATAATTGGCTTCATAATTTTTGGGTTTAGATCCTCTAATTAGATATTTCAGTTTAGATCCGGATACAAAATGATTCAACTCCATTTGAATTACAGAAAGAAAACCACAATTAAGATATTGTAACACGGAGTTAAAAATTTCTTAAATTTTTAACTTCGACATATGATTTTATTACAAAATCATGTTCTACACAATTTTCTGATGGTATAGTATTTGTATTTTTTCTAATGTATATATTATTTTATATGAATTTTGCAAGATCTGCATATTTTATGTCTATTATTAATCAATTCCGATTTTTTAGAAAATAATCCGATACATGGTGCGACATGATTGGACACTCGGGTTGACTGTACGCCGAACCGATGCTGACGTGTTGGTATTAGACGATGCCGTTTTGGTGTGAGATCTAATCTGGATCATTAGATCCAGATCTAACAGATGGGAACAAAATTTTTTAGCACTCACCGATAGTGATACGTATGAACATGCTAGGAAGTCAACAACAGCGATGTTTGGACAACCTCGGTGACAGTGGACTAGTGGACTTTGTAGAGAACGTCTTCCCGCTTCATGTAGTGACAATGGTGGACGGTTGGAGGCGACGTTGGCTCTCATGAGAAAATGTTAATATGATTTTTATATTAATTATTGTAATTAATAAATAAAAATCCAATTTAAATTTTGTTTGGAGCAAAACCTCCCTATTGGGCCAATTTACGGACGGAAGGGCCCATGTGGGAGGGCCACCACTTAGGGCAAGGGGTCGGCCGGCCAAGTGCCACGCACGGGTAGGGTGGGTCGAACCGGCCGCCGCCTCCCCCCATGGCGCCTTCTCCTCCCTTTTGTCCCACCTTGCCAGCTAGCAGGTGGGAGTCCTCCATCCCTTATATAAAGAGGGACATGTGGGGAGGGAAAATAATATTAATTAATTCCTAATACTTTTTCTTAGGGATTTTCTCTTCCTCTCTCTTGTTGGATCTTGTGCTTTTAGTTTTAAGAAGAACTGCACGAAGTGGGAGACGACACCACTCCAGCACATCGTCACGTTACTAGATCCCGATTTCAGAAGGTCTACCTTGATGACGCACAAGTATAGGGGATCGCAACAGTCTTCGAGAATAGTATTACCCAATTTATTGATTCGACACAGGGGAGCCAAAGAATACTTGCAAGCCTTAACAACTGAGTTGTCAATTCAGTTGCACCTGTAAATAGTTCTTGCTCACAGAAGTTTATCAGTAGCAATAGTTTATAGTAGCAATAGCAAAACAACAGCAGTAAAACAGGAGCAATAGTAACAGTAGTAGCAAACAGTAGGATATGAGTGCGTAGACATAGCGATGGATGGACGGGCGTTGTATGGACGAGTCTAATGTAACTTCAAGATCTAGGACAATTGCAGATAAATAAGAATAAGCATCCAAGTACTAAACAATTATAGGCATGTGCTCCATATATATTCATGCGTGCTCGAAATGAAAACTTGCACAACATCTTTTGTCCTGCCAGCCCGTGGCAGCGGGGCCTCAAGGGAACTACTGACAATTAAGGTGATGTAACATCCCAACATTTAGAAACTAACGAAGGGTAGATTTAGGAATTTGTGCATATGCATGCATTCATCTGCAAAATTCTGGGTAAATTTTTCGCCAAATAAAATTTAAAGGGATCAAAGTTTCTTTCACTCTCTAGGTATAAGAATATCTCCGGAGAGTGATCGTTATAAATCTTGACATGACCTTTTTGAAACAATGTGTTTTAGGGAGAATTTGAATTCAAATTTGAAATGTGAGTTTATATTTTTAAAACTTAGAATTAAGATTTAATAATAATATTTAATTAAGAAACAATAAATAATAAACAGAAACTCTAAATAAGAATTGTAATCAAACAAATGATTATTTATTCCATATATTCATTTCATTAATAAGTTACAAAACATTAATATATTAAGACAATAAAGGATTCTTACAATAGTGAAATTACAAAAGGAGGAATATGTACATACTGAGAATTATTACAATATTCCTTATAAAAGAATAAAATATATATTACAAGATCTATATCTGTCTAAAAGAAATCTACACTACTCTTGAATCTTCAAATCTTGTACATGCAAAACAAAGAATAAACAAAAATAAAAAAAAATAAAGGTTAAGTTATTATTTTTTACTCTCAATAGAGAACAGTGAGATGCACTGCTCCATTTTACATCATTGAGTAAATCTTTAGGGGCAAGTTTCACCAATATGAAATAATTAAATCTTTCATCATAAATAATCCACAAGTCAAATGATTCCAATCAGTAAGAGGGGCAAGTTTCACCAGGCAGATAAATGGTAACCAGATAAAAAGGTAGAACATTTCCCTGAGCATATCCACAGGAGTACAGTAGACACACAAGCAGCTCACACAACTAACTGCATGGATGTGTTGTCGACACAACCACAGCTGCCTACGCAAGCAAAAGATCTCAACACCACCATGGGCAAGCACAAGTGCACCATTTCTTTGCTCATACCGCATCAGAACCAGTAGCTTAGCCTTAGCCAAGCCAATCAAACCAGCCAAACCAAAGCACCACCACAGATCAAACAAACATCACCAGATGGTTACATGAGGAGGGGGAAGAATTAGGTGGACAACAAGGCCAAGCCATAGGAGCTAGGAGGAGCAGGCTAGATCAAGGCCAAGCACAGGAACTCAAGGGAAACAAGAACATCATCAGAGGTGAAGGACATGATCCAATCAGCAATATCAACCTCACCACCAACCACAACAATCATCAGTTTTGTGGTGAGTGTCATAAAACCATCACACGATCTATTCATATTATCTAGACAGAAACATGTGTTGTTTCATGAAACAACCTCTCAATAATCACCCTGGTGAGGTGAATATATCCTAGAGATTTTGAGTATAAAGATCAGAAATCAAACCTAGCCAAAACACCAATTTCTTACACCAGCCTCATAGATTTGGTGTTAACACATGTAATTTAAATAATCTATCACTTTTTCTTACCAGATCAGGGCACATCTCCCAGAGGGAGTAGCACCTCTGATCTTATAAGTTACAAACAAACCATTCACTTAACCAACTAGGACTTTAGATCCTAGAGCCTCAGACCAGCATCATAGGCATGATCAAACAATAAGCTTTTCAACTTATTTATACGCATCTACCAAATTCCAGAAATGACCATAAGTAAAGCCAGCAACAACATCTACTTATGTACCATTCTAAGAAGGTTTCATAAGCATGGATCTTACTGAAGGGTTTCGCGGCATAGTAAATCAAAATTTTCTACGGATGCGAACAGAGGGAAAGCCAAGATCTAATCTAGGAGATGCAATCAACGAGAGAGATTGGATTAGATCTTCATACCCTTGAAGATTCGCACAGCGGAACGTTCGTTGGAACGTGGGTGATGTAGTCGTACTCGCTTCTCCTCCTCGCGATCCAATCCGATCTAGCACCACAAGTGGCGGTGCCTCCGTGAGATGCACACGTGCAGCACCTCGACGTATCCTCCTTCCTCGGACCAGCAAGTATGGTGGAGAGATAGATTGGATCTACAACACGACGGCGTGGTGTATATGGTGGAGAATTTCTGCAGCAGGGCTTCGCCTACAAACAGTCGGGAGGGAGAGAGGAAGGTAGCAGGGCAACCAGGGTTTGGAGGCAAGGTGTAGGGGGGAGGGGGCGCCCCAGCCCTCCTTTTATAGAGGGGGGCGGCCAGCCCTTGCCCCTCCTCCAAGCCTTGGGCCGGTGGCCAAGGGAGGGAGGAGTGGGGGGTGAGGACTCTCCCCCTTCTAGAAATTCTATCCCTTGTTTAAACGATTTAAACCCTATAGAATCGGCTGGGCCCTATGGGGCCTTGTGCCCCTGGCCCAATGCGGCCAGGACACTCCCTCATAGGCCCATGCCCCCTCCCGGAAGGTGGGGCCACGTTGGTCCCCTTCCGGAAGGTTCTAGAAGCTTCTGGTACAATACCGATTAACCCGGAACAATTCCGAACTCCAAAAAAAACTGCACTGCCTTATATGAATCTTATTCTCCGGACCACTCCGGAACCTCTCGTGATGTCCCGGATCCCATCCGAGACTCCGAACAAAAATTCATAAACCAATTATCCAATCTATCCTAGCGTCGAGACACGTTAAGTGTGTGACCCTACGGGTTCGAGAATATGCAGACATGATCTTCTATCAATAATCAACAGAGGGGTCTGGGCACCCATATTGACTCCCACACATTCATCGATGATCATATCGGATGAACCACGATGCCAGGATTCAAACAATCCCATATATATATTCCCTTCGTCTCGCGATATTTTACTTGCCCGAGATTCGATCGACGGCACCGTCATACCTAGTTCAATCTCGTTCACAGCAAGTACTTTACTCGTTCCGTAATCCGATATCACTTTGTGATTAACTCCTTAACCACATGCTTGCAAGCGGTGTTGATATCGATTACCGAGTGGGCCCGAAGTATATCTCTCCGACTTGGGAGGGACAAATCCCATCTCGATACATACAACCCAACAGATACTTTCCGATCACCTGAGAGACACCTTTATGATCACCCTCTCATAGGATGACGTTTGATGACCTCAAAGCTTTCTTCCGATACCAGGGAGTTGTATTATCTCATGGTCTAAGGAATACAATATTTGACATAGGAAAAGTTTCGCAAAGATGAACACTATGAAACGATCTAATTGCTTTGCTTAGTTTGGGTCTGTCCATCATATTATTCTCCAATGATATGATCTCATTATCAATTGACAACTCATGTCTATGGTTAGGAAACCTTAACCATCATTGATCAATGAGCTAGTCCATAGAGGCGTACTAGGGACACGGTGTTGTTCACAAACCACACAAGTATTAAAGTTTCCGCTTAATACAATTCTAGCATGGAACATAAACTTTATCATGAACAAGAATTATAATAATAACATCTTTATTATTGTCTCTAGGGCATAATTCCAACAGTCTCCCACTTGCACTAGAGTCAATAATCTAGTTTACATTTGGTAACAATCTCACACCCATGGCACTGAGGTGCTGATCATGTTTTACACGTGGAAGAGGTTTAGTCAATGGATCTGCGACATTCAGATCTCTATGTACTTTGCTAATCTTCAGATCTCCATCTGCAATATAATCTCGGATTATATGAAACTTGCGGTTGATATGCTTGGTCTTTGGATGATATCTTGGTTCCTTAGCGAGTGCTATGGCGCCAGTGTTGTCACACAATATCTCCAGTGGGTCCAATGCACTTGGAACCACGCCAAGCTCAGTGATGAAGTTTCTGATCCAAACTCCTTCACTTGACGCTTCTGCAGCAGCCATGTATTCCGCTTCCACTGTAGATCCCGCGATCACGCTTTGCTTGCAGCTTCTCCAGCTCACAGCTCCTCCCTTCAAAATATAAACGTATCCTGTCTGAGATTTGGAATCATCCTTGTCGGTGTCAAAACTAGCGTCGACGTAACCTTTTACGACAAGCTGTTCATCACCCCCATAGACTAAGAACATTTCTTTAGTCCTATTTAGGTACTTTAGGATGTTCTTCACGGCTGTCCAGTGTTCCACTCCTGGATCACTTTGATATCTGCTCGTCAAACTAAGAGCATTGGACACATTCGGTCTAGTACACAGCATGGCATACATGATAGAACCTATGGCCGAGGCATAAGGCACTTTGCTCATAGATTCCCTATCATTTACCGTAGCTGGACACTGAGCCTTGCTCAATATCTTACCTGACAACATAGGCACTGAACCTTTCTTTGCCTTATCCATTCTGAACCTTTTCAGAACTTTGTCTAGGTATGTACTCTGGCTTAAAGCTATCATGCGTCTTTGTCTATCTCTATAGATCTTGATGCCCAATATATAAGCAGCTTCACCTAGGTCTTTCATTGAAAAACACTTGTTCAAATAACTCTTCACATCGTTAAGCATGTTAATGTCATTTCCAATAATCAATATGTCATCCACATATAGTACCAGAAATGTCACCGAGCTCCCACTCACTTTCTTGTAGATGCAAGCTTCGTAGCAATTTGGAACAAATCCAAAGCTCTTGATCACTTGATCAAAACGAAGGTTCCAACTCCGAGATGCTTGCTTCA
This sequence comes from Avena atlantica, assembly GCA_910589765.1. Classification (NCBI taxonomy): domain Eukaryota; kingdom Viridiplantae; phylum Streptophyta; class Magnoliopsida; order Poales; family Poaceae; genus Avena; species Avena atlantica. The sequence goes on from OU342733.1 coordinate 31,299,944, forward strand.
GTCCATAAATGGAACGCTGAAGTTTGCATACTTTATCAGCATCCTTAGGATCGACAAAACCTTCGGGTTGCATCATATACAACTCTTCATCAATGTTGCCATTGAGGAAAGCAGTCTTGACATCCATCTGCCATATTTCATAATCATGAAACGCAACAATTGCTAATAAAATCCGAATGGACTTAAACATCGCTACGGGAGAGAAAGTCTCATCGTAGTCAACACCTTGAACTTGTCGAAAACCTTTCGCGACAAGCCGTGCTTTATAGACGGTAACATTACCATCCGCGTCCGTTTTCTTCTTGAAGATCCATTTGCACTCAATGGCCTTTCGGTCGCTAGGAGGGTCCACCAAAGTCCATACTTGGTTTTCGCTCATGGATCCCAATTCGGATTTCATGGCTTCTAGCCATTTCTTAGAGTCTGGGCTCATCATCGCTTCCTCATAGTTCGTAGGTTCACTGTCTTCTACCAACAAGACAGTCAAGACAGGGTTGCCGTACCACTCAGGAGGGGCACGCGACCTTGTCGACCTGCGACGTTCAGTAGCAGCATCGTCCGAAGCTTCATGATCCTTGTCATTAGCTTCCTCTATTGTTGGTGCAGGCGGCACTGGAACAATTTCAGGTGTTGCGCTACTCTCCAATTCAAGAGAAGGTTCAATAACCTCGTCAAGCTCTACTTTCCTCCCACTCACTTCTTTAGAGAGAAACTCCTTCTCAAGAAAGGAACCGTTCTTTGCGACAAACACTTTGCCTTCGGTTCTGTGATAGAAGGTATACCCAATAGTTTCCTTAGGGTATCCTATGAAGACGCATTTCTCCGCTTTGGGTTCGAGCTTGTCCGGCATCAACTTCTTGACGTAAGCTTCGCATCCCCAAACTTTAAGAAACGACAACTTAGGTTTACCACCAAACCACAGTTCATACGGTGTCGTCTCAACGGATTTAGATGGAGCCCTATTTAAAGTGAATGCAGCGGTTTCTAATGCATAACCCCAAAATGATAACGGCAAATCAGTAAGAGACATCATTGATCGGACCATATCTAATAGGGTTCGATTCCGGCGTTCAGACACACCATTGCGCTGTGGTGTTCCGGGTGGCGTGAGTTGTGAAACGATTCCACTTTCTTTAAGATGGGTGAGAAAATCATAACTCAAATATTCACCTCCACGATTGGATCGTAGAAACTTAATCTTTCTGTTACGATGGTTCTCCACTTCATTCTGAAATTCCTTGAACTTTTCAAATGTTTCAGATTTATGTTTCATTAAATAGATATACCCATATCTACTTAAGTCATCGGTAAAAGTGAGGAAATAGCGATATCCACCGCACGTCGAAACACTCATCGGTCCGCATACATCGGTATGTATGATTTCCAACAAGTCCGTTGCTCGCTTTATCATACCAGAGAACGGGGTTTTGATCATCTTGCCCATGAGGCATGGTTCGCATGTGTCAAATGATTCAAAATCAAGAGACTCCAAAATTCCATCAGAATAGAGTTTCTTCATGCGCTTTACACCAATATGACCTAGACGACAGTGCCACAAATAAGTAGTATTATCACTATCTACTTTGCATCTCTTAGCCTCAATGTTATGGATGTGTGTTTCATCCCTTTCGAGATTTAGAAGAAATAAACCATTTACAAGAGGTGCATGACCATAAAAGATGTTACTCATATAAATAGAACAACCATTATTCTCCGATTTAAATGAATAACCGTCTTGCAATAAACACGATCTAGAAATAATATTCATGCTCAACGCAGGCACATAATAACACTTATTAAGGTTTAAAACTAATCCCGAAGGTAAAACTAAGGAGAGTGTGCCGACGGCCATCACATCAACTCTTGATCCGTTGCCAATGCACATCGTCACCTCATCCCTTGCAAGCCGCCGTCTATTCCGTAGCTCCTGTTTCGAGTTACAAATATTAGCAACTGAACCGGTATCAAATACCCAGGCACTACAACGAGGGCTAGTAAGGAAAACATCAATAACATGTATATCAAATATACCTTTGATGGTGCCAGCCTTCTTGTCCGCTAAGTACTTCAGACAGTTGCGCTTCCAGTGACCCTTGTCCTTGCAATAGAAGCACTCAGTGTCCGGCTTAGGACTAGACTTGAGCTTCTTCTCAGCAGGAGCATTGCGCTTGCCGCCGCCCTTCTTGAAGGGCTTCTTTGCTCCCTTACCTTTCTTAAAGGAGGGCTTGTTGACCATCAACACATGATTATCCTTCTTGATGTCCACCTCCGCAGCTTTCAGCTTTGCGAAGAGCTCGGTGATCGTATCAGTGGAGCCAATCTGATTATGAGTCACTACAAAACTTTTGTAGCTGGGAGGGAGTGATTGCAGAACCCTGTCAATCTTGAGCTCCTCTGGAATCGTGCATTCCAGTTGCTCAAGGCGTTGAGTGTAGCCCGACATCTTTATGGCGTGCTCACTAACGGAACTCCCTTCCTCCATCTTGCAGTTAAAGAACTTCTCGGAGATCTCATATCTCTCAGAACGGGCCTGAGTCTGAAACATAGTTTTCAGCTCCTCGAGAATCTCAAAGGGCCCGGGATAGGTTTCAAAACGATTTTGAAGTTCCGGTTCCATAGCAAATAACATGGTGCTCTTAATCACACCATAATCAAATTTGCACGACTGATAGACAACTTTCTCATCAGCCGGCGCAGTTGCAGCAAGGGGGTCACCTAACGCTTTCCCAAGGACATAGTCCTTTTGTCCGCCAGACAGAATGATTCTTAGATTGCGGAACCAATTGGTGAAGTTAGACCCATTGTTTCTAAGCTTTTCCTTCTCAGCAAAAACGTTGAAGTTGAAGTTGGATTTGGCCATGTGATCTACAGTATTAGCAAGTACAATTTAGACTAAGTTCATGATAAATAGTTCAACTTAATCAAATTACTAGATGAACTCCCACTAAATTCAACATCCCTCAAGTTGTTTAGTGAACACGATCCAAATTCACCACACCTAATCCGATCATCACGAGAAGAGATGTGGTTTCAAAGGTGGACAACGAAGTGTCGATCATATCATTCATATGACTCATGCTTAACCTTTCGGTTCATGTGTTCTGAGGCTATGTCTGTACATGCTAGGCTCGTCAAGTTAGACCCAAGTATTTCCGCGTGTGCAAAACTGGCTTGCACCCGTTGTATGTGAGCGTAGAGTCTATAGCACCCGATCATCATGTGATGCTTGGACACGACGAACTTTCGCAACGGTGCATACTTGGGGAGAACACAATTTTTATCTTGATCTTTAAGTGAGGAATCATCTTATAATGCTACCGTCGCGATCTAAGCATAATAAGATACATAAAAGGATAAACATCACATGCATATAACTTTATGTGACATGGTATAGCCAATCTTCGCGCAATGATCTCCATCTTGTGCGTTCCGGCATGATCTCCATCACTCCACCATGATTGCCTCCACCACGAATAGCAACTACAACTATTGCTAACTACTTAGCGATAAAGTAAAGCTATTACATGGCGTATAAGAAGTTGACTCGCAGGTCATACACAATTATAAAGACAACCATATGGCTCCTGCCGGTTGTGTACTCATCGACATGCAAGTCGTGAAACATTACAAAACATGATCATCGCATACAATATACACATCACATCTTGGGCCATACCATATCACAGAAAACACTCCCTGCAAAAACAAGTTAGACGCCTCTACTTTGCTGTTGCATGTTTTACGTGGCTTATGGGAGTAGATGCTAAGAACGATTCTTACCTACGGAAAGCCACAACGGTGATATTATGGTTGCCAAACTCCGGTGTTAATCCCATGACAACTATAGTGAGAGAAACTGACATCCACCAGCCGCATGTGTGGAACAAGCCACACGTCAAGTGCGGAGCCGGTCTCGCGAACGACGTCGCGTAAGGTTGGCCTGGACCGCTTCAATCTCACTATCCCGCGTCATAAGAAGAACACAAACAAGAGGCTTGCAACAGAAAACATCAACGCCCGCAACAACCATGTTGCTTTCTACTCGTGAAACACATCTACGCATAGATCTAGCTCTGATACCACTGAAGGGTTTCGCGGCATAATAAATCAAAATTTTCTACGGATGCGAACAGAGGGAAAGCCAAGATCTAATCTAGGAGATGCAATCAACGAGAGAGATTGGATTAGATCTTCATACCCTTGAAGATTCGCACAGCGGAACGTTCGTCGGAACGTGGGTGATGTAGTCGTACTCGCTTCTCCTCCTCGCGATCCGATCCGATCTAGCACTACAAGTGGCGGTGCCTCCGTGAGATGCACACGTGCAGCACCTCGACGTCTCCTCCTTCCTCGGACCAACAAGTATGGTGGAGAGATAGATTGGATCTACAACACGACAGTGTGGTGTATATGGTGGAGAATTTCTGCAGCAGGGCTTCGCCTACAAACAGTCGGGAGGGAGAGAGGAAGGTAGCAGGGCAACCAGGGTTTGGAGGCAAGGTGTAGGGGGGAGGGGGCGCCCCAGCCCTCCTTTTATAGAGGGGGGGGGGCGGCCAGCCCTTGCCCCTCCTCCAAGACTTGGGCCGGCGGCCAAGGGAGGGAGGAGTGGGGGGTGAGGACTCTCCCCCTTCTAGAAATTCTATCCCTTGTTTAAACGATTTAAACCCTATAGAATCGGCTGGGCCCTATGGGGCCTTGTGCCCCTGGCCCAATGCGTCCAGGACACTCCCTCATAGGCCCATGCCCCCTCCCGGAAGGTGGGGCCACGTTGGTCCCCTTCCGGAATGTTCTAGAAGCTTCCGGTACAATACCGATTAACCCGGAACAATTCCGAACTCCAAAAAAACTGCACTGCCTTATATGAATCTTATTCTCCGGACCACTCCGGAACCTCTCGTGATTTCTCGGATCCCATCCGAGACTCCGAACAAAAATTCATAAACCAATTATCCAATCTATCCTAGCGTCGAGACACGTTAAGTGTGTGACCCTGCGGGTTCGAGAATATGCAGACATGATCTTCTATCAATAATCAACAGCGGGGTCTGGGCACCCATATTGACTCCCACACATTCATCGATGATCATATCGGATGAACCACGATGCCAGGATTCAAATAATCCCATATATATATTCCCTTCGTCTCGTGATATTTTACTTGCCCGAGATTCGATCGTCGGCACCGTCATACCTAGTTCAATCTCGTTCACAGCAAGTACTTTACTCGTTCCGTAATCCGATATCACTTTGTGATTAACTCCTTAACCACATGCTTGCAAGCGGTGTTGATATCGATTACCGAGTGGGCCCGAAGTATATCTCTCCGACTTGGGAGGGACAAATCCCATCTCGATACATACAACCCAATAGATACTTTCCGATCACCTGAGAGACACCTTTATGATCACCCTCTCATAGGATGACGTTTGATGACCTCAAAGCTTTCTTCTGATACCAGGGAGTTGTATTATCTCATGGTCTAAGGAATACAATATTTGACATAGGAAAAGCTTCACAAAGATGAACACGATAAAACGATCTAATTGCTTTGCTTAGTTTGGGTCTGTCCATCATATTATTCTCCAATGATATGATCTCATTATCAATTGACAACTCATGTCTATGGTTAGGAAACCTTAACCATCATTGATCAATGAGCTAGTCCATAGAGGCGTACTAGGGACACGGTGTTGTTCACAAACCACACAAGTATTAAAGTTTCTGCTTAATACAATTCTAGCATGGAACATAAACTTTATCATGAACAAGAATTATAATAATAACATCTTTATTATTGCCTCTAGGGCATAATTCCAACACTTACTACTAAGACAACCAGATAGACCAGTTTTTATAAATCCGTGTGCAAATCATTTCTTTGAGACCATGCTCAGAGATCATACAACATATATCCATTCATTTTCATAGAATCATCAGATTCTATTGAAAGGTTCAGACTAAGGATAAGCAAGCAAGTTAATAAACATTAATTCAGTGAATCATCACTGACAGGGTTATTGTCAGTATCAAGATACTGACAACATATGAACACACTAAGCCACCATAGTATCAACCAGAGGCAACACTATGAAACACTAGCATCTGATCCAACATTAGCCTCAGATCAACAAACAACACCACTTAATCAAAGGATGGCCACAAGCACTGAAGTGCAGAGCACACAAATTCTCACTAAACATCATGACCAGACTATAGTATCATCTTACAAGCACCAGAGATGAACCCTAGTAGCAATACAAGCACAAAACAAAGATTGGCCACTAGATACACAAAGAGGGACTCAAGGTAACAAGATGAACTAGAATCCACAGAGGCACAACTCACCCGGGGTCCTCGCTGACGAATTAAAGAGGAAGCAGAAGGGCCGACGTGCTCGCGGCGGCACGGGGAGCACCCGGAGGGCGCTGCAACCCGCACCAGCCATGGCGGCGGCCACAGCAGCACACGAACACCACACACCACCACAGGAGGGTCAGTAGCGGTAGTGGCAGCACCATCCCCAAACCCTAGGGTTCGGGAACGGGGCTAGCATAGACATAGGAGGGCTCCAAAGTCAAATCGAGGCGGAGGAGATGAACCAGCGTAGTCTACAACCTCGCCCTGCACCACGGCAGCGGCCAGGGAGGGCCACGGCGACGAGCATCGCCCGACGGCGGCGCCAGCACCCCACGGGGTTGAGGGGGAGAGAAGATGAGGACGAGAGAGAAGGATAAGGAGAGTGGGCTGTGAGGGCCAGTCCTTCGGGAAGCCTTTTGGTCATGGTCACTTGGGCCAAGACGGCCCAATAAGCCAAACAAAGCCAGCCCAAAAACTTAAAAGAAGTTTTAATAATTGAGAAAAGACCAAAATACCCCTAAATTTAAATAAATTCTAGAAAATAAAATAAAAATCTAAAAATTATAAATAAAATATTTTTGGATTCATAATAATCCAATCTATCTAAATAAATTAAGAAATAAATTTTTATGCATATAATTTTTAATCAATAATTTTATAATATATGTATTCCTTATGGAATTTTATAAAATTAAAGAAAGAAGATAAAAATAAATAAAAATCATTTTTATTATATATTAATATTTTAGTATTTTAGAAAAATATTAAATAAATGTTTAGTATCCTAAAAATAAATTCTTTATTTAAATGTTAATCCTTAAAAGAATTATTAAATAAATAAAATTAAAATATAATATAATATTCAATAAATAATAATAATTAATATTTATAAATCCTTTACTACTTAAAGGAATTTTTGTAACTAAAATGGTAGAACACACAAAAATAAATAATGCATTACATTACTTTGCATAATCATTTTGCCTCTTTAAATATTGTCCTTACCGGGCAATAATGATGTTTTGTAGACATAGAAGCTCAAGGTCCAGTGCAAGCATCCGAATTCACTACCTTGCAATCACAAGGCAAGTTCATCACTTGCTCATGTCCTTTGAAGAGTCTTTATCAAAGTATTTGCAAATTGTGTGTTATCATCTATGTTCTAGAGAAAGAAAATATTATTTTCTCAAACAAATAAATCATAGGTATCATCTTAAGTGATGATATAATGGAGAAATAGAACTTAGGTTCTATTTGCAACAATGATGATCAATTAGGAACTTAACAACCCATGACATTCCCACGATAATTCTAGCATCTAACGGTCTGTACAAACCATTGCCGTAATTTAATGGGTGGGCATGGTGTACACCAAGGAGGCATGCAAGGTCGCGAAGGGGAAGTGATTGGCTTGGATCACCTACTGGGACCCACATCATGGAATTGTGAATGGGAAAGTACGCCTAGTTGTGCAACAAGGAGTTGATCTCTCATGGGTAAAGTAACGCACCTCTGTAGAGTGTAAGAATTGTAACTTGTTACTCCCTGTTCCGGGAAGGAGCTACGAACGCTGCAGGAAAGGAACTCCATGAAAGTTCTGGTCAACCTGTGAAAGCTGATGGTCATAGATTTTTATAATAAAATCAATCTTTGAAGAAAGATTTACAAAAACTGCATAGTGCCAAGGACTTATAGTCCGAGGTGGTAGATAGAGCATCAAAATTCTCACCTTGCATATAATGAACTTACTAGGTAACGTTGTTACTCATCCTTTCCTTTGATCCCTTGCTTAGACTCTAAAGATCCCGAAGATACTCCGATGTATGCAGCAGAATGCCAAGAAGATGTGTTCTACGAGGAGCCTGACCTGTCAGGAGGTATTAAAGGAGTGGATTACAAAATCCTCTATGGAGTATATGGCAACAAGTCAACCTAGTTGCTCTAGTTAATAGTAACCGATGGAGCCGAGCAACATGAACCATATAGAATAAGTTGCTGAGCTCAACTCTTAGTTGGAGTTGTTACTTTTAAGTTCCACTGAAACACTTTATATTTTGGGTTGTAAATTCAATCTTTTCGAAGTCTTGAACTTCTGGTATTGTAATAATAATAATAATGTGTGTATGTTTGTAATATGGACCCGCAATGTTTCTGTTGTACCACTCGGAGGGATGTGATATTTACGAAACGGTGTTCTGTGGATGTCATGTCAACGACTATAGTGTACTACACATGCAGTGGTATGCTGGGTCACCGTAGGTGCTCCTTTTAATAGAGCACCAGAGTAAAGCATTAACACTTCATGAACACATGTGATCCTCACATCACAGCTATCCCCTCCGGTTGTCCCAATTTCTGTCACTTTGGGGCCTTTGGATCCGGAAAATGATATGTGTACACAACTTGTAGATAAGATCACAAACAATGCTATCATAATGATTCAATAACAAATTCATATCTGATATCATGGCACTCGGGCCCTAGTGACAAACATTAAGCACAACAAGTTGCAACAAAGTCAAATAGCACTAATAGAGATACTAGGCACCATGCCCTAACAATCTTATTTGATTACATGATAGAACTCATCCAATCCCTACCATCCCCATAGCCTACAACGGGGGATTACTCACTCATGGATGAGGGAAATATCGATGGTTGATGGAGAGGCATTGGTGATGACGATGGCGATGATCCTCTCCAAATTCCTCGTCCCGGCAGGGTGCCAGAACGGAGTTTCTAGATCCGAATCACGGTTTCTGATGGTGGCAGCGCAGCAGAACTCTTTGTGGAAAAACATCAAACCCCCCCTGAATTTTTAGGTAAGAAGGCATCTTATAGACGAAAAGAGAGGCCGAGGGGGTGCCTGGGCTGCCCACACCCCTCCCAGGCGCGGGGTGGGACCACCCACGCGGCAGGGGGGGTGTGGGCCACCTAGGGCTCCCCTCCGTCTCGTACTCTGGCTCCGTGGATCTTCTGGTGAAATAGTATTTTTGGCATATTTTCCGGGATTTTTCCTGATAGTTGATTTTCTGCATAAAAACTAGACACCAAGGTAATTCTGCTGAAAATAGCATTAGTCCGTGTTAGTTGTATCAAAACATGATCTTGAGAAACAATAGCAAAAGTGTTTGGGAAAGTAGATATATTTTGGACGTATCATACCTCCGCAATCTTGGCTGGATCAGTGAGAACGGGAGTCGTTGTTGAGTATCGGACGTGTGCGAAACCACGGGGGTGCTGCCAGTTGTGGCACCTGGACTATCGTGCAAGGAAAACATGATCTTGAGGTCTGGTACGAGTATGAATATATCATCCATGTTTATCATGAATATTAACGCTTTCGGTCTATAAGGATACGTTACCGAAGTATCTCTCTGTTACAACATTAACTCATAAATAGATCCTGCAATTATTGTTGCGCTAGTTAAAAAATTATTGTTTTTTGCTACAAACCCCTTCAGTATGGGGGAGCAATTCACAAGTCTCCATCAAGAAAGCGCGAGCATGCTCAATCAAGAAACGTGTTCCAACTTGAGAAGGACAAGATCGTCATCATCAAGCTCAAGTGAAATGCATAAGAAAAATGTATGATATTGGTAGGTTTTCTCTTTTACCGGTCTTATGTTTTTAGTTGGGAGATCAGGTAATAAGATAGATAGCCGTAGTATCAAGAGGGGATCTCGAGTGAATAACACGATATTATCATTCGTAGAGAGCTGAAACTTTTATATATTGGCATTATCTTTGTTGGTTCTTATTTTGCCTTTATATGTTTAAGGTTTTATAGCTTATAGTCATCTTCAATACAAGTTCAAGTTCATCAAACAACGGATTTCAAATGAATATCTTATTGAGTTTTTTATTTTGGAGGTTTACCGGTTCATGATTGATAGAGAGGTTAACACTTTCATCTTGTGGTTTTATCCTTCCTTATTGGAATATGATGTATCTGTACATTAACTTATAGAGCTTGTTGTTATCTTCGAAACAAGCCCAAGTTCATAAAAAAACGAGTCCACATGCTCAAGTTTTTATCATTTCCTTACTATTGTTTCTGCAATGTTTTGCGGCCCCGGTATTTTCGCTCCCACAGGGCTTGAACTTTCGCCTCTTGCAGGGCCAAAAAATTTCCGCCCCCTCTAAATTCATCTAAGGAGCAAGTAGTGCAACGCTCAGTAGGGGGACGGAAATTCACGTAGAAATTTTGCACCCAGAAGCGAAATTTTGGGGTAAAATGGCTGCAACGGTCAGATTTCGAGGGGAACCTATAAAAGGCCCCTTCTTCCTCACTTGGAGTTTACTTTTTCCATTATATTATCTCCATTGTTGACTTTGAAGAGGTTGCCCTTTCTCCCGATCCGTCCAATGATTTTTTGCATCTTTTTGAGAAAAAAGAGAGATAAGATCAAGATCTATATTTTCATCAATCAATCTCTCCTCTAAGTGAGAGGGACATATTGGATCTAGACTTTGGAGTATATTTTATCTATTTCCTCTTGTGTTCCTTCTCTCTTATTCCACCAATAGCTTTTATAGCTTTGCTGGAATTTGGGAGTGAAAGATTTGAGCACTTGTGTTCTTGGCATTGCATTACTTGCATCGATTTGAATTCTCTATGGAGAATCGGTTGGTAAAAGTGAGAAGTTTGTTTCTCTTGGGTTCTTGGAACATCGGACCGTTTTATGATCTTGAGTGTTTCTTGGGGTCTCCAATTAAGTTGTGGAGATTTTCTAAAGCTCGAGGCCTCGGTGGCAATTACTTGGGAGCCTCCGATTAAGTTATAGATATTGCCCCAAACTTGTAGGGGTTTTATAACCACCCTCAAATGTACCATAGTGGATGATGTGGCCGTCCTGGTGGTGCTCATTCAGGAGAATAAGATGAGTCTTTGTAGCGTTGGTGACTAATGTGCCTCTCCATTTTGGGGCCAGCCCTTCTGTGGCATTTAGTGCGTATTGTGCAACCACATCTTAAGATGAGCATTATGCCACCGTACCTCTTCAACGAAGATTAACTTCTTTAAATATGAATTTCAGGATAAATCATCGTCTCCACGTGTCTCGATTATTTTTATACCCAAGCTTTTTATTTATACGCTTTAAACTGTGATAACCTTCGTGCTTGATATCATCTATCTTGATGCCACATAGTTGTTTTGTCTTGATTAGCTTAAGGTGTTGGTGCGCAGGGGCGGAGCTTGAGGCCGGCGTGCCTGGACAACTGTCCGGGCTCGGCTCGGTACGACAGGCTTCAAAACATCACATAATTAGGCATGAAATACCGATTAGCTAACTGTTTTGCCTGGTCTCGTCCAACCGTGGTTTATATTTTTTTTGTTTAGTCCAAGTTTAGCCCATAATAAACTGGTCCAGCGAGGAAGCGACGTCGGCTGCAGCGAGGCAAAGATGCAACGTACTTACTGATGTTCGTCTATTCATCTCGGCGACTCCGCGTCTATTCGTCTCCGCGACTCCGCGTCTATTCCAAACTATAGATAATGTATGCGTATAAGTTTAGTACTTATATTTTGACTACATATGTTAAAGTATTGCGTTGCCGTTTCTTCCTTTTTGTTGGTTAGCTTACGGTTTGCCCAGGCTTTTTTTTTTTTCTGGATCCGCCACTGTTGGTACGCTTAGTTAAACCTTTTGAGTTCATATTAATGGGCCAATAGCCCAACACTAAATTCCAACATAATAACCACCAAACAACACTCGTATTCGAGTTCATCGGTACATGAACCTGGATGGTGCACCTATTTCACCGGTCTTGCTCACGATCTGTGGTGCCTACTGGGTAAAACAGAGGATTTTCATCCAGCGAGCGAGCAACGAACAGGAGCAGGAGCACGAGCAATGAACCGCCGTGCGTGTCTTGCGGTACCAACCAAAATGCAGAGCCCGACAGTACACCATCCACAGCGGAGGGAGTACATTTCACTCTCAGAATCTGACTTATTCTTTGCCATGCACATTTCAGCAGCGCACGGCAAACTGATGAAACGAAAGCGCACGACAACTTTCTGTCACATGGCAAACCGACATGCACGGCGACATCAAGTTGTGGTGCTGGCCGTGAAAGCTACTTTACTTTGCCGTTGGGAGAAGTAAACACTTTTTTGAAGAATACGTCATGGTCGTTTTCATAGAAGAAGGGTCAAGTGGACAAGCATTACAACACGCCGTGGCACATGTGTCCTGAGCACAGTTCCATGCTGTCCCAGGAACAAGTACTATTGAAAAAACCATCTTCGGTTCGATGTGAACAAGGCCAGCAGTCCCGGCCTAACACAGCCCGCGACTAGTGGGAGCACTAGTCTCGGGCCGTGAGGCATCTAACGACTAGAAACGGCCGTAGTCACTAGTCCCGGGCCGGACCAGGTCATTAGTCCCGGTCCGTAATACGGCCCGGGACTAATAACCTAGAGCAGGCCAGCTGGTCCTTTCGTGGACTATTAGTCCCGAGTCGTATCACGGCCCGGGACTAGTTGTCCACCACTATATATTCTGTCTCCTGTCCTGCTGCCCTAAAGCATATGGTGACCATTTTTCTCAAAGAAGCAAGAGAGTTCATGCCATTTTTTCTCAAGATTTAGTTTGCAACACCTAAATCCAAAGATTTAAAAGGTTAGAACTTCATTCTTTCATCTCTTATTGCTACTTTAGCTCTATAATGCTATAGAAGTATAGAGATATGGATCAAATGCATGCATGCTCTAGAAGTAGCTAGTAGGATTTTGATATATATGTGTAAGAAATTTTGATTAGGCACATAGTTACTGAAAATTGAAATGTGTAATTTTAGAGTTTCAGAGCTTAGAATGGAATGAGGTTTTCACTGATAGAACAATAATAAAAAACTCCACAATTTATCATGTTGATTGTTTTCTTCAATTCACAAATTGGTGCATGTAAATTTTTCAAAATTCAAAATTAATGCTCTAGAAGCTCTCAATATAACTTGTAATAATTTTATCATGTTGTGTAATGGTTTTTGATATACTTTTACTATAATGCAGATGGTCCGGGAATGGATGTACGGTACTGACCGACGCTCTGGCGAGTTCATTAATGGCGTGCATGAATTCATCCGTGTTGCTAATGCAAACAAGCGCAATGGTTTTGTATTCTGTCCATGTAATGGATGTAGGAATCAGAAGGATTACTCTGACTCAAAAAACCCTTCACAGCCACCTGTTGAAGTCCGGCTTTATGCCCAGTTATAATTGTTGGACCAAGCACGGAGAGAGAGGGGTTATAATGGAAGACAATAAAGAAGATGAGGAGGATGACAACTATCATGGTTTCCCTGAGTACGGAGATACTTCCATGGGGGATGCTGAAGGGGAGGATGAAGAAGAGACACATGATGAACCCGCTGATGATCTTGGTCGGACCATTGCCGATGCACGAAGAGATTGTGAAACTGAAAAGGATAGGGAGAAGTTCAATCACATGTTAGAGGATCACAAAAAGTTGTTGTACCCAAATTGCGAAAATGGTCTGAAAAAGCTGGGCAGCACACTGGAATTGCTGCGATGAAAGGCTGAGTGTGCTATACCTGACTCCTCATTTGAAAAGTTGCTGAAAATTATGAAGAATATGCTTCCAAAAGATAACGTATTGCCCGCCAGTACGTACGAAGCAAAGAAGTTTGTCTGCCCTCTAGGTTTAGAGGTTCGGAAGATACATGCATGCCCTAATGACTGCATCCTCTACCGCGGTGAGGAGTATGAGAATTTGGATGCATGCCTCGTATGCACTTCACTTCGGTATAAGATTAGACGAGATGACGCTGGTGACGTTGAGGGCGAGCCCCCCTCCCCCCCCCCCGGAAGAGGGTTCCTGCCAAGGTGATGTGGTATGCTCCTATAATACCACGGTTGAAACGCTTATTCAGAAACAAAGAGCACGCCAAGTTGTTGCGATGGCATAAAGAGGAACGTAAGTTAGAGGGGATGTTGAGACACCCCGTTGATGGGTCGCAATGGAGAAAAATCGATAGGAAGTACCCGGACTTTGCAGATGACGCAAGATGACGCAATCTTTGCATGAACCTGCTAGACTTCTTGGGCGTGTATGGGAAGACAAAAGATACACCGAAAGCACGAAAGGACCATCAACGTATGAAAGACCCAGATGGCCTGCATCCAGAATGGTTTCAAGGTCATGCCAGCTACGCTCTTACCAAACAAGAGAAGGAAATATTTTTTGAATGCCTAAGCAGTATTAAGGTCCCATCTGGCTTCTCGTCGAATATAAAGGGAATAATAAATATGGCAGAAAAAAGTTCCAAAACCTAAAGTCTCATGACTGCCACGTGATTATGACGCAAATGCTTCCGATTGCATTGAGGGGGCTTCTACCAGATAATGTTCGAGTACCCATTGTGAAGCTATGTGCATTTCTTAATGCAATCTCTTAGAAGATAATCAATCCTGAAGATCTACCACGGTTACAGAATGATGTGGTCCAATTTCTTGTCAGTTTTGAGTTGGTGTTCCCACCATCCTTCTTCAATATTATGACGCACCTGCTGGTTCACCTAGTCGAAGAGATTTCCATTCTCGGTCCTGTATTTCTACACAATATGTTTTCCTTTGAGAGGTTCATGGGAATCTTAAAGAAATATGTTCGTAACCGTGCTAGGCCAGAAGGAAGCATCTCCAAGGGCTATGGAACAGAGGAGGTCATTGAATTTTGTGTTGACTTCGTTCCTGACCTTAAGCCGATTGGTCTTCCTCAATCGCGGTATGAGGGAAGAATGAGTGAAAAGGGTACTCTAGGAAGGAAATCAATAATATGTAGGGACGGACATTCTTACTGTTGGAGATATGCCCAAGAGGCAATAATAAAGTGGTTATTATCATATCTTCACACTTATGATAAATGTTTACATACCATGCTATAATTGTATTAAACGGAAACATTAATACTTGTGTGATTTGTAAACTAAAACAAGAGTCCCTAGTAAAGCCTCTTGTTAAACTAGCTTGTTGGTTAATATATGATCATGGTTTCCTGATCATGAACATAGAGATGTTATTAACAACAGGGTCATATCATTAGGAGAATGATGTGATGGACATACTCCTATAGATAAGCGTAGCATAAAGATCAAGTCATTTCATTAGTTCAATTGCTATATGCTTTCTGATACATAGTAACCTAATTCCTTCGACCATGAGATCATGCATATCACCTTTACCGGATGGATGCTTTGATGTCATCAAACACCACACCGTAACAGGGTGGCTATAAAAGTGGCATTGAGTGTTCGGAAAGTATTGGTTGAGACACATGGATCAAGAGTGGGATTTGTCCATCCATATGACGGATAGATATACTCTGGGCCCTCTCGGTGGAATGTCATCCAATTAGCTTGCAAGCATGTGACTGGCTCACAAGGGATCACATATCACGGGAACGAGAAAAGAGTACTTATCGGTAACGAGGTTGAACTAGGTATGCAGAGATACCGACGATCATAACCTCGGATAAGTAAAGTATCGTGAGACAAAGGGAAATTGGTATCGTATGTAAGTGGTTCATTCGATCGCAAAGTAATCGTAGAAATATGTGGGAGCCATATGAATTTCCAGATTCCTCTATTGGTTATTGTTCGGAGAAGTGTCTCGATCATGTCCGCATAATTCACGAACCGTAGGGAGACACACTTAAGGATTCGACGTTGTTTGAGTAGTTATGGTATTATGAGAAAGAGACCGAATGTTGTTCGGAGTCTCGGATGGGATCCGGGATATCATGAGGAGATCCGGAATGGTCCGGAGAATAAGATTCATATAAGGAAAGTCCCGTTTCGGAGTAACGGAATGATTCCGGTGTTTTCATCGGGAACATTCTAGAAGGTTCCGGAATGTCCGGCACTCCGGGGAGGAAGGGGTACATGAGTGTGTCATATCAAGTTGGTATGATTGCATCATGTACTAAGTGTCATCGCTGTCCGAAATAAAGGGTTAATTCAAATCCTAGTTTGAAAAGTCAAACGGCTAGTTTGAAAAGTCAAACTGCCAGTTTTCGGAAAGAGGAGAAGGAGGTTTTTGGTGGAGGCCGAATTGGAGGAGGGTTCCTCCTTGGGCCGGCGCACCACCTCAAGGCCGAGTTGGGGAGGGACTCTCCCTCCCCTTGGCCGGCCCCCTCCATCTATAAAAGGAGGGGCAGGGCTCCCCTCCTAGTGCACACAAGTTCCTATCTATTTCTCCCGGTTTAGAGCCGTTTTGGTTTAGAGCTTCTAATTGCTTTAGCCATCGGTTTAGAGCCTTCTAATCGGTTTAGAGCCTTCTAATTGGTTTAGAGCCTTCTAATTGGTGTGTCTAATTACTAGATCACTAATAGCCTCTAAATAGCCTCTCTCATAATCCACCATACTCGCACCGGCTTAAGGCGAAGCCCTGCGGGATTTCCCCTCTACTTCCGGTACCACGCCGTTGTGCTGCCGGAATCGCGAGGAGAGTGCTACAACCTCCGCTGCCTGCTGGAACAAGGGAGAGGAAGGTCTTCGTCGAGTACCGAACGTGTGACCGACTGCGGGAGCGCTGCCAGAACGTGGCGCCGGAAGGATCGTCTACGCGATCTTGAGATCGGAAAGAGTACGACTACATCACCCACGAGAATCTGCTCTCGTTAACCGCTTTGGAATCTTCGAGGGTAAGTTATTCCATCGACTCGTTGCTACAATCTAGTAGATAGATCTTGGCTTGTTTGTTTGTATGCGATAGAAAATTTTGTTTTCCATGCTACGAACCCCTACAGTGGTATCAGAGCCGTGTCTATATGTAGATCTGTTGCACGAGTAGAACACAATGGTCATTGTGGGCGTTGATGCTTTTATTGTCGATTGCTTCTTGTGTACTTTGCATCTTGCGGTATGTTGGGATGAAGCGGCCCGGGCTAACCTTACATGACATCGTTCATGAGACTTGCTCCACGCTTGACATGCAACTTGTATTGCATAAGTGGCTTTGCGGGTGTCTGTTTCTCCTAGCATAGTATAGATCCAATTCACAACGGGTGATTAACAATACTTGTGTCAACGTTGTGGTTCATGTTCGTAAGTTAGAACGACACTTATAGAAAGCCCCAAACCACGTAAAACATGCAAAGAAAGTAGAGGCGTCTAACTTTGTTTTGCAGGGGTGTGCAGTGATGTGATATGGCCATGATTGTGATTATATTTGATGTATGCAATGTTCCTTATTGTAAGTTGGCAACCGGCAGGAGCCATATGGTTGTCTTTAATTTCTGTTAAGACCCGCGTGTCTATTCAAAGTAGTTGTAATAGTTGAAGCCGGTGGACGACAACCATGGAGCAGCGTCATTGACCTTGATGCAATGCCGGTGATGATGGAGATCATGTTCGTGCTAGAAGATGGAGATCGGAAGCACAATGGAGAAAGGCCATATCATATCACATATTATGAATTGCATGTGATGTTAATCCTTTATGCATCTTGTATTGCTTAGTAGACGACGGTAGCATTATAAGATGATCCCTCATGCACATAAATTTCAAGTCATAAAGTGTTCACCCTTAGTTAGCACCGTTGCTAAAGCTTGTTGTTTCGAAGCACCACGTGATGATCGGGTGTGTTAGATTCTACAAGTGTATACAACGTGGGCAAGCCAGATTTGCTCATGCGGAAGCTAAGGTTTGATCTTGACGAGCCTAGCATGTACAGACATGGCCTCAGGAACACGGATTACCGAAAGGTAGAGCATGAGTCATATAGTAGATATGATGAACATGTTGATTGTTCGCCATTGAAGCTATATCAACTCTCGTGATGATCGGTTTTGATGTGGTGGATTTGGTTCCTGTGATCACTAAAACAATGTGAGGGATGTTGTTTTGAGTGGGAGTTCACCTAGATTAATTTAATTATTAATTAGAACTCAATTTATCATAAACTGAATCAAAGTGAATTTGCATAGTTGTTGTAGTCATTGGCATCCGTTTACCACCTTACGCTTAGTTGTAATTGAGATGATAGAACTATAGAATTCTGGTTAGTTACTTTACGAACTGGTATCGTATTGTTTTTGAAGTGTTAATCTAAAGTTTAAAAGTCCTATTGCAAACTTCCAGTAAGTTCCGGTTACTCCATGAAGTTTAATAATTGGTATTAAAACAAGAGTGACAATTCCAAGTGTTAGTGTATAAGCATCATGTTTGTCTCCATGATTCTTGATATTCAAAGGATTCTCCTAATATCAAGGTTATCTAAGGATCTGAAAGAGATGTTTCAGAAACCATGATGTGTGGAAGATATTGTGATATCTGAAACGAAGTTTTGGTTGCAACATGATAGAGTATAATATGACAAAAGTCATGTTCTCATATTTGATGAGAATTTGCAAAAGGTTGGAGACACTAGTTGTCCTAATCCTCCAAAAGGTTTTGGAGAGCAACATTATACTCGTGATTCACCGTTACAAGCTAAAAGTAACTTGATCATGGATAAATCCATGATAAGGGTGAATATTTGATGTAGGTAAAATGTTTACTACACCAAGAGATTACTAAAGAAAGGAATTTGAAAGAACACCAAACATTTGATGATGGTGATCTACTTCAAAGTACAAGTCCAAAGACATTGGTATTTAACTATACACGCTTTGGACTATGTGTCATATGTATGACTCCACTGTTGATGTTGATAGATTCTTTCAAACAGAAAAGGAGATACTGAAAGAGAGTCTCATAAATATATGGCAGAAAAGAAAAGACTAGAATTGTTCAGTTTAAGTATATAGATGATATACATGTTATGGCTATATTCTTTGCTTGTTAAACAAAGTGGTTCTTAAGTATTTGATACTAAATTTGTTGGTATGAATTGTCATACGAAACAACACAATTCATGAACTACAATGGCCTAAGTAAACTAGCAAAAGAATATGTGATGATGTTCATCAAGAACAAATAAAGGGTTATTGTGTTGCTCGTTAAACATCAAAGCTTGCCTTCAAAGATTTGTTTTATCAGGTATTATGAGAACAAAAGGGTTGTTCAAATAATTGCCGTAATCCATAAAAGATGGATGATTCACAAATCTCGTTGGAGAAATCACATCCATAAAATTAGTGCTAAAAATGTCGAAAGACAAATTGATTGAAAGATCACTTAGGAAGTGACATCGCCGTTTAAAATTATAATGGAAAGAAAACATGAAGAAAATCCATATGGATGGAATTTTGGAGTCTATTTGATTTTGATCAAATGACACTTGTGAAACTTTTCTAGAGATAATTAAAACTTCGTTCATAGGCCAAAAGGGAACGAATGACTAGCTTATTGGAACTTGTACATATTGTTGTACGAAATCCATTATGTGTAGTCAAGAGCGATGGATTTCAACTTCATATGTTTTCTCCAAAATTTGAGTGAATATATGAATATTTACTTAATAAGGACGAAGTGTGAAATATTTGAAAAGTTCAAAGATTTTCAAGATGAAGTGCAAAATCATTGTAACAAGAATATAAATAGTTTATGATAAAGATCATAAAGGAAGATATTTGAGTTACAAATTTTAGCATAATACCTAAGATTTATGGAATCGTTCCGTGGATTTGCATTTTCCCGAAACACCATAAGAGTATGGAGCGTTCGAGATATGTAAATTAACCTTGTTTGACATGGTAAGATCGAAGGTGTAATTCATAAAACTGCCATTGTATTTTAAAGATTAAAAGCTTTAGAGATTACCGTTTTTCCACTGAAAAGAGCTCCATCATAATCCGTTGAAACGACACCATATGTTATGGTTTGGGATAAAACCCAAGTAGTCCTTTCTTAAACATTGGTATGCTATACATAAGAAAGATGTTTGCAACCAAAGTCGGATGAACCTGTCTTTGTTAAGTATTCCTCCACAAACACCGGAGACAAAAGTGTTTGTTGCTTAGAACGTCAAGTTTCTTTGAGAAGGAATTTTTCGTGAAAAGTTAAGTGGGAGGACAATAGAACTTTGATAAGGTTAAAAGAACCTTAGCTATATGTGCAGAGTTGCACAGCGCCGAAAAGTGTTCCGGAGGCAGCAACAATGCTCATGGCTCACGAGCCTCAAAGGTTGTGGTCACGGAGATCTAAGTTTCTATTGAAACAAGTAGGTCGGGTAAACAATCAAATACCAAGATTTGAGGGTTGAATCATTATTTGAGAATAATGAACCGACTACATGCAAAGAAGCGATGATGAGCCCTGACTCTGTCAAATGGCTTGAAGCCATAAAATCCGTGATAGTTCCATACACGAAAAAAAATCAAGTTTTTGAACTTGAAGGACCCTCGAGAAAGGTGTAAGACCTTACAGTTGTGTTTGGATCTATAAATAAATAGACATGGATATTGTACATCTATGAAATAGTCGACATGTTGGGAAAGAGTTCACAACAATGTTCAAGGGTTGACTATGACAAGATTTGATCTTTCATAGTGATATTTAGTCTAGACGGATTAATGTAGCAACCACTACATATAATTTTGTTATATGATAGTTGAATAAACAAAACAAGTTCTTCTAATAGAATCGTTACCTAGGACATGTGCATAACATGGTCCATAGGGTTTTGTTAAATCAAAGGATGCTAAAAGCATATGCAAACTTCAATGGTTGAAGTGAGCATCGCGGAGTTGGAATCTTCACAATGATGAAATTGTTAAAAGAGTTTAAATTCATCAGAGACAATGAAGATGCTTGCATTTGCAAGAAATTAAGTGGGAGCGCTAAGACATATTTCTAATACATCATGTAGGAGACATATTGTTGATTGGAAATAATGTATCTTTTATTAACACATATTAAGAATTTCATCCTGATGAAAGACTTAGGCAAAACCCAAATATTTGGCATCAATAGACGCTAATATGGTTGTGCCAGAAGTACATAGACGAGATATTGAATGAGTTCAATATATAGAAACTACAAGAAAGGTTCTTGTCGCACAGAAAGGATTGAATAAGTTCAATATTGATGATATATTCAAGTGTATTGACATTTGGTAAGTGAAACAAAGATTCAAGTATAGGTTGATACTTGATGTATGAGATCACAAAAGGTATTTATATCAATCATGCTGTGATGTGTACAAATCCAGATATGTCCTATGCTCTAAATGTTGTGAGCATATACCAGAATGATTCGTAAGATGATCATTGGACAATAGTAAGGATATTCTTATGATCTTTTGGAAGAACTAAGAATATATTGTTTGTAGAAGTGACAAATAGATGGTTAGTTCATTGTAAAAGTACTACATTGATACTAGTTTTGTCACAAAGTACAAATTAAGTTTATCTCAATCTAAACTAAGGGTGGCACAATATAATGGAAAGTAAGTTCCATAATGGATTTGGATGAGTTCCAAAGTTAAGACATTGTGACAGATACTACAACAAAAGGCTAAGTATATGACTGCTATTATAGCAGCTAAAGAGGGCATTTGGGTCAAGTAGTTTGTTATCAAACTAGGTGTAGTTCATAGCGGGATAATACTATGAAGATATATTGTACGACAATATTATCAACATGTTTTAACCCCAAAGAACTGAAGGTCACACCGAAAGACCAAATTTATACAAAGCCATCTCATTAGAGAATGAATGATGCGTAGAGACGCAAAGACATGCAATTACACACGGACCTGGAAGTGTCAGATCCGGAGATCAGTTGACCACTAGCGAACGTGTACTTACAACACTGGAAAGCCATAGGTGTTATATACACAAAGGTTTGAAACTAGATTATTGACTCTAGTGCAAGTGGGAGACTGTTGGAGATATGCCCAAGAGGCAATAATAAAGTGGTTATTATCATATCTTCACACTTATGATAAATGTTTACATACCATGCTATAATTGTATTAAACGGAAACATTAATACTTGTGTGATTTGTAAACTAAAACAAGAGTCCCTAGTAAAGCCTCTTGTTAAACTAGCTTGTTGGTTAATATATGATCATGGTTTCCTGATCATGAACATAGAGATGTTATTAACAACAGGGTCATATCATTAGGAGAATGATGTGATGGACATACTCCTATAGATAAGCGTAGCATAAAGATCAAGTCATTTCATTAGTTCAATTGCTATATGCTTTCTGATACATAGTAACCTAATTCCTTCGACCATGAGATCATGCATATCACCTTTACCGGATGGATGCTTTGATGTCATCAAACACCACACCGTAACAGGGTGGCTATAAAAGTGGCATTGAGTGTTCGGAAAGTATTGGTTGAGACACATGGATCAAGAGTGGGATTTGTCCATCCATATGACGGATAGATATACTCTGGGCCCTCTCGGTGGAATGTCATCCAATTAGCTTGCAAGCATGTGACTGGCTCACAAGGGATCACATATCACGGGAACGAGAAAAGAGTACTTATCGGTAACGAGGTTGAACTAGGTATGCAGAGATACCGACGATCATAACCTCGGATAAGTAAAGTATCGTGAGACAAAGGGAAATTGGTATCGTATGTAAGTGGTTCATTCGATCGCAAAGTAATCGTAGAAATATGTGGGAGCCATATGAATTTCCAGATTCCTCTATTGGTTATTGTTCGGAGAAGTGTCTCGATCATGTCCGCATAATTCACGAACCGTAGGGAGACACACTTAAGGATTCGACGTTGTTTGAGTAGTTATGGTATTATGAGAAAGAGACCGAATGTTGTTCGGAGTCTCGGATGGGATCCGGGATATCATGAGGAGATCCGGAATGGTCCGGAGAATAAGATTCATATAAGGAAAGTCCCGTTTCGGAGTAACGGAATGATTCCGGTGTTTTCATCGGGAACATTCTAGAAGGTTCCGGAATGTCCGGCACTCCGGGGAGGAAGGGGTACATGAGTGTGTCATATCAAGTTGGTATGATTGCATCATGTACTAAGTGTCATCGCTGTCCGAAATAAAGGGTTAATTCAAATCCTAGTTTGAAAAGTCAAACGGCTAGTTTGAAAAGTCAAACTGCCAGTTTTCGGAAAGAGGAGAAGGAGGTTTTTGGTGGAGGCCGAATTGGAGGAGGGTTCCTCCTTGGGCCGGCGCACCACCTCAAGGCCGAGTTGGGGAGGGACTCTCCCTCCCCTTGGCCGGCCCCCTCCATCTATAAAAGGAGGGGCAGGGCTCCCCTCCTAGTGCACACAAGTTCCTATCTATTTCTCCCGGTTTAGAGCCGTTTTGGTTTAGAGCTTCTAATTGCTTTAGCCATCGGTTTAGAGCCTTCGAATCGGTTTAGAGCCTTCTAATTGGTTTAGAGCCTTCTAATTGGTGTGTCTAATTACTAGATCACTAATAGCCTCTAAATAGCCTCTCTCATAATCCACCATACTCGCACCGGCTTAAGGCGAAGCCCTGCGGGATTTCCCCTCTACTTCCGGTACCACGCCGTTGTGCTGCCGGAATCGCGAGGAGAGTGCTACAACCTCCGCTGCCTGCTGGAACAAGGGAGAGGAAGGTCTTCATCGAGTACCGAACGTGTGACCGACTGCGGGAGCGCTGCCAGAACGTGGCGCCGGAAGGATCGTCTACGCGATCTTGAGATCGGAAAGAGTACGACTACATCACCCACGAGAATCTGCTCTCGTTAACCGCTTTGGAATCTTCGAGGGTAAGTTATTCCATCGACTCGTTGCTACAATCTAGTAGATAGATCTTGGCTTGTTTGTTTGTATGCGATAGAAAATTTTGTTTTCCATGCTACGAACCCCTACACTTACACCGAAGCACATTACACCTTTCTACAGAATTCTATCTTGGCAGCCCCATATATCGAGGAACACAAGAAAATCTTACGCTCCAACAACCCTGGAAAGCATGACTCTTGGATTAGAGATGAACACATGAAGAGTTTCGGCGGTTGGTTGCAACATCTCATAAAAAACAACACTCTTGGAGATCATCTATACTTGTTGTCTAGGTCACCATCTTCGACTATATCGACTTTCCAAGGGTACGAGATAAATGGGTATACATTTTACACGATAGCCCAAGATAAAAAGAGCACCAACCAAAACAGTGGTGTCCGCTTTGATGCAACAGACAACAATGGGCCAAAGACCATATATTATGGTTACATAGAAGAGATATGGGAACTTGACTATGGACCTACTTTTAAGGTCCCCTTGTTTTGGTGCAAATGGGTCAAGTTGACAGGAGGAGGGGTTTAGGTAGACAAGAAATACGGAATGACATCGTTGGATCTCAACAATCTTGGGTACCTAGACGAACCATTCATCCTAGCCAATGATGTGGCTCAAGTTTTCTATGTGAAGGACATGTCTACCAAACCTAGAAAAAGAAAAAATAAGAAAAAAAATACATCAGACGATGAGCCAAAGCGCCACATAGTTCTTTCAGGAAAAAGAAACATCGTGGGAGTGGAGGACAAGACAGACATGTCAGAAGATTGTGATAAGTTTCATGAAATTCCGCCCTTCACGGTGAAGGATGACCCAAGCATCATGTTAATGAATGAAGATGCTCCATGGATACGACGGGATCAGAAAGGAACACACGCAAAGAAATGATATGTAATAATTGTAACATTTTATGAGTGAAGATGCTCCATGTGTCCATTTTTATAGTGTTGTCTGCAAACAATCTTGAGTGTGTTAGTCTCGTTTTGTGGCTGGACCGAGACTAAAGGAGGGCCTTTAGTCCCGATTCATACTTACCATTAAGATCTGATCTTCAAACGCGTGAGGTCACATATTAGGGAGTGCCTCTATGACCAGTTTCTTGGAGATGCCGGAGGACTGGGCTCCGGTGGCATCTCCCTAAATCTGGCCGTAGTGGTGTCCCTGCTCTCGAAAACCATCTTGCAGCTTGTAACTTCTCTAACTAGATCAATACGCCTGGGAGCTAACTAATTTCACATATTAGGGAGTGCCTCTACGACCAGTTTCTCGGATATGCCGGAGGACTGGGCTCCAGCGGAATCTCCCTGAAACTGGTCGTAGTGGTGTCCCTGCTCTCGAAAACCATCTTGGAGATGCCTCAAACTGGCTGGAGGACTGGACTCACAAGGATGCCTATTTATAGTACAAGCAGCTCGGCATAATATCGACACTCACCCGTATTATTAGTGCTGACTCATGTTTTGTCCCGGTTGGTGTCTCCAATCGGGACTAAAGGTTCATCTTTAGTCCTGGTTGGTGACACCATCCGGGACAAGGTACAAGCCGCACGACATAATGTCGACACTCACCCCTATTATTAGTGTTGTCTGGCCCAGTCTGCCGCAATCCCTTCAGTCGCGGTTGGTTTCCCAACCGGGACTAAAGATGAACCCTCTCTTTATAGGCTTTCCCTCTATTTATTAGGTAACACTCAAGACATTTATTAATATTAAAAATCGGGACTAGCTAACACTCATGACTAAAGCCGCCCCCTTCTTCATCGTCATCGTCACCTGCCACTCCGGGGATCCTCAGCCCATCCATGGCATATACCAGGGGCCATTCTAGCCTCGGATTCACGGCGGGCGGGGGAGGGGTCTCCTGGAAGACGATGCCGCTACCGCCGGGCCGGTGTGGGGCCTTTTTGTGGCTCTGTGGTGGGTTGACTCGTGGGCACCGTAGGCCAGGATGGTCTCCCCCGGCGATGTAGCGCATCACTCTGATGATAGTACGGTTCGCCCACCACAGACGACGGCCGACTTCGTTGTTGTTCACCGGGGGCGGGCCATCACCCTCGTACCTGGCGAGCTCCCTTTCCCGCCTATTAGCGAAGAAGGCATTCCAGGTGTCGTAGTTGTCGGGATCCCGCTGGGGATCCATCCGCTGCTTCGGTGTGAGCTCGTGGTAGAAGTGGTTTGTGATGGCCGCCTGGCGTGCAGAACCTTGAGGGACAGGAGGGACAGGAACCCCTCCAGCGCTCAGCATCCAGCCAGCGGGCAGCCGGTAGCCCGGCGGACAAGGGTAGTTGTAGGAGCACAGCGCCTCGGTCTCCTCGAGGGTCAGAATGGCCCAGTAGGCGTTGTCCATTGTTCTAAGAGAGGAAGGTGTGGATAGCCATGGCACGATCAACCTAAATATAGAGGAAAGGGCGAGAAAACTTGGCGTGAAGCTTTGGGAAATGGCGGGAAATATCTTTAGTCCCGGTTAGTGACTACATCCGAGACTAAAAGCTCTCGTAGAAAGGAAAGGACGGGAAAACTTGGCGGGAAGCGGTGGGAAATGGCGGGAAATATTTTTAGTCCCGGTTTGTGACTATAATAGGGACAAAATGGATATTATATTAAGATTCTTTATATTTTTCTGATAATAATAGACATATTATTTGTTTTATTTGGATTATTACAATAAAAGATATGATTTTCCAAAGTTTTTATATTTGATTTGAATTAAAAAAGAAACTTTACAAATGAAATAATTTATAAATGATGCAAACAGATAAATGGATATTATATTAAGATTCTTTATATTTTTCTGATAATAATAGACATATTATTTGTTTTATTTGGATTATTACAATAAAAGATATGATTTTCCAAAGTTTTTATATTTGATTTGAATTAAAAAAAGAAAATTTATAAATGAAATAATTTATAATTGATGCAAACAGATAAATGGATATTATATTAAGATTTTTTATATTTTTCTGATAATAATAGACATATTATTTGTTTTATTTGGATTATTACAATAAAAGATATGATTTTCCAAAGTTTTTATATTTGTTTTGAATTAAAAAAAGAAAATTTACAAAAAAACAATTAGTCGCGCGATGTGGCTGGACCCGGAACTAAAGGGTGCCTGCGCGCGCGAAAACGAAGCGGCCGAAAAGACCCTTTAGTCCCGGGCCGTGGCTTAACCCGCGACTAAAGGGGGATATTTAGTCGCGGGTTAAGCCACGACCCGGGACTAAAGACCCTAGTCCCGTCTCGTGGCTTAGCCCAGGACTAAAGGGTATGACCCTATATATTCTGCGCGCCACTGCCCCTGCCCAGCACTTGGCATTCCTCGACGAAGACGAAGCAAATGAACGCAGAGACGAAACGCAGGGGAGGTGCTGTCCGGCCGCCGATTCCACTGCGCCACCGTGCCGCGCTCCGCGCCGTTCGTTTACGTGCTGCCGCGCGCCGCCGTTTCGTTGCCTCGCCGTGCCACGCGCTGCCGCTCCGCGCCGCCTCGCTGTGCCGCCGTCACGTGCTGTCGCGCGCCGGTGTCGGTGAGCGCTCGATCGAGGCCGGGGTGGTTTTTTTATTTTAGTTAGGATTAGGATTATTATTGTTTTAGTTAATTATTAGGATTAGTATTAGGATTATTGTTTTAGTTATTGTTGTTTTAATTACAATATTAGAATTAGGATTATTGTTTTAGTTATTATTTTGTTTTATTTATTAGGCTTATATTGTTTTAGTTATTTTTTGTTATTAGGATTATAATTATTGATTTAGTTATTAGGATTAGTATTAGGATTATATTATTTTAGTTATTAGGATTAGAATTATTGTTTTAGCTATTAGGATTAGTATTAGGATTATTGTTTTAATTAAAATATTAGAATTAGGATTAGGATTATTGTTTTAGTTATTTTTTTGTTTTATTTATTAGGATTATATTGTTTTAGTTATTTTTTTGTTTTACCACAAATAATATTAGGATTATTGTTTTATTAGGGTTATTTTTTTTGTTTTAGTTATTATGATTATTGTTTTAGCACAAATGATATTAGGATTATTATAATTAGGATTATATTGTTTTAGTTATTAGGATTAGTATTAGGATTATTGTTT
Organism: Avena atlantica; assembly: GCA_910589765.1. Lineage (NCBI taxonomy): Eukaryota > Viridiplantae > Streptophyta > Magnoliopsida > Poales > Poaceae > Avena > Avena atlantica. The sequence goes on from OU342733.1 coordinate 31,328,070, forward strand.
TAATTAAAATATTTTAATTAGGATTAGGATTATTGTTTTAGTTATTTTTTGTTTTATTTATTAGGATTATATTGTTTTAGTTATTTTTTTGTTTTACCTGAAATAATATTAGGATTATTGTTTTATTAGGGTTATTTTTTGTTTTAGTTATTATGATTATTGTTTTAGCACAAATAATATTAGGATTATTATAATTAGGATTATATTGTTTTAGTTATTACGATTATTGTTTTTTCTAACCTGTTTAACTCTCTTTTTGTTATAGATAATTAAGTCATGGATCCATCCGAAGATCCTGGTCGCGTCGGTGAAGGTTTTCTTCAGGGCATGATAAGAGGTGAAATTCCTCTTAATATTACTACCGGCGAAGATATTTTGCTCGAGGAAGAGATATCCTCATATCTGAATCCATCCGGTGATGGACTAGAGGAAAACCTAATATACCAAGGGGAAGACCAGATGGACGAAGGGCAAACAAATAACAACAATAATGATAGCCCCTCGACAGGATCCGGCGAGGTACATATATATATATAAAGTCTCGTGTTACCTCTATTCATTAACTGATCTAGATATATATTAATCACTCTCTCTTCTTCTTTTAGCCCACCAGATCGAAGCAATCGACAGCTCGAACGAAACGAGGGCCGAACAAAAATTTGGATGGTAATCAGAGGTTCACCATCGAAGAAATAGATGATGATGGTGAACCGATTGCTCCAGAGAAGCACCGGAGGATGTTTATAAATCAATGCGGGGTGCTTGTTTGGGACAACCTGCCGATCACCATCCAAGAATGGAATAAGTCAAAGAAACCCGGTGAAGAATCCAACAGCTATGTCACTGATGATGCCAAAGATGACCTTTGGTAGAAGCTCATAGCGCATTTCATACTACCTCCAGAGTATGAGGAATTTGAGGTAGATGGTATTACCCCAAGGCCGGGTGGGCTTGAAAATAGAGCGAAAGTCAAGGAGTGGGCACTGAGCAAGATGGCTGAACTGTACCGGAACCACAAGAAAAGTTTATACGCGAAATATGTCGCGAAAAAGAAAACTCCAGACTTCAAAGGAGTAAATGAGAAGTTGAGAGAATAGTGGCCCGATTTTGTACAGTACAAGCAATCTGATAAAGCAAAGGCAAAGTTGGCAAAGAACGCGTTAAATGCTGCCAACAAGAAATACCATCATAAAATGGGGACATGTGGCTACAAGAGTGTCGTCCCTAAGTGGGAAACTATGGAGAAGAACATGAGGACTAGAGGCGTCACTCCTGGTACAGATGGATGGCCCGAGAGGTCAAAGCACTGGTGGTACGGGCACGTGCGATCCTTGGACCTAGAAACAGGGAATACATTATTTCATGATAAAATTCTAAAAACCCCCAAGACCTTATTAAAGCAATGAACAATGCTCAATTGGGATTGTTCCGTCCCGAGAGAGAGAACGACGAGCTGATACGCGACCTAGGGAATCCTGAAAAGGGAGGACGAACATGAGGCAAAGGCGCCGGTGTCTCGTGGAAGAAAGGGTTTCCTCAGTACGATGCCAGTTACAGAAGCCGTCAGAGAAAGAAGGACCGGGAGGCAGACCGGATCTCCAGGGTAGAGCAGGACCTAGCTGATCTGAAGAACCTCATGCATGAAATTAGCCAAAGGCCGCCATCGTCAACTCACCCGTGGTCTGATGATCCTGCATGGGATCTTAGCCAGCGGAGAAGCAGCGTGGCTTCCACGGAGGTCCGGGCTGATGATCAAGCACTGTTGGATGATGCACCGGCTCCTCACTACCCCGTGGATGATGTCAGAGAGATGGCACAATGTGAGATACATCAGCCAATGAACAACATGTCCTTCAAGGTGGCGATCGACACTGCTTTACCTTGTCTACCTGGAGCACTCCACCATTCACTTCCGATTCCACCAGGCTATGCTCGTGGAACAGTGGATGAAATAGTGGAGGATTTTGCGGACCTAGAGATTGAAATCGCTACGCCTGAAGGCCTTACGAAAATAGGAGATGTCAAGCGCAACATCATTCTATGGAATAAGAAGTACATCAAGTTTCTAGGCTCGGCGCCAAGTCCACCGACTCCGAGGAATCCAAGTCCACCCTGCATCGAATATCGCCAACCTCCAAGTCAACCCCAACCCGATTATCGCCAACCTCCAAGTCCACCCCGCCCTGCTGACGATCGCCGCAGCAGGAGTACATCAACTCGATCTCCGCCTCCGCGCAATACTCGATCTCCGCCTCCGCCTCCGTGCAATACTACTACCTCGTCGAAGAAACGGAAGTTCGACGGTCCCCCGCGCCCCACATCGAAGAAAGGTCAAACGCCGAAGATAGTCGATATCCCACCGACTCTTCCAAAGAGACCTTATGACAAGACCAATGAGGAAACTAACGCGGATGTGGCTGCCCAAGTTAAGGCGCATTTTGCACCCAAAAAGCCTGAGCCAAAGCCGGTATATAATGAAAAAACCAAAAAGTGGGCTAAGTCCTTTCTTGAGGAACCATCCCAGATATCGATGAATCTGGAATCAGACTATGACCGGGAGATTATTAAGCAAGCAAAGAATAAAAAAATCACAAGTGCAAAAAGCGGGAAGCAAGTTGCCCAGCTCGAAGCACAGAAGAATCAACCGGTCGCCCCTCTCAAAGTCATTTCAGACCTCGACAAGACCTTCAGAGCTGAAATGGATATGGACATGCAAATAATGGACCCTAGAGCCCATAATAATGATGCACTTATGGGAATCACTATATCGCAGGCCAAAGCACTTGCTAACAAAGCAAATATGTCTCTTGATCAATATTTAGGCTATGAAGATACGCAAGTGGGTCAGATAGTACGGCAGTATGTCCAAGGGGAGCCTCTAGTTAGTAATGAGGATCTCGCGCGTCTATCCACAAATATGCGAAATCTGCACGAATGGTACATGTCGCAAGCAGAAAAAAGCATCAGAAAGATTGGTTTCCGTTGTACGTTAGAAAGGAGCATCACTTCAAACCATACTCGATACAGGTCCAAATGACCGAACTGTTTCAGTTATACAACCAACGCGCCCTTGACAAATCTATCATTGGTTGCTACTGTCTGTAAGTTATTTATTTCTATAATTAAGTTTGTAGCTCAGCTCGTTCATTGCATTTAATATATTATCCTAACTATATATCCTTTTGTATGATGATATTATATTCTGCAGAATGAAGATGCTTGAATGCAAAATAGCTAGAAGATACGACGTTGGGTTCATTGACCAATATATCATTAATGAATATACGTTAAAGAATCACCCCAAGGACATGGAGGAAGACCTGTGCAGGTTCTTAACCGAGAATAATTTTGTTAAGGAAGTGCTATTTCCTTACAACTTCAAGTGAGTGTTTATATCTTTTACACATTTATTTTTGCTTACTGGATGAGCTATGCATGTATGCTTATGTAAATGTCCGCAGATTCCACTGGATCTTGCTAAACATTCAAGTTGACAACTCCCTAGTTGAAGTCCACGACTCATTAAGTTTGGACCAAGAGCAGTGGAGCGACATGAAAGCAATGCTCCATAAATAATTTCAATCATTATCGCATTATATCGTCCTCTTTCATTCATTTCCTGATATCAAGTAACTAATAACTCCTTTGTTCATTTTCTTTGCCGAGCAGGTGTTGGACACGGTTCAGACAGAAAATACCAAGTCCATTCAAAGAGGAGTTAACTTATAAAATGGTGAAGAGTTTACAACAGCCACCAGGAACTCATTTATGTGGATACTACGTCTGCGAGTACATCCGCGAGTTGACCAGTGAGCGAAAAGTTGACTAACATTATATTTATGATTTGCGGGAGAAACTAGAGCCAGACCAGCGCATAAGAGCAATTCTGTAGGGGTTCGTAGCATGGAAAACAAAAATTTTCTACCGCATACAAACAAACAAGCCAAGATCTATCTACTAGATTGTAGCAACGAGTCGATAGAATAACTCACCCTCGAAGATTCCAAAGTGTTTAACGAGAGAGGATTCTCGTGGGTGATGTAGTCGTACTCTTCCCGATCTCAAGATCGCGTAGACGATCCTTCCGGCGCTGCGTTCCGGCAGCGCTCCCGCAGTCGGTCACACGTTCGGTACTCGACGAAGACCTTCCTATCCCTTCTTCCAGTAGGCAGCGGAGGTTGTAGCACTCTCCTCGCGATTCCGGCAGCACGACGGCGTGGTACCGGAAGTAGAGGGGAGATCTCGCAGGGCTTCGCCTTAAGCCGGACCGAGTATGTTGGACTATGAGAGAGCCCTCGGTGATCTAGGTTTTAGACGCACCAAGGGGAGAGGCTAAGCCGGTGGCTAGTGCAAGGGGGTGCCCCAACTCGGTGGCTAGGGTTTAGCCCTAGGAGGCGGCGGTGGCAGCAGCAGGTGGTGGCGGCGCCGGCGGCTTGGAGCTAGGGTTTGAGGGGTGAAAGTTGCGTGTTTGGAGGGGCAGCCCTGCCCCTCCTTATATAGGTGGAGGGCGGCGGCCAAGGGGAGGGGAGTCCCTCCCCAACTCGGCTTCCAAGTCCGACGGGTGGAGGGAGAGGAACTCCTCCCCAAGTAGGTTTCCTACTCTCCCTCCACCAAGCAAAATAGCCGTTTGACTTTTCAAATTGGCGTTTGACTTTTCAAACTAGGATTTGTTTTATCCCTTTATTTCGCTCAGCGATGACACCTAGTACATGATGCAACCATTCCAACTTGTTATGACACATTCATGTACCCTTCCCCTCCGGAGTGCCGGACATTCCGGAACCTTCTAGAACATTCCCGATGAAAACACCGGAACCATTCTCCAACCCCGAAACAGGACTTTCCTTATATGAATCTTATTCTCCAGACCATTCCGGATCTCCTCGTGATATCCCGGATCCCATCCGAGACTCCGAACAACATTCGGTCTCTTACTCATCATTCCATAACTACTCAAACAACGTTGAATCCTTAAGTGTGTCTCCCTATGGCTCGTGAATTATGTGGACATGATCAAGACACTTCTCCGAACAATAACCAATAGAGGAATCTGGAAATTCATATGGCCCCCACATATTTCTACGATTACTTTGCGATCGAATGAACCACTTACATATGATACCAATTTCCCTTTGTCTCACGATAGTTTACTTATCCGAGGTTTTGATCGTCGGTATCTATGCATACCTAGTTCAACCTCGTTACTGATAAGTACTCTTTTCTTGTTCCCGTGACATGTGATCCCTTGTGAGCCAGTCACATGCTTGCAAGCCAATTGGATGACATTCCACCGAGAGGGCCCAGAGTATATATATCCGTCATATGGGTGGACAAATCCCACTCTTGATCCATGTGTCTCAACCAATACTTTCCGAACAAGTATTAATGTTTCCTTGTTAATACTATTATAGCATGAATGTAAACATTTAGCATAAACACAAATATATAATAATAACTACATTTATTATTGCCTCTAGGGCATATCTCCAACAGTCTCCCACTTGCACTAGAGTCAACTAATCTAGATTACATGGTAATATACCGAACACCCATGGCAGTTTGGTGTTGGTCATGTTTTTCCCTCGGGAGAGGTTTACTCAACGGATCCGCCACATTCAGATCTGTGTGTACTTTGCAAATCTTTATGTCACCATCTTGGACATGTTCTCGAATAGCGTTAAAACGTAGCTTGATGTGCTTCAACTTCTTGTGTGACCTTGGTTCTTGCGCATTGGCTATGGCGCCCATGTTATCATAGTAGATAGACATTGGGTCCAGCGCACTTGGAACCACACCGAGCTCTGTAATGAACTCTTTCATCCATATCGCTTCTTGTGAAGCCTCCGAAGCAGCCATGTATTCCGATTCAGTTGAAGATCTCGCCACAATGCTTTGCTTTGCACTCCTCCAGCTAACTGCTGCACCATTCAAAGTAAATACGTATCCAGATTGTGATTTAGAATCATCCGGATCGGTGTTCCAACTAGCATCGGTGTAACCATTAACAACGAGCTGTTCATCACCTCCATAAGAAAGAACCATATCCTTAGTTCTTCTCAAGTACTTAAGGATGTTTTTTATCGCTGTCCAATGATCCACTCCAGGATCACTTTGATATATGCTAGTTAAACTAACAGCATATGCAATGTCGGGTCTAGTACATAGCATGGCATACATTAGAGATCCTATGGCTGAGGCATAGGGAGTTTTACTCATCCTTTCTCTATCTTCTACCGTTGTTGGACTTTGGGTTTTACTCAAGGTCGTATTGGGCAATATGGGCAATAACCCTTTCTTGCTATCTTCCATTCCAAACCTCTTTAGAACTTTGTCCAAATATGTACTTTGTGACAATGATATTAGGCATCTCGATCTATCTCTATAAATCTTTATGCCTAATATGTAAGCTGCTTCGCCAAGATCTTTCATTGAAAAACTATTATTCAAATATTCCTTGACACTATTAAGAAGGTCTACATCATTCCTAATCAACAATATGTCATCTACATATAGTATTAAGAATGCTACAGAGCTCCCACTCACTTTCTTGTAAATACAAGCTTCTCCACAAGCTTGTATAAAACCAAAACTTTTGATTACTTTATCAAAACATTGATTCCAACTTCGGGATGCTTGCTTTAATCCATATATGGACCGTTGAAGTTTGCATACCTTGTTAGCGTATTTAGGATCGACAAAACCTTTGGGTTGCATCATATACAACTCTTCATCAATGTCTCCATTGAGGAACGCTGTTTTGACATCCGTCTGCCATATCTCATAATCATAATATGCAGCGATTGCTAACATAATCCTCACAAACTTTAGCTTCACTACAGGTGAGAAAGTCTTATCGTAGTCAACTCCTTGAATTTTTCGAAACCCTTTTGCAACTAGTCGAGCTTTATAGACAGTAACATTACCATCAGCATCTGTTTTCTTCTTGAAAATCCATTTATTCTCGACAGCCTTCCGGCCATCCGGTAAGTCCACCAAAGTCCATACTTGGTTTTCGTACATGGATCCAGTCTCGGATTTCATGGCTTCTTGCCATTTATTGGAATCTGGGCTCATCATCGCTTCCTCATATGTCGCAGGGTCATCGGTGTTTTCCACCAACATGACACTCATAACGGGATCATACCAATCAGGAGTGGTACGAGTTCTCGTTGACCTGCGAGGCTCTGTAGCAACTACAACCGAAGTTTCATGATCATCATCATTAGCTTCCTCTCTTATTGGTGCAGGCACCACAGGAACTTCTTCCGGTGCTGCGCTACTCGCAAGTTCGAGAGAAGGTTCGACAACCTCGTCGAGTTATACTTTCCTTCCAGTCACTTCTTTCGAGAGAAATTCCTTCTCTAGAAAGGATCCATTCTTGGCAACGAAGATTTTGCCTTTGGATATATGATAGAAGGTATACCCAATAGTTTCCTTTGGGTATCCTATGAAGACGCATTTTTCCGCTTTGGGTTCAAACTTGTCCGGCTGTAACTTCTTTACATAGGCTTCGCAACCCCAAACTTTAAGGAACGACAATTTAGGTTTCTTCCCAAACCATAATTCATAAGGTGTCGTTTCAACGGATTTAGATGGTGCCCTATTTAAAGTGAATGCGGCTGTTTCTAATGCATAACCCCAAAATGATAGCGGTAAATCTGTAAGTGACATCATAGAACGAACCATATCTAAGAGAGTTCGATTACGACGTTCGGACACACCATTACGCTGTGGTGTTCCCGGCGGTGTCAATTGTGAAAGTATTTCGCATTTCTTCAAATGCTCGCCAAACTCGTAACTTAGATATTCACCTCCACGATCAGAACGTAGAAATTTAATCTTCTTGTTACGTTGATTCTCAACCTCACTTTGAAATTCCTTAAACTTCTCGAAAATTTCGGGCTTATGTTTCATGAAATAGATATACCCATATCTACTCAAGTCATCTGTGAAGGTAAGAACATAACGATAACCACCGCGCGATGCTACACTCATTGGACCACACACATCGGTATGTATGATTTCCAATAAGTCCGTAGCTCGCTCCATCATACCAGAAAATGGAGTCTTAGTCATTTTACCCATCAGACATGCTTCACATCTTTCAAGTGATTCGAAATCAAGTGATTCAAGAAGTCCATCGGAATGGAATTTCTTCATACGCTTCACTCCAATGTGACCAAGATGACAGTGCCACATATAGGTCGAGTTATCGCTCGATTTCAAACGTTTAGCTTCAATGTTATTAATATGTGTATTTCCACTATCGAGATTCAATAAGAATAGACCATCTATCAAAGGTGCATGTGCATAAAACATATTACTCATATAAATCGAACAACCATTATTCTCGGACTTAAACAAGTAACCGTCTCGCAATAAACAAGATCCCGATATAATGTTCATGCTTAACGCAGGCACCAAATAACAATTATTTAAGTATAAAACTAATCCCGATGGTAGATGAAGAGGTAGCGTGCCGACCGCGATCACATCAACCTTTGATCCGTTTCCCACGCGCATCATCACCTCGTTCTTCGCTAGCTTCCATTTATTCTGCAGCACCTGCTTCAAGTTACAAATATGAGCAACCGAACCAGTATCAAATACCCAGGCACTACTACGAGTACTAGTGAGATACACATCAATAACATGTATATCAGATATACCTTTATTCTTGATGTTGCCGTTCTTCAAATCCGCCAAGTACTTTGGGCAATTCCGCTTCCAGTGACCTTCTCCCTTGCAGTAAAAGCACTCTGTATCAGGCTTAGGTCCAGCCTTGGACTTCTTCGTCGGTGCGGTAACTTTCTTACCACCCTTCTTGAAGTGTCCCTTTTGCTTAGACTCGCCTTTCTTGAATTTGGTGGTCTTATTGACCATCAACACTTGGTGCTCTTTCTTGATCTCCACTTCTGCAGATTTTAACATGGAGAAGAGTTCTGGCAACTGCTTGTTCATGCTTTGCATATTGTAGTTCATCACAAAGTTCTTGTAACTTGGTGGTAGTGATTGGAGGACACGGTAAATCCCCAAAGCATTAGGAATCACTATACCCAAGCTTTGAAGTTTGTTTGCGTGCCCAGACATCTTAAGCACATGCTCACTGACGGAGCTGCCCTCTTCCATCTTGCAGTTAAAGAACTTTTCAGAAGCCTCATAGCTCTCAACTGCCGCGTGAGTCTCAAAAATCAGTTTGAGTTCACGGACAATATCATGTGGGTCTGAATTCTCAAACCTTTTCTGAAGCTCCGATTCTAAACCATACAAGATAGCACACTGGACTATGGAGTACTCATTCTTCCGAGCGAGGTAAACATTCTTTACTTCATCGGTAGCATCAGCTGCAGGCGGATCACCCAGCGGTGCATCTAGCACATAGGTCAAATTACCAGCATTGAGGACAATCCTCAAATTGCGGAACCAATCCGCGAAGGTGCTTCCATTGTTTTTCAACTTTTCTTTCTCTAGGAACGCATTAAAATTGATGGTAGGGGCCGCCATTGATCTACAACATATTTGCAATAATTTAGACTAAGTTTATGACAAATTGAGTTCTAATTAATAGTTAAATTAATCTAGGTGAACTCCCACTCAAAACAATATCCCTCACATTGTTTTAGTGATCACACGAACCAAATCCACCACATCAACACCGATCATCACAAGAGTTGATGTAGCTTCAATGGCGAACAATCGACATGTTCACCATATCTACTATATGATTCATGCTTTACCTTTTGGTGATCCGTGTTCCGAGACCATGTCTGTACATTCTAGGCTCGTCAAGATCAAACCTTAACTTCCGCATGAGCAAATCTGGCTTTCTCACGTTGTATACACTTGCAGAATCTAACACACCCGATCATCACGTGGTGCTTCGAAACAACAAGCTTTAGCAACGGTGCTCACTAAGGATGAACACTATAGAACTTGAAATTCATGTGCATGGGGGATCATCTTATAATGCTACCATCGTTAACTAAGCAATACAAGATGCATAAAGGATTAACATCACATGCAATTCATAATATGTGATATGATATGGCCTTTCTTCTTTGTGCTTCCGATCTCCATTTTCAAGCACGAACATGATCTCCATCATCACCGGCATTGCATCAAGGTCAATGACGCTGCTTCATGGTTATCGTCCACCAGCTTCAACTATTACAACTACTTTGAATAGACACGCGGGTCTTAACAGGAATTAAGGACAACCATATGGCTCCTGTCGGTTGCCAACTTACAATAAGGAACATTGCATACATCAAATATAATCACAATCATGGCCATATCACATCACACCACACCCCTGCAAAACAAAGTTAGACGCCTCTAATTTCTTTGCATGTTTTACGTGGTTTGGGGCTTTCAGTAAGTGTCGATCTAACTTACGAACAAGAACCACAATGTTGATGTTTGAACTATCAAGTACCCGTTGTAAATTGGATCTATACTATAATGGGAGAGACAGACAACCCGCAAAGCCACTTATGCAATGCAAGTTGCATGTTGAGCGTGGAGCAAGTCTCATGAACGATGTCATGTAAGGTTAGCCCGGGCCGCTTCATCCCATCATACTGCAAGATGCAAAGTACACAAGAAGCAATTGATAATAAAAGCACCACCGCCCACAATGACCATTGTGTTCTACTCGTGCAACAGATCTACATATAGACACGGCTCTGATACCACTGTAGGGGTTCGTAGCATGGAAAACAAAAATTTTCTACCGCATACAAACAAACAAGCCAAGATCTATCTACTAGATTGTAGCAACGAGTCGATAGAATAACTCACCCTCGAAGATTCCAAAGTGTTTAACGAGAGCGGATTCTCGTGGGTGATGTAGTCGTACTCTTCCCGATCTCAAGATCGCGTAGACGATCCTTCCGGCGCTGCGTTTCGGCAGCGCTCCCGCAGTCGGTCACACGTTCGGTACTCGACGAAGACCTTCCTCTCCCTTGTTCCAGTAGGCAGCAGAGGTTGTAGCACTCTCCTCGCGATTCCGGCAGCACGACGGCATGGTACCGGAAGTAGAGGGGAGATCTCGCAGGGCTTCGCCTTAAGCCGGAGCGAGTATGGTGGACTATGAGAGAGCCCTCGGTGATCTAGGTTTTAGACGCACCAAGGGGAGAGGCTAAGCCGACGGCTAGGGCAAGGGGGTTCCCCAACTCGGTGGCTAGGGTTTAGCCCTAGGCGGCGGCGGTGGCAGCAACAGGTGGTGGCGGCGCAGGTGGCTTGGATCTAGGGTTTGCGGGGTCCAAGTTGTGTGTTTGGAGGGGCAGCCCTGCCCCTCCTTATATAGGTGGAGGGCGGCGGCCAAGGGGAGGGGAGTCCCTTCCCATCTCGGCTTCCAAGGCTGGCGGGTGGAGGGAGAGGAACTCCTCCCCAAGTAGGTTTCCTACTCTCCCTCCACCAAGCAAAATAGCCGTTTGACTTTTCAAATTGGCGTTTGACTTTTCAAACTAGGATTTGTTTTATCCCTTTATTTCGCTCAGCGATGACACCTAGTACATGATGCAACCATTCCAACTTGTTATGACACATTCATGTACCCTTCCCCTCCGGAGTGCCGGACATTCCGGAACCTTCTAGAACATTCCCGATGAAAACACCGGAACCATTCTCCAACCCCGAAACAGGACTTTCCTTATATGAATCTTATTCTCCGGACCATTCTGGATCTCCTCGTGATATCCCGGATCCCATCCGAGACTCCGAACAACATTTGGTCTCTTACTCATTATTCCATAACTACTCAAACAACGTCGAATCCTTAAGTGTGTCTCCCTACGGTTCGTGAATTATGCGTACATGATCGAGACACTTCTCCGAACAATAACCAATAGAGGAATCTGGAAATTCATATGGCTCCCACATATTTTTACGATTACTTTGTGATCGAATGAACCACTTACATACGATACCAATTTCCCTTTGTCTCACGATAGTTTACTTATTCGAGGTTTTGATCGTCGGTATCTCTGCATACCTAGTTCAACCTCGTTACTAATAAGTACTCTTTTCTCGTTCCCATGACATGTGATCCCTTGTGATCCAGTCACATGCTTGTAAGCCAATTAGATGACATTCCACCGAGAGGGTCCAGAGTATATCTATTCGTCATATGGATGGACAAATCCCACTCTTGATCCATGTGTCTCAACCAATACTTTCCGAACACTCAATGCCACCTTTATAGCCACCCAGTTACGGTGTGGTGTTTGATGTCATCAAAGCATTCTTCCGATGATGGTGATATGCATGATCTCATGGTCGAAGGAATTAGGTTACTATGTATCAGAAAGCATATAGCAATTGAACTATTAAAATGACTTGATCTTTATGCTACGCTTATCTATAGGAATATGTCCATCATATCATTCTCCTAACGATATGATCTTGTTGTTAATAACATCTCAATGTTCATGATAGGGAAACCACAATCATTTATTAACCAACAAGCTAGTATTATGAAGAGGTTTTACTAGGGACTCTAATTTAGTTTACAAATCACACAAGTATTAATGTTTCCTTGTTAATACTATTATAGCATGAATGTAAACATTTATCATAAACACAAAGATATAATAATAATAACTACATTTATTATTGCCTCTAGGGCATATCTCCAACAAATTCAAGAGGAGCTGACGGGATTTATGATAAAGGAAGTCCTTGATGTATATGGAGAACATTATGCAGATGACGTGGAACTCGATTTGCCTTAGTCATCTTCATGTAGCTGATATGATATATATATTCATCAATGACCATGTAATTTCAAAACATTTCTTCCTTTTGATATGATTGATTATATGTATGCTTGCAAGGGATCAATTAATTATATAAATGCATCGACGTGTAGTGTGTATGTAGTAGCGTATAATATATATACTGAAATATATGTTTGAATTATAGTGAAACACAAAACGAAAAAGGAACGAAATGGCAAAAAAAAGGAAATACACAATCTCTGCCGCGGCAGATAAATGTGTGTTTCTGTGCCGCTGCAGGAAACCTTTTAGTCCCGGGTGGTGTTACAGCCCGGGACTAGAGGGTTTCCGCCCCCCGCGGCGCTGAAACAACCACGTGGCTGTTATCAGTCGCGGGCCATAGCGAGCCGGAACTAGAGGGGGGCTCTAGTCCCGTTTTCGCAGTCCCGGGCCCAAAACCGGGACTAGAGCCAGTTGCGTCCCGGGACTGGAGGCCTTTTTTCCACCAGTGAAGACTCACACTCTAAACGACTACTCACGACATATCCACATGTCCACCTGTCCTAGGAACTCACGGAAGAGACCTGCATGCAGCTCTCCATAGCTCTGCCTTAGAGGATATTTTCCGGATTACCTCCACCACGAAAAGGGCGGACCATTCTAAAACAACGCCGTTCGATGGCGCCAGAGCGTCCGACAGACTAGGAAAATCCCTGTCCAGAGGTCACGCTCCGGACCTTTGCCTCTGTGTCTCCCCTGAAGCTAGGACATAAGTCTCGAATCATGTTCTGGTAGCCAATGGCTCTTGTCCCACCAATACATGAAGGTTGCCCACACTACCTGAGCTAGGTCACAACCCATCAGGAGGCGGTCAGTGGTCTCACCACACTGGTCACATAAGGGACATGTAGCCGGATGCTGCAGGCCACGTCTGCGCATTCCATCCGCGTTCCAGCACATGTTCCTCACGGCTAGCCACAATGAGACTTTGAAGCTGGCGGGTGCACGTGAGCGTCAGATCTGTAGGGCTCCTGCCATTGAGGTTCAACCATCAAACAATGCCTAGTAGCAGGATTTGGCCGTGTAGCAGTTGTTCGGGTCCCAGTTTCAGTTGAAGACATTTTGCGTACCCTCTATTAGGTTGACCTCCTCTAGCCGGTCTGCCACTTCGAGGAGTTCTCTGATTGCTATAGCACCAATGTCTGGGAAAACGTCGTGTAGCCAGCCCTCGGCAATGCCCTCACGAACCTTTCGCGTCGTAACAGCACTTGCTTGCACCATCGCAAATAAGTTTGGTGCTATTTCGCAGATGCGTCCACATGTAAGCCACTTGTCTGTCCAGAATAGAGTTGTGGTTCGGTCCCCTAACACCGAGACAACTACCGCATCAAAGAGCTGCCTTGCCAATTCTAGTGCCCCAATGTCAAACTCTAGTCATGGCTTATCCGACTCCACGCGCTTCAGCCATAACTATCTGGCTCTTAGCGACACATTCATGAGGCACAAGTTGGGGATGCCTAGACCCCCCTCCCCCATCTCCTTGGCATAGAAAACCCTGTCTCACGCCACTAGGCAGTGCCCGTCATGTATGTCTTTTCTCCCTTTCGAGAGGAATTCACGTATGATTTTCTCGATGGCGATGACAACCTCTGTCAGGATGTCCTCGAAACAGGCCTAAGCCCAGCTATATAAATATAGCAATCGTTTGAGACCGCTACTGGGCCAGACAGCACAACGCCCAAAAAGGAAAATAATAAAGAAAACGAAGAAGAAATAAAGAAGAAAAAAAGAAGAGAAAACAACGCCGACGATAGTGGCTCGACAAAAACGATGATTTCCCGCAACCGCTGCGCCCTCCGGAGAATTTCCACCCCGCACCAAGCGCTCTGAAGCGTCACGCACCAAGCAACACCTCCAAGAAGGAAAGCGACGACCACGACGCTGCTGCCCGGACTGGTCCTAGGGTTTCCCCCGATACGATACAGGAGGTGGGGAAGAGATACACCCGACGTCCTTCAGGAAGGGCAGCGACACCCGCAGGCGACGCCACATCGGTGTCAATACGACAAGGATTTCTCCTGACCCCTCAAAAAACCACCCTCCCGGACACTTCGAATTGCTCCACCAAGCTCGCCACCCACTAGCACAAGCCACCACGGTCTTGTAGATACCACCGTCGTCTCACCGTGACCCACAATGGGAGAATGGTACGACTGAAAAGAAGCAACTTCGACAAAGGTCGACGGAACAGTGACACGCGGGAGGGAACTACCTCCATCGCCTACGGCGATAGCCGACCGGATGTAACGACAAGGGCAAACCAGCCCTCTCTGGCCCGGCCGAGCCTAAAAGGACTAGTGAAGCCCCGCCGCCACACTGCAGCAAGGGTGTCACCGACGCCACTAACCCTAGTGTTAGTGCCTACTCCTCGATCCGCCAGTGGATCTGCTGCCACCGCAGAACCCCGCCGCCAAGCAGCCGCGTCATCGCCACTGTGGTCACCCAGGCCAACCGGGTCGCCGCCGGTCAGAGGAGAGCCACGAGCTCACACCTGCGGGGTAGAACCAATCACCAAACCGAGACCGATGGCAGGGATGAGGGGGTCCACGCGAGCCAACACCAGGGTGGCGAGCAAGGCAATCACGGCATCTCCAGACTGCTTTCCAGGCGAGACCCATAGACAGCCACCAGATCTAGGCCCCCCTGGCCCGGATCTGGCCCCCCGACACACGGGTAGGGGAGGTGCGCAAAAGAAGGCAGCCATGGCCCTGCAAGGCCCAGATCAGGCCCTCACTGGCCCAGATCTGGCCTGCAAGACCCAGATCGGGCCCTCATGGGCCCAGATCTGGCGCTATGCTCGGCCACCCCACTGTGCACCGCCGCCTGACGCCGCCTCACCGTTACCACCCTCCCTCACCGCCATCAGGCCGCCGCCGCGACCAGCCACCGCCGCCAGGCCGAGCTCAACAGCCCGAGCCACCACTACCGCGCCGCCACCTCCACCTCCACCTGCGATGCAGAGACGGCCGCCCGCGGAACCTGCCGCTCCCGGCCCTCGCTGCCAACTAGAACGGGCGCGCAGCACCACCGCGCAGCCCACCGCGCCGCCAGCTACCTGCCGCGTTGCCCCGACGACCCACGCCACGCAGTGCCTCGAAACGGCAGCGCCGGCCCGCACCAGACTCTGTCGAGCGAGGGAAGAGAGCTCCCCGCCGCCGCCGGCGCGGCCGGGCTTCGCCCAGGCACGCCCTCCTGGCGGCGGCGAAGGAAGGAGTGGGGAGGGTGGGGAGCGGCGGCGGGCGGCGAGCTAGGGTTCCCCTGTCACCGCGCGGGGGCGACGAGGGAAACGGTGTGTCAGATCCTCCTGTCAGGATGTCAAGGGACACTCGAATTCGAGTGCATGAGTACATAAACCTAGATGTTAGAATTTTGCATCTACTTCACCAGTCTTGCTCACAATCAGTTGGATGTACTGGATTAAACCGAGGGTTTTCATCCAGCGACTGAGCAACGAAGAGGACACGCGGAGCCCATTCCATGAACCGTGCGTGTTTTGCGTCTTGTGGTACCAGTCAAAATGCAGAGCCGGACAGTACACCATCCACAGCACAGCAGCCCCAAGTGTTGATTCAGTTAAAAACGTTAGCCGTTGGCCTACTACATTGTCCACGAGCGCGCTAGGGCCAGGCCGTGCCGGCCGACAGTCCGACGCGAGCGACAAGGACAACGCAAGCAGACAGGCACGATGACCGAATCATATCCACGGTTTGACAGGCAATTATTTGACACGGCCGACGCAGACGCGTCTGGCGAGCGCGCGCATGCAGCGGCCAGCAGGTTGTAGGAACGGCCGCCGCCGGCGCCCTTGCATGCCTGCCGGAGCTCCGTGCGCGCCGCGGTGGCCCTAGCCCGCATGACGCAACACGGGTAGCTAGCGTGCCCGTCCGTGGATCGTCCCAGCCACAACGTCGATGGTCCATCCCACCCTTATCAACTCCTGCAACCAAACACACGCTGATTCACGCGCCTGTGCACCGTATGTGCGCATATATACCGGGCTTGATCGGGCCGGGGGAGGTCCCCAGCCGCGTCGTGTGCAGCCGAGCCGGTTTGGTGTCTCGACTTTTCCGCCGCCCGTCGCCGTCGCCGTCGACGCAGCTGTCTGCTGTGGGCTGGCCTGTGTGGGGCGACGTCTACGTATTACGTGCGCTTTGCGTACGGCACGAATCGGATTCGCGGTAAATCATAACAACACAGGCACACGGGACAAAAAAAAATGCTAGTAGTAGTAGTACTAGCAGTATCTAGCTAGCCCGCTCGGTAGCCCTGTGTAAAGCAACTAGCGGGGGCACCCGCGCGGCGATTTTTTTTTTAAATAATACCTATTTTAAAATTATTTTTAAAAGAATTGCACAAATTTTGTAATCTACAAATCCAACACTTGGTCGGCATGGATCTAGCCGAATGGACCACTCGGCCTGGCCCTGACCGATTCAACTCCATTCGGCGAGGAGTGGACCGATTGCATGTGGCCACGGGGCCACGCCAGCCAAATGCTTCATTCGGCAACGGCCTGGCCGAGTGGCCGAATCGGTCATGGCCTGACCGAGTGCATGTATGAGGATATGTCATCTAACTACTTATGCTAGTACTAGCTCAATGCGGCAGTTTGTTTCGCTACGGTAGCCTTTTTCAATCGGCTTGGGCCTGACAGATTACTTTTTCAATCGGTTTGGGCCTGGCTGATTACTTTTTCAATCGGCTTCGCTGTGATCGATTGGAGTAATCGGTTTGCTCCTAGCCGATTGCATTTTGGCCGCTCTCAAATGAGCAGTCAGTGTAGTCCAGACAGATTGAAACGCAGTCGGCTCGGTCTAGACCGACAATGTGCTAAATATCAAAATTTTAGATTTCGTGCAATACTTTTCAAATTAATTAAAAAAAGTGTATTATTAAAAATAAATTCGCCACCCGTGCGCATGCTTGCATGACGACATGCTGGCGTCATCGCTAACACAGGCACCCGTACGTGCACGTGAAACGTACGGAGGTGCCTCCTGTTACCGTTTACCTGGTTACAGGTATGTACGTACCGTACGGCTCACCCGTGCATGCTCGGAGTGGGCGACGCCAACGTGTACGGCGTCCGTATGTGCACGTACACCCCCACCCAGCAGTTACATACCGTTATTGCCGTTAAGGACATTCATTTGGCCGGCAAAGTACACGTACAGCTACACATCTCTTGCACGTACAGCCAGCCCACACTTGCCGTGCATACCGCGTTCGCGTTTGTACTACTAGCGGTACTATTTTTTTTTTGAAAAATACAGTACAACAGACGCTCACAATGCATACACTCACCTCTATGAACACACGCACGTACACCCTACCCCTATGAGCATCTCCGAGAGACTGAGCCGGCGGGTCTTGAGATTGACGAAGTCATCGCAGGCGCCTCGCTATCGACGGGAACATCGCCTCTTACTGAAAGAATATTCTGTCTTTATGAAACACCAAAGCGTCAAGCCTGAGGTTTAAACTCTGGTGGCTAAGGGTACCACTGCCCTCCTAACCATCCAACCACAGGTTAGTTCTCTACTACTAGCGGTACTAGTGTGCACTAGGAAGTACTGCTCGTAGGACTAGGTAGAAGGCTAGCAGCTAGAGGCTGTTCCGCAAATGTACATACGCCCGTGCTTAACTGTCACTAACCATATATTTATTGGTGTGTCTCGCCAACTTGATTAGTTAGCGGTTCATGGGTTGCTTAATTCGAGTTGGCTGGCTGTTGCGAGCAACTACGTACGAGCGTGTGCTAATAATTAAGGCCAATATTTGATACTAGTAGGCTACTAGCTCGATCGATCGATCGATTGATCACGTTCACACGCATGATCATATCATATCTCGTGTAGGGCGTGTGGGTGCCGTAAACATGCATGTCACACTCATGCCAGTCACCATTGTTCCTGTTATAATAGCAACAAGCAAATAAATGAGGCAAATCAAACCAAACCAACGTACGAGACATACTGTTTTTAATATAGGAAATCTCTTCAATAAGAAGGAGAAAAAACCACAGGAGTTAACCAACAAAATTTTATTATACATATAAAGAGTGTTTACACAACGTCAGAGATTTACACAAATTTAAGACTATCCATAATATTTGAAAGGTTTGTTTCTACTTCTATCAATGCTTCGGTTTGAAGGACGTGGGCTCTCGTAAAGTATAAAGTTGTCGCATGGCTAGTCGACGGATGATAGACTAAGAAAAAGAGGATGTGCAAATTGTGAAAACTGTCCCTTGTGCAACCAAGTTCAAGAATCCGCACCCCATCTACTCTACTAATGTAGATTCACCATTCGGATATGGAAAGATGATTTGTGCGGTATTCACAACATGAAGCCGGAGGAATGGACAATTGAACCTAATATAAATGATTGGTAGTCAAAACTTGACTTCCAAAGAGGGAAAGAGAGGAAAGCTATGCCTTCCATGCTCATGCTAGTCTCTTGGGAAATTTAAAAAGAGCGCAACGCGAGGGTCTTTAGACATGACTCCTCTCCTATGGCCATTGTTGTCAACAAGATCAAAGACAGGGCAAGAGCTTAGAGCTTTGCCGGTGCGTCTTTTTTGAGTAATGTAATACTGGTAGAGTAGGCTGTCATTTTAAAAACACCTAGGGCTTGTCCTAGGCATTTGTCTAAAAACCTCTTTTTTATTAACGAAAATGATAAGTCTTTTGCTTTGTTTACAAATTCCTGGTGTGGACACCCCCAAGACACACCTAACAGGGGTGAGGCGAAGTGGGCTCCGCCTCCCGGTAACGGGTCTGGCTCTGCTCCATTAGAAGCTAGACTTTTATTTAAATCTAGATCACAAGTCAGCAATTCCATTACAGGTAGTTAGCCATGAAGTATTAAAGAACTTAATTGAAACGTCAATCAACTGAACTAACAGCAACCATTTTTTTTCGAAATTTTGTGCCTTTTTTGATTCAGAGGGTTTTGAAGGAATTATGTACGAACGGCAGCACATATTTCTGCGTTAATTTGTACATTCTGGTAGACCACGTAAGTGAAACTTGAAAAGAAGGGAACTAAAGGCAGGCGACAGTGTTTGACATTTGACACGATAGATGGACCAGTAGTAGCGGTTGTAGTACAGTCCTTTGATATACTCGATCAAAAAAGAATGCGTGTACTGGCACACGTACGTGCTGCTAGCTAAAGACGATAAGTCCTTTGATGCTTGTCCATAGACTGTTTAAAGTTGCCCGTCTTTTCACTGTATTATACTGTTCATCGCCGTGCATGCATGTAGATTGTAGTCGTGTACCATACCACCTCTCCAGTCCAGCTCGAGGTGTCACGTGAGTATAACATAAAATTGTGTTCCGTTCAAAAAAAAACATGAAATTGTGTCTTTTTTTATCAGTTGAAGCTAGCGGTACTGCATTCCTCCTGTACTATATCGGATACGTTGCTCGCGCCTAAATGATGCGACCGTTGAGTAAAAAGTCAAATTTATTCTAACTATAAGCACACCATTTTTTGCTGATCATTTTGACCAAAGAAAATGGTTAAGTTGAGTTTTTCTCAATGTTAAGACTTAACTAGAGGACCTCCGGACACGAAGAAATAGGATAAAGCTCAGTGGGGGAGCTAGCTCAGAATGGGGGTGGGGTGGGGATCCTAACTTGTACATGGCTCTGCCACTGGTAAAGCTCTATTTGTGTTGGTATTGTAGCCGATTAGATAGTCATGTTTGTCCAATTAACTTATGTCTATTTTGTTGTTTGTTTAAATTATTGTTGTCCTATTTCATATTTGGCCTACCGTACGTGCCGGCTGTCCAAAGTGTGTGAAGACCAGCTGGCTTCCCTACTTTCTAATCTATTCAAAACTGTTACATGTGTCATCTAATTGTTGCAACATAAAACTCTAGCTAGCAACAATTTTTATGTTTGCGTGCAACATATGTGAACAACGTAGACAACAACAATGAAACACATATGCAATAGAAGAAAATCTTGTGTACCATATATTGTTAATAATTGCAACTCGTTGATCAAGGATACACAACAAACACAATACACACTTGTAGCGTGTTAGAACACCGTTCGCAACATCAAAATTTACCAGAATTTAGAAAACCGCCCAAATGGAGGCACCAACCTCGCTGGCCTTGGGCTTGCTAGCGATGAAACGGGCTGCTGGATCCCTTCTAGTGCAAAATAGGGCTAGCCCGTACCCATTCCCCTCAACCCATCACCTACCTCGAGCTCATATCCACAAACAAGCTCCTCCTTTAGATCTATGCATTGTTACCAAACCAGATGTGGTGGATGATCATGGTACAGGCACATGGGGAGTAATTCTTGTTCAAAGATCAAGTTAGTTAATTAATAGGAGCCCAAATATAACATCCGGAGGAATATGATCCGAGGAAGGGTAGATTATAGATATCTGCATTTGCATTGGCATGCATTTGAAAAATGTGGGAAATTTTCAAATTTTAGTTTCGAATTTACAAAGCGATTGAAAGGGATATCTAGTATTGACTTTGACTTTGTTTAACACTAGGATTTAAATTCATGATCTTTGTGTATTTCAATTTTGGGGGAATTAAAGTGGACTTAACAAATAGGTGAGTCAAAAGATTCCTATTAACATAATACACAAGAATTTATCTAAGACAAGTATTTGAATTCATTATGTAGTTTTGAATTATTCAAACTTGAGTTTAGATTCAAATGATTATAACATATAAAATAAAATTCATAAAAATGTAAAGAAAATATGCTAGTGATCAAGATTGAATTTCGTTGATAACAAAATGAGTACAAGTTTGATTATGAGTTGGACCAAAGAATAAAATTACAGGAAGGTAAAACTTATTACAAACTAAGAGAAGAAAAGAAAATCCTACCTAAACCTATGTAGTTTCTTGCTCTTCTTATCCCGACCTTCTAGCCAGCAAACCAAACAAAGAAACAAAAAAACAATTTTGTGATAGTTAAAATGTTGGTTTTACCCTAAGGCAAAACCATTTAATATAGAATACGAAGACAAGTTCTAGGAACTAGTCCCGAACCTTGTAGTTGAGCTTCTAGTCAAATAAGAGAAAACATCAGCAGTAACGAGAGTAGAGAGTGAGCAGCGCAAAGAAAGTACCCATAAAGAATGGTATTGTTCCATGAGAGTGACCATCAGCAAGTAACCAGACAACCTAACCATAGATAGTAGCAGCAAAAACACAAACCCAAGATCTAGTAGACCAAAACAAGTAAATGTACAAATAAGAAATCACTGTTTAATAAATTAACCTCAATCTAATGGAGTCTTTCAAATAACCAAACATCATAATCAAGTGAACACTTGACTATTCACTGATGAAGTTAAGATACACCTACAATAAATGGAAATGCTCAACAATAAAGATTAAGAAATTGAATAAAGTCACATAATAAATTTAAAAATAACATAACTCTTGTCACCCTCCAATTTGATCAAGGACAATTAATAAAATGACCTTAAACCAACATGCAAAAATAGGCATATGATCGGACCGACTATCAGTCCATAATAACCACCAAAAAACATTAATTCTACACTTAAAACCAATCTAGAGAGGTGGTATAAGCTTAATCACCTTTGCATGGAACTGAGGTTTCATCACCACGGAGATCACTTAAGTTATAAATAGAGATCCAAGCTAGCAACTCAAACTCACAAACCTTGGAACAAAGCTCATATGAAACACACTCAAGGAAGAGGCCGAGTGAGAGGTAGCAAACAATACCTACACACACATTGAGTGAGAGAGATATAATAGAGAAGAGGAAGCAAGAACAAGTCAAGATCACGTGGAGAAGAACCAAAGACCACACCAGATCTTGATCAATCACATTTAGGAATCTATAAAGGTTTTTAGTTGAATGATGGTTGATGGCACATGTAGTGGACTACATGTATCTTAATGCCTTAACGGTTAGAAAAAACTCACCTTGCCTATAGTAGATGAACTGTTAGATGAGCTAGCTAGAGCAAGGTATTTCACTTAGTCGGATCTGCATAGTGTTTTTCACCATATTAGAATTGTACCAGGTGAAGAGTTTAAAGCAATATTCAAGACACACCATGGCCATTGGGAATTAATGCCATTTGGGCTAACATATGTCCTAGATACCTTTCAGGCTATAACGAATTCCATATTTTCTCATTTGCTCAGAAAAGGTGTTTTGATTTTCATGGACGAAATCCTTCTATACACTTCAAAAATGGAACAACATATAACTCCTCTAGCACAGATATTCAGTTATTGTCTCAACAACATTGTTTGTCAAGAAACCAAATTCTCCTTTGCGCAAAAAAATTGAAATATCTTGGCCATGTTATTAATACACGGGATGTTGCAACTAATCCATCCAAGATTAAGGCTATTAAGGCATGGCGAACTCCTATTACATTGAAACATGTCAAGGCAGTCCTGGGCTTGGTAGATTATTACAAGTTTGCATGTTAGTATATTGTTGTTCTCTTTAGTTTTGGACATGTAATAGATTTATGTTTGCATGTCAGATGTTACTATGTTAGTGTTCTTTTAGAGAATGACTAAATCTTATATGTTTGCATGTTAGTGTTCTTTTAGTTATTTTAGTTGTCGGCATAATACTAAATAATGATTTGTTTTTTTTATATAGATACAGTTTTGAAGGTGGAAGAGTCGGTGACATTACGACGATCGGGAAGATGTAGGAGCAGGGATACATTTATGTTGCAACAAAGTCGATGTCCCCGAGTTTTATGTTTTGCCTTGTACAGTAGATATCGAAAATGAGTGCTTCTAATTATTTTTTAATTCATGTAAGTCTTGTTTGTATTTTGAAACTGTCCTCCATGTAATCATTGGGAACAGTTTAGTGAACCGTTGTATTTGAGCTTTTACATCAGAATAGAGGCAAGGTTTGAAGGGAGGGGGAGAAAACATGAGGGATTGGGTGGGGGGAGGACATTCCAATAAAATAAATTCAACCTAAGTCCCTTAAACAACTTCCTCGCGACAGAGCTCATCTCTATTGTCAATGAATGTTTTAAGGTGTCCTTACTATCGATCTATAGGTAGTGCAAGAAAGGCACTACCCTACAACTATATGAGACGATGGAGGCCTATATGGAGGGTGGAGCTGATTCGCGTCACAAAGCCACTAGTAGTCACATAGATTTTTATTGTTGTATACGATATATATGCCAGGAGAAATACCTGGTGAGGTCTGAACTTGTATAAATCCTTGTGCCTCGTTCCTTGGACTGAAGCCACATTTCCCTCTTTTCTTATACACATAAAAACCTGAGACCGACGGTTGTGACTCGTCGACACGTTGTTTGTTACAGTATGTATGTTGAACCTGCAATATATTGGAGAATCCACCTAGTTGAAACGGGAAATAATAAGGACTGATATCTGTCTT
This sequence comes from Avena atlantica, assembly GCA_910589765.1. Classification (NCBI taxonomy): domain Eukaryota; kingdom Viridiplantae; phylum Streptophyta; class Magnoliopsida; order Poales; family Poaceae; genus Avena; species Avena atlantica. The sequence continues at coordinate 31,352,269 of OU342733.1, forward strand.
GATTTTTGGTTCAACGGGCCACTCTATTAGGCTGGTCATAGTGGAGAGTAACTTAGAGTAGTAACATGCATGTGTTACTAGTCTAAGTTACTATCTCTATAGTGAAAAATAACATAAGTATGGTGTCATGCAAAGTCTCATTTATTGCAATATAGATTTATTTTGTCTTGAAATATGTGATGTTATGATAAGCCTCCCTCTCATCATTTAATTGCATGTCATGTCATCTAAATGCTTAGTTGGCAATACATGTAGGACTAGTACTATCCTAATTACTTTTACTATAACTAGCCTTACAATACGCCGGCCACGTTAAAATATCTGGGAGGCTTCCCAGAAAGCTACAAGTGCCTAGTGCTCACAACTTTATTACGGAGTATCTTATCTACCTTCCAGTATATGAGGACTCTAGTATATATAGAACCTTCATGCTGCATGCCAGCCACATATTAAGCTACGATCCTGCTGGACCATTCTTATCCATGCACACTCCTGTCAATTTTCTTCGTAGCTACTTCCTCCGTTTTAAAATATAAGATGTTTTAGGTTTGTGAAGAAAATAAAGTTCAGTCAATCTATACACAAAAATAAGTCTAGATACATTTGTTTTACAAAGCTAAAACGTCTTATATTTTAAAACAGAGAGAGTAGAATAGATTAATCGATTAGACATTTTGCAGACGAATAAAAACTGAAAAGTTCACTAATTATGCTAGCTAATGCCTAGTAGCGATCCGTGAAAAGATCTCGTGCATATCGCACGATCTTTCTTCCAAATGATGATGAATGTAAGAGAATCTTGGAAGAGACTTTTCGCGTTGATTGGAGGGGCATGCATGGAAGAATGGAGAAGCCTTTATCTTCTTCTTCCTTTTTGGCGAATGTTTTCTTGAGGAGCTTTATTAGCTTTGTTGGTTCTTTCTGTCGGTGCGCCTGCACGCATCCATGCACACGAGTGATACATTTACATCATCACATACTAATGCTAGCTGACATACATCTCTCCCGGTCGTTGGGATATCTCGGTGTCGTTAGTCCACTCATTTTGGGAAGTAATTTCTGCTAAATATTTCTTATAGTTTGAGTCGTAGGTATGTACTAGTTTGTTTTATTTAAACTAGCATGGTGGCCCTCGCATTTGCGAGGGCATGTTCTTAAAAAATTAATTAATCATCTTTATATTACACAAATTACTGCTAAAACATGAAGACTGAACTAAATTTTGATGTGTTACCGGTACATATTGATGCCATGTATTTTTATATAGAAAGGGCATCATCTTTATAGCCTCGCTTATGCTAAATATTATTTTTTATTATCCGGATATATATACATCATTTTAATTTTAATTTTTATATATTCAAAAACAATAGAGATGAGTACATCCTGGAAGATGAAATTTTTTTTGGTGGCATTGATGTTTTTTATATATAGATATGTTGGTGATATACAAGTTTTCGAGATATTCCTATTGGAAATTTTAATTATACTCATGTTCCTCTGTGACCTATTTATACGGTTAGCCTTCGAGTTATGACAACATCAGGTTGACTTTGCATTGGAAAACATATTTAGCTATGTTCAGCAAGAAGTGCTTTCCTTAGTTACAAAAGGGAAAAAATAATAATTTTCTGGAGCCACAAAACTTTGTGTACATGGACTAACCATCACTTAGGATCCTTCCGGTTGAATGACATCCAAGAGTGGAGATTAACCGAATGCCCTGCCATTTAATCTAATGGTTTTGATTCAATGTACATCTGAATAGACCTCCACCAGACATTGCTCTAAGTCCCCACTTGTAGGCCCGATTTCTCGCGTATAGATGATGAGCAGGTCGTGGCCAATTTTTTGGATTGGTTCCTCTCCTCTTTTCCGATTTTTCACCCTCACACCCTCAACTTGTCCGGCGCTCCTTCGTTCCAATATTCTCCCTTGCGCTACACCAATCGCCCCACATGTGTACATCACAATTGTTGATTCCTTCCGATAAACTTATTTGCTCGTCCCCCTGATGTTGTACGATGATGCCTCAGGGGAGGCTAGGCCTTCTCCATGCGGAGAACCTAGGATGTCGCTGCCTCTTCCCCACGTGAATGCCAAGGATGGCAATGTCGTCGCATAGGCATCTGCTGCAGATGATAGACAATTAAGAAGAACATCTTCGTCGTTTTGTATAGAAAGAAACTAAGTTCTTAATAGTGATATTACTAAGCATACCTAGTATGCATAAATCTTGGTAAAGTCCTCTTTATACTTATATATAGTAAAAAGAATGAATAGTAGTTTTTTATCAAGAGAACCCGTGTGATCTTTTATCAGCGGACTTCATGCGGTCTTAGATCAATCCTGTATCTAGTTTCATGCTACAGGGCCTTCAGCCCTCCACGCATGGTGAAATTTAAAACCTGAAGGCTGTATCTCATGATTTTTTTTGATCAATCTGCATACATAGACGACACAGACGTAAACACAGCAAAGGAAGACATAAAGGTCAATCTGACCGTATGGTTGGGATTTGCTTTTGGTCAGCTAGATGGGAGATTGAACGGTACATGAAAAACTAATCCTATATGGGAAGGACTCGTGATTTGTTGGAGCGATTGGAAAGTTTCCTTTGTTTTCCGTGGACTCTTTTACAGTATGATACGTGTCAACCTAGATTGGAACGTTACATAAGTAGCATCTTTAAATCTTAGCCGTAAATTATATATCTAACCGTTCAAATAATTTAGATGACGTGGATCAACGTGAAGCCTCGAAAAACATCCTTATATTGCTTTTAGTATATAATAGATAGATAGATGTTAATCCCTCAAGATATTGTCATATTGAGTGGCATGATAGATGGAGCGGTTGTGATTGTCATATTGAGTGGCATGACGATGCAGCTATAGTTTAAGGGCCTTTTTGTTTCGGCTTTTAGGTGCTTTCCACAAAAATAAGCTGGACAAACGAAACAAAGAGTCTCGCTGCGCGTTAGGCTTTTTCCGAAGCAGGGCCTTCTCCCGCATACTAGAAAAAGCACGTACGGGATATGCTTCCCGAGCTTTTTCTCCTTAGATCAAAACAGTATCCTGCTATTTACAGAGAAAATGCCACCGGGTACGAACCTTTTTTTTATTTTCTCGCACGCACCAAACCTGCCAAGAAAAGGCCCAAGAAAAAGACTTCCTGGCAACGCTAGACATACAGGTCGATGGGCTCCTCCTAGGGATCCACCGCCGCCACCCCCTCGTCACCACCGCCGCTCCCCCAGGCAGCTCCTCTGTGGCCGACGCCTCCCCACCACTTCCCTCACCGACGCTGCCCCAGCTCCTTCCTAACCGACGCAGCAGTCTTCCCTGACCGACGCCAACCTAGCTCCTCTTGGTCGTTCCCGTCAGATCGAAGTCGCCGCGGAGCTCGTCCCACGACACCGCCCAAGCCCGACCCTCCCAATCGCCGGTCCCTGTCGTCACCTCGTCGCCCCCGTCCGAAATTTTCCCCGCAGGCCGTCGATTCCCATCCTCACTACGTCCAAGTTCTATCAGGTGAGCTGCCATTGCCTATTTCCTTGCTGCGACAGATTTGATGATAGGAGATTTGTTGCTGCTATATTATGGTAGCTGATGTGATGCTAGGAACTCTATACTGGTGGTAATTATGGTCCATTTACTAATTGTGTGCATATGTAAAGATGCAAACTTGTTCTGATTTGTGATGGTACATGTACTAGTGGTTACTAGCAAATGGCACATACTTTGCATGTTTGACCAATTTAGACTGTCAATATTGCTATAAAAAATATTGTTGTGATACACAAGGAGATCTCTAATTCGGTGAAATTTCTAGAGCTCCACGATGTGCAAGTCAGTCTAAGAAATAAAAATTTCTGAACATAAATTCGTTCAAAGTATATTTTTCTTGTTTGATTTTACTTGAATGGTTTCTAGTTAACTTGTACTTCTCGGACCTTGTTAGAGATATTCTCGGACCTGTTTAATCAATGCGACCAGGACGTTTTCTCTTCTAGTATGCCTACAAGCTAGACGTCTTTGCTAGCTGTCTGTGAAAACAATGCTTTCTCTCACAGTCTCACGTGTAGGCGGACCAATGTTTATAGGGTGGATTTAATCCGAGATGTGTGCTCCCTGGTCCGAGAACGCTAGAACACTCCCGATCTTCTGAGAATTTTTGCCTTTTCCTTTTGTTTTCATAGCTGTCGCGTGGCATCTAGGAGCTCCCTGTACTGTTATGCAAATGACGTGCTAACTAGTAATTTTGTAGTGTTTTTTGGTTTAGTTTGCTATTAATTTACAATGGAGAAGGCTGTTTGGGATGCGTACCACACTAGAGTTTTTTGCGATATATGTATGGATGAAGTCAACGCAAACAATAGGGACGGAGGATGCTTGAGCAGAAAAGGCTACAAGAATCTTGGTGACAAATATACCGAGAAAACAGGAAAAAGACTTACAAAGAAGCAATTCAAAAATAAATGGGATGCTTTAAAAAAGGAATACACGGGTTGGATGGAGTTGCAAAATGCAACTGGGCTAGGTTGGGATCCGATAACAAAAACTATGGACGCAGATGATGATTGGTGGAAGACTCACCTAGCTGTAAGTTGCTTACCTCACTTGCATTGGTGTTGGTGATATTGAGTTGAACTAATTTCTATACTATGCCTATTTCACAGTATCGTCCCGAGCATGCAAAGTTTAGAAATGGTCCACCGGCTAACTTGGAGCAGCAAGATGTCATGTTTAGAAAGGCTCATGTCACTGGAGAATCATCTGCCATTCCGGGACAAGAAACAGGAGATGACAAAGAAGGTGCAATATTGTTGGATGATGATACCGAGGCCGTAAAGACAACAACATTAGGGAAGCGCAAGGCGGGTGCTGGAGAGAAGGAAAAAGAAACTCCTTGGTTCAAAGCCTACAATAGTGCATTGAACACCCTAGTGTCAAAGGCAGATGTTGGAAGTTCTTGCGACAAGGATGAATCGGTCCCAAGTATGAAAGAATTTTTAGCGATGGTTCGCGAGTGTGGTGTGGAGGAAGGGACTGAACTCATGTTCACAGCTGGCAAGCTTGCCCTGAAAAGGGAGCATAGAGAGTTGTTGGCAGCTTTTTCAACAACTGCAGGAAGGCTTGACTATCTCGAGAGGACACATGCTGAGATGAGCAAGTAGAGGCGCACGTAGTACTTGTTGTTAGACTATTTGTGATCATTCTAGAACCATCTATTTGTTATTTGTTGTTAGACTATTTGTTTCCAAAATCATCTATTTGGTATTTGCTGTTAAACTATTTTTGATCATTCTTGAACCATTTATTTGGTATTTGTTAGACTATTTGTGATCATTGTAAAACTATTTATGGATACCATTCTTTGTGAAACAGCACGTACGTGAGTGTGTTTGACATGTTTTGAAATTTGTAGGATGGATGGAGGTGACAATGGACGTGATGAGGAAATTAAAAGGATTCAACATTTTCTAAGGCTTGCACATGACATGGCCGTGTTGGGCTACTATGGTAATGTCTATGAGCAAAAATATTTGAATAAGGCACCTAGGAGGATTCCACAACAAACTGGGCTTGAATGGGTAAATGAACAACTTGTAGATAGAAAAATATGCTACAAAATGTTTAGAATATACCCAGATGTGTTTGAACAATTGCACAATCTCCTAGTTGCTAGCTATGGGTTACACTCAACAAGAGACATGGAATCGGTTGAATGTCTAGGTATGTTTCTATAGATGGTTGGAGGAGCGCAGTCATTCACCCAAGTTGAGAACCATTTCAGTCGGTCTCTTGAGACAATTCACAGAAAGTTTCAGATGGTGTTGATGTGTTTGTACAACTTGGGTAAAGATAACATAAAATCAATGGATCGCAACTTCACAGATGTGCATCCGAGAATACAAGATCGGCGCTTTTGGCCTCATTTCAAAGGTGCCATTGGCGCCATAGATGGCTCGCACATTCCTGTTGAAGTTCCTGCAGATGAACGGGTGAATCACACCGGAAGACATGGTTACACTTCACAAAATCTCCTAGCAATATGTGACTTCGATCTCAGGTTCACATTTGTTGTTGCCGGGTGGCCTGGTTCTGCACATGATAACCGCATTCTACAACGCAGCATTGAGAAATACCCGGTAGAGTTCCCAAACCCCCCTGATGGTAATACTCTCTCTCCCCCACATTATTCACATTTGTTACGTATGCAATTTTGTATGAAATGTCTCATGATTTGTCTTATGTGCAGGTACATACTATCTTGTTGATTCTGGTTATCCAAATAGAAAAGGGTTCTTAGCTCCTTACAAAAACAATACGTACCATTTACCTGATTTTCGTCGAGAAGGGCTACCAACAGAAAAGGAAGAAATTTTCAACTATGTGCACGCGCAGATTAGGAATGCTATCGAGCGCAACTTTGGTATCTTGAAAAATAAGTGGCGCATGTTGAAGGGTATCCCTTCTTACGGCTTGGTTACACAAAAGAGAATTATCCTTGCTTGTGTTGCACTTCACAATTTCATTCGAGACTCAAACTTACAAGATAAGCAGTTTGATCGATGTGATGCAGATGAGAATTACATTCCCAAAGTGCAACGACAAGCAATAGCCTTGCCTGGTGATAATGTTCCGGGTGGACAACACACGAGAACTATGAATCAAGCACGCGATGACATTGCTAACTCATTGTTCAATGCTTGGAATGTTTAGAATTATTTGTGCTAGCTAGTATACTCCCAAGGATATGTATTTTGGATTAAACTCATGATGGATGCGTAGTTTGGATGAAGACAATCTCGTGATACATATTGTTATATACCAGATAAATTATTTAAGATGTCTTTCCTTGTATATTTATGGTTTTTAGTAATCTATATGTTATCTTACACATAAATCAGCAAAACACAAACGGTATCATAATTCTCGGGGTATTTCAGATAATTCATATGTTTACAGCCAGCCAATCAGCTAGATTGTCAAAGAGTATCACTCTGAACAGTAGCTTTCCCTACACAGCTGCTTTCCCTGCACAGCAGCACAGCCAGCCCAAACAAAAAGGCCCTAAGTAGCTCTAGCCACCGGACCGACGCTAGTGGCCGAAGCAACAAGCGAAGAAGACATATATATATACCATAGTCCATACCCAAATCAAATCGTCAACTATATATATGCGCCGGCGCCTAGCTCAAATCGAGAAGGAGATATGCCGATATTGTTTTATAACGTCAACTCAGCAAGCCAATTCGGCGCCGTGCTGCCGGTGATTAGCTCCATCATTGATCTTGCTCGCCTCCTCTCCGGCCCCTTTCCATGACTCAAACCCCATGCTGATGTAGTCTTTCGTAATATATTACTTCCTCTGTCCCAAAATAGATGTCTTAAATTTGTCAAAATTTGATGAATCTAGACACTATTTAGTATAATGGTTCATTTAAATTTTAACAAATCTAAGACATCTATTTTAAGACGGAGGGAGTACTTCATTCGGTCAATATTAATGATCTTAGCTTTGTCAAGATTCGTAGTAATATATACTATCTAGTTAAATATTTAGATTAAATATATTCGTATCTAAATTAATTTAAGTCCATTAATATGAATAGGAAGGAGTAACCGATTTCCCTACAGAATATACATACAGAATCCATCGAATGGGTTACGTGTTTCACGAATTTCGATTCGAGAATAAAGGAAGAGGTTTCGTCCAAGATTTGCCACTGTGACCTGAGTCCTGCACGCCGGACACATACCAAACTAAACAGTAGGGCTACGTCGACATTGCTGTACTAGCGATGCTTCTCAGACGATGCTGTACTAGCTAAAAGCAACAGATTAACGAAGTTTAACAGCCGTGTCTGCGTGTTTGTCTGTTCTTGACAGTGCGACAGGGCCCACTTTCTCAGAGCCTAATCGTCGGCCGTCCGTTCCTCGCGTCTCTATCCCTTAACAGCGAAATAAACATGCGTGGTCGATCGATTTGGCTAATGAAACGAATCAAGCGGCAACATTAAGCTACAGTGGCAGTGCGCATCAGACGACAATGATTGTGTACGGCCGATTCCGGATGGGTCGTATCTGAAATCATAGTACCAAGTACGAGAGTACATGTACAAAGCGAGAATCAAAGAAAGGAGCGAAAGCAACTGATGTTTCTGAAGGCATCTAAACATGTTTCTACGTACGTACGCTCGTATGTATACATAGATGCATGGCTTAATTTTCGAGGATGTGCACCATCTCTTTAACATACACATTTACAGTTGCCCCCTCCGATCCACGATGGGTGTCGCTGTTTTGAACTGCGATTAGTTTAAAACTACGATACTTATTATGGATCAAAGTTACTACCTCCGATCCTAAATAAGTGTCGTCATTTTAAACTAGAGTTAGTTCAAAATCGTGACACTTATTTAGGATCGGAGGGTGTAGTAGATTATATACAATAGTTCTATTATGTAGTTAGTAGATTATATAGTTGTATTATTTCCATTGATGAATGTCATGATGTTTGGAGAGCATAGGATGTTAGACCATTGAATTTTGTGCAAATAGGGGAGTCTCATTGTGGGGCCCTCACTTTGGAATGCAGGTACCTGCTAGGGATAGAAAGGGGAATGGTCTCTACTTTCACTTCGTCAAACTAGAAACGATGACGCGTGGCGGCCTCGCGGCAAGGCATGTGCACTACAAGAGCTTTCAAGAACCTCCCCTTCAAGTTGTACCTAGTGTACACGAGCCCCACCCCTGCCATCCTCTGCACCGAATCATTAGAGTTGATGTATGCATAGATGATCTGCGGGTACGTGTCATCTTTGTCTCTGTTGTGCTCTGCATCATTGGTTTCATGCAGATCCAAAGGAAGGATCTCGCCACAACATCAAGACTGGTACCTCATAACAGATTTATGTTAAATGAGTCTTACATCCTTTTTTTAGGGAAACAGTCAGGACTCCGTCCTACTGTGAAATTTATTAATTAAATAATAGTTACATCGTTAATTAACAAAGCAACAATAAAATACGGCGGTTCATCTATCCAAACAAAAGGGAATGATCTCGTCTCTCTCGCTAAGCAATCTGCAACCCCATTTGCCTCCCTATTACAAAAACTAAACTCACACTTAGAGAAAGTAGAGGCTTGCATATAAATGTCCTCAAACAAAGCAGCTGATGCCGTCGATGAGAAGCAACCTGATTGAAGCGTTTCGATGACATGCAAACAATCAGATTGAATGATAATTCTAGCACATCCAAGCTCATTTGCAAGAGTTAACCCTCTACTAACAGCACGAGCTTCAAGGGTATTTGCATCAATAGCATAGTGGACTGGGCCACTACTCGCTGCAATAAAAATTCCTTGTCATCTTGAATCACAGCCCCAATTCCTCCTCTAAAATTTTCCAGACTGAAGCTCGCATCTACATTAACTAGAACATAGTTCTCCTTTGATCTAGTCCAAGTGCTTTTCCTTTTTTCAGCGGATTTTCTCAACACCCGTATATTATTTTTCGTAATTACTCGGATGGACATAGCAGCAATGATAGCAGATGGAACCTTTTCATCATGGACCCATTGCCTTCTCATCCACAAAATATACCAAGCTGCCGTCAAAATTAATTCTTTTGCATCCACAACATGCTGATGTACCAATAGTTCTTCCAGAACCGCACTTCCAGCTCTATTAACTTGCAGAGCATCCTGAATAGTTGATAACATCCCTAACCTCGACCAAACTTCCTCTGCATGTTTACATTCAAAAAGAACATGTTTTATATCTTCACAGTGGATGGCGCAACACGGACATTGGCTAGATATTGGGACGTGTCTATTTGCTAGAACGCCATAGCAAGGAAGAATGTCATGCAAACTTTTCCAAGCAAAAAGTTTGATTTTAGATGCTACCGAGCTTTTCCATGGCGAGTCCCAAACTCCATTAATCATTGATTGTCTAGGAGCTTGTAAGTTTCTCTCCTTCTCTCCAAACTGATGCTTTCATTCTCCATGATATGCTGATCTAACTGAAAAAAGAGAATTCTTATTATGTCTCCATGCAACAGTCTTCCATACTGTTTGTTGATAGAGGTATTGACAGAATTCTGTTGGCATTGATCATAAAAAAAATCTCCTTTACTAGCTGCTCATCCCATGTTCCCGTTATAGGACTAATCAACTCCTCAACTTTGGTGAGAACAATATTTACCCTTGGCGTTATAATCTTCCCATCTGGACTATTTGGAATCCATGGGTCATCCCATATGTCAATTTCAGAACCATCTCCCACTCGCCAGATGCACCCTCTATTAAAACATTGAATCCCTGCCAAGATACTTTGCCAAGTAAAAGATGCTCCACTTTTCATCTTGGCTTTCAACAATTTACCATCTGGATAATATTTTGCTTGTATAACCCTCGCACAAAGAGAATCAGGTTCACATAAGAGCCTCCACACCTGTTTTGCTAGCATGGCTAAGTTGAAACAATGTGGATTACGAAAACCAAGTCCGCCCCTCTTCTTTGGTATACACAACTTCCACCATGTAAACCAATGTATCTTGTTTTCATTGGCATCATCACCCCACCAGAATTGCGAGATAGCATCCGTGATTCCTTTACAAATGTTTTTTGGAATTTTGAATATCGACATCGCAAACACTGACATATCTTGTGCCACTGCTTTCAACAAAACCTCCTTTCCTACCATGGACAAAGTTTTATTTTTCCATCCATTGATAATTTTTAGAACCCTTTCCACCAAATACTTGAAACAGTCACTCCGGTCTGCCCCCACGATGGATGGTAATCCCAAATACTTATCTCAGATAGCCTCCGTCATAATATCCAAGATCGTACAAATTTCTGCTCTTATATCCACCTGCGTGTTAGGACTAAAAAATAAACTTGATTTGCCAACACTTACCAAGTGTCCCGAGGACGCACAATAAGAATTCAGGATGTCACGAAGACATCTAGCATTAGCTTCATCTGCCTTCATCAATATCAGTGAATCATCCGCAAAAAGAAGATGCGAGACAGACGGGGCGTCTCGGCATACCTTGACCCTCACAAGTGTACCCTCCTCCTCTGCATGTGATAATAAACTAGACAGGCCTTCAGAGCAAATCAAGAACATGTAAGGGGACAAAGGGTCCCCTTGCCTTAGTCCCCTCGTTGGAGTGAATTGATCGGTTTCATGTGAATTAAATCGAACACGATATCGCACCGACGAGATACACTCTATCATCAGATTGATCCACATGATATCAAAACCCAGCTTAATCATCATCTCCTTTAGAAACTTCCACTCAACTTTGTCGTACGTTTTATGCATATCTAATTTGACTGCATAAAGCCCTTGTTTCCCTGTCTTCTTTTTAATTGTGTGAACACACTCATAAGCTATAAGTATATTGTCAGTAATCATCCTACCAGGAACAAAAGTTGATTGTTGTTCCCCAATAATAACTGGAAGAATTACTTCCAAACGGTTTGCCAAGAGCTTACTTATCACTTTATAAATAACATTACATGAGATAATTGGTCAATATTCCGTTACCTTCTTCGGATCATCATTCTTTGGAATTAGCACAATCACGGTATCATTCCAGCCATTTGGTATTTTTGCGAAAATTAGTGCTTGTAAGACCTCCGCAATAAGATCTTCCTCCACCATTGGCCAAAAACGTTTGTAGAAAATCGCATGTAACCCATCTGGACCGGGCGTCTTCAAATCGCCAATACTAAAAAGAGCCTTTTTCACTTCTTCCGTTGTAAACGGTGCCATAAGTGATTCATTCATTGTTGGTGTTACCTTTTTCTTTACTTTATTAAGAACCGCTTGATCAGGATCTCCTGTATCCGAAGTGAACAACCCTCCAAAATAGCCACCAATACCACCAATAAAATTTGATAGATCTTCATTTCCTTCTACTACATCGCCATTGTCCTTCAACAAAGATTTAATCATATTTCTCTTCTTTCTCTCTGACGCGAAGTGATGGAAGAAAGTTGTATTCCTGTCACCCTACCGAAGCCAATTGGCACGGCCACGTTGCAGCCATGTTACTTCCTCCTGCTCAAACAAATTTTCTAGCAACATCAGAATTTCTTGCTGGCACTCTAGGGCCTCATCAGACCTAGGACCTCTCCGCAAAGCCTCTAGTTCCTATTTTAGCTTATCAATCCTTTTCTTTGGTCCTTTCAGAACCATGCGGTTCCATTCATGCAATTCTGAATGCATGGCAGCTAGTGTGTTAATTAACAAATGATTTGACTCTTTAGCCCTATCCCAGGCACGCTTCACTATCTCCTCAACCAATGGCTCGCCAAGCCACCTAGCTTCAAACCTTCTACAAGATTTTGGATTTGGGGCTTCTTCCCCTTCAGAATAAACTGTATCAACTAGTATTGGTCTATGATCAGACTTTGTCATCTTAGCATTAACCGATCCTGCTAGAGGGAACAAATCATTCCACTCTTGATTACAAAATGATCGGTCAAGTCTTTCCCTTATCCTTCCACGCCTCCACGTAAATTGATCTCCTATATAGGGCATATCCTCAAGGTGACAGTCCTCTAGAGCATCTCGGAAATTTTGCATATACCTTTGAGGCCTCGGGAGATCCCTTTTCTTTTCACTATCACTAATGGAAAAAGGGCTTCTAGTCCCGGTTTGCAAGGGTCTTTAGTCCCGGTTTTACACCCGGGACTGCGAAATCGGGACTAAAGGCTTCTATTTTTAGTCCCGATTTGTTACAACTCAGGACTAGAGGGCCACCGCATGAGCGTTTTTTGCTACTGGGGGACGAAGGACCTTTAGTCCCAGGTCGTAATACGGCCCTAGACTAAATATTTTTTTTTATTTCTTTTTAATTTTTTTTCGAATTTTTTCTTAAACTTTTGAATTGTTTGGCTCGTAATCATCTCACTTGGAACATTTTTAGCACTAAGTATATTTAATCTTAGGTCAAATTACACTTGTGGTCAAACTTCCCATTCGGTCACCCATCCTAGTACTACTCCACCCTCAGCACGCTTAACTTCTCTGTTCCATCCGGATGTCCTTACGCGAAGCCCTTTTATACCTTGTTGTCAACATTATCATATCAATCCTATTAGCCCATATCAATATGCCATACATCTTTATTTATTGAAACTACAAACAACTATTTTAGTAAACAACAATAAATAAGTAATAATAATATTTTAATATAATGAAAGTAAAAAAACTAAATAAAATAATATTTTTTTCCATTATTCATTTAATATGGTATAAATAATATCTTTAAATCTGCAAATCAAAATTCGACAAATAATATATTCATTATTATCAGAAAAATGTGAGGAATCAAAATATGGAATAAAAACTTGCTAAATAAAAAAAATAACTTTTTTCCCTTTTCAAATTTTAAAAATGTAAAAGAATCAGAAAAATGTGAGGAATCCATTATTTATAATTTTAAAAATCTAAAAATGTGAGGAATCCAAATAAGGCTGTTAAAATCAAACTCAAATTTTTTTCCACACATTTTAATAGGTTGTACATTTTTTCGACATCGTACGCAAAAGTTATAGCAATTTTAAGTTGCCCGCGTCACACCCCTTTAGTCCAGAGCCGTATCACGACCCGGGACTAAAGGGTCACCCCTTTAGTCCCGGGCTGTATCATGGCCCGGGACTAAAGGGTGTTGCCCACGCCTGCACACCTTTAGTCCCGGACCGTATCACGACCCGGGACTAAAGGTCTGAAATGACCCGGGACTAGAGTTTTCTCGGTCTCGTGGCCACTAAAAACGGTACGAACCGGGACAAGTGCTCATACTAGTCCCGGCCGGTAATAAATCGGGACTAGTGTCAGACTCTAAATCGAACCGAAGCCTCTTTTTCTACTAGTGTATCAAATAAGATTTCATTAAAATCTCCGATTAGAATCCACGGCATGGAATTATTGCTAGCAGACAAATCTCTCATATATGTCCATGTTCGACTTTTGTGACTCCAATCAGCTTCTCCATAGACCCCGGTAAATCTCCATCCCGATCCTGAGTCTATAGTGACATCAATATGTTGTTTCGTCACACTCCTCTCAAATATCTTCGCATCTCTCTTCCACATCATCAACAAACCTCCGCTCCTTCCATCACTCTCATGAACAAGCATGTGATGCAATCCCATCTTTTTCATTAGTTTTCTGCCCTAGCTTTATTCAAATGGGTCTCGGACAAAAAGAGCACATCTGGATTAAATTGCTTTTGGATGACAAGAAGCGCACGAACTGCCGAGCGACTTTTCAACCCCTAACAGTTTCATCCTTCGAGTTTCATTGCTCCTGGGGACAGGAGAATCTCCAAGTCGAGCCGCTGGTTGTCTTCTCAGCAAAAACTAGGACGTTACGACCTGCTCCGACAGCACAAAAACAGCAGCCAGAACCAAAAAGCTTGCACACAAGCAGCACAAAACAGCAGATCATGCTGCCTCTCACTGCCTGAAATTTTTTAACCAAACAGCTAAGAACTATTACATCAGATTGGTCATTCAAGAAACAACCAAACTCCGACTGCTGGCCGAAGAGGCGGCCGGCGGCCGCTAGACCTAGATCGCCATTTTTTTTCTCGCGAGAGCCTTCATGTAACGCTTCCTTGTCTTTGTCTTACATCCTTATCGTGGGAGAGGGGGCCTTTGCCCCCCCCCCCCCCCCCCCCCCCCCCATGACACTAATTAAATGATGTCATATGTGATTGACCTATATACCACTGTGTCACACCGGTCGCGAGCCCCTCGCCATCCGCAAACTCATGGTGAGCTCGCACCACCACAACCCTCTCTGGTCATCCCTTCTTCTCTTCTCTGCGCGTGCACAACACTGAAGTCACGCACACACGCCTCGCTCAATGCTGGAACGCGCTCGGCGTCGACAACCGCGAATCTCCCCACAGATCCCCTCTTCTCCAATTTTTAGTGGGGAAACCAGGCATGAGGCACCCTCTACAGAAACCTTCAACACAAAATCTCCTCTCTGTAATACCAGCTATCCAACGCATCAAATTGGGCCTTCTTTGGCTCACTGTAGGCAAAATTCTGGATATCTGTTGTTAGACTGAACCCGAGCTGTTCTTCCATTTTTCCGGCACGTGTAGTTCAATTCCGGCGAAACATCCTCCTACAAAGTTATAGATCACAATCTCCTCCTACAACTCCAAATTCGACTTGTATATGTCGCTTTCTTCATTTGAAGAGAGGACGATTTTATGTAAAAAACGGAATCTGATTCTCAGTTCTCCCCCTAGAGGACCCATACCGCCCACGTGCGCCTGGTAACCGAGGAGCATGCCCAACTCCTTTTGTCTCGATGGCCCACTGCATCCTTTTCTCTATTTCTATTTCTCTAATTCAATTAATTCAAATATCTTTGAATTTGCAAATAATTCCAAAATGAAAAATAAATGATTTTCTGAGATGAATAAAATGACATAAGTGGAATTTTGCAGAAACACCGCCTAACCATTACAACCTTGACATTTTGCCCTTTTGGCCTTAAAATTGCAAATTTAATACTTCCTCCGACCCATATTACTTGACTTGGATTTGTCAAAATTTGGATGAACCTATATACTAAATAATGTCTAGATTCATCCAAATGTAGACATTTTTGAGTCAACTAATATGGGTCGGAGGGAGTAACTTTAAATCCATAAATCCAATTTTAGCAAATGATTTGTATAGATCAATCGACTCGACGCCATGAATCCAACCGTGGTATACGGTTGTTCTTTTGCATCATGCATTGTCGAACCCTAATTGAATTTACATTCGAACTCCTAAGTAACATGTGTCCGATTTACTTTTACTGCTATGCTCTTGTCCCTCGGCCACTTAAACTTGAACCACTTAAACTTGAATCACTAAACATATCGCATCATATATATATTTCCACGCTACATTATTTCTTCAATCGCATCAATCATGTGTTCATTGAGTTATTTCCTTTCTGTATGGCATTTTGGTACTTCTCGGTAGAAGGCGGGTCCGATGAGTACCAGCAGGAGCTTGAGCTATCTTACGAGCACCCTCTCAAGTTTGTACCGCCTTCATCCTTGGATCCATCAGGCGAGCATCTCACCCCTTTCTACCTATCTTGAATTTTAATTATTTCTGTTGATTTATCACTATCCTTATTGTCGATGCTTCAGTACCGTCTTTATTTACCTACTCTATTATATTGCCTTGGTTATCCCATTGCACTGTTTGGTTAGCTAGCTTTTTCCTTGCGAGTCGTAGGCATGCTTAGTACCGCTCTCATACAGGTGGAACTTGAAATCTGGATAATGTCGGTGATATGGATATTAATCTGATGTTGTTGGTTATGTCTCCACGTAATGATAAGACCTCAGCAACGATCACCTTTGGGGAATATTTGAGTCGAATTAGGAACCGTTTGTTTATGATACCAGTTCTAAGAATATCGCGCTAACCAAACATGGGGAAATCGGGGAAACCCCTCCCCCCCCCCCCCCTCAAAATTAGTTTTCCATTTGGTGCATACGCATAATATGTCCTCAGACATGGGTTGAGTTCTGATATGATTTTGGTGGACTGACATGGCTTGCATACATAAAAGCGGTACATACCGGCAACTCCTAGGGAAGCTCTACAAGTTATCTTTCGTGACCTCGTTCGGTATAGTAGTCGTGAATGTTATGCGACCTAGAGAATCAGTTGTATCTCTTGTGTGGATAAGATATAGTTGGTTATACTCTTGGATGCGCATAGTTATGAGACAGTTCTTGTTGTGAAACTCGGAAGCAGTGTGTCCATGATTATGGATGCCTCAGAAGTACAGTGTTATGATCATAGACAACGCCACTAATGCCTTGCACAAATAAAATGACTAGCAATTAGTCTTACCAACTAAACACTTAGATCCCTAAAATTGCAACGTGTGTATTCCGTGGGACTACTTCCTCGATTGGGTTTCGAGGGGAAAGCCTTAGATGGGTTATGCTTGGAGTTATATTATTGTTATCGATTAGCGCTCTTTTATCTCGCTCTAATAGGCGAAGTTATCATGTGTCTCTTTAAGTTAGTTAGTTGCAAGCTTGGTCGCCGCTAAGTACACCATATATCATTTGAGGCGAGGACCGCTGAATTCTAGTCTCGCATCTACTGGCCTCAGTACTGACGCTTTTTCTATCTTTATATTCTTTTGCTTTGGGTTCATTCCCGCCGTACAAGTACGTGTGATCGGGTGGATAAGTTGGTTTTTACTACGTCGATTAAACAGATGAGAACTGTAAGGTTTCGTAGCATGAAAAACAAAAAATTTCTACCGCATACAAACAAACAAGCCAAGATCTATCTACTAGATTGTAGCAACGAGTCGATGGAATAACTTACCCTCGAAGATTCCAAAGTGTTTAACGAGAGCGGATTCTCGTGGGTGATGTAGTCGTACTCTTTCCGATCTCAAGATCGCTTAGACGATCCTTCCGGCGCTGCGTTCCGGCAGCGCTCCTGCAGTCGGTCACACGTTCGGTACTCGACGAAGACCTTCCTCTCCCTTGTTCCAGCAGGCAGCGGAGGTTGTAGCACTCTCCTCGCGATTCTGGCAGCACAACGGCGTGGTACCGGAAGTAGAGGGGAGATCTCGTAGGGCTTCGCCTCAAGCCGGAGCGAGTATGGTGGAGTATGAGAGAGTCCTTGGTGTTCTAGGGTTTAGACACACCAAGGAGGGGATGCTAGAGCCGGTGGCTAGGGTTTGGGGCACCCCAAGTCGGCGGCTAGGGCAAAACCCTAGGGGGTGGCGGCTATGGTGGTGGCGCCAAGCTAGGGTTTGAGGAGAGGTACTTGTGTGTGCTAGGAGGGAGCCCTGCCCCTCCTTATATAGGTGGAGGGGCCGGCGGCCAAGGGGAGGGAGTGGAGTCCCTCCCCAACTCGGCTTGGGAGGTGCGCCGGCTTGGGGAGGAGGGACTCCCTCCCCAACTCGGTTTCACCTTCCTCCTCTTTTCCTCTTTCCAAATTTAGCCGTTTGACTTTTCAAACTAGCTATTTGACTTTTCAAACTAGGATTTGAATTAATCCTTTATTTGGAACAGCGATGACACTTAGTACATGATGCAATCATTCCAACTTGCAATGACACATTCATGTACCCCTTCCCCTCCGGAGTGCCGGACATTCCAGAACCTTTTAGAACATTCCCGACGAAAACACCGGAACCATTCTCCAACTCCGAAATGGGACTTTCCTTATATGAATCTTATTCTCCGGACCATTCCGGATCTCCTCGTGATATCCCGGATCCCATCTGAGACTCCGAACAACATTCGGTCTCTTTCTCATCATACCATAACTACTCAAACAACGTCGAATCCTTAAGTGTGTCTTGTAGGGTTTCGTAGCATGGAAAACAAAAAATTTCTATCGCATACATACAAACAAGCCAAGATCTATCTACTAGATTGTAGCAACGAGTCGATGGAATAACTCACCCTCGAAGATTCCAAAGTGTTTAACGAGAGCGAATTCTCGTGGGTGATGTAGTCGTACTCTTCCCGATCTCAAGATCGCGTAGACGATCCTTCCGGCGTTGCGTTCCGGCAGCGCTCCCACAGTCGGTCACACGTTCGGTACTCGACGAAGACCTTCCTCTCCCTTGTTCCAGCAGGCAGTGGAGGTTGTAGCACTCTCCTCGTGATTCCGGCAGCACAACGACGTGGTACCGGAAGTAGAGGGGAGATCTCGCAGGGCTTCGCCTTAAGCCGGAGCGAGTATGGTGGAGTATGAGAGAGTTCCTCGACAATCTAGGGTTTAGACACGACGAGGAGGGGGCTAGGCCGGCGGCTAGGGTTTCACCTAGGCGGCGGCGGCGAGTGCCCTAGGGCCGGCGGCGGCTATGGAGGCGGCGACGGCTTGGGGCTAGGGTTTGGAGGTAGGAACTTGTGTGTCTAGGAGGGGAGCCCTGCCCCTCCTTATATAGGTGGAGGGGGCCGGCCAAGGGGAAGGGAGTCCCTCCCCAACTCGGCTTGGTGGTGCGCCGGCGGTGGGAGGAGGAACTCCTCCCCCAAGTCGGTTTCCACCTCCCTCTCCACTTCCCAAAATTAGCCGTTTGACTTTCAAACTTGGCGTTTGACTTTTCAAACTAGGATTTGAATAAACCCTCTATTTTGTTCAGCGATGACACCTAGTACATGATGCAATCATATCAACTTGATATAACACATTCATGTACCCTTCCCCTCCGGAGTGCCGGACATTCCGGAACCTTCTAGAACATTCCCGATGAAAACACCGGAACCATTCTCCAACTCCGAAACAAGACTTTTCTTATATGAATCTTATTCTCCGGACCATTCCGGATCTCCTCGTGATATCCCGAATCCCATTCGAGACTCCGAACAACATTCGGACTCTTTCTCATCATTCCATAACTACTCAAACAACGTCGAATCCTTAAGTGTGTCTCCTACGGTTCGTGAATTATGCGGACATGATCGAGACACTTCTCCGAACAATAACCAATAGAGGAGTATGGAAATTCATATGGCTCCCACATATTTCTACGATTACTTTGCGATCGAATGAACCACTTACATACGATATCAATTTCCCTTTGTCTCACGATAGTTTACTTATCCGAGGTTATGATCGTCGGTATCTCTGCATACCTAGTTCAACCTCGTTACTGATAAGTACTCTTTTCTCGTTCCCGTGATATGTGATACCTTGTGAGCCAGTCACATGCTTGCAAGCTAATTGGATGACATTTCACCGAGAGGGCCCAGAGTATATCTATCCGTCATATGGATGGACAAATCCCACTCTTGATCCATGTGTCTCAACCAATACTTTTCGAACACTCAATGCCACCTTTATAGCCACCCAGTTACGGTGTGGTGTTTGATGTCATCAAAGTATCCATCCGGTAAAGGTGATATGCATGATCTCATGGTCGAAGGAATTAGATTACTATGTATCAGAAAGCATATAGCAATTGAACTATTAAAATGACTTGATCTTTATGCTACGCTTATCTATAGGAGGATGTCCACCATATCATTCTCCTAACGATATGATCTTGTTGTTAATAACATCTCAATGTTCATGATAGGGAAACCACAATCATCTATTAACCAACAAGCTAGTATTATATAGAGGCTTTACTAGGGACTCTTATTTTAGTTTACAAATCACACAAGTATTAATGTTTCCTTGTTAATACTATTATAGCATGAATGTAAACATTTATCATAAACACAAAGATATAATAATAACTATATTTATTATTGCCTCTAGGGCATATCTCCAACATGTCTCCCTACGGTTCGTGAATTATGCGGACATGATCGAGACACTTCTCCGAACAATAACCAATAGAGGAATCTCGAAATTCATATGGCTCCCACATATTTCTACGATTACTTTGCGATCGAATGAACCACTTACATACGATACCAATTTCCCTTTGTCTCATGATAGTTTACTTATCCGAGGTTATGATCGTCGGTATCTCTGCATACCTAGTTCAACCTCGTTACCGATAAGTACTCTTTTCTCGTTCCCGTGATATGTGATCCCTTGTGAGCCAGTCACATGCTTGCAAGCTAATTGGATGACATTTCACCGAGAGGGCCCAGAGTATATCTATCCGTCATATGGATGGACAAATCCCACTCTTGATCCATGTGTTTCAACCAATAATTTCCGAACACTCAATGTCACCTTTATAGCCACCCAGTTACTGTGTGGTGTTTGATGTCATCAAAGCATCTATCCGGCAAAGGTGATATGCATGATCTCATGGTCGAAGGAATTAGGTTACTATGTATCAGAAAGCATATAGCAATTGAACTATTGAAATGACTTGATCTTTATGCTACACTTATCTATAGGAGTATGTCCATCATATCATTCTCCTAACGATATGATCTTGTTGTTAATAACATCTCAATGTTCATGATAGGGAAACCACAATCATCTATTAACCAACAAGCTAGTATTATATAGAGGCTTTACTAGGGACTTCAAATTAGGTTTACAAATCACACAAGTATTAATGTTTCCTTGTTAATACTATTATAGCATGAATGTAAACATTTATCATAAACACAAAGATATAATAATAACCACTTTTATTATTGCCTCTAGGGCATATCTCCAACAGTCTCCCACTTGCACTAGAGTCATCTAATCTAGATTACATGGTAATATACCGAACACCCATGGCAGTTTGGTGCTGGTCATGTTTTGCCCTCGGGAGAGGTTTAGTCAACGGATCCGCCACATTCAGATCTGTGTGTACTTTGCAAATCTTTATATCCCCATCTTGGATATGTTCTCGAATAGCGTGAAAATGTAGCTTGATATGCTTCAGCTTCTTGTGTGACCTTGGTTCTTGCGCATTGGCTATGGCGCCCATGTTATCACAGTAGATAGACATTGGGTCCAGCGCACTAGGAACCACACCCAGCTCTGTAATGAACTCTTTCATCCATATCGCTTCTTGTGAAGCCTCCGAAGCAGCCATGTATTCCGATTCAGTTGAAGATCTCGCCACAACGCTTTGCTTTGCACTCCTCCAGCTAATTGCTGAACCATTCAAAATAAATACGTATCCAGATTGTGATTTAGAATCATCCGGATCGGTGTTCCAACTAGTATCGTTGTAACCATTAACAACGAGCTGTTCATCACCTCCATAAGAAAGAACCATATCCTTAGTTCTTCTCAAGTACTTAAGGATGTTTTTGACCGCTGTCCAATGATCCACTCCTGGATCACTTTGATATCTGCTAGTTAAACAAACAGCATATGCAATGTCGGGTCTAGTACATAGCATGGCATACATTAGAGATCCTATGGCTGAGGCATAGGGAGTCTTACTCATCCTTTCTCTATCTTCTGCCGATGTCGGACTTTGAGTTTTACTCAAGGTCGTATTGGGCAACATGGGCAAGAACCATTTCTTGCTATCTTCCATTCCAAACCTCTTTAGAACTTTGTCCAAATATGTACTTTGTGACAATGATATTTGGCGTTTTGATCTATCTCTATAAATCTTTATGCCTAATATGTAAGCTGCTTCGCCAAGATCCTTCATTGAAAAACTATTATTCAAATATTCCTTGACACTATTAAGAAGGTCTACATCATTCCCAATCAACAATATGTCATCTACATATAGTATTAGGAATGCTACAGAGCTCCCACTCACTTTCTTGTAAATACAAGCTTCTCCATAAGTTTGTATAAAACCAAAACTTTTGATCACCTTATCAAAACGTTGATTCCAACTTCGGGATGCTTGCTTCAATCCATAGATGGACCGTTGAAGTTTGCATACCTTGTTAGCATCTTTAGGATCGACAAAACCTTTGGGTTGCATCATATACAACTCTTCATCAATGTCTCCATTGAGGAATGCTGTTTTGACATCCATCTGCCATATCTCGTAATCATAATATGCAGCGATGGCTAACATAATCCTCACATACTTTAGCTTCGCTACTGCTGAGAAAGTCTCATCGTAGTGAACTCCTTGAATTTGTTGAAACCCTTTTGCGACAAGTCGAGCTTTATCGACAGTAACATTACCATCAGCATCTGTTTTCTTCTTGAAAATCCATTTGTTCTCGACAGCCTTCCGGCCATCCGGTAAGTCCACCAAAGTCCATACTTGGTTTTCGTACATGGATCCAATCTCGGATTTCATGGCTTCTTGCCATTTGTTGGAATTTGGGCTCATCATCGCTTCCTCATATGTCTCAGGGTCATCGGTGTTGTCCACCAACATGACACTCATAACGGTATCATACCAATCTGGAGTGGTACGAGTTCTCGTTGACCTCCGAGGCTCTGTAGCAACTTCAAACGAAGTTTCATGATCACCATCATTAGCTTCCTCTCTAATTGGTGTAGGCACCACAGGAACTTCTTCCGGTGCTGCGCTACTCGCAATTTCGAGAGAGGGTTCGACAACCTCGTCGAGTTCTACTTTCCTTCCAGTCACTTCTTTCGAGAGAAATTCCTTCTCTAGAAAGGATGCATTCTTGGCAACGAAGATTTTGCCTTCGGATCTGTGATAGAAGGTATACCCAATAGTTTCCTTCGGGTATCCTATGAAGACGCATTTTTCCGCTTTGGGTTCAAGCTTGTCCGGCTGTAACTTCTTTACATAGGCTTCGCAACCCCAAACATTAGGAACGACAATTTAGGTTTCTTCCCAAACCATAATTCATACGGTGTCGTTTCAACGGATTTAGACGGTGCCCTATTTAAAGTGAATGCGGCTGTTTCTAATGCATAACCCCAAAATGATAGCGGTAAATCTGTAAGTGACATCATAGAACGAACCATATCTAAGAGAGTTCGATTACGACGTTCGGACACACCATTACGCTGTGGTGTTCCCGGCGGTGTCAACTGCGAAAGTATTCCGCATTTCTTCAAATGCTCGCCAAACTTGTAACTTAGATATTCACCTCCACGATCAGAACGTAGAAATTTAATCTTCTTGTTACGTTGATTCTCTACCTCACTTTGAAATTTCTTAAACTTCTCGAAAGTTTCGGACTTATGTTTCATGAAATAGATATACCCATATCTACTCAAGTCATCTGTAAAGGTAAGAACATAACGATAACCACCGCGCGATGCTACACTCATTGGACCACACATATCTGTATGTATGATTTCCAATAAGTCCGTAGCTCGCTCCATCATACCAGAAAATGGAGTCTTAGTCATTTTACCCATCAGACATGCTTCGCATCTATCAAGTGATTCAAAATCAAGTGATTCAAGAATTCCATCGGAATGGAGTTTCTTCATACGTTTCACTCCAATGTGACCAAGACGACAGTGCCACATATAGGTCGAATTATCGCTTGATTTCAAACGTTTAGCCTCAATGTTGTTGATATGTGTATTTCCACTATCGAGATTCAATAAGAATAGACCATCTATCAAAGGTGCATGTGCATAAAACATATTACTCATATAAATCGAACAACCATTTTTCTCGGACTTAAACAAGTAACCGTCTCGCAATAAACAAGATCCCGATATAATGTTGATGCTCAATGCAGGCACCAAATAAAAATTATTTAAGTATAAAACTAATACCGATGGTAGATGAAGGGGTAGCGTGCCGACCGCGATCACATCAACCTTTGATCCATTTCCCACGCGCATCGTCACCTCGTTCTTCACTAGCTTCCGTTTATTCTGCAGCACCTGTTTCGAGTTACAAATATGAGCAACCGAACCAGTATCAAATACCCAGGCACTACTACGAGTACTAGTGATATACACATCAATAACATGTATATCAGATATACCTTTCTTCTTGATGTTGCCGTTCTTCAAATCCGCCAAGTATTTTGGGCAATTTCGCTTCCAGTGACCTTCTCCCTTGCAGTAAAAGCACTCAGTATCAGGATTAGGTCTAGCCTTGGTCTTCTTCGTCGGCGTGGTAACTTTCTTACCACCCTTCTTGAAGTGTCCCTTCTGCTTAGACTTGCCTTTCTTGAATTTGGTGGTCTTATTGACCAACAACACTTGGTGCTCTTTCTTGATCTCCATTTCTGCAGACTTCAACATGGCAAAGAGTTCTGGCAACGTCTTGTTCATGTTCTGCATGTTGTAGTTCATCACAAAGTTCTTGTAACTTGGTGGTAGTGATTGGAGGACACGGTAAATCCCCAAAGCATTAGGAATCACTATACCCAAGCTTTGAAGTTTGTTTGCGTGCCCAGACATCTTAAGCACATGCTCACTGACGGAGCTGCCCTCTTCCATCTTGCAGTTAAAGAGCTTTTCAGAAGCCTCATAGCTTTCAATTGCCGCATGAGTCTCAAAGATCAATTTGAGATCCTCGACAATATCATATGGGTTTGAATTCTCAAACCTTTTCTGAAGCTCCGATTCTAAACCATACAAGATAGCACACTGAACTGTGGAGTACTGAGTCTTCCGAGTGAGGTAAACATTCTTTACTTCATCGGGAGCATCAGCTGCATGTGGGTCACCCAGCGGTGCATCCAGCACATAGGTCAAATTACCAGCTGTGAGGACAATCCTCAAATTGCGGAACCAATCCGCGAAGTTGCTTCCATTGTTTTTCAACTTTTCTTTCTCTAGAAACTCATTAAAATTGATGGTAGGGGCTGCCATTGATCTACAACATATTTGCAATAGTTTAGACTAAGTTTATGACAAACTGAGTTCAAATTAATATTAAAATTAATCTAGGTGAACTCCCACTCAAAACAATATCCCTCACATTGTTTTAGTGATCACACGAACCAAATCCACCACATCAACACCGATCATCACGAGAGTTGATATAGTTTCAATGGCGAAGAATCGACATGTTCATCATATCTACTATATGATTCATGCTTTACCTTTCGGTGATCCGTGTTCCGAGACCATGTCTGTGCATGCTAGGCTCGTCAAGATCAAACCTTAGTTTCCGCATGAGAAAATCTGGCTTGCTCACATTGTATACACTTGCGGAATCTAACACACCCGATCATCACGTGGTGCTTCGAAACAACATGCTTTAGCAACGGTGCTAACTAAGGGTGAACACTTTATGACTTGAAATTCATGTGCATGAGGGATCATCTTATAATGCTACCGTCGTCTACTAAGCAATACAAGATTCATAAAGGATTAACATCACATGCAATTCATAATATGTGATATGATATGGCCTTTCTTCTTTGTGCTTCCGATCTCCATCTTCTAGCACGAACATGATCTCCATCATCACCGGCATTGCATCAAGGTCAATGACGCTTCTCCATGGTTGTCGTCCACCGGATTCAACTATTACAACTACTTTGAATAGACACGCGGGTCTTAACATAAATTAAAGACAACCATACGGCTCCTTCCGGTTGCCAACTTACAATAAGGAACATTGCATACATCAAATATAATCACAATCATGGCCATATCACATCACTGCACACCCCTGCAAAACAAAGTTAGATGCCTCTACTTTCTTTGCATGTTTTACGTGGTTTGGGGCTTTCAATAAGTGTCGTTCTAACTTACGAACAAGAACCACAACATTGATACTAGTATTGTTAATCACCCGTTGTAAATTGGATCTTAACTATGCTAGGAGAAACAGGCACCTGCAAAGCCACTTATGCAATACAAGTTGCATGTCAAGCGTGGAGCAAGTCTCATGAACGATGTCATGTAAGGTTATCTCGGGCCGCTTCATCCCAACATACCGCAAGATGCAAAGTACACAAGAAGCAATCGACAATAAAAGCATCAACGCCCACTATGACCATTGTGTTCTACTCGTGCAACATATCTACATATAGACACGGCTCTGATACCACTGTAGGGTTTCATAGCATGGAAAACAAAAAATTTCTACCGCATACAAACAAACAAGCCAAGATCTATCTACTAGATTGTAGCAACGAGTCGATGGAATAACTTACCCTCGAAGATTCCAAAGTGTTTAACGAGAGCGGATTCTCGTGGGTGATGTAGTCGTACTCTTTCCGATCTCAAGATCGCGTAGACGATCCTTCCGGCGCTGCGTTCCGGCAGCGCTCCCGCAGTCGGTCACACGTTCGGTACTCGACGAAGACCTTCCTCTCCCTTGTTCCAGCAGGCAGCGGAGGTTGTAGCACTCTCCTCGCGATTCTGGCAGCACAACAGCGTGGTACTGGAAGTAGAGGGGAGATCTCGCAGGGCTTCGCCACAAGCCGGAGCGAGTATGGTGGAGTATGAGAGAGTCCTCGGTGTTCTAGGGTTTAGACACACCAAGGAGGGGATGCTAGAGCCGGCGGCTAGGGTTTGGGGCACCCCAAGTCTGCGGCTAGGGCAAAACCCTAGGGGGCGGCGGCGGCTATGGTGGTGGCGCCAAGCTAGGGTTTGAGGAGAGGTACTTGTGTGTGCTAGGAGGGAGCCCTGCCCCTCCTTATATAGGTGGAGGGGCCGGCGGCCAAGGGGAGGGAGTGGAGTCCCTCCCCAACTCGGCTTGGGTGGTGCGC
Source organism: Avena atlantica (assembly GCA_910589765.1). Lineage (NCBI taxonomy): Eukaryota > Viridiplantae > Streptophyta > Magnoliopsida > Poales > Poaceae > Avena > Avena atlantica. Next base: position 31,379,305 of record OU342733.1, read on the forward strand.
CGGCTTGGGGAGGAGGGACTCCCTCCCCAACTCGGTTTCACCTTCCTCCTCTTTTCCTCTTTCCAAATTTAGCCGTTTGACTTTTCAAACTAGCTATTTGACTTTTCAAACTATGATTTGAATTAATCCTTTATTTGGAACAGCGATGTCACTTAGTACATGATGCAATCATTACAACTTGCAATGACACATTCATGTACCCCTTCCCCTCCGGAGTGCCGGACATTCCGGAACCTTCTAGAACATTCCCGACGAAAACACCGGAACTATTCTCCAACTCCGAAATGGGACTTTACTTATATGAATCTTATTCTCCGGACCATTTCGGATCTCCTCGTGATATCCCGGATCCCATCCGAGACTTCGAACTACATTCGATCTCTTTCTCATCATACCATAACTGCTCAAACAACGTCGAATCCTTAAGTGTGTCTCCCTACGGTTCGTGAATTATGCGGACATGATCGAGACACTTCTCCGAACAATAACCAATAGAGGAATCTGGAAATTCATATGGCTCCCACATATTTCTACGATTACTTTGCGATTGAATGATCCACTTACATACGATACCAATTTCCCTTTGTCTCACGATAGTTTACTTATCCGAGGTTATGATCGTCGGTATCTCTGCATACCTAGTTCAACCTCGTTACCGATAAGTACTCTTTTCTCGTTCCCGTGATATGTGATCCCTTGTGAGCCAGTCACATGCTTGCAAGCTAATTGGATGACATTTCACCGAGAGGGCCCAGAGTATAAGTATCCGTCATATGGATGGACAAATCCCACTCTTGATCCATGTGTTTCAACCAATACTTTCCGAACACTCAATGCCACCTTTATAGCCACCCAGTTACGGTGTGGTGTTTGATGTCATCAAAGCATCCATCCGGCAAAGGTGATATGCATGATCTCATGGTCGAAGGAATTAGGTTACTATGTATCAGAAAGCATATAGCAATTGAACTATTGAAATGACTTGATATTTATGCTACGCTTATCTATAGGAGTATGTCCATCATATCATTCTCCTAACGATATGATCTTGTTGTTAATAACATCTCAATGTTCATGATAGGGAAACCACAATCATCTATTAACCAACAAGCTAGTATTATATAGAGGCTTTACTAGGGACTTCAAATTAGGTTTACAAATCACACAAGTATTAATATTTCCTTGTTAATACTATTATAGCATGAATGTAAACATTTATCATAAACACAAAGATATAATAATAACCACATTTATTATTGCCTCTAGGGCATATCTCCAACAAGAACTACTTCGAGCAGTAGTCAGGATCCTACCAGTAAGTCCCGAGACGTGTGGGCATGGAGCTCACTTGCTTATTTCTCGACAACTTATGATGTTTGGGTCTTATTCATATTCGTATGTTATATCACGTTTTCCGCTTGACGATGGATGTAATATTGGGAGCTCTGTCCTCTGCGTGCTACCTATCTATATATTTGAATCTTGTCTTCGGATGTTGCCTATATTTCCTTTCTTTGTACATGACGTGCTCTAATATGCGGCTTATATGTCGATGGCGTACATACTCATTTGTGTACGCTCGATGCACAACTAGATGGCACGTTTCTCACACTTGAAGCTATGACTTTAAATGTGGATGGGGTTGTTGCCCGGTACCGTGGCATACTCTTCTCCGATGAGCCTGCTTGTGGGTGGCCTAACGGCTTCCACGGTAGTACGTCGACATCCATATTTGGATTATACCGACTTGTGATTTAGATATGTGCGTTCTGGAGATTATAAGCCTTTGCCCCCCCCCCCCCTCCCCCTATGACACTAATTAAATGATGTCATATGTCATTGACCTCTATACCAAAACAGGAGACCATCCTCTGCCACTGTCTCAAAAGACATGTATGTGTATGCAACTCTTTGAAGTCAAGCCTTTGGGTTACAATTTTCAAAGAAATTGACCGGTACCAAGCCATTTTTTTGTAGAACTAGGAAACATGCGCATGCGTTCTACAGATTGATTTTTATATTATAGCTCGTTAGATCTAGCTTAAAACGCTTGAACTCTATACTGAAATATTATTCTCTAAAAGGTTGAGAAATTATCCATAGAAATTGCAATAGCGCGTATGTTTAACTCAACTCTTCACTGGTGTAAGTTTCTCCAAAAATTATGTAATCTTAAGGAGAGTACTTGAGCATTTATTTTATTTTATGATTTCTTTATCTTCCTCTTTTGATTGATAGTAGTCTAAATGTTTGAGGGCTTTGTCGTCAAATAGTGTACTAATCTAAAGAAACAAACATAATAAATATTTAGACCTGATTAAGTTTCACCTCGACAGGAACCATAGAATTGATAATGCGGTCAAGTAAAAAATCACTAGTAAATAACTCGTTAGTCTTTTTAGATTCAACGTGAAAATCACAACTCATTTACGAGCTGTGCAAAAATAAGAAATCCAACAACCTTTTCAAATAAAAAATGCTACTGTAGCTCCTCACCTATGTTTGTTTTCAACCAGATCGCTGGAAATGAATTTTTCAAACAAACATTAGTAGAAAATGACATTCGAATAAGTACACAAAAGTTTGTTTTATGGATTTTTCGGAGGTTTTCAACTTCTCTAAAATAAAGGGAGCATGCGCTCCGATAGCACAAAATAATATTGTTATTACCTCCTGGAATTGGATCAACCTCTCGGATTTTCCTGATTCCTTGTACTCGCTCCATCCCAAATTAGGTTGCCTATAAGATTTTATCAAAGACAAACTATACAATGTTTGACCAAGTAGTTTGATACAACTATGAACTTATACGGTGCCAAATTAATATTATTAGAATTGTCTTGAAATATATTTTCATAATATATACATTTTATATCACACATATTTATATTATTTTGTATATTCATGTTTAAACTTTGCAAAGTTTGACTTGCACGCAAAATTATGCGCAACATAATATGGGATGGAGGGAGTACGACTGCCATAGTGACAAAATAATACTACATTATGTTGTCATTTAGAAAGCCTAATTAAACAGGTCATTTTCTTGCTCTTACAGAAAAAATAGTAACTCATTCCAAATGGAAGGAAATGCAGTGTCGTATGCGTAGCCTTAAGATATACTGGTAGCATGAAAAGCTAATATATCTCTGTGCACTCCATCCACTCAAGTGACTAGGTGATTAGTACCAAATGAATTCTTGATCATAATCACCACACTGTAGACTAGCTGCGTTGTGCATACGAACAAAGCATGCAAGACAAGAGACGGACTATACCAGACATTCGGATACTCTACCAAATTTATAACCAGGTTCTCTTGGTTCAAGCAGCTACAGTGGATTGTACAAATAATTGTGTCCCCCACCTTACCAGAAATACACGAGATATATTCCCTCATCTCTGTTGCACCTCAACAGTTTCTAGCATATGAACTCTTCTGACCACTGTACGTGCCACTTGGCGTATGCTCGTGCCATGTTGTGTAAAGCATATAATTCCAATATATTCCTGGGTATTTACTTCGATCTTTTCTCTCTCGAGGAAAAAAATGTAGTAGGGTAGCTTCATGCGGCACAAATCCCCCTAATTAAACTAACCAGTTTGCAAACGAAAACGCATATGTACTATATACCCAAAAAAGAGAAAGAAGGCCCTAATTAATTGACTAAGAGTGACATCAAGCTAACTACATAGTGGCTTTGTGAGTAGAACTTAACTTCTAGCCATTTCAGCACCAAGTATAGTGTGTTCATAGCAGATACTTACATATATTGTTGCAGGCCGACGTAGAAGCAGTCAAGGCGCACATCATTGCCACTTCTTCATTTCTTCGCCGTATACTTACATATATTCTTACATATATTCTTGATGTGAAATTGTGAATAAATATTACTGCATATATTTGATACCGCTGAATATGTATGTCCATACGGACGCATGCGCGCGCATGAAGGTGGCTAGCTCATGGACCCAACACGTACGTCCATACGCGTCCAAAAGCTGGCATCATTTATTTGTAAGCACTCATCCTAGGACCCGATGGAGATACGCTTGGACAGGAAAAACGACGTCTGAACAACGTGCATGGCAGGTCAGGCAGCAGGATGATACTAAGCACATAACGATAGCCAACCCTAGCTTAGCTACGTATACTAAATATTAGAGGCCACACGTATACTATCTTTCGTAGTACTACTACACCAATTGACAGTTACGATGAGCTTCATTAGCTATAGCTCTGATAGAATATACCAGTGGAGAGTGGACCATGCAGAATTGAAACGGAAATGAGGAGAATTGGACCATGCATGTAGATATCATGCATGTGATGTTGATAATGAGCACGTGGACAAGCGCAAGCTATACAAGTACAACAATACACAAGCATATAAATCTGCAAAAAAAAAATGTAGTATTTAATTTATATGCCCGGGCCAGACAGCGTGAAGTATACATCAGTACACAACTCATACGTACGCAGACTTTAAAGTATTATACTCGTATCTGCATGTACGTATGAAAATGAAATGTTTGCCAGTAGGACGGTCGTACGAGCGATCGGTACACTGTGTCGTGATGTGTATATTTTTCAAGACAGTGCATGCGTGATGTGTACATGCATGATGAGATTACAACGATGGATACATGGACGGGCACATATCACGTATGGTGACGTTGAAAAGAAACTACGAAGAAAACTGTGCAGTGATACTGGTACACTAGCGGCAGCTAGGTGCTAAAGTGCTACACTACCAGTGACGCTCATGCGTGCATGGGACGGCGGGGACCGTATGGAAGGTGCGGTTTCACATCTCGTAGGGGACAGGGATTAATTATCATGATTGTGGATCGGACCCCTGCTAATTAATTGATTGCTTGTCAACTAGGGTGGCCAAGAGCTTGGGTTAACCACAGCCATAAATTAATCAAGGAGTTTTAGCACAATTAAGATGATTAGGAGAGATATTGCCAATTGTAATTTGTGTGGACTAGATGTGCATCAGAGGATTTTAGCACAATTAAGATGATCAAGAGAGATGTTGACAATTGTAATTAATTTGTGTGGACTAGATGTGCATCAGACTAGCTAAGCCATGAAAAACCTTCAAACTATCCACATATTTATGATGAAAGAAAAACTTAATATGATTTCATATATCAGAACTATCTATGAATAAGTGTGTATAATCTAAGGGAAGTATTGTGTACATGTGATGACTAGAATTTCTTATGGTTTTTCGATCGATTTGAATCGGACGGCAGGAAAAAATATGGTGATGTGGCTTTCTCCTGTACCATGGTTTGCACTTAGCTCGATTATAGCGATAAGATAGGAGCGCTAGTAGTACAGGTTGCGGTCATGCATGCACCCGGCACAGCACTAATTAGCTTTTGTTTGCAAATTAATAGGGGGCCATGGAAAGTGATGTTATCGTGGAAACGGAGCCCAGCCATGCTGCCTGCTGTCATGTCCTTCCTAAAAGTAGTAGGGTAATTTCAAGCCCCAAACACTCATAACTAACTGAATAACTAATCATGCATTTGCAGCCTTTTGCTACTCCAAAATAGTGTTATCTTAGTTTACAAGTTGACCAAAAAAGATAAGAGGAGATGACTCATCAGATGAAAGAGTCTGTCGGTTGGTGCGAATATTGCACAAACAGCAGTTCCGTATTCTCCACTCTCGGTGTTAGAATGCACAGCTTAATTACCTTCCATCTCAGTAGTTATTCTTAAGTAGCTATATTCCCCATACAATCTATGTGTGCACCTAATTTAAATAATAATTTTCATTTGATGTAGTATGACTTATATTTACGATTGCAGAGAGCTGAGTAAAATGTATCTGGTCAAGGGACTTGTTCATTTTTTCCACTAAAAAGAAGGAACTTGTTCCTTTGATTCACTTTGGTCCCACATGTCAGCTTCCTATACCCTCCTTCATCCCTATATCTCTCCATACTCTCTTCCGATCTGTGAGAGACGCGCATCCATGGAGCTCGTGGAGGCCTAACGATCGATACCCGCCTTCACAAAGTGTTCTCTATGCCACCTTGGTCGGTGTGGCACCTTTGCTATCTCCCCGACCTCCAACCACAGTAGTACGGTGATCACCGGAGCAGACGGCTGTCTCAAAGGCCCCCTTGGAACTATAAGCTTGCACAAGCTTGCTAGAATTACATCCAGGGGCGGAGCTAGCATGTTAGTATTGGGGTCAGCTGACCCCAATGAAAATTATCAAATCCTTCATTAAATTAGAGATAAACATTGTTCATTTGTAGAGAATGACCCCATTGATCTTGAGGTGACCTCATAGGATTTTCTTTCTGGCTTCGCCCCTGATTACATCCCTCTCCCACAGGAACTTTGGACCTTCATCCGTCCATGAGCTCAGTCCTATGCATGAGCTAATCCTCGCTACTATGAGGCATGAACAGTTGCACAAACCTTTCTTCATGGAGATCAATTGGACAATAAAGGAATGGCTATAATTTTGAAGGAGTGAGCACAATCTTGTTTCAGGGCGTGAAGAAATTCAAAGGACTTGCCATGGTTATCCATAGGGCAAAGAGTAAATCCAACGCACTTCCCATATGGTCAGACGATTTATAAGCCTAGCACATGTAAATATGCATTTGCAGAAAGGAATGACTACTCTTTTCCTTAAAATAGAATCTTGTACCCCTAGAAATGAGTAATGTAGCTCATTTCATTCTGGTTCCTAGTGCCGAGAGAAAAGAGTGGAAAGGGACTAGAATAGAATTAAGATGCGGACACCTTTCGAGCTACATGGATATACTAGGGCGTGGAGAAAGTGATGTGGATCGCATGAAAGCAAGTTCACAGAGTCCATTTCTTTGGCAAGAAAAGGACGAGAGAGAGCATGCATGGAGCTCGTCCTTAATTAATTACCTTTTTTAATCATCCACGGATCGGATTCCTTTGTGTCAGTTGCCCTACATTAGGAAGGTATGTAAAAGACAGCTACAAATGTTGGATAATCTCGATGGACGCAATCTTGATGAACAATTTGGTCGATTGAAAAGGGTGATGATTCTACGTGGTGTAGCTAGGTGGCCACTTCAGGTTCGGTGGAAAAGCGTGTGCGCGCTTGTAGAAATTGGACATGTGTTATATTATCCAGAACGCATATCCACCTCATACGAAAGCAGATGCTGGTCCAGCGCATTGTGTGCGTCCTTTCTTTCTCAGACCAAATTAGCTTTGCTAGGTCCTTAATTTATCTCAAAGCGCAAAAAAAAAAATACTTTAATCTATTTGTCAAAATAACTCAGTTTATATCACAGTGTTTCCTCGTGGGACACGATTACAAATGTCCAAAATTTCCACATTATTATTACAACATTGCTTGGCATGAAAAAAAATCGAGATCACCACCATGTGATGTGTGGAAGCAAGAGTTGTATATATAGTAGTATGCCGCCGCCACTACAGGAAGGAACATCAATGTGAGCGGGAAAACGCTCGGCGTAGGCCAGTTCCCCCTTGGGCCTGTTCAACGCCGAGGGGAACCCTCGGCATTAAGCCCTCGGCGTAGGTGGTCCTCGGCACAGTAGTTTACCTTCGGCATTGCTCCGGCCCTCGGCATAGATGGCTATGCCGAGCGTTTAGCAGCGCCCCTTGGCACAGCCCAGCTGTCAGCACACGGAGTTAACGGCGCGAAGAAGACGGCGCCCAGGAGCAACGCCGAGGGGGATACACTCGGCATCACTTTCCACGTGGAGCAGTAGGGAGGATGCTTTGATAGACCTGTGCCGAGGGGAGCCCACTCGGCTTTGTGTGATTTGTGCTGAGGGGGTACTCTCGGCATTGCTTGCTCTGTGCTGAGTTGTTCCCTCTCGGCTTTGCTTGATGTGAGCTGAGGGGATCCCGCTCGGCGTTGCTAGCTGTGCCGAGAGGATCCCTCTCGGCGTTGATGTCCACCAGCCCACTCTAAGGACCAATGCCGAGGGGATCCCTCTCGGCGTTGATGTCCACCAGCCAACTCTGAGGACCAATGCCTAGGGGATTACCCTTGGCGTTGATGTCCACCAATCCTTTTTTTTCCAGCAATTTTGGGATTGACAGCAGATACACATATATAAGAATTGGCTATAACAATGCAAAAACATTTCAGCATAGATGACATCCATAAACATATCACATGTCTAGCATCAAATCTCTATATATAGATAAATGTAGTCACAAATACACATCACTACAAGTTCGTTGCACATAGTCTTCGATAGCATCATCACTACAAGTTCATTACACATAGTGTTCGACAACATCATCACTACAAGTTCATTACATATAGTCATGCGATAAATGCCACATGGCAACCGGTCTTCCACACACTTCAAGCACCGGCACAACATATTTTGTCTTCGAGAGCACCGTCACTACAAAATGAAAGAACATGCTGGTTTAGCATAGAAAATTGTATGAAAGAACACGCATGTTTAGCATGGCAAATTGTCTAAGTCAAAGTTCATGCATGGCAAGTTGAGCATGGAAAATTGTATGAAACAACACACACGTTTAGCATGGCAAATTGTCTAAGTCAAAATTCATACATGGCAAGTTGAACATGGAAAATTGAATGATACAACACACACGTTTAGCATGGCAAATTGTCTAAGTCAAAGTTCATGCATGGCAAGTTAAGCATGGAAAATTGTATAAAACAACACGCACGTTTAGCATGACAAATTGTCTAAGTCAAAGTTCATGCATGGCAAGTTGAGCATAAAATATTTACCAAGTCAAAGTCAAAGTTCATGCTTGAAACTAATCGGGGTCGGAGAGTGTGGACGCCAGTCACGATCAGAATGACCAGGACTAGGGCCTCCTTGGTGAAGTGGAGTGGTCCGAGGTGACTCGAGTGGCGAGGAGGTAGCATGGCCAAAGTGTGTATGTGAATGAGATGATCCCTACATATGTTTGAGTACAATATTAACTACTAACTTAGTAGTTCTTTCGTGACTAGTAACAAATAACTTAGTAGTTTCATGAATTACTAACCGGAGTCCCCGTGGCTAGATGTGCGAGGAATTCGGCCTTCGATGGCAACACTGGCATCGGAGGTTTTGGTGGAGGATCAACATAAGGGGGCATTGGAGTACCGTTCATCTGAGCCATATACCATGCCTGCAAGTAAGTTTATATGTCACGCGTGGTCAAGTAAAATACAGCCTATGAAGTACTTGCAAATAGCTCGAATGGGCTAGAAATAACCTTCTGTGCCGCTTGAATGTGCTCCTCGCGGGCATCAATTGCATCATGCCATTCCTTCAGCTTTTGGTGAAACTCGTGGCAAACCTCATCATAGGCATCCACATAGCGGGACTACAATTTGACATAATCAATCTCATCAAAATATACATGCATAATCAAAGGTATAAATTTTGATAAAAATGAGAAACAACTTACATCGCGACACGGTGCACGAGGTGGGATACAAGCCAATTTGCCCGTGGTAGCTTTGATTCGTGTGAGATTGGTCGTAGAAGGAAGCACCGCATTAAGAATCTTGAGGCGGCCATGTGGCTTGCCGCCCCCTGCGAGCATCACCACCGTCTCATCGACCGGCTCCTGAAGGGGCTAAGAATCCGGCCCATACAACTCTATGAACCTACATTCAGGAAATAATTAGTAGCAATCAATAAGCATGGTAGACACTAGTATGCATGGTGGCAATAAATAACCTGTCAGAGTAGTTGCTCATGGTCTCACTGGTGGTGCCGTAGTATGGATCCTCATTGGGCCTTGGATCCTTCTTCTTATGAGCAGTTTGCCACAGTTGAACATCAGGAATGTCAAGGAATGTCAACCCCCCCATTAGCGGCCACTTGTAGTGCATAAAACACATGTTAAGCATTACAAACGGAACATGTTGGGAAATAGAAGGAGGTTGTGCCATATATATACCTTGTGATCCTTGAAGCGGTCGAAGCTCCTGCTTCCTTGAACGTGTGTTCCCCCATCACCACGATTTTCATTGTCTTGCATGCTCCTCACATAGAACTCCGGATCGCTCGTCCACATATCCACCAATGCTTCCCAACCATCCTTCTTTCCAGAGCACCACTTTGGAACACACTAAGAAAATGAAAACAACACAAATCAAGAAGAGATGATGGAATTTAGGATGAATATAGAATAAAAAGACAATTTTCTCACCATCAAATAATTTTCCACGTTGAAGGTATTTTCAATCATTTCCTTAACAATCACGCCCTTCAATTTCCTCTCCCCTTGTTCGGCGTAGTAGTGCGAGATGCAAGTTTTTCTAGCATCGTAAATCATCTGTTGTACCTTGCCCCTCGCCATAAGATCGAAGACCTCGTTTGACTTATCCTCAAGCTCCTCCTCCACTGTATAATATTCCTACAATTATGCATAAAACATTTATGGTGAGAATCATAAGTTAGCATAATGGGATGATGAACCATGAATAGAACTTGACAAAGAAAGTCTTACCCAAAACTTCTTGTGCACAACTTGTGCTACACTAGGCACAGATTCATTACCGCTCTCATCGGTCATATAGCCCGCCGACATTGCGGCCTCATAATCCTCCCATTTGGTGGCCAACTTCTTTTCATTAGAGCCATGGCGGATTTTGTAGAGGCCTGGCCAATATGTCTTCAGCAAAGACGTAATAATAGCACCTGGAATACGGCGTCTGGTGGTCGTCTGATCAACAAATCTAAAATTCCTGCACATGAATCAAAATATTAGTATACGCCAACAAAGTGCTATCAAAATGAAATAGACCACAAGGCCTTCATATATGATCGAGATATATCCTTACGTTTTGGTCGGCTCAAGGCGGGTTCTCTCCGCTTCTCTTGGTGGATCTGGGAGCTTATTTGGTCCTCGAACCCACAATGCCCCCGTCTTCTCCGACCTGCCCTCCTCCTGCAACTACAAATTAAAATGCAAATTAAAATGCAAATTAAAATGCAAGTGAATGAAAGGAAGTGGGTGGAATAGGAGAAAAGAGTGTACCTCCTCCTGCTCGTCCTCCTGCTCCTCCTCCTCCTCGTCCTTGTCCTCGTCCTCCTCCTGGTGCTGCTGCAAATGAAATTAAAATTACAATGCAAATTAAAAATGCAAATGAATGAAAGAAAGTGGGTGTAATAGGATAAAATAGCATACCTCCTCCTGCTCACTCTGATGCACCTCATCATCATCCTCGGGAGCTGTGGTGCCACTAGTGGAGGGTATCTAAGAAATATTGGCAATTAGTGGAGGGTATCTAAGGATAATAATAATGATAACAGTTAGTAGGCATGATAGAAATAGGTACCTCACTACGGGAGGGCGCCGAAATCCGAGAACGTCGTCGACCCCTCTGTGAAGGTGCGACCTCCTCAGGTGTAGGAGCAACCTCCTGAAGTAGTCTAGTCCTCCTAGGAGGCTCCTCAAAAGTGGGACCTCGAGCTCGTCCTCCTCGTCCTCATCCTCCTCCTCCTCGTCCTCGTCCTCGTCCTCGTCCTCCTCCTTCTCCTTCTCCTCCTTCTCCTCCTTCATCATCAACAAAGCGACTAGCAGGTCTTCTAGGGCGACTACTTGTTCCTGGCGGATCATCGCTCCGCCTCAACCTACGTAGCAAGCTTTTTGATGAATTCTTGCTCATGGTTCAATCACCTGTATGAGAACGAGTAAACAATTAGTAATGAGTATAACAATAATCATGGTAGCTTGGTAACAATCAATAAGCATGATAGCAAAAAATAAGCATGGTAACAATCAATAAACATGATAGCAATTAATAATCATGGTAGAAATTAATAAGCATGGTGACACAAAAATACGTTTGTATAGGTCATATCTACATGGAAAACAAAGGTTGGGACCAAGATTCCACCGGTAGCTGTAACGCCCCCGAATCGGGTCTATGCAGATCTTAGCATTTCTTGCCAAAATCCGCATAGAATTGATTCAAAGACGCGCACCAGACACTTTCGGGTGGGTGGAATTTGAATACAAGTAGTTACATCACAGTAGTTTACAACAAAGTTCACAAGAACTTATATATACAAAAACGACTCAACGAGTCAAGAATACAAAAGGTACAATACAAAGATACAACTCAAGAAGAAAGCAAGATAGTATCCGAGTACGGACAAGATCCAAATGGGACTAAGAGTCCTGAAGAATAACCAAGCGGTGTCCAACCCTGCCCAGGCCAAGCCGGAAGGGTAACCTTGCTAACGTCGTCAATCACATACCTGTCAAGCTAAAAGGGTGCCGACAAAGGGCAAAGGAAAAACAGAAAGAGAGCGGTCAGTACTGAGGCCAATACACGGCGAGACTAGAATTTGGCGGTCCTCGCCTACATAGGTATGGTGGGCTCAGCGGCAGCAAAACTTGCACTATCTAACTTATAGAGACACACTACAACTTTGGTTATTAGAGCGAGATAAGAGAGCGCTATGCGGTAACAACAATATAACACCAAACATAACCCATCCAAAGATTTCCCCCTCGAAGACCAGTCGAGGAAGTCCCCTTGCGGAACACACACGATGGCACTTTTAGTTAAGCATGCGTTTAGTTGATAAGGCTAATTACTAATCATATTATTAAAGGCAAACCATTAGTGGCGTTGTCTATGATCATGACACTGTACTCTTGAGGCGTCCATAACCGTGGACACACGGCTTCTCGAAAAGATTTACCCTGCAAGGGTGCACTACTGTACCCAAACGCATGCTCAACCCATCAGGCAACATATCACGCGCGCCATACGAATCTCACAACAAGAACTGTCCCATAACTATGCATATCCAGAGGCATCACGTACTATGTTTTACCCACACAAGAGATACAGCTGATTCTCCAGGTGGCACAGCTTTTGAGTCTATGGTCGGGCGATGGTCGGAAGATAACTTGTAGAGCTTCATCCCACCTCCGACACGATATCCCGATTTTATGCAATGCAAGCCATGACAGTCCACCAAAATATCAAGTCTGAAGACATATTAACTCACCCATGTCTGAGGACATATTATGCGTATGCACCAAGTGGAAAACCAATTTTGTAACCCTCTGGATATACGAATAGCGCCGGTAGTTGAGGGGGGATCCCAGAGGCCCCCACGTTTGGTTAGCGCGATCAACTCAGAACTGGTATCGTAGAACGAACGGGTCCTAGGTCGGCTCAAGCAGTTCCCAAAGGTGGTCCCTGTCGGGGCCTTATCATTAGGTGAAACCATAACCATAACCAACAACATCAGATTAATTATCTTATCACCAACCATATCCGAGTATCATGTTCCACATGTATGAGAGCGGTACTAAGCATGCCTACGACTCGCAAGGACAAAGCTAGCTAATCAAACAAGGTAATTGGATAACCAAGGCAATATAGTGGAGCAGATAAATAAAGGGATGGTACTATAGCATCGATAATAAAGATAGCAATAGATCAAAAGAAGGAAGTAAAGGCTATAAATGCAAAATGGGTAGAAGGGGGAGAATGCTCTCCTATGAGACAAAGTCGGAAAACTGGAGGCTTATCGTATCTCGCACCAACTCAACGGCCTATCCGACAAGAAGCAAAGCACTAGAAAGAAACATCGGATGCACTATTTAATACTACTGCAAAAGATCGGGCATGATGCAAGCATGATGTATGACATGGCAAAGGTGCGATGCAATTAGACAATATTAAACGGAACCGGGGTCCCGACAATTAATTAGGTGGTTTATGTTGTCTAGATACCCCACAATTTAAATGTTGTCTTAACATAGAAAAATATTATACCGATTTGCTATATGAATTTAAATGGAGCCAGTAAGACTAGATTTGCCCACATATGGCCTTCATGTTTAATTATGAGGTGAATCGTCAAAATAACCCCAAACAATCACAAGATGTATGCAAGCGTGACAATTTAAATGCAACAAGGTATATATTATGTATTATAAAAATATGGGGCTCGGAAAGGGGTCATACATCGGATCGACAATCTTGGAGGTTCGGGGAGGGTTCGACAAGGATCGGTCTTCGGATCCTGGATCGGGAACTCCAGAATCGGTCTGGAACTCCAGAATCGGTCTTCGGACGCCGAGAACAGGGCCTTCGGGTTCCGTGATGGGGAACTTGGACAGCGAAGTGTGCACGGTATTAGGAGATCTTGTCGGCATCGAAGACGGGTGTAGACGATGTGGGCGTCCAAAACACCACATTATCAAGGCCATACACCCACAGATTTGTTGTCAAACAGTAGCACTTCACAGACACAGAAACATGACAGCAGCAGCAGCTAGGCATTGCTGTGGTGGTGTTAAACGGTGACCGAACAAAGGAGCCGGCACACGAGCTTGCAACGGAGCAGGGCGACACGGGCCTTGGAGCCGGAGACAAACAATAGGATGAGGAACACATCGTGGGCAGGCGCCGAAGGCAGCGGAGTTTCGGGAAGGCCGTCGTGGTTGTCGAACGTGGACCAAGTCGGCGACGTGCTCCCGGGAAAAAGGACGTCGACAAACAGGAGGCCACGCCCGACAGTGGAGGAGGCGAATTGGGCTGGGGCTGGGAGCAGCGTCCATGGATACGCGCTAGGTCGGGGTAGAGGGCGGCCACAGCTGTGTAGGCCGGAGACGAGGTAGAAGGCGGCAGTAGCCGACGCAGGGTGGCGGGGCTCGAGGACGACGGCAGCTGGAGAGGAACAGGGGACGAGGTCAGCGGCGCACAGCGGCTGCACGCAGGCGAGGTCACACGGGGCGGCGCTGGATGAGGTGGGCGAGGCGAGGAGGAGGACGGCCGGTGAGGTGGGAGCTCCTGGCGGTGGGGTGTTCGCACAGAAGAGGCGGCAGGGACGACGGGATCAAGAAGTGGAGGTGGGCTCGCTGGCGGCGCGCGGAGGGAGGAAGAGGGCGACGGGATTGGGAGATGGGGGCGAGCGGGGAATCCCGTGTCGAGGCCGTGTGTGTCGCGTGCAGTACGTGTGTGGTGTTGCGTGTAGCAGGTAGCGTGCGTGGTGTGTGTTTGTGCCTGGCGTGCGTCGCGTGGGACGTGTTGGGTGGTGTCTAGTGCGTGCGTGAGTAGGCCTGGCCGGCGGCGGTTGTGTGGGATCTAGTGTAGGATTAGGGTTTGGGGCAAAAGGGGAATAGATTGTAGAGTAAAATAGATTATATGGATTTAGTTTTGGGTCAAAATTTTAGACGACCCTTTAGCCTAATTTTGTTATAAAATAAGAAAAGCTTTTGCTGCGGGAAATATTATTTGTTTTAGTTTTAAAATAAGAACAAGAGACGGGTTTAATAAAACCACATGGATATTTGGTAAAACAAAATATGGTTTGATAAAATAATTTTATGGATAAAATATGCATGATGATGTCATGCTGATGCACAAAATAAAATAACAATTAATTTCTAATTCTTAATAATTTTTCGGGCATTACAGTAGCCCTCCGTTTGATCCGTGGCGGGAGTTTCCTCCTACACGCCCAGCACTTTTCTATGTGTTATCGCACGCAAGTGAACATGAACGCACCCGGGAGCTAGGAATTGCATCTATGGACCTTCCACCACACTTGTACACGTATTGTAGGGCCACTTGCAAGTTTTCGCGTGATTCCGGTGCTCCCGCGGTCTTTCTCCACCGAAACCCTAGTCCGTGGGACCCGCAGGTCTACCCCCGTAGCATTCTCCGTATGAGGGTTCATCGATGTACTTTTTGTTGGTTTAGGTTTGTATAGGTCATATCTACATGGACAACAAAGGTTGGGACCAAGATTCCACTGGTAGCCCTCCGTTTGATCCGTGGCGGGTGTTTCCTCCTACACGCCCTACACTTTTCTATGTGTTATCACATGCAAGTGAACATGAACGCACCCGGGAGCTAGGAATTGCATCAATGGACCTTCCACCACACTTGTGCACTTATTGTAGGGCCACTTGCAAGTTTTCGTGTGATTCTGGTGCTCCGGCGGTCTTTATCCACCGAAACCCTAGTCCGTGGGACCCGTAGGTCTACCCCCGTAGCATTCTCCGTATGAGGGTTCATCGATGTACTTTTGTGTTGGTTTAGGTTTGTATAGGTCACATCTACATGTAAAACAAAGGTTGGGACCAAGATTCCGCCGGTAGCCCTCCATTTGATCCGTGGCGGGAGTTTCCTCCTACACGCCCAGCACTTTTCTATGTGTTATCGCATGCAAGTGAACATGAACGCACCCGGGAGCTCGGAATTGCATCTATGGACCTTCCACCACACTTGTACACGTATTCTAGGGCCACTTGCAAGTTTTCGCGTGATTCCGCTGCTCCGGCGATCTTTATCCACCGAAACTCTAGTTCGTGGGACCCGCAGGTCTACCCCCGTAGCATTCTCCGTACGAGGGTTCATCGATGTACTTTTTTGTTGGTTTAGGTTTGTATAAGTCATATCTACATGGAAAACAAAGGTTGGGACCAAGATTCCACCGGTAGCCCTCTGTTTGATCCGTGGCGGGAGTTTCCTCCTACACACCCAGCACTTTTCTATGTGTTATCGCATGCAAGTGAACATGAACGCACCCGGGAGCTAGGAATTGCATCTATGGACCTTCCACCACACTTGTACACGTATTATAGGGCCACTTGCAAGTTTTTGCGTGATTCCGGTGCTCCCGCGGTCTTTCTCCACCGAAACCCTAGTCCGTGGGACCCGCAGGTCTACCCCCGTAGCATTCTCCGTACGAGGGTTCATCGATGTAATTTTTGTTGGTTTAGATTTGTATAGGTCATATATACATGGACAACAAAGGTTGGGACCAAGATTCCACCGGTAGCCCTCCGTTTGATCCGTGGCGGGTGTTTCCTCCTACACGCCCAACACTTTTCTATGTGTTATCGCATGCAACTGAACATGAACGCACCCGGGAGCTAGGAATTGCATCTATGGACCTTCCACCACACTTGTGCACTTATTGTAGGGCCACTTGCAAGTTTTCGCGTGATTCCGGTGCTCCCGCGGTCTTTCTCCACTGAAACCCTAGTCCGTGGGACCCGCGGGTCTACCCCCGTAGCATTCTCCGTACGAAGGTTCATCGATGTACTTTTTTGTTGGTTTAGGTTTTTATAGGTCATATCTACATGGAAAACAAAGGTTGGGACCAAGATTCCACCGGTAGCCCTCCGTTTAATCCGTAGCGGGAGTTTCCTCCTACACGCCCAACACTTTTCTATGTGTTATCGCATGCAAGTGAACATGAACGCACCCGGGAGCTAGAAATTTCATCTATGGACCTTCCACCACACTTATGCACGTATTCTAGGGCCACTTGCAAGTTTTCGTGTGAATCCGGTGCTTCGGCGGTCTTTCTCCACCGAAACCCTAGTCCGTGGGACCCGCAGGTCTACCGCCATAGCATTCTCCGTACGAGGGTTCATCGATGTACTTTTGTGTTGGTTTAGGTTTGTATAGGTCACATCTACATGGAAAACAAAGGTTGTGTGGCATCCCGCTAAAACCACTACTAGAAAATCGCGTTGATTTTGTGCATTGCATCATCATGACCGCATGCTCATGTCATCATGCCACATTGCACTTGAACATCGCCATCATCTTGCATTTGTTCGCATAAAACTATTTTTGAAAACGCCTAGTTTTGTTTTCTAAATACTCCCGTCTTCATTCAAATTAAAACCCGGGTCTCCGGAATATTTTGTTTCGTCTGCCAATGGATTTCAAACGCCCCGTTTTAAATAATAAAATATTTATTTTATTTTTAGGGGGCAGCCAAACCGGGTCGATCCGACCTAGCTGGCCACCCCCAAAATTATCCAAACCGGTCTATCTAAACCTTTTCTACCCAATCCTATCCTACCCAGCCTCCCTCCACCTCACCCCGGACAATCGGAGCCCGCCACCTCACCAACCCCACACCCAAACCAACTCACACCACACGCTGCAACCAACCGAATGGTGCAGCAGTTAGCTGGAGGAGTGCAAAGCAAAGCGTTGTGGCGAGATCTTCAACTGAATCGGAATACATGGCTGCTTCGGAGGCTTCGCAAGAAGCGATATGGATGAAAGAGTTCATTACAGAGCTGGGTGTGGTTCCTAGTGCGCTGGACCCAATGTCTATCTACTGTGATGGCGCCATGGCCAATGCGCAAGAACCAAGGTCACACAAGAAGCTTAAGCATATCAAGCTGCGTTTTCACGCTATTCGAGAACATATCCAGGATGGGGATATAAAGATTTGCAAAGTACACACAGATCTGAATGTGGCGGATCCGTTGACTAAACCTCTCCCGAGGGCAAAACATGACCAACACCAAACTGCCATGGGTGTTCGGTATATTACCATGTAATCTAGATTAGATGACTCTAGTGCAAGTGGGAGACTGTTGGAGATATGCCCTAGAGGCAATAATAAATGTAGTTATTATTATATCTTTGTGTTTATGATAAATGTTTACATTCATGCTATAATAGTATTAACAAGGAAACATTAATACTTGTGTGATTTGTAAACTTAATTTGAAGTCCCTAGTATAGCCTCTATATTTCACTAGCTTGTTGGTTGATTAATGATTGTGGTTTCCCTATCATGAACATTGAGATGTTATCAACAACAAGATCATATCGTTAGGAGAATGATATGGTGGACATACTCCTATAGATAAGCGTAGCATAAAGATCAAGTCATTTCAATAGTTCATTGCTATATGCTTTCTGATACATAGTAACCTAATTCCTTCGACCATGAGATCATGCATATCACCTTTACCGGATGGATGCTTTGATGACATCAAACACCACACCATAACTGGGTGGCTATAAAGGTGGCATTGAGTGTTCGGAAAGTATTGGTTGAAACACATGGATCAAGAGTGGGATTTGTCCATCCATATGACGGATAGATATACTCTGGGCCCTCTCGGTGGAATGTCATCCAATTAGCTTGCAAGCATGTGACTGGGTCACAAGGGATCACATATCACGGGAACGAGAAAAGAGTACTTATCGGTAACGAGGTTGAACTAGGTATGCAGAGATACCGACGATCATAACCTCGGATAAGTAAACTATCGTGAGACAAAGGGAAATTGGTATCGTATGTAAGTGGTTCATTCGATCGCAAAGTAATCGTAGAAATATGTGGGA
This sequence comes from Avena atlantica, assembly GCA_910589765.1. Classification (NCBI taxonomy): domain Eukaryota; kingdom Viridiplantae; phylum Streptophyta; class Magnoliopsida; order Poales; family Poaceae; genus Avena; species Avena atlantica. Next base: position 31,398,425 of record OU342733.1, read on the forward strand.
GCCATATGAATTTCCAGATTCCTCTATTGGTTATTGTTCGGAGAAGTGTCTCGATCATGTCCGCATAATTCACGAACCGTAGGGAGACACACTTAAGGATTCGACGTTGTTTTGAGTAGTTATGGTATTATGAGAAAGAGACCGAATGTTGTTCGGAGTCTCGGATGGGATCCGGGATATCACGAGGTGATCCGGAATGGTCCGGAGAATAAGATTCATATAAGGAAAGTCCCGTTTCGGAGTTCGGGAATGATTCCGGTGTTTTCATCGGGAATATTCTAGAAGGTTCCGGATTGTCCGGCACTCCGGGGGGGAGGGTACATGAATGTGTCATTGAATGATTGCATCATGTACTAAGTGTTCTTGCTGTTCCAAAACTGAAAAGTCAAACTGCCAATTTGAAAGTCAAACGGCTAAAACAGGAAACTGTGGGAAACAGGAAACTGTGGGAAACAAGCAAGAGGAGGTTGAAACCAACTTGGAGGAGGAATCCCTCTCCTCCAAGCCGGCGGCCCACCTAGGACGAGTTGGGGAGGGACTCCCCTCCCTCCCCTGGCGCGCCGGCCCCTCCACCTATAAAAGGAGGGGCAGGGCCTCCTCCTCTAGACACACAAGTTCCTATCCTCTAATCTCCGGTTTAGAGCCGTTTTGGTTTAGAGCTTCTAATTGCTTTAGCCTGCGGTTTAGAGCCTTCTAATTGGTGTGTCTAATCCCTAGACCACTAATAGCCCTCTCTCATACTCCACCATACTCGCTCCGGCTTAAGGCGAAGCCCTGCGGGATTTCCCCTCTACTTCCGGTACCACGCCGTTGTGCTGCCGGAATCGCGAGGAGAGTGCTACAACCTCCGATGCCTGCTGGAACAAGGGAGAGGAAGGTCTTCGTCGAGTACCGAACGTTTGACCGACTGCGGAAGCGCTGCCGGAACGCAGCACCGGAAGGATCGTCTACACGATCTTGAGATCGGAAAGAGTACAACTACATCACCCACGAGAATCCGCTCTCGTTAAATACTTTGGAATCTTCGAGGGTAAGTTATTCCATCGACTCGTTGCTACAATCTAGTAGATTGATCTTAGCTTGTTTGTTTGTATGCGATAGAAATTTTTTGTTTTCCATGCTACGAACCCCTGCAGCTCCTCCCCGTCCCACCCGCTCTCTCTCATCCCGCGTCGGCTGTACGTGAGGCTGGCCCCACCACGACCCCCATCGCTCTCCCTCCCCCGCGACCCCCACCCCTGTCGCCTTCCTCACCTTCTGCCTGCCTCCATCCGGAGCGCTGTCGCCGCCAGATGTAACCTCGCCTCCCTCTCGCCTTCCGCGCGCCCCTACAGCCAGAGGCCTCGCCGCCTGGCTTATTCCTTCCACCCTTCCTTCCCATCTTCCTTCGCTATCGGGGCTCCTCCCACCTTCCGGCGACCCAAGCCACCATCGACGGTCGCCCTTCTACAAGCTCCTTCCCCGGTCGCTGCCGAGCCCGGCCTCGCCTGGGCCACGCGGGCCTCCACGACCTCCTCTGTCTCCGAAACCTCCCCGCGCCCGGCCGCCACCGCGAGCGGGCCCCGGCCGTGCCACTGCTTCTCTGCCTCGCGAGCGCCCGTCGCGCGCGTCTCTGAGGCCTCCTGCTCGTGGCCGCATCCACCGTTGTCGTCCTCTTCCCGGCGCGAGCACTCCCTCGCCTCCGTCACGACTCGCCTCCACCACCACCGCTCGGGGCCACCCCTCCCCTCCCTGCGCGCTCTGCCCGCCACCGACCAGTAGGCCGCCGCCGCTGCTGGCCTTGCCCCGTCGCCCGGCCGCCTCTGCACGCCTCCCCTGCCGCCAAGCCCGGCCGCGGCACCTCCCAGGCCCCGCCACCGCGGCCCTGTCTCCTCTGCCCGGCCCGTCGAGTTCCTGTTCCCGGCGACTCTCGCGACGAGCCTGCCATCTGGAAGCTCGGCGAACCCGGTGGCGTCCGTCCGTTGTTGCCGTTTCTGGTTGAGCCCTGGCGTTTGAGTTTGGAGTGTGCGGTGATGTAATGGGTTTCATGAGCTGTGGGCATGGAGATGTTTGTGATGTCGATCAGGACTTTGATGTGAGCAAGTACCAGATGGTCAATGTTATCCTGATGTTCCGATGCCCCCTCGACTACTTCTGCTAGGGGAATCGAAGATATGCGTTAAGTGCCTCGTCGCTAAGAACCTTTGATATCCAGACCATCGACGCCGCACCCGAGTCCGGCACCGACACCCGAGGACTCCAATAAATGATGCCAAGCCCTACATCTTGGATCCGCCAGGCGAGACCTCGGAGGCCATCGGTCAAGTTCGCCACCGACAAAGGACGGACCGACAAGGTCTTCTACATGGACACCGAGTACTTCTTCCCGGCTCTGAGCAAAGTTCGCCATCGACAATTGAAGCCGGCACCCTCCAAGATCTTCTCCCCGATACGGCAAGTTCTCCATCCCGGTTACGCCAAGTTCGTCGAGAACCCGGACGCCAAGGTCGCCGATGCGAATACGACAAGTACTTCATCCCGAACGCCATGACCGTCGACATGACCCGAAGACCACGGATGCGCCAAGATCTACTCTGTTATCCAAGAACGATCCCGCCGAGACCGAATCCCAGATCCGGACCCTGAGACCTACCCCGAACCCCTCGGAGCCCAAGTTCGCCGGACCCATGTGTGACCCCTTTCCGAGCCCTATTTTATAAAATTGTAATATAAACTCGTGCATCTTAAATTGTCATACTCGCATGCATATTGTGTGGTTTGGGGGCATTATGCCGATTCACTTCATAATTAAATATGGGGTCATATGCGGGCGAATCTAGTCTAATATTGGCCCCATTTAAATTTGTGCATCGAACCGGTGCTATCTTTTGCCATGTTAAGACAACATTTAAAATGCGGGGTATCTAAACAACTAGAACCATATATTTAATTGTCGGGACCCCCGGTTCCGCTTAATATTGCCTAATCGCATCGCATACTTGCCATGCCATGCATCATACATGCATCATGCCCGATCTTTTGCCGTAGTATTAAATAGTGCATCCGGTGTTTATTCTAGTGTTTTGCTTCTTCGCGGATAAGGCCGTTGAGTTGATGTGAGCTTCGCCCCGACCTTTGGATGAACCTTCGGCAATGTTTTTCAGGCGAGCATCTCCCCCTTCTACCTATCTTACTTTTATAGTATTTATTCCCTCATGTTGATCTATTGCTATATCTGTGTTGCGATGCTCTAGTTTTCGTACCCGTGATATCCCTTGCAGCCTTATACTGCCTTGGACACAACCTATTACCTGTTGTTTGGTAGATAGTTGGACTTGCGCGTTGTAGTCGCTTGCTCAAGTGCTGTTGCGTGTCGTCCAGTACCATAGTTGTTGGAGTATTGCCGCATGTTTATTGTTGGAGATGATCATAACTTTAATTATTGTTTAATAACTAAAATTGAAGTAGGTAAATGCAGAGGCACAGGTGGGCAATAGATGTTATTTGGTTTTTAACCGTCCACTTGTGTCCCGTAGGACCCCGAGTACTTGATACCTGTTCCTTGAATATTCGCGCTATCCACATCCGGGAGGATTATGGGACCCCCTGAGACAGAGCTTGATTCATTCTTATTTCTTGGGGCCACAAACTAGTTTGAGGTTTTATTTACTATCCTGTACTTATGCCATGCTTTACTGCTTAATTTAAATTGTGCGATGTACTGCACCTGTACTGTTTAGGATCGGGACACGATTTCGCGGTATCGACAAGCCCAGTCACACTTTCGGGTTCCCAGTCGTTTACAGCCTTCCACCCAAACCTTGAGTCCATTTCGGAGTCAGCTAACTTCGTTGCGGGTAGCTTAATGGGGTGGCCCCCTGAAATATTTCTGAATCCTGTGATTGCTTTGTCGTGAAAGCCTCGTTGGGTTTTGATTTGGTTTTTCCGAGGTTGATCGAGTGTGTGTTGCTATTTGTGCACCCCTGCAGGGTAAAACTTTCTGAAAGTCGTGTCCGCGGTTATGGACGACTTGGAGCACAGTATCTCGATCATAGACAACTATAACTAAAGTAGTGCTATAAATTTGACTTTATAATGACTAGTAATCAACTTCACTATAATGGAATGGCTAAATAAAATTTCCAACAATTGCTTGTTTGGGTTGTCGCTTGCTACCATTGTACCTGACTAGTAAGTATTGCAACTATAACGGAATGGCTAAATAAAAGTACCAACAACTGCTGGGTTTTGGGTTATCTCATGCTAATTGTATTTGACTAGTAAGTGCCGCAACTACAACGGAATGGTTAACTAAAATTGCCCACTGCTTATTATATCAGGATGACTATCTATACCTGACTAGTAATTGCTGCAACGATAACTGAATAACCAAAACTGCCAACTGCGTGAGTTCCTCGGTTGACTTCCTCGTTTGGTCTCGAGGGGGGGAATACCAGGATGGGTATGTTTGGTGGTAGTACCAGGTTGGTTCCGAATAGGTCTTTCTTATCCCTCTCTGATAGCCGACTTTTATATCGAGTCCCTATAGGTTGTTTAGTGCATGTTGCGCTGCCGCTGCAGTCCACCATACCTGTGTAGGCGAGGACCGCCGAATTCTAGCCTCGCCGTGTACTGGCCTCAGTACTGACCGCTCTCTCTTTTTCCTTTGCCCTTTGTCGGCACCCCTTTTGTTTAAGCAGGTTTTGAGATCGACGTCGTTAGCAGGGTTACCCTTCCGGCTTGGCCTGGGCAGGGTTATGGACGCCATTGGTTATTCTTCAGGGCTCTTAGCCCCATTTGCATCTTGTCCGCAGTTGGACGCTCTACCGTTTTCAAGGTGATTTGGATCTTTGTTCTGTATATCTGTATTCTTCACTCATGGAGTCGTGTTGTATATATATCTGTTATGTGGGTCCCATCGAGGACTGTTGTGTAATGTTATTACTTCGTTTTCCACCCGCACGAAAGTGCCTGGTGGGCACCTTTGAATCGTTTCTATGCGGGTTTGGCGGGAATCGCTGAAACTTGCATAGGGCCGATTCTGAGGGTGTTACAGGTTGGGACCAATATTTCACCGGTAGCCCTCTGTTTGATCCGTGGCGGGAGTTTCCTCCTACACGCCCAGCACTTTTCTATGTGTTATCGCATGCAAGTGAACATGAACGCACCCGGGAGCTAGGAATTGCATCTGTGGACCTTCCACCACACTTGTACACGTATTCTAGGGCCACTTGCAAGTTTTCACGTCATTCCGCTGCTCCGACGGTCTTTATCCACCGAAACCCTAGTCCGTGGGACCCGCAGGTCTACCCTCGTAGCATTCTCCGTACGAGGGTTCATCGATGTACTTTTTTGTTGGTTTAGGTTTGTATAGGTCATATCTACATGGAAAACAAAGGTTGGTACCAAGATTCCACCGGTAGCCCTCCGTTTGATCCGTGGCGGGAGTTTCCTCCTACACGCCCAACACTTTACTATGTGTTATCACATGCAAGTGAACATGAACGCACCAAAAGCTAGGAATTTCATCTATGGTCCTTCCACCACACTTGTACACGTATTGTAGGTCCACTTGCAAGTTTTCGTGTGATTCCGGTGCTCCCGCGGTCTTTCTCCACAGAAACCCTAGTTTGTGGGACCCGCAGGTCTACCCCCATAGCATTCTCCGTACGAGGGTTCATCAATGTACTTTTTGTTGGTTTAGGTTTGTATAGGTCATATATACATGGACAACAAAGTTTGGGACCAAGATTCCACCGGTAGCCCTCCGTTTGATTCGTGGCGGGTGTTTCCTCCTACACGCCCAACACTTTTCTATGTGTTATCGCATGCAAGTGAACATGAACGCACCCGGGAGCTAGGAATTGCATGTATGGACCTTCCACCACACTTGTACACGTATTGTAGGGCCACTTGCAAGTATTCGCGTGATTCAGGTGCTCCCGCGGTCTTTCTCCACCGAAACCCTAGTTCGTGGGACCCGCAGGTCTACCCCCGTAGCATTCTCCGTACGAGGTTTCATCGATGTACTTTTTGTTGGTTTAGGTTTGTATAGGTCATATATACATGGACAACAAAGGTTGGGACCAAGATTCTACCGGTAGCCCTCCGTTTGATCCGTGGCGGGAGTTTCCTCCCACACGCTCAGCACTTTTCTATGTGTTATCGCATGCAAGTGAACATGAACGCACCCGGGAGCTAGGAATTGCATCTATGGACCTTCCACCACACTTGTGCACTTATTGTAGGGCCACTTGCAAGTTTTCGCGTGATTCCGCTGCTCCGGCGGTCTTTATCCACCGAAACCCTAGTCCATGGGACCCGCAGGTCTACCCCCGAAGCATTCTCCGTATGAGGGTTCATCGATATACTTTTTTATTGGTTTAGGTTTGTATAGGTCATATCTACATGTAAAACAAAGGTTGAGACCAAGATTCCACCGGTAGCCCTCCGTTTGATCCGTGGCGGGAGTTTCCTCCTACACGCCTAGCACTTTTCTATGTGTTATCGCATGCAAGTGAGCATGAACGCACCCGGGAGCTAGGAATTGCATCTATGGACCTTCCACCACACTTGTACACGTATTCTAGGGCCACTTGCAAGTTTTCGCGTGATTCCGCTGCTCCGGCGGTCTTTATCCATCGAAACCCTAGTCCATGGGACCCGCAGGTCTACCCCCGAAGCATTCTCCGTATGAGGATTCATCGATATAATTTTTTATTTGTTTAGGTTTGTATAGGTCATATCTACATGTAAAACAAAGGTTGGGACCAAGATTCCACAGGTAGCCCTCCATTTGATCCGTGGCGGGTGTTTCCTCCTACACGCCCAACACTTTTCTATGTGTTATCGCATGCAAGTGAACATGAACGCACCCGAGAGCTAGGAATTGCATCTATGGACCTTCCACCACACTTATACACTTATTGTAGGGCCACTTGCAAGTTTTCGCGTGAATCTCCTCGTCGTAGGGCCTGCCAGGTGTGCTATGCTACTAGCAACGGTGAGAGGAATCCCCTCGGCGTAGGTCCTGCCAGGTGTGCTATGCTGCTAGCAACGCTGAGAGGAATCCCCTCGACGTAGGTCCTGCCAGGTGTGCTATGCTGCTAGCAACGGTGAGAGGAACCCCTCGGCGTAGGTCCTGCCAGGTGTGCTATATATGCTGCTAGCAACGCTGAGAGGAATCCCCTCGGCATAGGTCCTGCCAAGTGTGCTATGCTGCTAGCAACGGTGAGAGGAACCCCTCGGCGTAGGTCCTGCCAGGTGTTCTATGCTGCTAGAAACGCTGAGAGGAATCCCCTCGGCACAGGTCCTGCCAGGTGTGCTTTCCCGCTAGCTTGCTAATAGCAATGCCGAGGAATTGCATCTATGGACCTTCCACCACACTTGTGCACTTATTGTAGGGCCACTTGCAAGTTTTCGCGTGATTCCGGTGCTCCCGCGGTCTTTCTCCACTGAAACCCTAGTCCGTGGGACCCGCAGGTCTACCCCCGTAGCATTCTCCGTACGAAGGTTCATCGATGTACTTTTTTGTTGGTTTAGGTTTTTATAGGTCATATCTACATGGAAAACAAAGGTTGGGACCAAGATTCCACCGGTAGCCCTCCGTTTAATCCGTAGCGGGAGTTTCCTCCTACACGCCCAACACTTTTCTATGTGTTATCGCATGCAAGTGAACATGAACGCACCCGGGAGCTAGAAATTGCATCTATGGACCTTCCACCACACTTGTGCACGTATTCTAGGGCCACTTGCAAGTTTTCGCGTGAATCCGGTGCTTCAGCGGTCTTTCTCCACCGAAACCCTAGTCCGTGGGACCCGCAGGTCTACCCCCGTAGCATTCTCCGTACGAGGGTTCATCGATGTACTTTTGTGTTGGTTTAGGTTTGTATAGGTCACATCTACATGAAAAACAAAGGTTGGGACCAATATTTCACCGGTAGCCCTTCGTTTGATCCGTGGCGGCAGTTTCCTCCTACACGCCCAGCACTTTTCTATGTGTTATCGCATGCAAGTGAGCATGAACGCACGCGGGAGCTAGGAATTGCATCCATGGACCTTCCACCACACTTGTACACGTATTCTAGGGCCACTTGCAAGTTTTCGCGTGATTCCGCTGCTCCGTCGGTCTTTATCCACCGAAACCCTAGTCCGTGGGACCCGCAGGTCTACCCCCATAGCATTTTCCGTACGAGGGTTCATCGATGTACTTTTTTGTTGGTTTAGGTTTGTATAGGTCATATCTACATGGAAAACAAAGGTTGGGACCAAGATTCCACCGGTAGCCCTTCGTTTGATCCGTGGCGGGAGTTTCCTCCTACACGCCCAGCACTTTTCTATGTGTTATCGCATGCAAGTGAACATGAACGCACCCGGGATCTAGGAATTGCATCTATGGACCTTCCACCACACCTGTACACGTATTATAGGGCCACTTGCAAGTTTTCACGTGATTCCGGTGCTCCCGCGGTCTTTCTCCACCGAAACCCTAGTTTGTGGGACCCGCAGGTCTACCCCCGTAGCATTCTTCGTACGAGGGTTCATCGATGTACTTTTTGTTGGTTTAGGTTTGTATAGGTCTACATGGACAACAAAGTCTGGGACCAAGATTCCACCGGTAGCCCTCCGTTTGATCCGTGGCGGGTGTTTCCTCCTACACGCCCAACACTTTTCTATGTGTTATCGCATGCAAGTGAACATGAACGCACCCGGGAGCTAGGAATTGCATCTATGGACCTTCTACCACACTTGTACACGTATTGTAGGGCCACTTGCAAGTTTTCGCGTGATTCAGGTGCTCCCGCGGTCTTTCTCCACCGAAACCCTAGTTCGTGGGCCCACAGGTCTACCCCCATAGCATTCTCCGTACGAGGGTTTATCGATGTACTTTTTATTGGTTTAGGTTTGTATAGGTCATATCTACATGGACAACAAAGGTTGGGACCAAGATTCTACCGTTAGCCCTCCATTTGATCCGTGGCGGGAGTTTGCTCCTACACGCCCAGCACTTTTCTATGTGTTATCGCATGCAAGTGAACATGAACGCACCCGGGAGCTAGGAATTGCATCTATGGACCTTCCACCACACTTGTGCACGTATTCTAGGGCCACTTGCAAGTTTTCGCGTGATTCCGGTGCTCCCGCGGTCTTTCACCACCGAAACCCTAGTCCGTGGGACCCGCAGGTCTACCCCCGTAGCATTCTCCGTACGAGGGTTCATCGATGTAATTTTTGTTGGTTTAGGTTTGTATAGGTCATATATACATGGACAACAAAGGTTGGGACCAAGATTCCACCGGTAGCCCTCCGTTTGATCCGTGGCGGGTGTTTCCTCCTACACGCCCAACACTTTTCTATGTGTTATCGCATGCAACTGAACATGAACGCACCCGGGAGCTAGGAATTGCATCTGTGGACCTTCCACCACACTTGTACACGTATTCTAGGGCCACTTGCAAGTTTTCACGTCATTCCGCTGCTCCGACGGTCTTTATCCACCGAAACCCTAGTCCGTGGGACCCGCAGGTCTACCCTCGTAGCATTCTCCGTACGAGGGTTCATCGATGTACTTTTTTGTTGGTTTAGGTTTGTATAGGTCATATCTACATGGAAAACAAAGGTTGGTACCAAGATTCCACCGGTAGCCCTCCGTTTGATCCGTGGCGGGAGTTTCCTCCTACACGCCCAACACTTTACTATGTGTTATCGCATGCAAGTGAACATGAACGCACCAAAAGCTAGGAATTTCATCTATGGTCCTTCCACCACACTTGTACACGTATTGTAGGTCCACTTGCAAGTTTTCGTGTGATTCCGGTGCTCCCGCGGTCTTTCTCCACAGAAACCCTAGTTTGTGGGACCCGCAGGTCTACCCCCATAGCATTCTCCGTACGAGGGTTCATCAATGTACTTTTTGTTGGTTTAGGTTTGTATAGGTCATATATACATGGACAACAAAGTTTGGGACCAAGATTCCACCGGTAGCCCTCCGTTTGATTCGTGGCGGGTGTTTCCTCCTACACGCCCAACACTTTTCTATGTGTTATCGCATGCAAGTGAACATGAACGCACCCGGGAGCTAGGAATTGCATGTATGGACCTTCCACCACACTTGTACACGTATTGTAGGGCCACTTGCAAGTATTCGCGTGATTCAGGTGCTCCCGCGGTCTTTCTCCACCGAAACCCTAGTTCGTGGGACCCGCAGGTCTACCCCCGTAGCATTCTCCGTACGAGGTTTCATCGATGTACTTTTTGTTGGTTTAGGTTTGTATAGGTCATATATACATGGACAACAAAGGTTGGGACCAAGATTCTACCGGTAGCCCTCCGTTTGATCCGTGGCGGGAGTTTCCTCCCACACGCTCAGCACTTTTCTATGTGTTATCGCATGCAAGTGAACATGAACGCACCCGGGAGCTAGGAATTGCATCTATGGACCTTCCACCACACTTGTGCACTTATTGTAGGGCCACTTGCAAGTTTTCGCGTGATTCCGCTGCTCCGGCGGTCTTTATCCACCGAAACCCTAGTCCATGGGACCCGCAGGTCTACCCCCGAAGCATTCTCCGTATGAGGGTTCATCGATATACTTTTTTATTGGTTTAGGTTTGTATAGGTCATATCTACATGTAAAACAAAGGTTGAGACCAAGATTCCACCGGTAGCCCTCCGTTTGATCCGTGGCGGGAGTTTCCTCCTACACGCCTAGCACTTTTCTATGTGTTATCGCATGCAAGTGAGCATGAACGCACCCGGGAGCTAGGAATTGCATCTATGGACCTTCCACCACACTTGTACACGTATTCTAGGGCCACTTGCAAGTTTTCGCGTGATTCCGCTGCTCCGGCGGTCTTTATCCATCGAAACCCTAGTCCATGGGACCCGCAGGTCTACCCCCGAAGCATTCTCCGTATGAGGATTCATCGATATAATTTTTTATTTGTTTAGGTTTGTATAGGTCATATCTACATGTAAAACAAAGGTTGGGACCAAGATTCCACAGGTAGCCCTCCATTTGATCCGTGGCGGGTGTTTCCTCCTACACGCCCAACACTTTTCTATGTGTTATCGCATGCAAGTGAACATGAACGCACCCGAGAGCTAGGAATTGCATCTATGGACCTTCCACCACACTTATACACTTATTGTAGGGCCACTTGCAAGTTTTCGCGTGAATCTCCTCGTCGTAGGGCCTGCCAGGTGTGCTATGCTACTAGCAACGGTGAGAGGAATCCCCTCGGCGTAGGTCCTGCCAGGTGTGCTATGCTGCTAGCAACGCTGAGAGGAATCCCCTCGACGTATGTCCTGCCAGGTGTGCTATGCTGCTAGCAACGGTGAGAGGAACCCCTCGGCGTAGGTCCTGCCAGGTGTGCTATATATGCTGCTAGCAACGCTGAGAGGAATCCCCTCGGCATAGGTCCTGCCAAGTGTGCTATGCTGCTAGCAACGGTGAGAGGAACCCCTCGGCGTAGGTCCTGCCAGGTGTTCTATGCTGCTAGAAACGCTGAGAGGAATCCCCTCGGCACAGGTCCTGCCAGGTGTGCTTTCCCGCTAGCTTGCTAATAGCAATGCCGAGGAATTGCATCTATGGACCTTCCACCACACTTGTGCACTTATTGTAGGGCCACTTGCAAGTTTTCGCGTGATTCCGGTGCTCCCGCGGAATTTCTCCACTGAAACCCTAGTCCGTGGGACCCGCAGGTCTACCCCCGTAGCATTCTCCGTACGAAGGTTCATCGATGTACTTTTTTATTGGTTTAGGTTTTTATAGGTCATATCTACATGGAAAACAAAGGTTGGGACCAAGATTCCACCGGTAGCCCTCCGTTTAATCCGTAGCGGGAGTTTCCTCCTACACGCCCAACACTTTTCTATGTGTTATCGCATGCAAGTGAACATGAACGCACCCGGGAGCTAGAAATTGCATCTATGGACCTTCCACCACACTTGTGCACGTATTCTAGGGCCACTTGCAAGTTTTCGCGTGAATCCGGTGCTTCAGCGGTCTTTCTCCACCGAAACCCTAGTCCGTGGGACCCGCAGGTCTACCCCCGTAGCATTCTCCGTACGAGGGTTCATCGATGTACTTTTGTGTTGGTTTAGGTTTGTATAGGTCACATCTACATGAAAAACAAAGGTTGGGACCAATATTTCACCGGTAGCCCTTCGTTTGATCCGTGGCGGCAGTTTCCTCCTACACGCCCAGCACTTTTCTATGTGTTATCGCATGCAAGTGAGCATGAACGCACGCGGGAGCTAGGAATTGCATCCATGGACCTTCCACCACACTTGTACACGTATTCTAGGGCCACTTGCAAGTTTTCGCGTGATTCCGCTGCTCCGTCGGTCTTTATCCACCGAAACCCTAGTCCGTGGGACCCGCAGGTCTACCCCCATAGCATTTTCCGTACGAGGGTTCATCGATGTACTTTTTTGTTGGTTTAGGTTTGTATAGGTCATATCTACATGGAAAACAAAGGTTGGGACCAAGATTCCACCGGTAGCCCTTCGTTTGATCCGTGGCGGGAGTTTCCTCCTACACGCCCAGCACTTTTCTATGTGTTATCGCATGCAAGTGAACATGAACGCACCCGGGATCTAGGAATTGCATCTATGGACCTTCCACCACACCTGTACACGTATTATAGGGCCACTTGCAAGTTTTCACGTGATTCCGGTGCTCCCGCGGTCTTTCTCCACCGAAACCCTAGTTTGTGGGACCCGCAGGTCTACCCCCGTAGCATTCTTCGTACGAGGGTTCATCGATGTACTTTTTGTTGGTTTAGGTTTGTATAGGTCTACATGGACAACAAAGTCTGGGACCAAGATTCCACCGGTAGCCCTCCGTTTGATCCGTGGCGGGTGTTTCCTCCTACACGCCCAACACTTTTCTATGTGTTATCGCATGCAAGTGAACATGAACGCACCCGGGAGCTAGGAATTGCATCTATGGACCTTCTACCACACTTGTACACGTATTGTAGGGCCACTTGCAAGTTTTCGCGTGATTCAGGTGCTCCCGCGGTCTTTCTCCACCGAAACCCTAGTTCGTGGGCCCACAGGTCTACCCCCATAGCATTCTCCGTACGAGGGTTTATCGATGTACTTTTTATTGGTTTAGGTTTGTATAGGTCATATCTACATGGACAACAAAGGTTGGGACCAAGATTCTACCGTTAGCCCTCCATTTGATCCGTCGCGGGAGTTTGCTCCTACACGCCCAGCACTTTTCTATGTGTTATCGCATGCAAGTGAACATGAACGCACCCGGGAGCTAGGAATTGCATCTATGGACCTTCCACCACACTTGTGCACGTATTCTAGGGCCACTTGCAAGTTTTCGCGTGATTCCGGTGCTCCCGCGGTCTTTCACCACCGAAACCCTAGTCCGTGGGACCCGCAGGTCTACCCCCGTAGCATTCTCCGTACGAGGGTTCATCGATGTAATTTTTGTTGGTTTAGGTTTGTATAGGTCATATATACATGGACAACAAAGGTTGGGACCAAGATTCCACCGGTAGCCCTCCGTTTGATCCGTGGCGGGTGTTTCCTCCTACACGCCCAACACTTTTCTATGTGTTATCGCATGCAACTGAACATGAACGCACCCGGGAGCTAGGAATTGCATCTATGGACCTTCCACCACACTTGTACACGTATTGTAGGGCCACTTGCAAGTTTTCGCGTGATTCAGGTGCTCCCGCGGTCTTTCTCCACCGAAACCCTAGTTCGTGGGACCTGCAGGTCTACCCCCGTAGCATTCTCCGTACGAGGTTTCATCGATGTACTTTTTGTTGGTTTAGGTTTGTATATGTCATATATACATGGACAACAAAGGTTGGGACCAAGATTCTACCGGTAGCCCTCCGTTTGATCCGTGGCGGGAGTTTCCTCCCACACGCTCAGCACTTTTCTATGTGTTATCGCATGCAAGTGAACATGAACGCACCCGGGAGCTAGGAATTGCATCTATGGACCTTCCACCACACTTGTGCACTTATTGTAGGGCCAGTTGCAAGTTTTCGGGTGATTCCGCTGCTCTGGCGGTCTTTATCCACCGAAACCCTAGTCCATGGGACCCGTAGGTCTACCCCCGAAACATTCTCCGTATGAGGGTTCATCGATATACTTTTTTATTGGTTTAGGTTTGTATAGGTCATATCTACATGTAAAACAAAGGTTGGGACCAAGATTCCACCGGTAGCCCTCCGTTTGATCCGTGGCGGGAGTTTCCTCCTACACGCCCAGCACTTTTCTATGTGTTATCGCATGCAAGTGAGCATGAACGCACCCGGGAGCCAGGAATTGCATCTATGGACCTTCCACCACACTTGTACACATATTCTAGGGCCACTTGCAAGTTTTCGCGTGATTCCGCTGCTCCGGCGGTCTTTATCCATCGAAACCCTAGTCCATGGGACCCGCAGGTCTACCCCCGAAGCATTCTCCATATGAGGATTCATCGATATAATTTTTTATTGTTTTAGGTTTGTATAGGTCATATCTACATGTAAAACAAAGGTTGGGACCAAGATTCCACAGGTAGCCCTCCATTTGATCCGTGGCGGGTGTTTCCTCCTACACGCCCAACACTTTTCTATGTGTTATTGCATGCAAGTGAACATGAACGCACCCGAGAGCTAGGAATTGCATCTATGGACCGTCCACCACACTTATACACTTATTGTAGGGCCACTTGCAAGTTTTCGCGTGAATCTCCTCGTCGTAGGGCCTGCCAGGTGTGCTATGCTACTAGCAACGGTGAGAGGAATCCCCTCGGCGTAGGTCCTGCCAGGTGTGCTATGCTGCTAGCAACGCTGAGAGGAATCCCCTCGACGTAGGTCCTGCCAGGTGTGCTATGCTGCTAGCAATGGTGAGAGGAACCCCTCGGCGTAGGTCCTGCCACGTGTGCTATATATGCTGCTAGCAACGCTGAGAGGAATCCCCTCGGCATAGGTCCTGCCAAGTGTGCTATGCTGCTAGCAACGGTGAGAGGAACCCCTCGGCGTAGGTCCTGCCAGGTGTTCTATGCTGCTAGAAACGCTGAGAGGAATCCCCTCGGTACAGGTCCTGCCAGGTGTGCTTTCCCGCTAGCTTGCTAATAGCAATGCCGAGGAATTGCATCTATGGACCTTCCACCACACTTGTGCACTTATTGTAGGGCCACTTGCAAGTTTTCGCGTGATTCCGGTGCTCCCGCGGTCTTTCTCCACTGAAACCCTAGTCCGTGGGACCCGCAGGTCTACCCCCGTAGCATTCTCCGTACGAAGGTTCATCGATGTACTTTTTTGTTGGTTTAGGTTTTTATAGGTCATATCTACATGGAAAACAAAGGTTGGGACCAATATTCCACCGGTAGCCCTCCGTTTAATCCGTAGCGGGAGTTTCCTCCTACACGCCCAACACTTTTCTATGTGTTATCGCATGCAAGTGAACATGAACGCACCCGGGAGCTTGAAATTGCATCTATGGACCTTCCACCACACTTGTGCACGTATTCTAGGGCCACTTGCAAGTTTTCGCGTGAATCCGGTGCTTCAGCGGTCTTTCTCCACCGAAACCCTAGTCCGTGGGACCCGCATGTCTACCCCCGTAGCATTCTTCGTACGAGGGTTCATCGATGTACTTTTGTGTTGGTTTAGGTTTGTATAGGTCACATCTACATGAAAAACAAAGGTTGGGACCAATATTTCACCGGTAGCCCTTCGTTTGATCCGTGGCGGCAGTTTCCTCCTACACGCCCAGCACTTTTCTATGTGTTATCGCATGCAAGTGAGCATGAACGCACGCGGGAGCTAGGAATTGCATCCATGGACCTTCCACCACACTTGTACACGTATTCTAGGGCCACTTGCAAGTTTTCGCGTGATTCCGCTGCTCCGTCGGTCTTTATCCACCGAAACCCTAGTCCGTGGGACCCGCAGGTCTACCCCCATAGCATTTTCCGTACGAGGGTTCATCGATGTACCTTTTTGTTGGTTTAGGTTTGTATAGGTCATATCTACATGGAAAACAAAGGTTGGGACCAAGATTCCACCGGTAGCCCTTCGTTTGATCCGTGGCGGGAGTTTCCTCCTACACGCCCAGCACTTTTCTATGTGTTATCGCATGCAAGTGAACATGAACGCACCCGGGATATAGGAATTGCATCTATGGACCTTCCACCACACCTGTACACGTATTATAGGGCCACTTGCAAGTTTTCACGTGATTCCGGTGCTCCCGCGGTCTTTCTCCACCGAAACCCTAGTTTGTGGGACCCGCAGGTCTACCCCCGTAGCATTCTCCGTACGAGGGTTCATCGATGTACTTTTTGTTGGTTTAGGCTTGTATAGGTCTACATGGACAACAAAGTCTGGGACCAAGATTCCACCGGTAGCCCTCCGTTTGATCCGTGGCGGGTGTTTCCTCCTACACACCCAACACTTTTCTATGTGTTATCGCATGCAAGTGAACATGAACGCACCCGGGAGCTAGGAATTGCATCTATGGACCTTCCACCACACTTGTACACGTATTGTAGGGCCACTTGCAAGTTTTCGCGTGATTCAGGTGCTCCCGCGGTCTTTCTCCACCGAAACCCTAGTTCGTGGGACCCACAGGTCTACCCCCATAGCATTCTCCGTACGAGGGTTTATCGATGTACTTTTTGTTGGTTTAGGTTTGTATAGGTCATATCTACATGGACAACAAAGGTTGGGACCAAGATTCTACCGTGAGCCCTCCATTTGATCCGTGGCGGGAGTTTCCTCCTACACGCCCAGCACTTTTCTATGTGTTATCGCATGCAAGTGAACATGAACGCACCTGGGAGCTAGGAATTGCATCTATGGACCTTCCACTACACTTGTGCACGTATTCTAGGGCCACTTGCAAGTTTTCGCGTGATTCCGGTGCTCCCGCGGTCTTTCTCCACCGAAACCCTAGTCCGTGGGACCCGCAGGTCTACCCCCGTAGCATTCTCCGTACGAGGGTTCATCGATGTAATTTTTGTTGGTTTAGGTTTGTATAGGTCATATATACATGGACAACAAAGGTTGGGACCAAGATTCCACCGGTAGCCCTCCGTTTGATCCGTGGCGGGTGTTTCCTCCTACACGCCCAACACTTTTCTATGTGTTATCGCATGCAACTGAACATGAACGCACCCGGGAGCTAGGAATTGCATCTATGGACCTTCCACCACACTTGTGCACTTATTGTAGGGCCACTTGCAAGTTTTCCCGTGATTCCGGTGCTCCCGCGGTCTTTCTCCACCGAAACCCTAGTCCGTGGGACCCGCAGGTCTACCCCCGTAGCATTCTCCGTACGAAGGTTCATCGATGTACTTTTTTGTTGGTTTAGGTTTTTATAGGTCATATCTACATGGAAAACAAAGGTTGGGACCAAGATTCCACCGGTAGCCCTCCGTTTAATCCGTAGCGGGAGTTTCCTCCTACACTCCCAACACTTTTCTATGTGTTATCACATGCAAGTGAACATGAACGCACCCGGGAGCTAGAAATTTCATCTATGGACCTTCCACCACACTTGTGCACGTATTCTAGGGCCACTTGCAAGTTTTCGTGTGAATCCGGTGCTTCGGCGGTCTTTCTCCACCGAAACCCTAGTCTGTGGGACCCGCAGGTCTACCGCCGTAGCATTCTCCGTACGAGGGTTCATTGATGTACTTTTGTGTTGGTTTAGGTTTGTATAGGTCACATATACATGGAAAACAAAGGTTGGGACCAATATTTCACCGGTAGCCCTCCGTTTGATCCGTGGCGGGAGTTTCCTCCTACACGCCCAACACTTTTCAATGTGTTATCGCATGCAAGTGAACATGAACGCACCCGGGAGCTAGGAATTGTATCTGTGGACCTTCCACCACACTTGTACACGTATTCTAGGGCCACTTGCAAGTTTTCACGTCATTCCGCTGCTCCGGCGGTCTTTATCCACCGAAACCCTAGTCCGTGGGACCCGCAGGTCTACCCCCGTAGCATTCTCCGTACGAGGGTTCATCGATGTACTTTTTTGTTGGTTTAGGTTTGTATAGGTCATATCTACATGGAAAACAAAGGTTGGGACCAAGATTCCACCGGTAGCCCTCCGTTTGATCCGTGGCGGGAGTTTCCTCCTACACGCCCAGCACTTTTCTATGTGTTATCGCATGCAAGTGAACATGAACGCACCAAAAGCTAGGAATTTCATCTATGGACCTTCCACCACACTTGTACACGTATTGTAGGGCCACTTGCAAGTTTTCGCGTGATTCCGGTGCTCCCGCGGTCTTTCTCCACCGAAACCCTAGTTTGTGGGACCCGTAGGTCTACCCCCATAGCATTCTCCGTACGAGGGTTCATCGATGTACTTTTTGTTGGTTTAGGTTTGTATAGGTCATATCTACATGGACAACAAAGTTTGGGACCAAGATTCCACCGGTAGCCCTCCGTTTGATTCGTGGCGGGTGTTTCCTCCTACACGCCCAACACTTTTCTATGTGTTATCGCATGCAAGTGAACATGAACGCACCCGGGAGCTAGGAATTTCATCTATGGACCTTCCACCACACTTGTGCACGTATTCTAGGGCCACTTGCAAGTTTTCGCGTGATTCAGGTGCTTCAGCGGTCTTTCTCCACCGAAACCCTAGTCCGTGGGACCCGCAGGTCTACCCCCGTAGCATTCTCCGTACGAGGGTTCATCGATGTACTTTTGTGTTGGTTTAGGTTTGTATAGGTCACATCTACATGAAAAACAAAGGTTGGGACCAATATTTCACCGGTAGCCCTTCGTTTGATCCGTGGCGGCAGTTTCCTCCTACACGCCCAGCACTTTTCTATGTGTTATCGCATGCAAGTGAGCATGAACGCACGCGGGAGCTAGGAATTGCATCCATGGACCTTCCACCACACTTGTACACGTATTCTAGGGCCACTTGCAAGTTTTCGCGTGATTCCGCTGCTCCGTCGGTCTTTATCCACCGAAACCCTAGTCCGTGGGACCCGCAGGTCTACCCCCATAGCATTTTCCGTACGAGGGTTCATCGATGTACTTTTTTGTTGGTTTAGGTTTGTATAGGTCATATCTACATGTAAAACAAAGGTTGGGACCAAGATTCCACCGGTAGCCCTCCGTTTGATCCGTGGCGGGAGTTTCCTCCTACACGCCCAGCACTTTTCTATGTGTTATCACATGCAAGTGAGCATGAACGCACCCGGGAGCTAGGAATTGCATGTATGGACCTTCCACCACACTTGTACACGTATTCTAGGGCCACTTACAAGTTTTCGCGTGATTCCGCTGCTCCGGCGGTCTTTATCCACTGAAACCCTAGTCCATGGGACCCGCAGGTCTACCCCCGAAGCATTCTCCGTATGAGGATTCATCGATATACTTTTTTATTGGTTTAGGTTTGTATAGGTCATATCTACATGTAAAACAAAGGTTGGGACCAAGATTCCACAGGTAGCCCTCCGTTTGATCCGTGGCGGGTGTTTCCTCCTACACGCCCAACACTTTTCTATGTGTTATCGCATGCAAGTGAACATGAACGCACCCGAGAGCTAGGAATTGCATCTATGGACCTTCCACCACACTTCTACACTTATTGTAGGGCCACTTGCAAGTTTTTGCGTGAATCTCCTCGGCGTAGGGCCTGCTAGGTGTGCTATGCTGCTAGCAACGGTGAGAGGAATCCCCTCGGCGTAGGTCCTGCCAGGTGTGCTATGCTGCTAGCAACGCTGAGAGGAATCCCCTCGGCGTAGGTCCTGCCAGGTGTGCTATGCTGCTAGCAACGGTGAGAGGAACCCCTCGGCGTAGGTCCTGCCAGGTGTGCTATATATGCTACTAGCAACGGTGAGAGGAATCCCCTCGGCATAGGTCCTGCCAGGTGTGCTATGCTGCTAGCAACGGTGAGAGGAACCCCTCGGCGTAGGTCCTGCCAGGTGTTCTATGCTGCTAGAAACGCTGAGAGGAATCCCCTCGGCATAGGTCCTACCAGGTGTGCTATGCTGCTAGCAACGCTGAGAAGAATCCCCTCGGCGTAGGTCCTGCCAGGTGTGCTATGCTGCTAGCAACGGTGAGAGGAACCCCTCGGCGTAGGTCCTGCCAGGTGTGCTATATATGCTACTAGCAACGGTGAGAGGAATCCCCTCGGCATAGGTCCTGCCAGGTGTGCTATGCTGCTAGCAACGGTGAGAGGAACCCCTCGGCGTAGGTCCTGCCAGGTGTTCTATGCTGCTAGAAACGCTGAGAGGAATCCCCTCGGCACAGGTCCTGCCAGGTGTGCTATGCTGCTAGCAACGCTGAGAAGAATCCCCTCGGCGTAGGTCCTGCCAGGTGTGCTATGCTGCTAGCAACGGTGAGAGGAACCCCTCGGCGTAGGTCCTGCCAGGTGTGCTATATATGCTACTAGCAACGGTGAGAGGAATCCCCTCGGCATAGGTCCTGCCAGGTGTGCTATGCTGCTAGCAACGGTGAGAGGAACCCCTCGGCGTAGGTCCTGCCAGGTGTTCTATGCTGCTAGAAACGCTGAGAGGAATCCCCTCGGCACAGGTCCTGCCAGGTGTGCTTCCCGCTAGCTTGCTAATAGCAATGCCGAGGGGATTCCCCTCGGTGTAGGTGTCGCAATGCTGAGCGGAATCCTCTCGGCTTTGGTTTGTGCCGTTAGTTTTCACTACACAGAGCTATGCCAATGGTAAGCGGCACTGCCATACACCGTGAATTGTCCGTCCGCAACACGGGAAGGAGACCCGTGCTCAGCTTGCGCCGATGGGACCCCTCGGCATTGCTACTTCTGCGCTGAGGGTATAGCTACGCCGAGGTTCCCTCTCGGCATTGCTCGTCTGTGCCGAAGGTTTTGCTTTGCCGACGGTATTTTTGCGGCCCACGGCACTGCGCGACCTATGCCGAGCGGCCCGACCATTTCCTCTCAGCGTTGAATTTCCCGCTCAGCATCTGCGTTCGTTCCCGTAGTGTGTGCTCCCCGTGGTATTTATAGCATGCGTATTTAGACGGGCATACACATGCGTCTGTGCATGTGTATATATATGCAGTGTATTAGAGTGTATGTCCCTGCTGTAACCAGTGTGGCCATGTTACCTTAGGTTCTTGCCTGTTACGCCATCATCCTATAGCGCGGGCGCGCACATGCAGATGCATGCTCTCCACGGAGCCATCCAAGCGTTTGGGATTTTGTTGGATACAGGAAAACAGAAGGAACGGGCTACGTACGGAGGCTCGTATACCACACACGCGCACGGGTGACAGCTAGGCACGGACAGGGACGAGGACGACACCACACACACACACGCACACACGGCTAGCTTGATTAATTAAAATGGGCGGCAAGGCATCGTTCACTTGCTCCGACCATGTACTAAAATTAAAGCATCGTCCAGGCAGACAAATTCAAGACTCGGGATTCTAGCGTTTCATTCATGGTCACGAGACTCGGCGGAGAATCGAACGGCGACGGCGTAGGGAGTGACCCCCAGGGCAGGGGCAGGAGCATGTAGTAGCTGCCAACTGCTCCCTCCGTTTGGAAATATAAGATGTTTTAGGTTTATGAAGGAAATGTATCGTGTCTTATATTTTTAAACCGAGGGAATATTTGTGATATGAACAAACTCGTTCGTAGGACACGTTTGTACTGGCTACTATAGCAGGCTAGCGCGAGTGCGCGTCGAGTTGGTTGGCACCCTTTTCACCCCTAGCCTCGATCCATCGTTCGCTCCATCCATGCTGTAGAATCACCGCCAACATGTTGCGTTACACGACTAGGAGTATACTATTACTCCTCCCACCAAATACATGTTGCCGCACAACAAAGTTTGCAATATACTACAGCAGAGTCTCGCTATTTTCCTAAATTTCTTTTTGCGATATACTATTTATTTAGGGACATTATAACCGAGGCAAAGAGAAGCTCTCTCGCGCCCTCATCATTTTTGACCGTTGGATCGCTCTTCCTTGCTGCTATTTCTGGCACCATCGGATATTTCTCAATCTCGCAGTGGTACGGAATATCCCTAGGCGAAGCTACTCTAAACGTAAAATTGGCTCGCTCTGACTAATTGGGCCTGAAAAACAAGTGAAGCCTAAGCATGGTCTGGAATATCCCTAGGTGAAGCCTAGTAAACATGTTTCTCAATCTCTTCCTTTGTACCGTCGCATGTTTCTTTTAATGTCAGGGCCCCTTTTCTCAAAAAAAAACCCAGTGAAGCCTAAGCATTGAGCGTGGATGTGTTTCAGGGAGCCATCGCGCTGCTCATTTTCTCGCTAGGCCCATACATATCCGATCCGATTCCTAATCACTAAGAATCGATATCACGGAGAAAATCTCCTAGGCGATGAGAACAGAAGCATGCGAAGGGTGTCACGCTGCGTCGTGGGTGATTAGAGCGCCGGGGGCGATTGGATTTCGTCCTCTGAATTATTCAAGTCAGGTGATGAGTAAA
The DNA here is from genome assembly GCA_910589765.1 of Avena atlantica. Lineage (NCBI taxonomy): Eukaryota > Viridiplantae > Streptophyta > Magnoliopsida > Poales > Poaceae > Avena > Avena atlantica. The sequence goes on from OU342733.1 coordinate 31,420,848, forward strand.
GCAGTGTTGTTCCTCCGCCACTAATTGCAATGGTGTGGCACTCGGTGTCGGCCGCTGGTGGAGGTGCTTGTATATAATCCCGCTCTCTACTTGGTCTCTTCCTCCAGCAATAATACCACATCCAGCATCTTCTTCACTATGTTTCCCCTTCAACCTTCCTGCTGATTTTTCCTGCCCACTTCAATCACTTATCAAGTGGTTCAGTTCAATAGGGATTAGGGGTTAACTCTAAAGCTCTTCTTCATTAGTTGCAGCCTTCAAGATCCTATCAGTCCAAGTGCTCGACATTGATTTGAGGAATTATTCATGGTTGGTTATGTTTGTTTTTGGTAGGGGAAAAAATCACAGATCGCATTGGCTACCGGCCCTCCAGGGTTGGCCCATAGGGCGGGGCAGAGGGGCGCTTGCCCAAGGCCCCTACATTCATTGCTAAAGACTAACAACACAATCACATAATTGTACCATTCCGCAAGCATCGCTCTTCTTATTTCTAATTGTTTTACTTGTTCCCATCAACATGTTTGAAGACTATTCCATCCTCTTATTGTTTAATATATCTATCTTTCTACTCATTTTTTGCACAGTCATATGTACACAAGGAGCGATTGGCAGAAATAAGTATCATGGTATATAATTTTCTCGATCAATTGGAATAAGTAGTTTTCAATGTCTTCACCATGATTTTAAAGACAGTTGAGCTATCAAATGTGCGAATCATTTAATTTGCTGTTGCATTGCAATAATATTTTTTGGAATACTTATATTGTTTTATGTGTTTCATGTGTTAACTAGTGACAGAGTTTGACCGGCATTGTTGAGAGGCCCAAGAACACTAATCATGCATAATATTTGATTAGTCTTTAAAATTTAGCATAAATATTATAGATATATATCTTTAATGTGTTTTCTAGAGTAGGGGGCAAATTTTTAACATAAATATTAGAGATATATAATTTTAAGGTGTTTTCTACAATATGGGACAAATTGTTTAGTATAAATATTGAAGATATTTAGCTTTAAGGTGTTTTTAGAGTAGGGGGCCTTTGCCCCATCCTCCTCGGCCCCAAGAAAGCTTTCCCACTTTAAAGAAAGGGTCCCTTGGCATCGTTTTGCCCTAGCCCCCCCCCCCCCCCCCCGAAATATGTGGACTAGCCATGCGACCCTTCTCTTTTGATGCCAAAGAGCAGCACGCCGCCATTCCGGCGCATTTGTGATTCCATCCTCAAATTATGTATGATGTACCCTAAGGTACCACGATGCAAATGCATCACTCCGATTATATTGTGATTTTGTTCTCTCTTGATTTCTTAATTCATAAATACCCATAAACTTCGCTTTATATAGAACTAGAGGCAGGGACCGTCAGTTCATTTTCAAGCCCGAAAGGTAATGCGCATTAGTGATGGCCAAGGTTGCTCAATAGATCTTGTAGACGATTTCTCTGCTCTAGATTGTGAAGTCCAAAAAACCGTCTTATGACATGGTTCTTGTTCTTGTTTTTGTTCTTGTTCCCGAGTATTCAGCTCCTGATCTAGCAGTCTCAATATCCATATGACAATTTTTTAGCATACCATTTGCGAGGTGGAATTTGCATTAATGAACATCAACTGAAAGCAAGCACGTTTCCGGTGGTCATTTTTTACATTTTTATTCTGAATAGGACATGTTGAAATTAATTCACTAGTTCAAGCAGTTAGGTTCAACATACTTGCGCTTTGTACAGTTTCAGTGGGTTTATAATTCCACCTTAGACATCACATTTAACTGACAAATTAATATGCTGCCAAGTTTGTATGGGGTTAAACATAGGGTAGTGTGTTGCTTCCAGAGAAAAATAAAATCCCTTGACACTGCGGAAAGTTTAATGTGAGGATATATGCCCTAGAGGCAATAATAAAAGTGGTTATTATTATATCTTTGTGTTTATGATAAATGTTTACATTCATGCTATAACAGTATTAAAAAGGAAACATTAATACTTGTGTGATTTGTAAACTAAATTAGAGTCCCTAGTAAAGCCTCTTTATAATACTAGCTTGTTGGTTAATAGATGATCGTGGTTTTCCGATCATGAGCATTGAGATGTTGTTTACAACAAGATCATATCATTAGGAGAATGGCATGATGGACATACTCCTATAGATAAGCGTAGCATTAAGATCAAGTCATTTCAATAGTTCGTTTGCTATAAGATTTCTGATACATAGTAACATAATTCCTTCGACCATGAGATCATGCTAATCACCATCACCGGAAGGATGCTTTGATGACATCAAACACCACACCGTAACTGGGTGGCTATAAAGGTGGCATTGAGTGTTTAGAAAGTATGGGTTGAAGCACATGGATCAAGAGTGGGATTTGTCCATCCATATGACAGATAGATATACTCTGGGCCCTCTCGGTGGAATGTCATCCAATTGGCTTGCAAGCATGTGACTGGCTCACAAGGGATCACATATCACGAGAACGAGAAAAGAGTACTTATCGGTAACGAGGTTGAACTAGGTATGCAAAGATACCGACGATCAAAATCTCGGTAAGTAAACTATCGTGAGACAAAGGGAAATTGGTATCGTATATAAGTGGTTCATTCGATCGCAAAGTAATCGTAGAAATATGTGGGAGCCATATGAATTTCCAGATTCCCCTATTGGTTATTGATCGGAGAAGTGTCTCGGTCATGTCCGCATAATTCACGAATCGTAGGGAGACACACTTAAGGATTCGATGTTGTTTAGTAGATATGGAATGTTAGTAGGGATACCGAATATTGTTCGGAGTCTCGGATGGGATCCGGGATATCACGGGGAGATCCGGAATGGTCCGGAAAATAAGATTCATATAAGGAAAGTCCGATTCCGGAGTTCGGGAAAGATTCCGATGTTTTCATCGGAGAGGTTCTAGAAGGTTCTAGAAGGATCACCGGTCCGGAAGGAGAATGGTCCATGAATGTGTCATGGGTAAGTGGAATGATTGGATCATATCCTAGGTCACTTGGTGTGTGCATTTGCAAGAGAGAATTAAAGCTCTAAATTGAAAGTCAAACGGGAAGTTTGAAAAGTCAAACTGGAACGGTTTCCTAGTGGGAGAGGAAACAAGTCCTTCTCTCAATCCAACTTGGGTTTGGGTTTGGATTCAAACCCACCCCTCCCAAGGCTGCCCCCCTCTCATAAATAGAGGGGGAGGGCTGCCCCAAAGCACACAAGAGACAAGACCTAGCCCCTCTCCACCCGAGCCGCCGCCGACTCGCCTCCTTGCGCCGCCCTAGCCGTCGCCTACACCTCCTCCTCCTCCCAGTCTTCTAAACCCTAGATCTCCGGGAAACCCTAATCCACCATAACTCGCACCGGCTTAGGCGAAGCCCTTCGGGATCTTCCCTCTACTTCCAACACCACGCCGTCGTGCTGCCGGAATCACAAGGGGAGAACTACAACCTCCGCTGCCAGCTGGAACAAGGGAGAGGAAGGTCGTCATCGAGTACCGAACGTGTGACCGACTGCGGAAGCGCTGGCGGAACGCAGCGCCGGAAGTATCGTATACGCGATCTTGAGATCGGCAAGTGTACGACTACATCACCCACAAGAATCTCCTCTCGTTAACCGCTTATGATTCTATTGACTCGTTGCTTCTATTGACTCGATGCTACAATCTTGTAGATAGATCTTGGCTTGTTTGTGTGCATGCGGTAGAATTTTTTTGTTTTCCATGCTACGAACCCATATATTATCTCCGTGATGTCTTGGTAGATCCTCATATCATCAAAAATCTTATGTCTGTCCGTCAACTGACCACCGATAATAATTTCTCTATGGAATATGATGAAGGGAATATGCCCGAGAGGCAATAATAAAGTGGTTATTATCGTATTCCTTATTTATGATAAATATTTATTATGCATGCTATAATTGTATTAATAGGGGAAACGTTAATACATGTGTGTTTAATGAACAAAAAGAAAGTTCCTAGTTATGCCTCTCTTATAAACTAGCTCGTTGATTAATAAGATGATCAAATGTTTCCTGATCATGGACATTGAATGTTGTTAATAACGAGGTCACAACATTGTTGGAATGATATGATAAACATTTATCCGAAGTATAGAATTACGATCAAGGTCATTGTGTTTATATTTCTATAACACCATACAAAGTAATCTTAGTCCTTAGACCATGAGATCATGTCAATCACTAACACCGGAAGAGTATCTTGCTAACATCAAACGTCACATGTAACATGGTGACTATAAAGATGGGTTCAGTGCTACGAAGCTGTTATGTTGAGGCTCATAGATCAAGAGTGGAATTTTTCCATCCCGATGACGGAGAGATATACTCTGGACCCTCTCGGTGATATCACATTAGTTAGCTTGCAAGCAAGTGATTTGATCACTAGAATGTTATATCACGGGAACAAGAAAAGAGTACATGTCGGTAACGAGATCAAACTAGATATGGAGATACCGATGATCGAATCTCGGACATGTAATATATCGCGAGACAAAGGGATTGGGTTACATGTGTATAAGGTTCACACGATCATAGAAGTCATCGTTGAATCTGTGGGAGTCAGTACGGATCTCCAGGTCCCGCTACTGATTATTGATCGGAGAGGGGTCTCGATCATGTCTACATTATTCGCAAACCGTAGGGTGACACACTTAAGGGATACCGACATCATTCATAGCAAATAATATGCCAGAGAAAGAGAAAGAAAAAGAAAAAGAAAGCGCATGAATTTATTTCACTAGATACCGAAACTGGTTTCGGGTGAAATTGCAGAAAGTGTTTCTGCATGTGAAATGAAATACTAGCAAGGGTTTATATGTGAATGTTTGTCATTAAAGTAATTGACAAAATTCTGAATAAATAAAATGAGTTTTATTTAATAAGAGTTTGCATTAAATTTGGCGAAAATTTAATGGGAATTTGAGTGGGATTTTGAGTGAAGAAAATTGAAGGGGCATTTTGTGAGTGGAGCTTCCACCCACATGAATGAGGGAGAGAAGGGGGCACCCTCCGTGGCCGGAGGCCATGCCCCCTTGGGCTGCCCCCTCCCCTATATAAGGAGCCCCTCCTCTCACTTCTCACTCACACCTCCTTGTGAAGGATCTCTCTTCCCCTCTAATATTTATCTCCCATGGTCTCGGATCAGCGAGATATATGTTCCTGGTGGCTTTTTCTGGAAGTATTTGTTGCTTCCGTTGCTTCGCTGGAGCGAGGGCACAGAGGTTGTTAGGGGTATCCGGACGTGTGTGCGATCACGAATGCACCACTGCTTTCTGGTGCTGGACTTGATGGTGCTGGACCGGCTGGACCAGATGGACTTCATCACGATCTTGAGACCGGCAAGCGTTCGACTACATCATCTACGAGTACAACCTCGTTAACGCTATTCGGTCTTCGAGGGTATGTATCTATGGATGTATATCCACCCGTTGCTTGTATCTAGTAGATAGATCTTGGTACTTAGTTCCCATCGTAGGAAATTTTTTGTTTTCTATGCTGTGAACCCTTTATTTGACCCTTTGGTTTTTCTGTGAAGGACCTTCCAATCAAGACCGAGATTCGCAGTTCCAATAGCTTGGGTCCTCTCTACTCGGTTCGGCCTTCTTCGAGTCTCTGACAAGCACACATCGTTGTTGATCACTCGATGTGGCACCGTCGTCTTGGACACCCGGGCCGGCCTGTCATAGAGTCTCTTATTCGAGCCAAAGTAGTTCCTCTAGAAAAGAATAAAGATCAATCTAGTCTGTGTCATGCTTGTCAATTAGGTCATCATGTTTGTATTCCTTTTTATTCTTCTTCTCATGTAACCACCAACGTTTTCCATCTTATTCATTGTGACTTGTGGACATCGCCTGTTGAGAGTGTTTCTAGTTTTAAGTACTATCTCGTTTGTCGCGATGATTTTACTCAATGTGCATGGGTTTATCCCCTTCGTAAGAAATCCGAAGCATTTTTCCACATGTTTGCTCTTCACGCGCTAGCCCTCACCCATTTTAATGCATGCTTAAAAGCCATCCAATGTGATAATGGTCGCCAGTTCGACAATTCTCTCCTCCACTCGTTTGTCCAAAAACATGGGATTGCACTCCGCTTTTCATGTACATATACCTCATAGCAAAACGGCAAAGATGACCGTATTATTCGAACTTTAAACAATATCATCCGCACGCTTTTGGGTTGACGACAAGCGTGTTTCGTTCAACACTCTCTATGGTTTTGATTCTTCCTATGCTGATCTTAGGGTTCTTGGTTGCTTATGCTACCCCAACATTACCGCCACCGCGCTGCACAAACTTGCGTCGCACTTTGTAGCCTGCGTGTTCCTTGCACACTGGTTCCTTGGGTACTCTTCCAACCATCGCGGATACCGTTGTCTTGATAGGTCCACCCAAAAGATCTTAGGGTTTTCTAAACTTCTTAAAAAACCAATGGATTTGTTCTGCAAAAATTGCATACCCGGAAGTTATCTACAAAAGTTTTGGTCACTGGTTTCCGTACAAACATAGCATTAAATTGAGAACCAGAAAAGTAAGTGGGGTGTTCTGCAAAATTTAAGGGACTTGAGAACCAGAGAAGCGGGGTGTTCTGCAAAATTTAAGGGACTTGAGAACCAGAGAAGTAAGAGGGGTGTTCTGCAAAATACGCACAGACACACCACAGACTCAGACATCATCAGACCATAAGCACACTATAGTACTACACAAGACACACCGTGCTCGAACACTGCCGGACAGCACGAACTCCATCATGTTCCATCACTTCTAGCCGGAGATCTGAATGGATTTCACGTCAGGCTTCTTGGCCTCCTCCTTGGGCACGGTGACCGTGAGCACGCCGTCCTCCATGGACGCCTTCACCTGCTCTGCCTTGGCGTTGTCCGGCAGCCTGAACCTGCGCAGGAACTTGCCGCTGCTGCGCTCCACCCGGTGCCAGGTGCCCGTCTTCTCCTCATGCTCCTTGCTCCTCTCGCCGCTGATCTGCAGGATGTTGCCGTCCTCCACCTCCACCTTCACCTCCTCCTTTTTCAGCCCCGGCACGTCCGCCTTGAACACGTGCGCCTCGGGGGTCTCCTTCCAGTCGACGCGCGCGCCGGCGAAGGATGCGGTCTCCGATGAACTGCGCGGGAAGAGGCTGCCGCTGCCGGTGGTACCGGAGCCGAAAGGGAAGCCGTCGAAGGGGTCGAAAATGTCGAGGGAGAAGGGGTCGAACGCGTTGCTGCGGCGGATCAGCGACATTGCCTGTCGTCGGATTCTTGGCGATTCGAGCTGTTGTCGAAAAATATCGACGGTTTGGCCGGTGTCGGAATCGGAAATTTTGATGATCGATGCTTTCTTGAATTCTGTTGTATCCTCTCAACGAGGAGTGGGGTAGAATTTATAGAAGGACAGCCCTACGCATCCCCGGAGATCTGTGCTTTTTATCCCCGGGTCTTTTTAGATTAAAATCTCGCTTTTGCTACAGAAAGTCTTGTTTTTGCTACAACTAGTCCGCTTATGCTACATGTAGCAGAAAACGGTTCGGTCTAAAAAATAAAAAAAATTAGACTGGACCTCGCCGGAGATTTCGCCGGCGACCGTGTAGCAAAAAAACATCCTAGTGTAGCAAACCAACTTTGTTGGAGATATCGCCGGAGACTTTCGTCAGAAAAAACCTCGTCGGAGACCACGTAGCAAAAGTTTTACGCTATTGTAGCAAAATCGGAGAACGGTGGTAGCAGAAAAAATATGCTAATGTAGCAGAAATCCAACCTTGCCAGAAACTTTCGCCGAGAGAGCTTGCCGATACCTCGTCGGAGATCATGTAGCAACATCTTTGCGCTATTGTAGCAAGATCATAAAATAGTTGTAGCAAAAGCACTCTGACATTGTAGCATCATTGAAGCATTTTTTCGCGGTGAAAAAAACATAAAACGGTGTAGCATTCACAGAATACCGAAATAGCAAAACAAATACGAGTGTGTAGCTAAATAAATATACAAATGTAGCAAAAAAAGAATACAGATCTGACGCAAGCCTCCACCGCCATGGTAGCAGGCCACCTTGACCTCTCTTCCCCTTGCCAGCAGCAGCATAGCCTCGTGGCGCGTGAAGGCGAGCAGGATGAAGGAGGGCGTGGGGTGGAGGAAGGCCCGCGGCGACACCCTGCCTAGGAGCACCATGCGAGCGCAGCAGAGGAGGTCACGTCGAAGAAGGACGTCGTGGAGGAACTGGCGGAGAAGGGCACGTCGGACGAGCGTGTCGCGGAGGAGCTCGCCAGACCGCACCTCAGACCCATTCCCTCCCTGCAGAAGGCGTGGAGGAGAAGGCGTCCATGGCGTACCTCTGCAAAGGACGGGCTGGGGCACGGATCTGAGGAGGGATACGGCGACAGCGAGCTGCAGGAGGGCGGCGGCGGCACGCTGCAGGAGGAAGGCGGCGGTGCGAGCTGCAGGGGGCGGCGGCAGCGTCCTGAAGGAGGGAGTACACACGACGAAGGGACATGAGAAGATAATGCTAGACAGTTTTTTTCCTGGAAAAGCTGCGTGTGAAAGAGACCCGGGAAATCAGAACGTGCGATCCCGGAAGAACTGTATCGTTTTCCTTTATAGAAGGTGAGGAAGAGTAATTTCGGGACTGAAGTTACTGGAGAATTCTCCTGTCTTGAGGAAAGAACCAAGAAGTCGCTGGATTTGACTCGTGTATTGGGCCGGCACAAGTTTGGTGCAGTATCACGAAGAAGGGCCGTGAAAACTCCAGATACTTCTGGAGCAGGCTTTGGCTAATGCCAGCATGGCAAACTGGGTCCAGCGCATTCTCAGGTTTATTTAATTTCTTTTGAATTAAAAAGTGTCCTCACACAAGCCCTTCTTTGCATAATCATGCTTCATCAACATGTAAGAGGGAACTTAAAATTTTCGAAAAAAACTGATGTTAACTTAATATTTTACATTCGACTATAGCCATTTGCACAAAACACACCCTCCTAGAGATGAAGAAATACTTCCTTTTTAGAAGACAAAGCTTATGTCAATCGACATTCCAGAGTGTAACTAGTTAATCGAAACCAACATACTCTCTTCGTTGCAAAATATAAGATGTTTTAGCTATGTGAAATAATATATAATATGTATGTTTGTTTATGTTTGAAGTGAATCTACACACTAAAAGAAGTCTAGATATATTTTTTTAAAAAATATCTTGAGGAAGTAGAAGACGAGTACTACCCAAAGTACAGTCCTAACTCAGCCATGTCCTAGCATACAGACAATGCTCTTAGCAAATACACAACCTAAAAAGGAAAAACATTATACCACCACCGATCTGCATCCATCATTTATTCCGAGCTTGTCAAATAACAGAGAAATCTGTTTTTATCACCATACCATCCTAGCTATCCCTGTCGTAGCATCATAACTACCTTCAGCCACACATTAGCTGGTGTAATCCATATGGTAGCCTGCACATTCATCATTTTGTGATGCCCATCCTGAAGGCTTAGAACATTTTTACCATTCTCATACAACCAAGGAAATAATGAACATTTTTACCACACATTAGCTCATTGATTTCCATCTCCTTAATTCATATCGCTGTCATAGCTGAATCAACAGTAACTGACTCTTTGAGGCCTCATACTGAAAAAGTGGAGAAATAACCCGCCAAAAAAATGGCGGCGCACATAGAAGGGCAAAGCATCCCTCTTACTGGAGCCGGTGCTGGGCCACGGGGGAGTAGGGGCGTGGACGGTTGTGCGTGGGCGAAAACTCCAAAACACCATGTGAAAAATCGTCCAAAAATATCAGGAGAAAAATTTGGATGAATAATCTACGGTAAGCAATTTAATACTAGTAAACATATACTCCTAGCTTCCTTGGCTATCGTGATACTCATCATAGTTAAAGAGCTCTCACTAGATTTAAGGGACCAGTAGGCTAATACCACCAACTTCCACAAAAAGTAAGTATATGCAACAACTTCAGAATGAAGGGATACATCTAGGATGCATCGACTTTCCTTCTCTAGCTAAGTCTATATCGAGCAGCTAAGCATATAGGATTCTCCATGGCGCATCCTACCGCAATTTTGCGCGAAATGCTAAATGCCGCTTCATGCGGTGCCCGAGCCTGGCACCGCTCACGCAATCCTTATTCTGGGCCGGCCCATCGCGCGAGGCTCTGGGTTTTCTGTGATGGTCTTTGCGGGGTTTTTGGCTGGTTTTGTTTGATTCGTTTTTCAGTGTTTTTTTGTTTGTTTTTTCTATTTCTTTTCTAGTTTCTTCTTCTTCTTCTTCTTCTTCTTCTTTGTTTCCCATTCGTATCAAAAAAAAATATATGTACTTTTAAAATTGTTTGTGATTTTAAAATTGGTTCATGATATAAAAAATTGGTTCACGGTTTTTAAAAATTGGTTCATAATTTTTAAATTTGGTTCATGACATTGCAATTTGGTTCATACATTGAAAATTTGTTCATGATTTTTAAATTTTGGTTCATGTTTTTGTAAAGTTTATCTTGCTTTGTAAAAAATTGTTCATACTTGATTTTTTGTTCATTTTCTAATAAGAGTTCATGAATTTTAAAAGCATTAAAGGTTTTTAAAAGTCCATTTTTTAAAAAATACAAACAGAAGAGAAACAACAGGAAAAAGGAAAAAACGAAAAAGGAAAAGTTGAGGCGAACTGGGGCGCGGCCTAACAAATCAGCGCGGTGGTGCGCAGGTGCGCGGCTCGTCCGTCGGGCGCCGCTTCAGGCGGTGTATAGCACCACCCCAGTTCTGCTCCTCACCGGGGAGACAGGCGTAGGAGCGACATAAACACCGCACCACCGGCAGCGCACAGGACGAGAGGCGCAGCAGGCAAAGCAACCTCGCCGTCTCCCTTCCTCCCGGTCGCCCGTAGTCTTCCGCCAGGGCTGCCGCCGCCGTCCTGCTCGAACCGTGGTACGGGTTTCCCCCTCCCCTTCTCGCCCTTTGTCTCTCTCTCTCTCACCACCGGCTGTCTTAATTTTGAATTGATTAGCCTCACACTCACGCCTCGCGCCGACGAGTTCAAGACGCCGATTACGGTGGTTGAACGCACCCTTAATCGCGATCCGTCTTGTTGGTTCCCGGCCCAGTCCCGATCGAATTGATTAGCCATTTTGATTGGTCGGGTGGATAGATAGATTGATCTCGGTTTCTGATTTGCTGCTGGAAAATAATTGCCACCAATGCAGCATCAGCCGATTGTTCCCCGCCGCGCGAAATCGAGGCCTCAGTCTCAGTGGTAACAATTAGGGTGCGATTTGTAGACGGGGCTCGTCGCATCGCCCTCACAGGGAGGGGTTTGTTAAGGTTTAATAACGCCCTGTGAGTGCAGTCTTGAGTCCTGGACTGAATTAATGTTACTTGTGGACGTGGGCTCTGCTGACACCTGTGCCAATATTACTGGTCAAAATCGTTGATCAGTGTTCACAACCGTTCAATCATGTTCTGTAAGCTGGTGACCCCAGCCGGATACCTGTACAACTATTTGATATATTGCTATCAGTAGAGCAGAGCCCTGATCCTTTCGTCTAGATAAAAATAACTATGCCCTAATCATTATTGGTCTATGTTTCTTCTGGTACCCCCACTACTAGTGATCTTGGGTCCAATTTATTGTGTGATAATAAATCTAGCTGATTCCATTTTGAACATCTCTCTTGTTCTCTTACTCTGAAAGTACATGCCAATACGTAATTCTTGTCGCGTCAGCATTTGGAACGGTTAGCTCTCAAGTTCTGTTGAGTACATTCGTTAGTTGTCAGTATGGTTCTGAAGAAAACAAGTTAGCACCTCACCACTCTCACAATATGGTGCAGCTGGAGGCTTCGAAGAATGAGAATGACTGTGTTTTTTATGACACTGGACATGACGCCTAGGCCTTGATCGATTTGATCCTCACCGAAGCAAAGCTAACGACGATTGCAGGTGCTAAGACTCTTTGACGGCTAGTGCCTGTCGTAGCGCAGTAGGATAGTTGTACAGTTGTTTTGCCTTTGTTTTGGTTTCTTCTTTTGTTCTTAGCTTTTAGTAGGTTTTCTTCAGTTCATTTTTTTTCTGCTTTGCTGCTTGTAAGACCTTAGGTGCGGTTTCGAGAGAAATTAGTATCTATGCTGTAAACATCTTTGCTGTACTATGCAGCGGTTTCCAGTTCTAGAACAGACTGTAACAGAAAAGCATTGAGCAGCGGATACTACACTTTCTAATGTTGTGAAATCAGTGATGGAGGACAATGTTAGCTAGTAATTTACTAGAACTGTTATGGTGATGCAGGTTCATTGGATTTATGTCAATGCATGCTAACTTTGCAAAATGATATTGTTCGAATGTGCCATTAAGTACATGTTAAACTTAAATAATCATTTCCCTGTTTACAGTATGACCAAAAGATGCGGACATATTTCTATAATGAACATTGCCTTTGGTAGAACTGTTCTGCTAGTAGCTTGTGATTTTTGTTCCATTAGCAATCTGCTTCAAGTGTGTTTAAGGTGACAATGAGTGTTAGATAAATTTTCTTGGGTCATTGAGCAGTTCCTTTCAAGCACCAGTATAATTTCTAAAATTTGCACACTAACTGGGTACTAAATTTTGTCTTTTCTTATGGAATCAAGGGTAGTTGGTGTAGCTCGTGGTGGTTTTGCGTTTGAAAAGTTATGAAAGGTTTAGTCATCTTTCTGTAATAAAGAAATACTTCTACCTAAGTCGTAAGTTTTTTGTTCCAAATTGAATGTACATATTAGATAATCATAAAGCAAAAACGATGAAAAGCAGCAAATCTGACGTTTCCGATGTCCCCAGAAAGCTAGAAATAAAGGATGGGTTGTCAAGATGGTTAAATATTAGGATAACCCCCCAAAAAATTGTAGTGTAGTAGACTTGTAATTAGGTATTTGTGAACAGCCTAAGTCAGGTTCTCAGAGTGAAAAACTCCTAGACAAATAAGTTAATCTATAATTTATTTTTAAGCGACAACCAAAGCTGGTTTTATCTTATAAGAAGGGGGAGTTACAGATAAAAAGGGTAGAGATTACCCAAAGTTAAAAAGGTACTACTTCCCTTCCAACGAACAAGGCCTACACTTTTTTTTGAGAAGTCAAGCTAAGTAAAGTTTGACCAAACTTTTAGAAAAAACTATTAAGAACTATATTATTATATAGATATCATATGAAAATTTATTTTATAATATATAAAAGGTTGTTGATTTTAGATTCTACATATTAATATTTTTTTCTAAAAACTCGGTCAAACTTTACGTAGTTTGACTTTTGGAAAAAAATATAAGCATTAAGCATTATTGTTGACTTTTGGAGCATCAGGTTTCCCCACTTTGGATTGATCTTTGCCAGGAGGCAACAGCAAGGCATCAGTTAATCTATAATCGTCTCAGCGAGCCCATTTACTGCTGAGGTTCTGTTGTGGTACTGTCTTCGTTGATTTGTTTTCCTTCTAGGTATCAACTATAAAGTGCAATATTTACTTGCTCTTCAATTTCTACGAGGTCTAACATGAGTTGGGAACTTTGACAGCAGATCCACCATCAGCGCTGCATGTACTTCTGGGACATGGATGACAACTGTTGGATATATTCTAGACCTTCCCTGAGCTGTAGATGAGACCGTACCGTCGAGGAAAATGACCAATGTGTCCTGGAGGCACTTCCGAGTCCCACAACAAGATCCTTCAACTGCTTGTATGCTAATGAGAAGATGGCCTCGATGTGCTGGGCCTCATGATCCCGAGCATAGTAGCTGGAGGCTTCGAAGAATTGTGGCCGCGCTCCTGGCAATGCTTGACACAACCTTACCAGCAAAATGTGTGCCATAGAGGGAAAAGAAACACCAAAAGAAAAGGAACCCGGTTCGTTGACATCTGATTTCAAATTAAATTGTTGAATGTGCAAACATTTGGGTTGAATATTGGATATATTCATGGCCACAAGCCCAAACCTTAACACCCAAGTCTGCGACTGAGTTAGGCTGTATCTAGTTGCTCACTTATTCCCCTGGTTGATGTTTCTATCCACCTTCACACCTTCAAAAAGATTGTTCCAATTAATTAGTCTGGTCATATTTGCTGCCTCCTTATACCTTATGGCCTTGAGCCATTCATTTTGATTGAGTGGACCTATTGGTAGCAGCTGGACAAATATTGTTGAAATTTAGCTTCAGAAATGCTATTATTCCATCTTTACTTGATTCTGATGTGATTCATAGAACCATAATCTCATTTTAGTTCTTTGAGATCTATGAAGAACTATGAAGAGATTACTTTGAGCTCTATGGACTATGAAGACATTGCTAAGTTAAGTATAAAGAAGTGCCAACTTTGAAATTTCTCGTCACATATCTGTGCATTTGCAGTTTGCTAAGTTAAGTATAAAGAAGTGCCAACTCTCGAGCATATAGCTTGTTTCTAAACGACACATTTGGCTGCAGAGATAGAGAGTGTTGAAGTCAGGGAAACTTGACAGTTGCAGCCTCAAGATTGGGGCACCCATTCTTAGTAACAGAATCCGAACTGAAAGCTCCACCAATATGCTTTCCTATTTCCATCGTCATGCTGATGTCAAAGGGAGGCTGTGAGGAAGCAACTACTTTCAAGCACAATTACCATGCAGCAGTAGATGCTTGTCTTACTTTGGTTCATTTCCTGGTAAAAAGGAATCTGTTTAAGGATTTTATTTATTTGCTTTTACCTAACATTTATGTTATATTAATGCAAATCTATATTCTTGAAATTAGCACCTTCTCTTTTGAATTCATTTGATTACAATCAGTAGCTATATTGCATTATGGGTCTTGTCAAACTGAATTGGTGAACTGGCTGTTGAATATTCTTTGGTCCAGTTGGACCTCCTAATAGCACACATAGTACAATATTCAGTATCTTATATAGCCAAGTTACTGTTTCTTGTGTAATTTGTGATATTATTCCTTCTCATATGCTATCTTTTATTGTTAATGATGATGTTAGGTGGTCATTATTGCAGTCCACACTGTTGGATATCTTGACGCAGAATATCAAACTATTAAATTAAATGTCTTCTTCATCTAGAAGAGCACTAGCATCCTCCTTTTCAACAGTTGCTAGTTTTCTGTCCTGTTACCCCTACTTCCTTTTCAACCTTTTGCGATTTTCTTTCAATTGATGTGTCATTTTTCAAAACATGCAGATACATCCAATAATACAGCTCATACGTCCAAGCAGACAAAGGATATACAACCACAGAAAGGAAATTAAAGTCTATATGCCAAATAAGTTGGAACAGCAGGGTATGCAACCAAGCTTTAAGTGTAATTCATTGTGAGTTCTTTACCAGAATCTAGCGATAGCCATCTAGTATTTTATCACCGTGTCACCCTATGAGTATTATTGGTCTCATTATATTTTTGAAAAATGGCGGTATCAACCACTTTATGCCAGCCTTTTTATGCACATGGCCGAACCCTATTAGTAGTGCGATGTAAACTATATTCTGTAACTTGTAAAGGTAATATATTGTTTAGGAACCTGATTGTTTCATTATTTTAGCACTACCGCAATCCATTAAAAATAAACCCATATTTGAGGCTTTGAACTGGAGGTGTCATAAAGCAAAGGATCCCACCAGGACAAGCCAATATAGTTAGCAATCTAGCTCAGCCCATGCCATGGTCCCTCAATTGTATTATTAGTAGGAGCATTAGTACTCTCAGTATGACGATGTTGAAAGAGTTCTGATACTGTATTGGGTCTTTAGAGACTAGTTCTTCTTGGGTAGGGGCACTTAGAGTGTCACCTAGGCCGTTCCATGATTAGTCTGGGATAAACCAAACAAGCATCCAAAATGGCTTCAGTTTCATGGCTGCTGAAGATTGAGCTCCTTGCCAAGTTTAAGGTATATTTTGCAAGGCTAGATTGTAATCACGGATAAACCATAGTGTGCAGAGCCATAGCTGGGCATATGTTGAGTGCTCACCACAATAGCGTGCAGAGCCATAGCTGGGCTGGGCATATGTTGAGTGCTCACCACAATAGCGTGCAGAGCCATAGTATGGTTGGTATTCATAAATACTTGCTTCCTTTTCTCTCAGACATGCTTACTCTCTCCTGAGGATGGTTACCTCGTTCGACCATATCAAATCAACCAATCCTTTTCCATGCTGGTATTGAAGTAGATAGCGATCAAGTAGCTTCAGATTCTCCACAGCAAAAAGGTGAAGACAGAAACAGGAAAGGGAAAGCCAAATAAAAATAAATCCGGGTCAATATTCCCATTTTCTGCCTTTACAAATATACAACTGAAGTTTGTCGGCAACAAAAAGAAAATAAAAATACAACATATGGAATAATTAATTCCCGTCTACGTGCATGGCAGCAGTTGAAAAGTTTGGGACTAGTTGTATGGTCTGTGATAGCTACCGACACATGCAGTTTTACCCATGCCTGTCTATTTATTTGATAAACAGAGTGTGAACCAGGACTCAAGTATCCAAAAGTTGGGTTGTCGTGTACAGAAGAAAACAACAATTTTCAAAAGAAAGAAAGGGAGACTCCAGAATGTACTTTTCTGTGCATTTTGATGCCACTACTGAGGATAGAACTGTCTTTTCCGTGGACACTGCATCATCTTCAGCTGATGAAAGTTGTGGAGGTTGATTTCTGTATCAACCAACAGATGTGTCTGTGCAGTGCAAAGCACCTCAGCAAAACCTACTCACGAATCTGTGAGCCAGGTCTCAGCTTCTGCTGATCTACTCTTGTTCCATGAATGGCGGAACATAGTACCTAGATATGCTCAAAAGACAAGGGCATTCTTTGCAAGTCTTTGTCATACAAGTCTGATGCTGCTGCTTGCAGCTGTTGCTGTGGCTGCTGATTCTGGAACCAAGAAGCACATATCCCTTCCATGTTGAACTGGCTCTCTGCCTTGATCACATCATCGTACAAGGACTGGCTGTGGTTCTGCATCGCGGTCGCCTCCGCAAAGCTTCCATGAAGCAAGTCCGGCCACTTGAGCTCCTCTACTAATTGTACTCCTCTGGTATCTTTTTCCTGTCCGACTCCGATATCTGTCCACGGGAACACAGTACTGTTCTCCAGAATTGAGTTTGTGCTCTGTGGCTCAAATCCCATACTGTTGCTCCCACTGCTCCCTGTGCTGCCGCTGCTGCTAGGATTAATGCCATCCCAGTAGAAAGGGGCACTGCCGATGCCAGTGCCCCCGTGGCGGTGATTGCCTGGAGGGAGGTTCAGGCCCATTGACGTCGAGAGGGCCGATGGCGAGACCGTTGGCATCACACTGGAAATGGTGCTGCAGTTGAAATCATTCTGGTTGAACCAGAGCGAATTCACACCTCCTTCACCGCTGCCACACTCGGTGCTGTAGCCTAATTGCTGCTGGAAAGGGAAATAGAGCGTTGGACCTGATGAACGGCAGCTTGATGGGCTGTCATGACCAGCGGCAAGCTGGTCAAGAAACAACTCCTTTGCTGGCACCTTAGGCCGTGCCAAGCTTGGAGTTTCAGGGCGCTTCTTGTCATACACTGGCAGCAGCATTGACGATTGGGCCGTCTCGCTGAGGAGGTGTCCGAAGTTTGCCAGCGCACCGGCACTTGACGGGTCGACCTCACTGGAACCAGAGGTCCTCTCGGTGCTGATGGTGGGGGCTGCTCCGCTGCGATCGACCTCGGCGAGGGGCTTGTGGGTGTTGGGGTCAATGCCCTTCTGCCGCAGCTTCTTCTTGAGGGACGAGTTCCAGAGGTTCTTGATCTCATTGTCGGTCCTCCCAGGCATCTGCGCCGCAATCTGAGACCATCTTCTCATGGAAAAGAAAAAAGGGGCCGTATTAGTTGAATTATTATCACCAAAGCTTGCTCTGCAGCTACTGACGCTGAATTCTGCTAGGAGGCCTATATAGTGCATGCAACATTGGCTCAAAATTTTACCTGTTCCCGAGTACAGCATGGAGCTCAATGATGAGGTCCTCCTCGTCCTGAGCGAACGCGCCTCTCTTGAGGTCTGGCCTCAGGTAGTTTATCCACCTCAGCCTGCAGCTCTTGCCACACCTCTGGAGCCCTTCAGCAATTCACACGCACAATTCAGATAACTGTAGTACTACTGACTAATTAAGAGAGGAGAAACTCGCAATTCACAGGCACAATTCAGACAATAATTGTACCGACGACTAATTAAGAGAGGAGAAACTCGCAATTCACAGGCACAATTCAGATAATAATTGTACCGACCAATTTAATTAACAGAGGAGAGAAACTCTTGGTTTGGGAGGAGAAGAAAGAAAAGCTGGCAAATTAAGAAGCGTGGGATTTGTTTTTCTGCTCACCGGCAAGTTTAGGGACGGAGCTCCAGCAGCCATGGCCGTGCTTGGTTATGTGGTTCATGAGCTTCTCGTCCTCCTCGGGGGACCAGAGCCCCTTTCTGAGCTTCTGCTTGTAGCAGCAAGAATGCCTCCCCATTCCAGCTAGCGCAATGCAGGAGCCTTGAGAGCTTGAAATTCGCAGAGCTGGCAGAGGCTTGAACAGGCTTGCAAATTGCAGAGCTTGAAATTCGCAGAGCCAAGTCTTTCTTCAGGAATCCATGGCTGGAGGGGTATAGTGAGCTATATATCGGGAAGCGGGCGATTGAGGTGCGGAGAATTGCGCGAGGGGCGAGTGTGTGGGCTGCTGCAGATAGGAGGTTTCAGTGGAAAGCAGGGAAAGGTTAGGGGGCACTCCTCTCCTTTTCTTTGCAGGACACACCCCTCCCTTTAGCACCTTCTTTTAAAGGTGGTGGTGGTGGAGGTGGTTGTGGGAGGGGAGGGGAGGTTTTAACCCTTCTTCTTCTTCACTGCTACTAGCTTGGTTGCGCGTGGGAGAGGGAGTAGGTCTCGTCATCTCCTCCTAAGAATCTATGTCCGGTGCCAAAACCGGTGGGGCAGCCGCCTCCCTCCCTCCACCGATATTTCAATTGTCCCTGCCCTGTGCAAGAAAACTGTTGATTCTTCTTCTAATAACCCAGTTCCAGTGTTTCTTTGAGCACAAGCCAGTGAAAGTGAATTGGGTCCATCTGCCTCCTCTGCAGGAAAGGGACCGGTGCTCTTGCATGCTCCTCCCATGGCGAATGACCACGACCTGGAGCGACCAACAGCAGTGTAGGAGTAGAAATCTTGTGGCAGGTACTTGTACGTCACGGAGTGTTCCATGCAGACGACAGACAGCTGGGGGAGGCCCTGTCCACCTTGCTTCTGCTGCCAATTAAACCCTCATCATCCTGCTAGCTGGTGGTAACTGTGCATGTGCGGCCTCGTTTTCTGCCACCTGCAAGATTTTGTGTGTCAGAGAGAGACGAGTGCTGTCCTCTATCTGTAGTATGTATCTCCGTTGTTGCTTTTCAGGTAAGTCACTGGACTGGATCACTTCTCTCCCGGCTGGGGTGGGGAAAGGCCCATCCGTCGTCAATCATCACCGTTGGGGTCCTGGGGAGAAAGGAGGTGGCAGCAGGCAGCGGAGGTTCGTATTCCAGGACAGAGGGCATCTCCCCTTTTGTTTACCCCGGCCGGCCGGGCAGCTGCTAGCTAGGTACCCATTATCTAATCAGCAACCTTTGCCTCTCCAATCCAAGGCGGAGCACGTTGGTTGCCGCCCGCCCGCCCGCCGCTGGTGATGATCGGCGAAGAAGCGAGGCTTTTCCGATAATTGCAGGGATAATTGCGCGGGTACACGAGGTAATGATTTGCCTGCTGACTGTCGATCATTGTAGAAAGGAGAAGATATATGTTTTAAGTACTATATATTTTCTGATTTCTGAAATCCCCAATACTACTACTGCATGATAATTGTAGGTCCATGTATAGGGGAGGGAGACAAATATTCGCGGCACAGTGGTAGTATTCCCCAATGAGCGAGTCAATGCAAGTATTATTGTCCCCATCCATCCTCGCATGTCCGACGGTACACAGATGATAAGAAAATGTTTAATCCGTGATTCCATGATTAGGATCGTAATGGCTGTGCCCATGTGACGGCCGATACTCGTCCCCCATTAAACAAAACGCTGGGCATGATTGAAGATTTTTTTATAGTGTGGTTTTCCAGCTGATCAAGTTTGTCCTTTGATTCCCTATGCAATGCAACGGATCTCATCCGTTCTGGAGGCTTGCGTTGTCTGTTCCGGTAGACTCTTGCTTGTACATGTATGTTTAATTGGTGATGAGGTTTTTGGAGCAATTAGCACATCCCCGTTGTTCGTATGCAGCAGTTAGGACGCTCTCTTGGGGGGTGAATGTGGCCGTCTGTTCTTTCTCCATGCAGGAATTGCAGTTGGGCCGAGATAAAATTACTTGTTATAGTAGTAGGTAACAGCAACCCGTTTGCTTGGCACTTCTCTGTTCCATGTACTAGTACTAATCTGTTTGCTTCACTTGCTTTTTCTACAGTACTGAAGATTTGAGCATGGAGAGTATATACCGCGGAGGTCACTGGCTGACCGGCTCATTCCAGATGATCCTGACCAGGTAATTATTAAGGATGCAGCTCTCTACACCCTCAAATCACGGCACAACTCTGATCGTTTCGTCTGTCTCTCGCAATTCGCATAATAATCTAGAAGAAGGCGGAAGATAAGAGCAACTCAGCAGCAGGAGCAGCACGGGTGATTAGCAAGGCTGGCATGAGAGGATCACGGGTGGGTTGGAGGGAGGGCAAAAGTTTGACGAATGAGCGAGAGGCATCTTTTCCAGGCCTTGGGTCCCCAGCAGAGCAGGAACGACGACGGCATAGGTCCACCCCACCCCATCCCTACAGGCTACAGCAAGCAATGCACGGTGAGCGACTAGCTACTCGCGCACTATTCAATTCACCCAATGTTCATCCACGCTTAATTAATTTATGGGTTACGATCAGCGGCATTATTACGCACGAGAGAGAAGAGAGAAGAGAAAAGAGAGGAGGCGTTAAATTTTGTGGTGCGTGGGTGGGTGGGGCCCGTCCTGGCGTGGCGACGACGATGATGAACGAATGATCGATCGGTACAGCCGGGATTGGAGAGGGATAATCAGAACAGGACGGACGGCATTCCGCGGGGTGGATGGATGGGCCCGCCCGTGTGCAAGCCAAGCCAACAGTGCGGCCTATACTGGTATAGGGGTACTGCCTTTTGGTTCCGTAGGACAATGGGCCGTGCCGTCGTGGGTAGGGGTATGTACCGTCCAATCCCCGACGGACCCAATCGTATCCATCGGTTAGTACCATGTAGACGGTCGTCACTGCCTGCCCTGCCCATCCATGGATGGAGCCAACGATGGATCGAGGCTAGGGGTGAAAAACTGAAAAGGGACCACGTACTCCGCGCGCGCGCGCGCGCGCGTGCCAACCAACTCGACGCGCACTCGCGCTAGCCTGCTAGTATTAGCTACAGTAGCTAGCCAGTACAAACGTCCTACGAATGAGTATGTTCATATCACAAATAGTTCTTGGCAACTGCATGCCCTGCCCCTGCCCCTGCCCTGCCCTGGGGGTCACCTCCCTACGCCGTCGCCGTTCGATCATTCTCCGCCGAGAGTCTCGTGAGCATGAATGAAACGCTAGAATCTCGGAGTCTTGAATTTGTCCATCTGTATATCGATCCCTGCTTGCCCGGACGATGCTTGCCGGAGCAAGTGAATATTGCCTTGCCGCGCGCCCCTTTTGTTAATCAACCTAGCCCGTGTGTGCGTGTGTGTGGTGTCGAGGTCCTCGTCCCTGTCCGTGCCTAGCTAGCTGTCACCCGGCCGTGCGCGTGTGTGGTATACGCGCCTCCGTACGTAGCCCGTTCCTTCTCTTTTCCTGTACTACTATCCAACAAAATCCCAAACGCTTGGATGGCTCTCTGTGGAGACGGAGAGCATGCATGCATGCATGTGCGCGCTAGCTATATAGGATGATGGCGTAGTAACAGCCAAGAATCTCAGGTAACATGGCCTGCTTGCCACATAGGTTCGCCGAGAGAGAACTGCTTTTTAGTTTAATACTTCCCTAAACAGCAGGTACATATACACTCTAATACACCGCATATATATACACACATGCGTATGCCTGTATAAATACGCATGCTATAAATAATACTACGTACGGGGAGCCGCCTCGTGCAGCGTCGGCATACGACTATATATGACTCTTGCTTCAACACACCACATGGTGATCTCGGTTTTTTCATGCCAAGCTAGCTTGCTCTCAGTCGCCAATTTGCAATGCTGTGATCATGTGGAGATTTTAGATGTTTGTAATCATGCTCAATTGGACGGCGCTCGACCCCTCTCCCCTCCCACCCCATACGCTGATGAGAGGAAATTGTAACCTAGTATTTTGTAAAGTAGGTTAAATTTTATTTTTTTGCTTTTTTAAGATAAATTGAGGAGCTACCAAGCTAATTTGATCCGAGAAAGTAGGGATACACATAATGCGTTGGACCAGTGTCTACTATGCTGAGGGTTGCCCGTCGGTGTAGAGGCGTATGACCTCGTAGGCATAGCCCGTTTGCCCGTCGGTGTAGAGGATACCGTCGGCGTAAAGGATATGAGACCCACATCATACAGTTGGCCTCTCTTTTTTCAATTTTCTTTTTAAATTTTTTTCCCAATTTTTTTGTTTTTGTTTTGAATTATTAATCTCATAAGCATTTTTTTAATTATTTGACTCATTAATCTCACAAGCATTTTTTTTAACTCTAAGTATAATTAATTTTTGGTTAAATTATACTAATGGTCAAACTTCCCCATCGATCACCCATCCTAGCACTACTCCAGCCTCAGCACGCTTAACTTCTCTGTTCCTTTCAGATAAGCTTCCAATCAAGAAACTAGACCTTACTGATAATATTACCATATCAATCCTATTAACCCTTGGAGGATGGTATCGCGCGCCTTTATTTTTAAATTTTCAAACATGTACTTAAGATAACAACAATGAATAAGTAATGATAATCTTGAATTCAAATTAAAATAAAACAAATTTTATTTATTTTGCCTTTTTTCCATTTAATATTGAATAATTCACAACTACAAATCCGTAAATCATAATTCGACAAATAATATATCCAAATCGATCAGAAAATAAGAGGAATCCAAATATGACATTCCTATCATATTTTAATTATGTATCGTATCTTTTTAACACTAGAACAACCAAAACTATGTTAGGAGTCATGAAACACCCTTTTTTGCACTCGGAAAGAAAGGAAAATGGCTTATTGGTGCAACAAAAAAGAAAACTTGAAGTGGATCTCTAATGAAATATAATGTCGTGAGTCTAAAAGTATTTTTTGTAAAAAATATGAACATCAAATAATGTACCTGTAGTTCAAATCTAACTCATTTTCTATCGATTCGGTAGGAATTTGCCTTTTTCACGAGGGATGGACGAAAAGGTTTGAGATACCCAGGTTGGGAAATTGTCCATTCAATATGGTCTAGTATTTTTTTAAAATGTGGTATTATCATTTTGAAAATTTCATTTGGTGGTTGCTTCACAAAAACACCTTGTTTTTTGCACTCGGAAAATGAAAAATGGCTTTTCGGTGCGATGAAATAGAAAACTTCCTCCTGCAACATTGTTCATCATACCATGATACACATGCGTGCACAATATGGACATATTATTGTAAACTATACCGCGATTCTAGCAATAACATTGGTCATTTGACCTGAAATCCAGAAAACCTCGATTGAGATAGGTCATTTTGTGATGTTTTTTTGAGACTCAATGAATATACCAAGTTTGGTATTTTTCCATGCAACTATGTCACATAATATGACACCACGCGAAGGTTTTGCATTGTTTCGATCGTTTTTAAATTTTTTATGCCCATTTCAAACTATCGTCAAACTTTCTAAATCGAGGGGCATGAAGATTCTTAGCTCGGGGCTGGGCCTCACTAAACTTGCATTAGATCTCTGATGAAATAGCATATTGTGAACCTAAAAATGATTTTTGCAAAAAATCATGAGCATCAAATAATGTACCTGTAGTTTAAATCTAACTCATTTCCTACCGATTCGGCAGGAATTTATCTTTTTCACGAGGATGGACGGAAAGGTTTGAGATACCCAGGTTGGGAAATTGTCCATTCAATATGGTCTAGTATTTTTTTTAAATGTGGTACTCCCTCCGACCCATATTAGTTGACTCAAATTTGTCTAGATTTGGATGAATCTAGACATTATTTAGTATATAGGTTCATGCAAATTTTGACAAATTCAAGTCAAGTAATATGGGTCGGAGGGAGTATTATCATTTTAAAACTTTTATTTGGTGGTTGCTTTACAAAAACACCCCGTTTTTTGCAATCGAAAAATGAAAAATGGCTTTTCGGTGCGATGAAATGGAAAACTTCCTCCTGCAACATTGTTCATCATCCCATGATACACATGTGTGCACAATATGGACACATTATCACAAACTATACCGCGATTCTAGCAATAACATTGGTCATTTGACCTGAAATCCAGAAAACCTCGATTGAGATAGGTCATTTTGTGAAGGTTTTTTGAGACTCAATGAATATACCAAGTTTGGTATTTTTCCATGCAACTATGTCACATAATATGACACCACGCGAAGGTTTTGCTTGTTTCGATCGTTTTTGAATTTTTGATGCCCATTTCAAACTATCGTCAAACTTTCTAAATCGAGGGGCATGAAGATTCTTAGCTCGGGCTGGGCCTCACTAAAGTTGCATTAGATCTCTAATGAAATAGCATATTGTGAACCTAAAAATAATTTTTGTAAAAAATCATGAGCATCATGTAATGTACCTGTAGTTCAAATCTAACTCATTTCCTACCGATTTGGCAGGAATTTGTCTTTTTCACGAGAGATGGACGAAAAGGTTTGAGATGCACAGGTTGGGAAATTATCCATTCAATATGGTCTAGTATTTTTTAAAAATGTGGGATCATCATTTTGAAACTTTCATTTGGTGGTTGCTTTACAAAAACACCCCGTTTTTTGCACTCGGAAAATAAAAAATGGCTTTTCGGTGCGACGAAAAGGAAAACTTCCTCCTGCAATATTCTTCACCATCCCATGATACACATGCATGCACAATATGGACACATTATCACAAACTATACCGCGATTCTAGCAATAACAATTGTCATTTGACCTGAAATCCAGAAAACCTCGATTGAGATAGGTCATTTTGTGAAGGTTTTTTTGAGACTCAATGAATATACCAAGTTTGGTATTTTTTCATGCAACTATGTCACATAATATGATACCACGCGAAGGTTTTGCATTGTTTCGATTGTTTATGAATTTTTTATGCCCATTTCAAACTATCGTCAAACTTTCTAAATCTAGGGGCATGAAGATTCTTAGCTCAGGGCTGGGCCTCACTAAAATTGCATTATATCTCTGATGAAATAGCATATTGTGAACCTAAAAATGATTTTTGCAAAAAATCATAAGCATCATATCATGTACCTGTAGTTCAAATCTAACTCATTTCCTACTAATTCGGCAGGAATTTGAGATACCCAGGTTGGGAAATTGTCCATTTAATATGGTCTAGTATTTTTAAAAAATGTGGTATCATCATTTTGAAACTTTCATTTGGTGGTTGCTTCACAAAACACCCCGTTTTTTGCACTCGGAAAATGAAAAAAAAGGCTTTTTAGTGCGACGAAAAGAAAAACTTCCTCTTAAAACATTGTTCACCATCCCATGATACACATGCATGACAATATGGACACATTATCGCAAATTATACTGCGATTCTAGCAATAACATTGGTCCTTTGACCTGAAATCCAGAAACCTCGATTGAGATAGGTCATTTTGTAAAGGTTTTTTGAGACTCAATTAATATACCAAGTATGATATTTTTCCATGCAACTATGTCATATAATATGACACCACGCGAAGGTTTTGCATTGTTTCGATCGTTTTTTAATTTTTTTATTTCCATTTCAAACTATCGTCAAACTTTCTAAATCGAGAGGCATGAAGATTCTTAGTTCGGGTCTAGGCCTCACTAAACTTGCATTAGATCTCTGATCAAATAGCATATTATAAACCTAAAAATAATTTTTGCAAAAAATCATGAGCATCATATCATGTACCTGTAATTCAAATCTAACTCATTTTCTGCCGATTCGGCAGGAATTTGTCTTTTTCACAAGGGATGGACGAAAAGGTTTGAAATTCCTAGGTTAGGAAATTGCCCATTTAATATGGTCTAGTATTTTTTTAAAATATGGTATTATCATTTTGAAACTTTGTTTTGGTGGTTGCATCACTAAACACCCCTTTTTTTGCACTCGGAAAATGAAAAATATGTTATACGACAGCATTTTTATTTTTTATTTATTTTTTGAATAAAAATATATAATATTTGAGTTTATATAGATAGATCTTATTTTTCTGCAAATTTTGATATATTATATGTATTTTTCTGAATTTAAATGATTTAGTTATGATTTTTCTAAGATTAATGTGGCAAAAAAAGAAAAATAGGTACGTGCCGTCGGCATAGGTCTGAAACCTATGCGCAGACTTGAAGCCGTTGATTTGCCGTTAGCCCATTAGGCTACCTGACGATCCTGTTTACGCCGATGGCGGCCGTCGGCCTATTTATTCTACGCCGACGGCAACACTCGAGCTACGCCGACGGTCCCGACATTTTGTCGTCGGCATATAAAAAAGCCGTCGGTCTATTTGATTATTCCCTAGTGTGTGCAATTTCTCCATGCTAACATGCTAGAAATTGCTCTCGTTCGCCATTGCGTATATATAGTTCCAATTTTACAATTTGCAATACTGTAATCATGTGGAAATTTTTAGACGTTTGTAATCATGCCCAATTCGGCGGCACTCTAGCCATTTCCCTCCAGCATACACCGTGAGGAAACACTGTAATATAGAGTAAAATTATTTTGCCAAATAAATTATTTAAAATTTGTGCCCTTTAACATAAATTAAGGAGCTAGTAAGGTAATTTGATCCGAGAAAGTAGGGACACATGTAATGCGCTGGACCAGCAGTATCTGCTTTCGTATGAGGTGCATGCGTTCTGGATAATATAACACATGTCCAATTTCTACATGCTTACAGGCACGCGCGCACACGCTTTTCCACCGAACCTGCAGTGGCCAGCACCTAGCTACACCACGTAGAATCATCACCCTTTTCAATCGACTAAAATCGTTCATCGAGATTGCATCCATCGAGATTATCCAACATTTGTAGCTGTCTTTTATATATACCTTCCTAATGTAGTGCAACTGACACAAAGGAATCCGATCTCTAGAGGATTTAAAAAGGTAATTAAGGACGAGCTCCATGCATGCTCTCTCTCTCTCGTCCTTTTCTTGCCAAAGAAATGGACTCTATGAATTTGCGTCGTCCTTTTCTTGCCAAAGAAATGGACTCTTTGAATTTGCTTTCATGCGATCCACATCACTTTCTCCACCCTAGTATATCCATGTAGCTCGAAAGGTGGTGTCCGCATTTTAATTCTATTCTAGTCCCTCTCCCCTCTTTTCTCTCTCGGCACTAGGACCAGAATGAAATGAGCTACATTACTCATTTCTAGGGGTACATGATTCTATTTTAAGGAAAAGAGTAGTTATTCCTTTCTGCAAATGCATATTTACAAGTGCCAGGTTTATAAATTGTCTGACCATATGGGAATTGCCTAGGATTTCCTCTTTTCCCTATGGATAGCCATGGCAAGTCCTTTGAAATTTCTTGGTGCCCTGGAACAAGTTTGTGCTCACTCCTTCAAAATTATAGTCATTCCTTTATTGTTTGCGCTCACTCCTTCAAGTTTCTTGCCAAAGAAATGGACTCTATGAACTTGCTTTCATGCGATCCACATCACTTTCTCCACCCTAGTATATCCATGTAGCTCGAAAGGTGTCCGCATCTTAATTCTATTCTAGTCCCTTTCCCCTCTTTTCTCTCGGCACTAGGACCAGAATGAAATGAGCTATACATTACTCATTTCTAGGGGTACAAGGTTCTATTTTAAGGAAAAGAGTAGTCATTCCTTTCTGCAAATGCATATTTACAAGTGCTAGGTTTTCCTCTAAAAAAACATGTGCTAGGTTTATAAATTATCTAACCATATGGGAAGTGCGTAGGATTTCCTCTCTGCCCTATGGATAGCCATGGCAAGTCCTTTGAAATTTCTTCGTGCCCTGAAACAAGTTTGTGCTCACTCCTTCAAAATTATAGCCATTCCTTTATTGTCCAATTTTCCCAAAGCCACGGAGATATATAGTGATCTCCATGAAGAAAGGTTTGTCCAACTGCTCCTGCCTCATACCCCCTCTGTTTTAAAATATAAGATGTTTTAGCTTTCTTCTAGAACACATATTAGATATCTTTTAGTGTGTATGTTCACTCATTTTTCTTCTAACCTACGCACTAAAAGATATCTAGATACATGCATTTTATAAAAAGACTAGATATGATTATCTCATGCATGGACTGAGCTCATGGACGGATGAAGGTACAAAGTTTCTTTGGGGAGAGATGTAATTCTAGCAAGCTCGTGCAAGCTTATAGTTCCGGTGATCACCATGCTATGCTAGTGTGGTTGGAGGTCGGGGATATAGCTACGGTGCTGCACCGACCAAGGTGGCATAGAGCACACTTTGTGAAGGCGGTCTCGTTCGGTGGCTACACGACTCTCACAGATTGGAAAAGATATACTAGGGATGAAGGAGGGTATAGGAAGCTGGCAAGTGGGACCAAAGTGAATCAGAGGAACAAGTTCCTTGACCAGATACATTTTACTCAGCTCTCTGCAATCATAAAAATAACAGTCATACATCAGATACAAATTATTATTATAAATTAGGTGCACACATAGATCGTATGGGGGAATTTAGCTACTTAAGAATAATTACTGAGATGGAAGGTAATTAGGCTATGCATTCTAACACCGAGAGTGTAATATACGCACCAACCGACAGACTCTTTCATCTGATGAGTCATCTCCTCTTATCTTTTTTGGTCAACTTGTAAACTAAGATAACACTATTTTGGAGTAGCAAAAGGCTGCAAATGCATGATTAGTTATTCAGTTAGTTATGAGTGTTTGGGGGGTTGAAATTACCCTACTACTTTTAGCAAGGACATGACAGCAGGCAGCATGGCTGGGCTCCATTTCCACGATAACATCACTTTCCATGGCCCCCTTTTAATTTGCAAACAAAAGCTAATTAGTGCTGTGCCGGGTGCATGCATGACCGCAACCTGTACTACTAGCGCTCCTATCTTATCGCTATAATCGAGCTAGGCGCAAACCATGGTACAGGAGAAAGCCACATCACCATAATTTTTCCTGCCGTCCGATTCAAATCGATCAAAAAACTGATACAGCTAAGAAATTAAGTCACATATACATCCTATATACTAGCTAGTACAATACTTCCCTTAGACTGCACATTACTTCATATATGGTTCGGATATAAAATCATTTTATTTTGTCATTTATGATACGAAGGTAGAACACATCGAGTCCACACAAATTACAATTGTCAATATCTCTCATAATCATCTTAATTGTGCTAAAATCCTCGATTAATTTATGCTAAGGAT
This sequence comes from Avena atlantica, assembly GCA_910589765.1. Classification (NCBI taxonomy): domain Eukaryota; kingdom Viridiplantae; phylum Streptophyta; class Magnoliopsida; order Poales; family Poaceae; genus Avena; species Avena atlantica. The sequence continues at coordinate 31,450,418 of OU342733.1, forward strand.
TACTTCCCTTAGATTATACACACAACTTCATGTAGAGTTCTGATATATAACAGCATTAAGTTTTTCTTTCATCATAAATATGTGGATAGTTTGAATGTTTTTCATGGCCTAGCTAGTCTGATGAACATCTAGTCCACACAAATTAGGATTGTCAACATCTCTCTTGATCATCTTAATTGTGCTAAAATCCTCTGATGCACATCTAGTCCACACACGAATTACAATTGGCAATATCTCTCCTAATCACCTTAATTGTGCTACAATCCTCGATTAATTATGGTTGTGGTTAACCCAAGCTCTGGCCACCCTAGTTGACAAGCAATCAATTAATTAGCAGGGTCCGGTCCATAATCATGATAATTAATCCCTGTCCCTACAAGATGTGAAACCGCACCTTCCATACGGTCCCCGCTGTCCCATGCACGCATGAGCGTCACTGGTAGTGTAGCACTTTAGCAGCTAGCTGCCGCTACTAGTGTACCACAGTGCACAGTTTTCTTCTTAGTTTCTTTTCAACGTCGCCATACGTGATATGTGCCCGTCCATGTATCCATCGTTGTAATCTCATCATGCATGTACACATCACGCATGCACTGTCTTGAAAAATATACACATCACGACAGTGTACCGATCACTCGTACGACCGTCCTACTGGCATACATTTCATTTTCATACGTAGATACGTAGACGAGTACACACATTTTTGTGTAGTACGTATGAGTTGTGTACTGCTGTATACTTAGCTGTCTGCCTGGACATATAAATTAAATACATATATTTTTTTTTTGCAGATTTATATGCTTGTGTATTGTTGTGCTTGTATAGCTTGCGCGTGTCCACGTGCTCATTATCAACATCACATGCATGATATCTACATGCATGCATGGTCCAGCTCTCTTCATTTTCGTTTCAATTCGGCATGGTCCACTCTCCACTGGTTTTCGTACGTGTATATTCTATTGTCAGAGCTAGCTAATTAAGCTCATCATAACTGTCAATTGGTGTAGTACTACGAAAGATAGTATACGTGTGGCCTCTAATATTTAGTATAAACGTAGCTAGCTAGGGTTGAATATCGTTATGTGCTTAGTATCATCCTGCCTGACCTGCCATGCACGTTGTTCAGACGTCGTTTTTCATGTCCAAGCGTATCTCCATCGGGTCCTAGGATGACTGCTTACAAATAAATGATGCCAGCTTTTGGACGCGTATGGACGTGTTGGGTCCATGAGCTAGCCACCTTCATGCGCGCGCATGCGTCCGTATGGACATACATATTCACCGGTATCAAATATGCAGTAATATTTATGTTATTCACAATTTCACATGCAATAAATCTTAATCATTTTCATAGCATCAAGAATATTTCACATCCCACTTAAAATGCAACCGAAAACTGATCATACCCAATTATACATGAACAGAAAAGCAAGAAAATTCATGTATCTCTTAAGTGGAAGAAAATACGAACACATTTCTTGTCCCATCATACCTCGTTGGCTAGCCGTACGGCGAAGAAATGAAGAAGTGCCCATGGTGTGCACCTTGACTACTTCTACTGCCACCTGCAACTATATATGTAAGTATCTGCTTTAAACACGTTATACTTGTTGATGAAATGGCTAGAAGTTATGTTCTACTCACAAAACCACTATGTAGTTAGCTTGATGTCACTCTTAGTCAATTAATTATGGTCTGTTTTCTCCTTTTTTGGATATATTGTACATATGCATTTTCGTTTACAAACTGGTCTTAGTTTAATTACGGGGATTGTGCCACATGAAGCTAGCCAAGTACAGTTTTTTTCTCTTGAGATAAAAGATCGAAGTACATACCCAGGAATATATTGAAATTATATGCTTGACACAACATGGCATGAGTATACGCCAAGTGGCACGTACAGTGGTCAGAAGAGTTCATATGCTAGAAACTGTTGAGGTCCAACAGAGATGAGGGAATATATCTCATGTATTTCTGGTAAGGTGGGGGACACAATTATTTGTACAATCCACTGTAGCAGCTTGAACCAAGAGAACCTGGTTGTAATTTGGTAGAGTATCCGAATGTCTGGTATAGTCCGTCTCTTGTCCTGCGTGCTTTGTTCGTATGCACAACGCAGCTAGTCTACAGTGTTGTGATTATGATCAAGAATTCATTTGGTACTAATCACCTAGTCACTTGAGTGGATGGAGTGCACAGAGATATATTAGCTTTTCATGCTACCAGTATATCTTAAGGCTACGCACACGACACTGCATTTACTTCCATTTGGAATGAGTTACTATTTTTTCTGTAAGACCAGGAAAATGACCTGTTTAATTAGGCTTTCTAAATGACAATAGAATGTAGTATTATTTTGTCAACATGGCGGTCGTACTCCCTCCATCCCATATTATGTTGCGTATAATTTTGCATGTAAGTCAAAATTTGCAAAGTTTGACCATGAATATACAAAATAATATAAATATGTGTGATATAAAATGTATATATTGTAAAAATATATTTCAAGACAATCTATTATATACAAAAAGCAATATAAGGGTGTTTTTTGAGGCATCTGGTTGATCCACATTACCTATATTATATTAACCGTTGGATCTATAATTTACCTCTAAGATTTAATTATAACGCATGTCCCATCCACCCTTACATATAGGCCCGTGCACGTACAGATCGATCTTGAATTTATTAAACTTTTGTACCGGTCGGTAACTTATGGTCACGTTCCACGCAAAAAAAAAACTTATGGTCACTATTCCACGTTTTCTATTCACCTACAGGCAACTTATGGTCAGGTTGTCTATTCACGTAGTACAAGCATCTGTACCGGTTCGTTATGGACACGTTTAAAAGAACAATCTGACGGCACGTCATGTTTAGTTGTAAGGGATCAGCACGCAAAGAGTCCACAGGGAGCACGGATAATTCAAACAAAAATCCAAAGTTGAACATTGTATTCCTACTCCTACATGTACAATGCATGCCTACGGGACGACGATAAATTACTTGGCAAAAAATCACCCGTTGCTGAGTGAGCAATACATGATCTGGTCTGAAGAGGCGGGTTTCGGAAGGCTCCGCCGGCGAACTCCCATGGGTGTATCATGCATGGAGATTGCTGGATCAGAAGGTAGTCGGTCGTGCGCACCTTGTTTTTTGGCCGTTTGGTTTTAGCGGGAGTGTTGCGAAGATCTGTTGTTTGTTCCCACCAAGTGCCATGCTTTGAGCCATGGTGATGTCAGATGCGGAGAATGTCAGGAAAGCGGAAATTTAAGGGTAGCGATGGTGATTTTTGTTCTTGTGGCGACGGAGATCTGGCTGCGTGATCTGGTACTCGTTGCAGCGACTGTTGGTGCGGGAAGACAACACGGGGAGTTCCCAGTCTTATCTTGCATGGTGAAAATCCAAGGTCTGGCCTTAGCTGGTTGTGTCTGGCAATGACCTTGTTGAAGGCATTGTTTTGTGAGTAAGGATTTTCTCTAGGGTGAAAACCTATGACCTTTGGTCGGGCAACAATGGCGCTTGGTCATTGTTTCCTTCTTGAAGGCATTGTTATTGCAGTGGAGGACTACTGGCGTTGTTCTGATGGTGTCACTGTCGTTTCTTTGAGGATTAGTTCTCTCCAGCGGGATTTTTCTTTTTTGTAATTTTTTTTCTTTTTTTTCTAAGCTGTGTGCATCCGTAGAGCCGCTAGGGCATGCGTTGTTGCAGAGGCTAGGTGTAATTGGTATCCTTGTGATATTAATATATACCCTTTTCCAAAAAAAATGTGCATGCAAAACCGAAAATAAGCATGGGCAAAAGAATGAAATGAGACAAATTATAATTTGCTAACTTAGCTGAAAACATGCAATAATATTTTACAAATTTGTTCATACAAACCTAAGCAAATTGGTAAAATTGATTAATCATAAGTTATGAGTCGAGACAGAATAATTTCCCTCTAGATGAACAAACTAAAACACACAATGGACGATATATAGGCTAAAAACCTTATGACAAGTTAAGGAAATTGTTTTGTAAAGTATTTTAAACCATTTTTCCTTTTGAACAAGGATTGTTTCTTATTATTCATGAAGTAAAGTATAGTAGATTGAGACAAGTGGAGGGGACACAAATAACTAAGATGTTTAATAAAATCAAGAACCATGAAATTTCCTCGAAGTCAAGTTAGAAGATTCTTTCTTCGCATTTGGACTTTAGCCCATGTCTGCAACAATCATATGAGGCAAAATATGCAAAAGCTAGACTAACCTCGTGGTTTTATAGAGCCACTTACCGCCCTCTAAAAATGTTAGCCCATATGATAATTGAATATACTTTGTCCTAGAAAACACCTCAGGCACAACATACTCCCAAACCTATTGTTTACAAAAGCAGAACAAAACTATACATGAGTACAACTAGATGTATTGCATAGGCTGCGACTGCTGGGCAAAGAAGGGGATGAAACTAGAGACATTAATTTTTCACGGTGGAATATCCACCACCCACACTATGTTTCAGTGAACACTCAAACCAAATAATGTACCTAACTACAAACCGAAGGTTGATAAACGTTTTCCTTTTCTCATGCCATATGGTCATTGTTGAAGATGAGCGAGCATACACGATAGCCAATTCACTGGAACCGATAAAAAGAACTTGAGTGTTCTCCACTAGCGTAGAAAAACGATTAAAGTCTGAATATAAATAAAAAGAAAATAATGTTCCACCGATCATCCCTTTTTATTGGTCACAAATAGGGTCCTTATGGAAGTGACATTACTCAAATAATAATAATTTTTCCTGCAAAAGTGATGCGTATTATAGAAGAATGTTTGTGTTAGCTATATATAACCATAATATTTTTTGTTGCATGATGCTAACAAAAGAAGTAGACGATGCCCACGCATTTGCGAGGGCCACCGTGCTAGTTCTAATAATATTAATTTGGCACCGTATAAGTTTATAGTTGTATCAAACTACTTGGTCAAACATTGTATAATTTAACTCTGATAAAATCTTATAGGCAACCTAATTTGGGATGAAAGGAGTACAAGGAATCATGAAAATCCAAGAGGTTGATCTAACTCCAGGAGGTAATAACAATATTATTTTGTGCTATCGGAGCGCATGCTCCATTTATTTTAGAGAAGTTGAAAACCTCCAAAAAATCCAAAAAACAAAATTTTGTGTACTTATTCGAATGTCATTTTCTACTAATGTTTGTTTGAAAATTCATTTTCAGCGATCTGGTTGAAAAAAAACATAGGTGAGGAGCTACAGTAGCATTTTTTAATTGAAAAGGTTGTTGGATTTCTTATTTTTGCACAGCTCGCTCGTAAATGAGTTGTGATTTTCACGTTGAATCTAAAAAGACTGACGTTATTTACTAGTGATTTTTTACTTGACCGCATTATCTATTCTATGGTTCCTGTCGAGGCGAAACTTAATCAGGTCTAAATATTTATTATGTTTGTTTCTTTAGATAAGTACACTATTTGACGACAAAGCCCTCAAACATTTAGACTACTATCAATCAAAAGAGGAAGATAAAGAAATCATAAAATAAAATAAATGCTCAAGTACTCTCCTTAAGTTACATAATTTTCGGAGAAACTTACACCAGTGAAGAGTTGAGTTAAACATACACGCTATTGCAATTTCTATGGATAATTTCTCAACCTTTTAGAGAATAATATTTCAGTATAGAGTTCAAGCGTTTTAAGCTAGATCTAACGAGCTATAATATAAAAATCAATCTCTAGAACGCATGGGCATGTTTCCTAGTTCTACAAAAAATTGGCTTGGTACCGGTCAATTTCTTTGAAAATTGTAACCCAAAGGCTTGACTTCAAAGAGTTGCATACACATACATGTCTTTTGAGACAGTGGCAGAGGATGGTCTGCTGTTTTGGTATAGAGGTCAATGACATATGACATCATTTAATTAGTGTCATAGGGGAAAGGGGGGGGGGGGGGGGGGCAAAGGCTTATAATCTCTAGAACGCACATCTCTAAATCACAAGCCAGTATAATCCAAATATGGATGTCGACGTACTACTGTGGAAGCCGTTAGGACACCCACAAGCAGGCTCGCCGGATAAGAGTATGCCACGGTACCGACCAACAACCCCATCCACATTTAAAGTTATAGCTTCAAGTGCGAGAAACATGCCATCTAGTTGCGCATCGAGCGTACACAAATGAGTATGTACATCATCGACATACAAGCCGCATATTAGAGCACGTCATGTACAAAGAAAGAAAATATAGGCAACATCCGAAGACAAGATTCAAATATATAGATAGGTAGCACGCAGAGGACAGAGCTCCCAATATTACATCATTCGTCAAGCGGAAAACGTGATATAACATACGAAGATGAATAAGACCCAAACATCATAAGATGCCGAGAAATAAGCAAGTAAGCTCCATGCCCACACGTCTCGGAACTTACTGGTAGGATCCCGACTACTGCTCGAAGTAGTTCTCATCTGTGTAATCGACGTAGTCAAAACCAACTTATCCACCCGATCACACGTACTTGTATGGCGGGAATAAACCCAAAGAAAAAGAACATAAAAAAATAAAAAGCATCAATACTGAGACCAGTACATGCGAGACTAGAATTCAACGGTTCTCGCCTCAAATGATATATGGTGTACTTAGCGGCGACTAAGCATGCAACTAACTAACTTAAAGAGACACGCGATAACTTCACATATTACAGCGAGATAAGAGAGCGCTAATCGATAACAATAATATAACTCCAAGCATAACCCATCTGAGGCTTTCCCCTCGAAAACCAATCGAGGAAGTAGTCCCACGGAATACACACGTTGCAATTTTAGGGATCTAAGTTTTTAGTTGGTAAGGCTAATTGCTAGTCAAGCTTATTTGTGCAAGGCATTAGTGGCATTGTCTATAAGCATACCACTGTACTTCTGAGGCATCCATAATCGTGGACACACGGCTTCCGAGTTTCACAACAAGAACCGTCTCATAACTACGCGCATCCAAGAGTATAACCAACTATATCTTATCCACACAAGAGATACAACTGATTCTCCAAGTTGCACAGCATTCACGACTATTATACCGAACGGGGTCACGAAATATAACTTGTAGAGCTTCCATAGGAGTTGCCGGTATGTACCGCTTTTATGTATGCAAGTCATGGCAGTCCACCAAAATCACACAACTCAACCCATGTCTGGGGACATATTATGCGTATGCACCAAATGGAAAACTAATTTTGAGGGGGGGGGGGAGGGGGTTTCCCCAATTTCCCCATGTTTGGTTAGCGCGATATTCTTAGGATCGGTATCATAAAATGAACGGTTCCTAGTTCGACTCAAGCATTCCCCAAAGGTGGTCGCTGCCGGGGTCTTATCATTAGGTGGAGACATAACCAACAACATCAGATTAATATCCATATCACCGACATTATCCAGATTTCAAGTTCCACCTGTATGAGGGCGGTACTAAGCATGCCTACGACTTGCAAGGAAAAAGCTAGCTAACCAAACAGTGCAATGGGATAACCAAGGCAATATAGTAGAGTAGGTAAATAAAGACGGTACCAAAGCATCGACAATAAGGATAGCAATAAAAATCAATAGAAGGAAATAAAATGCAAGATAGGTAGAAGGGGGTGAGATGCTCGCCTGATGGATCCAAGGACGAAGGCGGTACAAACTTGAGAGGGTGCTCGTAAGACAGCTCAAGCTCCCGCTAGTACTCATCGGACTCGCCTTCTACCGAGAAGTACCAAAATGCCATACAGAAAGGAAATAACGCAATGAACACATGATTGACGCGATTGAAGAAATAATGTAGCATGAAAATATATGATACGATATGTTTAGTGATTCAAGTTTAAGTGGCCGAGGGACAAGAGCATAGCAGTAAAAGTAAATTGAACACATGTTACTTAGGAGTTTGAGTGTAAATTCAATTAGGGTTCGACGATGCATGACGCAAAAGAACAACTGTATACCACGGGTGGATTCATGGTGTTGAGTCGATTGATTTATACATATCATTTGCTAAAATTGGATTTATGGATTTAAAGTTATTAAATTTGCAATTTTAGGGCCAAAAGGGCAAAATGTCAAGGTTGTAATGGTTAGGCGTTGTTTCTGCAAAATTCCACTTATGTCATTTTATTCATCTCAGGAAATCATTTATTTTTCATTTTGAAATTATTTGCAAATTCAAAAATATTTGAATTAATTAAATTAGAGAAATAGAAATAGAGAAAAGAAAGCAGTGGGCCATCGAGACAAAAGGAGTTGGGCATGCTCCTCGGTTACCAGGCGCACGTGGGCGGTATGGGTCCTCTAGGGGGAGAACTGAGAATCAGATTCCGTTTTTTACATAAAATCGTCCTCTCTTCAAATGAAGAAAGCGACAGATACAAGTCGAATTTGGAGTTGTAGGAGGAGATTGTGATCTATAACTTTGGAGGATGTTTCGCCGAAATTGAACTACACGTGCCGGAAAAATGGAGGAACAGCCTGGGTTCAGTCTAACAACAGATATCCAGAATTTTGCCTACAGTGAGCCAAAGAGGGCACGGTTTGATGCGTTGGATAGCTGGTATTACAGAGATGAGATTTGGTGTTGAAGGTTTCTGCAGAGGGTGCCTGGTGCCTGGTTTCCCCGGTAAAATTGGAGAAGAGGGGATATGTGGGGAGATTCGCGGTTGTTGATGCCGAGTGCGTTCCGGCATTGAGCGAGGCGTGTGGGCGTGGCTTCAGTGTTGGGCGCGTGCAGAGAAGAGAAGAAGGGATGACCAGAGAGGGTTGTGGTGGCGCGAGCTCACCATGAGGTTGCGGATGGCGAGGGGTTCGCGGCCAGTGTGACAGTGGTATAGAGGTCAATCACATATGACATCATTTAATTAGTGTAGGGGGAGGGGGGGGGGGGGGGTTGCCCCCCTCTCCCACGATAAGGATGTAAGACTCATTTAACATAAATCTGTTCCGAGGGCACCAGTCTTGATGTTGCGCGAGATCCTTCCTTTGGATCTGCATGAAGCCGATGATGCAAAGCAGACCGGACACAAAGATGGCACGTACCCGCATATCATCTGTGCGTACATCGACTCTAATGATACGGTGCATAGGATGGCACGGATGGGGCTCGTGTACACTAGGTACAACTCGAAGGGAAGGTTCTCGAAAGCTCTTGTAGTTTCTTGTTAGCACATGCCTTGCCGCGAGGCCGCCAGGCGTCATCGTCTCTAGTTTGACGAAGTGAAAGTGGAGACCATTCCCCCTTTCTATCCCTAGCAGGTCCCAAAGTGAGCGCCCCACAATGAGACTCCCCTAGTTGCACAAAATTCAATGTTCTAACATCATATGCTCTCCAAACACCATGACATTCATCAATGGAAATAATACAACTATATAATCTACTAACTATTTAATAGAACTATAGTATAATCTACTAACTCCGGTCCATAATAAGCACTGGTTGAAAACAGGCCTCTAGTCCTGGGCCGTTACGGGCTCTAGTCCCGGTTTTGGGCCCGGAACTGCGAAAACGGGACTAGAGGCCCCCCCACTAGTCTCGGTTCGCTACGGCCCGCGACTGATAACAGCCACGTGGTTGTTTCAGTGCCACGTGGGCCGGAAACCCTCTAGTCCCATGACGTAACACCACCCGGGACTATAAGATTTCCTGCCGCGGCAGAGAATTGTGTGTTTCTCTGCCGCGGCAGTGATTGTGTATTTTCTTTTTTTTGCCATTTCGTTCCTTTTTCGTTTTGTGTTTCACTATAATTTCAAACATATATTTAAGTACACATATTCTACGCTACTACATACACAGTACACGCTGATGCATCTATATAATTAATCGATCCCTTGCAAGCATACATTGATGATATATATATCAAAAGGAATAAATGTTTTGAAATTACATGGTCATTGATGAATATATATATCATATCAGCTACATGGAGATCACTAAGGCATATCGAGTTCCACGTCATCCGCATAATGCTCTCCATGTACATCAAGGACTTCCTTCATCATAAATCCCGCCAACTCCTCTTGAATTGCTCTTATGTGCTGGTCTGGCTCTAGTTTCTCCCGCAAATCATAAATATAATGTGAGTCAACTTTTCGCTCACTGGTCAACTCACGGATGTACTCGCAGACGTAGTATCCACATAAATGAGTTCTCGTGGTTGCTGTAAACTCTTCACCATTTTATAAGTTAGCTCCTCTTTGAATGAACATGGTATTTTCTGTCTGAACTGTCCAACACCTGCTCGGCAAAAAATGAACAAAGGAGTTATTAGTTACTTGATATCAGGAAATGAATGAAAGAGGACGATATAATGCTATAATGATTGAAATTACTTATGGAGCATTTCTTTCATATCGCTCCACTGCTCTTGGTCCCAAATTAATGAGTCGTGGACTTAAACTAGGGAGTTGTCAACTTGAATGTTTAGCAAGATCCAGTGGAATCTGCGGACGTTTACATAAGCATACATGCAGTGCTCATCGAGTAAGCAAAAATAAAATGTGTACAAGATATAAACATTCACTTGAAGTTGTAAGGAAATAGTATTTCCTTAACAAAATTATTCTCGGTTAAGAACCTGCACAGGTCTTCCTCCACGTCCTTGGGGTGATTTTTTAACGTATATTCATTAACGATATATGGGTCAATGAACCCAACGTTGTATCTTCTAGCTCTTTTGCATTCAAGCATCTTCATTCTGCAAAATATAATATCATACAAAAGGATATATAGTTAGGATAATATATTAAATGTAATGAACGAGCTGAGCTACAAACTTAATTATAGAAATAAATCACTTACAGACAGTAGCAACCAATGATAGATTTGTCGAGGGCACGCTGGTTGTATAACTAAAACAGTTTGGTCATTTGAACCTGTATCGAGTATGATTTGAAGTGATGCTCCTTTCTAACGTCCACCGGAAACCAATCTTTATGATGCTTTTTTTCTGCTTGCGACATGTACCCTTCGTGCAAATTTCGCATATGTGTGGATAGACGCGCGAGCTCCTCATTACTGACTAGAGGCTCCCCTTGGACATACTTCCGTACTATCTGACCCACTAGCGTATCTTCATAGCCTAAATATTGACCAAGAGACATTTTTGCTTCGGTAGCAAGTGCTTTGGCCTGCGATACAGTGATTCCCATTAGTGCAGCATTATTACGGGCTCTGGGGTCCATTATTTGCATGTCCATATCCATTTCAGCTCTGAAGGCCTCGTCGAGGTCTGAAATGACTTTGAGCGGGGCGACCGATTGATTCTTCTGTGCTTCGAGCTGGGCAACTTGCTTCCCGCGTTTTGTACTTGTGATTTTTTTCTTCTGTGCTTGCTTAATAATCTCCCGGTCATAGTCTGATTCCAGATTCATCGATATCTGGGATGGTTGCTCAAGAAAGGACTTAGCCCACTTTTTTTTCATCATATACCGGCTTTGGCTCAGGCTTTTTGGGTGCAAAATGCGCCTTAACTTGGGCAGCCACATCCGCGTTAGCTTCCTCATCGGTCTTGTCATAAGGTCTCTTTGGAAGAGCCGGCGGGATGTCGACTATCTTCGCGGTTTGACCTTTCTTCGATGTGGGGCACGGGGGAGCGTCAAACTTCTGTTTCTTCGATGAGGTAGTAGTATTGCACGGAGGCGGAGGCGAAGATCGAGTATTGCGCGGAGGCGGAAATCGAGTTGATGTACTCCTGCTGCGGCGATCGTCAGCGGGGCGGGGTGGACTTGGAGGTTGGCGATAATCGGGTTGGGGTGGACTTGGAGGTTGACGATATTCGATGCGGGGTGGACTTGGATTCCTTGGAGTCGGTTGCCTTGGCGTCGAGCATGGAAACTTGATGTACTTCTTATTCCATAGAATGATGTTGTGCTTGACATCTCCTAGTTTCGTAAGGCCTTCAGGCGTAGCGATTTCAATCTCTAGGTCCGCAAAATCCTCCACTATGCCATCCACCGTGATACGAGCATAGCCTGGTGGAATCGGAAGTGAATGGTGGAGTGCTCCAGGTAGACAAGGTAAAGCAGTGCCGATCGCCACCTTGAAGGACAAGTTGTTCATTGGCTGATGTAGCTCACATGGTGCCATCTCTCTGACATCATCCACGGGGTAGTGAGGAGTCGGTGCATCATCCAGCAGTGCTTGATCATCAGCCCGGACCTCCATGGAAGCCACGCTGCTTCTCCGCTGGCTAAGATCGAATGCAGGATCATCAGCCCGCGGGTGAGTTGACGACGGCGGCCTTTGGCTAATTTCATGCATGAGGTTCTTCAGATCAGCTAGGTCCTGCTCTACCCTGGAGATCCGGTCTGCCTCCTAGTCCTTATTTCTCTAACGACTTCTGTAACTGGCATCATACTGAGGAAACCCTTTCTTCCACGAGACACCGGTGCCTTTACCTCGTGTTCGTCCTCCCTTTTCAGGATTCCCTAAGGCACGTGTCAGCTCGTCGTTCTCTCTCTCGGGACGGAACAATCCCAATTGAGCATAGTTCATTGCTTGAATAAGATCTTGGAAGGGTTTAGGATTTTTTCATGAAATAATGTCTTCCCTATTTCTGGGTCCAATGATCCCCCGTGCCCGTACCACCAGTGCTTTAACCTCTCGGGCCATCCATCTGTACCAGGAGTGACGCCTCTAGCCCTCATTTTCTTCTCCATAGTTTCCCACTTAGGGACGACACTCTTGTAGCCACCTATCCCCATTTTATGATGGTATTTCTTTTGGGCAGCATTTAACGCGTTCTTTGCTAACTTTGCCTTTGCTTTATCAGATTGCTTGTACTGTACAAAATCGGGCCACTGTTCTCTCAACTTCTTGTTTACTCCTTTGAAGTCTGGAGTTTTCTTTTTTGCGACATATTTCGCGTATAAACTTTTCTTGTGGTTCCGGTACAGTTCAACCATCTTGCTCAGAGCCCACTCCTTGAATTCGCTCTATTTTCAAGCCCACCCGGCCTTGGGGTAATACCATCTACCTCAAATTCTTCATACTCTGGATTTAGTATGAAATGCGCTATGAGCTTCTGCCAAAGGTCATCTTTGGCATCATCGGTGACATAGTTGTTGGATACTTCATCGGGTTTCTTTGACTGATTCCATTTTTGGATGGTGATCGGCAGGTTGTCCCTAACAAGCACCCCGCATTGATTTATAAACATCCTATGGTGCTTTTCTGGAGCAATCGGTTCACCATCATCATCTATTTCTTCGATGGTGAACCTCTGATTACCATCCAAATTTTTGTTCGGCCCTCGTTTCGTTCAAGCTGTCGATTGCTTCGATCCGGTGGGCTAAAAGAAGAAGAGAGAGAGTTATTAGTATATATCTAGATCAGTTAATGAATAGAGGTAACACAAGGCTTTATATATATATGTACCTCGGCGGATCCTGTTGAGGGGCCATCATTATTGTTGTTATTTGGTTGCCCTTCGTCCATCCGGTCTTCCCCTTGATACATTAGGTTTTCCTCTAGTCCATCACCGGATGGATTCAGATATGAGGATATCTCTTCCTCGAGCAAAATATCTTCGCCGGTAGTAATATTAAGAGGAATTTCACCTCTTATCATGCCCTGAAGATAATCTTCACCGATGCGACTAGGATCTTCGGATGGATCCATGACTTAATTATCTATAACAAAAAGAGAGTTAAACAGGTTAGAAAAACAATAACCCTAATAACTAAAACAAAAAATAACCCTAATATTATTTGCGGTAAAACAATAAACTTAATAACTAAAACAAAAAACAATAACCCTAATATTACTTATAGTAAAACAATAATCCTAAGAACTAAAACAAAAAAACCCTAATATTACTTATGGTAAAACAATAAACCTAATAACTAAAACAAAAAGTACTAACATTTCCTAATAATATACTAATAATATAAATACTAAGAATAACATTTATACAAAACCTAAATATTACTAACAATAATAATAATAATAAATATTACTACAAAAACCTAAATATACTACTAATTAATACTAGACTAATTATACAAAAACCTAAATATATAATTAATACTAGACTATATAATTAAATAACCACCTCCGACGAGGTGGGCGGCCGGAGGAACAATGGCGCAGCGAGGCGGTGCGGCACGGCGGCACGGCGCGACACGTACGGCGGGCGGTGACACGACAAGGCGGCGCGGAGGCTCGGCGATGCGGCGTGCGGCGGCTCTGCCGTACGGCGGGGCGGCCAGAGACAAGGGCGGCGACGCGGGAATCGGCCGGGCAGTACCTCCCCTGTTCTCTGCGTCGACGACGCCTTCTCGTCTTCGTCTTCGTCGTCAAATCTTGCTAAGTGCTGGGTAGGGGCGGGCGTGTGGTATATAAAGGGTCACCCCTTTAGTCCCGGGTCAAGCCACAGCCCGGCACTAGAGGGTCTCTAATCCCGGGCGGTGGCTTAACCCGTGACTACAGACCCCCCCTTTAGTCGCGGGTAAAGCCACCGCCCGGGACTAGAGGGCTTTTTCGGCCGCTTCGTTTTCGCGCGCGCAGGCACCTTCTAGTCCCGGGTCGAGCCTCGGCCCGGTACAAGTTTGTTGTTTGTAAATTTTTCTTTTTTTAATTCAAATCAAATATAAAACTTTCGAAAATCATATATTTTATTGCAAAAATCCAAATAAAACAAATAATATGTCTATTATTATCAGAAAAATATAAATAATATTAATATAATATCCATATATCTGTTTGCATCATTTATAAATTATCTCATTTGTAATTTTTCCTTTTTTAATTCAAATCAAATATAAAACTTCGGAAAATCATATCTTTTATTGTAAAAATCCAAATAAAACAAATAATATGTCTATTATTAACAGAAAAATATAAAGAATCTTAATATAATATCCATATATCTGTTTGCATCATTTATTAATTATTTCATTTGTAAATTTCTTTTTTTTAATTCAAATCAAATATAAAACTTTCGAAAATCATATCTTTTATTGTAAAAATCCAAATAAAACAAATAATATATATATTATTATAAAAAATATATAAAGAATCTTAATATAATATCCATATATCTGTTTGCATCATTTATAAATTATTTCATTTGTAAAATTCTTTTTTTAATTCAAATCAAATATAAAACTTTGGAAAATCATATCTTTTATTGTAAAAATCTAAATAAAACAAATAATATGTCTATTATTATCAAAAAATATAAAAAATCTTAATATAATATCCATCTATCTGTTTGCATCATTTATAAATTATTTCATTTGTAAATTTATTTTTTAATTCAAATCAAATATGAAACTTTGGAGAATCATATCTTTTATTGTAAAAATCCAAATAAAACAAATAATATGTCTATTATTATCAGAAAAATATAAAGAATCTTAATATAATATCCATTTAGTCCCGGTTGTAGTCACAAACCGGGACTAAAGATATTTCCTGCTATTTCCCACCGCTTCTCGCCAAGTTTTCCCGCCCTTTCCTTTTTACAAGAGCTTTTAGTCCCGGTTGTAGTCACTAACTGGGACTAAAGATATTTCTCGCCATTTCCCAAAGCTTCCTGCCAAGTTTTCCCGCCCTTTCCCTCTATATCTAGGGCGATCGCGCCAGGGCTATCCACACATCCACACCTTCCTCTCTTAGAACAATGGACAACGCCTACTGGGCCATTTTGACCCTCTAGGAGACCGAGGCGCTGTGCGCCTCCAACTACCCTTGTCCACCGGGCTATCGCCGGCTGGATGCTGAGCGCTGGAGGGGTTCCTGTCCCTCCTGTCCCTCAAGGTTCCGCACGCCGGGCGGCCATCACGAACCACTTCTACCATGAGCTCACGCCGGAGCAGTGGATGGATCCCTAGTGGGATCCCGACAACTACGACACCTGGAATGCCTTCTTCACTAATAGGCGGGAAAGGGAGCTCGCCAGGTACGAGGGTGATGTCCCGCCCTCGGTGAACCACAACGAAGCCGTCCGCCGTCTGTGGTGGGTGAACTGTACTATCATCAGAGTGATGCGCTACATCACCGGGGGAGACCGTCCTTGACTGCGGTGCCCATAAGTCCACCCGCCATAGAGCCATAATAAGGCCCCTCCCTCGCCCGGCGGTAGCGGCATCATCTTCCAGGAGACCCCTCCCCCGCCCACCGTGAATCCGAGGCCGGAGTGGCCCCTTGTATATGCCATGGCTAGGATGAGGATCCCCGGAGTGGCAGGTGACGATGACGATGACGATGATGATGATGATGATGATGACGAAGAAGACCCTGAAGCTGCGTACTATAGGACTAGGCATGATTATGACTAAAGGGGGCGGCTTTAGTCCTGAGTGTTAGCTAGTCCCGGTTTGTCCCGGTTTTTAATATCAATAAATGTCTTGAGTGTTACCTAAATATGAAGATGTTGTAT
Organism: Avena atlantica; assembly: GCA_910589765.1. Lineage (NCBI taxonomy): Eukaryota > Viridiplantae > Streptophyta > Magnoliopsida > Poales > Poaceae > Avena > Avena atlantica. The sequence goes on from OU342733.1 coordinate 31,466,829, forward strand.
TTAGAGGAAAAGGCCTATAAATAGAGGAAAGGGCGAGCAGGCTGGATCGAGCAGCCTATAAATAGAGGGAAATGCCTATAAAGAGAGGGTTCATCTTTAGTCCCGGTTGGAGAAACCAACCGCGACTGAAGGGATTGCGGCATACTGGGCCAGGCAGCACTAATAGTAGGGGTGAGTGTCGACATTATGTCGTGCGGCTTGTACCTTGTCCTGGATGGTGTCACCAACCGGGACTAAAGATGAACCTTTAGTCCCGATTGGAGACACCAACCGGGACAAAACATGAGTCAACACTAATAATAGGGGGTGAGTGTCGACATTATATCATGAGTGTCGACATTATGCCGAGCTGCTTGTACTATAAATAGGCATCCTTGTGAGTCTAGTCCTCCAGCTAGTTTGAGGCATCTCCAAGATGGTTTTCGAGAGCAGGGACACCACTACAGCCAGTTTCAGGGAGATGCCGCCGGAGCCCATTCCTCTGACATCTCCAAGAAACTAGTCATAGAGGCACTCCCTAATATGTGAAATTAGTTAGCTCCCAGGCGTATTGATCTAGTTAGAGAAGTTACAAGATGCAAGATGGTTTTCGAGAGCAGGGACACCACTACGGCCAGTTTCAGGGAGATGTCGCCGGAGCCCAGTCCTCCGGCATCTCCAAGAAACTGGTCATAGAGACACTCCCTAATATGTGACCTCACGCGTTTGGAGATCAGATCTTAATGGTAAGTATGAATCGGGACTAAAGGCCCCCTTTTAGTCCCGGTCCAGCCACAAAACGGGACTAACACACTCAAGATTGTTTGCAGACAACACTATAAAAATGGACACATGGAGCATCTTCACTCATAAAATGTTACAATTATTACACATCATTTCTTCGCGTGTGTTCCTTTCTGATCCCGCCGTATCCATGGAGCATCTTCATTCATTAACATGATGCTTGGGTCATCATTCACCACGAAGGGCGGAATTTCATGAAACTTATCACAATCTTCTGACATGTCTGTCTTGTCCTCCACTCACACGATGTTTCGTTTTCCTGAAAGAACTATGTGGCGCTTTGGCTCATCATCTGATGTATTCTTTTTCTTATTTTTTCTTTTTCTAGGTTTGGTAGACATGTCCTTCACATAGAAAACCTGAGCCACATCATTGGCTAGGACGAATGGTTCGTCTAAGTACCCAAGATTGTTGAGATCCAACGATGTCATTTCGTATTTCTTGTCTACCTCAACCTCTCCTCCTGTCAGCTTGACCCATTTGCACCAAAACAAGGGGACCTTAAAATTAGATCCATAGTCAAGTTCCCATATCTCCTCTATGTAACCATAATATGTGGTCTTTGACCCATTGTTGTCTGTTGCATCAAAGCAGACACCACTATTTTTGTTGGTGCTCTTTTTATCTTGGGCTATCGTGTAAAATGTATACCCATTTATCTGGTACCCTTGGAAGGTCGATATAGTCGAAGATGGTGACCTAGACAACAAGTATAGTTGATCTCCAAGAGTGTTGTTTTTGATGATATGTTGCAACCAACCGCCAAAACTCTTCATGTGTTCATCTCTAATCCAAGAGTCATGCTTTCCAGGGTTGTTGGAGTGTAAGATTTTCTTGTGTTCCTTAATATATGGGGCTGCCAAGATAGAATTTTGTAGAACGGTGTAATGTGCTTCGGTGTAAGAATGTCCATCCCTACATATTATTGATTTCCTTCCTAGAGCACTGAAGGATTATGCGGCATAGTAAATCAAAATTTTCTACGGAGCGAATAGAGGGAAAGCCAAGATCTAATCTAGGAGATGCAAACAACGAGAGAGATTGGATTAGATCTTCATACCCTTGAAGATTCGCACAGCGGAACGTTCGTCGGAACGTGGGTGATGTAGTCGTACTCGCTTCTCCTCCTCGCGATCCGATCCGATCTAGCACCACAAGTGGCGGTGCCTCCGTGAGATGCACACGTGCAGCACCTCGACGTCTCCTCCTTCCTCGGACCAGCGAGTATGGTGGAGAGATAGATTGGATCTACAACACGACGGCGTGGTGTATATGGTGGAGAATTTCTGCTGCAGGGCTTCGCCTACAAACAGTCGGGAGGGAGAGAGGAAGGTAGCAAGGCTGCTAGGGCTTGGAGGAAGGTGTGTGTGGGGGGAAGGGGGCGCACCACCCCTCTATATATAGAGGGGGGCGGCCAGCCCTTACCCCTCCTCCAAGCCTATCTCTAGTTTAAACAATTTAAACTCTCCCTTATCTAGAAATCCTATCTCTAGTTTAAACGATTTAAACTCTCCCTTATCTAGAAATTCTATCCCAAGATTTAAACGAGTCAAATCTCTCTAGAATCGGCTGGGCCCTATGGGGCCTTGTGCCCCTGGCCCAATGCGGCCAGGACACTCCCTCATAGGCCCATGCCCCCTCCCGGAAGGTGGGGCCACGTTGGCCCCCTTCCGGAAGGTTCTAGAAGCTTCCGGTACAATACCGATTAACCCGGAACAATTCCGAACTCCAAAAACTGCACTGCCTTATATGAATCTTATTCTCCGGACCATTCCGGAACCTCCTGTGATATCCCGGATCCCATCCGAGACTCCGAACAAAAATTCATAAACCAATTATCCAATCTATCCTAGCGTCGAGATACGTTAAGTGTGTGACCCTGCGGGTTCGAGAATATGCAGACATGATCTTCTATCAATAATCAACAGCGGGGTCTGGGCACCCATATTGACTCCCACACATTCATCGATGATCATATCGGATGAACCACGATGCCAGGATTCAATCAATCCCATATATATATTCCCTTCGTCTCGCGATATTTTACTTGCCCGAGATTCGATCGTCGGTACCGTCATACCTAGTTCAATCTCGTTCACAGCAAGTACTTTACTCGTTCCGTAATCCGATATCACTTTGTGATTAACTCCTTAACCACATGCTTGCAAGCGGTGTTGATATCGATTACCGAGTGGGCCCGAAGTATATCTCTCCGACTTGGGAGGGACAAATTCCATCTCGATACATACAACCCAACAGATACTTTCCGATCACCTGAGAGACACCTTTATGATCACCCTCTCATAGGATGACGTTTGATGACCTCAAAGCTTTCTTCCGATACCAGGGAGTTGCATTATCTCATGGTCTAAGGAATACAATATTTGACATAGGAAAAGCTTCGCAAAGACGAACACGATGACACGATCTAATTGCTCTGCTTTGTTTGGGTCTATCCACCATATCATTCTCCCAATGATATGATCTCATTATCAATTGACAACTCATGTCTATGGTTAGGAAACCTTAACCATCATTGATCAATGAGCTAGTCCATAGAGGCGTACTAGGGACACGGTGTTGTTCACAAACCACACAAGTATTAAAGTTTCCGCTTAATACAATTCTAGCATGGAATATAAACTTTATCATGAACAAGAATTATAATAATAACATCTTTATTATTGCCTCTAGGGCATAATTCCAACAGTCTCCCACTTGCACTAGAGTCAATAATCTAGTTTACATTTGGCAACAATCTCACACCCATGGTACTGAGGTGTTGATCATGTTTTACACGTGGAAGAGGTTTAGTCAATGGATCTGCGACATTCAGATCCGTATGTACTTTGCTAATCTTCAGATCTCCATCTGCTATATAATCTCGGATTATATGAAACTTGCGGTTGATATGCTTGGTCTTTGGATGATATCTTGGTTCCTTAGCGAGTGCTATGGCGCCAGTGTTGTCACACAATATCTCCAGTGGGTCCAATGCACTTGGAACCACGCCAAGCTCAGTGATGAAGTTTCTGATCCAAACTCCTTCACTTGACGCTTCTGCAGCAGCCATGTATTCCGCTTCTACTGTAGATCCCGCGATCACGCTTTGCTTGCAGCTTCTCCAGCTCACAGCTCCTCCATTCAAAATATAAACGTATCCTGTCTGAGATTTAGAATCATCCTTGTCGGTGTCAAAACTAGCATCGACGTAACCTTTTACGACAAGCTGTTCATCACCCCCATAGACTAAGAACATTTCTTTAGTTCTATTTAGGTACTTTAGGATGTTCTTCACGGCTGTCCAGTGTTCCACTCCTGGATCACTTTGATATCTGCTCGTCAAACTAAGAGCATTGGACACATCCGGTCTAGTACACAGCATGGCATACATGATGGAACCTATGGCCGAGGCATAAGGCACTTTGCTCATAGCTTCCCTATCATTTACCGTAGCTGGACACTGAGCCTTGCTCAATATCTTACCTGACAACATAGGCACTGAACCTTTCTTTGCCTTATCCATTCTGAACCTTTTCAGAACTTTGTCTAGGTATGTACTCTGGCTTAAAGCTATCAGGCGTCTTTGTCTATCTCTATAGATCTTGATGCCCAATATATAAGTAGCTTCACCTAGGTCTTTCATTGAAAAACACTTGTTCAAATAACTCTTCACATCGTTAAGCATGTTGATGTCATTTCCAATAATCAATATGTCATCCACATATAGTACCAGAAACGTCACCGAGCTCCCACTCACTTTCTTGTAGATACAAGCTTCGTAGCAATTTGGAACAAATCCAAAGCTCTTGATCACTTGATCAAAACGAAGGTTCCAACTCCGAGATGCTTGCTTCAGTCCATAAATTGAACGCTGAAGTTTGCATACTTTACTAGCATCCTTAGGATCGACAAAACCCTCGGGTTGCATCATATACAACTCTTCATCAATGTTTCCATTGAGGAAAGCAGTCTTGACATCCATCTGCCATATTTCATAATCATGAAACGCAGCAATTGCTAATAAAATCCGAATGGACTTAAACATCGCTACGGGAGAGAAAGTCTCATCGTAGTCAACACCTTGAACTTGTCGAAAACCTTTTGCGACAAGCCGTGCTTTATAGACGGTAACATTACCATCCGCGTCCGTTTTCTTCTTGAAAATCCAATTGCACTCAACGGCCTTTCGGTCGCTAGGAGGATCCACCAAAGTCCATACTTGGTTTTCGCTCATGGATCCCAATTCGGATTTCATGGCTTCCAGCCATTTCTCAGAGTCTGGGCTCATCATCGCTTCCTCATAGTTCGTAGGTTCACTGTCTTCTACCAACAAGACAGTCAAGACAGGGTTGCCGTACCACTCAGGAGGGGCACGCGACCTTGTCGACCTGCGACGTTTAGTAGCAGCATCGTCCGAAGCTTCATGATCCTTGTCATTAGCTTCCTCTATTGTTGGTCCAGGCGGCACTGGAACAATTTCAGGTGCTGCGCTACTCTCCAATTCAAGAGAAGGTTCAATAACCTCGTCTAGCTCTACTTTCCTCCCATTCACTTCTTTCGAGAGAAACTCCTTCTCAAGAAAGGAACCGTTCTTTGCGACAAACACTTTGCCTTCGGTTCTGTGATAGAAGGTATACCCAATAGTTTCCTTAGGGTATCCTATGAAGACGCATTTCTCTGCTTTGGGTTCGAGCTTGTCCGGCATCAACTTCTTGACGTAAGCTTCGCATCCCCAAACTTTAAGAAACGACAACTTAGGTTTAGCACCAAACCACAGTTCATACGGTGTCGTCTCAACGGATTTAGATGGAGCCCTATTTAAAGTGAATGCAGCGGTTTCTAATGCATAACCCCAAAATGATAACGGCAAATCAGTAAGAGACATCATCGATCGGACCATATCTAATAGGGTTCGATTCCGGCGTTCAGACACACCATTGCGCTGTGGTGTTCCGGGTGGCGTGAGTTGCGAAACAATTCCGCTTGCTTTAAGATGCGTGAGAAAATCATAACTCAAATATTCACCCCACGGTCGGATCGTAGAAACTTAATCTTTCTGTTACGATGGTTCTCCACTTCATTCTGAAATTCTTTGAAATTTTCAAACGTTTCAGATTTATGTTTCATTAAATAGATATACCCATATCTACTTAAGTCATCGGTAAAAGTGAGGAAATAGCGATATCCACCGCGCGTCGAAACACTCATCGGTCCGCATACATCGGTATGTATGATTTCCAACAAGTCCGTTGCTCGCTCCATCATACCGGAGAACGGGGTTTTGATCATCTTGCCCATGAGGCATGGTTCGCATGTGTCAAATGATTCAAAATCAAGAGACTCCAAAAGTCCATCAGAATGGAGTTTCTTCATGCGCTTTACTCCAATATGACCTAGACGACAGTGCCACAAATAAGTAGTATTATCACTATCTACTTTGCATCTCTTAGCCTCAATGTTATGGATGTGTGTTTCATCCCTTTAGAGATTTAGAAGAAATAAACCATTCACAAGAGGTGCATGACCATAAAAGATGTTACTCATATAAATAGAACAACCATTATTCTCCGATTTAAATGAATAACCGTCTTGCAATAAACACGATCCGGAAATGATGTTCATGCTCAATGCAGGCACATAATAACATTTATTAAGGTTTAAAACTAATCCCGAAGGTAAAACTAAGGAGAGCGTGCCGACGGCCATCACATCAACTCTTGATCCGTTGCCAACGCGCATCGTCACCTCATCCCTCGCAAGCCGCCGTCTATTCCTTAGCTCCTGTTTCGAGTTAGAAATATTAGCAACTGAACCGGTATCAAATACCCAGGCACTACAACGAGGGCTAGTAAGGAAAACATCAATAACATGTATATCAAATATACCTTTGATGGTGCCAGCCTTCTTGTCCGCTAAGTACTTCGGACAGTTGCGCTTCCAGTGACCCTTGTCCTTGCAATAGAAGCACTCAGTGTCCGGCTTGGGACCAGACCTGAGCTTCTTCTCAGCAGGGGCATTGCGCTTGCCGCCGCCCTTCTTGAAGGGCTTCTTTGCTCCCTTACCTTTCTTAAAGGAGGGCTTGTTGACCATCAACACATGATTATCCTTCTTGATGTCCACTTCCGCAGCCTTCAGCTTTGCGAAGAGCTCGGTGATCGTATCAGTGGAACCAATCTGATTATGAGTCACTACAAAACTTTTGTAGCTGGGAGGGAGTGATTGCAGAACCCTGTCAATCTTGAGCTCCTCTGGAATCGTGCATTCCAGTTGCTCAAGGCGTTGAGTGTAGCCCGACATCTTTATGGCGTGCTCACTAACGGAACTACCTTCCTCCATCTTGCAGTTAAAGAACTTCTCAGAGATCTCATATCTCTCAGAACGGGCTTGAGTCTGAAACATGGTTTTCAGCTCCTCGAGAATCTCAGAGGGCCCGGGATAGGTTTCAAAACGATTTTGAAGCTCCGGTTCCATAGCAAACAACATGGTGCTCTTAATCACACCATAATCATCTTTGCGCGACTGATAGACAACTTTCTCATCAGCCGGCGCAGTTGCAGCAGGGGGGTTACCTAACGCTTTCTCAAGGACATAGTCCTTTTGTCCGCCAGACATAATGATTCTTAGATTGCGGAACCAGTTGGTGAAGTTAGACCCATTGTTTCTAAGTTTTTCTTTCTCAGCAAAAACGTTGAAGTTGAAGTTGGACTTGGCCATTGGATCTACAGTATTTGCAAGTACAATTTAGACTATGTTCATGATAAATAGTTCAACTTAATCAAATTACTAGATGAACTCCCACTAAATTCAACATCCCTCAAGTTGTTTAGTGAACACGATCCAAATTCACCACACCTAATCCGATCATCACGAGAAGAGATGTGGTTTCAATGGTGGACAACGAAGTGTCGATCATATCATTCATATGACTCATGCTTAACCTTTCGGTTCTTGTGTTCCGAGGCCATGTCTGTACATGCTAGGCTCGTCAAGTTAGACCCAAGTATTTCCGCGTGTGCAAAAACTGGCTTGCACCCGTTGTATGTGAGCATAGAGTCTATAGCACCCGATCATCACGTGATGCTTGGACACGACGAACTTTCGCAACGGTGCATACTTGGGGAGAACACAATTTTTATCTTGATCTTTAAGTGAGGAATCATCTTATAATGCTACCGTCGCGATCTAAGCATGATAAGATACATAAAAGGATAAACATCACATGCATATAACTTTATGTGACATGGTATAGCCTATCTTTGCGCAATGATCTCCATCTTGTGCGTTCCGGCATGATCTCCATCACTCCACCATGATTGCCTCCACCACGAATAGCAACTACAACTATTGCTAACTACTTAGCGATAAAGTAAAGCTATTACATGGCGTATAAGAAGTTGACTCGCAGGTCATACACAATTATAAAGACAACCATATGGCTCCTGCCGGTTGTGTACTCATCGACATGCAAGTCGTGAAACATTACAAAACATGATCATCGCATACAATATACACATCACATCTTGGGCCATACCATATCACAGAAAACACTCCCTGCAAAAACAAGTTAGACGCCTCTACTTTGTTGTTGCATGTTTTACGTGGCTTTATGGGAGTAGATGCTAAGAACGATTCTTACCTACGGAAAGCCACAACGGTGATATTATGGTTGCAAAACTCCGCTGTTAATCCCATGACAACTATAGTGAGAGAAACTGACATCCACCAGCCGCATGTGTGGAACAAGCCACACGTCAAGTGCGGAGCCGGTCTCGCGAACGACGTCGCGTAAGGTTGGCCTGGACCGATTCAATCTCACTATCCCGCGTCATAAGAAGAACACAAACAAGAGGCTTGCAACAGAAAACATCAATGCCTGCAACAACCATGTTGCGTTCTACTCGTGAAACACATCTACGCATAGATCTAGCTCTGATACCACTGAAGGATTATGCGGCATAGTAAATCAAAATTTTCTACGGAACGAACAGAGGGAAAGCCAAGATCTAATCTAGGAGATGCAAACAACGAGAGAGATTGGATTAGATCTTCATACCCTTGAAGATTCGCACAGCGGAACGTTCGTCGGAACGTGGGTGATGTAGTCATACTCGCTTCTCCTCCTCGCGATCCGATCCGATCTAGCACCACAAGTGGCGGTGCCTCCGTGAGATGCACACGTGCAGCACCTCGACGTCTCCTCCTTCCTCGGACCAGCGAGTATGGTGGAGAGATAGATTGGATCTACAACACGACGGCGTGGTGTATATGGTGGAGAATTTCTGCTGTAGGGCTTCGCCTACAAACAGTCGGGAGGGAGAGAGGAAGGTAGCAAGGCTGCTAGGGCTTGGAGGAAGGTGTGTGTGGGGGGAAGGGGGCGCACCACCCCTCTATATATAGAGGGGGGGCGGCCAGACCTTGCCCCTCCTCCAAGCCTATCTCTAGTTTAAACAATTTAAACTCTCCCTTATCTAGAAATCCTATCTCTAGTTTAAACGATTTAAACTCTCCCTTATCTAGAAATTCTATCCTGAGATTTAAACGAGTCAAATCTCTCTAGAATCGGCTGGGCCCTATGGGGCCTTGTGCCCCTGGCCCAATGCGGCCAGGACACTCCCTCATAGGCCCATGCCCCCTCCCGGAAGGTGGGGCCACGTTGGTCCCCTTCCGGAAGGTTCTAGAAGCTTCCGGTACAATACCGATTAACCCGGAACAATTCCGAACTCCAAAAACTGCACTGCCTTATATGAATCTTATTCTCCGGACCATTTCGGAACCTCTCGTGATATCCCGGATCCCATCCGAGACTCCGAACAAAAATTCATAAACCAATTATCCAATCTATCCTAGCGTCGAGATACGTTAAGTGTGTGACCCTGCGGGTTCGAGAATATGCAGACATGATCTTCTATCAATAATCAACAGCGGGGTCTGGGCACCCATATTGACTCCCACACATTCATCGATGATCATATCGGATGAACCACGATGCCAGGATTCAATCAATACCATATATATATTCCCTTCGTCTCGCGATATTTTACTTGCCCGAGATTCGATCGTCGGTACCGTCATACCTAGTTCAATCTCGTTCACAGCAAGTACTTTACTCGTTCCGTAATCCGATATCACTTTGTGATTAACTCCTTAACCACATGCTTGCAAGCGGTATTGATATCGATTACCGAGTGGGACCGAAGTATATCTCTCCGACTTGGGAGGGACAAATTCCATCTCGATACATACAACCCAACAGATACTTTCCGATCACCTGAGAGACACCTTTATGATCACCCTCTCATAGGATGACGTTTGATGACCTCAAAGCTTTCTTCCGATACCAGGGAGTTGCATTATCTCATGGTCTAAGGAATACAATATTTGACATAGGAAAAGCTTCGCAAAGACGAACACGATGACACGATCTAATTGCTCTGCTTTGTTTGGGTCTATCCACCATATCATTCTCCCAATGATATGATCTCATTATCAATTGACAACTCATGTCTATGGTTAGGAAACCTTAACCATCATTGATCAATGAGCTAGTCCATAGAGGCGTACTAGGGACACGGTGTTGTTCACAAACCACACAAGTATTAAAGTTTCCGCTTAATACAATTCTAGCATGGAATATAAACTTTATCATGAACAAGAATTATAATAATAACATCTTTATTATTGCCTCTAGGGCATAATTCCAACAAGCACCCTTTCCACTCAGTCTCCCCTCATACTGCGATTGAGCATACCAATCGGCCTAAGGTCAGGAACGAAGTCAACACAAAATTCAATGACCTCCTCTATTCCATAGCCCTTGGAGACGCTTCCTTCTGGCCTAGCACGGTTACGAACATATTTATTTAAGATTCCCATGAACCTCTCAAAGGGAAACATATTATGTAGAAATACAGGACCGAGAATGGAAATCTCTCCGACTAGGTGAACCAGCAGGTTCGTCATAATATTGAAGAAGGATGGTGGGAACACCAACTCAAAACTGACAAGACATTGGACCACATCATTCTGTAACCGTAGTAGATCTTCAGGATTGATTATCTTCTGAGAGATTGCATTGAGAAATGCACATAGCTTCACAATGGGTACTCGAACATTATCTGGTAGAAGCCCCCTCAATGCAATCGGAAGCATTTGTGTCATAATCACGTGGCAATCATGAGACTTTAGGTTTTGGAATTTTTTCTGCCATATTTAATATTCCCTTTATATTCGACGAGAAACCAGACAGGACCTTAATACTTCTTAGGCATTCAAAAAATATTTCCTTATCTTGTTTGGTAAGAGCATAGCTGGCATGACCTTGAAACCATTCTGGATGCAGGCCATCTGGGTCTTTCATACGTTGATGCTCCTTTCGTGCTTCCGGTGTATCTTTTGTCTTCCCATACACGCCCAAGAAGCCTAGCAGGTTCACACAAAGATTCTTCGTCACATGCATCACATCGATTGCAGAGCGGACCTCTAAGAATTTCCAATATGGTAGCTCCCAAAATATAGATTTCTTCTTCCATATGGGTGCGTGTCCTTCAGCGTCCTTCGGAACAGATTTCCCGCCAAGACCCTTTCCAAAGGTTACCATTTGATCCAAATCTTTGACCATATCAAATATATCAGCACCAGTACGCTCCTTAGGATTCGTCTGGTGACATGCCAGACCGTCGAAATGCTTGCCTTTCTTTCTTAAGGGATGCTTGGCCAAAAGAAATCGAGGATGTTCATTGTATACATTCTTCTTACAATGTTCCAAATATATACTTTCAGTCTCATCTAAACAGTGTGTGCATGCATTGTATCCCTTGTTGGACTGTCCTGAAAGGTTACTAAGAGCAGGCCAATCATTGATTGTTACGAAAAGCAATGCTCAGAGGTTAAATTCTTCCTGCTTTTGCTCATCCCACACGTGTATGCCGGGTTCGTGCCACAACTGTAAAAGTTCTTCCACTAATGGACTTAGGTACACATCCATGTCGTTGTCGGGTTGCTTCGGACCTTGGATCAACACTTGCATCATAATGAACTTCCGCTTCATGAACAACCAAGGAGGAAGGTTATGTTGTAATTATGCCCTAGAGGCAATAATAAAGATGTTATTATTATAATTCTTGTTCATGATAATGTTTATATTCCATGCTAGAATTGTATTAAGCGGAAACTTTAATACTTGCGTGGTTTGTGAACAACACCGTGTCCCTAGTACGCCTCTATGGACTAGCTCATTGATCAATGATGGTTAAGGTTTCCTAACCATAGACATGAGTTGTCAATTGATAATGAGATCATATCATTGGGAGAATGATATGATGGACAGACCCAAACTAAGCGAAGCAATTAGATCGTGTCATCGTGTTCGTCTTTGTGAAGATTTTCTTATGTCAAATATTGTATTCCTTAGACCATGGTATAATACAACTCCCTGGTATCGGAAGAAAGCTTTGAGGTCATCAAATGTCATCCTATGAGAGGGTGATCATAAAGGTGTCTCTCAGGTGATCGGAAAGTATCTGTTGGGTTGTATGTATCGAGATGGGATTTGTCCCTCCCAAGTCGGAGAGATATACTTCGGGCCCACTCGGTAATCGATATCAACATGGCTTGCAAGCATGTGGTTAAGGAGTTAATCACAAAGTGATATCGGATTACGGAATGAGTAAAGTACTTGCTGTGAACGAGATTGAACTAGGTATGACGGTACCGACGATCAAATCTCAGGCAAGTAAAATATCGCGAGACGAAGTGAATATATATATGGGATTGATTGAATCCTGGCATCGTGGTTCATCCGATATGATCATCGATGAATGTGTGGGAGTCAATATGGGTTTCCAGACCCCGCTATTGATTATTGATAGAAGATCATGTCTGCATATTCTCGAACCCGCAGGGTCACACACTTAACGTGTCTCGATGCTAGGATAGATTGGATAATTGGTTTATGAGTTTTTGTTCGGAGTCTCGGATGGGATCCGTGACATCACGAGAGGTTCCGGAGTGGTCCGGAGAATAAGATTCATATAAGGCAGTGCAGTTTTTGGAGTTCGGAATTGTTTCGGGTTAATCGGTATTGTACCGGAAGCTTCTAGAACCTTCCGGAAGGGGACCAACGTGGCCCCACCTTCCGGGAGGGGGCATGGGCCTATGAGGGAGTGCCCTGGCCGCATTGGGCCAGGGGCACAAGGCCCCATAGGGCCCAGCCGGCCAAGAGAGGTTTAAACTCTAGATAGAGCTTCTAGAAGGGGGGGTTTCCTTGCCTCCCACTCTTCCTCCTTGGGGCCACCGGCCTTGGCTTGGGGGAGGGGCTAGGGCTGCGCCCACCCCTCTATATATAGAGGGCTGGGGGCGCACCAACCCCCTACACCTTCCCCTCCAACCCTAGCCGCCCTGCTGCCCTCCTCTCTCCCTCCCGACTACTTGTAGGCGAAGCCCTGCTGCAGAAATTCTACACCAATTACACCGCGCCGTCGCGTTGTAGATCCAACCCATCTCTCCACCATACTTGCTGGACCAAGGAAGGAGGAGACATCGAGGTGCTGCACATGTGCATCTCACGGAGGCACCGCCACTTGTGGTGCTAGATCGGATCGGATCGCGAGGAGGAGAAGCGAGTACGACTACATCACCCACGTTCCGTCGAACGTTCCGCTGTGCGAATCTTCAAGGGTATGAAGATCTAATCCAATCTCTCTCGTTGTTTGCATCTCCTAGATTAGATCTTGGCTTTCCCCTGTTCGCATCCGTAGAAAATTTTGATTTACTATGCCGCGAAACCCTTTCAGTGGTATCAGAGCTAGATCTATGCGTAGATGTGTTTCACGAGTAGAACGCAACATGGTTGTTGCGGGCGTTGATGTTTTCTGTTGCAAGCCTCTTGTTTGTGTTCTCCTTATGACGCGGGATAGTGAGATTGAAGCGCTCCAGGCCAACCTTACGCGATGTCGTTCGCGAGACCGGCTCCGCACTTGACGTGTGGCTTGTTCCACACATGCGGCTGGTGGATGTCAGTTTCTCTCACTATAGTTGTCTTGGGATTAACACCGGAGTTTGGAAACCATAATATCACCGTTGTGGCTTTCCGTAGGTAAGAATCGTTCTTAGCATGTACTCCCATAAGCCACGTAAAACATGCAACAACAAAGTAGAGGAGTCTAACTTGTTTTTGCAGGGAGTGTTTTCTGTGATATGGTATGGCCCAAGATGTGATGTGTATATTGTATGCGATGATCATGTTTTGTAATGTTTCACGACTTGCATGTCGATGAGTACACAACCGGCAGGAGCCATATGGTTGTCTTTATAATTGTGTATGACCTGCGAGTCAACTTCTTATACGCCATGTAATAGCTTTACTTTATTGCTAAGTAGTTAGCAATAGTTGTAGTTGCTATTCGTGGTGGAGGCAATCATGGTGGAGTGATGGAGATCATGCCGGAACGCACAAGATGGAGATCATTGCGCGAAGATTGGCTATACCATGTCACATAAAGTTATATGCATGTGATGTTTATCCTTTTATGTATCTTCTTATGCTTAGATCGCGACGGTAGCATTATAAGATGATTCCTCACTTAAAGATCAAGATAAAAACTGTGTTCTCCCCAAGTATGCACCGTTGCGAAAGTTCGTCGTGTCCAAGCATCACGTGATGATCGGGGGCTATAGACTCTACGCTCACATACAACGGGTGCAAGCCAGTTTTGCACACGCGAAAATACTTGGGTCTAACTTGACGAGCCTAGCATGTACAGACATGGCCTCGGAACATAAGAACCGAAAGGTTAAGCATGAGTCATATGAATGATATGATCGACACTTCGTTGTCCACCATTGAAACCACATCTCTTCTCGTGATGATCGGATTAGGTGTGGTGAATTTGGATCGTGTTCACTAAATAACTTGAGGGATGTTGAATTTAGTGGGAGTTCATCTAGTAATTTGATTAAGTTGAACTAGTTATCATGAACATAGTCTAATTTGTACTTGCAAATACTGTAGATCACATGGCTAAGTCCAACTTCAACTTCAACGTTTTTGCTGAGAAAGAAAAGCTTAGAAACAATGGGTCTAACTTCACCAATTGGTTCCGCAATCTAAGAATCATTCTCTCTGGCGGTCAAAAGGACTATGTCCTTGGGAAAGCGTTAGGTGACCCCCCTGCTGCAACTGCGTCGGCTGATGAGAAAGTTGTCTATCAGTCGCGCAAGGATGATTATGGTGTGATTAAGAGCACCATGTTGTTTGCTATGGAACCGGAACTTCAAAATCGTTTTGAAGACTATCCCGGGCCCTTTGAGATTCTCGAAGAGCTGAAAACCATGTTTCAGACTCAGGCCCGCTCTGAGAGATATGAGATCTCTGAGAAGTTCTTTAACTGCAAGATGGAGGAAGGGAGTTCCGTTAGTGAGCACGCCATTAAGATGACGGGCTACACTCAACGCCTTGAGCAACTGGAATGCACGATTCTAGAGGAGCTCAAGATTTCCAGGGTTCTGCAATCACTCCCTCCCAGCTACAAAAGTTTTGTAGTGACTCATAATCAGATTGGTTCCAATGATACGATCACGGAGCTCTTCGCAAAGCTGAAGGCCGAGGAAGTGGACATCAAAAAGGATAATCATGTGTTGATGGTCAACAAGTCCCCCACCTTCAAGAAAGGTAAGGGTGCAAAGAAGCCCTTCAAGAAAGGCGGCGGCAAGCGCGTTGCCCCTGCTGAGAAGAATCTCAGGTCTGGTCCCAAGTCGGACACTGAGTGCTTCTATTGCAAGGACAAGGGTCACTGGAAGCGCAACTGTCCGAAGTACTTAGCGGAGAAGAAGGCTGGCACCATCAAAGGTATATTTGATATACATGTTATTGATGTTTTCCTTACTAGACCTCGTTGTAGTGCTTGGGTATTTGATACTGGTTCAATTGCTAATATTTGTAACTCGAAACAGGAGCTACGGAATAGACGGCGGCTTGCGAGGGATGAGGTGACGATGCGCGTTGGCAACGGATCAAGAGTTGATGTGATGGCCGTTGGCACGCTCTCCTTAGTTTTACCTTCGGGATTAGTTTTAAACCTTAATAAGAGTTATTATGTGCCTGCGTTGAGCATGAACATTATTTCTAGATCGTGTTTATTGCAAGACGGTTATTCATTTAAATCAGAGAATAATGGTTGTTCTATTTATATGAGTAACATCTTTTATGGTCATGCACCTGCTATGAATGGTTTATTTCTTCTGAATCTCGAAAGGGATGAAACACAAATCCATAACATTGAGGCTAAGAGATGCAAAGTAGATAGTGATAATACTACTTATTTGTGGCACTGTCGTCTAGGTCATATTGGTGTAAACCGCATGAAGAAACTCCATACTGATGGACTTTTGGAGTCTCTTGATTTTGAATCATTTGACACATGCGAACCATGCCTCATGGGCAATATGATCAAAACCCCGTTCTCCGGTATGATGGAGCGAGAAACGGACTTGTTGGAAATCATACATACCGATGTATGCGGACCGATGAGTGTTTCTACGCGCGGTGGATATCGCTATTTTCTCACTTTTACCGATGACTTAAGTAGACCTGGATATATCTATTTAATGAAACATAAATCTGAAACGTTTGAAAAGTTCAAAGAATTTCATAATGAAGTGGAGAACCATCATAACAGAAAGATTAAGTTTCTACGATCCGATCGTGGAGGTGAATATTTGAGTTATGATTTTCTCACGCATCTTAAAGCAAGCGGAATCTTTTTGCAACTCACGCCACCCGGAACACCACAGCGCAATGGTGTGTCTGAACGCCGGGATCGAACCCTATTAGATATGGTCCGATCAATGATGTCTCTTACTGATTTGTCGTTATCATTTTGGGGTTATGCATTAGAAACCGCTGCATTCACTTTAAATAGGGCTCCATCTAAATCCGTTGAGACGACACCGTATGAACTATGGTTTGGTGCTAAACCTAAGTTGTCATTTCTTAAAGTTTGGGGATGCGAAGCTTACGTCAAGAAGTTGATGCCGGACAAGCTCGAACCCAAAGCGGAGAAATGCGTCTTCATAGGATACCCTAAGGAAACTATTGGGTATACCTTCTATCACAGAACCGAAGGAAAAGTGTTTGTCGCAAAGAACGGTTCCTTTCTTGAGAAGAAGTTTCTCTCGAAAGAAGTGAGTGGGAGGAAAGTAGAGCTAGACGAGGTTATTGAACCTTCTCTTGAATTGGAGAGTAGCACAACACCTGAAATTGTTCCAGTGCCGCCTGCACCAACAATAGAGGAATCTAATGACAAGGATCATGAAGCTTCGGACGATGCTACTACTGAACGTCGCAGGTCGACAAGGTCGCGTGCCCCTCCTGAGTGGTACGGCAACCCTGTCTTGACTGTCTTGTTAGTAGAAGACAGTGAACCTACGAACTATGAGGAAGCGATGCTGAGCCCAGACTCTAAGAAATGGCTAGAAGCCATGAAATCCGAATTGGGATCCATGAGCGAAAACCAAGTATGGACTTTGGTGGACCCTCCTAGCGACCGAAAGGCCGTTGAGTGCAAATGGATCTTCAAGAAGAAAAGACGCGGATGGTAATGTTACCGTCTATAAAGCACGGCTTGCCGCGAAAGGTTTTCGACAAGTTCAAGGTGTTGACTACGATGAGACCTTCTCTCCCGTAGCGATGTTTAATTCCATTCGGATTTTATTAGCAATTGCTGCGTTTCATGATTATGAAATATGGCAGATGGATGTCAAGACTGCTTTCCTCAATGGCAACATTGATGAAGAGTTGTATATGATGCAACCCGAAGGTTTTGTCGATCCTAAGGATGCTGATAAAGTATGCAAACTTCAACGTTCCATTTATGGACTGAAGCAAGCATCTCGGAGTTGGAACCTTCGTTTTGATCAAGTGATCAAGAGCTTTGGATTTGTTCCAAATTGCTACGAAGCTTGTATCTACAAGAAAGTGAGTGGGAGCTCGGTGACGTTTCTGGTACTATATGTGGATGACATATTGATTATCGGAAATGACATCAACATGCTTAACGATGTGAAGAGTTATTTGAACAAGTGTTTTTCAATGAAAGACCTAGGTGAAGCTGCTTATATATTGGGCATGAAGATCTATAGAGATAGACAAAGACGCCTGATAGCTTTAAGCCAGAGTACATACCTAGACAAAGTTCTGAAAAGGTTTAGAATGGATAAGGCAAAGAAAGGTTCAGTGCCTATGTTTTCAGGTAAGATATTGAGCAAGGCTCAGTGTCCAGCTACGGTAAATGATAGGGAAGCTATGAGCAAAGTGCCTTATGCCTCGGCCATAGGTTCTATCATGTATGCCATGCTGTGTACTAGACCGGATGTGTCCAATGCTCTTAGTTTGGCGAGCAGATATCAAAGTGATCCAGGAGTGGAACACTGGACAGCCGTGAAGAACATCCTAAAGTACCTAAATAGGACTAAAGAAATGTTCTTAGTCTATGGGGGTGATGAACAGCTTGTCGTAAAAGGTTACGTCGATGCTAGTTTTGACACCGACAAGGATGATTCTAAATCTCAGATAGGATACGTGTATATTTTGAATGGAGGAGCTGTGAGCTGGAGAAGTTGCAAGCAAAGTGTGATCGCGGGATCTACAGTAGAAGCAGAATTCATGGCTGCTGCAGAAGCGTCAAGTGAAGGAGTTTGGATCAGGAACTTCATCACTGAGCTTGGCGTGGTTCCAAGTGCATTGGACCCACTAGAGATATTGTGTGATAACACTGGCGCCATAGCACTCGCTAAGGAACCAAGATATCATCCAAAGACCAAGCATATCAACCGCAAGATGGAGATCTGAAGATTAGCAAAGTACATACAGATCTGAATGTCGCAGATCCGTTGACTAAACCTCTTCCGCGTGCAAAACATGATCAGCACCTCAGTGCCATGGGTGTGAGATTGTTGCCAAATGTAAACTAGATTATTGACTCTAGTGCAAGTGGGAGACTGTTGGAATTATGCCCTAGAGGCAATAATAAAGATGTTATTATTATAATTCTTGTTCATGATAATGTTTATATTCCATGCTAGAATTGTATTAAGCGGAAACTTTAATACTTGTGTGGTTTGTGAACAACACCGTGTCCCTAGTACGCCTCTATGGACTAGCTCATTGGTAAATGATGGTTAAGGTTTCCTAACCATAGACATGAGTTGTCAATTGATAATGAGATCATATCATTGGGAGAATGATATGATGGACAGACCCAAACTAAGCGAAGCAATTAGATCGTGTCATCGTGTTCGTCTTTGCGAAGCTTTTCTTATGTCAAATATTGTATTCCTAGACCATGAGATAATACAACTCCCTGGTATCGGAAGAATTCTTTGAGGTCATCAAACATCATCCTATGAGAGGGTGATCATAAAGGTGTCTCTCAGGTGATCGGAAAGTATCTGTTGGGTCGTATGTATCGAGATGGGATTTGTCCCTCCCAAGTCGGAGAGATATACTTCGGGCCCACTCGGTAATCGATATCAACACCGCTTGCAAGCATGTGGTTAAGGAGTTAATCACAAAGTGATATCGGATTACGGAACGAGTAAAGTACTTGCTGTGAACGAGATTGAACTAGGTATGACGGTACCGACGATCAAATCTCGGGCAAGTAAAATATCGCGAGACGAAGGGAATATATATATGGGATTGATTGAATCCTGGCATCGTGGTTCATCTGATATGATCATCGATGAATGTGTGGGAGTCAATATGGGTTTCCAGACCCCGCTGTTGATTATTGATAGAAGATCATGTCTGCATATTCTCGAACCCGCAGGGTCACACACTTAACGTGTCTCGACGCTAGGATAGATTGGATAATTGGTTTATGAGTTTTTGTTCGGAGTCTCGGATGGGATCCGTGACATCACGAGAGGTTCCGGAGTGGTCCGGAGAATAAGATTCATATAAGGCAGTGCAGTTTTTGGAGTTCGGAATTGTTTCGGGTTAATCGGTATTGTACCGGAAGCTTCTAGAACCTTCCGGAAGGGGACCAACGTGGCCCCTGTAGGGTTTCGTAGCATGGAAAACAAAAATTTTCTATCGCATACAAACAAACAAGCCAAGATCTATCTACTAGATTGTAGCAACGAGTCGATGGAATAACTTACCCTCGAAGATTCCAAAGTGTTTAACGAGAGCGGATTCTCGTGGGTGATGTAGTCGTACTCTTCCCGATCTCAAGATCGTGTAGACGATCCTTCCGGCGCTGCGTTCCGGCAGAGCTCCCGCAGTCAGTCACATGTTCGGTACTCGACGAAGACCTTCCTCTCCCTTGTTCCAGCAGGCAGCGGAGGTTGTAGCACTCTCCTCGCGATTCTGGCAGCACAACGGCGTGGTACCGGAAGTAGAGGGGAGATCCCGCAGGGCTTCGCCTTAAGCCGGAGCGAGTATGGTGGAGTATGAGAGAGTACTATTAGTGGTCTAGGGATTAGACACACCAATTAGAAGGCTCTAAACCGAAGGCTAGGGCAATTAGAAGCTCTAAACCAAAACGGCTCTAAACCGGAGATTTAGAGGATAGGAACTTGTGTGTCTAGAGGAGGAGGCCCTGCCCCTCCTTTTATAGGTGGGAGGGGGCTGGCGCGCCAGGGGAGGGAGGGGAGTCCCTCCCCAACTCGGCCTGGTGGAGGCGCCGCCGGTTGGAGGAGGGTTTCCCTCCCCAACTCGGTTTTGGCCTCCTCTTGCTTGTTTCCCACAGTTTCTTGTTTTAGCCGTTTGACTTTCAAACTGGACATTTGACTTTTCTGTTTTAGGATTCAATTTAATCCTTTATTTGGAACAGCAAGAACACTTAGTACATGATGCAATCATTCCAATATGCAATGACACATTCATGTACCCCTCCCCCCCCCGGAGTGCCGGACAATCCGGAACCTTCTAGAACATTCCCGATGAAAACATCGGAATCATTCCCGAACTCCGAAACGGGACTTTCCTTATATGAATCTTATTCTCCGGACCCTTCCGGATCACCTCGTGATATCCCGGATCCCATCCGAGACTCCGAACAACATTCGGTCTCTTTCTCATAATACCATAACTACTCAAAACAACGTCGAATCCTTAAGTGTGTCTCCCTACGGTTCGTGAATTATGCGAACATGATCGAGACACTTCTCCGAACAATAACCAATAGAGGAATCTGGAAATTCATATGGCTCCCACATATTTCTACGATTACTTTGCGATCGAATGAACCACTTACATACGATACCAATTTCCCTTTGTCTCACGATAGTTTACTTATCCGAGGTTATGATCGTCGGTATCTCTGCATACCTAGTTCAACCTCGTTACCGATAAGTACTCTTTTCTCGTTCCCGTGATATGTGATCCCTTGTGATCCAGTCACATGCTTGCAAGCTAATTGGATGACATTCCACCGAGAGGGCCCAGAGTATATCTATCCGTCATATGGATGGACAAATCCCACTCTTGATCCATGTGTCTCAACCAACACTTTCCGAACACTCAATGCCACCTTTATAGCCACCCAGTTACGGTGTGGTGTTTGATGTCATCAAAGCATCCATCCGGTAAAGGTGATATGCATGATCTCATGGTCGAAGGAATTAGGTTACTATGTATCAGAAAGCATATAACAATTGAACTATTGAAATGACTTGATCTTTATGCTACGCTTATCTATAGGAGTATGTCCACCATATGATTCTCCTAACGATATGATCTTGTTGTTGATAACATCTCAATGTTCATGATAGGGAAATCACAATCATCTATCAACCAACAAGCTAGTGAAGTATAGAGGCTATACTAGGGACTTCAAATTAAGTTTACAAATCACACAAGTATCAATGTTTCCTTGTTAATACTATTATAGCATGAATGTAAACATTTATCATAAACACAAAGATATAATAATAACTACATTTATTATTGCCTCTAGGGCATATCTCCAATAGTCTCCCACTTGCACTAGAGTCATCTAATCTAGATTACATGGTAATATACCGAACACCCATGGCAGTTTGGTGTTGGTCATGTTTTGCCCTCGGGAGAGGTTTAGTCAACGGATCCGCCACATTCAGATCTGTGTGTACTTTGCAAATCTTTATATCCCCATCCTGGATATGTTCTCGAATAGCGTGAAAACGTAGCTTGATGTGCTTCAGCTTCTTGTGTGACCTTGGTTCTTGCGCATTGGCTATGGCGCCCATGTTATCACAGTAGATAGACATTGGGTCCAGCGCACTAGGAACCACACCCAGCTCTGTAATGAACTCTTTCATCCATATCGCTTCTTGTGAAGCCTCCGAAGCAGCCATGTATTCCGATTCAGTTGAAGATCTCGCCACAACGCTTTGTTTTGCACTCCTCCAGCTAACTGCTGCACCATTCAAAATAAATACGTATCCGGATTGTGATTTAGAATCATCCGGATCGGTGTTCCAACTAGCATCGGTGTAACCATTAACAACGAGCTGTTCATCACCTCCATAAGAAAGAACCATATCCTTAGTTCTTCTCAAGTACTTAAGGATGTTTTTGACCACTGTCCAATGATCCACTCCTGGATCACTTTGATATCTGCTAGTTAAACTAACAGCATATGCAATGTCGGGTCTAGTACATAGCATGGCATACATTAGAGATCCTATGGCTGAGGCATAGGGAGTCTTACTCATCCTTTCTCTATCTTCTGCCGATGTCGGACTTTGAGTTTTACTCAAGGTCGTATTGGGCAACATGGGCAAGAACCCTTTCTTGCTTTCTTCCATTCCAAACCTCTTTATAACTTTGTCCAAATATGTACTCTGTGACAATGATATTTGGCGTTTCGATCTATCTCTATAAATCTTTATGCCTAATATGTAAGCTGCTTCGCCAAGATCCTTCATTGAAAAACTATTATTCAAATATTCCTTGACACTATTAAGAAGGTCTACATCATTCCCAATCAACAATATGTCATCCACATATAGTATTAAGAATGCTACAGAGCTCCCACTCACTTTCTTGTAAATACAAGCTTCTCCATAAGTTTGTATAAAACCAAAAATTTTGATTACCTTATCAAAACGTTGATTCCAACTTCGGGATGCTTGCTTCAATCCATAGATGGACCGTTGAAGTTTGCATACCTTGTTAGCATCTTTAGGATCGACAAAACCTTTGGGTTGCATCATATACAACTCTTCATCAATGTCTCCATTGAGGAATGCTGTTTTGACATCCATCTGCCATATCTCATAATCATAATATGCAGCGATTGCTAACATAATCCTCACAGACTTTAGCTTCGCTACCGGTGAGAAAGTCTCATCGTAGTCAACTCCTTGAATTTGTCGAAACCCTTTTGCGACAAGTGGAGCTTTATAGACAGTAACATTACCATCAGCATCTGTTTTCTTCTTGAAAATCCATTTGTTCTCGACAGCCTTCCGGCCATCCGGTAAGTCCACCAAAGTCCATACTTGGTTTTCGTACATGGATCCAATCTCGGATTTCATGGCTTCTTGCCATTTATTGGAATCTGGGCTCATCATCGCTTCCTCATATGTCTCGGGGTCATCGGTGTTGTCCACCAACATGACATTCATAACGGAATCATACCAATCTGGAGTGGTACGAGTTCTCGTTGACCTCCGAGGCTCTATAGCAACTTCAACCGAAGTTTCATGATCACCATCACTAGCTTCCTCTCTTATTGGTGCAGGCACCATAGGAACTTCTTCCGGTGCTGCGCTACACGCAATTTCGAGAGAAGGTTCGACAACCTCGTCGAGTTCTACTTTCCTTCCAGTCACTTCTTTCGAGAGAAATTCCTTCTCTAGAAAGGATCCATTCTTGGCAACGAAGATTTTGCCTTCGGTGTTGGAGATATGCCCTAGAGGCAATAATAAATGTAGTTATTATTATATCTTTGTGTTTATGATAAATGTTTACATTCATGCTATAATAGTATTAACAAGGAAACATTGATACTTGTGTGATTTGTAAACTTAATTTGAAGTCCCTAGTATAGCCTCTATACTTCACTAGCTTGTTGGTTGATTAATGATTGTGGTTTCCCTATCATGAACATTGAGATGTTATCAACAACAAGATCATATCGTTAGGAGAATGATATGGTGGACATACTCCTATAGATAAGCGTAGCATAAAGATCAAGTCATTTCAATAGTTCAATTGCTATATGCTTTCTGATACATAGTAACCTAATTCCTTCGACCATGAGATCATGCATATCACCTTTACCGGATGGATGCTTTGATGACATCAAACACCACACCGTAACTGGGTGGCTATAAAGGTGGCATTGAGTGTTCGGAAAGTTTTGGTTGAGACACATCGATCAAGAGTGGGATTTATCCATCCATATGACGGATAGATATACTCTGGGCCCTCTCGGTGGAATGTCATCCAATTAGCTTGCAAGCATGTGACTGGCTCACAAGGGATCACATATCACGGGAATGAGAAAATAGTACTTATCAGCAACGAGGTTGAACTAGGTATGCAGAGATACCGACGATCATAACCTCGGATAAGTAAACTATCGTGAGACAAAGGGAAATTGGTATCGTATGTAAATGGTTCATTCGATCGCGAAGTAATCGTAGAAACATGTGGGAGCCATATGAATTTCCAGATTCCTCTATTGGTTATTGTTCGGATAAGTGTCTCGATCATGTCCGCATAATTCACGAACCGTAGGGAGACACACTTAAGGATTCGACGTTGTTTTGAGTAGTTATGGTATTATGAGAAAGAGACCGAATGTTGTTCGGAGTCTCGGATGGGATCCGGGATATCACGAGGTGATCCGGAATGGTCCGGAGAATAAGATTCATATAAGGAAAGACCCGTTTCGGAGTTCGGAAATGATTCCGGTGTTTTCATCGGGAATGTTCTAGAAGGTTCCGGATTGTCCGGCACTCCGGGGGGAAGGGGTACATGAATGTGTCATTACATATTGGAATGATTGCATCATGTACTAAGTGTTCTTGCTGTCCCAAATAAAGGATTAAATTGAATCCTAAAACAGAAAAGTCAAATGTCCAGTTTGAAAGTCAAACGGCTAAAACAAGAAACTGTGGGAAACAAGCAAGAGGAGTTGGGAACCGACTTGGGGGAGGAGTCTCCTCCCCAAGCCGGCGCGCCAACCAAGGCCGACTTGGGGAGGGACTCCCCTCCCCTTGGCCGCACCCTCCACCCATAAAAGGAGGGGCAGGGCCTCCTCCTCTAGACACACAAGTTCCTATCCTCTAATCTCCGGTTTAGAGCCGTTTTGGTTTAGAGCTTCTAATTGCCCTAGCCTTCGGTTTAGAGCCTTCTAATTGGTGTGTCTAAACCCTAGACCACTAATAGTACTCTCTCATACTCCACCATACTCGCTCCGGCTTAAGGCGAAGCCCTGCGGGATCTCCCCTCTACTTCCGGTACCACGCCGTTGTGCTGCCGGAATCGCGAGGAGAGTGCTACAACCTCCGCTGCCTGCTGGAACAAGGGAGAGGAAGGTCTTCGTCGAGTACCGAACGTGTGACCGACTGCGGGAGCACTGCCGGAACGCAGCGCCAGAAGGATCGTCTACACGATCTTGAGATCAGAAAGAGTACGACTACATCACCCACGAGAATCCGCTCTCGTTAAACACTTTGGAATCTTCGAGGGTAAGTTATTCCATCGACTCGTTGCTACAATCTAGTAGATAGATCTTGGCTTGTTTGTTTGTATGCGATAGAAAATTTTTGTTTTCCATGCTACGAACCCCTACAGTGGTATCAGAGCCGTGTCTATATGTAGATCTGTTGCACGAGTAGAACACAATGGTCATTGTGGGCGTTGATGCTTTTATTGTCGATTGCTTCTTGTGTACTTTGCATCTTGCGGTATGTTGGGATGAAGCGGCCCGGTCTAACCTTACATGACATCGTTCATGAGACTTGCTCCACGCTTGACATGCAACTTGTATTGCATATAAGTTAGAACGACACTTATTGAAAGCCCCAAACCACGTAAAATATGCAAAGAAAGTAGAGGCGTCTAACTTTGTTTTGCAGGGGTGTGCAGTGATGTGATATGGCCATGATTGTGATTATATTTGATGTATGCAATGTTCCTTATTGTAAGTTGGCAACCGGCAGGAGCCATATGGTTGTCTTTAATTTATGTTAAGACCCGCATGTCTATTCAAAGTAGTTGTAATAGTTGAAGCCGGTGGACGACAACCATGGGGAGGCGTCATTGACCTTGATGCAATGCCGGTGATGATGGAGATCATGTTCGTGCTTGAAGATGGAGATCGGAAGCACAAAGAAGAAAGGCCATATCATATCACATATATTATGAATTGCATGTGATGTTAATCCTTTATGCATCTTGTATTGCTTAGTAGACGACGGTAGCATTATAAGATGATCCCTCATGCACATGAATTTCAAGTCATAAAGTGTTCACCCTTAGTTAGCACCGTTGCTAAAGCTTGTTGTTTCGAAGCACCACGTGATGATCGGGTGTGTTAGATTCCGCAAGTGTATACAACGTGAGCAAGCTAGATTTGCTCATGCGGAAACTAAGGTTTGATCTTGACGAGCCTAGCATGTACAGACATGGTCTCGGAACACGGATCACCGAAAGGTAAAGCATGAATCATATAGTAGATATGATGAACATGACGATTGTTTGCCATTGAAACTATATCAACTCTCGTGATGATCGGTGTTGATGTAGTGGATTTGGTTCGTGTGATCACTAAAACAATGTGAGGGATATTGTTTTGAGTGGGAGTTCACCTAGATTAACTTTATTAATTAATTTGAACTCAATTTGTCATAAACTTAGTCTAAACTATTGCAAATATGTTGTAGATCAATGGCAGCCCCTACCATCAATTTTAATGCGTTCCTAGAGAAAGAAAAGTTGAAAAACAATGGAAGCAACTTCGCGGATTGGTTCCGTAATTTGAGGATTGTCCTCACAGCTGGTAATTTGACCTATGTGCTGGATGCACCGCTGGGTGACCCACCTGCAGCTGATGCTCCTGATGAAGTAAAGAATGTTTACCTCGCTCGGAAGAATCAGTACTCCATAGTTCAGTGTGCTATCTTGTATGGTTTGGAACCGGAGCTTCAGAAAAGGTTTGAGGATTCAGACCCATATGATATTGTCGAGGATCTCAAATTGATTTTTGAGACTCATGCGGCAATTGAAAGCTATGAGGCTTCTGAAAAGTTCTTTAACTTCAAGATGGAAGAGGGCAGCTCCGTCAGTGAGCATGTGCTTAAGATGTCTGGGCACGCGAACAAACTTCAAAGCTTGGGTATAGTGATTCCTAATGCTTTGGGGATTTATCGTGTCCTCCAATCACTACCACCAAGTTACAAGAACTTTGTGATGAACTACAATATGCAGAACATGAATAAGACGTTGCCAGAACTCTTTGCCATGTTGAAATCTGCAGAAGTGGAGATCAAGAAAGAGCACCAAGTGTTGTTGGTCAATAAGACCACCAAATTCAAGAAAGGCAAGTCTAAGCAAAAGGGACACTTCAAGAAGGGTGGTAAGAAAGTTACCACGCCGACGAAGAAGACCAAGGCTGGACCTAAGCCTGATACTGAGTGCTTTTACTGCAAGGGAGAAGGTCACTGGAAGCGGAATTGCCCAAAGTACTTGGCGGATTTGAAGAACGGCAACATCAAGAAGAAAGGTATATCTGATATACATGTTATTGATGTGTATCTCACTAGTACTCGTAGTAGTGCCTGGGTATTTGATACTGGTTCGGTTGCTCATATTTGTAACTCGAAACAGGTGATGCAGAATAAACGGAAGCTAGCGAAGAACGAGGTGACGATGCGCGTGGGAAACGGATCAAAGGTTGATGTGATCGCGGTCGGCACACTACCCCTTCATCTACCATCGGGATTAGTTTTATACTTAAATAATTGTTATTTGGTGCCTGCGTTGAGCATGAACATTATATCGGGATCTTGTTTATTGCGAGACGGTTACTTGTTTAAGTCCGAGAATAATGGTTGTTCGATTTATATGAGTAATATGTTTTATGCACATGCACCTTTGATAGATGGTCTATTCTTATTGAATCTCGATAGTGGAAATACACATATCAACAACATTGAGGCTAAACGTTTGAAATCAAGCGATAATTCGACCTATATGTGGCACTGTCATCTTGGTCACATTGGAGTGAAACGTATGAAGAAACTCCATTCCGATGGACTTCTTGAATCACTTGATTTTGAATCACTTGAAAGATGCGAAGCATGTCTGATGGGTAAAATGACTAAGACTCCATTTTCTGGTATGATGGAGCGAGCTACGGACTTATTGGAAATCATACATACCGATGTGTGTGGTCCAATGAGTGTAGCATCGCGCGGTGGTTATCGTTATGTTCTTACCTTCACGGATGACTTGAGTAGATATGGGTATATCTATTTCATGAAACATAAGTCTGAAACTTTCGAGAAGTTTAAGGAGTTTCAAAGTGAGGTAGAGAATCAACGAAACAAGAAGATTAAATTTCTGCGTTCTGATCGTGGAGGTGAATATCTAAGTTACGAGTTTGGCGAGCATTTGAAGAAATGCGGAATACTTTCACAATTGACACCGCCGGGAACACCACAGCGTAATGGTGTGTCTGAACGTCGTAACCTAACTCTCTTAGATATGGTTCGTTCTATGATGTCACTTACAGATTTACCGCTATCATTTTGGGGTTATGCATTAGAAACAGCCGCATTCACTTTAAATAGGGCACCATCTAAATCCATTGAAACGACACCGTATGAATTATGGTTTGGGAAGAAACCTAAATTGTCGTTCCTTAAAGTTTGGGGATGCGAAGCCTATGTAAAGAAGTTACAGCCGGACAAGCTTGAACCCAAAGCGGAAAAATGCGTCTTCATAGGATACCCGAAGGAAACTATTGGGTATACCTTCTATCATAGATCCGAAGGCAAAATCTTCGTTGCCAAGAATGGATCCTTTCTAGAGAAGGAATTTCATTCGAAAGAAGTGACTGGAAGGAAAGTAGAACTCGACGAGGTTGTCGAACCTTCTCTCGAAATTGCGAGTAGCGCAGCACCGGAAGAAGTTCCTGTGGTGCCTGCACCAATAAGAGAGGAAGCTAATGATAGTTATCATGAAACTTCGGTTGAAGTTGCTACAGAGCCTCGGAGGTCAACGAGAACTCGTACCACTCCAGATTGGTATGATTCCGTTATGAATGTCATGTTGGTGGACAACACCGATGACCCCGAGACATATGAGGAAGCGATGATGAGCCCAGATTCCAATAAATGGCAAGAAGCCATGAAATCCGAGATTGGATCCATGTACGAAAACCAAGTATGGACTTTGGTGGACTTACCGGATGGCCGGAAGGCTGTCGAGAACAAATGGATTTTCAAGAAGAAAACAGATGCTGATGGTAATGTTACTGTCTATAAAGCTCGACTTGTCGCAAAAGGGTTTCGACAAATTCAAGGAGTTGACTACGATGAGACTTTCTCACCAGTAGAGAAGCTAAAGTCTGTGAGGATTATGTTAGCAATCGCTGCATATTATGATTATGAGATATGGCAGATGGATGTCAAAACAGCATTCCTCAATGGAGACATTGATGAAGAGTTGTATATGATGCAACCCAAAGGTTTTGTCGATCCTAAAGATGCTAACAAGGTATGCAAACTTCAACGATCCATCTATGGATTGAAGCAAGCATCCCTAAGTTGGAATCAACGTTTTGATAAGGTAATCAAAAGTTTTGGTTTTATACAAACTTATGGAGAAGCTTGTATTTACAAGAAAGTGAGTGGGAGCTCTGTAGCATTCCTAATACTATATGTGGATGACATATTGTTGATTCGGAATGATGTAGACCTTCTTAATAGTGTCAAGGAATATTTGAATAATAGTTTTTCAATGAAGGATCTTGGCGAAGCAGCTTACATATTAGGCATAAAGATTTATAGAGATAGATCGAAACGCCAAATATCATTGTCACAGAGTACATATTTGGACAAAGTTCTAAAGAGATTTGGAATGGAAGAAAGCAAGAAAGGGTTCTTGCCCATGTTGCCCAATACGACCTTGGGTAAAACTCAAAGTCCGACATCGGCAGAAGATAGAGAAAGGATGAGTAAGACTCCCTATGCCTCAGCCATAGGATCTCTAATGTATGCCATGCTATGTACTAGACCCGACATTGCATATGCTGTTAGTTTAACTAGCAGATATCAAAGTGATCCAGGAGTGGATCATTGGACAGCGGTCAAAAACATCCTTAAGTACTTGAGAAGAACTAAGGATATGGTTCTTTCTTATGGATTTGATGAACAACTCGTTGTTAATGGTTACACTGATGCTAGTTGGAACACCGATCCGGATGATTCTAAATCACAATCCGGATACGTATTTATTTTGAATGGTGCAGCAGTTAGCTAGAGGAGTGCAAAGCAAAGCGTTGTGGCGAGATCTTCAACTGAATCGGAATACATGGCTGCTTCGTAGGCTTCACAAGAAGCGATATGGATGAAAGAGTTCATTACAGAGCTGGGTGTGGTTCCTAGTGCGCTGGACCCAATGTCTATCTACTGTGATAACATGGGCGCCATAGACAATGCGCAAGAACCAAGGTCACACAAGAAGCTGAAGCACATCAAGCTACGTTTTCACGCTATTCGAGAACATATCCAGGATGGGGATATAAAGATTTGCAAAGTACACACAGATCTGAATGTGGCGGATCCGTTGACTAAACCTCTCCCGAGGGCAAAACATGACCAACACCAAACTGCCATGGGTGTTCGGTATATTACCATGTAATCTAGATTAGACGACTCTAGTGCAAGTGGGAGACTGTTGGAGATATGCCCTAGAGGCAATAATAAATGTAGTTATTATTATATCTTTGTGTTTATGATAAATGTTTACATTCATGATATAATAGTATTAACAAGGAAACATTGATACTTGTGTGATTTGTAAACTTAATTTGAAGTCCCTAGTATAGCCTCTATACTTCACTAGCTTGTTGGTTGATTAATGATTGTGGTTTCCCTATCATGAACATTGAGATGTTATCAACAGCAAGATCATATCGTTAGGAGAATGATATGGTGGACATACTCCTATAGATAAGCGTAGCATAAAGATCAAGTCATTTCAATATTTCAATTGCTATATGCTTTCTGATACATAGTAACCTAATTCCTTCAACCATGAGATCATGCATATCACCTTTACCGGATGGATGCTTTGATGACATCAAACACCACACCGTAACTGGGTGGCTATAAAGGTGGCATTGAGTGTTCGGAAAGTTTTGGTTGAGACACATGGATCAAGAGTGGGATTTGTCCATCCATATGACGGATAGATATACTCTGGGCCCTCTCGGTGGAATGTCATCCAATTAGCTTGCAAGCATGTGACTGGCTCACAAGGGATCACATATCACGGGAACGAGAAAAGAGTACTTATCAGCAACGAGGTTGAACTAGGTATGCAGAGATACCGACGATCATAACCTCGGATAAGTAAACTATCGTGAGACAAAGGGAAATTGGTATAGTATGTAAATGGTTCATTCGATCGCGAAGTAATCGTAGAAATATGTGGGAGCCATATGAATTTCCAGATTCCTCTATTGGTTATTGTTCGGAGAAGTGTCTCGATCATGTCCGCATAATTCACGAACCGTAGGGAGACACACTTAAGGATTCGACGTTGTTTTGAGTAGTTATGGTATTATGAGAAAGAGACCGGATGTTGTTCGGAGTCTCGGATGGGATCCGGGATATCACGAGGTGATCCAGAATGGTCCGGAGAATAAGATTCATATAAGGAAAGACCCGTTTCGGAGTTCGGAAATGATTCCGGTGTTTTCATCAGGAATGTTCTAGAAGGTTCCGGATTGTCCGGCA
This sequence comes from Avena atlantica, assembly GCA_910589765.1. Lineage (NCBI taxonomy): Eukaryota > Viridiplantae > Streptophyta > Magnoliopsida > Poales > Poaceae > Avena > Avena atlantica. Next base: position 31,498,578 of record OU342733.1, read on the forward strand.
CTCCAGGGGGGAAGGGGTACATGAATGTGTCATTACATATTGGAATGATTGCATCATGTACTAAGTGTTCTTGTTGTCCCAAATAAAGGATTAAATTGAATCCTAAAACAGAAAAGTCAAATGTCCAGTTTGAAAGTCAAACGGCTAAAACAAGAAACTGTGGGAAACAAGCAAGAGGAGTTGGGAACCGACTTGGGGGAGGAGTCTCCTCCCCAAGCCGGCGCGCCAACCAAGGCCGACTTGGGGAGGGACTCCCCTCCCCTTGGCCGCACCCTCCACCCATAAAAGGAGGGGCAGGGCCTCCTCCTCTAGACACACAAGTTCCTATCCTCTAATCTCCGGTTTAGAGCCGTTTTGGTTTAGAGCTTCTAATTGCCCTAGCCTTCGGTTTAGAGCCTTCTAATTGGTGTGTCTAAACCCTATACCACTAATAGTACTCTCTCATACTCCACCATACTCGCTCCGGCTTAAGGCGAAGCCCTGCGGGATCTCCCCTCTACTTCCGGTACCACGCCGTTGTGCTGCCGGAATCGCGAGGAGAGTGCTACAACCTCCGCTGCCTGCTGGAACAAGGGAGAGGAAGGTCTTCGTCGAGTACCGAACGTGTGACCGACTGCGGGAGCACTGCCGGAACGCAGCACCGGAAGGATCGTCTACACGATCTTGAGATCGGAAAGAGTACGACTACATCACCCACGAGAATCCGCTCTCGTTAAACACTTTGGAATCTTCGAGGGTAAGTTATTCCATCGACTCGTTGCTACAATCTAGTAGATAGATCTTGGCTTGTTTGTTTGTATGCGATAGAAAATTTTTGTTTTCCATGCTACGAACCCCAACTCGGCCTGAGGGGGCTGGCGCGCCAGGGGAGGGAGGGGAGTCCCTCCCCAACTCGGCCTGGTGGAGGCGCCGCCGGTTGGAGGAGGGTTTCCCTCCCCAACTCGGTTTTGGCCTCCTCTTGCTTGTTTCCCACAGTTTCTTGTTTTAGCCGTTTGACTTTCAAACTGGACATTTGACTTTTCTGTTTTAGGATTCAATTTAATCCTTTATTTGGAACAGCAAGAAAACTTAGTACATGATGCAATCATTCCAATATGCAATGACACATTCATGTACCCCTCCCCCCCGGAGTGCCGGACAATCCGGAACCTTCTAGAACATTCCCGATGAAAACATCGGAATCATTCCCGAACTCCGAAACGGGACTTTCCTTATATGAATCTTATTCTCCGGACCATTCCGGATCACATCGTGATATCCCGGATCCCATCCGAGACTCCGAACAACATTCGGTCTCTTTCTCATAATACCATAACTACTCAAAACAACGTCGAATCCTTAAGTGTGTCTCCCTACGGTTCGTGAATTATGCGGACATGATCGAGACACTTCTCCGAACAATAACCAATAGAGGAATCTGGAAATTCATATGGCTCCCACATATTTCTACAATTACTTTGCGATCGAATGAACCACTTACATACGATACCAATTTCCCTTTGTCTCACGATAGTTTACTTATCCGAGGTTATGATCGTCGGTATCTCTGCATACCTAGTTCAACCTCGTTACCGATAAGTACTCTTTTCTCGTTCCCGTGATATGTGATCCCTTGTGAGCCAGTCACATGCTTGCAAGCTAATTGGATGACATTCCACCGAGAGGGCCCAGAGTATATCTATCCGTCATATGGATGGACAAATCCCACTCTTGATCCATGTGTCTCAACCAACACTTTCCGAACACTCAATGCCACCTTTATAGCCACCCAGTTACGGTGTGGTGTTTGATGTCATCAAAGCATCCATCCGGTAAAGGTGATATGCATGATCTCATGGTCGAAGGAATTAGGTTACTATGTATCAGAAAGCATATAGCAATTGAACTATTGAAATGACTTGATCTTTATGCTACGCTTATCTATAGGAGTATGTCCACCATATCATTCTCCTAACGATATGATCTTGTTGTTGATAACATCTCAATGTTCATGATAGGGAAACCACAATCATCTATCAACCAACAAGCTAGTGAAGTATAGAGGCTATACTAGGGACTTCAAATTAAGTTTACAAATCACACAAGTATCAATGTTTCCTTGTTAATACTATTATAGCATGAATGTAAACATTTATCATAAACACAAAGATATAATAATAACTACATTTATTATTGCCTCTAGGGCATATCTCCAACAGCCCCACCTTCCGGGAGGGGGCATGGGCCTGTGAGGGAGTGCCCTGGCCGCATTGGGCTAGGGGCACAAGGCCCCATAGGGCCCAGCCGGCCAAGAGAGGTTTAAACTCTAGATAGAGCTTCTAGAAGGGGGGGTTTCCTTGCCCCCCACTCTTCCTCCTTGGGGCCGCCGGCCTTGGCTTGGGGGAGGGGCTAGGGCTGCACCCACCCCTCTATATATAGAGGGATGGGGGCACACCAACCCCCTACACCTTCCCCTCCAACCCTAGCCGCCCTGCTGCCCTCCTCTCTCCCTCCCGACTGCTTGTAGGCGAAGCCCTGCTGCAGAAATTCTACACCAATTATACCGCGCCGTCGCGTTGTAGATCCAACCCATATCTCCACCATACTTGCTGGACCAAGGAAGGAGGAGACGTCGAGGTGCTGCACGTGTGCATCTCACGGAGGCACCGCCACTTGGTTGGTGCTAGATCGGATCGGATCGCGAGGAGGAGAAGCGAGTACGACTACATCACCCACGTTCCGATGAACGTTCCACTGTGCGAATCTTCAAGGGTATGAAGATCTAATCCAATCTCTCTCGTTGTTTGCATCTCCTAGATTAGATCTTGGCTTTTCCCCTGTTCGCATCCGTAGAAAATTTTGATTTACTATGCCGCGAAACCCTTTCAGGTTATAGATGCATAGAGTTACGGGCCAGGTGCTGTGACTGGAGCTCTGCTCCCCAAAGGGATTCATGCCATCTGTACTTAGACCAAACCTTAAACTTCTTGCGTCATCTGCAAAGTCCGGGTATTTTCTATCGATTTTTCTCCATTGCGACCCATCAGCGGGGTGTCTCAACATCCCGTCTGACTTACGTTCCTCTTTATGCCATCGCAACAACTTGGCGTGCTCTTTGTTTTTGAATAAGCGTTTCAACCGTGGTATTATAGGAGCATACCACATCACCTTGGCAGGAACCCTCTTCCGGGGGGGCTCGCCCTCAACGTCACCAGGGCCATCTCGTCTAATCTTATACCGAAGTGACGTGGATACCGGGCATGCATTCAAATTCTCATACTCCTCACCGTGGTAGAGGATGCAGTCATTAGGGCATGCATGTATCTTCTGAACCTCTAAACCTAGAGGGCAAGCAACCTTCTTTGCTTCGTACGTACTGGCGAGCAATACGTTATCTTTTGGAAGCATATTCTTCATCATTTTCAGCAACTTTTTAAATGAGGAGTCAGGTATAGCACACTCAGCCTTCCATCGCAGTAATTCCAGTGTGCTACCCAGCTTTTTTAGACCATTTTCGCAATTTGGGTACAACAACTTTTTGTGATCCTCTAACATGTGATTGAACTTCTCCCTATCCTTTTCAGTTTCACAATCTCTTCGTGCATCGGCAATGGTCTGACCAAGATCATCAGCGGGTTCATCATGTGTCTCTTCTTCATCCTCCCCTTCAGCATCCCCCATAGAAGTATCCCCGTACTCAGGGAAACCATGATAGTTGTCATCCTTCTCCTCTTCTTCATTGTCTTCCATTATAACCCCTCTCTCTCCATGCTTGGTCCAACAATTATAACTGGGCATGAAACCGGACTTCAACATGTGGCTGTGAAGGGTTTTTGAGTCAGAGTAATCTTTCTGATTCCTACATCCACTACATGAACAGAATACAAAACCATTGCGCTTGTTTGCATCAGCAACATAGATGAATTCATGCACCCCATTAATAAACTCGCTAGAGCGTCGGTCAGTACCGTACATCCATTCCCGGACCATCTGCATTATAGTAAAAGTATATCAAAAACCATTACACAACATGATAAAATTATTACAAGTTATATTGAGAGCTTCTAGAGCATTAATTTTGAATTTTGAAAAATTTACATGCACCAATTTGTGAATTGGAGAAAACAATCAAAATGATAAATGTGGGGTTTTTAATTATTGTTCTATCAGTGAAAACCTCATTCCATTCTAAACTCTAAAATTACACATTTCAATTTTCAGTAACTATGTGCCTAATCAAAATTTGTTACACATATATATCAAAATCCTTCTACTCCTAGAGCATGCATGCATTGATCCATATCTCTATACTTCTAGAGCATTATAGAGCTAAAGTAGCAATAAGAGATGAAAGAATAAAGTTATAACCTTTTAAAGCTTTGGATTTAGGGGTTGCAAACTAAATCTTGAGAAAAAAATGGCATGAATTCTCTTGCTTTTTTGAGAAAAATGGCCGTCATATGCTTTAGGACAGCAGGACAGGAAGCTGAATATATAGTGGTGGACAACTAGTCTCGGGCCGTGATACGACCCGAGACTAATAGTCCACGAAAAGACCAGATGTCCTGCTCCAGGTCATTAGTCCCGGTCCGTAATACGGACCGGGACTAAAGATCTGGTCCGGCTCGGGACTAGTGACTACGGCCGTTTCTTGCCGTTAGAGGCCTCACGGCTCGGGACTGGGACTAGTGCTCCCACTAATCGCGGGCTGTGACAGGCCGGGACCGCTGACGTTGTTCACGTCGAACCGAAGCTGATTTTTCGAGTAGTGAAGTTTTGAACTAATCGCAATTCAAAACAGCGACACTTATCGTGGATGGATCGGAGGGGGCAACTGTAAATGTGTATGTTAAAGAGATGGTGCACATCCTCGAAAATTAATTAAGCCATGCATCTATGTATACATACGAGTGTACGTACGTAGAAACATGTTTAGATGCCTCCAGAAACATGAGTTGCTTTCGCTCCTCGCTTTGATGCTCTCCCTTTGTACATGTGCTCTCATGTACTAGGTACTATGATTTCAAATACGACCCATCCGGACTCGGCCGTACACAATCATCGTCGTCTGATGCGTGCGTGCTGCCACTGTAGCCTAATGTTGCCGCTTGATTCGTTTCCATTAGCCAAAATCGATCGACCACGCTAGATTATTTCGCTGTTAAGGGACAGAGACGCGAGGAACGGACGGCCGACGATTAGCCTCTGAGCAAGTGGGCCCCGACGCACTGTCAAGAACAGACAAACACGCAGACAAAACCTGTAATACTTTGTTAATCTGTTGCTTTTAGCTAGTAGAGCATCGATCGAATATTTGTGTGGAATTTTGTGGTACTAGGTGAGTAAATGTCGACGTAGCCGTACTGTTTAGCTTGGTATGTGTGTCCAACGTGCAGGACTCTCAGGCGCAGTGGCGAATCTTGGACGAGAACACTTCCTTTTTCTCCAAACGATTGACGAAATTCCTGGAAAATCAACGGATTGTGTATGTACATCAGCATGGGGTTTGTGTGGAGGCGATCGAGCAAGATCAATGATGGAGCTAATCACCGGCGGCAGTCCGGCGCCGAATTGGCTTGATGTGTTGACGTTATAAAACCATATCGGCATATCTCCTTCTCGATTTGAGCTAGGCGCCGGTGCCGGCGCATATATATAATTGATGACGATCAGATTTGGGTATGGAGCCATATATATCCTCTTCGCTTGTTGCCTCGGCCACTAGTGTCGGTCCGGTGGCTAGAGCTACTTAAACTATAGCTGCACCGTCATGCCACTCAATATGACAATCACGGCTGCTCGATTATGGCCAGGAATTAGTACGACGGCGCATAGGTTACACAGACTGGTACAGTTGTGGGTTTCTTATTACAAATTAATTGTGGTTTGGTAACTTACTATGGTCAAAATATTGTAGGAATCTCCTTGACTCACGCCATGCCGTATAAGAGATCAACATCTTGAGGGATTGCCTCGTTTGTGAAACAAAATAAACTAGGTACCTATGATTCGAACTGTAAGAAATAGCAGAAATTATTTCCCAAAATGAAGGTGTCCCTCCAACGACAGGGAGAGATGTATGTCAGCTAGCATTAGTATGTGATGATGTAAATGTATCACTCGTGTGCATGGATGCGTGCATGCGCACCGACAGGAAGAACCAGCAAAGCTAATAAAGCTCCTCAAGAAAACAATCGCCAAAAGGAAGAAGAAGATAAAGGCTTCTCTATTTTTTTATGCCCCTCCAATCAACGCGAAAAGTCTCTTCCAAGATTCTCTTGACATTCATCATCAGTTGGAAGAATCGCGCGATATGAACGAGATCTTCTCATCAATCACTACTGCTAGTGATAGAATAGCTTAGTAAACTTTTCAGATTTTTATTTGGCTGCAGATTGTCTAATCCATTTATCTATTCTAGCTACGAAGAAAATTGACGGGAGTGTGCATGGATAAGAATGGTCCAGCAGGATCGTAGCTTAATATGTGGCTGGCAGCTGCATGAAGGTTCTACTATAGTACTAGAGCCCTCATATACTGGAAGGTAGTAGATAAGATAATAAAGTTGTGAGCACTAGTAGCCACTTGTAGCTTTCTGGGAAGCCTCCCAGATATTTCAATGTGGCCCATGTATTGTAATAGAGTGGCCCGTTGAACCCAAATAAAAACAAATATCAGCCCTATATTGTTTCCCGTTTCAACATGGTGAATTCTCCAAAATATTGCAGGTTCAACGTACATACTGTAACAAACACCATGTCCACGATTTATAACAGTCTATCTCAAGTTTGTTATGTGCATAAGAAAAGAGGGAGATGCGCCTTCGGTCCAAGAAACGAGACAGACCTCACCGGGTATTTCTCATCATAGTACGCGCTACGCCGAGGGTAAAAAGCCATCGACGTAGGCCAAAATACCCTTAACGTGTGCTACGCCGACGACTGTCCTCGGCATAGTCTTTTCGGCAAAGGTCTTCCTCGGCGGAGCACACGGAGGCCATCGGCATATTGAAATTAAGCCGACGGCTGCCCTCGGCGTAGCGGCCGCTGGCATAACCTGTTGGTTGGTTGCAAAAATATTTTTTTAAATTTTCTTTTTAATCTTTGAATTGTTTGACTCGTTAATCTCTCACTTTGAACATTTTTAACACTAATTACTTAATACTTGATTAAATTGCAGTCTTGGTCAAACTTTTCGGCTGATCACCCATTCTCACTGCTCCAGCTCTAGCACGCTTAGAGCATGACTAACAGCACCCTTACTCGTGCAACCCTTAAAACGCGAGTAAGGGCTCCCGAAAATGAATTTAAGGGCCGAAAAGGAGGCGGCGGAGATCAGTGCCCTTATTCAAACCCTTAAAAGAGAATATTCTCTTTTACCGTTTGCAAATAGGGGCACTGGCAGCCGCGCCATGCGACCCTTACCCGTAAAAGGAGGGTTTTAGGCAGGTATTCTTGTAGAACAGCAATACAAACATTTATATAGTTTTAACAACAAATTAATAACATAGTTCGCATCAAATCCATACGCACAACAGTTCACAGCAAATCGAAATGCATAATTCAAAGGTCTACCAACAGGCAAGGGAGAAATCAAGCCGCGGGGTTCTGTTCATTCTCAACCGAAGCACCTCCGGTTCCACTTTGGTGAAGGAGGCTTCTTCTCGCCGTGATCTCCGCGGTTGTGTTATTCCACCACAACAACTGTGTCTCATTCATGACACTCGTGTTCATCATCATGATCTCCTTCTCCTCGGCAAGAAGTTCCTTCATTGCCTTCTCCCTCTTTATGTTGATCTTCTTCTCCTCCAAGTCGGCCTTGCGCGCAGCGTCTACCCGTGCGGCTTCAATCATTGCAAGCTTGATCTCTTTCTTCTTCCCATAGATAGTTAGCTTGGTCTCCAATGTCTTCATTGTCACTGTCTCCTTGGTCTTCATCATTTGATCAAACTTGTCGTTGAGCGTTGTTTGCTCGGCGGCCATCTTCAACCTCTCCTTGCCTTTTTTGGTCCCCTCCGGCTTGTCCCACTTTGGTGCTCCATCTTCATCACTATCATCAAGCATCTTCATAGCCCCTTTCTTGATCTCCTTCTCTTGGTCCCTCAATTTCCATTTGGGAAGATGCTTGAGGACGTCATGGCAGTGTTTGAAGGCAAACCTCTTGCCGTTGCTGCCTTTCATCTGCTTGTACCCGTCATGTGCAAAGCCCTCCTACAAATGCACCATGATTGTCATATGGCAAATATATGATCATATTTTGTCAAGATTTTGGATGTAAGCTAAACTCACATATTCATCAACAGTGGAACCACTAATTGGATTCTGGATCACCGCATCCATAGCAGCACTCCAACGGCTACAAGCCGGCTTGATCACCTCCCAACGCCCTTGAAGTGATCGGAAACTGCGGCTCACCGGATTTTTCACTCTGGGCATCAGCTGGCAAAATCTATCCTCGATGCGCTGCCAGTACCGCTTCCCCATTTGATCTGTGCCGTGCGCCGCGTCCATGCCAACTTGTGACCAAGCACGGCACAAAGTTGTATCCTTGATCTCTGTATAGTTCACGACTCTCTTCTTCTTCGTAACCTCGCCCGTCTCGACCTCGGTCACCTCTTCCATGTCATTGTCGTCCGTCTCCTCGTCCTGCTCATCGATGTCAACCAAATTCTCCATGTCGTCCGCACCGTAAGGAGCAAGTGGTGGCCCGTCGTGAACGGAGTCGTTCAACAAATCCATGAACTCACTGTGTGCAGTTGAGCTAAAATTCGGCATCGTGGATGAGATTATGTGAAGTCAGACGCGGCGGAGACGGGGAAAATTTAACATACCTTTCGGGCAGCGGCTCGCATGAATTCGGAGTGGGGATGGCGTCGGGCGACTCGGCGGGAGGCGGAGAGGGAGTGACGGAATTCGGTTCGCGGCGAGCCGACTTCTTCAGCTTCATCGCCTTGGCTCCATCGGACATGGTTTTCGGCCGTGGAACCCTCTTCCCCGTCAGAGCAGGCGCGGGGACGGAAGCCGGTGCCGGGGCGGTAGCCGGTGACGGCACGGGCTGGACGAGGTGGGTGCCCGCCCTCTTCCTCTTCTTCACGAGGTGGGTGGCCGCGACGACATCCGCGACCTCGGCGGATGTCGGGACCCCTCCGGCGGGCTGAGGTGTCGATTGGAGGTCCATTCCTTCGGAATCGGGCCGTGGTGGTGCACGAAAGGGCGGGGCCGCGGAGATCGGCGGCGGCGGGAGCTGAAGGAAGGAGGAGCTGAAATCCATCGCGCGCAAACGAAAAGGTGGAGTGCGGGCTTCCTTCGGGTCGCCCTAGGAGCCCTTGTTTGTACAGGCTCCACAAAGATTCAGGGGCCGGGCCTGAAAACATTTCACGGGTTTGAGCCGTTTACGGACGCTGTTCTGCGCCGCGCTTCGGCCCGTACCCGTAAAAAATGGTTAAATCGGCCCAAGTGCCGTTTTACGGGTGCTGTTAGTCATGCTCTTAACTTCCTCGTTCCTTCAGGATCTGTTTCCGCAAAGCAATTCATATATTGTTGTCGATACTATGATATCAATCCTATTAACTCTTATATCATCATATCACATGTTTGTATTTTTTGAAATTACAAACAATTATTTAAGTAAAAAATAATGAATAAGTAAAAATATTATTGAATTCAAATAAAAATATAATGATTTTATTTTTTTGTATTTTTCTATTTAATATGGAAATAATTAATATCTTTAAATACGTAAATCGGAATTTGACAAATAATATGTCTAAATTTATTATAAAAATAAGAGGAATCCAAATATGATATCAATATCAACTTATCACAAACTATGCGGTGATTCTATCCATAATTTTATTTACCCGTTTAAAATAAAAAATGGCTTTTTGGCAACCTCGAATGAGATAACTCGGGGCTGAGCCTCGATATACTTGAAGTGGATCTCTGATGATATAGCATATTGTGAACCTAAAAATGAATTTTCGTAAAAAATTATGAGCATCGGATCATGTACCTATAGTTCATATCTGACCCCACTTCCTACCGATTCGGCAGAAATTTGTCCTTTTTACCAGGGATACACAAAAAGGTTTGAGATCCCCCTATTATTACATTGTCCATGTAAGGTGGTATAGTATTTTGGAAAAATGTGGTGGTAGCATTTTGAATTAGCCATTTGGTGGTTGCTTCACAAAATCGTTCGTTTTTTACACTCGGAAAATGGAAAATGGCTTTTGGTGCGACGAAAAGGAAAACTTCCTCCTTCAACATTGTTCGATATTTCATGATGCACATGTATGCATAAGATGAACACATTATCACAAACTATGCGTTGATTCTAGCCATAACATTGGTCATTTGACCTGAAAGCCAAGAAACCTCGAATGAGATAGGTCATTTTGTGAAGGTTTTTTAGACATAATCAATATACCAAGTTTGCTATTTTTTCTTATAAATATGTCACATAATATGACACCATGCGAAGGTTTCTCATTGTTTGGATCATTTTTGAATTTCTTATGCCCGTTTTAAACTATCGTCAAACTTTGTCGAACGGCGGGCATGAAGATTCTTAGCTCGGGGTTAAGCCTCGATAAACTTGAAGTGGATCTGTGATGAAATAACATATTGCGAACCTAAAAATGATTTTTATAAAAAATCATGAGAATCGGATCATGTACTTATAGTTCATATCTGACCCACTTCCTACCGATTCGGCAGAAATTTGTCGTTTTCATCAGGGATAGACGGAAAGGTTTGAGATCCCCCTGTTAGTACATTGTCCATGTAAGGTGGTATAGTATTTTGGAAAAATGTGGTGGTAGCATTTTGAATTAGCCATTTGGTGGCTGCTTCACAAAACCGTCCGTTTTTTGTACTCAGAAAATGGAAAATGGCTTTTTGGTGCGACGAAAAGGAAAACTTCCTCCTTCAACATTTTTCGACATCCCATCATGCACATGTATGCATAATATGGACACATTATCATAAACTATGTCTTGATTCTATCCATAACATTGGTCATTTGACCTGAAAGCCAAGAAACATCGAATGAGATAGGTCATTTTGTGAAGATTTTTTTAGACATAATCAATATACGAAGTTTGATATTTTTTCTTGTAAATATGTCACATAATCTAACACCATGCGAAGGTTTCACAATGTTTGGATCGTTTTTGAATTTCCTATGCCCGTTTTAAAATATCGTCAAACTTTGTCAAACAGCGGGCATGAAGATTCTTAGCTCGGGGCTGAGCCTCGATAAACTTAAAGTGGATCTCTGATAAAATAGCATATTGTGATCCGAAAAATGATTTTGTAAAAAATCATGAGCATCAAATCATGTACCTATAGTTCATATCTGACCCACTTCCTACTAATTCGGCAGGAATTTATCTTTTTCACCAGGGATAAACGAAAAGGTTTGAGATCCCCTCTTAGTACAAGGTCCATGTAAGGTGGTATAGTATTTTGGAAAAATATGGTGGTAGCATTTTGAATTAGCCATTTGGTGGCTGCTTCACAAAACCGTCCGTTTTTTGCACTCGAAAAATGGAAAATGGCTTTTTGGTGCGACGAAAAGGAAAACTTCCTTCTTCAACACTGTTCGCCATCCCATGGTGCTCATGTATGCACAATAAAGACACATTATCACAAACTATGCCTTGATTCTAGCCATAACTTTGGTCATTTGACCCGAAAGCCAAGAAACCTTGAATGAGATAGGTCATTTTGTGAAGGTTTTTTAAGACAATCAATATATCATGTTTAATATTTTTTCTTGTAAATATGTCACATAATATGACACCACGCAAAGGTTTTGCATTGTTTGAATCATTTTTGAATTTTCTTATGCCCGTTTTAAACTATCGTCAAACTTTGTCGAACGGCGGACATGAAGATTCTTAGCTTGGGGCTGAGCCTCGATAAAATTGAAGTGGATCTCTAATGAAATAGCATATTATGAACCTAAAAATGATTTTAAAAAAAATCATTAGCATCGGATCATGTACCTATAGTTCATATCTGACCCACTTCCTATCGATTCGACATGAATTTGTCTTTTTACTAGGGATAGACGGAAAGGTTTGAGATCCTCCCGTTAGTACATTGTCCATGTAAGGTGATATAGTATTTTGGAAAAATATGGTGGTAGCATTTTGAATTAGCCATTTGGTGGTTGCTTCACAAAACTGATCGTTTTTTGCACTCGAAAAATGGAAAATGGCTTTTTGGTGCGACGAAAAGGAAAACTTCCTCCTTCAATATTGTTCGCCATCCTATGATTCACATGTATGCACAATATGAATACATTATCACAAACTATACCTTGATTCTAGCCATAAACATTGGTCATTTGACCCAAAAGCCAAGAAACTTCGAATGAGATAGGTCATTCGGTGAAGTTTTTTTTAGACATAATCAATATACCAAGTTTGATATTTTTCCTTATAACTATGTCACATAATATGACACCACGCAAAGGTTTCGCATTGTTTGGATCGTTTTTGAATTTGTTATGCCCGTTTTAAACTATATATAATGTTTTATGTTTCACTTAATTTTTATTTATAAATGTGTAATATTTGAGTGTAGATAGATAGATCTTACTTTTTTTTGCAAATTTTGACATATTATTTGTATTTTTCCAAATTAGAATGATTTAGTTATGAAATTTTCAAAGTTTAATAAGGTAAAAGGAAAATAGCTACGTCGAGCGCAACCGTCGGCGTAGGCCACGCCGAGGGCAGCCGTCGGCGTAGCATAGGCTACGCTAAGGGGCTGGCCTGGTCACGGCCTACGCCGACGGCCCCGACGTTTGGCCGTCGACGTATCCGTCCATTCCTATAGTGTTTCCTAGTATATATATTGTATACAACAATAAAATCTACGTGACTACTAGTGGCTTCACGATGCAAATCAGCTCCACCCTCCATATGGACCTCCATCGTCTTATATATTTGTAGGGTAGTTCCTTACTTGCACTACTATAGACCGGTAGTAAGGACACCTTAAAACATTCATTGACAATAGAGATGAGCTCTGTCGCGAGGAAGTTGTTACTAAGGGGCTTAGGTTGATTTTTTTGGAATACCACCCAAACCCTCATGTTTTCTCCCCTTCCTTGAAAACTTGCCTCTATTTTGATGTGAAAACTCAAATACAACAGTTCACTAAACCGTTCCCAATGATTACATGGGGAACATTTTCAAAATACATACAAGACTTACATCAATTAAAAATTAATTGGAAACACCCATTTTCGATATCTACTGCACAAGGCAAAACATAAAATTCTGCGACATCGACTTTGTTGCAACATAAATGTATCCCTGCTCCTACATCTTCTTGGTCGCCGTAATGTCACCGATTCTTCCACCTTCAAAAGTTTATCTATATAAAAAAACAAATCATTATTTAGTATTATGCCTACAACTAAAATAACTAAAAGAACACTAACATGCAAACATATAAAATTTAGTCGTTCTCTAAAAGAACACTAACATAGTAACATCTAACATGCAAACATAAATCTATTGCATGTCCCAAACTAAAAAGAACAATGAAATACTAACATACAAATGTGTAATAATCTACCAAGCCTAGGACTGCCCTGACATGTTTCAATGTAATAGATGTTCGCCATGGCTTAATGGCCTTAATCTTGGATGGATCAGTCGCAACATCCCGTGTATTGATAACATGGCCAAGATATTTCAATTTTTTTGCGCAAGGGAGAATTTGGTTTCTTGACAAACAATGTTGTTGAGACAATAACTGAATATCTATGGTAGAGGAGTTATATGGTTTTCCATTTTTTAAGTGTATAGAATAATGTCTTCCATGAAAATCAAAACACCTTTTCCGAGCAAATGAGAAAATATGGAATTGGTTACAACCTGGAAGGAATCTAGAACATTTGTTAGCCCAAATGGAATTAATTCCCAATGGCCATGGTGTGTCTTGTATATTGCTTTAAACTCTTCACCTAGTACAATTCTAATATGGTGAAACCCACTATGCAGATCTGACTAAGTGAAATACTTTGCTCTAGCTAGCTCATCTAACAGTTCATATACTATAGGCAGGGTGAGTTTTTTCTAACCGTTAAGGCATTAAGATACATGTAGTCCACTACATGCGCCATCAACCATCATTCAACTAAAAACCTTTCTAGATTTCTAAATGTGCTTGATGAACATCTCGTGCGGTCTTTGGTTCTTCTCCACGTGATCTTGCGATTTTCTTGCTTCCTCTTCTCTATTAGATCTCTCTCACTCAATGAGTGTGTGATGCTACACTCAACAGGGAGGAAGAGTGCTTCGTTGGAAACACCAAGAGCAAGGTACGAAGAGTACAGCAGCAAGATTTCCCTCAGTAGAAACTAAGGTTATCGAACCAGAAGGAGGAAGTAAACGTCACACATGTGTTGGAAGCAACGTGGAGACCTGCACAACACAAACTCAAGACTCTGTCCCAACGAATTAGTGAGGTCGTCAAGCTCACCAGTTTGCTGTAATAAAGGATTAAATGTATGGTATGGAAGGTAATGGCTTGCGGCAAGTAAACAAGTAACAGTGAAAGATGTATCAATGGTAAAGATTGGACCGGGGTCCATAGTTCACTAGAGGTACTCTCCTTAGATAAACAACATGGCATGAAGGGTAAACAAATTACAGCGAGGCAATTGACAGGAACTGAGCAAGGCATAACAATGCAATTACTAGCCAGAAACATCCTATGAGGTTGATTGGGCAATACAACAATATACATAGACCGTAATCCAACTACATCTATGACTAGAAGTCCACCTTCAGGTTATCATCCGAACCGCCTCCAGTATTAAGTTGCAAGCAGCATACAATTGCTTTAAGCAAAGTGTGTAAGGTAAACAGTTCACATGTTCCATGAACAAGAGACCGTTGTTTTCTCCCTAGTAGCAACATCACATCTACAACCGAAGAGATTTCTGTCACTTCCCTTGGAAACTAGAGGCATGAACCCACTATCGAGCATAAATACTCCCTCTTGGAGTCACTAGTAACTACTTGGCCAAGATAACCATTAGCAACGGAGAGCATGCAAGATCACAAACAACACAGACATGATAGAATCATAAAGATAGAACCATTAATCAAACTAACATAATAATCTCAATATCCATCGGATCCCCGCAAACACAACATGCATGATTACAAATAGATTAGATCTTGATCATCAACGGAGCTCACAAGATCTATACATGAAAGCACAAAGGAGGAGATACAACCATCTAGATACTACATGGACCCATAGTCCAAGGTGGAACTACTCACGAATCATAACGGAGAGAAGGCCTCCGGGATGATCTCCCCTCCGGCAGGGTGCCTGTGGCATCCCGCAAAACCACTACTAGAAAATCGCGTTGTTTTTGTGCATTGCATCATCAGGACCGCATGCTCATGTCATCATGCCACATTGCATTTGAGCATCGTCACCATCTTGCATTTGCTTGCATAAAACTATTTTCGGAAAAACCTGTTTTTGTTTTCTAAACGCCCCGTCTTTGTTCAACACGCAAACCCGGGTCTCCGGATTATTTTGTTTTGTGTGCTATCGGATTGCAAAAGCCCTATTCGAAATAAATAAAATAGTTAATTATTTTTAGTGGGGCAGTCGAACGGGCCGAATCGACCCGAACGACCACCCCCAGAATAAAATCGGTCCAGCTTAGACCCCACCCCAAATCTTTTCTTACCTAGTCCTATTCTAACCACCCCACCTCCACCTCACCCCCTCCAATCGCTGGACGCCACGTCACCTCTCCCCTCCCTCTACCCTATCCCACACAGCCACCTCACCCACTCCCTCACACACGTCTCCACCTGCCACCCCCTGGCCCACCTGGCCTCTCTCTCCCTCTGCCCAGCGCCCACCCCCACCGACAACCTCCCCACCCCTGGACCCGCTCCCGGGTGTCCCCTGGCCCACCCCGACCACGACGTCCCCATCCTCCTCTCCCAGCGTCTCCCTCCTTCCTCCTCTCCCGCACCGAATCCACCACCTCCGCCGGTCGCCCCCCCTCTCCTCCGGCCGCCCCGACCTCCCCACCAGCAGCCTCGACCCCCTCCCCCAACCTCCCGCTCCCTCCTCCTTCCCACCGGCGGACGGCGCCGTCGCCCTCCCTCGGCCCCGCTCACGCCACCGCCTCCGTCCCCCTCGCCTCCACCTCCCCGACGTCCCCCTCGGGCTCGCTCTGCCCCGCCGCCTTCCTCTTCCGCCGTCGCGCGCCGCGTCCAGCCGCCGCGCGGCCTCGCGAGCACCGCTCCCCCTCGCCCGCGTCCGCCGCCCCCGCCCCGCTCAGTCGCCGCCCCGCCGTTCGCCCCCTCCGTCGCAAGGCCCCTCCAGCAGCCTCCCTCCGAGCGCGCTCTGCCGGCTCCACGATCGCCCTCGCCGCCTCCGGGCCAGCCCCAGAGCGCCGCCGCCGCCATCCCAGTGCGCCGGCCTCCTCCTCCCAGGCCGCCGACCCTCCTCCGCGGGCCCCCGAGCTCCACCGCCGCCTCTGCTCCTCCGGCCTCCTCTGCCGCCGCACGGCCCGGCAGCGCCGCCCAACACCAACCGCCGCATCCGCCGTCCTCGCCTGCCCCGGCGCCCTCCTCCGCTGGCCATGACCCCGTCGGCCGCCTCCACCGTCCGCGACGCCGGTCACCGCCCCTGCAGCCTCGTTGCATCGCCGATCTCCGACCGCGTCGCCCCTGTTTTCCCTGAGTATGCCGCATTGCTGCTCTCACTTCTGTCGCATGCCAGGGTGTAGTACGACAGATGGTTCGCAAGGTTCAACCGGTGTCATCAAGGTCTTCTCAGGACGCGTTTTTCTCCTTCACGGACCCGAAGACCACTGACAAGATCTCCGTCCTGGACTCCAAGGACTGCCTCACGGACATCGAGCGCCAAGATCGCCTCACGGATTCCGAAGCGGTTCCTGGACCCAAAGACGTCGAGACCCCCGACCCGAAGACGCCGGGCGCGCCAAGTTCTTCGAACCGAGACCCCGGGGCGACAAGTACTTCATCCCGAACGCCACGGCCGTCGACATGACCCGAAGACCACGGATGCGACAAGACCTACCTTAGTTATCCGAGAACGATCCCGTCGAACCCTGAACCCCGAGACCGGACCCCGGACCCTGTCGAACCCCGAACCCCGGAACCCCAAGAGCGTCGAACCCTAATGTGTGAACCCCTTCCTGAAACCCTATTTTATAATATAATAAAACTTGTTGCATATTAAATTGTCATTCTCGCATGCATATCATTGGTTTGGGGGCCTTATGCCGATTCACCTAATAAATAAATATGGGGCCCATATGCGGGCAAATCTAGTCTCATATTGGCCTCATTTAAATTGGTGTAGCGAACCGGTGCTATCTCTTGCCATGTTAATACAACATTTAAAATGCAGGGTAGCTAAACAACTAGAACCATATATTAATTGTCGGGAACCCGGTTCCACTTAATATTGACCTAATTGCATCGCACCTTTGCCATGTCATACATCATTCATGCATCATGCCCGATCTTTTGCCGTAGTATTAAATATTGCATCCGGTGTTTATTCTAGTGTTTTGCTTCTTCGCGGATAAGACCGTTGAGTTGATGTGAGCTTCGCCCCGATCTTCGGATGAACCTTCGGCAATGTTTTTCAGGCGAGCATCTCCCCCTTTCTACCTATCTTATTTTTATAGTCTTTATTCCCTCCTGTTGATCTATTGCTATCTGTGTTGCGATGCTCTAGCTTTCGTACCCGTGATATTCCTTGCAGCCTTATATAGCCTTGGACACATCCTATTGCCTGTTGTTTGGTAGATAGTTGGACCCGCGCGTCGTAGTCGCTGCTCAAGTGTTGTGCGTGTCGTCAAGTACCACAGTTGTTGGAGTATGGCCGCATGTTTGATGTTGGAGATGATCATGGCTTTACTTATTGTTCACTTTAATTACTGTTTAACAACTAAAATTGAAGTAGGTAAGCAGAGGCACCGGTGGGTGATAGATAATATCTGGTTTCCGACCGCCCACTTGTGTCCCGTAGGACCCCGAGTTCTTGACACCTGTTCCGAGATCGAGCGCGCTAACCACAGGTGGGGAGATATGGGCCCCCCATCGATTAGTACCTGATTTCAAAGTACTGTACTGGGGGCCACAAGTAGTTTGGGGCTTTATTACTATTCTGTACCTATGCCATGCTTTACTGCTTTATTTACGATTGTGCGAGGAGCACACTGTACTGTTTAGGATAGGGACACGATTCCGCGGTGTCGACAAGCCTAGTTTTGGGTTCCCAGTCGTTCACAGCCGTCTACCCAAACCCTAAGTCCGTCTCGGAGACCGGCCGACTTCGTTGCGGGTTCGACTTAGTGGGGTGGCCCCCCGTGCTTGCTTTGGGTCTGGAAACGTCGTGACTTAGGCCCCGCCGACATACCGATGGGTGTATGTTAACTGATCTGGCAAAAAGGGTCGAAGTGCTTGTGGATACTTTGGTGCACCCCTGCAGGGTTAAATCTTTTCGAGAAGCCGTGTCCGCGGTTATGGACGACTTGGAGCACAGTGCTTGATCATAGACAACTATAACTAAAGTTTACTGTTATAATTTGACTTGTACCCGATATGACTAGTAATCAGCTTCACTACAACGGAATGGCTAAGTAAAAGTACCAACAACTGCTGGGTTTTGGGATATCTCATGCTAATTGTATTTGACTAGTAAGTGTTGCAACTACAACGGAATGGTTAACTAAAACGGCCCACTGCTTATTTTATCAGGATGATTATCTATACTTGACTAGTAATTGCTGCAACAATAACCGAATAAATAAAACTGCCAACTGTATGAGTTCCTCGGTTGACTTCCTCGTTTGGTTTCGAGGGGGAATACCAGGATGGGATTGTTCGGTGTTAGCATTAGGTTGGTTCCGGATAGGTCTTTCTTACCCCTCTCTGTTAGCCGCCTGTTTTATCGAGTCTCTATAGGTTGTTTAGTGCATGCTGCGCTACCGCTTCAGTCCACCATACCCATGTAGGCGAGGACCGCCGAATTCTA
The DNA here is from genome assembly GCA_910589765.1 of Avena atlantica. NCBI lineage: Eukaryota > Viridiplantae > Streptophyta > Magnoliopsida > Poales > Poaceae > Avena > Avena atlantica. Next base: position 31,517,630 of record OU342733.1, read on the forward strand.
GCCTCGCCGTGTACTGGCCTCAGTACTGACGCTCCTCTTTTTCCTTTGCCCTTTGTCGGCACCCCTTTTGTTTAAGCAGGTTTTGCGATCGACGTCGTTAGCAGGGTTACCCTTCCGGCTTGGCCTGGGCAGGGTTATGGACGCCATTGGTTATTCTTCAGGGCTCTTAGCCCATTTGCATCTTGTCCGTAGTCGGACGCTCTATCATTTTCAAGGTGATTTGGGTCTTTGTACTGTATATCTGTATTCTTGACTCATTGAGTCGCTGTTGTATGTATATCTTTTCTGTGGGTCCCATCGAGGACTGTTGTGTAATGTTATTACTTCGTTTTCCACCCGCACGAAAGTGCCTGGTGGGCACCTTTGAATCGTTTCTATGCGGGTTTGGCGGGAAGCGCTAAAACTTGCATAGGGTCGATTCTGAGGGTGTTACAGTGCCGAGAAGAGCTTCAGATCCCCCCGATCTAGGGACGATGGTGGCGGCGGCTACAGACGGTTTCGTGGATTTCTGATCGGGTGCTGAGAGTTTCTGCATCCGGGGATTCTTATAGGTGAAGGGGGAGACCGAGGTGGCCGCCAGGGCAGGCAAACCCTACCCAGGCACGGGGTAGGGCCCACCCGCACCTAGGGTGGGTCTGGCCCCCTTGGCCGGCCTCCTCGTCTCTCCTTTGGACTTCTTGTTCCCCATGGAAAGTTATTGACTTTGTCGTTTGTCCCGTACAATTCCGAGAATATTTCTTTACTAACTTTTCTGAAACCAAAAACATCAGAAAACAGGCATCTGGCATTGTTACAACTTGTTAATAGGTTAGTACTAGAAAACATGTAAAAAGCACCTCAAAGTGTAGACAAGTAAAGCAAAGTAGATACTAAACAAGCATGGAGCATCAAAAATTATAGATACATTTCCAACGTATCAGCATCCCCAAGCTTAACTCCTGCTCGTCCTCGAGTAGGTAAGTGATAAAAAGAATAATTTTTGAGGTGACTTGCACCCTCACAATAAAGATCCAACCATTTGCAAGCATTGAAAGATGGGATCAAAGAAGTCTAAACATGAGCATGAAAGATGGAGTTCTAACAATAGGACATAGTAATTATGCATGCAACATGGCAACCTACAAACGAAGATCATGAATAACATGCATTGAAAAACATTTGTTTGTTTCACATACAGTAAACATAGCATAGTGGCAATCAACTTGTCCCTCATAGAGTAGCAATATAGATGCATAGGACACCTTCAAAGTTCACAAGGGTGACTAGAAACAAGTAGCACAAGAACAAGTAATAACAAAATATGCATCAATTAATAAGCTTTGGAACACTGCACACAGAATGACAACTATGCTCTCTTAATGGTTCCTAAAGGTAGAAGGTGGAGACTCAATAATGATGGAAGAAAGGACTTTTTGTAAAGGAAGCAGGGATTACAAGTTTCAAAAAGAGCTTCCAAAAATTATGGTACTAGTTAGCTTTCAGCCCTCATTGCCCCTATCATAAGCATCTTGAAGTGGTTAAGAAGTGGCAAAGCTGGAGTATATGCTTGACAAAGTATAAGTTGGCAATCTCAAGTCCCTTGACTATGAGGGCTACACCTCATGGATACTCAACTTAGGTCCCAGACAAGTTCTTGTCACTGTCAGTATTTGCATATCATTGAGAACCGCCAACGGGGTACCCCTTGCACATGGTACAGGAGCTTTACCATAACCAAAATGACAAGGCAAGAAGACAATGAGCATCTAAGCAATTCTTCTTATGTACCATGGGAATATGGTGCTTTTTTCTCTTTCCTCTTTTCTCAATGTGTCTCTCTTTTTTTATAATAAGAATGCTTCATAGATGTCACTATGGTGATGCTGCAAGTTCCCACCATGATTAGGCATGGCTTAGGCTAGCGGCCCAGGCGTTTCTCTAAAACAGAATACAAACTCCATGGACTTACAAGTTCCCACTTCATTTCACACCAGTAACATCCATAGACAAAAGAGCATGATATCAACAGAGTACAAAAAGTACAAGTGCAATGTTGAAAACTTTCCCCGTGACAGCACGGTTCTGCTAATCGCAACTTATAAGTGCAAGCATATACAACAAAGTTGCCTCAATGGTTCAATTTTATTAGGGGCAAAGAATAAAATGTGCCATCAAGTTCGTGAGGGCTTTAATCACTAAGTTTTCACTTAACAAAATAGTTTTTAATTGGAAGATAGTTGAAAACAAGAATATACTTGGAATGGTGTAACACACCATGCATAGGAATTTATAGTGGACACTTTGTAATAACTTGGTTTCTTGGAAGTTGGAAACATGAGTATAGCTTACTCATACAAGTGGAGGCTAACAAAATACTGGGAGCAACCAACAAAGAGAGCAATAAATGCCATAATTATGCAATGCAACAAAGCAAACTAATCAAATCAAAGAGTGGTACTACAAGTCAAGGAATAAATGATCATAGAGGCTAATGGTGACTTGTCATAGTCATAACATGGTGTAATCATGTGTCAAGTCAACCCAAGAAAAACATCAAAGGAGAATACCACAATACTATGCTTTTGCATGCTAAATCAACGCATAATTTTTTCAAGGCACACTAAGAAATCCCAATTGTTTGGAACAAGACATGCTACAACAATAATCACTAAGCATAATGATGAACCAACACCTAGCATGTCATGCTAAAGTCTAAGTCACAGTCAATGCAAGCTCCTCTTGCACTTCAAGCAAGAACTTACTACTCCTTTCCAAACACCAAGCAAACTTATTTGCAAAACAACACAGCGAGAACGGGGGTCCAAACTACTAAATCAAACTAAAAAAACTAAGCAAAGAAAACGAAAACTAAGATGCTCCAAGAACAACACAACTGTGCATGAAACAATAAAAGTGAAGTGTCTAGACAGACCTGAGATTTTTATTGATGAAGAAGGGGATGCCTTGGGCATCCCCAAGCTTTGACGCTTGTACCTCTTGGATATTTCTTGGAGTGACACCATGGTGGCATCCCCAAGCTTGATATTTTGTCCATCCTTCATCTCATTGCATCATTCTCCCTCTACACCGTAAATTTTTCCTTCATACAAAACTTCACACAATCTTCATTAGCAACATTAGCTTATTCAAAAGATATTAGACCACTGGCAAAGCTTTGGAACATCAAGGCTTTTCACTTAAAATACAATCTACTGAAGTAACTCCTTCAAAGAAACTCAATTTACCTGAAGAGAGCTAAAAAAGGAATCAATAAGAAGCAAATGCAAATAATGGCAGAAATCTGTCAAAATAGACCACATGTAGAAATGAATTTTTTTGAAAATCTTCTGTTGCTCAAATCAAAAAGTGTTGAACTAACGGAAGTTATCCAACATACTAGGGGATTTATTCATAAATTTTAAGCTCAATCCGAGTTACATAGCCTCCTCACGTTTTTTTGGTGGAGGACAGAAATCTGTTTCGGGACAGCAACTCCCCAAATCTTACTTCCCTCTCATTAGAGGTCATTCTTGGCACAAAAAGCAAACAAAAAGGATAAGGAGAGGTCATTATAGTAGTAATAACTTCCAAGACTCAAGGAAACTCTTAGGTTATCTCCCAACAAGTACTTTTCTTTAACGCCTTTAAGTTAGGCACAAGAAGCAAGAAGAATCAAGTATTTTCAAATGAAGAAGCATTAACATCAAATCTTGCTTTCAAAGGAGGAGCAAAAAGCAACTTCTCTCTCCTCATAGGGAAGTGTTCAATACCTTTATTGAATGGAAATTGATATTTGATGGTTCCTTCTTTCATATCAATGATGGCACCAACTGTTCTAAGAAAAGGTCTTCCCAAAGTAATAGGACAAGAAGCATTGTATTCAATATCCAAAACATAGAAATCAACAGGGACATAAGCATTGTTAACCATAATGAGAACATCATTAATACTCCCCATGAGTTTCTTCTTATCATTATCATTGAGTGGGACATTCAAATAACAATCTTCTAATGGTGGTAAATCAAGCATTTCATAAATCTTCCTAGGCATAATAGAGATACTAGAACCAAGATCACATGAAGCTTTGAGATCAAAGTCATTAACTTGCATATTAATAATGGGTTCCCAACTATCTTCTACTTTCCTAGGAATATAAGCTTTGTGTTTTAGCTTCTCTTCCTCAATCTTAACAAGAGCATCTGTAATGTGTTTGGTAAAGGCAACATGCATATCACTAGCATCAGGACTTCTAGCAAGCTTTTGTAGGAACATAATCACTTCAGAAATATTGCAACCATCAATATCAAAATCAAACTTAGCATCACTAGTAGTAGGATCAATAGGCTTATGCATAGTAGGAGGAGGAATAGGGGCTACTTGTGGTTTAGTGGTGATAGTGCACACACTATTTTTTCTATCAATTTAAGCTTCCCTTTCCCACCTAGCATGAAGTTGAGCTAATAGCCTAACATTTTCATCAATAGTAACTTGTATGGCATGAGCAGTAGCAAAGGTGTTTTCCATAGTTTCAGGTTTAGTAGTCATTTTATTAACCAAGGAAGTTTGAGCTTTAGACAAAGAGGATATATTTTTCTCAATAGTTAAAAGCTTTTCCTCTATAGTCTTATTGAAAGTGGTTTGTTTACTAATAAAGTCCTTGAGCATGAATTCAAGTTCAGAGGGGGCACTTCTAGCATTATTGTAAGAGCTTCCATAGGAATTGCCATTATTAGGAGGATAAGGCCTATAATTGTTGTTGCTACCAAAATTATTCCTATAGGCATTGTTGTTGAAATTGTTGTTTCTAATGAAGTTCACATCAACTTGCTCTTCTTGAGCAACCAAAGAGGCTAAGGGAACACTATTAGGATCTAGAGGAGCTTTCCCATTAACAAGCATAGCCATAATAACATCAATCTTTTCACTCAAAGAGGAAGTTTCCTCAACAGAATTTACCTTCTTACCATGTGGAGCTCTCTCAACATGCCATTCAGAGTAGTTAACCATCATATTATCAAGGAGCCTTGTTGCAGCACCCAAGGTGATTCCCATAAAAGTACCTCCAGCAGCAGAATCCAGCAGGTTTCTTGAGGAGAAGTTCAAACCTGCATAAAAAATCTGGATAATCATCCAAGCAGTGAGTCCATGAGTAGGGCAATTTTTAACCAAAGATTTCATTATTTCCCAAGTAGGAGCAACATGTTCACTATCAAGCTGTTTAAATTTCATAATGTCACTTCTCATAGCAATAATCTTAGCAGGAGGATAGTACTTTCCAATAAAAGCATCTTTGCACTTAGTCCAAGAATCAATACTATTTTTAGGCAAGGATAGCAACCATTCTTTAGCATTTCCCCACAAGGAGAAAGGAAAAAGCCTGAGCTTAATAATATCTCCATCTACATCCTTATACTTTTGCATCTCACAAAGTTCAACAAAGCTATTAAGATGGGCAACATGATCATCAGAACCAGCACCAGAAAATTGCTCTCTCATCACAAGATTCAACAAAGCAGGCTTAATTTCATAAAAGATAGCATCAGGAGCAGGTGGAGCAATAGGTGTGCTTAGGAAATCATTGTTGTTGGTGCTAGTGAAGTCACACAACTTAGTGTTCTCAGCAGAGTTCATTTTGGCAAAGGTGGGCAAGCCAAAAACAGCAACAGCTAGAGCAGGAACTAATTTTTTTGTATTTTGATAAGGAAAGCAAACCAAGATAGACTAATTTTTTGGGGTTTTTTGGAAAGAGGCAAACAAAACCAAGCAAAAGAAACAAAGCAAACTAAAAACAAAGTAAAAAGAAAGTAAGTGAAGGACTCCCCTAGTGAATACGTCCTTAGCCTCCCCGGCAACGACGCCATAAATTACTTGATGCTACACTCAACAGGGAGGAAGAGTGCTTCATTGTAAACCCCAAGAGCAAGGTATGAAGAGTACAGCAACAAGATTTCCCTCAGTAGAAACCATTGTTATCGAACCAGAAGGAGGAAGGAAATGTCACACAGGTGTTGGAAGCAACGTGGATACCTGCACAACACAAACTCAAGACTCTGTCCCAATGAATTAGTGAGGTTGTCAAGCTCACCGGTTTGTTGTAACAAAGGATTAAATGTATGGTGTGGAAGGTAATGGTTTGCGGCAAGTAAACAAGTAATAGTGGAAGATGTATCAATGGTAAAGATTGGACCGGGGTCCATAGTTCACTAGAGGTGCTCTCCTTAGATAAACAACATGGAATGAAGGGTAAACAAATTACAGCGAGGCAATTGACATGAACTGAGCAAGGCATAACAATGCAATTACTAGCCATAAAGATCCTATGAGGTTGATTGGGCAATAAAACAATATACATAGACCATAATCCAACTACATCTATAACTAGAATTCCACCTTTAGGTTATCATCCGAACCCCCTCCAGTATTAAGTTGCAAGCAACAGAAAACTGCTTTCAGCAAAGTGTGTAAGGTAAACAGTCCACATGTTCCATGAACAAGAGACCGTTGTTTTATCCCTAGTAGCAACAACACATCTACAACCGAAGAGATTTCTGTCACTTCCCTTGGAAACTAGAGGCATGAACCCACTATTGAGCATAAATACTCCCTCTTGGAGTCACTAGCAACTACTTGGCCAAGATAACCACTAGCAACGGAGAGCATGCAAGATCACAAACAACACAAACATGATAGAATCATAAAGATAGAGCCATTAATCAAACTAACATAATACTCTCAATATCCATCGGATCCCCGCAAACACAACATGCATGATTACAAATAGATTAGATCTTGATCATGAACGGAGCTCACAAGATCTATACATGAAAGCACAAAGGAGGAGATACAACCATCTAGATACTACATGGACCCATAATCCAAGGTGGAACTACTCACAAATCATACCGGAGAGAAGGCCTCCGGGATGATCTCCCCTCCGGCAGGGTGCCGGGAAGAGCTTCAGATCCCCCCGATCTAGGGACGATGGTGGCGGAGGCTACAGACAGTTTCGTGGATTTCTGATCGGGTGTTGAGAGTTTCTGTATCGGGGGCTTATTATAGGCGAAGGGGGAGACCGAGGCGGCCGCCAGGGCAGGCAAACCCTACCCAGGTGCAGGGTAGGGCCCACCCACGCCTAGGGTGGCTCTGGCCCTCCTGGCCGGCCTCCTCGTCTCTCCTCTGGACTTCTTCTTCCCCGCGGAAAGTTATTGACTTTGTCCTTCGTCCCGTCCAATTCCGAAATATTTCTTTACTAACTTTTCTGAAACCAAAAACAACAGAAAACAGGCATCTGGCACTGTTGCAACTTGTTAATAGGTTAGTACCAGAAAACATGTAAAAAGCACCTCAGATTGTAGACAAGTAAAGTAGATACTAAACAAGCATGCAGCATAAAAAATTATAGATATGTTTCCAACGTATTAGTGTGTAAGTGTTGTTTGCTACCTCTCACTCGGCCTCTTCCTTGAGTGTGTTTCATATGAGCTTTTTTATAAGGTTTTTGAGTTTGAGTTGCTGGTTTGGATCTCTATTTGTAACTTACATGATCTTTGTGGTGCTGACACCTCAATTCCATGCAATGGTGATTGAGCTTCTACCACCTCTCTAGATTGTTTTTAAGTGTAGAATTTGTAGGGTTCGCAGCATAGAAAACAAAAAATTCCTACGATGGGAACAACTATGTACCAAGATCTATCTACTAGACACAAGCAATAGGTGGATATACATCCGTAGAGAACATACCCTTGAAGACCGACAAAGCTTAACTAGGTTGTACTCGTGGATGATGTAGACGAACGCTTCAAGAACGAGAGGAAGTCCTAGCGCCGCAAATCAGCGGTGCATTCGTGCTCGCACACACGTCCGAGCCACCGAGCAACCTCCGCCTCCTCGCTCTAGCAATGCAGCGGAAGCAATAACTCTTTCTTGCCGAAAATTCACTCGGAACATGTATCTCGCTAGTCTGAGACCATGGGGGATAAACTAGAGGGGGAGAGAGATCCTTCACGAGGAGGTGTGACTGAGAGAGAGGGAGAGGGGGGCTTTATATAGGAGGGAGGGGGCACCCCAAGGGGGTGGCCGGCGCATGGGGGCTGCCCCCTCCCCTCCTCCATTCATGTGGGCGGAGATCCTACTCACAAAATAGCCCCTTCATTTCTCCACTCAAAAACCCACTCAAAATTCCCATTAAATTTCCACCAAATTTAATGCAATATCTCTTTAAATAAAACTCCTTTTATTTATTCAGAATTTTGTCAATTACCTTAATGGAAAATATTCACATATAATCCCTTGATAGTATTTCATTTCACATGCAGAAACACTTTCAGCAATTTCACCAGAAATAGTTCCGGTGCCTAGTGAAATAAATTCCTGCGCTTTGTTAATCTTTTCAGCATGAAACTATTTGTTCCAAATGGTGTCGGTATCTCTTAAGTGTGTCACCCTACGATTCGCGAATAATGTGGACATGATCGAGACCCCTCTCAGATCAATAATCATAAGCGGGACCTGGAGATCCATAGTGACTCCCACACATTCAACGATGACTTTCTTGTGATTGTGAGAACCTTTTATGCTAGAATCTTAATCCCTTTATCTCGCGATATATTACATGTCCAAGATTCGATCATCGGTATCTTCATACCTAGTTTGATCTCGTTACTAACATGTACTATTTTCTCATTCCCGTGATATAACATTCTAGTGATCAAATCACTTGCTTGCAAGCTAACCAATGTGATATCACCGAGAGGGCCCAGAGTATATCTATCTGTCATCGGGATGAACAAATTCCACTCTTCATCCATGGGACTCAACATAACACTTTAGTAGCACTGAACCCATTTTTATAATCACCATGTTACAGTGTGACGTTTGATGTTATCAAGATACTCTTCCAGTATTAGTGATTGACATGATCTCATGGTCTAAGGATTAGGACTACTTCGTATGATATTATAGCAATATAAACTCAATGACTTTGATCGTAATGCTATACTTCGGATGAATGTTCATTACATCATTCCAATAATGTTGTGACCTTGTTATTAACAATATCCAATGTCCATGACCAGGAAACCTTGATCATCTTGTTAATCAACGAGCTAGTTTATAAGAGAGGCATAGCTAGGAACTTTCTGCTTGTTTATTAAACACACATGCTTTAACATTTACATATTAATACAATTATAGCATACAAAATAAACATCTATCATATACTTGGAATATACATAATAACCACTTTATTTTTGCCTCTCAGGGCATATTCGCTTCAGTATCCCACTTGTATTAGAGACAATAATCCAGTTACATAGTGATAATGTTGTAGATATGCCCTAGAGGCAATAATAAAAGTGGTTATTATTATATCTTTGTGTTTATGATAAATGTTTACATTCATGCTATAATAGTATTAACCGGAAACCTTAATACGTATGTGATTTGTAAACTAAATTAGAGTCCCTGGTAAAGCCTCTTTGTAATACTAGCTTGTTGGTTAATAAGATGATCGTGGTTTCCCGATCATGAACATTGAGATGTTATTAACAACAAGATCATATCATTAGGAGAACAGTATGATGGGCATACTCCTATAGATAAGCGTAACATAAAGATCAAGTCATTTCAATAGTTCGTTTGCTATAAGCTTTCTGATACATAGTAACCTAATTCCTTCGACCATGAGATCATGCTAATCACCATCATCGGAAGGATACTTTATGACATCAAACACCACAACGTAACTGGGTGGCTGTAAAGGTGGCATTGAGTGTTCGTAAAGTATGTGTTGAGGCACATGGATCAAGAGTGGGATTTGTCCATCCATATGACAGATAGATATACTCTGGGCCCTCTCGGTGGAATGTCACCCAATTAGCTTGCAAGCATGTGACTGGCTCACAAGGGATCACATATCATGGGAATGAGAAAAGAGTACTTATCGGTAACGAGGTTGAACTAGGTATGCAGAGATACCGACGATCAAACCTCAGATAAGTAAACTATCGCGAGACAAAGGTAAATTGGTATCGTATGTAAGTAGTTCATTCGATCGCAAAGTAATCGTAGAAATATGTGGGAGCCATTTGAATTTCTAGATTCCTCTATTGGTTATTGATCGGAGAAGTGTCTCGGTCATGTCCGCATAATTCACGAACCGTAGGGAGACACACTTAAGGATTCGATGTTGTTTAGTAGATATGGAATGTAAATAGGGAGACCAAATGTTGTTCGGAGTCTCGGATGGGATCCGGGATATCACGAGGAGATCCGGAATGGTCCGAAGAATAAGATTCATATAAGGAAAGTCCGATTCCGGATTTCGGGAATGATTCCGATGATTTCATCGGAGAGGTTCTAAAAGGGTCTAGAAGGTTCACCGGACCGAAAGGTGAATGGTTCATGAATGTTTCATGGTTAAGTGGAATGATTGGATCATGTCCTAGGTCACTTGGTTGGGCATTTGCGAGAGAGAAATATGTAGGGGTTCGTAGCATGGAAAACAAAAAAAATCTACCGCATGAACACACAATCAAGATCTAATCTATGATCAAGCCAAGATCTATCTACTAGATCGGTGCAACTAGTTGATAGAGTACTAACCCTCGAAGATCCAAAGCGGTTAACGAGAGCAGATTCTCGTGGGTGATGTAGTCGTTCACTTGCCGATCTCAAGATAGCGTAGACGATCCTTCCGACGCCGCATTCCGGCAGCGCTCACGCAGTCGATCACACGTACGGTACTCGATGAAGACTTTCCTCTCCCTTGTTCCAGCAGGCAGCGGAGGTTGTAGCTCTCTCCTCACGATTCCAGCAGCACGACGGCGTGGTGTCGGCAGTAGAGGGGAGATCCCGTAGGACTTTGCCTAAGCCGGAGCGAGTATGGTGGAGTAGAGGGAGCCCCGGCGATCTAGGGTTTAGAGGGCCGAGGTTTAGAGGTAGCTAGCAACTAGAGTTTAGCTAGCCGGTAGCGGTTTAGAGGAGATCTAGATTGGTCGCATCTAAAGAGGGGGCGGCGGCCAACCTAGGGTTTCTTGGGCGCCTAGGGCAAGTGGGATACCTTGGGGTGCGCCCCTACCCCTCCTTATATAGGTGGGGGCGTCCAAGGGTGTTCGCAACCCAGGTGGAAACCCTCCCTAACTCAGAAACCCTCCCTAACTCGGAAACCATGTTGGGATTTGACCTTTTCAAACTGCCTTTTTGACTTTCAAATTACAGTTTGATTTCTCTCTTCCAAGTGTCCATCCAAGTGACCTATGACATGATGCAACCATTACATTTTGTCATGACACATTCATGTACCCTTCCCCTTCCGGATCGGTGAACCTTCTAAACCCTTCTAGAACATTCCGATGAAAACACCGGAATCATTCCCGAACTCCTTTTCTTATGTGAATCTTATTCTCCGGACCATTCCGGATCTCCTCGTGATATCCCGGATCCCATCCGAGACTCTGAACAACATTTGGTATCTTTACTCACATTCCATATTTACTAAACAACATCGAACCCTTAAGTGTGTCTCCCTACGATTCGTGAATTATGAAGACATGATCGAGACTCTTCTCCGATCAATAACCAATAGAGGAATCTGGAAATTCATATGGCTCCCACATATTTATATGATTACTTCGTGATCAAATGAACCATTTACATACGATACCAATTTCCCTTTGTCTCATGATACTTTACTTATCCGAGGTTTGATCGTCGGTATCTCTGCATACCTAGTTCAACCTCGTTACCAATAAGTACTCTTTTCTCGTTCCCGTGATATGTGATCCCTTGTGATCCAGTCACATGCTTGCAAGCTAATTGGATGACATTCCACCGAGAGGGCCCAGAGTATATCTCTCCGTCATATGGATGGACAAATCCTAATCTTGATCCATGTGCCTCAACACATACTTTCCGAACACTCAATGCCACCTTTATAGCCACCCAATTACGTTGTGGTGTTTGATGTCATCAAAGAATCCTTCCGGTGATGGTGATTAGCATGATCTCATGGTCGAAGGAATTGGGTTACTATGTATCAGAAAGCTTATAGCAAGTGAACTATATTAAATGACTTGATCTTTATGCTACGCTTAACTATAGGAGTATGTCCATCACATCATTCTCCTAATGATATGACCCTGTTGTTAATAACATCTCTATATTCATGATCAGGAAACCATGATCATATATTAACCAACAATCTAGGTTAGCAAGAGGCTTTACTAGGGACTCTTTTATGTTTACAAATCACACAAGTATTAATGTTTCCGGTTAATACAATTATAACATGGTATGTAAACATTTATCATAAGCATGAAGATATGATAATAACCACTTTATTATTGCCTCTTGGGCATATCTCCAACAGTCTCCCACTTGCACTAGAGTCAATAATCTAGTTTCAAACCTTTGTGCATTCAACACCTATGGCTTTCTGGTGTTGTATTTACACGGTTGCTAGTGGTCAACTGATCTCCGGATTCGACACTTTTAGGTCCTTGTGTAATTGCATGTATTTGCGTCTCTACGCATCACTCATTCTCTAATGAGATGGCTTTGTATAAATTTGGTCCTTTGGTGAGACCTTTAGTTCCTTGGGGTTAAAACATGTTGATTATATTGTCGTACAATATATCTTCATAGTACTATCCCACTGTGAACCACACCTAGTTTGATAACAAACTACTTGACACAAATGCCCTCTTTTGTTGTTATTATAGCAGTCATATACTTAGCCTTTTGTTGTAGTATCTCTCACAATTTCTTAACTTTGGAACTCATCCAAATCCATTATGGAACTTACTTTCCATCATATTGTGTCACCCTTGGTTTAGATAGAGATAAACGTAATTTGTACTTTGTGACAAAACTAGTATCAATGTAATACTTTTACAATGAACTAACCATCTATTTGTCACTTCTACAAAATAATATATTCTTAGTTCTTCTAAAAGATCATAAGAATATCTTTACTATCGTCCAATAATCATCTTATGAATCATTCTGGTATACTCTCATAATATTTAGAGCACAGGACATATCTGGATTTGTACACATCACAACATGATTGATAAAGTACTCTTTGTGATTTTATATATCAAGTATCAAAAATACTTGAATCTTTATTCAATCCTTCATGTGCAACAAGAACCTTTATTGTAGTTTCTATATTGAACTCATTCAATATCTCATCTATGTACTTCTGGCACAACCATATTAGCGTCTCAATTTATCCATATAGACATTGATGCCAAATATTCGGGTTCTACCTAAGCCTTTCATCGAGATGAAATTCTGAACCTATGTTAATAAAAAAGATACATCACTTCCAATCAACAATATGTCTTCCACATAATGTATTAGAAACATGTCTTAGCGCTCCCACTTAATTTCTTGCAAATGCAAGCATCTTCATCGTCTCCGATGAAATTAAACTCTTTTAACAGTTTCATCATAGTGAAGATTCCATATCCATGATGCTTACTTCAACCATTGAAGTTTGCATATGCTTTTAGCATCCTTTGAATTAACAAAACCCTTTGGACTCTGTCTTGCACACGTCCTAGGTAACCATTCTATTAGAAGAACTTGTTTTGTTTATTCAACTACCACATAACAAAATTATATATAGTGGTTGCTACATTAATCCGTCTAGACTAAATATCGCTTAATGAAAGATCAGATCTTGTCATAGTCAACTCTTTAAACATTGTCGTGAACTCTTTCCCGACATGTCGATAATTTCATAGATGTGAAACATCCATGTCTATTTCTTTATAGATCCAAATACGACTATAAGGTCTTGCACCTTTTTAGAGGGTCTTTCAAGTTCAAAGCTTGATCTCTCGTATATGGAACTATCACGGATTTTATGGCTTCAAACCATTTGACGGAGTCATGGCCCATCATAGCTTCTTTCCATGTAGTCGGATCATTATTGTCAAATAATGAATTAACTCTCAAATCTTGGTATTTGATTGGTTACCCGACCTACTTGTTTCAATAGGAACTTAGACCTCCGTGACCACAACCTTTGAGGCACATGATCCATGAGCATTGTTGCTGCCTTCGAAACACTTTTTAGCGATGAGCAACTTTTCACATATAGCTAAGGTTCTTTTAACCTTATCAAAGTTCTATTATCCTCCCACTTAAATTTTCACGGAAAATTCCTTTCTCAAAGAAACTTGACGTTCTAAGCGACAAACATTTTTGTCTTTGGTGTTATGGAGGAATACTCAACGATTATTCAAAATAACATAAAAAGATATGTTCATCCGATTTTGGTTGCAAACATCTTTCTTATGCATAGCATACCAATGTTTAAGAAAAGACAACTTGGGTTTTATCCCAAACCATAACTTTATATGGTGTCATTTCAATGGATTATGATGGAGCTCTTTTTTCAGTGGAAAAACAGTAGTCTCTAAAGCTTTAATCTTTAAAATATAATGGCAGTTTTATCAATTACACCTTTGATCTTACCATGTCAAACAAGGTTTCATTGCATATCTCGATTATTCCATACTCATATGGTGTTTCGAGAAACGCAAATCCATGGAAAGATTCCTCAAATCTTAGGTGTTATGCTAAACTTTATAACTCAAATATCTTCCTTTATGATCCCATCATAAATTCGTTATTTTCTTGTTACATTGATTTTGCACTTCATCTTGAAAGTCTTTAATCTTTTCAAATGCTTCACACTTCATCCTTATTAAGTAAATATTCATATATTCACTCAAATTTTCGGAGAAAGCATATGAAGTTGGAATCTATCGCTCTTGACTACACATAATGGACTTCCTACAACAATATGTATAAGTTCCAATAATCTAGTCATCCGTTCTCTTTGGCCTATGAGCAGAGTTTTAATTTTCTCCAGGAAAATTTCACAAGCGTCATTTGATCAAAAATCAAAAGACTCCGAAATTCCATCCACATGGAGTTTCTTCATGATTTCTTTCCAATATAATTTAAACGACGATGTCACTTCCTAAGTGATCTTTCTTATCAATTGTTTTTCGACATTTTTAGCAATATTTTTATGGATGTGATTTATCCAACGAGATCTGTAAATCATCTATCTTTTATGGATTACGACAATTATTTGAACAACCCTTTTGTTCTCATAATACTTGATAAAACAAATCTTGAAGGAAAGCTTTGATGTTAACGAGCAACACAACAACCCTTTATTTGTTCTCGATGAACATCATCACATATTCTTTTGCTAGTTACTTAGGCCATTGTAGTTCATGAATTGTGTTGTTTTGTATGACGATTCAAACCAACAAATTATGTATCCAGTACTTAAGAACCAAAAATTTTAATAAGCAAAGAATATAGCCATAACATGTATATCCTCTATATACCTAAGCTGAACAATTCTAGTCTTTTTTTTCTGCCATATATTTCTGAGATTCTCTTTCATTATTTCCTTTTCTATTCGAAATAATCTATCAACATCAATAGTGGAGCCATACACATGACACATTGTCCAAAGCATGTTTTAAATACCAATGTCTTTGGACTTGCACTTTGAAGTAGATCACCATCACCAAATACTTGGTGTTCTTTCAAATTCCATTATTTAGTAATCTTTTAGTGTAGTAAATTTCTTTATCAAATATTCACCCTTATCATGTAACTATTCATGATCAAGCTACTTTTAGCTTATAACGGTGAATCACGAGTATAATGTTGCTCTCCAAAACCTTTTGGAGGATTAGGACGACAAGCGTCTCCAACCTTTTTCAAATTCTCATCAAATATGAGAACATAAACTTTGCCATATTATACTCTCTCATGTTGCAACCAAAATATCATTTCAGATATCGCAATATCTTCCACACATCATGGTTTATGAAAACTCTTTCAGATCCTAGATAACCTTGATATTAAAACAATCTTTTGAATATCAAGAATCATGGAGACAAACATGATACTTATATACTAACACTGGAATTGTCACTCTTGATTTAATACCAATTATTAAACTTCACGGAGTAACCGGAACTTATTGAAAGTTTACAATAGGACTTTTAAACTTTAGATTAACACTTCAAAATAATACAATACCAGTTCGTAAAGTAACTAACCAGAATTCTATAGTTCGATTATCTCAACTAAGCGCAAGGTGGTAAACGGATTCCAATGACTACAACAACTATGCAAATTTACTTTGATTTAATTTATGATAAATAGTGTTCAATTTTTAATCATATTGCTATTGAACTCCCACTCAAAACAATATCCCTCACATTGTTTTAGTGATCACACGAACCAAATTCACTACAGCAAGTCCGATCATCACGTGACATGATATAGTTTCAAAGGCGAACAATCATCATGTTCATCATATCATCTATATGACTCATGCTTTACCTTTCGGTATTTCGTGTTCCGAGACCGTGTCTGTACATGCTAGACTCGTCAAGATCAAACCTTAGCTTCCGCATGAGAAAATATGGCTTGCTCCCATTGTATACACTCGCATAATCTAACACACCCGATCATCATGTGGTGCTTCGAAACAACGAGCTTTGGCAACGGTGCCTACTAAGGACGAATACTCTATAACTTGATATTTTTTGAGAGGGATCATCTTATAATACTACCGTCGCGAACTAAGCAGTACAAGATGCATAAAAGGATTAACATCACATGCAGTTCAAAATATGTGATATGATATGGACTTTCTTCTTGTGCTTCCGATCTCGATCTTCAAGCACGAATACGATCTCCATCATCACCGGCGTGGCGTCAAGGTCAATGGCGCCGCTCCATGGTTGTCGTCCACCAGCATCAACTATTACAACTACTTTGAATAATAGACACGCAGGTCTAGACGAAATTAAAAGACAACCATATGGCTCCTGCCGGTTGCCGACTTACAATAAGGAACATTGCATACATCATATATAATCACAATCATGGCCATATCACATCACAGCACACCCCTTCAAAACAAAGTTAGACGACTCTAATTTTCTTTGCATGTTTTACGTGGTTTGGGGTTTTCAATAAGTGTCGTTCTAACTTACGAACAAGAACCACAACGTTGATGCTTGAACTATCAAGTGCCTATTGTAAATTGAATCTTTACTATGATGGGAGAGACAGACACTCACAAACCCACTTATGCAATACAAGTTGCATGTCGAGCATGGAGCAAGTCTCATGAACGATGTCATGTAAGGTTAGCCCGGGCCGCTTCATCCCACCATACCGCAAGATGCAAAGTACACAAGAAGCAATTGATAATAAAAGCACCACCGCCCATAATGACCATTGTGTTCTACACGTGCAACAGATCTACATATAGACACGGCTCTGATACCACTATAGGGGTTCGTAGCATGGAAAACAAAAAATTTCCACCGCATGAACACACAATCAAGATCTAATCTATGATCAAGCCAAGATCTATCTACTAGATCGGTGCAACAAGTTGATAGAGTACTAACCCTCGAAGATCTAAAGCGGTTAACGAGAACAGATTCTCGTGGGTGATGTAGTCGTTCACTTGCCGATCTCAAGATCGCGTAGACGATCCTTCCGGCGCCGCATTCCGGCAGCGCTCCCGCAGTCGGTCACACGTACGGTACTCGATGAAGACCTTCCTCTCCCTTGTTCCAGCAGGCAGCGGAGGTTGTAGCTCTCTCCTCGCGATTCCGGCAGCACGACGGCGTGGTGTCGGCAGTAGAGGGGAGATCCCGTAGGACTTTTCCTAAGCCGGAGCGAGTATGGTGGAGTAGAGGGAGCCCCGGCGATCTAGGGTTTAGAGGGCCTAGGTTTAGAGGTAGCTAGCAACTAGAGTTTAGCTAGCCGGTAGCGGTTTAGAGGAGATCTAGATTGGTCACATCTAAAGAGGGGGCAGCGGCCAACCTAGGGTTTCTTGGGCGCCTAGGGCAAGGGGGATACCTTGGGGTGCGCCCCTACCCCTCCTTATATAGGTGGGGGCGTCCAAGGGTGTTCGCAACCCAGGTGGAAACCCTCCCTAACTCAGAAACCCTCCCTAACTCGGAAACCATGTTGGGATTTGGCTTTTTCAAACTCCCTTTTTTACTTTCAAATTACAGTTTGATTTCTCTCTTACAAGTGTCCAGCCAAGTGAACTATGACATGATGCAACCATTACATTTTGTCATGACACATCCATGTACCCTTCCCCTTCCGGATCGGTGAACCTTCTAGACCCTTCTAGAACATTCCGATGAAAACACTGGAATCATTCCCGAACTCCGAAATTGGACTTTTCTTATGTGAATCTTATTCTCCGGACCATTCCGGATCTCCTCGTGATATCCCGGATCCCATCCAAGACTCTGAACAACATTTGGTATCTTTACTCACATTCCATATTTACTAAACAACATCGAACCCTTAAGTGTGTCTCCCTACGATTCGTGAATTATGAAGACATGATCGAGACTCTTCTCCGATCAATAACCAAGAGAGGAATCTGGAAATTCATATGGCTCCCACATATTTCTATGATTACTTCGTGATCAAATGAACCATTTGCATACGATACCAATTTCCCTTTGTCTCACGATACTTTACTTATCCGAGGTTTGATCGTCGATATCTCTGCATACCTAGTTCAACCTCGTTACCAATAAGTACTCTTTTCTCGTTCCCGTGATATATGATCCCTTGTGAGCCAGTCACATGCTTGCAAGCTAATTTGATGACATTCCACCGAGAGGGCCCAGAGTATATCTATCCGTCATATGGATGGACAAATCCTAATCTTGATCCATGTGCCTCAACACATACTTTCCGAACACTCAATGCCACCTTTATAGCCACCCAATTACGGTGTGGTGTTTGATGTCATCAAAGCATCCTTCCGGTGATGGTGATTAGCATGATCTCATGGTCAAAGGAATTGGGTTACTATGTATCAGAAAGCTTATAGCAAGTGAACTATATTAAATGACTTGATCTTTATGCTACGCTTAACTATAGGAGTATGTCCATCATATCATTCTCCTAATGATATGACCCTGTTGTTAATAACATCTCTATGTTCATGATCAGGAAACCATGATCATATATTAACCAACAAGCTAGTTTAACAAGAGGCTTTACTAGGGACTCTTTTATGTTTACAAATCACACAAGTATTAATGTTTCCGGTTAATACAATTATAACATGGTATATAAACATTTATCATAAGCATGAAGATATGATAATAACCACTTTATTATTGCCTCTCCCAAGCTGCCCTTCCTCTCATAAATAAAGGGGAGGGGATGCCCCAAAGCACCACAACCAGCCCTTCCCACCTTGCGCCGCCGCCGCACGTCGCCACCGCCAGCGCCCTAGCCGCCGCCGACACCTCCTCCTCTCCGGCCTTCTAAACCTAGATCGCCGGAAACCATAGATCCATAATAACCCGCATCGGCTTAGGCGAAGCCCTACGGGATCTTCCCTCTACTTACGACAACACGCCGTCGTGCTGCCGGAATCGCGAGGGGAGAACTACAACCTCCGCTGCCTGCTGGAACAAGGGAGAGGAATGTCTTCATCGAGTACCCAACATGTGACCGACTGCGGAAGCGCTGCCGGAACTCAGCGCCGGAAGGATCGTCTACGCGATCTTGAGATCGGCAAGTGTACGACTACATCATCCACGAGAATCTGATCTCGTTAACCGCTTTGGAAAATTCGAGGGTGACTACTCTAATCGACTCGTTGCTACAATCTAGTAGATAGATCTTGGATTGTTTGTGTGCATGCGGTAGATTTTTTTTTTGTTTTCCATGCTACGAACCCCTACATATAAATATAATACCCATGGAGTTCTGGTGTTGATCATGTTTTGCTCCAGGGAGAGTTTTAGTCAACGGATCTGCTACATTGAGATCTGTGTGTACTTTACAAATCTTTATATCTCCATCCTTGACATGCTCGCGGATGGAGTGAAACCGGCGCTTAATATGCTTGGAATTCTTGTGAGACCTTGGTTCTTTGGCATTGGCTATGAATCCATTGTTGTCACAATAGATCACCATTGGGTCCAACGCGCTCGCAAACACACCTAGTTCGCTTATGAATTCCTTCATCCAAACTGCTTCCTGAGCCGCTTCCGAAGCAGCAACATATTCGTCCTTCGTTGTTGATCCCACCACCACGGGTTGTTTGGAACTCCTCCAACTAAACGCTCCACCATTCATGAGAAATACGTATCCAGATTGATACTTAGAGTCATCCAGATCGGTGTCGAAGCTAGCATTGACATAACACTTAGCGACGAGCTCTTCTTCACCTTCGTACACGAGAAACATATCCTTAGTTCTTCTCAAGTACTTAAGGATATTCTTGACCTCTATCTAGTGTTCCGATCCTGGATCAGATTGGTACCTACTAGTTATACTAATAGCATGTGCCACATCCATTCTTCTACATAGCATGGCGTACATTATAGAGCCTATGGATAAAGCATAGGGGACTTTTTCCATTATATCTCTTTCTTCCGCTGTAGCCGGACTTTGAGTCTTATTCAATCTCTTGCCTTGCAACATAGGTAAGAACCCTTTCTTAATTCCGTCCATTTTAAATTTCTTTAAAATCTTATCAAGGTATGTACTTTGCGATAACCCTATTAGGTGCCTAGATCTATCCCTATAGATCTTTATGCCTAATATGTATGACGCTTCACCTAGGTCCTTCATTGAAAATTTGCTGTTTAGATAACTTTTAACACTGTTGAAAAGATCTATATCATTTCCGATGAATAATATGTCATCCACATATAATATCAGAAATGCCACATCGCTCTACTCACTTTCTTGTAAATACAAGCCTCTCCATACGTTTGGATAAATCCAAACTCTTTGATCACCTCATCAAAGCGGAGATTCCAACTCCGGGATGCTTGCTTCAGTCTATAGATGGATCGCTGAAGCTTGCATACCTTGTTAGCATCCTTAGGATCGACAAAACCCTTTGGTTGTACCATATACAACTCTTCTTCAATGTTGCCATTGAGGAATGTAGTTTTGACATCCATCGGCCATATCTCATAGTCGAAATATGCAGCAATTGCTAACATAATCCTAACTGACTTTAACATTGCTACTGGAGAGAATGTCTCATCGTAGTCAACTCCTTAAATATTTTGAAACCCTTTTGCGACAATTCGAGCTTTGTAGACGGTTATATTACCATCAGCATCCGTTTTTCTTTTGAAAATCCATTTATTCTCCACGGCCTTTCGGTCGTGAGGTAAGTCCACCAAGGTCCAAACCTGGTTTTCGTACATGGATTCCATCTCGGATTTCATGGCTTCTAGCCATTTGTTGGAATCCAGGCTCATCATCGCTTCTTCATACATCGCAGGGTCATCAATTTCATCGACCATGAAATTCATAACAGGATTTCCGTATAGCTCGGGAGTTGCACGCATCCTGCTAGACCTGCGAGGTTCGGTAGGATTCTCTTTCGAAGTTTCATGATCGTTATCATTAGTTCCCTCTTCATTTGGTGAAGTCAACTCCGGAACGGCTTCCGGCGCTGCGCTACTCGCCATATTCTAAAGAGAAGGTTCTACAACCTCTTCGAGTTCTACCTTTCGACTACACACACCTTTCACGAGAAACTCTTTATCCAGAAAGGATCCATTCTTGGCAACGAAAACCTTGCCCTCGGATCTGTGATAGAAGGAATATCCAATAGTTTCCTTAGGATATCCTATGAAGACACATTTTCCGCTTTGGGTTCGAGTTTATCCAGTTGAAGTTTCTTCACATAAAAATCGCATCCCCAAACTTTAAGAAAATGACAGCTTAGGTTTGTTTACAAACCATAATTCATACGGTGTCTTTTCAACAGATTTAGATGGTGCCCGATTTAAAGTGAATGCAGCAGTTTCTAGTGCATAACCCCAAAATGACAGTGGCAACTCCGTCAGAGACATCATAGATCGAACCATATCTAGTAAAGTATGATTACGCCGTTCTGACACACCATTTCGTTGTGGTGTTCCAGCAGGTGTGAGTTGTGAAACTATTCCACACTCTTTCATATATGTGCTAAACTCGTAACTTAGATACTCACCTCCACGGTCAGACTGTACAAATTTGATCTTTCTATTACGATGATTTTCCACTTCATTCTGAAATCCCTTTGTCACGCGATATATTACATGTCCGAGATTCGATCATCGATATCTTCATACCTAGTATGATATCGTTACTGACATGTACACTTTTCTCGTTCCTGTGATATAACATTCTAGTGATCAAATCACTTGCTTGCAAGCTAACCAATATGATATCACCGAGAGGGCCCAGAGTATATCTATCTGTCATCGAGATGAACAAATTCCACTCTTGATCCATGGGCCTCAACGTAACACTTTAGTAGCACTGAACTCATCTTTATAATCACCCTGTTACGGTGTGACGTTTGATGTTATCAAGATACTCTTCCAGTGTTAGTGATTGACACGATCTCATGGTCTAAGGATTAGGACTACTTTGTATGATGTTATAGCAATATAAAATCAATGACTTTGATCGTAATTCTATACTTCGGATGAATGTTCATCACACCATTCCAACAATGGTGTGACCTTGTTATTAACAACATCCAATGTCCATGATCAGGAAACCTTGATCATCTTGTTAATCAACGAGCTAGTTTATAAGAGAGGCATAACTAGGAAATTTCTGTTTGTTTATTAAACACACATGTATTAACGTTTCCGAATTAATACAATTATAGCATGCAAAATAAAAATCTATCATATACTTGGAATATACATAATAACCACTTTATTATTGCCTCTCAGGACATATTTCCTTCAGAATTAATGTTTTTGGGTGGTTAGTATGGACTGATAGTCGGTCCGATCATATGCCTATTTGCGCATGTCGGTTTAAGGTCATTTTAGTAACTGTCCTTGCTCAAATTGGAGGGTGACAAGAGTTATGTTATTTTGAAATTTATTATGTGATTTTATTCAATTTCTTAATCTTTATTGTTGAGCATTTCCATTTACTTGTAGGCGTATCTTAACTTAATCAGTGAACTATCAAGTGTTCACTTGATTATGGTGTTTGGTTATTTGAAAGAATCCATCATATTGAGGTGAATTTATTAAATAGTGATTTCTTATTTGTATATTTACTTGTTTTGGTGTACTAGATCTTTGTTTTGTGTTTTTGTTGTTACTTTCTATGGTTAGGTTGTCTGGTTACTTGTTGATGGTCACTCTCATGGAACAATACCATTCTTTATGGATACTTTCTTTGCACTGCCCACTATCTACTCTGGTTACTGCTGATGTTTTCTCTTATTTGACTAGAAGCTCAACTACAAGGTTCGGGACTAGTTCCTAGAACTTGTCTTTGTATTCTATATTAAATGAATTTGCCTTAGGGTAAAACCAACATTTCAACCATCAAAAAATGGATTTTTGTTTCTTTGTTTGCTTTGCAGGCTAGAAGGCCAGGATAAGAAGAGCAAGAAACTATATAGGTTTAGGTAGGATTTTCTTTTCTTCTCTTAGTTTGTAATAAGTTTTACCTTCGTGTAATTTTATTCTTTGATCCAACTTATAATCAAACTTGTACTGATTTTGTTATCAACGAAATTAAATCTTGATCACTAGCATATTTTCTTTGCATTTTTATGAATTTTATTTTATATCTCATTTCAATCTGAACTCAAGTTTAAATAATTCAAAACTCAATATTGAATTCAAATACTTGTCTTAGATAAATTCTTTTGTATTCTGTTAATAGAAATATTTTGACTCACTTATTTGTTAAGTCCACTTAAATTCCCCCAAATTTGAAAATGTTTGAATTTGAATTTAAATCCTAGTGTTAAACAAAGTCAAAGTCAACACTAGAGTTCTTTTTCAATCGCTTTGTAACTTCAAAACTAAAATTTGAAAATTTCCCACATTTTGCAAATGCATGCCAATGCAAATGCAGATATCTAGAATCTACCCTTCCTTGGATCCTATTCCTTTGGATGTTATATTTGGGCTCCTATTAATTAACTAATTTGATCTTTGAACAAGAATTACTCCCCCATGTGCCTCTACCATGATCATCCACCACTTCTGGTTTGGTAACAATGCATAGATCTAAAGGAGGAGCTTGTTTGCGGGTATGAGCTCGAGGTAGGCGATGGGTTGAGGGGAATGGGTACGAGCTAGCCCTATTTGGCACTGGAAGGGACCCAGCAACCCGTTCATCGCTACCAAGCCCAAGGCCAACAAGGTCGGTGCCTCCATTTGGGCAGCTTTCTAAATTCTGGTAAATTTTGTTGTTGCGAACGGTGTTTTTACACGCTACAAGTGTGTATTGTGTTTGTTGTGTATCCATGATCAACGAGTTGCAATTATTAACAATATATGCTACACAAGATTTTCTTCTATTGCATATGTGTTTCATTGTTGTTGTCTGCGTTGGTCACATATGTTGCACGCAAACATAAAAATTGTTGCAAGCTAGAGTTTTATGTTGCAACAATTAGATGACACGTGTAATAGTTTTGAATAGATCAGAAAGTTGGGAAGCCGGCTGGTCTTCACACACTTCGGACAGCTGGCACGTACAGTGGGCCAATTACGAAATAGGACAACAATACTTTAAACAAACAACAAAATAGACATAAGTTAATTGGACAAACATGGCTATCCTAATCGGCTACAATACCAACGGAAATAGAGCTTTACCAGTGGCGGAGCCATGTACAAGTCAGAGGGGGCCATGCCCCCCTCCCTCCCCCACCCCAAACACCCATTCTGGGCTAGCTCCGCCATTAAGCTTTATCCTATTTCTTCGTGTCCAGAGGTCCTCTAGTTAAGTCTTAGCACTGAAGAAAAACTCAACTTAACCATTTTCTTCAGTCAAAATGATCAGCAAAAGATGGTATGCTTATAGTTAGAATAAATTTGACTTTTCACTCAACGGTCGCATCAGTTAGGCAAGAAGGACCCGGTGGCTTTCTCCTAGATCATTTTAGGGTCCTTTTTGTAAAGCGTGTGGATCTAGTTGCAATTTTAGTTTTTCTAGGGTCCAGCGCGAAAATTTATAACTCCTCCTTCTTATTACTCCCTCCGTTTCAAAATATAAGATGTTTTAGGTTTGTGAAGAAAATATATCTAGACTTATTTTAGTGTCTAGATTCACTCCAAACCTGAGTGAACCTACATAAAAAGTAGTCTAGATTCATTTGTTTCACAAACCTAAAACATCTTATATTTTAAAACAGATGGAGTATAATGAAAGGCTTCCAGCCCCTTCGGGGACTCTCCCTTGTTCAAAAAAAAAGTTAGGCATGAGCAACGTAAGGAGGAATGCAGTACTGCTAGCTTCAAATGACAAAAAAAAAGACACAACTTCATGTTAGACTCACACGACACCTCGAGCTGGACTGGAGAGGTGGTATGCACGACTACACGCTACATGCATGCACGGCGATAAACAGTATGATACCGTGAAAACACGAGCAACTTTAAACAGTCTATGGACAAGCATCAAAGGACTTATCTTCTTTTTAGCTAGCAGCACCTACATGTGCCAGTACATGCATTCTTTTTTGATCATCGAGTATCAAAGGACTGTACTACAACCGCTTCTACTTGCTACTGGTCCATCTATCGTGTCAAATGTCAAACACTGTCGCCTGCCTTTATTTCTATTCTTTTCAAGTTTCACTTACCGTGGTCTACCAGAATGTACAAATTAACGTAGAAATATGTGCTGCGGTTCGTACATAATCCCTTCAAATTCCTCTGAATCAAAAGGGGCACAAAATTTCTTTGCAAGAGAAAAAAGGTGACGAGATTTAATCTCGTCAATGTCCATTGTTATTGACTTGGGTTTTGAAGAAGATGGGGATGCTGGAGATCGCGGAACGGTTAGCAAACAAGTAACACGGGGACACGAATGGTTAGCAAACAAGCAACACGGAGACACAAAGTTTACCCAGGTTCAAACCCCGGAGGGGAAAACCCTACTCCTGCTTGTCTGCTCTTGATTACGCCGGAACCGAAAGTTAAAGGGGTGCGCAGATGCAATCTAGCGTGGAGGTGTGTATGCGGTGAGAGGTGCCCTCCTCGCCGTGCTCTCCTAGCCTTTATATAGATAGGCAGGTCCCGGGCATAGGTCGCGTCGGTTACAGATTAGAGTTCGCCCCTTTAAAACTCTAGTCTTGTTCTCCAAGCATCTGAAGGCGTCGTGGTCTTGGGCCGACCGAAACCTCCGCAGGCCGCGTATCTTGCAGTGGGCCTTCCCTTGGGCTGGACCAGGTATGCTGATGTTTTGTACCCGTGGGGTATAACCATGTCAGTATCCCCCGAGTGCTCAGTTGAATCGCAGATTCGGCTGAGGACTCCTTAGTCTTTCGGGTGCAGTTTTATGCCTGTTTAAAAGAGAATGATTTTAGTTTGTAGGGATTGTTGATGCGTGTGCCTGACTCTCTTGATGGATCAGGACCAGTTAACTGTCATAGGACAAAACAACACGGTCTTCTTTAGATTCGAGTCCCTAGACTCGAATATGGAACGGATACTGGCGGAATTCGACTCACGCCGCTAAGGTCTTATTGGAGTCGAATCCCAGTAGTTTTCGAGTGATGTACCCAACACGTCCGTCAGGATTTTCATCGCGTCTGTTGACACGGTATTTTACTGGTAGAGAGCAGTCAGGTGCGTTACCATGCCATCACATGATATATGTATGTCTTATCTTTGTGTTGTAGAGACAACATCCAAAATGTTATCACCGCGGAGGTGTTTCGGGTGGCTAAGAAAAATGTTTCCCACTTAGCGTTTTGTTTGGGTAAAGTTGCCAGAAAGTTTTTTTTTGCATTTTGATCCGAAGGATCGTAGTGGAAGAATTCATAGGGTGCGCGACTAGCGCTCTCTATGGGAGTAGCCCCCGAGTGTCTGTTCCAGTTGTAGACTCGAGCAGAGATTTAATTTAGTTGTTTTTATCTTTAGGTCGAAAGGACATAAGTTTTTTGGATGCTTTGAACAATCCTCCCTATGGGAGTAGCCCCTGAGTCCTTAGTGGAGTCGTAGACTCAACGTGGGACTCGAAGATATTTGATTGGTTCAGTATCTTAATCATATCTTAGGTGCGCGGCCATCGCTCCTGATAGGAGTAGCCCCCGAGTAGTTGCTTAAATTGTAGATTCGAGTGAGTACTTTTTTTATCAGCCGAAGATTTCCAACCGTTGCTAGATTTGTCTTGATGACGTCATTGCTGACGATCGGTGATCTCAACCGTCTGCGGCGCTAGAGATGATGTGATAGGACGAACGTGGGTCCCACTTTTCTGACTTGGAGTTGACTAGTCATGCGCGACGTGGCGAGAATTACGGCGTATCCTCGATTTCCGTGCATAGTGGACGGCGTGCGGGCAACGGTTCCCTGCTGTGTTGACATGTCTATGGTTGGATCTGTCCTTAGCGTTAGGGCTTCTAGATGAACGGTTCCTATTCGTCGTCCTCATCCTTATAACCGTGGGGAAAACAGTGATTTTGTTTTCACCTCTTGCCATTTTCTTTCCACCATTGTCTCCATTTTCGCGAATACTTGCTCTCTTGTGCGCACTGGACGTTCTTCGGTCCTTTCCTTCCTCCTTTCTTCGCGCGCATCGCCATTGTCGACGCTCTGCCATGGTCAAGTCAAAGAAGGCATCCCAGTAGTTTTTGAGCGCCGCCGCTGGCGGCAAGAAAGGTGCCACCACCGCTCGATTCACTGATGGCGGGTGGAGGCGCACGGAGACGCGCGAGGGTGACCTGCGCAAGCTGCATGATGCGGGTTTGATCCCGCAGGAAAAGGAGGCTACGAAGCTTCTAGGCGATGAGGTAATCCCCCATCCACCCGCAGGGTTTAGGGTGATGTTTGTCGCGTTTGTTCTTGTCGCTTCCTGTCCACGATTTTCTCCGTCGACTCCTTTTTTTCTATGTCATCCAGATTCATCATCTTTCTCCCAACTCTCTCCTCCACATCGCATGTTTTATCACTTTCTGCGAGTGCTGGCTTAGTATCGAGCCACACTTTGTCCTCTTCCAGAAACTCTATTCCGTGAAGAGGCAATCTGGCACCAGCGGGGTCTACCCGCTTGGCAGCTGCATCATTTCCATCCAATCTTCTGTTCTCTTCTTTTCTTTTTCTATGTGCGAGTCCGTCCAATACTGGCGGAAGAAGTGGTTTTATATCTGCGACTCCACAATGGACGGGCAAGAATTTGGCCTCGCTCCCTTTGACTCCTCCCAGGAGATCCTGCCAAAGAGATCCTGGAAGAACCATGTCCTGGAGGGCGAGGTGGCGGAGGTAGAGGAGCTTTACTGTCGGGTGGAGGCCCTCCACATGGTTGCGGAGAAGGAGGTGAATGGTGTGGATATCATCCGCACCTTCCTCAAGCGTCGGGTGCATCCACTCTAGGCGAGGGCGCATCCGATGTTTCTTTACACTGGTCGTCATGACCTAACGAGGGTTTTGGCCGAGGAGCTGTCTAGGGGCGACCTTGATAGGGCTCTTCGGCCGCTGCTGAAGTTCAAGGCCGAAGAGGACCTCCCGAAGAAGTCCTTGACCGTCCCCTTCAGTTCTTCGACAGGTGTAGAACTGCGTCATGCGCTTTGCGCCTTTTTATTTGTGTTGTCTCCATATGAATAGTGTTTCTAATCATGTTCTTTGTATTCTTTGGTTTGTAGGAACTCAAGGTAGCTGGCATGATGCCTCCGCTGCCTAAAAATTTTCCGGTTGCGCCGGACAACAAAGTTGTGGACTCCGAGTCCGAGCTTCCTCCGGCGCGGTCTCCAAATCAGGAAGCCCCCGAGGCGAGTGAGGGGCATACCCGAAAGCGCTCCCAGAGTGAATCTTCGGATGCGTCGATGCCGCCTACTCCTCGGGGTCCACCCTTCCTGGAGCGGCATGGTGAGGATGATGGTGCTTCCTCTGCATCTTTTTCGGCTATGCCTCATAGAGCGATGGTGCCGCAGCCGCCGGCCGAGAATAAGAAGAAGGAGAAGGCGTCGTCCGTCTTCAACTTGTCAGACATTGACTTATAAGTAGTTTCGAATGCGTTTTTGTTCTGTAATTTGCGTGTGCAATGATTTCTCTTGCTCTTGATCAATACTTTTCTTGCAGCCACTCCTCGGAGGGTCCTCTTAGTGGCACTCAAGAGGCTGTAGGGGAGTCGAAGCCGACGGCCCCTCCCTTTCAGATGGTGGCTGACTGTGAGGATGACGCTCTGAATCCCTCTCCGTGAGAGGCTCTAGTAGTCGTTACTCAGAAGACTGCACATGGACCTTCAGAGTCTCCATCTGATCATGTAAGTTTTCTCCTCCTTTGTTTTGTAGGGGGGAGCCCCGTGCCCTTTTTGTTGTCGGATGACCTGTTGGTCGACCTTTGCTCCTACGGGGCGTAGCCCCTGGGCCCTTTCTGATGCGTGATTGCGTTTTTGTTTTTGCAGCCCTTCGTGCATAGCGTAAATCTCCTGATCCAGCAGCACCTGGCATTGGAGGCCAACATGCGGCAGCTGCAGGGTACTCTTCTTGCTCTTTTCTCTTTTATTTCGTCTGTCGCCTGAACAATGCTTGTGTTTTTCATGTGTGTTCTTTTTGTTTTTCAGATGAAAATAATGCGGCCCTTCGTTGGCTCAACGCTCTCGAGAAGAGCCTCGGTTGAGCGGAGAAGAAAGCTGCAGATGCTGCTGAGGCGAAGGAGCGCCTAGAGAAGAAGGTGGCTGCTGCTGTCAAGGCTCAGGAGAGCCTGCAGAAGGAGTCTTCGGATCGCGAGAGGGAGCTTGCTGCTGCAGCTGCCGTTCGCGAAAAGGAGATGGCCGATAGGCTGATGGCAGCGGCCAAGGCTTTCTCCGGTTAGTTATTTGATTCGTCCTTGCTTTTTTGGCTGCTCCCTATCTCATTCTTATTCGGTTCCTTTTCTTCTTTCCTTGTCTCAGATGCTGCGGGCATCGTGTTTGATCGCGATGTGATGATGCACGGGAATGCTCTGGATGATGCTACCGTAGCGGTCGAAGATCACTGCGATACTGCTGCTAGTGCCTTGGCGAAGGCCAAGGGGGTGCTCCAACGCTTCTACAAGGAGATCGTCCCCAAGGGCGCTGCCCTTGAGGATGTCGACGTGTTGGTGGATGCCTTGTCAAAGGATGCCCCTGCGACCTACATGCGCAAGCATAAGGGCCTTGGTGCCTCGATGGGGTTGGCCATGGCCATGGCATCCGGAGCGGAGCTGGACCTGCCGCACGTCACCTCCCAGATGCCAATGGCTCTAGACGGCTCAGAGGTAGACTTCGCTCCCTTCGCTTCTCATTGTAAGCGGTATGGGCCGAAGCTCATTGACCTGCTGGCGAAGTACGCGGCGAAGCAGCAGGAGGAGGCCAAAAGCAGGCAGTCTGGCTTTGAGGCCACTCCGGATGCGGGTGCCTAGGCTTTGTTGCTGTAGTTTAGGATAGTATGTCCTCTTACTTTTGTAATGTATGCCTTCGTTGATGAACAATCTTGACTCATGCCAGGGGTGGCCTTTAATGTATAAAGTATGTTTCAAGCTATCATTAGAGATGTGTGTGATTTTCATCTTCCTTACTTGTTTGTCTTTAGGGTCCTTCAGGAGGGGCACCCATTGGTACTTCGACTGCTCCAGATCCGCGACCATCGTTGGATGATGCGTCGCAACTTGTTTTCCTTCGTGACCACGTCCGTATCTTGGAGAAAGAGATCCTTGGCGTTCGAGGCCACGCGAACGTGTGCAAGTCGAAGGCTGAGTGAGCTACCGCCAGAGAGGAGTATATGATGGGGGAGCTGCGGCAGTTGAGCGAGCAACTGCAATGTGAGTTTTCTTTGAGCTGCTACTCAGTTTTGGATGCACCTTGTTTGCGTGTCAATTTATTCTAAGTTTTCTGCAGGTTCCAATCTCCTTTCGAAGGAGGAGAAAGAGAGCGTTGCGATTCGGATCAATTGTTTGACCCAACAGTACTTGAAAGCTGGTGGCTTCTTCTGGATGGACCGTGACTGGGCCACCGTCCTTGCGACGGTGCAGGATCGCGTGCATCAGGTTTCACGGATGCTGAAGCAGGCGAAAACTTCCCTGGCGTCGATTTTGTACGTCATGTTTCCCCTAAACGAGGCACCTTCCACTCTCTGGGGTTTTTTGTATAATTTTTGAGACGTGGGTCACGTGAGGGAGTTGGTGCGGCACCAGCTGGTGGCAGGGGTGAAAGCTTCCCTTTCACGTGTTCATCTGCATCGCCCTGATGTCAATCTCGCGGCTGTTGCGGCTGGGCCGCCTCTTCTGCCAGACTGTAGCCTCTGGGACATGTGCCTGCATTATGCGGCTGTTAGGTAGTATGCCGAAGAGATCGTGGATCTCTTTGAGCATCGGGCACAGGTGATTCTTCAGAATAGATAGACCCTATAAAAAGATAGATGTAAAACTTGTATATATTCGAGTGGGCTTGTTATGCCGTTTTCTGTAAAGTTTATTTTTGCTGGCACGTGGTGCTTTTGTTGTGTGCATGTCCTTTTCGTTAGCCTGATGTGGTCATCTACTCAGGTTACATGCGTTATTCTCAGTCGACGAAGTCGTGAGGTGAGGCGGAGCCCTCGAGCGTGTTATAGCGAAAAGTAATTGCAAAGTAAGAGGAATTTTCGGACGGGGGAATTAGCTTTTATTCATATCGTAACGAGGAGGTACATTGTTCGACTGAGCAGCCTTGGCTGAGTAGCCTTATTGAAAGTAAAGGGATAACTGGGGGTAGAAGCATCGCAGACGTGCGACGTTCCAGGGGTTGGAGTATTCGACTCCTGACGCGATGTCCATGAGGCGATAAGCGCCGCCTGGGATGACTTCTGTGACGATGTAGGGTCCTTCCCAGGGTGACTCGAGCTTTTTCGGCCGCTCTTGCTTGAGTCATAGGTCGAGGTCTCCTTCGACGAAGGACCTTGGGCGCAGCCGTCGGCTGTGGTAGTTGCGGAGGCTCTGCTGGTAGACCGCTGAGCGAGCCGTGGCGATGTCGTGTGCCTCGTCGAGTGTGTCCATGATGGTGCTCGACGTAGCACTTTGTTGGTAACCCCAAGCGCAGGGTGTGAAGAGCAAGCAGCAAGTTTTCCCTCAGTTGAGACCGAGGTTATCGAACCAGAAGGAGGAAGAAAACGTCACACAGGTGTTGCAAGCAACGTGGAGACCTGCACAACACAAACTCAAGACTTTGCCCCAACAAACAGTGATTTTGTCAAGCTCACCGGTGTGCTGTAACAAAGGATTAAATGAATGGTGTGGAAGGTAATGGTTTGCAACAAGTAAACAAGTAATAGTGGAAGATGTATCAATGGTAAATATAGGAGCGGGATCCATAGTTCACTAGAGGTGCTCTCCTTAGATAAACAACATGACATGAAGGGTAAACAAATTACAACAGGGCAATTGACAGGAACTGAGCAAGGCATAACAATGCAATTACTAGTCAGAAAGATCCTATGAGGTTGATTGGGCAATACAACAAGATACATAGACCGCCATACAACTACATCTATGACTAGAAGTCCACCTTCAGGTTATCATCTGAACCCCCTCCAGTATTAAGTTGCAAGCAACACACAACTGCTTTAAGCAAAGTGTGTAAGGTAAACAGTCCACATGTTCCATGAACAAGAGACCGTTGTTCTCTCCCTAGTAGCAACAACACATCTACAACCGAAGAGATTATTGTCACTTCCCTTGGAAACTAGAGGCATGAACCCACTATCGAGCATAAATACCCCCTCTTGGAGTCACTAGATACTACTAGGCCAAGATAGCTACTAACAACGGAGAGCATTCAAGATCACAAAAAATATAGACATGATAGAATCATAAAGATGAAACCATTAATCAAACCAACATAACAATCTCAATATCTATCGGATCCCCGCAAACACAACATGCATGATTACAAATAGATTAGATCTTGATCATGAACGGAGCTCACAAGATCTATACATGAAAGCACAAAGGAGATACAACCATCTAGCTACTACATGGACCCATAGTCCAAGGTGGAACTACTCATCATACCGGAGAGAAGGCCTCCGGGATGATCTCCCCTCCAGCAGGCTGCCGGGAAGAACTTCAGATCCCCCCGATCTAGGGACGATGGTGGCGGTGTCTATAGACGGTTTCGTGGATATTTGATCGGGTACTCAGGGTTTCTACATCGGAGGCTTTTTATAGGCGAAGGGGGAGACCGAGGCAGCGGCCAGGGCGACCAAACCCTAGCCAGGCGTGGGGTGGGGCCCACTCGCGCCTGGGGTGGGTCTGGCCCCTCTGGCCGGCCCCTCCGGCTCTTCTCTGGACTTCTTGTTCCACACGGAAAGTAATTGACTTTGTCCTTTGTCCCATCCAATTCCGAGAATATTTCTTTACTAACTTTTCGGAAATCAAAAACAGCAGAAAATAGGCATCTGGCACTATTGCAACTTGTTAATAAGTTAGTACCAGAAAACATGTAAAAAGCACCTCAAAGTGTGGACAAGTAAAGCAAAGTAGATACAAAACAAGCATGGAGCATAAAAAATTATAGATACGTTTCCAACGTATCAGTCCATGGCGTCTTCGAGTGCGGCCGTGGATTCGGCTTCGCTGTAGGCGACGACCCGTGGGGCCTTGTGGCGTACTTCAGCAGGTAGTACGGCTTCGGCTACGTGCACCATGAAGAAAGGTGTGAAGCCAGTTGCGCTGTTCGGCATTGTGCGTAGGCTCTAGAGGACGGAGTGTAGCTCTTCTGCCCAGGCTCCCGTGTCGTTCGAGCGCGCTGAGCAGGCATTTCTTGATGCCTCCGCCTATGAGGCCGTTGGCCTTTTCGACCTGCCCGTTGGTCTGCGGGTGCGCCACTGAGGCATATGATATGTTGATGCCAAGGCCCTTGCAGAAGTCCTGGAATTCTTTCGAGATGAAGTTCGAGCCGTTGTTCGTGATGATGCTGTATGGCACACCGAACCTGTACACTATGGACTCGAAGAGCTTGACGACCGTTTTGCCGCTTTGGTTGGTGACGGTCATGGCCTCGGTCCACTTAGTGAACTTGTCGATTGCGACCAGGAGGTAGACGTGGCCTCCTTTCGAAGATTTGGGCAGTTTGCCGATCATGTCGAGGCCCCATTGGGCGAAGGTCCAGGCCAGTGGTATGGGCCTGAGCTATGATCCTGGTGCGTGTGGCTTGTCCATGAACCTTTGGCAGTCGTTGCACCTTCGGACGATGTCCTTGGCATCGTTCATGGTCGTTGGCCAGTAGAATCCAGCTTGTAAAGCTTTTGCGACGAGGGCGCGGCTGCCTGCATGATGACCGCAGATGCCCTCATGGATGTCTTGGAGGATGGTTTTGCCATCAATGATGGTGACGCATCTTTGGAGTACACCCGAAATACTGTGCTTATACAACTCGCCATTGTGGAGGGTGAAAGCTTTGGACCGGCGAGATATGTGTCGGGCATCTATCGGGTCATCGGGCAGTTCCTTGTTTAGCAGGTACCGAAGATACGACTATGTCCATGTTTCCTCGATCTCCATGACCTGCATCAGGCTGACAAGTTTGACTTCGGTGTCGAGCTTTTCGGGTCCATCCTGTCTTTCTGGTAGCGTAGCCCCCGAGTGCTCTACTTCTTCGGGTGATCCCTTGGGGAATTTCCTTTTGATAGAGGGTATGCAGATTTGTTCGAGGAACACACCTGGTGGCACCCATGCGCATGTGGAGCCGATGTTGGCGAGTCTATCGGCTTCCTCGTTGCTTTCCCTTCCAACATTCCTAAGCTCGTAGCCGTCAAAGTCTCCTTCGAGTGAGTTGTAGAGGGAACGGTACGTGATCATGTTGGCGGTGTGGGCGTCGCATTCGTTCATCGTCTGCTGGACGACAAGGTTCGAGTCACCATAGATGATTAGGCGCGTAGAGCCGCAGATCTTGGCCATCCGCATCCCGTGGATGAGGGATTCGTATTCGGCCTCGTTATTGGAGGCGCGAAATTTCATCTGAAGGACATATTTCATCTTGTCACCCTGGGGAGATGTCAGTATGACACCAGCTCCAGCTCTAGCCTCGCGTTTGGGTCTGTCGAAGTGTATCGTCCATGATTGCATCATGTCCGGAGTATCCGGCAGCTGGAGTTCCATCCAGTGGACGAGGAAGTCAGGGAGGACCTAAGATTTGATCACCTTGCGCCGCTCATAGACTATGTATAGAGGGGATAGTTCGATGCCCCACAGGGCCACGCGTCCCGTGGCTTCGGGGTTGTTCAAGATGTTGGATAATGGCGCTTCGTTAACAACCATTATCTTATGCTCCTGGAAGTAGTGGCTCAGCCGATGAGCCGTCATGGATACACGTAGGCGAGCTTTTGGTAGTGAGGGTACCTTTGCTTTGTTGGTGTCAGTACCTCGTTGAGGTAGTAGATTGGGCTTTGGAGTCCATGGGTCTTGCCATCTTCGGGTTGTTCGACCACGGGTACGGTGCTTACCACCTGGTGCATGGCTGCAATGTATAGCAACAGATGTTCTCGCTCCTTCGGCGTGACCAGGACAGGAGAGGTGGAGAGTAGCCACTTGAGTGTTTCGAATGCGTCGTCTGCTTCGGGTGTCCACTCGAACTTGTACGCCTTGTGCAGCAACTGGTAAAAGGGCAGGGCCTTCTCACCCATGCGGCTGATGAATCTGCTCAGCGCCACGATGTGCCCAGCTAGTTGCTGGACACCTTTGAGGTTCTTCGGCTTCTCCATGGTTAGTATGGCCTGGATTTTCTTTGAATTCGCCTCGATCCCTCGCTGGGAGATGAAGTACCGAATAGCTGGCCAGATGGGACATCGAAGGCGCACTTTTCTGGATTTAACTTGATCTTGTAGTGATGAAGGTTATCGAACGTCTTGCGGAGATCGTCGATCAGCGTCTTGGCTTCCTTGGTCTTTATGACTATGTCATCGACATAGACTTGGATGTTGCGACCGATCTGGTTTTTCAGACACACCTGCATGCACCTCTGGTACGTGGCACCTACGTTTTTCAGCCCAAAAGGCATGGTGTTGTAGCAGAACACTCCGAACAGCGTGATAAACACCGTTTTCTCATGATCTTCGACCTTTAGTAGAATCTGATTGTAGCCTGAGTAGGCGTCAAGGAAGGAGAGTTTCTCGCATCCTGTGGTCGAATCGAAGATCTGATCGATTCGAGGAAGAGGGAAGTGGTCCTTGGGATAGTGCTTGTTGAGTGACGTAAAGTCCACGCAAATCAACAGGATGTCCGAGTTGTTTTTAGGGACCAGCACAGTGTTGGCGAGCCACTCGCTCTCCTTGATTTCTCGGATGAAGTTGGCATCGAGCAGTCTGTTGAATTTGACTCCAACTGCTTTGGCTCGTGGTTCGGACAGTCGTTAGATCGACTGCTTGACTGGCCTTGCATCAGGGAACACATTGAGTGCATGCTCGGCGAATTCCCTGGGAACTCCTTGAAGGGTTTTGCGGCATAGTAAATCAAAATTTTCTACGGATGCGAACAGAGGGAAGCCAAGATCTAATCTAGGAGATGCAAACAACGAGAGAGATTGGATTAGATATTCATACCCTTGAAGATTCGCACAGCGGAACGTTCGTCGGGACGTGGGTGATGTAGTCGTACTCGCTTCTCCTCCTCGCGATCCGATCCGATCTAGCACCACAAGTGGCGGTGCCTCCGTGAGATGCACACGTGCAGCACCTTGACGTCTCCTCCTTCCTCGGCCCAGCAAGTATGGTCGAGAGATGGATTGGATCTACAACGCGACGGCGCGGTGCAAGTGGTGGAGAGTTTCTGCAGCAGGGCTTCGCCTACACGCAGTCGGGAGAGAGAGAGAGAGGAGGGCAGCAGGGTGACTAGGCTTGAGGGGAAGGTGTGGGGGGGGGTGGTGCGCCCCAGCCCTCTATATATAGAGGGGTGGGCGCCATCCCTAACCCCTCCCCCAAGCCCAAAACCGGCAGCCAAGGAGGGAGGAGTGGGGGGCAAGGAAGCCCCCCCTTCTAGAAGCTCCAACTAGGTTTTATCCCTAGTTTGGCCGGCTGGGCCCTATGGGGCCGTGTGCCCCTGGCCCAATGCGGCCAGGGAACTCCCTCATAGGCCCATGCCCCCTCCCGGAAGGTGGGGCCACGTTGGTCCCCTTCCGGAAGGTTCTAGAAGCTTCCGGTACAATACCGATTAACCCGGAACAATTCCGAACTCCAAAAACTGCACTGCCTTATATGAATCTTATTCTTCGGACCATTCCGGAACCTCTCGTGATGTCCCGGATCCCATCCGATACTCCGAACAAAAACTCATAAACCAATTATCCAATCTATCCTAGCGTCGAGACACGTTAAGTGTGT
This sequence comes from Avena atlantica, assembly GCA_910589765.1. Classification (NCBI taxonomy): domain Eukaryota; kingdom Viridiplantae; phylum Streptophyta; class Magnoliopsida; order Poales; family Poaceae; genus Avena; species Avena atlantica. The sequence continues at coordinate 31,554,969 of OU342733.1, forward strand.
GACCCTTCGGGTTCGAGAATATGCGGACATGATCTTCTATCAATAATCAACAGCGGGGTCTGGCAACCCATATTGACTCCCACACATTCATCGATGATCATATCGGATGAACCACGATGCCAGGATTCAATCAATCCCATATATATATTCCCTTCGTCTCGCGATATTTTACTTGCCCGAGATTTGATCGTCGGTACCATCATACCTAGTTCAATCTCGTTCACAGCAAGTACTTTACTCGTTCCATAATCCGATATAACTTTGTGATTAACTCCTTAACCACATGCTTGCAAGCGGTGTTGATATCGATTACCGAGTGGGCCCGAAGTATATCTCTCCGACTTGGGAGGGACAAATCCCATCTCGATACATACAACCCAACAGATACTTTTCGATCACCTGAGAGACACCTTTGTGATCACCCTCTCATAGGATGACGTTTGATGACCTCAAAGCTTTCTTCCAATACCAGGGAGTTGTATTATCTCATGGTCTAAGGAATACAATATTTGACATAAGAAAAGCTTCGCAAAGATGAACACGATGACACGATCTAATTGCTTCGCTTAGTTTGGGTCTGTCCATCATATCATTCTCCCAATGATATGATCTCATTATTAATCGACAACTCATGTCTATGGTTAGGAAACCTTAACCATCATTAATCAATGAGCTAGTCCATAGAGGCATACTAGGGACACGGTGTTGTTCACAAACCACACAAGTATTAAAGTTTCCGCTTAATACAATTCTAGCATGGAATATAAACATTATCATGAACAAGAATTATAATAATAACATCTTTATTATTGCCTCTAGGGCATAATTCCAACAGTCTCCCACTTGCACTAGAGTCAATAATCTAGTTTACATTTGGCAACAATCTCACACCCATGGCACTAAGGTGTTGATCATGTTTTACACGTGGAAGAGGTTTAGTCAATGGATCTGCGACATTCAGATCTGTATGTACTTTTCTAATCTTCAGATCTCCATCTGCTATATAATCTCGGATTATATGAAACTTGCGGTTGATATGCTTGGTCTTTGGATGATATCTTGGTTCCTTAGCGAGTGCTATGGCGCCAGTGTTGTCACACAATATCTCCAGTGGGTCCAATGCACTTGGAACCACGCCAAGCTCAGTGATGAAGTTCCTGATCCAAACTCCTTCACTTGACGCTTCTACAGCAGCCATGTATTCCGCTTCTACTGTAGATCCCGCGATCACGCTTTGCTTGCAGCTTCTCCAGCTCACAGCTCCTCCATTCAAAATATACATGTATCCTGTCTGAGATTTAGAATCATCCATGTCGGTGTCGAAACTAGCGTCGATGTAACCTTTTACGACGAGCTGTTCATCACCCCCATAGACTAAGAACATTTCTTTAGTCCTATTTAGGTACTTTAGGATGTTCTTTACGGCTGTCCAGTGTTCCACTCCTGGATCATTTTGATATCTACTCGTCAAACTAAGAGCATTGGACACATCCGGTCTAGTACACAGCATGGAATACATGATAGAACCTATGGCCGAGGCATAAGGCACTTTGCTCATAGCTTCCCTATCATTTACCGTAGCTGGACACTGAGCCTTGCTCAATATCTTACCTGACAACATAGGAACTGAACCTTTCTTTGCCTTATCCATTCTGAACCTTTTCAGAACTTTGTCTAGGTATGTACTCTGGCTTAAAGCTATCAGGCGTCTTTGTCTATCTCTATAGACTTTGATGCCCAATATATAAGCAACTTCACCTAGGTCTTTCATTGAAAAACACTTGTTCAAATAACTCTTCACATCGTTAAGCATGTTAATGTCATTTCCAATAATCAATATCTCATCCACATATAGTACCAGAAATGTCACCGAGCTCCCACTCACTTTCTTGTAGATACAAGCTTCGTAGAAATTTGGAACAAATCCAAAGCTCTTGATCACTTGATCAAAACGAAGGTTCCAACTCCGAGATGCTTGCTTCAGTCCATAAATGGAACGCTGAAGTTTGCATACTTTATCAGCATCCTTAGGATCGACAAAACCTTCGGGTTGCATCATATACAACTCTTCATCAATGTTGCCATTGAGGAACGCAGTCTTGACATCCATCTGCCATATTTCATAATCATGAAATGCAGCAATTGCTAATAAAATCCGAATGGACTTAAAAATCGCCTACGGGAGAGAAAGTCTCATCGTAACTTGTCGAAAACCTTTCGCGACAAGCCGTGCTTTATAGACGGTAACATTACCATCCGCGTCCGTTTTCGTCTTCAAGATCCATTTGTACTCAACGGCCTTTCGGTCGCTAGGAGGGTCCACCAAAGTCCACATGGTTTTCGCTCATGGATCCCAATTCGGATTTCATGGCTTCTAGCCATTTCTCAGAGTCTGGGCTCATCATCGCTTCCTCATAGTTCGTAGGTTCACTGTCTTCTACTAACAAGACAGTCAAGACAGGGTTGTCGTACCACTCAGGAGGGGCACGCGACCTTGTCGACCTGCGACGTTCAGTAGCAGCATCGTCCGAAGCTTCATGATCCTTGTCATTAGCTTCCTCTATTGTTGGCGCAGGCGGCACTGGAACAATTTCAGGTGTTGCGCTACTCTCCAACTCAAGACAAGGTTCAACAACCTCTTCTAGCTCTACTTTCCTCCCACTCACTTCTTTCGAGAGAAACTCCTTTTCAAGAAAGGAACCGTTCTTTGCGACAAACACTTAGCCTTCGGTTCTGTGATAGAAGGTATACCCAATAGTTTCCTTAGGGTATCCTATGAAGACGCATTTCTTCGCTTTGGGTTCGAGCTTGTCCGGCATCAACTTCTTGACGTAACCTTCGCATCCCCAAACTTTAAGAAACGACAACTTAGGTTTAGCACCAAACCACAATTCATACGATGTCGTCTCAACAGATTTAGATGCTGCCCTATTTAAAGTGAATGCAGCGGTTTCTAATGCCTAACCCCAAAATGATAACGGCAAATCAGTAAGAGACATCATCGATCGGACCATATCTAATAGGGTTCGGTTCCGGCGTTCAGACACACCATTGCGCTGTGGTGTTCCAGGTGGCGTGAGTTGCGAAACGATTCCGCTTGCTTTAAGATGCGTGAGAAAATCATAACTCAAATATTCACCTCCACGATCAGATCGTAGAAACTTAATCTTTCTGTTATGATGGTTCTCCACTTCATTCTGAAATTCTTTGAACTTTTCAAATGTTTCAGATTTATGTTTCATTAAATAGATATACCCATATCTACTTAAGTCATCGGTAAAAGTGAGAAAATAGCGATATCCACCGCGCGTCAAAACACTCATCGGTCCGCATACATCGGTATGTATGATTTCCAACAAGTCTGTTGCTCGCTCCATCATACCGGAGAACGGAGTTTTGATCATCTTGCCCATGAGGCATGGTTCGCATGTGTCAAATGATTCAAAATCAACAGACTCCAAAAGTCCATCAGAATGGAGTTTCTTCATGCGCTTTACACCAATATGACCTAGACGACAGTGCCACAAATAAGTAGTATTATCACTATCTGTCGGGGGGTTAACCTCGGGTAGGTCAGAGACGGGGAAAGACAGAGGTACTGTCCCCATCTGGTTTCCGAGCTACGGCCTAAGTCGGCCGAATCATGGATATGTCGGCCGATGAACGGAGGCAAGAAGCCCACGTATAGGTATCAAGTGGTTACCCGGCCGAGTTAATGAGAGAATCGGCCGGGTTACCCAAATGATCTTCATGCAGGTGAGGAACGAGCCGAGTAACACAAGGTAAGGCCGAGTAATACGAAGCTTGCAGGAGAAGGAGAAGCCCAGGGTCAAACTATAGCTGCAGGCTAGAAGGAATCAGAACAGGGCCAAGCGCAAGAGACAAGGATGCACAGCGTCAGAGGGGCAGAAGGAGGTCACGGAGGTGACAGTCCTGGAGCCCGAGGCACGCAGGAGGGGGCCACTGGAACCTTGCCGTCATTAGAAGGGCGACAGGGAAAGGAGGCCGCCGAACTACTATTTTGGGACAAGCATATTCCACGAATATGCTTGCCCCGTTAGCCCTAAGGGCACCCAAGGCACCCCTTTATAAGGGGAGGTTTGGACCCTGAGGGGAGGATCGATTCGAGGAGCACCGTTAGGCTGGGGAGATTCACATTGTCCCCCTGTGTACAGCTCAAGGAGCACTTGTAACCCATCAAGAGAGAAATAAAGTTCATCACTTTGGCAGCTTGAGTGTAAAGACAGTTGCATCTTCCCTCCCCAGATCCCACTAGCATCCATTGGCCCCGTACTTTAGCCTACCCATGGCATCTGCCGTGCAACCACCACGACAGTTGGCGCCCACCGTGGGGCCAGCAGCGGTGCTAGCTAGAGTTGTGATCCGGACGGGAAACTTCGTCAACACCGGCGAGCGCGTTGTTTCTGGCTTGGTCCAGAGATTTGGTCTCTGCGACTATGTCAGAGATAATGCAGGGAGCTTCAGGGGGAAAACCCCTCCGCGCAACGGGGTCTTCATCGGCCTGGGCGAGCACAGGGTCTACGTCGGCGTCGACGTCAGCGACATTTATCCTCACCAGGTTGTTGTTGCAGGGGAACCACCTCGAAGCGCGGCGAGCTGTCCATCAGGAGAGCATCTGGCAGGCGGCGTCGAGGTGATGGTCGCAGCAGGGACTCAAGCGGGAGCAGCATTAGCCGGGTCAAGCAGAGAACCCGCCGCAGGCGCACAGGGTCCGCCCAAGCAGGTCACACTGCAAACCGCCGAGGTAATTCCGCCAGTGACAAACCTGGCCGAGTTGCATGACACCACCCCAAAGGCACCAAGAGTGAGAGGACCACCTCTGGAGAGACCAGAGAACATTCTTCAGGCAACTATAGAGAACTTAACCACACCTGTAGCGCCGATACTTGATCCGGCAAATGCTCAGGCAGAGTTAGAGGAAACCAGGCAAAAGGTGCTGGTAGAGGCCAAAAAAGTATCAGCCCTGCGGGAATCCTTGAACAGGACCCTGAGAGAATATGCAAAAGCTAATAAGCTTGATATCGCACCCGAGCGGGTGGACGAACTAAGATTAAGAGGCAAGAACCTCATGAATGATATTAACAAAGAGCATGAAGCTCACAGAGCCGAATCAGGCGATTTGGGTTTGCCGAGGTACAGTACCCCGGCGAAAAACCTGAGAGCGGCAAATGCCGCAGCATTGGAATTAGAGGGGTTAACAGGGGAAGCTCGGCAGAAACAACAAGAAAGAGTGAATGAGCTGGTGCGCATCGCAAACCAGCAAAATGAGGAAATGCTCAGAGATAACCCGGCAAGACCAGGGGCTTCACGGATGGTTCATTCGGCAGGGGCAGCACCTGCTTTATCTGCGGCAGCGGCATCTTCACCCGGAAACAACGCTAGAAAAGAAAAAGCAGTAACCTCAGGGAAGAGGAACAAACAAATTGTTCCATATGACCCGGCAATAGCTGGAAAGGCAAATGAGAACAGAGGCAATGCAAGCCGAGGTAATAGTGGGGAGAGAAACCACGGCCGTATGGAAAAGGACGGCGGCGGCCGAGGTAATGGGGAGCACGGCAGGAAAGAACCCGCAAGAGACAATCATGAAAACCAAACCCCGGCCGAGGTAAGGAGAGAAGTGCCGCTCAACCCGCAACCAAGACATGAGCCTCGGCAGGAAAGAGAAGTGAGGCCAGCTCGCTACAATCAGATGAATGAAAGGTATAATGATGGATATTCCGAGGTAGAATACGCAAACCAGGGTGGAAACAATCACTATGGGATGCAGGATAGAATCCTGTACAGAGATTTGCCAGCAAATGATGCAAGAGTAAAGTTGGATCGGCTATACCGGTCCGAGCTATTGGAAGAGCAAGGTCCAGCAGGTCCGACATGTTTTGGACCACGGATCATGGGCGAACCACCAGTGCCGAATTTTCAGTTGGCAAGAGGCACAAAAACGTACAATGGAAGTACCAAGCCACAAGACTGGTTGATTGATTATGCCACCGCTGTGAAGATAGCGGGTGGCAACCTAAGATGGGCTGTGCGGTATGTCCCACAGATGTTGGAAGGACCAGCCAGGGTATGGTTGAATAATCAACCAGCTGGCAGTATCAACTACTGGTTAGATTTCGAAGAAATGTTCGTTAGCAACTTTACCAGCACATACAAGAGACCAAATAGACCACAGCAACTAGCCATGTGCAAGCAGAGGCCGAATGAAACAGATAGAGAGTTTTTAACTCGATGGTGTAACCTGAGAAACTCATGTGAGGGAGTTATCGAATCGCAAGCAATCGCTTGGTTCGCGCAAGGCTGCCGTTATGCCAGCGTGTTGTGGCAACGCCTGCAGAGAGATATGCCAACCACACTGGCAGAAACTATCAGAATAGCGGACTCCTATGCATTGGGTGACCCAACCCAACCGGAGTTAATGTCGGCAGATCATCGTGAGCAACAGGACCAGTACACGAGAGAATTGGCCGGGTCATCCAGGCGTGATTTCAGAGGAAGAAGAAGAGAAGAGAGGCCGAATTATAGATATAATTCAGCCCAGGTGGCGGCTGTAGCACAAGATCAGCCGAGTCACGGAGCAACTCAACGACAGAAAAATGGACCTCAACAGTGAACATCAAGAAATGAGGGAAAGAGGAAATGGACCCCAGAGCAAAAGAAGCAATGGCAAGAGAGGCCGAAGTATACGTTCGAATCCATGTTAGATCAGCCGTGTAAATTTCACACATCAAACCCCTCTAGACCGGCCAATCATACAACCAGGCAATGCGCCTGGATGAAAAATGCGATGGGGAACCCGGCAGGAGTTCAGGCTCCCCATCAGGTGCAACAGCAGCATCAGCCGCAATTAACTGGAGCAAATACACAGCAACTGATGCTACCGCCCCCTCCCCCGAGGTACGATAACTCGGATCGGAGGGATGCAGTGCATCAAGTAATGAACCAGGGGCAGGACGGAAGGATAAATCCGGCAAATGTTGGACGTAATGATTACAGGGAACATCACCAGTCTTATTGTGTGTTCACGACAGAACAGCAGGACAAGCAGAGTGTGCAGCGCCGGCATATGGAAGTGAACGCAGTTGTACCGGCAGTGCCAAGATACCAGCCATGGTCTGATCAGGAGGTGACCTGGAGCATGAAAGACCACCCCAGAATAATGCCGAGTCCAGGATCATATGCACTTGTGTTGGATCCGACATTTGTGGGACCAAGCATCAATGTGAAATTCTCAAAAGTACTCATCGACAATGGAAGCAGTATCAACATCATGTACAAAGATACCATGCATAAGCTCGGAATATCACAGAATATGCTGCAGTCCACAAGGACAACTTTCCATGGAATAGTGCCAGGGCTTTCATGTGAGCCCATCGGTAAAGTCCGAGTGGACGTGTTATTCGGTACAAGAGATAACTGCAGAGCAGAAAATTTAGAATTTGAGGTGGTCGATCTGGAAAGTTGTTATCATGCTCTACTCGGACGGCCCGCACTGGCCAAATTCATGAGCAGCTGTCATATAGGTTATCTAAAGATGAAGTTACCCGGACCACAAGGGGTGATAACAGTTGCAGGGGATTACAAGAAGTCAATGGAGTGTGCTTCGGCCGGGTCAAATTTGGCCGAGTCATTGGTTATAGCAAGAGAAAAGAAAAGGATTCAGGAGGTAGCAGCCCTCGCTCAGTCAGCACAGTTAAGCATGCCGGCACTGGCCAACCCTCATGGCAGTGTTTCTTTTCAGCCGACCAAAGAGACGAAGAAATTTCAGATTGATGAGCAATTCCCAGAGCGCACTGTTACTATTGGTGCAGGCCTTGACGCTAAATAGGAAGGCGAGCTCACCAACTTCCTCCGTGAGAATCGGGACATATTTGCATGGTCAACTCAAGATCTGCAAGGTGTGCCGAGGGAGTTGGCTGAGCACTCTTTAAACGTCAGGCCAGGAGCAAGGCCGGTGAAGCAACCTCTCCGCCGCTTCGCCGAAGACAGGAGAAAAGTAATAGGGGATGAAATAGCTCGGCTTCTCGCAGCCGGGTTCATCATGGAAGTGCTATATCCGGATTGGTTATCAAATCCGGTGCTAGTAGAAAAGAAAAAAGATGACCCCAATGTAGCCATTGTGTGGCGAATGTGTATCGACTACACTAACCTGAACAAGGCGTGTCCGAAAGATCCTTTTCCATTAATTCCCTGCATTGGTGTGTGAGAATTCTAAAGCTAGCTTTATGGGAGAGCTGGTTAGGGCGTACCCCCGGTGGAGCATGTAGGTGGTGAAGGAGGATATCGTTCAGTGATGCTATGACTACTGACCAAGCTGATCAAGAGTTCTTTACGGCGCAGATGTGCGTTAGGTTTCCTAAACGTTATCATTGATAGTGGGGGATCTCTAGGAGGGAGGGTTATTTCTATTCAGGGTTTAGGGTTTAGGGCCTAGAATAGACCAAGTCATTGACTCGACCGCTGGCTGTGAGCTGTTATCATTTGTAGACGCGTATTCTGGTTTCCACCAGATACCGTTAAATCCGGCCGATCAAATAAAGACTGCATTTATTACCCCGTACGGGGCTTATTGTTATCGCACAATGCCATTCGGCTTGCGAAATGCAGGGGCAACGTATCAAAGGTGCATGCAAAAATGCCTACATGATCAGATAGGAAAAAATGTACAAGTATATGTGGATGACGTAGTCATCAAAACTAAGGAGAGCAAAACCTTGCTAGAAGATATACAACAAACTTTCGCGAACCTGAGAAGGTTCCGAATGAAACTTAATCCAGAGAAATGCACATTTGGCGTGCCGGCCGGAAAACTACTCGGTTTCCTTGTGTCCAGCCGAGGTATCGAGGCTAATCCAACGAAGATAAGAGCAATAGAAAGAATGGAATTGCCGAGATGTTTGAACGATGTACAAAAATTCACGGGCTGCCTGGCCTCGCTTAGTCGATTTGTATGTCGGCTAGGAGAAAAGGCACTGCCGCTTTATCAGCTGATGAGAAAGTCGGACAAATTCAGCTGGACTCCCCAGGCGGACCTTGCATTTCATAAGTTGAAAAAGATGCTAGTTACGGCACCCATTTTAGCTTCTCCGTTATCGAAAGAACCTATGCTACTCTATGTAGCGGCTACCAATCGAGTAGTTAGTACTGTGGTTGTAGTGGAACGACTTGAAGAGGGTAAGTCAGTTCAGAGGCCAGTATATTATCTAAGTGAAGTATTATCCACTTCAAAGCAGAATTATCCGCACTATCAGAAGATGGCTTATGGAGTATATATGTCGGCAAAAAAGCTTAAGCATTACTTTGAAGAGCACCCCATCAAAGTGATCTGTGAGGCACCCATAGCCGACATATTGAACAGCAAAGATGCAAGTGGCCGAATAGCAAAATGGGCGATCGAGTTATCACCGTATGCTCCACAATTTGATAGAAGAGATGCAATCAAATCTCAGGCTGTCGCCGACTTTCTCGTAGACTGGGCCGAGGTGCAATATGAGCCACCATTGCCGGATCCAAATTACTGGACAATGCATTTTGATGGTTCCAAACTAAGGAACGGTTTGGGAGCAGGAATAGTGCTAACCTCGCCTAAAAAAGATCAATTGAAATATGTACTACAAATACATTTTGCCGCGTCCAACAATGTAGCTGAATATGAAGCACTAGTCCATGGATTAAAAGTGGCGAAAGAAATTGGTATACGCCGAATCCTATGCTACGGTGACTCGGATCTAGTAGTACAGCAAGTATCGGCCAGTTGGGACGCATTAGATGCTAATATGGCTTTATACAGATTCCATGTGCAAAAGATCAGTGGATATTTTGAGGGATGTGAATTCCACCACATACCACGAGCAGAAAATGACGCTGCTGACACATTGTCAAAATTAGGATCAACCCGGCAGTCAATTCCGCCAGGTATTGCCCTGGAGCACCTCAGGAAACCGTCAATAAATCCATCAACAGAATCCGAGTCAATCTTCATCCCAGCAAGTTCTGCAGAAAATCACACACCAATGGAGATAGATCCGCAGAAAGATCCGGAACCCCTAAAGAGGGGGACAGCCGAGGTAATAACAATCATGGAGAGAGTCGAGGTATGTACGTCGGCAGAAAACATGGAGATAGACAGTGAGATCACTGCAGAAAGAGTAACACCGGTATGGGCGCAACTCATATTTTCTTACCTAAAAGATGCGATATTGCCGAGTAATGAGGTATTAGCTAGACAAACCATAAGAAGAGCAAAAGCTTATACAATCATAAACAATGAGTTATATTAGAGAAGCGTAACAAACATATTGCAGAAGTGCGTGAGTTCCACAGAAGGTCAGGAAATCCTTCTAGACATACACCAAGGAGAATGTGGGCACCATGCCTCATCTCGCGCCTTAGTAGCCAAGGCATTTAGGCATGGATTTTACTGGCCAACGGCGTTAAAAGAGGCAGAAGAATTAGTTAAGAAGTGCAATGGGTGTCAGAGATACGCAACCAGAATACATATGCCGTCAGCCGAGTTAAAAACAATACCCATCACTTGGCCATTTTCTGTATGGGGTTTAGACATGGTGGGACCATTCAAGCCGGCGAGAGGAGGAATGACCCACATGTTGGTTATGGTAGACAAGTTCACCAAGTGGATTGAAGTAAGGCCAATCAAAAAGTGTGATGGGCACACAGCAGTGAAATTTCTCAAGGATATCATCTTGAGATACGGGTACCCACATAGCATTATTACGGATAATGGCACAAACTTTGCAGAAGGAGCCTTCGCTAGATTTTGCCAAGAGAAGCACATAAGACTAGATATTGCCTCAGTAGCTCACCCAGCATCCAATGGACAAGTGGAAAGGTCTAATGGACTGGTGCTATCAGGAATAAAACCACGACTTGTTGAACCTTTGCAAAGGTCGGCAGGATGTTGGATCGAAGAGATCCTAGCCGTGTTATGGAGCCTTCGGACTACTCCGAATAGATCAACAGGTTATACTCCATTCTTTCTGGTGTACGGGGCAGAGGCTGTACTCCCAGCCGACATAATATATGACTCGCCAAGAGTTGCTCAGTACACAACCTCAGAGACAAACGAAATAGCTCGGCAAGATGCCGTAGACCTGTTGGAAGAAGCCAGAGAATTGACATTGTCACGATCGGCTATTTATCAACAGAACTTACGGCGGTATCACAGCAAGAAAGTGAATCCAAGAGTATTCAAAGAAGGAGATTTGGTCCTCCGACTAGTGCAACGCACGGCCGGCATGCACAAATTGTCACCCCCATGGGAAGGACCATTTATTGTAAGCAAAGCATTGCACAACGATGCATATTATCTGATCGATGCTCAGTCCCCTGAAGAAAACAAGGCAGACAAAGCTGGTGAAGAAACGAAGCGCCCTTGGAATGTGGCTTTACTTCGGCCATTTTACTCGTAGCATTACATCTCAAGGTCGAAATCCAATGATGTATTTGAATCTCGGCACCCAGAGCAGTGACTCGGGGACTGCCGTAGGATATATACTTATTTCATATCATGTATTCAAACCTCGGCACCCAGAGAAGTTACTCGGGGACTGCCATATGTTATGTTAATTCATGTTAGATGTTTGAACCTCGGCACCCAGAGCAGTTACTCGGGGACTGCCATATGTAATGATTATTTCGTATTATATGTTTGAACCTCGGCACCCAGAGCAATGACTCGGGGACTGCCAGATGGTATATTTATTTCTTTCGCGTTACATACTTGAACATTGGCGACCAGAGCAGTGACTCGGGGACTTCCGTATGTTGTATTCCTTTCATGTTACGAATATGACCTTCGGTGCCAAGAGCAATAACTCGGGGACTATCATATGATATGTCAATTTCGTCTTGACACCTAAACTTCGGCGTATAAAGCATCGACTCGGGGACTACCGTCTGATACCTCAAACTTATGCTGAATGCAATCATATCAGTTTTATACTACCTCCGAAACTTGATTCATATAAGGGAATTTCGGACAATAGACAACGATCCAACGATTGTTGTTTGCTTCCACAATGGAATAATTAACTTATGTTCAAAACAGGGCAATAACGTGGATATTCAGCGCTAATGCCTGGATAAGATCATCAAAATAACGGCAAAGTTAAGCCCTAAAAGATCAAGAAGTTACAGGCCAGCAAGGCAAGAATTCGGATGAGCATCCACTTAGCCAAGAGTCTCAACAATACATAGCAAAAGAAATTCGAATCATACAACGAGCTGACAAATTTTTCGTCTACATTATACGCCCGACATACCAGGGATCGCAAATAACTTAGGCATTGTTCGTTGGAGGGGCAGCTACTTGCTCAGGTACGGGGCACTCCGAAGTAGGAGGAACTTCGACTGAGGTCGCCTCGCCCTCCGCCGACCCAGGTGCAACTTCGACGGTATCCCGGGGTTGTTCAGGAGCGTCAGTACGTGCGGTAGAATGCCCGGTGCCTTTGGAGGAGGACCGCGCATCACCGTTGCTATCCGAGCTTGAGCTGGAGCTATCGGATGTGGCTGAATCATCTTCACCTTCCCCATGCTCAGCTGAATCATCACCCGAATCACCCTCAGCCGCGACCTCTTGATCCGGATCTGGGAGAAAACTCGGCCCTTCATTCCAAGTGTGCACGTCGGCGTACTCGACGAGCTGGAAAGCCCGAGCTTGCCGAAGAGCAACAAAGGTGGGATCTTCAACCCAGCGGGAGCCAGTGCGCAAATTCCTCAGAATGTCAAGAGAGATGTCTTCATACCATGACATGATTACAGTAAGGGCCATGTCGGCACCAGCACGCCCGGCAGATTCTCTCCAAAGACTCAGCTGCCTCTCAGATGCCATCAGCCTTGTCACCAATAACTTAATTTCGTTGATATCAGGAGTCCCTGAGGTATTCGGCCAGAGTACATGGTAAGCTCGGATAGCGGCATGCACCAAGTCCCGACCCATAATTTTCATCGGACCAACTGCAGCACCAACAGCAACCAAGAAATCCTCCATCGAATATTCGAAGTCAACAGCAACCGGTTCACCTCGGCGTGCGCGAGCTGCAAGAACAGCTTTAGAACTCACGGGTTTGGCCTCGGGGAAGTGATCTGCGCAAAACATGGACATGTCAAAGGGTAGCAGGAACGACAAAGAAAAATAATAGTTCGGCCATGCCAAATAACTTACGATGAATGTAGCTCATCATTATCTGAAGGTCTTTGGCCCAAGCAGCTTTACTCTTCTCGAAACGAGCAATTTCCTCGCTCAAACCGCGGGTTTTAAGTTCGGCAGCTTCGAGGAGTTCTTTGTTCTTCTGCAGATCCAGAGTCAGCCGATTCTTTTCCTCGGAAAATTCTTGGTCGACCTTTTCTAGCTCGGACTTCTGAGAGAGCTTGATGGTATTCACCTCGGATCGCAGGCGAGCTATCTCATCATCTTTTTCTCGTAATTGCGCCGAATGAACTGCGTTTTGTTCTAAAAAATGCAGCATCACGTCAGGCATGGGCACGCAATCTTGTTGCGACACTGCAAAGTCTTGCAACTCGGCTTTACCACAGCCAAACGCAATAAGGAAACTTAGCATAGATATTAAAAGGAGAAGGAGTAACATAGAAAGGAAACTAACCTTCCAGGTCCTTGATTTTCTTTTGAAGGCGAATATTGAGGTTATTAATATTACCTGTTCAACAAGAAGTAAGCCGGCAATCCATGGACGAATACATGAGAAAGTTCGGAATAAGGAAAAGGAACTATCAACATACCAGTCTTCTTCGCCACAGGCAGAACTTTCTCGTACTTCTCTTCTAGTTTGCGATGCGAAAAAAGCAACCTCTGGAACTCGGCAGTTCGCCGGTCATGTGCAACCTGAGTAATGAGGCACAATGATAAATCAACGAGTAAAAACTAAACCAGATCCGAGTTAAGCAGAACTTAACTCAGATCTGGGTGGCTGGATATTCAAAACTAAACCAGATCCGAGTTAAGCAAAACTTAACTCAGATCTGGGTGGCTGGATATTCAAAGCTAAATTAGATCCAAATCAAGCAAAGTTTAATTCGGCTCTAGGGGGCTGGGTATTCAAAGATAAACCAGATCCGAGCCAAGCAGGACTTGGCTCAGATCTAGGTGGCTGGGTATTCAAAGCTAAATCAGAACCAAATCAAGCAAAGCTTAATTCGGCTCTAGGTGGCTGGATATTCAAAGCTAAACCAGATCCGAGTCAAGCAGGAGTTAGCTCAGACCTAGGTGGCTGGATATTCAAAGCTAAATCAGATCCAAATCAAGCAAAGCTTAATTTGGCTACAGGTGGCTGGATATTCAAAGCTAAACCAGATCCGAGTCAAGCAGAACTAAACTCGGATCTAGATAGCTGGACATTCAAGGCTAGGCTAGGTCCGAATAAAACACAATTAAACTCGGATCTAAACGGCCGGATTAACAAACCTTAGAAATAAAATTAAATCAAACTTCCAAGTATAGAACAAGTTATTTCCTTGCAAGTTTCCGGGACTAGAGCATATGGTAACATCTGAAGAATAATTCAAGACTCAGAGAAAAAAATAATTACCTCATTCATTTTGTTGGTATCAATGATGAACTGGGCAGCGTGGTCAAAACGGCCGCTGATATCAGAAAGCTGAAAGGACTGGTTGGCCGGATTACCCTCAAACTGATCAGCAGCATTCCAGTTGTTGGCATATTCAACCAGCGCTCCAAGGCTGTTCCCACTAGCTGTCCGAGTTAAAACTTTACCCCGGGTAGGCTGTCCGATCACGGCGGTCGCAGGGCTCTTATGAAGAGCAAGCTGGCTGCCGGAGGCCGAGGTAACGAGGACTTTAGGTGCAGCTCCCTTACGCAGCACGTCAGCGATACTCGGTTGAGAAGATCCGGCAAGACCTTTCTGAGAAGAAGAGGTCTTGACGGAAACAGCTTTCTCTGCCTTAGAAGGGGCATCAGCAGGAAGTGGCGCCTCGGAAGTAGGGACGGAGTCCGTGGGAACGGCCGAGGATAAGGTCGTAGAGGGCGCCGGGATAACAACATGTTCGGCCGAGGTCGGGATGGCCGTGGAAACTGCCAAAATAGATGCAGGCTCAGTAGCAGCGCTGGGGCCCATAGAAGGGGCGGCGGGCTCGACGAAAACCTCGGAGGGCCGGGTCGAATCCAAGGCAGTGGAAGGGGTCTCAGGGACTTTGTGACGGACATGCGAACTATTCGGAGCTAGAGGAGAAGCAGGACGAATAGGACTAGGAACTCTGGTATCATCAGCGGGAGAAGGAGATGGCGGCCGAGTCGGACGGTCAGTCATACTAGGACCGCCGGGTTTAACAGAAAGAGGAGCACTGCAAAAGTAAAAAAGAGGATTCATCAGTATGAGAAACAGAAAGAGAAAAACAAGAAATATAAGCAAAAGAACTTACCCGGCGACCCCAGGCATAATTTTGCGCCTAGGAGGGTTCGGAGCAGATCTCTTTATTCGCTTCTTAGGAACCGCCTCCGAGGCACCAGCAGGAGCCCCGCGTTTCCCCGAGGTAACGGGAGGCCGGGAAGCAATAGGCTCGGCGTCGTGGACCTGACCGGCCGGATTAGCTGGGAAAGTAGAAGCCGGAAATGCATAAGAAATAGGCGTGGCGGCAACTACCTCAAGAATTTGGACCTCGTCCGAATCACCTTCCTCGTCATGCGCAGAAGTTCTACCGCGAGCTCGAGTCGGAGCAGGATCTGATTTAGGGACGAACTCCTCAGAGTCCGGCTCGCCAGTATCCGGGGTACTCCTGTCCGCAGGCCAAGGGAGCTGCAGAACTTCGGCGTCCTCGTTTTTCTGCTCTGCGAACCTCTGCAAAACGAGGAAAAAGAGAATTAGATAAACCAGTTTCTAGAGACAGGAGAGTAACAGAGCAATACGGATTAAGCTTACCTCGGGAGGCGGATGATCGTGAGTGAATGGTTTTAATCCCCAAGACCAATCCTCAGGCATCTTAGTCTTGAAGATAGCTCGGACGCGCTTATGAATAAGGTAGTTATCCAGCTCCACGGTCGAGACTCGGTTAGGGTCAAGGGGACCACTCATGTAGCACAGCTTGTGGGTCCGCTGCTGGAAGGGGCAGATCCGGCTACTAATGAAAGTTGCCATCAGGTCTTCGCCGCATAACCCGGCCCGGATCAACTCTTTAAGCCGAATCTCAAAGGCCTCGCCCAAGGCGTGAGTTTTCCTCGGATTATAGAGCCAGTTCACTTTAGAAGGTGGGCCAATTGAGAATGGAGGGAGCCGAATCCTGTCTTCCGCCCCTCTGTTCTTGACGTAGAAAAATGACTTGTGCCACTTCTTGCACGACTCCAACCCAGTGACACGAGGGAACACGGATTTCCTCCGAGGTGTTATGGACGCTGCCCCACATTGGGTGAGTAACTTCTCGGAAGGGTGCAGAGATTTGTCAGGGACAACGTTAGAGCGGATCTGGAAGAACTTCGACCAGACATGTACTGACGGCCACAGGCCGAAGTAACCCTCCGAAGCGGAAATGAAAGCAGAAAGAGAAGCTATGGCGTTCGCGGGAAGATGATGCGGCTGAAGGCCGAAGTAATCAAGGAATTCTCTAGCGAAATCGCTAAGAGGAAGACCGAAGCCGCGGGCGAAGTGAGACATAAAAACCACATACTCGCCCTCTCTGATAACTGGAGAGGATTCGCTGCCGGGTAAACGACAGGAAACCTCGGCAGGAATCCGCCGAGTTCGGATGAGCCATTCAATCTCACGGTGCGTGACTGAAGAGCCCTGCCACGAGCCACGCTCAGGCCCGGAGCCAGCGTCATCGTCCTCAACAAGAGCGCCGCTAAACGAACTAGACATGGGCGCGCCGGAGAGATCGCCGGAGGAAAAACTGACGGTGGAAGGGAGCTTAGAGCTACAAGGCCCCGTCGGAACTTAACGCGAAAACAATGGCGAAGAACGGAGGAACCGTCGCCTGAGCACGAAAGCGGAGCAGATCGATCTAGGGCAAAATCAGGGCAAGACGGTCAGAGAGGACTCACCGGCGGCGGAGCCACAGCCGCAGAGCGCGGGCGAGAAAGGCCGAACGACGCGGCAGAATCCTCGCCGGCGGAGGCTCTGACAAGCCATGAACAGGGGAGTGGGATCGTGGGTGTGGCAGTTACCCGTGTAGATCGTGGGAACAGCACGAACGCACGACGGTGAGTGGAGCCACACCGACGGCCACAGACGAAGAAAAGTTGTTACAATCCCAAGGGGAGCGGCACACGAGGCGTCGCGGCGGCGGCGCAGCTGGTACAGGGTTCACTGTAGCTTGTCAGTAAGCACTGTAGAAGGACCTAAAAACTAGAAGAGCAATGATGGGGTGACACGTAGGACGTGGCGTACGAGGGAAGGAACGAGGAAACCTCGGATGAGGCCATAGCTCGGAAACAAGACTGAAGAAAGTGATGAAGCTGATATAACCCGGCCAAAGCTATTGACAGGGCCACACCAGCTTCGGGGACTAATGTCGGGGGGTTAACCTCGGGTAGGTCAGAGACGGGGAAAGACAGAGGTACTGTCCCCATCTGGTTTCCGAGCTACGGCCTAAGTCGGCTGAATCATGGATATGTCGGCCGATGAACGGAGGCAAGAAGCCCACGTATAGGTATCAAGTGGTTACCCGGCCGAGTTAATGAGAGAATCGGCCGGGTTACCCAAATGATCTTCATGCAGGTGAGGAACGAGCCGAGTAACACAAGGTAAGGCCGAGTAATACGAAGCTTGCAGGAGAAGGAGAAGCCCAGGGTCAAACTATAGCTGCAGGCTAGAAGGAATCAGAACAGGGCCAAGCGCAAGAGACAAGGATGCACAGCGTCAGAGGGGCAGA
The DNA here is from genome assembly GCA_910589765.1 of Avena atlantica. Taxonomy (NCBI): domain Eukaryota; kingdom Viridiplantae; phylum Streptophyta; class Magnoliopsida; order Poales; family Poaceae; genus Avena; species Avena atlantica. The sequence continues at coordinate 31,572,843 of OU342733.1, forward strand.
AGGAGGTCACGGAGGTGACAGTCCTGGAGCCCGAGGCACGCAGGAGGGGGCCACTGGAACCTTGCCGTCATTAGAAGGGCGACAGGGAAAGGAGGCCGCCGAACTACTATTTTGGGACAAGCATATTCCACGAATATGCTTGCCCCGTCAGCCCTAAGGGCACCCAAGGCACCCCTTTATAAGGGGAGGTTTGGACCCTGAGGGGAGGATCGATTCGAGGAGCACCGTTAGGCTGGGGAGATTCACATTGTCCCCCTGTGTACAGCTCAAGGAGCACTTGTAACCCATCAAGAGAGAAATAAAGTTCATCACTTTGGCAGCTTGAGTGTAAAGACAGTTGCATCTTCCCTCCCTAGATCCCACTAGCATCCATTGGCCCCGTACTTTAGCCTACCCATGGCATCTGCCGTGCAACCACCACGACACTATCTACTTTGCATCTCTTAGCCTCAATGTTATGGATGTGTGTTTCATCCCTTTCGAGATTTAGAAGAAATAAACCATTCACAATAGGTGCATGACCATAAAAGATGTTACTCATATAAATAGAACAACCATTATTCTCCGATTTAAATGAATAACCGTCTTGCAATAAACAAGGTCCAGAAATAATGTTCATGCTCAATGCAGGCACATAATAACATTTATTGAGGTTTAAAACTAATCCCGAAGGTAAAACTAAGGAGAGCGTGCCGACGGCCATCACATCAACTCTTGATCCGTTGCCAACGCGCATCGTCACCTCATCCCTCACAAGCCGCCGTCTATTCCGTAGCTCCTGTTTCGAGTTACAAATATTAGCAACTGAACTAGTATCAAATACCCAGGCACTACAACTAGGGCTAGTAAGGAAAACATCAATAACATGTATATCAAATATACCTTTGATGGTGCCAGCCTTCTTGTCCGCTAAGTACTTCGGACAGTTGCACTTCCAGTGACCCTTGTCCTTGCAATAGAAGCACCTAGTGTCCGGCTTAGGGCCAGACCTGAGCTTCTTCTCAGCAGGGGCAACGCGCTTGCCGCTGCCTTTCTTGAAGGGCTTCTTTGCACCCTTACCTTTCTTGAAGGTGGGGGGCTTGTTGACCATCAACACATGATTATCCTTTTTGATGTCCACCTCCGCAGCCTTCAGCTTTGCGAAGAGCTCGGTGATCGTATCAGTGGAACCAATCTGATTGTGAGTCACTACAAAACTTTTGTAGCTGGGAGGGAGTGATTGCAGAACCCTATCAATCTTGAGCTCCTCTGGAATCTTGCAGTCCAGCTGCTCAAGGCGTTGAGTGTAGCCCGACATCTTAATGGCGTGCTCACTAACGGAACTCCCTTCCTCCATCTTGCAGTTAAAGAACTTCTCAGAGATCTCATATCTCTCAGAACGGGCCTGAGTCTGAAACATGGTTTTCAGCTCCTTGAGAATCTCAAAGGGCCCGGGATAGTCTTCAAAACGATTTTGAAGGTCTGATTCCATAGCAAACAACATGGTGCTCTTAATCACACCATAATCATCTTTGCGCGACTGATAGACAGCTTTCTCATCAGCCGGCGCAGTAGCAGCAGGGGCGTCACCTAACGCATTCTCAAGGACATAGTCCTTTTGACCGCCAGAGAGAATGATTCTCAGATTGCGGAACCAATTGGTGAAGTTAGACCCATTGTTTTTAAGCTTTTCCTTCTCAGCAAAAACGTTGAAGTTGAAGTTGGACTTAGCCATTTGATCTACAAAATTTGCAAGTACAAATTAGACTATGTTCATGATAACTAGTCCAACTTTTAATCAAATTACTAGATGAACTCCCACTAAATTCAACATCCCTCAAGTTGTTTAGTGAACACGATCCAAATTCACCATACCTAATCCGATCTTCACGAGAGGAGATGTGGTTTCAATGGTGGACAACGAAGTGTCGATCATATCATTCATATGACTCATGCTTAACCTTTCGGTTCATGTGTTTCGAGGCCATGTCTGTACATGCTAGGCTCGTCAAGTTAGACCCAAGTATTTCCGCGTGTGCAAAACTGGCTTGCACCCGTTGTATGTGAACATAGAGTCTATAGCACCTGATCATCACGTGATGCTTGGACACGACGAACTTTCGCAACGGTGCATATTTGGGGAGAACACAGTTTTTATCTTGATCTTTAAGTGAGGAATCATCTTATAATGCTACCGTCGCGATCTAAGCATAATAAGATACATAAAAGGATAAACATCACATGCATATAACTTTATGTGACATGGTATAGCCAATCTTCGCGCAATGATCTCCATCTTGTGCGTGCCGGCATGATCTCCATCACTCCACCATGATTGCCTCCACCACGAATAGCAACTACAACTATTGCTAACTACTTAGCGATAAAGTGAAACTATTACATGGCGTATAAGAAGTTGACACACAGGTCATACATAATTATAAAGACAACCATATGGCTCCTGCCGGTTGTGTACTCATCGACATGCAAGTCGTGAAACATTACAAAACATGATCATCGCATACATTATACACATCACATCTTAGGCCATACCATATCACATAAAACACTCCCTGCAAAAACAAGTTAGACGCCTCTACTTTGTTGTTGCATGTTTTACGTGGCTTATGGGAGTAGAATGCTAAGAACGATTCTTACCTACGGAAAGCCAAAACGGTGATATTATGGTTGCCAAACTCCGGTGTTAATCCCATGACAACTATAGTGAGAGAAACTGGCATCCACCAGCCGCATGTGTGGAACAAGCCACACGTCAAGTGCGGAGCCGGTCTCGCGAACGACGTCGCGTAAGGTTGGCCTGGACCGCTTCAATATCACTATCCCGCGTCATAAGAAGAACACAAACAAGAGGCTTGCAACAGAAAACATCAACGCCCGCAACAACCATGTTGCGTTCTACTCGTGAAACACATCTACGCATAGATCTAGCTCTGATACCACTGAAGGGTTTCGCGGCATAGTAAATCAAAATTTTCTACGGATGCGAACAGAGGGAAGCCAAGATCTAATCTAGGAGATGCAAACAACGAGAGAGATTGGATTAGATATTAATACCCTTGAAGATTCGCACAGCGGAACGTTCGTCGGAACATGGGTGATGTAGTCGTACTCGCTTCTCCTCCTCGCGATCCGATCCGATCTAGCACCACAAGTGGCGGTGCCTCCGTGAGATGCACACGTGCAGCACCTCGACGTCTCCTCCTTCCTCGGTCCAGCAAGTATGGTGGAGAGATGGATTGGATCAACAACGCGACGGCGCGGTTCAAGTGGTGGACAGTTTCTGCAGTAGGGTTTCGCCTACACGCAGTCGGGAGGGAGAGAGAGAGGAGGGCAGCAGGGCGACTAGGCTTGAGGGGAAGGTGTGGAGGGTGGTGCGCCCAAGCCTCTATATATAGAGGGGTGGGCGCCAGCCCTAACCCCTCCCCCAAGCCCAAAACCGGCGGCCAAGGAGGGAGGAGTGGGGGGCAAGGAACCCCCCCCCCCCTTCTAGAAGCTCCAACTAGGGTTTATCCCTAGTTTGGCCGGCTGGGCCCTATGGGGCCTTGTGCCCCTGGACCAATGCGGCCCGGGCACTCCCTCATAGGCACATGCCCCCTCCCAGAAGGTGGGGCCACGTTGGTCCCCTTCCGGAAGGTTCTAGAAGCTTCCGGTACAATACCGATTAACCCGGAACAATTCCGAACTCCAAAAACTTCACTGCCTTATATGAATCTTATTCTCCGGACCATTCCGGAACCTCTCGTGATGTCTCAGATCCCATCCGAGACTCCGAACAAAAACTCATAAACCAATTATCCAATCTATCCTAGCGTCCAGACACGTTAAGTGTGTGACCCTTCGGGTTCGAGAATATGCGGACATGATCTTCTATCAATAATCAACAGCGGGATTTGGAAACCCATATTGACTCCCACACATTCATCGATGATCATATCGGATGAACCACGATGCCAGGATTCAATCAATCCCATATATATATTCCCTTTGTCTCGCGATATTTTACTTGCCCGAGATTTGATCGTCGGTACCGTCATACCTAGTTCAATCTCGTTCACAGCAAGTACTTTACTCGTTCCGTAATCCGATATCACTTTGTGATTAACTCCTTAACCACATGCTTGCAAGCGGTGTTGATATCGATTACCGAGTGGGCCCGAAGTATATCTCTCCGACTTGGGAGGGACAAATCCCATCTCGATACATACAACCCAACAGATACTTTCCGATCACCTGAGAGATCACCCTCTCATAGGATGACGTTTGATGACCTCAAAGCTTTCTTCCGATACCAGGGAGTTGTATTATCTCATGGTCTAAGGAATACAATATTTGACATAAGAAAAGCTTCGCAAAGATGAACACGATGACACGATCTAATTGCTTCGCTTAGTTTGGGTCTGTCCATCATATCATTCTCCCAATGATATGATCTCATTATTAATCGACAACTCATGTCTATGGTTAGGAAACCTTAACCATCATTAATCAATGAGCTAGTCCATAGAGGCATACTAGGGACACGGTGTTGTTCACAAACCACACAAGTATTAAAGTTTCCGCTTAATACAATTCTAGCATGGAATATAAACATTATCATGAACAAGAATTATAATAATAACATCTTTATTATTGCCTCTAGGGCATAATTCCAACACTCCTAGCATGTCTGCAGGACACCAGGCGAAGATTTCCCAGCGCTCACGGAGGAATTCGACGAGCGCGCTTTCCTATGCGGGGCTGAGGTCATTGGCTATCAGCGCGGTCTTGGAGGCGTCTGTTGGGTGGACCTGCACCTTTTTCGTGTTGACTGTGGAGTCGAACGACATATCAGGTGAGTTTTGCCTGGCGACTAGGGGTTTCCCGTTGTCTGTCACCTCTCGGAGCCTCGTGAGATCCTCTTGCATGCCGAACGACTAGGAGATTCTATTGAAATCGCTATCGCAGTGGTCCAATCGGGTGAAGCTTCCCTGGACCGTGATGACGCCCCTTGGTCCCGGCATCTTGAGCAGCAGGTACGCGTAGTGCGGTACTGCTAGGAATCTGGCGAACACCACGCGCCCGAGGATGGCATGGTACTGTGATGGCCAATCCACCACTTCGAACTCCAGCATCTCACATCAGAAGTTTTCGGGCTTGCCGAAGATGACGTCGAGCCATATTTTTTCAAGGGGGTAAATACCCTTCCCTGGGACTATGCCATGGAACGTCGTGTCGGATTGTTCCAGGCTGCACAGCGGGATCCGCATCGCTGCGAGGGTGCTGGCGAATATCAGGTTGATGCCGCTGCCGCCGTCCATGAAGACGCGGCTCATTTCGAATCCTCCAATATGCGCCTTGAGCACTAGGGCAGCATGCCTAGGCGAGGGATCTGGCGGGGGTGATCCGAGCGATCGAATGTGATGCAGGACTCCGAACCACTGAGGTACTCAGGGATAGCAGGTGGAGCGGTCACAGCCATACTGAACTGTCGGGTGATCTTCTTTTGCGCCCTATTGGTAGGGCGTCCCTTCTGAATCATCAGGGACCCTTTTGGCGGCGGGTATCCGCCTGTGCCGTTGTTTGGTGCAGGTGTTGTTGCTGGATTCGACGGTCCCACCAGTGGTGGTGGAGGAGATCCGTGGGCGACGTCACCTGGTGCGGGCCCGAACCCATGGTTTATGATCTGGCGTTGCATTTGGGTGAAATCCTCGCTGAGTTTCTGGAACTCGCGGCAGTCCTTGAGCATGTGGCTGACCTTATTTTTGCCATCCTGCTTGTCGATGTAGAAGTGGAAGGTGCAGGGACCCGATAGCTTATCGTATGCCGAGGGTTCGTCGTCATGGCCGCGACGCTGCCATGTTTGTGTTGGGCGTCCTCCGTCACGGAAGTTGCCTCCGCGGTATCCTCTGCTGCTGCGGTTGCCCATTGTTGCGTCGGTCGGCGTAGCCAGCCGCAACCATGTCGACTCCGTCGTGGTCGTCGTAGACGCGTGATCTTTGCTTGTTGCGGCGTTCACGCCTGCGGCCATATTCGTCCTCATCATATGAATGCATTCGGTGGAGGGAATCCTCGCCATCTGCCCACCTGTTGGCGATGTCCGTGAGGTGGTCGAGCGTCTTGGGCTTGACGCGCCCAAGTTCTTCCTTAAAGTCCGGGCGCTTGACGCCATCCTTGAAGGCGTCGATTGTCCTTTCCTCGGAGATGTGTGCGGCCAAGTTCTTGATGTTGGCCAGCGCAAGGTGTACGAGCGAATGGATTCGCCCGTTCGCTGAGTGCAGGCCCGCAGTTCCTCGATTGAGGCTGGCCTCTTGCTGGTGCACTTGAAGTTTCGGATGAAACTGTACGCTAGCTCCTCCCAGCTTCGGATGGAGCCAGAGGACATGCTACTGAGCCAGATCCGAGCGGCACCTGTCAGCTGCAACTCAAGGCATTGCAGGGCGGTGTTCCTGTTACTGCCGTGCAGCTTGACGGACGAGAGATGGTCGCTGAGCGAGGCCTTCGGGTCTTGTGTTCCGTCGAACTTCGGAATGTCCGAAGGAAGCTTGAAATTTTTCGGCATACGTGTGCGCCGAACAGATCTGCTGAAGCATCGGGCTCCGCACAGTTCTCCGTTGTCATCCTCTTCGGATTCGGTTGAGCACGCGCATTTTGCGCGTGCCTTGTCGACCTTGCGCTGGGCGAATTCGTTTCGAGCGGCATAGTCGCTGCTGCGACGCCTTGGGATCTTGCGACGTCGAGGTAGAACGTGTTCGTCCTCGTCGGATGAGGGTGTGGGGCTGCGGTTGAATCTGACCGCAACCTTTTTCTTCGGCTCCGCGGGGGCCTCCTCGTGGAGCGCAGCTCCGACGAGTCCGAGTCCGGCTAGCGGGTACTTGTGCATGGCACTCTTCGGGTCCCCCACCGGAGGTGGATGGGACGCGAGGTACGTGGTGGCCTCCATGATCGCAGCCTGTGGCGTCTTTGGTATGGCATTGTCGTTGGCTTCCATCTCCATGAAGGACGAGTTGAGGGTTTTGGTGACCTCACGTCATGCGGCGGAGTCCATGTGCTCTGTGCGAGAGCGGTGCTTGTTGGCATGATTGCCGTGCGAGCTAGAGCCACCAATGGCGGAGAGCGCAGCACGCCGCGTGCTTGACTCCGAAGCTGCTTGCTTGCGTTTGTCGAGTTCCTCTTGCGTCTTCACCTGCCGGTTGTGCTCGCCGATGAGGAGCAGGTGGTATGCCATCAGCAGATCCCGTGAAGCATTCACAGGTAGGATCTTGTTTCCCGCCACGGCTTCGCGTGCCTGGCGCCATTCGTCCTCGTTGAGGTGGATCCTTCGGTAGGCGTCAGGGTCGCCTTCGTTGGGCTGGAGGTTAGGGTTTCCTCCATTTCCTCCGTTCATAGCCTGCGGGTTGGGCGGTGGATTGGGTGGTGGGTTGGGTGCGCTCGAGCCTGGTGGCACCTCCGATTCACCATGGATAACCGCGGCGCATTGGTAACGCCTGCGAATTGGATCGCTGCTGCCGCAGCTTTTGGATCCAGAACTGTAGGTTCCTTCGTCTGATGGAGGGCCGCACAGATCTGAGTTGCAGCTGCTGCTGTCATAGGACTCATCTGTCAGCGTCGACGTGTGTAGCACGCCGATGGGTGGGACCCACGAAGCGGGCCTGATGGATGGTGGCGGAGCCCGCTCTGGGAGGCGAAGGGTGCCAGTCTGCCCCACCTAGAAGCAGAAGCTCCCGGACAGAATCTCGAGCCCGTCGCCTACGGACTCGAAATCCTTCATGGTGGCTGGAGAGTGGGCGGTGAAGTCAAAAGCGCCGAAGAGGAGGTGGCTCTCCGTCGCTGATGAGTTGTAGATCACTTCGAATGGGACCATCACGATCGCACAATCAGCACCCCTAGTTCCCACAGACGACGCCAATTGACGAGGTTTAATCCCGTTAATGCCCATTGTTATGGACTTGGGTTTTGGAGAAGATGGGGATGCTGGAGATCGCGAGACGGTTAGCAAACAAGCAACGCGGGGACACGAAGTTTACCCAGGTTCAGGCCCCCAGAGGGAAAACCCTACTCATGCTTGTCTTCTCTTGATTACGGCGGAACCGAAAGTTACAGGGGTGCGCAGATGCAATCTGGTGTGGAGGTGTGTATGCGGTGAGAGGTGCCTTCCTCGCCATGCCCTCCTAGCCTTTATATAGATAGGCAGGTCCCGGGCATAGGTCGAGTCGGTTACAGATTAGGGTTCGCCCATTTGAAATTCTATCTACTGTAGTCTTGTTCTCCAAGCATCCGAAGGCGTCATGGGCTTGGGCCGCCCGAAATCTTCGTTGGCCGCATATCTTGCAGTGGGCCTTCCCTTGGAATGGACTAGGTATGCTGATGTTGTATACTCGTGTGGTATAACCATGTCAAAAGGTTTGCTCTTAGTTCAATTGATTGACGTTTCAATGCAGTTCTTTGATACTTCATGGCTAGTTACGTGTAGTGAATTGCTGAGTTGTGATCTAAATTTAAATAAAATCTAGCTTCTAATGGAGCAGAGCGGGACCCGTTGCCTGGAGGTGGAGCCCACTTTGCCTCGCCCCTGCTAGGTACTCCCTCTGTTCGGGATTATAGGTCCTACGCGCATATCTAGGTTGTTAATTTGACAAACAAAATATAACTTATATATCACAAAAGTTTCATTAGAAAATATAACCTCTAAAGTTTCTAATGGTATAATTTTTATATTATACTGTTTATATTTTGTTGTTCAAACTGATAACCTAGTTATCCGCATGGAACTTATAATCCCAAACGGAGACAGTACGTCTTGGGGTGCCCACACCTTTTCTGTTTTTTTAAAACAAAACAAAAGATTTGGCATTTTCATTAGTAGAGGAGATTTTTAGACAAATGCCTAGAACAAGTCCTACGTGTTTTTAGAAGGAGAGCCTATTCTACTGGTATTACATTACTCAAAAAAGACGCACGACAATGCTCCAAGTTTTTGCCTCGTCTTTGATCTTGTTGATACCAATGGTCATATGAGAGGAGTCATGTCTAAAGACCCTCGCGTTGCGACGACTTATACTTGGTGGGAGCTCATGTCCTCCAAATCGAAGCATTGAGAGAAGTAGAAACAAGCCCTTCAAACTACATTTTGTAAGCCCTTCAAAATGCATTTTGTAAACCGTGACAAAGTAGCTTTCTCTCCATGTTATGGGTAGTCTTAAATTTGTGTAAATCTCTGATGTTGTGTAAGCACTCTTTATATAATAAAATTTTGCTGGTTGACTCTCCTATGGTTTTTTCCGCTTCTTGTTGAAGAGATTTCCTATATTAAAAACATTATGTCTCCTAGTACGTTCGTTTGATTTGCCTCATTATGGTGACTGGCATGAGTGTGACATGCATGTTACAGCAGCCACGCCCTATGCTACACGAGATACGATCGTGCGTGTGAACGTGATCAATCAATCGATCGATCGAGCTAGTAGCCTACTAGTAGTATCAAATATTGGCCTTAATTATTAGCACACGGTCGTAGACGTAGCTCCCAACAGCCAGCTAACTCGAATTAAGCAAACCATAAACCGCTAACTAATCAAGTTGGCTAGACACACCAATAAATATATGGTTAGTGACAGTTAAGCACGGGCGTATGTACATTCGCGGTACAGCCTCTAGCTGCTACGTTGTCCTACGAGCTAGCAGTGCTTGGTACACTAGTACTGCTGCGGTATATATATGGTCGATGTACGTACACTGTAAGTACGCAGTAGCTAGGATACAAACGCGAATCGCTGTATGCACGGCACGTGGGGTGGCTGTACAAGAGATCGATGTGTAGCTGTACACATGTACTTTGCCGGCCAAATGAATGTGCTTAACGGCAACAACGGTATGTAACTGATGCTGGGTGTACGTGCACATACGGACGCCGGCCGTACACCACCAAGCATATATGGGTGAGCCGTACGGTACGTGCAGGGGCACGCACGTAACTGTAACCACGTAAACGGTAACAGGAGGCAGTTCATGTGTACGGACGGGTGGCATAGCTGAAAACATGCAGTGATACAGGTGGAAATTTTTACAGGTCACAGTGTCAGACTAGGGTTAGATAGAGGCTGTTGGCATAGCGGTCCGTTATCGATGACGTCACCATGTCGTCATGCAAGCATGCGCACGGGTGCCGCTTGTTGCTTTACACGGGGCTACCGAGCGAGCTAGCTAGATACTGCTAGTAGTACTACATTTTGTTTGTCCTTTATGATTTACCGCGGATCCGATTCGGGCCGTACGCAAAACGCACGCACCTAGACGTCGCCCCACAGGCACAGGCACAGGCACAGCCCACAGCTGACAGCTGCGACGACGGCGACGGCGACGGGCGGCGGAAAAGTCGAGACACCGAACCGGCTCGGCGCGTGCATGCATGCATGCACACGACGCGGCTTGTTGGGACCTCGAGCAAGCCCATGCACAGCCGCGTGAATCAGCGTGTGTTCGGTTGCAGGGAGTTGATAAGGATGGGATGGACCATGCATCCACATTGTGGATGGATGGGACGATCCACGTACGGGCGCGCTAGTCTACCCGTGTTGGGTCATGCGGGCTCGGCCGGCCCACCGCCGCTCCGGCGGCAGGCAAGGGCGCCGGCGGCGGCCGTTCCTACAACCTGCCGCTAGCTGCATGCGCGCGCTCGCCAGACGCGTCTGCGTCGGCCGTGTCAAATAATTGCGGCTGTCAAACCGTGGATATGATTCGGTCGTCGTGCCTGTCTGCGTGCGTTGTCCTTGTCGCTCGCGTCGGACTGTCGGCCGGCACGGCCTTGCGCGCTCGTGGACAACGTCGTAGGCCAACGGCTAACGTTTTTAACTGAATGAACACTTGGGGCTGCTGTGCTGTGGATGGTGTACCGTCGGGCTCTGCATTTTGGTTGGTGCCGCAAGACACGCACGGTTCATGGCTCGTGCTCTGCATGCCCTCCTGTTCGTTGCTAACTCGATGGATGAAAACACTCGGTTTAATCCAGTATGCGAGCCTCACAGATTGTGAGCAAGACTTGAGTAGATGCACAATTCTAACATCTAGGTTTACTAGTTGAATCCCTCGTGCGTTGCTACGGTCCCTATTTCTCTACAATCTGTCAATACAATCACACTATTTAAAAAATAGGCCGAATCAAAGATTAATAGGCCGATTAATCGCTACTATGGACCTGATTGTGTCGATTAGTTATAATCGTTTGTATTAATTGTTTAGTCCGATTAATAGGTCTGACACTCCGATTACTAGGTATATTCCCGATTAACCACTACACTTGGTCAAAAAGTTATAAAATTATCAACACATATCGCCCACCCATCCGGTAGCCCGCCCCAATGAAGTAGGTTTTACAAAGCTCCCGCTGGATCCCTGTCTCCAGGAGCTTGATTTCCTCAATCACCAACCAGTTCCTAATCGTTGTTGACCAGTTCCTCGTAGTTGCCGACCAGACCTCAGATACAAGAGCTCGAGCGCCATGAGAATCTCATCCGGGAGCTCAAGGCCGCCTTTAATTGGGTAGATGGTTGAGGTGCAAGAAGATTGATACGTGTTTTAGGTGCTAATTTTTATAAGCTGTACCGATTAATATCCGACCGATTAAATCAGTTAATCATCCGAATTCCGATTAGTCGCTACTCACAAGCCAACCGAGCAGTTAACGTTTACTAATTTTCTTACCATTGACAATACATATAAAAATTTATCGGACTAAATACAACCGCATGATATTTTATGAACCCATAAGATCCTACCTCGTTTGAAGTATATTTCAACAACCCATATAATTGACATTGTTTGAATATAAAATAAGACACTCGACTGATTTTTATCAACTAATGTCTACTCCTTGATGTTCCTTAGATATTGCCATACAATGTTAGGGATATTGTCTTTAGCTTCATTCTCATAATACTTGAGCAAGTGTACCAAAAACTTCTTCCGCAACTCGTTACCATTCTGCACAACAATATTTGTTACTAGTATGTATATTTCATTTGTGAACAAATAAATAAGTACAATGTAAAATACCCAGCGTACATATTGGATGAACCATTTTTTTGCCATTCCATGAGATCACGATGTAAAAAACAAAATAGCCGGAAGCATTCCTGTGTATGAATGTCATTATGTTGAATAGTAAAGAAAATGAGTAATCTATTTGAGTTTATGTTTAGAGATAGTCACCTATCTGAACTTTTTGGAATATCAACTGGTGATCTACGTGGCCACAGAAATATATCGGCATCCAAGCCGGGTTGTGCTAATGCTAGTGCATTTCTTAGGTAGCAATTCTTTGTAACTTCAATTGCAAATTGTGAGATCGAAGCAGTTTACCCTCATGCGATGGCAACACAGAAAGAGGATCCAAAATAGATACAGAAGAGGCATCCTTATCGATGGAGAACAAGTTAAAGTGCCCCGCAGAAGCATAAGGGAGCAAAACCTTCAAAGTAACAACCATCAGAAACACATATAACATAACAATGTTGGACAAGTGAATTATCTTTACCAATTTATGTGAAGAGATTTTGTAGTCTATCTCAGACCAACTATTGAATAAAGTTGCCAGTATGTGACTATTTGGCTTTACTCGCCACTTTGGACCCCGTATGAAATCGACCATCGCTGTCTGAGAAGTTGTTTTGTTTAGACATATAGTTATAACAATGAAAATACGAGATTGTAATAACCTACACAAAAACATATAGCCATGTAGTGCACATTGGTCCATCTGCAAGATCTCGTCGCATGCCACTATGCGTATGCCCAAGTTGAAACAGTCATTGTCCATAGCTCTCTCGTTCGTGAGTATATCCTAGATTTTCTTAAGACTCAAACCTATAGGATATGGTTTGGAGCTTCGCACCCATTCCAGCATGTGCTACAAATGTTAAGAATGACAAAATTATAGCAATGCATATTATCACAAGTATTCCTTTTAACATGTTTCTTACTCTAATAACTTGGTGCCTTGAATCGACATGATATGTGTGCAAAGCTTGTCAACTAACTTGTGTGGATCCGTGGGCATCACATGGACAGAAATTGGGCGTCTGTCTTTAACTCCATTAGGCAAGACAAGTCGCTCCAGACAATCCACTATCATATAATCAGAGTTAGACACGTTTTCTTCATTGCTAGGTTGATAGTATATTGGCTTTCATTTTATCTTATTCAATTCTGACTCTACCAATATAACAACTAATTTTTGATGAAATTCTTTCATATCTTCCTACAAAATAGTATTCAGAAACATTTCTTTGAAACAATTATTTAAGATGTAAGCGAGTACTAATGTTATCCTAAACAAAAATAATTACCTGAGTGACATGATCAGACAACATATCACATGTCCAATATTCCATATAATTAAGCATGAATAACCCGCACGATGCGCTACAAGATTACCGGGCACTGATTTAGTCTCTCATATAGACAAATCAACGTAAATAAACCAGTTGGACATGTATGAATACACAAGTTTTAAAAAATAATAATTTCAGATTCTAAGAAGTGTCCAACATACCCATAAGTTTGCGTTGGTTCTTGAAAATGTTCTACTACTGGCCATTTTGTGACATCGAGATCCTTCCACTTATCACCTATGTCAAAGTCCTTCATCTGGGATGCAATTTTCAGATGCTTCTCAAGTCCCTGTAACTTTTATACGAGAAAGAGGTATTAGATATTGAGGCAAACACAATGTTAAGATAAAATCAAATTTAGTAGATAGTTACTTACCATAAGAGTGAGATCACTCCAACTCATTCCAGCACCAAGCGAGTCCAATACTTGAATCACGTGTTTTTTCGCATTGATGACAGCTAAATACCAGTGGGTCTTACTAATGTTTATTGGAAGTAAGACCTGGAGTAAATATTGTATAAGACTAAGAAATACACATGTTTAAAACATATTGAATAAGACCCATAGGGGGTGAGTGAATTCTAACCATGTCATGTTATACATAAAGATACACATGTTTTAGGATGCGGTGACATTTTGATTGTTTCAGTACAGCAGAGGCAAATGTAGTGTCCAGATACACCTTTCCACCCGCTCTATCCCGCAGATGATCACATGCACTTATACAGTAAATATAAGCATTTACAACCTATAATTGGACACATAAAAATATATTTAAGTTTAAGACAATTGTAGACTTTAAATTGGTAAGTAGTGGTCTATGTGGTGTTGACTTACACCATCCGGCAAGAAACCATCGCCATGTGTAAGACACTGTAAGTCATCGTTTGATAAGAATGCATCACCAATGTCTACAAACTTCGGATTTTTTGGTGTGGACATGATTAATTTGACAACTTCTATATCTTCGGAAGTGCAGACATAATCGGGCATAACATGGTAGTGCACCAAAAAATAGTTAGGTAAGAAAATAATGGAGCACAAGCAAGAATATAATAACCGCAGCTGGAGTACGAACCTTGTGGGTTAACCATTTTGTCTGTTTTTTTTGGTTTCTTATGTTTTTAATTGGTTATCCACCTCTGATCCTCCTTTAGTGGTGTAAGATCCGACAAATTTTTGGTTTGTTCCAACATCTCCTCGGGGCATATGTCCATGGGTACTTTCATAACATCAATATAATCCATATGTTTCCTGCTAGCGATTTGCAAGTGAAACAATATTTATTGAAATAAAATTCAAATATGGGTATATTCTACATGCATAGAGAAAACATGTATTCGTATGTAACGTCATTTGGTGGTGTAGAGTCGGTAGGGGCATTCAGAGCATCGATAGAATTCATGTGGGTTCCCATGATCTAAAACAGTGAGACATAATATAATTGCATTAAAATTAGTACATGGTAACGTGCGACATGCCTAGTAACTAAAAAGAAACCAATTACATGTGCACACATCCATTGATTGTGTAGAACTCAATGAATGGTCTATCTGTCCCAACATCATGGCATTGGGGCCTTTATCTGTTGATTTATGTGGATCATCAACAGAATCCATCATGTTTCCGCTTGTAATTTGCAAAAGTGAAACATAAGTGTGAGACTATGTTATTGCATGTCACAACATGGAGTGGGTCTCATCAGTGTCTTTTTATGTGACTGAATGACATGCTAAACAGCTTCATTGAATTTGTGGAAAAGATGTAAGTTTGTTACAGTATAGATACATCAAGTTTTGGATGTGAAAGCAGTATGAACTGATGATGGGCGTGTTGTCAACGCCTCGTTGGGAAACCCCAAGAGCAAGGTGTGATGAGCACAGCAACAAGTTTTCCCTCAGTAAGAAACCAAGGTTATCGAACCAGTAGGAGGAAGAAAACGACTCAAAGGTGTTGCTAACAACTTGGATACCTGCACAACACAAAGTCAAGACTTTGCTCCAACGAACAGTGAGGTTGTCAATCTCACCGGTTTGCTGCAACAAAGGATTAACTGTATGGTGTGGAAGGTAATGATGGTTTGCAACAAGTAACAGTGGAAGATGTATCATTGATAAAGATTGGACCGGGGTCCATAGTTCACTATAGGTGTTCTCCTTAGATAAACAAACATGTCATGCTGGGTAAACAAATTACAGCAGGGCAATTGACAGGATTGAGCAAGACATAATAATGCAATACTAAACATTCATGATCCAATGAGATTCGATTGGACAATACAACAAGATACATAAACCGCCATCCAACTGCATCTATGACTAGAAATCCACCTTCGGGTTATCATCCGAACCCCCTCCAGTATTAAGTTGCAAGCAAAAGATAACTACTTTAAGCAAAGTGTGTAAGGTAAACAATCCACTTGTTCAATGAACAACAGACCATTGTTTTATCCCTAGTGGCAATAGCACATATACAACCTTAGAGATTTCTGTCACTTTCCTTAGATTAAATAGAGGCATGAACCCACTATCGAGCATAAATACCCCCTCTTGGAGTCACTAGCATCTACTTGGCCAAGATAGCTACTAGAAACAGAGAGCATGCAAGATCACAAACAACACAAACATGATAGAATCAATAATAAAAAACCATTAATCAATCTGACATAGTAATCTCAATATCCATCAGATCTCCGCAAACACAACATGCATGATTACAAATAGATGAGATCTATATCATGAACGGAGCTCACAAGATCTAAACATTATAGCACAAAGGTCCATAGTTCACTAGAGGTGCTCTCCTTAGATAAACAACATGGCATGAAGGGTAAACAAATTACAGCAGGGCAATTGACAGAAACTGAGCAAGGCATAACAATGCAATTACTAGTCAGAAATATCCTATGAGGTTGATTGGGCAATACAACAAGATACATAGACCGCCATCCAACTACATCTATGACTAGAAGTCCACCTTTAGGTTATCATCCGAACCCCCTCCAGTATTAAGTTGCAAGCAACAGACAACTGCTTTAAGCAAAGTGTGTAAGGTAAACAGTCCACATGTTCCATGAACAAGAGACCGTTGTTTTCTCCCTAGTAGCAACAACACATCTACAACCGAAGAGATTATTTTCACTTCCCTTGGAAACTAGAGGCATGAGCCCACTATCGAGCATAAATACCCCCTCTTGGAGTCACTAGATACTACTTGGCCAAGATAGCTACTAACAACAGACAACATTCAAGATCACAAACAATACAGACATGATAGAATCATAAAGATGAAACCATTAATCAAATCAACATAATAATATCAATATCTATCGGATCCCCGCAAACACAACATGCATGATTACAAATAGATTAGATCTTGATCATGAACGGAGCTCACAAGATCTATACATGAAAGCACAAAGAAGGAGATACAACCATCTAGCTACTATATGGACCTGTAGTCCAAGATGGAACTACTCACGCTTCATACTGGAGGCTGGCATGATGAAGAAGAAGGCCTCCGGGATGATCTCCCCTCCGGCAGGGTGTGTGGCCCCCTGGTGACGATGGTGGCAGCGGCTATAGAAAGTTTCATGGAATATTGATCGGGTACTTAGGGTTTAGGCACCGGGGGGTCTTTATAGGCGAAGAGGCAAGGCAGGGGCGGCATAGGCGGTCACACACCCCAGGCGCGGCTAACCCTAGCCCACACCGCCAGGGTGTGTGGCCCCCTGGTGACTCTCCTCTGTCTCGTATTCCGGCTTCGTGTTCCCCACGGTAAAATATTGACTTTGGCTTTTGTCCCGTCCAATTCCGAGAATATTGATTTTCTGCCTTTCTGGAACCAAAAACAAAAGAAAACATGCAACTGGCACTGTGGCATCTTGTTAATAGGTTAGTACCAGAAAACATGTAAAAACACCTCAAAGTGTAGACAAAGCAAAGCAAAGTAGATACTAAACAAGCATGGAACATCAACAATTATAGACACGTTTCTGACATATCATGAACTCCCTTAAAAAAGAAGGCAACATCTATCGATGGTTCTACAAGCAATATATTTTATGGGAACATACATCATCATTGTTTCATAGAACATAGTAGACTACTAAAGAGCTACAACTTGGTTTTGCAACACGCTGAAAGAGTCTTTGTAGAAACTACTGCAGAGCTATGACTCGGTTTTGCAACTTCTTTTTTAAATGATGTATCTAATGTAAATACAGTCTAACATCGAAGCAGTAGCAGGTTCAAAACAATATTTATTTGCCTTGACATGTTTATTTACAAACGAAACAGAGAGAAAGACATCGGCTTCTTTCTTAAGTTCACACCCAACCATTAATGTCTATGGCTATTGGAGAAGATTGTTTTTTCGGGAGTATAAAAGCATGATGCTACAACATTTGCGCATACGTCCGCTTACTTGTAACGTTAATAGGTGCTATCTACATAAAAAATATATTAAAGGTTTTATATGGTTGCACACTTCCATGGAGAACATTCCCATCCCAAGAAATGCATGAAAATTGGAAACCACCTTAGTACACAAAATGTGTATAACAACCAAAAATATTTATCTAAGAAGTTTAGAAATGGTGTGAGAGGAAAATCTACAATAATGGTAGGTATAGATCATATGTCATCTAAGAAGCAGTTCAGAAATGGTGTGGAGGCAAATCTACAATAATGGTTAGGCAGAGAACATATGTAGGACCAAGATTAACACTAAAGAATGACCAGAAAAAAACCACAAAACTATATATGGAAAAGATTATGCAAGAATTGTAGGTATAGAGCATATTGTTAACATGTGTGCAGACTTGTAGCTCTATGTTGGTAATAAGCTTGGCCAACTTTATTTTCCTGGTTAGGATTTAAAAATGTTGTCCAAGTTCAAAGATCACCTGAAAAAAAGAGGCTTATTGTTTCACTGAAGGCTGATAAATATTAGACTAAAATTTCATGGACTAATAAAAGAACAATATGCATCGATAGTGCAACATAGAAGAGAAGATCCTTGTGCAATATCATGAGAGACTTCTCGTGGACTACAATATAGGGATGTCTATACTAAGATTTGTCACAACACATGGGAAGCATGAATTTTATGAACAAATACAACAAGGCAAGCTACCTATGTACCTCTGTAAGATCAGTAGTTGAGGTACGAAGATCACGGATTACATCACCTGTTCGAAGCACCTAGAAAGAACAGGGTGATAAGAAACATAAAAAATAGTGAGTATCTAGAGAGGAAGTGTTGCCTTGTGGAACTCAACTTGCACAAAAATTATCATTGCAGTTTGTTCAGAAACGCACAAAAAATATCATTTCTGACTTGTCTCATGCTCCAACTTCAAAGGCAAAAGTTGATAGGCCTCTAAACATATACTCCCTCCGTCCCGGTTTAAAGGACACAATTTTTCAATTCTCTGGGCCATGGATGTCCTCTAATTGGTCCATTTAATAGTGTGGAGTAGAACATGCATGAGAAGAAAAAGAGCCACTAGAGCATTCACATTTGTTCACACATGTGCATGCAAGCAATCTGTTATTTTCACATGGGATTAATTACAGATATTAAATGCTTTTATGTCTAAATATTTTGGGATTGCATGGTTTGCAAATTGTGTCCTTTAAACCGGGACGGGGGAGTAGGTAATATAGCACATTGAATTCCTTAATGGTTGAAATGAATAAAGCATGTCCTTATATAGGCTAAGCAACTTGCATCAGCGTGTTACTTTTGTTTCTGATGCGTATTTGTGCTCTTCACATAACAAACCTCATAAATATATCTAAAATCTCTTCAGTATATTTGTCCCGTTCAACTATGTTTTGGATGATTATGACAGACATATGGTCTTACGTATCAGCAGACAACTTTAGGGAGGTAGAATTGTAAAATATATACTATCATCAAAGGATTAGTTTCAATACAATGAGAAATGACCTGGGCTAATTGACTTGCTGCCCATTGATTAGGTTAAAACCTGATCAATAGGAACTCTCATGCGGGAACTAAGCAAAAGTGTTGCAGGCTTGCAACTTCACACACAATTGATACATATCAAAATGAGCATAATCAGCCTAGGTGCATAATATTCTACATGAAACTAACGTTGCAAAGCAAAGCATGAAATAATTAATCATCTCGACTTCCATTGGCAACTCAGGTTTCTTAAAAACCATTGTACTATAGCATAATTGGTTATGCAAAAAATCAATGGAGTGGAAGATATTGGAGCGTGTCCAAATTAGGTGATAGCACTTTCACAAGTACGAACAATAGGGATCACCATATAATATTAGATCATATGCTACATGTGTGGGATCGCACTTGTCAGCCAAAATTACACTAAGGCACTCAAAAAATAGCACAAACAGAATTATCTGTATGAAATGATGATGCAGCAAGATGATGTGACATAATACAAAATAATGTCCTAGAAGATTAACTAACAAAAGAGCACAAAATATCTTACTTAGCATCTAGGTATTATGACTGGATGAGTACACATAAGTGCAACTGTGAAATTATGGGTGTTTTTTCTTGAATATGGACAGAACAAAAAGATTACTTTCAGTTTTGAATTCATAAATTTCTAGTTACATTTCACAGTCAACCGCCCAATTATAAATATGAAGTAGATGAATCATGTTCCCGTTACGGCAGCGGGAAATTAAGCAGCACATGATCCATAGATAGTGAGATAATCCTAAATGGCCCTATCTCAGTTTCTGTACAACCGAGTCAGCTATATGAACTCACTATATACCATGGAATTCTTGGGCACATATATCAATCAGAAAGAATGACGACTATATTCTGGTGATGTGCATCAGCGACAAGATAGTGAATGATCTTAGCATCAGGGGGAAAAAGATGAGAAATAAAAGGTACAACATATGGTAACCAACTTCAGGATGAGATCGTGTCATGAAAAAACGTGCCTTCTCGCCCCCATTTCATTCACCTGAAGGTTTGGTAACTTAGACCTGGTAAACTGCTTCGTCGATCTGCACGAAAAACATCATTGTAGGCTTCTGAGGTCTCAAAACTTTAGGAAGCTGAGCGATGTCGATGACACAATTTGGTGTTTCCTGCTTACCTTTGTGGACGAAACGGTTTGTTGAACTTTTGAAGTGGTCGTGCTTCTAGTACCAAGGTCCTCCTTAGTTGCTTTAGTGACTTCTCTTACTTAATCTTGACATGCAGATTACACACGCAGTGGTTAATTGCTAGAACAGAGAAAAGGCGAAAAACGTGTGCTTGCGCTTGCACTACTTAAACATCTAAGGAACAAGGATGTGCATTACTACCTTCTGGGCAAATTTGAACTCCTATAGAAACTGTCTTGGAGCACAGGAACGAACAGGAAATTCTACGCAAGTTTGTTCTCCTCTAGCCACTGTATTGGAGCACAGGAACGGTGAGGAGATAGCACGTGATGGCCGGGGGACGAGAGTCGGGCGGAGCATCGGCGCAGCGGTAAGGAGCGTCGGCGGGCTCCTGTTCCCAGACTGGAGGGAGGAGAATATGAGGAAAGGGCGTGCATCAGTAGGAGAATAGGTGCGCTCGTACCTTTTTTATCGGGAGAGGAGGCTGAAGGGAATATGCCCTGAGAGGCAATAATAAAGTGTTTATTATGTATATCCCAAGTATATAATATATGTTTATTTTGCATGCTATAATTGTATTAATACTGAAACGTTAATACATGTGTGTTTAATAAACAAACTGAAAGTTCCTAGTTATGCCTCTCTCATAAACTAGCTCGTTGATTAACAAGATGATCAAGGTTTCCTGACCATGGACATTGGATGTTGTTAATAACGAGATCACAACATTAGTGTAATGGTGTGGTGAACATTCATCTGAAGTATAGCATTACAATAAAAGTCATTGAGTTTATATTTCTATAATTACTTACGAAGTGATCCTAATCCTTAGACCATGAGATCATGGCAATCACTAACACCGGAAGAGTTTCTTGATAACATCAAACTTCATTACCGTAACTAGGTGATTATAAAGATGGGTTAAGAACTAATAAAGTGTTATGTTGAGGCCCATGGATCGAGAGTGGAATTTGTTCATCCCGATGACGGATAGATATACTTTGGGCCCTCCCGGTGATATCACATTGGTTAGCTTGCAAGAAAGTGATTTGATCACTAGAATGTTAAATCACGGGAACGAGAAAAGAGTGCATGTCAGTAAAAAGATCAAACTAGGTATGGAGATACCGATGATCGAATCTCGGACATGTAATATATCGTGAAACAAAGGGATTAAGATGATAGCG
The DNA here is from genome assembly GCA_910589765.1 of Avena atlantica. Taxonomy (NCBI): domain Eukaryota; kingdom Viridiplantae; phylum Streptophyta; class Magnoliopsida; order Poales; family Poaceae; genus Avena; species Avena atlantica. The sequence continues at coordinate 31,594,519 of OU342733.1, forward strand.
TAAAAGGTTCCGACGATCACAAGAAAGTCATCGTTGAATGTGTGGGAGTCAGTATGGGTCTCCAGATCCCGCTTATGATTATTGATCGGAGAGGGGTATCGATCATGTCCGCATTATTCACGAACCATAGGGTGGCACACTTAAGAGACAACGACATCAAAATGGAGCAAAAGTTTCATGCCGGAAAGAATAACAAGCGCAGGAATTTATTTCATTAGATACCGAAACAGGTTTTCGGGTAAAATTGCAGAAAGTGTTTTTGCATGTGAAATGAAATACTAGCAAGGGGTTATATATGAAATTTTGTCATTAAAGTAATTGACAAAATTCTGAATAAATAAAAGGAGTTTTATTTAATGAGAGTTTGCATTAAATTTGGTGGAAATTTAATGGGAATTTGAATGGGATTTTGAGTGGAGGGAATTGAAAGGATTTTTGTGAGTGGAGTGTCCACCCACATGAATGAGGGGAGGGCAAGGGGGCATCCCCCATGCGCCGGACACCCCCTTGGGGTTCCCTCCTTCTACTATAAAAGGCACCCCCCTCCTCACTTCTCACTCACACCTCCTCGTGAAGGATCTCTCTCCCCTTCTAGTATTTATCCCCCATGGTCTCGGACTAGCGACATACATGTTCCCGGTGGCTATTCGGCAAGAAAGAGTTGTGCTTCCGCTGCATCGCTTGAGCGAGGAGGCGGAGGTTTCTTGGTGCCTCAGACGTGTGTGCGAGCACGAATGCGCCGCTAAGTTGCGGTGCTAAGGACTTCCTCTTGATCTTGAGATCGGCAAGAGATCGTCTACGTCAACCACGAGTTTAACTCGTTAAGATTTGTCGATCTTCAAGGGTATGTTCTCTACAGATATACATCCGCCCGTTGTTTGTATCTAGTAGATAGATCTTGGTACATAGTTGTTCCCATCGTAAGAATTTTTTTGTTTTCTATGTTGTGAACCCTACAGTGGTATCAGAGCCGGATCTATGCATAGATGCTTTACACGGGTAGTACACATATGAGTATGTGGGTGATGATGATCAAGTTATTGCTTCTTAGTTTTATTTTGGATATTGGTGGCATAGTGGGATGAAGCAGTCCGGACAAACTTTACATGTCCTCGCACATGAGACCTGTTCCACGCTTGACATGCAACTAGTTTGCATAAGTGGCTAGCCGGTGTTTGTCTCTCCTACTATAGTCAATATCTAATTTCCAACGAGTTGTCAACAATTTGGTTATCCTCGTTGTGGTTCATGTTCGTAGGTAAGAACGGTTCTATCTTCGAAAGCCCTAAGCCACGTAAAACTTGCAATCGATAAATTAGAGGCGTCTAGTTTAGATTGTTGCTAGGCTAGTGTTATGATATGGTGATGTTGTAAGTAGAAGTATGATATCATACTCTTACAACACACATAACGTGTAAGTTCCATAGACCTTGGCCTTACACATAGAGGTATGATAGTGATCATACCACGCTGCACATGATAGTGATCATATGCGGGAATCATATCATTTCACTTATAAACATGTGATGTTTGATAGCATATTATATAGCTTGTTTGGCGATTTATTAGCATAATAAGATGATCCCTCATTTAAATATCAAGATAAGAATGTGTTATTTCTTTAGTATGCACCGATTATGTTTTTGTCGCTCCAAGACATCACGTGATGATCGGGTGTTCTTGGATCCACGGCCATATTTCGGGTGTAAGATAGTTACACACGCGAATACTAAGGCTCTTACTTGGCGAGCCTAGCATGTACAGACATGGCCTCGGAACATGTACCGAAAGGTTAAGTATGAGTCATATAGTAGATATGATGCCCATTTGATGCTCGCCTTTGAAGCTACACCGACTCACGTGATGACCGGACTTGGTGTAGTGGATTTGGTTCATGTAATCACCAAAAAGGCACGAGGGATGTCATTTTTAAGTGGGAGTTCATTCTTAATGTGGATTAGTTGAACTCAATCAATCATAAACTTCGTCTAAACTTTACAAATTCTATTGTAGATGGCACCACCTGCTTTTAATTTCAATGTGTTTATGGAGAAAGAGAAACTTGCAACGAATGGTAGCAACTTTACCGAATGGGCCATGAATTTGAGGATTCTCCTCTCTGCTGCACAAAAGCAATATGTGCTAGAAGCGCCGCTAGGCCCCCCACCGTTTGATGATGCCCCTGACGAGGAGAAGAATGTCTATCAGACTCGCCAGGAGGACCACAACTTAGTTCATTGCGGAATATTGTATGGTCTAGAGCCAGAACTTCGGAAGCGTTTCGAAAATGGCAGTGCATTTGATACAATGGGTGAGTTGAAAATGATTTTCGACACACATGCCGCTGTAGAGAGCTACAATGCTTCAGAAAAGTTCTTTAGCTGCATGATGGAAGAGCACAGCTCCGTAAGTGAGCATGTACTCAAGATGTCAGGTTACACCGATAAGCTTGTGTCCTTGGTAATATCGATTCACATTGACTTAGGCATCCATCGTGTTATGCAATATCTGCCATCTAGCTATAAGAGCTTCGTGATGAACTATAATATGCAAGGCATGAAGAAGTCTCTCCCCGAGCTTCTGTCAATGCTTAAAACTGCAGAAGTGGAGATCAAGAAGGAACATCAAGTGTTAATGATCAATAAGAACACTGGTTTCAAGAAAGACAAGAAGGGTAAACGGAAGGTAAGTAAGGGCGGAAATCCGGTTGCCGTGCTTGAAAAGAAACCCCGAGTTGGCCCTAAGTCTGATACCGAGTGCTATTATTGTAAGGGGACTGGCCACTGGAAGCGCAACTGTCCCAAGTATTTGGCAGTCAAGAAGGCCAGCAAGGAAAACAAAAGTATATATGATATACATGTTATTGATGTTTACTTGACTAGTGCTCGTAGTAGCACCTGGGTATTTGATACCGGTTCAGTTGCTAATATTTGTAACTCGAATCAGGGGTTGCAGAACAAGCGACCGCTAGCAAGGGGTGAGGTCAAGATGCGTGTCGGCAATGTATCAAGTGTTGATGTGATCGCCGTCGGAACGCTGCCTCTCCACTTACCGTCGGGATTAGTAATAAACTTGAATAATTGTTATCTGGTGCCTGCACTGATCATGAACATTGTATCTGGATCATGTTTGATGCGAAGTGGTTATTCATTTAAATCCGAGAACAATGTTTGTTCTATTTACATGAATGAAATCTTTTATGGTCATGCACCGATGATGAATGGTTTATTTCTGTTGGATCTCGATAATAGTGTTACACATATTCATAATTTTGATGCTAAAAGGATTAAAACTTAATGATGATATATCCGCATATATGTGGCACTGCCGTCTAGGTCATATTGGCGTTAAACGCATGAAGAAGCTCCATTCGGATGGACTTTTGGAATCACTTGATTTTGAATCATTTGATACATGTGAGCCATGCCTTATGGGCAAGATGACTAGAACGTCGTTTTTCGGTTCAATGGAACGGGCGACAGATTTATTGGAAATTATACATTCTAATGTATGTGGTCCAATGACTGTGTCGGCGCGAGGTGGATATCGTTATTTTGTTACTTTCACGAATGATTTGAGTAGATACGGTTATATCTACTTGATGAAACACAAGTCTGAAACCTTTGAAAAGTTCAAGGAATTTCAGAGTGAAGTGGAAATTCATCGTAATAGAAAGATCAAATTTCTACGGTCCGACCGTGAAGGAGAGTATCTAAGTTACGAGTTTAGCACTCATATGAAAGAGTGTGGAATTGTTTCACAACTCACACATGTCGGAACACCACAGCGAAATGGTGTGTCAGAACGTCGTAATTGTACTTTATTGGATATGGTTCGATCTATGATGTCTCTAACGGACTTTCTGTTGTCATTTTGGGGTTATGCACTAGAAACTGCTGCATTCACTTTAAATTGGGCACCATATAAATCCGTTGAAAAGACACCGTATGAATTGTGGTTTGGAAACAAACCTAAGCTGTCATTTCTTAAAGTTTGGGGATGCGATGTTTATGTGAAGAAACTTCAACCGGATAAACTCAAACCCAAAGCGGAAAATGCGTCTTCATAGGATACCCTAAGGAAACTCTTGGGTATTCCTTCTATCACCGATCCGAGGGCAAGGTTTTTGTTGCCAAAAATGGATCCTTTCTAGAGAAAGAGTTTCTCGCGAAAGGTGTGAGTAGTCGGAAGGTATAACTCGAAGAGGTTATTGAACCTTCTCTTCAAAGTAGGGCAAATAGCGCAGGGCCGGAAGTCGTACCGGAGTTGGCTTCACCAGTTGAAGAGGGAACTAATGATAATGATCATGAAACTCCAAAAGAGAGTACTACCGAACCTCGCAGGTCTAGCAGGACACGTGCAGATCCCGAGCTGTACGGAAACCCTGTTATGAATTTCATGGTTGATGAAATTGAAGACCCTGCGATGTATGAAGAAGCGATGATGATCCTGGATTCCAACAAATGGTTATAAGCCATGAAATCCGAGATGGAATCCATGTATGAGATGTATGGAAAAAGTCCATAACAAATCCGAGATGTATGGTTAGATGTTGGGAGATTTATTCCCCCACATCGAAATCCCTGACGATTGCACCCTAAACTATGAAATCCCGGTCCAAATCGAACCTTGAGAAGGATAGCCAAATAGGGATTGATGACGTGGCTGAGGGAGACTGGGATCGCTGGTTGTGCGAGGTGCACCAGCGAACAAAAGGCTGGGCCAGCCCAACGAGGCCCAAAAATCCACCTCATCCTCTCCGCCTCCCCTGGAGCTCCACCTTCTCTGGTGACGACAATGGCGACCGGTAGTTGATCGGCGGGGATGCAATGATCCACACATTGCAATGACATGGTGTAGAAGAAGGTAATATTTTGCACTACCTACGCCTCAGTTCTCCGTAGTTTACCATCTATCTGGGATACTAGGGTTAGGGTTCCTGTTGGGTCGATTTGGGCACTGTAAAGGATGATTTTTTGTGTGATTTTAGTAATGATTATGTTCTAGATTGGAATGTTGGCTTATACTTGTGCATTTTTTTGGTTTTTTCTTAGTTCAAACATGGACCCGACCGAGATTCTAAATGTTTGTTTTCACTATGGAGGGGAGTTCATCCAAATTGGTAACAATTTAAATTATGTTGGCGGAGATGATGCCCTGTCAGAGATAGAGAGGGACAAACTCTCTCTCTCCAGGAATTGTAAGGTTTTTCCAAAGACCATTTACCGCTGAAGGCATCGATGAAGTTCTATTTCCTTCTTCCTAGGAAAGAACTAGTTGATGGATTAGTGTTTCTGAATGATGACAGTTGGTATTGGAAGATGGTAGATTACACTTGTATTGGTGGGGTTGCTGATGTTTACATCAAGTACCATGGTGAGGAAGACACTGATGTGAGGAGTGGAGGTAGTGATTTTGAGAATGAAGTGTAACACCCTCAGAATCGGACCTATGCAAGTTTTAGCGAAACTCGCCAAACCCGCATAGAAACGATTCAAAGGTGCCCACCAGGCACTTTCGTGCGGGTGGAAAACGAAGTAATAACATTACACAACAGTCCTCGATGGGACCCACAGAACAGATATATATAACAGCGACTCCATGAGTCAAAAATGCAGATATAATATACAAAGATCCAAATCACCTTGAAAATGATACAGCGTCCGACTACGGACAAGATGCAAATGGGGCTAAGAGCCCTGAAGAATAACCAATGGCGTCCATAACCCTGCCCAGGCCAAGCCGGAAGGGTAACCCTGCTAACGACGTCGATCTCTAAACCTTCTTAAACAAAAGGGGTGCCGACAAAGGGCAAAGGAAAAAGAGGAGCGTCAGTACTGAGGCCAGTACACAGCGAGGATAGAATTCGGCGGTCCTCGCCTACATAGGTATGGTGGACTAAAGCGGCAGCGGCAGCGTGCACTAAACAACCTATAGAGACTCGATCCAACTGGCGGCAATCAGAGAGGGGTAAGAAGGACCTATTCGGAACCAACCTGATACTACCATCAAACAAACCCATCCTGGCGTTTCCCCCCTCGAGACCAAACGAGGAAGTCAACCGAGGAACTCACACAGTTGGCAGTTTTATTTATTCAGTTATCGTTGCAGCAATTACTAGTCAGGTATAGGTAATCATCCTGACAAAATAAGCAGTGGGCACTTTTAGTTAACCATTCTGTGATAGTTGCAACACTTACTAGTCAGAAACAAATAGCATGAGATAACCCAAAACCCAGCAGTTGTTGGTACTTTTATTCAGCCATTCCGTTGTAGTTGCCATACTTACTAGTCAGGTACAAAGGTCGCAAGCGACAATCCAAACAAGCAATTGTGGGCAGTATTATTTAGCCATTCCATTATAGTGAAACTGATTACTAGTCATTATAAAGTCAAATTTATAGCAATAAACTTTAGTTATGCTTGTCTATGGTCAAGATACTGTTCTCCAAGTCGTCCATAACCGCGGACACGGCTTTCAGAAAGTTTTAACCCGGCCGGGGTGCACAAATAGCAACACACACACGATCAACCTCGGAAAAACCAAATCAAAACCCAACGAGGTCTTCACGACAGAGCAATCACAAGATTCAGAAATATTTCAGGGGGCCACCCCATTGAATAGAACCGCAACGAAGTAAGCAAGCTCCAAGACGGACTCAAGGTTTGCGACAATGGCTGTAAACGACTGGGAACCCGAAAGTGTGGCTGGGCTTGTCGATACCGCGAAAACACTCCGCTTACCTAAACAGTACAGTGTGCTCCTCGCACAATTTAAATAAAGCAGAAGCATGGCATAAGTACAGGATCGTAAATAAAACCTCAAACTAGTTTGTGGCCCCAAGAAATAAGACGGAATCAAGCTCTGGCTAAGGGGGGCCCATAATTCCCCATATGTGGATAGCGCGATAAATCAAGGAACAGGTATCAAGCACTCGGGGTCCTATGGGACACAAGTGGGCGTTCGGAAACCAAATATTTTCTATCACCCACCGATGCCTCTACTTACTTCAATTTTAGTTGTTAAACAGGAATTAAAGTGAATAATAAGTAAAACTATGATCATCTCCAACATCAACATGCGGCAATACATCAACAACTGTGGCACTGGACGACACGCAACAGCACTTGAGCAAGCGACTACGACGCGCACGTCCAACTATCTACCAAACAACATGTAATAGGATGTGTCCAAGGCAATATAGGGCTGCTCGGTATATCACAGGTACGGCCACTAAAGCATCGCAACACAGATAGAAATAGATCAACAGGAGGGAATAAATACTATAAAAGTAAGATAGGTAGAAAGGGGGAGATGCTCGCCTGAAACATCGTCGAAGGGTTCATCCGAAGATCGGGGCGAAGCTCACATCAACTCAACGTCCTTATCCGCGAAGAAGCAAAACGCTAGAAGAAACACCGGATGCACTATTTAATACAACGGCAGAAGATCGGCATGATGCATGTATGATGCATGACATGGCAAAGGTGCGATGCAATTAGGTCATATTAAGTGGAACCGGGGTCCCGACAATTAGTTAGATGGTTCAAGTTGTTTAGCTACCCCACAAATTAAATGTTGTTTTAGCATGGTAAAGATAGCACCGGTTCGCTACATCAATTTAAATGAGGCCAATATGAGACTAGATTTGCCCGCATATGGGCCCCTTATTTAATTATAAGGTGAATCGGCATAAGGCCCCCAAACCAATGATATGATGCGAGCATGACAATTTAAGATGCAACAGTTGTATTATATCATAAAATAGGGTTTCGGAAAAGGGTTCACACATTAGGGGTTCGGCAGATCTTGGGGTTCCGGGGTTCGGGGTTGGTCTCAGGGTCCAGGGTTCGACGGAACGTTCTCGGGCTCCGGGATCGTTCTCGGATATCGGGGGTAGTTCTTGTCGCGTCCGGGAATCCGGACTTGGTTCGACGCCGGGGGCGCATCGGATCCGCCCTAGTCGGTGTCGATCTTGTCGTCGATGGCGAACTTGAGTGGTTCGGGCATCGGGGTCTTCGGCTCCGTGAAGTAGATCTTGGAGTTCCGCGATGATCTTGTCGGTTCCGTGTCATCGAGTCGGTCTTGCCGTTTCACGGCGGAGATCTTGGTGTCCCGGGTCTTGGCGTCTTCGGATCCGGGAGGAAAAACTCGGCGCGTCGGGTTCGGGTTCGGTCTTCGGGTTCGCGGGTCTCGACGTTCGTAGATCTTGGTGCTTCGAGGGTTCGACGGGTTCCGGCTCAGCGCGGATCGGTCTTCGGACTCCAAGAGCAGGCCCTTCGACTTCCATGACGGCGTCCTAGATGTTTCGTGCCGAAGGCATCGGGGTTTCCGTGTAGGAGAACTTGGTGAAGAACTTGTCGGCTTCAAGGGCTTGCAGTAGTCTTTATCGTGGACACAACACAAGTTCACGGTAGCGTACATACACTGAAAACAACATAACAACTGAACCACGCGAGGCGGTCGTGTCCTGGCCTGGCATTAGCCCGAACACCTGGAGCGCGCAGGGGCAACGGGTTGCCCAGAGGCGACGTCCTGCGGACCAGAGCAGAGGAGAAGGCTTGATGCAGGGGGGCACGGCTCGGACCACGCGAGGAGAGGAAGGACGGCAAGCAGCACGGGATGCTCGCAGGCGGTGGAGCGCGCGCACGGACGGCGAGGAGCTCGGGATCGACGCGCGGGGTCGAGGCGCCGGGCGGCGTCGGGCAGGCCTGCGCGGCAGCGCCGCTGACGGAGGACGGGGCGAGGCCGACGGCGGGAGGGCGGCGCTGGGGACGCTCCGGCGAGCTGGGGCGAGGGAAGGAGGCGTGCGGGCCGCGGGACCGGCCGGAGGCGGCGGGGACGAGCGGCGGGGTCGGGCTTGAGCGGGACGGCGCGGGCTCGGGCTTGGGCGGGGAGGAGGCGCGGCGGGGCGCGCGCTCGGGGCGGCGGACGCGGCAGTCCCGGGGTGGCGCGAAGCGGCGCCGGCGAGGTCGGGTAGGGCGCGGTGGCGGGGAACGCGGGGCCGCCGGTGGCGCAGACGCGGGGGGGGGTCGCTGGCGAGGAGGCGAGTGCGACGGGCGGCGCTGCGGGGCGACGAGCACGGGGAGGCGCGGAGGGAGCTCTGCGCGGGCGCGGGCTGGGGGACGCGCGGGAGGCGGCGAGGCTGAGGGGGTGGAGGCAGGGCGGCGCCGCGGGAGCAGCGAGGTGGCGGCGGAGCCGCGGTGGAGGCGGCGGCTGCTGCCGGGGCCTGCTTGGGGGAGGGGGCTAGAGGAGGAGGCGGGGAGGAGGGGAGAGGGATGGGGGCCGCGTGGGGGAAGAAGAAGTTGGGGGAGGACGAGCGCATGGGGAAGGTTGGTGGTGGGACCGGTGGGACCAGGGCGGCCAGGGGCTGTCGGTTGGGGAGTGCCAGGCGCGTGAGTGGGGGGTGGGGCTGGCTGGCGGGGTGGGCCACTAGGGAGAGGAGAGAGGCTGGCTCGGTGGCTGGGTGGGTTGAGTGGGTCCAGGGAGAGAGAGGAGAGAGAGGGGGAAGAGGAGGTGGCCAAGTGGCAGATGGGGATTGGGTAGAGGGGAGAGGGGAGCTGAGGTGGCGAGAGGCTATTGGAGGGAGTGATGTGGTTGGGGGTGGGTAGAATTAGGATGGGTGGGAAAAAGAAAAACGGGGTGGACCGATCTGTTTAATTCCTGGGGGTGGTCGTTCGGGTCGAGTTGGCCCGTTCGACTGCCCCCACTAAAAATAATTTAATATTTTATTTATTTTTCAAATAGCTTTTGTAACTAGTTTTAGACAAACAAAATATCCGGAACATCCGGGGGTTTAATTTGAAATAGAAGGAGGGCTAGTTTCGCAAAACCATAGTCTTTCGCAACATAGTTTCAGGTAAAATTAATATGCATGATGATGTAATGATGATGCAATGCACAAAAACAACGCGATTTTCTAGTAGTGGTTTTGTGGGATGCCACAATTCGACACCACTAACAATGGATCTCGCCCTCGAGATCCGCCTCATGGTACCGGAAGGAAGGTCGGCGAACTGAATCTTCTCGCATCGTGTAGATCCTCGCGACACCACTAACAATGAGGTCGTTGTTCCTGATCGTCGAGAGAACACTCCGGAGGAACAAAGGATGAAGGTAGAGGTATCAAACGATAAGGCCACCTCTAACTCCCATTAGAAGAGGGAAAAGTTACATTGATCCACCCGTTCGATGTACAGAGCGAACAGTAAGAGTCGGTTAGGGTGATCAATCCATCCCGTACCCAAACTATCAACTCTATACATGAATAGGAAAATCAGGCAACCCAACTCTCGAGATTTAGACTGAAGATCTTCATAGGCGGTATCCGGAACAAAGGGATGATGCCAGCAGAAATCGTATGAAAGACACAATGATTAGGTTCCGCGATGGTTCCATTGGCATGAACAACACATGCTCAAGGTATACTCCAACTTCACCAATGCTTGTCCTTCTCATATGTTTTTCAACGACACGGATATCCAGCAAGGAACACATATGGATAAAGAGCTCAAGAACAAAAGATCGGATGAAGGGCACAACAGACCAGTTGCAGACTGATGATCGTAGCACCTCCGTTACAAAAGGGAGAAAGCGAAGCCCTGACGGTACGACGGAAACCCAACCACGAGAATTCCTGGACTCGAAGAAAGAGATGAGAGCGGATTTAAAACGCGTAGAGGTAAGAGGAGAATAGCAGAGGGGTAAGGAGTAAAATCAGACCTAGTCAGAACTATCCAACCGATTTTCGAAAATAGTTTTGACACTCTACTTCGGCCATTAGCTAGGTTATCCTACAGGCTGGACTTGTGGGGTATCGCAACTGCTGAGCTCTGATACCACTCTGTAACACCCTCAGAATCGGACCTATGCAAGTTTTAGCGAAACTCGCCAAACCCGCATAGAAACGATTCAAAGGTGCCCACCAGGCACTTTCGTGCGGGTGGAAAACGAAGTAATAACATTACACAACAGTCCTCGATGGGACCCACAGAACAGATATATATATAACAGCGACTCCATGAGTCAAAAATGCAGATATAATATACAAAGATCCAAATCACCTTGAAAATGATACAGCGTCCGACTACGGACAAGATGCAAATGGGGCTAAGAGCCCTGAAGAATAACCAATGGAGTCCATAACCCTGCCCAGGCCAAGCCGGAAGGGTAACCCTGCTAACGACGTCGATCTCTAAACCTGCTTAAACAAAAGGGGTGCCGACAAAGGGCAAAGGAAAAAGAGGAGCGTCAGTACTGAGGCCAGTACACGACGAGGCTAGAATTCAGCGGTCCTCGCCTACATAGGTATGGTGGACTAAAGCGGCAGCGGCAACATGCACTAAACAACCTATAGAGACTCGATCCAACTGGCGGCAATCAGAGAGGGGTAAGAAGGACCTATTCGGAACCAACCTGATACTACCATCAAACAAACCCATCCTGGCGTTTCCCCCCTCGAGACCAAACGAGGAAGTCAACCGAGGAACTCACACAGTTGGCAGTTTTATTTATTCAGTTATCGTTGCAGCAATTACTAGTCAGGTATAGGTAATCATCCTGACAAAATAAGCAGTGGGCACTTTTAGTTAACCATTCTGTGATAGTTGCAACACTTACTAGTCAGAAACAAATAGCATGAGATAACCCAAAACCCAGCAGTTGTTGGTACTTTTATTCAGCCATTCCGTTGTAGTTGCCATACTTACTAGTCAGGTACAAAGGTCGCAAGCGACAATCCAAACAAGCAATTGTGGGCAGTATTATTTAGCCATTCCATTATAGTGAAACTGATTACTAGTCATTATAAAGTCAAATTTATAGCAATAAACTTTAGTTATGCTTGTCTATGGTCAAGATACTGTGCTCCAAGTCGTCCATAACCGTGGACACGGCTTTCAGAAAGTTTTAACCCGGCCGGGGTGCACAAATAGCAACACACACACGATCAACCTTGGAAAAACCAAATCAAAACCCAACGAGGTCTTCACGACAGAGCAATCACAAGATTCAGAAATATTTCAGGGGGCCACCCCATTGAGTAGAACCGCAACGAAGTAAGCAAGCTCCGAGACGGACTCAAGGTTTGCGACAATGGCTGTAAACGACTGGGAACCCGAAAGTGTGGCTGGGCTTGTCGATACCGCGAAAACACTCCGCTTACCTAAACAGTACAGTGTGCTCCTCGCACAATTTAAATAAAGCAGAAGCATGGCATAAGTACAGGATCGTAAATAAAACCTCAAACTAGTTTGTGGCCCCAAGAAATAAGACGGAATCAAGCTCTAGCTAAGGGGGGCCCATAATTCCCCATATGTGGATAGCGCGATAAATCAAGGAACAGGTATCAAGCACTCGGGGTCCTACGGGACACAAGTGGGCGTTCGGAAACCAAATATTTTCTATCACCCACCGATGCCTCTACTTACTTCAATTTTAGTTGTTAAACAGGAATTAAAGTGAATAATAAGTAAAACTATGATCATCTCCAACATCAACATGCGGCAATACATCAACAACTGTGGCACTGGACGACACGCAACAGCACTTGAGCAAGCGACTACGACGCGCACGTCCAACTATCTACCAAACAACAGGTAATAGGATGTGTCCAAGGCAATATAGGGCTGCTCGGTATATCACAGGTACGGCCACTAAAGCATCGCAACACAGATAGAAATAGATCAACAGGAGGGAATAAATACTATAAAAGTAAGATAGGTAGAAAGGGGGAGATGCTCGCCTGAAACATCGTCGAAGGGTTCATCCGAAGATCGGGGCGAAGCTCACATCAACTCAACGTCCTTATCCGCGAAGAAGCAAAACGCTAGAAGAAACACCGGATGCACTATTTAATACAACGGCAGAAGATCGGCATGATGCATGTATGATGCATGACATGGCAAAGGTGCGATGCAATTAGGTCATATTAAGTGGAACCGGGGTCCCGACAATTAGTTAGATGGTTCAAGTTGTTTAGCTACCCCACAAATTAAATGTTGTTTTAGCATGGTAAAGATAGCACCGGTTCGCTACATCAATTTAAATGAGGCCAATATGAGACTAGATTTGCCCGCATATGGGCCCCTTATTTAATTATAAGGTGAATCGGCATAAGGCCCCCAAACCAATGATATGATGCGAGCATGACAATTTAAGATGCAACAGTTGTATTATATCATAAAATAGGGTTTCGGAAAAGGGTTCACACATTAGGGGTTCGGCAGATCTTGGGGTTCCGGGGTTCGGGGTTGGTCTTAGGGTCCAGGGTTCGACGGAACGTTCTCGGGCTCCGGGATCGTTCTCGGATATCAGGGGTAGTTCTTGTCGCGTCCGGGAAGCCGGACTTGGTTCGGCGCCGGGGGCGCATCGGATCCGCCCTAGTCGGTGTTGATCTTGTCGTCGATGGCGAACTTGAGTGGTTCGGGCATCGGGGTCTTCGGCTCCGTGAAGTAGATCTTGGAGTTCCGCGATGATCTTGTCGGTTCCGTTTCATCGAGTCGGTCTTGCCGTTTCACGGCGGAGATCTTGGTGTCCCGGGTCTTGGCGTCTTCGGATCCGGGAGGAAAAACTGGGCGCGTCGGGTTCGGGTTCGGTCTACGGGTTCGGGGGTCTCGACGTTCATAGATCTTGGTGCTTCGAGGGTTCGACGGGTTCCGGCTCAGCGTGGATCGGTCTTCGGACTCCAAGAGCAGGCCCTTCGACTTCCATGACGGCGTCCTCGATGTTTCGTGCCGAAGGCATCGGGGTTTCCGTGTAGGAGAACTTGGTGAAGAACTTGTCGGCTTCAAGGGCTTGCAGTAGTCTTTACCGTGGACACAACACAAGTTCACGGTAGCGTACATACACTGAAAACAACATAACAACTGAACCACGCGAGGCGGCCGTGTCCTGGCCTGGCATTAGCCCGAACACCTGGAGCGCGCAGGGGCAACGGGTTGCCCAGAGGCGACGTCCTGCGGACCGGAGCAGAGGAGAAGGCTTGATGCAGGGGGGCACGGCTCGGACCACGCGAGGAGAGGAAGGACGGCAAGCAGCACGGGATGCTCGCAGGCGGTGGAGCGCGCGCACGGACGGCGAGGAGCTCGGGCTCGACGCGCGGGGTCGAGGCGCCGGGCGGCGTCGGGCAGGCCTGCGCGGCAGCGCCGCTGACGGAGGACGGGGCGAGGCCGACGGCGGGAGGGCGGCGCTGGGGACGCTCCGGCGAGCTGGGGCGAGGGAAGGAGGCGTGCGGGCCGCAGGACCGGCCGGAGGCGGCGGGGACGAGCGGCGGGGCCGGGCTTGAGCGGGACGGCGCGGGCTCGGGCTTGGGCGGGGAGGAGGCGCGGCGGGGCGCGCGCTCGGGGCGGCGGACGCGGCAGGCCCGGGGTGGCGCGAAGCGGCGCCGGCGAGGTCGGGTAGGGCGCGGTGGCGGGGAACGCGGGGCCGCCGGTGGCGCAGACGCGGGGAGGGGGGTCGCTGGCGAGGAGGCGAGCGCGACGGGCGGCGCTGCGGGGCGACGAGCACGGGGAGGCGCGGAGGGAGCTCTGCGCGGGCGCGGGCTGGGGGACGCGCGGGAGGCGGCGAGGCTGAGGGGGTGGAGGCAGGGCGGCGCCGCGAGGTGGCGGCGGAGCCGCGGTGGAGGCGGCGGCTGCTGCCGGGGCCTGCTTGGGGGAGGGGGGCTAGAGGAGGAGGCGGGGAGGAGGGGAGAGGGATGGGGGCCGCGCGGGGGAAGAAGAAGCTGGGGGAGGACGAGCGCGTGGGGAAGGTTGGTGGTGGGACCGGTGGGACCAGGGCGGCCAGGGGCTGTCGGTTGGGGAGTGCCAGGCGCGTGAGTGGGGGGTGGGGCTGGCTGGCGGGGTGGGCCACTAGGGAGAGGAGAGAGGCTGGCTCGGTGGCTGGGTGGGTTGAGTGGGTCCAGGGAGAGAGAGGAGAGAGAGGGGGAAGAGGAGGTGGCCAAGTGGCAGATGGGGATTGGGTAGAGGGGAGAGGGGAGCTGACGTGGCGAGAGGCTATTGGAGGGAATGATGTGGCTGGGGGTGGGTAGAATTAGGATGGGTGGGAAAAAGAAAAACGGGGTGGACCGATCTGTTTAATTCCTGGGGGTGGTCGTTCGGGTCGAGTTGGCCCGTTCGACTGCCCCCACTAAAAATAATTTAATATTTTATTTATTTTTCAAATAGCTTTTGTAACTAGTTTTAGACAAACAAAATATCAGGAACATCCGGGGGTTTAATTTGAAATAGAAGGAGGGCTAGTTTCGGAAAACCATAGTCTTTCGCAATATAGTTTCAGGTAAAATTAATATGCATGATGATGTAATGATGATGCAATGCACAAAAACAACGCGATTTTCTAGTAGTGGTTTTGCGGGATGCCACATGAAGTGTGGGAATTGTCTGACGAAGATGATGAAGAACAGCCATACATTATCATCGCAGCTGCTGAACCTACTGAATCAGATACTAGTTTGTTTGTTCCTAATGAAGATGGTGTGATCACAAAAGTATTTAGTAGCCTAGTGAAGCAGAAAAAGAAGCAAATCAGAGAAGGAAAGAAAAAGATGAATGCTAGAAGTGCAAGTCCAGTACTAGTTGATCTTGGTGAAGATGGTATTGATTGTACTGGCACTTAAGCTCCTGTTTCTCATGTGCATAATCCATCCCAAGGTCCAAATGCAGGGGTTGAATCTGCTGAAGTGCAGTACTTGTTACTGAAAGATGGAACAGAGCACAATGCCAATGTACTGATTCAGAGAGTGATGTGGATTACATTGCACACAGTGAAGACGGTGGTGAAGATTCAGAGGTGGTTGAGCTTAGTAGGCATGCTAGAAAATTCAAGAAACGGATGAGGGACTCTAAGAGTTGGATAGGTAAAGGAACAAAAGGTGATGTACCAATTCAGCTCATTGCCAACATGGAAGACCAAATAGGTGAAGAAGAAGAGGATTGGAATTATGATTCTTCTAATGAAGACCATAGTTATGATGAGGATTCAGATGGGGAACCAGTTAAGAGGAAGAGCAGATACCCAAGAAACAAGACTGATAGTGAAGTGCCACACTTTTCCTTGACCGTGGTATTCAGAAGCAAGAATCAATTGTGCAAGGCATTGAGGAGATATGGGCATCAGGTTCATGAAGTCAGAGAGTGATAGAGTTAGAGCAAACTATGGGTAGTCTGGCTGTCCATGGCTTCTTTATGCATCCAAGAGGTCAAGAAATTCTAGGTTCCAGATCATTACATTCAATGATGATCATCAATGTGCCCAGAACAGATGCAATAAGCTGGTAACTGCCAAGGTCATTGCACAAAGGTATGAGCACTTCATCCTAGCTAATCCTATGTGGAAAATTGAAAGCATGAAGGCTACTGTTGTCAAAGACATGTTTGTTGATGTTTCCACTTCAAAGTGCAAGCATGCAAAAGCAATTGTGATGGACAGATTGATGTGTGGTATGAAGAATGAGTACACAAGAGTGTTTGATTACCAGTTAGAGCTGCTAAGGAGCAATCCAGGAAGAAGTGTTGCTGTGTGCTTGGATCCAACAGATATGGAACAACATATCTTCCAAAGCTTCTATGTTTGCTTCAATGCAATAAAAGAGGGTTTCAAGGCAGTTTGTAGGAAAGTAATTTAGCTAGATGGATGTTTCTTCAAAGGAGCTGTGAAAGGTGACCTTCTATGTGCTATAGGCAGAGATGCCAACAACCAGATGTACCCACTAGCTTAGGTTGTTGTAGAGAAAGATACCAATTTTACTTGGAAGTGGTTCATTGCACTGCTTATTAAATATTTGAACATTAATAACAATGGAGAATGTTGGGTTTTCGTATCTAATCAACACAAAGGATTAATCAATGCAATGAAGGACCATCTTCCAGTTCCAGAGCATAGGATGTGCGTTAGGCACATCTATGCAAATTGGAGGAAGAAGCATAGAGATCATGAGTGGCAAAAGAAGTTTTGGGCAGTTTCTAAAGCTTCTAAAAAGTAAGATTTTAACTATTACAAGGCCAAGCTATCACAGGAGAAACCAAATGGTGTTAAATACAAGATGAAGACAGAGCCAGTACATTAGGCTAGGGCATTTTTTCCAGAAGGGACAAATTGTGAATCAGTTGACAATAACCTCTATGAGTCTTTCAACCATGCCATAGTTGATGCAAGGTTCTATCCTATTATATCTATGCAAGAGAAAATTAGGAAGAAAATATTTGTGAGAATTCAAGAACAAACAGAGAAAGGAGATAAGATGACAGGAAAAATCTGCCCTGGAATATTTAAGAAGCTCAAAAATCAAATGAAAGGACACAATGGCTTGAGGTGCTCTGGAATGGAGAAAATGGCTTTGAGGTTAAGCATATCAATGGAAGAGGAAGGCAGTACATAGTGGATCTTGAGAAGAATACATGCTCATATGGTTACTTCCAGTTGGCAGGACTGCCATACCATCATGCCATCGATGCAATCTACAAATGCTAGAAGGATATTGATGGTTTCATTCATCAATGTTACTCTGTTGAGGTGTTCAAGAGTATATAGCACACTTCTTGCAACCTATGGAAGGTGAGGAAATGTGTCCTATTTCTTAAAATCCCAGACCTGTTGCTCCTAGGTATGTGAGGATGCCGGGAAGGCCTAAGAAAAATGATAGGAAAAGATAAGAACATGAGAAACTAAAGGGGAAAAGGGTGAGCAAACATGGAACTATTATAAAGTGTTCTATTTGTGGCAATTCAGGGAATAATAAGTTCGGTTGCAAGGGAAATCCTGAGAGAGACAAGAAAACGAATTCTCATCTAACAAAGAAAAAGAATGATAAGGTACATTCTTGCTGCAATTTCCTTTCTTTCTTAACCATTTTGTGCTAACCCTGCTTGCAGCAAAAAGAGAGTACTGTACCATCTACAACAGCACCTAAACAAGCTCCAAGATCTTCTTCTGTACGATCTACAGCAACACATAAATAAGCACCAAGATCTTCTTCTGCACCATCTACAACAACAACTAAATAAGCTACAGCCCCAAGATCTGCTCCAAATGCTAGCAACTTCAAACCTCCCAGGAAGAGAACTGCACCATTAGGATAATCTGGACCATCTACTGCAGCATCTATTGGAGCAAAAAATAAAAGAAAGCCAGCAACAACTTCCCATCCAACCTACTCCTACTTCACTTGCAGTGGAAACTATTAGCCATGATTACTACTAGCCATGTTTAGAACTAAGTTCTTTTGATGATGATGCAATGCTGCAAATAGTTTGATGTAATATTGCAAACAAATTCTACTAGAATGATGTCATGCTGCAAAGACTATTGCTACAAACAAGTACTAGGGTGATGAAAAATGCTATGAAATATGCTTCAGCTTTATGAAATATTGCAAACAAGTACCAAGTTTACATTTCCTTTCTTTCACTTCCATTGTTGTCAGCAATCTGGTGAAATTTGTATAACACATGGAAATAACAAACTTATGTAGCATTACCATCTTCATTACATCAAACCAAAATGATAGTAGTTTGGCCATGTTCATTATATTATTGCAAACTGACAAAAGTTTGCACACTACACAACCTCACTGCATTACCATCTTCCCTACCACTAAACCAAAGAGAAATACAACCAAAAGAAACACTACATTCTCATATTTTGCCTTCGTTCGAACTATCTCTGCATCCTTCTCCATCATATGAACTTGCACAGCCTCTACAATAACTTCTGTTCTTGCATATTCTTCACGCCGAGGCACAAATTCTGAAGCCCACAGCCTCAACACTTCATCTCGCAAATCCCCTAGCAGTTCACTCCAAAACTTGAGCAATGGAGGATCATGCCATTCAACGTATCCACATCCACCTCCATTTTGTTCAAATTTGTCCAGAAACAAACAAATCAGAGAGAATTTTGACCTCATGCAGAAAGAATGGATTGCAAAAAACAGAAAAATTCGAGCTTACCATCGCATCCACACATGCATAATACCTCCGGCCAGGGTTCTGTGCACTGCAGGACATCCACCTTGGTGCCTTCCTCCGCGGATTTCATTGGCAGAGCTTCGTCGGCTCGTACTGCATCGGGTTCTCCCGATAAGGCACCAGCGACCTAGCCTCCGTCCCTCTCCTTCTACCGGAGGCTCTACGAAAGCCAGGTGCGGAAGAACCACCCGAAGACCAACTCATTATCTTCACTCGGCCCTCACTCCGCCGCTAGGGAAGAACCCTAATTTCCCCTCCCCATTTCTTTCTCTCTCCCCACGCGTATCGATTTTCAACCCGCCACAGATGTTAAGTGAGCGCGGAGCACAATTTATGGCCCACTTCTGACTAAATTCCCTGCCATGTTAGTGTTTTCCAGCCTAATCAGAATCAGGGTTCGATTTGGACCGGGATTTCATAGTTTATGGTGCAATCGTCAGGGATTTTGACATGGGAGTCTAAATCGCCCAACATCTACGAATTCAAGATTTTTATGGACTTTTTCCTTTATGTGCCGATGGACTCGAATTTGAGTGCTTACTTCTCCCTTAGTCACACATGTTGTTTGGTGGTTATTATGGGGACTGTTGGAATTTAGCGTTGGACTATTGGTCCATAATATGAACCTATAGGTTTAACTAAGCACACGAACAACTTATGCTAATCAAGACAAACAACTATGTGGTAGCAAGATAGATGACATCAAGCACGAAGATTATCACAAAGTAGAATGCATACGTAAAGAGAACAGTATAAAAATAAACGAGACACGCGGAGATGATGATTTATCCTGAAATTCACATCCAAAGAAGCTAATCTTCATTGGAGAGGTGTGATGGCGTAATGCTCACCTTAAGATATGGTTGCACATTATGCACTAAATTCCAAAGAAGGGCTAGCCCCAAGATGGGGAGGTACATCACTCACCAACGCTACAAAGGCTCAACTTATTCTCCCGAATGCGCACCACCAAGACGGTCACCTGATCCACTGTGGTACACTTGAGGGTGGTCATCAAACACGTACAAGCTTGGGGAAATATCTACAACTTAATTTGAGGTGCCTAAGTAATTGCCAGCAACGCCTCGAGCTTCAGAAAATCTTCACAACTTAATTGGAGGCCCCCCAAAACACTCAAGATCACAAAACCTTCTAGTGTTCCAAGAACCCAAGAGAAACAAACTTCTCAATTTACCAATTGATTCAACATAGAGAATTCAAACCAATGCAAGTAATGCAATGGAAAGAATACAAGTGCTCAATTCTTTCACTCCCAAATTCCAGCAAACCTATAAAATCAATTGGTGGAATAAGAAAGGAAGAATACACGAGAAAATCCACAAAAGACTCTAAAGTCTAGATCCAATATGTTCCACTCACTTAGGGGAGAGATTTATTGATGAAAATGTAGATCTAGATCTCATCTCTTCTTTTTTTTCTCAAAAAGATGCAAGAATCATTGGATGGATAGGGAGAACAGGCAAGCTCTTCAAAGTCAACAGTGAAGGTGATATAATGAAAAACAAAACTCCAAGTGAGGAAGAAGGGGCCTTTTATAGGCCCCCCCCATGAAATCTGACCATTGCAGCCATTTTACCCTTGAATTTCGCTTATGGGGGCAAAATTTCTACCTGGATTTTTTTCCCTACTGAGCGTTGCACTACTTGGTCCTTAGGTGAATTTAGAGGGGCAGAAATTTTTTGGCCCCACAAGAGGCGAAAGTTCAGGCCCTATGGGGGCAAAAATACCGGGGCCGCAAAACATTGCAGAAATAATAGTAAGGAAATGATCAAAACTTGGGCATCTGAACTACGTTTTTATGAACTTGGGATCATTTCGAAGATAACAAAAGGCTCTACAAGTTAATGTACAGTTACATCACATTCCAATAAGGGAGGATAAAACCACAAGATAAAAGAGTTGACCTCTCTATAACATCGCGTTATTCACTCGAGAGCTCCTCTTGATACTACGGCTATCTATATTATTACCTGATCTCCCAACTAAAAACATGAGATCGGTAAAAGATAAAATCTACCAATATCATACATTTTCCTTACGCGTTCCACTTGAGCTTGATGATGAAGATCTTGTCCTTTTCAAGTTGGAACACCTTTTTTGATTGAGCCCGCTCACGCTTTCTTGATGGAGACTTGTGAATTGCTCGCCCATACCGAAGGGGTTTGTATCAAAAAACAATAATTTTTCTAACTAGCACAACAACAATTGCAAGATCTATCTATGAGTTAATGTTGTAATAGAGAGATACTTCAATAATGTATCATTGTAGACCGAAAGCGTTAACATTCACGATGAAGATGGATGATGTAGTCGTACTCGTACCAGACCTCATTGTGTTTCTCCTTGCACGACAGTCCGGGTGCCACAACTGGCAACACCCCTGTGGTTTCGCACACGTCTAGTGCTCAAAAATGACTCCCGTTCTCCCTGATCCAGCCAAAATTGTGGAAGTAGACCTTCTGAAACCGGGATCTAGTAACGTGACGACGTGCTGGAGTGGTGTCGTCTCCCACCCGCGCAGTTCTTCTTAAAACGAAAGCACAAGAGCCAACAAGAGAGAGGGGAGAGAAAATCTCTAAGAAAAAGCATTAGGAATTAATTACTTAATGTTATTTTCCCTCACTACATGTCCCTCTTTATATAAGGGAAGGACTCCCACCCGCTAGCTGGCAAGGTGGGACAAAAGGGAGGCGCAGGCGCCATGGGGGGAGGCAGCGTCCAGTGGGCCCCACCCTACCCGTGTATGGCACTTGTCCGGCTGGCCCCTTTCCCCAAGCGGCGACCCTCCCACATGGGCCCTTCCCAGCCCAATAGGGAGGTTTTGTCCAAAAAAGATTTAAATTATATTTTTATTTATTAATTACAATAATTAATATAAAAATCATATTTGACATTTTCTCATGAGAGCCAGTGTCGCCTCCAGCCGTCCACCACTGTCACTAGAGGAACCGCGAAGACGTCCTCTACAAAGATCGCTAGTCCACCATCACCGAGGTTGTCCAAACATCGTCGTTGTTGACTTCCTAGCACGTTCATCTGCATCACCGTCGGTGAGTGCTAAAAACTTTTGTTTCCATCTGTTAGATCTGGATCTAATGATCCTGATTAGATCTCACACCACCGTCTAATACCATCACGTCGCGTGGCACGCTGAGTAAGTATGTCTTGTCAGCATCGATTCGATGTACAGTCAGCCCGAGTGTCCAATCATGTCGGACCTCGTGTCGGCTTATTTTTAGGAAAATCGGAATTGATTAATAATAGACATAAAATATGAAGATCTTGCAAAATTCATATAAAATAATATATACATTAGAAAAATACAAATAATATACTGTTCGATCAGAAAATTGTGTATAACATAATTCCGTAATAAAATCCTATGTCAAAGTTAAAAATTTAAGACCCTGTGTTACAATATCTTAATTATGGTTTTATTTCTGTAATTCAAATTGAGCCGAATCATTTTTCATCCGGATCTAAACTGAACTATCAAACTAGAGGGTCTAAACCCAAAATTTATGAAGCCAATTATAATAGAAGTTTAAAGAATTTGAATTAAAGCCTTTTAATCACAATATTATTGCAAACTATCTTTATCCTTTGCAGTAAATATATTTCCATGCATCATTTCTCAATACTTATGCATAGAACAAAGATTCACTTATGTAACTTTTAATAAAGCATCATGCATGCATTGTTGCATATGTTTGAATGTCTTTGTGTTATTTATTTTGGTGTTATCCATACATGTAGAATGTGAGGAGTGCAACCCTTGCGACTGTGATAAGTGTTTGAACAACTTCGAACACTAAATCAAATGGGGTTATTTTGATCATAAGTGTCATGTTATTTTATTATGCATTGTATTTGCTTTGTAGAAATATTTATGTATATGCTATGTTATGTATTATTTGTGTGTTTTAGATTCCTTGTTAGCTTGAGCTACCGTATGTGTAGCTTTTCTTAGTTATTCTTATTAGATGGGTTGTATTTCATCAAGAAAATTAAATGCGTTTTGAAGCTTATATTCATGCTAAAATGACATAATTAATGAATCTCCGGGTGTGGAATGGTTTGATGATTTTGGATGATTTTACTACGGAAAGTCGCATCTAGGCCTATAAGAGAAGTGATTGGTTTCTTTGTTTGTTTGCTTACTTATGCAACAATGTGCCAGTATAAATGGGTGTTGGCTCGACTAAATAGGTTGTGGTGAACCCACGTATCCAAAGATTTAGAATAGTGTAGGTTGATACAGTGCGTGTTGGGTCTGGGGAACTACTTCTCTAACTATTTTGTTTTGGACTTCTCCCAACCACGGCGCAAAATTTCTATAGTGATAAAATGGGTTAACCATGTCATATGGTAAACTATACAAACCTCTTGACAGTGTAAAACTAACTATTTAGCTACGTCCACAGTTATGGACAAGCCAGCCAACTAGATTTGGAAGCTATGATAATTTCTCACTCATTCCAACTTATTAATTACTTAAAATTTATGAATGGACTTAATTGAATAGAAGCACCTGCTTTCAACCAGAATATCATATATTTTAATAAAAATGATAGGATAAAAGTAATGACTATATGCAAATGAGCGTAAACTGCACCTAACCAAATAAGTATGTAGATGCTAGGTACGTTATATTCGCTTTTAGCATAATTTGCTAATACATTCAAGGTATAAACCAATTTGTTTGGTTGCAACTTTAAGTATTTCAAGTTACTCAGTTTTGATTGATCCATTATAGGTCGCGAGACTCCACTCAACATTTGTTTGCTTGTGGCACATTTGAAGGATAGAGATACTAATTCATTTATGGTTTTTCTGCTGCTATTTGAGTTATTTGAGCTAGTCTTGTGATATGTAAAAATGTAATAATTTATAATTCTAGATCATGACGTTATATTGATGAAGCACCGTGACAGTTTATACATATAGATATTGTGTGTGCTGATGAACCGATTCAGGGGTTATCACGATATAGAGAGACTCAACCTTATCAGCTGAGGTCGCTTCAGATGGTATTAGAGTAATGCGTTGACCATATGATCGCGACCTAGTAATGAAATTTAGGAAATATCATAGGAATATATGCTTTTACAAAGTCACCACGAAAATTTAAATAATTGGAGAAAAGAAAATCGACAGGAAGTGGACAAGTCCAATCAGCCTCTTGTATCGTCACTAGTAGAAAAAAGGCTATCCGTTCGTGCCTCCTAACTGGCTAGGGGTCGCCCCGGTGTAAAAACTATTTTCCTTTTTGTTTTTATTCCAAAAAATGATTTAATATTGTAAAATCAATAACTTATTGTTTATAAGTCAGAAAAATACAAATAATATATCAAATTGTTCAGAAAAATGAAACCTATCTATTTAACCTATAATCATGCATTGTTCAACAACTTAAATGACAAGTATAATTAGAAGAACAAATGCACCCCTCTCATATGTTCCGGAGTTTCCCGGAGTTAGGGTTTTCACCCCTCGGAACCCCGATTAAATCGTCGAGCATGTCTTAGGGTTACCCTTTTTTTCCCGGAGTTAGGGGTTTCACCCCTCGGAACCCCGATTAATATCAGCATACTTGCTTGAGCATTGTATCGATGCCATGTGTTGATTGTTTCCCTTTATTTCCGGTGTTTGGTTCTTCCCGGTAGAATACGATATCGAGATCGAGATCGAAGCCAGAGATCAACACCGTCGAAGCTCGAAGACAAATACTTGACCAACTGTAATCAAGTCAAGTACAAGGATCCTGAAGCTCTGCTTTCGGCTATCAATAGGCAAAGGCAAGCATAGCCCTACCATGATATAATCGTATGATTTCAAAAGCATTTCAATTCTTTCCATGATGCATACAATTCTACTGTGGTCTTTTATCGATAGATAGAGTGTCCTATCTGTTGCATTACTCCCTTTGAGCTTATATTACCTGATCCACTGCTCCTAGCATATTAGGTTTATTAGTTTGGATTATTAGGTTTATTATTAGTTAGGTATTATTAGGTTTATTAATTAGTTAGGTATTATTAGTCTTCGGCCCCACTGGTCAGTCACTGTGGGTAGCCCCAGACCCGATGAAAAACTACCCTCTCTGCTGATGTACATATTGATTGCGCATTGTATTATGCCATGTATTGATTGCCGCCTTTCTTTTCGGTATTGGTTCTTCGCGATAGGATCCGAGCCCGAGGGTTTATGATATTGTAAATTCATTTTTATTATTGTGTATGTATATATTAGGGTTTCTCAAAATTAGGGTTTATATCTCTCAACACCGTACCTAAAATTCTCCCTTAGCCGCTTTGACTTATCCGTTTTTCCACCTATGCAGAAAATATGGACCCACACGTCAGAGACGAAGAAAAGGAAGAGTTGATCCAAGGTGTGATCCGCGGGGAAGAAGATGGGCCAGTGTTTCACCAACTGGAAGAAAAGATTGCACCTTGACTATGTCGTGAAAGAGAAGACTCCGAATTTCAAGAAGATTCAGTTTGAGAAGATAAAACCATTCTGGGATGAGTTTGTGAATTACAAGACATCAACAAAAGCTAAGAAAATGTCTGCAACGAATAAGCTGAATGCTGCTAACAAGAAGTATCACCATACTATGGGGCAAGGTGTCTACAGGGTTGGCATTCCTAAGTGGGAGAAACTTGAGCAGGAACTGCATGCTAAAAAGATCATTCCAAAGACAGACGATTGGACCGAGCGTGCAAGGAATTGGTTTTACGGGCATGGGGGAAAGTTGGACTCGGAAGGGAAGTGTATATATAACATACGACATAAAGAAGACCCCTTGCCAATCGAGAAGATGAGAAAAGCAGTAAAGGCTATTAAAGATGGGGACTTCATTCCCGATAGAGAGAATGATGAGCTCACACTCGCCCTTGGAAATAAGGAACATGATGGACGAACACGAGGCACAATAGGCTCCAAACCATGGAGGACTGGGTTTCCCGAAGAGAGGAAGAAATATCCTGATAGAAGCCGTCAGAGGAGAAAGGACAAGGCGGAAGTTGAAGCAGATATTCAGAAAGAGCGAATGTGTATAATTGAAGAATGAATAAAGCAACAACAAGATGAAATTAACGCACTTAAAGAGCAAAGTACTACCGGCCCATCTCAGCAGCACACTGCATTCGATGCTACCGGCCTATCGAATAATCAAAAAAGCAGTGTGGCTTCCACCGAGGTCCCGGGTGATGACAATGACAATGACGATGGTGCACCGACGATGGCTCCTGTTGGCTACGCAGTGGATGATATCACACAGATGACACACTGCGAGCTACATGTCAAAGTTGTGAACATATCAATGAAGGTGGCGGTCGGCTATGCCTTACCAATTGGACCCACACCAACTTACCAATGTCGTCCGGTTCCAGAGGGCTACGCTGTTGTCGGGGTGGATGAAATCATGCCCACCTTTTGAAGTTTTGAAACTTGACAACCCTACAGGTGAAGGGGATGTGACTGAACTGGGAGACGCAACAAACGTCACCATTCTATGGCCAAAGGAATGTATCGTGCTTCGAAATCACACGCCAAGGCCATATTCGCCGCCGCCTCACCCGTCTCCAGCGAGGTCGTCGCCGCCGCGGCAGCCGCCTTCGTCGCCTCACCCGGCTCCGTCGCATAACCAATCTTCGGCGCAGCCATCGCCGCGGCAGCCATCATCGGCGCCTTAGGATAAAAAGCGTAAGCGTACCGCTACTCTGCGTCGTGGTAAGCGATTGCCGAAACGTAAACAAGAGCCTCTTCCAAAAGTACCAAAGGTTCCTCCCAAGAGAGCTTATGACTGTACT
This sequence comes from Avena atlantica, assembly GCA_910589765.1. NCBI lineage: Eukaryota > Viridiplantae > Streptophyta > Magnoliopsida > Poales > Poaceae > Avena > Avena atlantica. Next base: position 31,621,320 of record OU342733.1, read on the forward strand.
GAAGAGGAGACTACGGCTATCGTTGATGCGGAAACGACAGTGTTTTTCGCTAAGCTGAGGCGGCCGAAAGAGCCAGAGTTCCCAGCACCAAAGAAGAAAAAGCCAGAGTGTTCAAAATGCTAAAGACTCTTCATCAACCCGAGCCAAATCTGTCATCAGACTATGAGCGTTCTATTCTCAAGTCACATGCGGCACAAAAAGCCTCGAAGAGCAGTACTGATGCAAGCGGAAAATCTGTTGCCCAGCTCGGAGAACAAGCAAAACAGTCTTGCGCCCCTCTCAAGGTGATTTCCCATACCAATGTGGGGTCGAGCAAATATGGGGCCGAAGAGCAGTATGATACATAGGTAGTTGCACAATACGGAGAAGCTACCGCTGCTCAAGGTATGAGTATTGCCCAGTACTTATCCCAGTTAGAGTACTTCCCCGTGAGTGAAGTAGCATACAAATACCAGTACGGCCAACCTCTCGTCAAACCTGAGGAGGTAAATAATCTTCCAACAAAAATGCAAAGATTGCATAACTGGTACACGCATGCCACAAAGGCCGGGGCTAACTGGATAGTGCTGAGGGTTACAAAAAAGCATCATGGGAAAGAAATAGATGACATGATATCCATTGAATTTGATGAACTATTTCAATTATTCAATCAAGACGCCTTGGACAAATCGATCATCAATGCCTATTGTCTGTAAGTACTAATTATGTAATTATTTTGGTATCTAGCTATCTCACCTTGCTTATTGCATGTATATAGTCATACTATAATATGCAGAATGAAGATTCTCGAATGCAGCAGAGGAAAAATCTATGACATTGGCTTCATTGACCCATATTGGGTTCATCAAGCTAATCTCAAAACAAGCCCCTAGGATACGGAGGATAATATCATACACGCGTTAAGGTTTCAAGAAACCAGAAGGGAAATACTATTTCTTGACAACTTCGAGTGAGTGTTATTGTCTTGTATATACTTTCTATTTCGCTTACTCGATGTTAAGTATATAATTGATTAGTTATGCATTCACAGCTTTCACTATATTCTGTTAATCATTCAACTTGACAAAGGAAATGTACTAGTCATGGACTCGAAACATAAACCCCTTGAGCAGTGGAAGGACATGCAGATGCTTCTCCAGCGATAATTCTAATCATTACGATACTATATCAGCAACGTTCGTGAATTTTATGATATCAAGTAATTAATAACTTCTTTTATTCGTTTTCTTCACCGGGCAGCGCTTGGAAACGGTTCACCAACAAGGCTAGGGGTGTTTGGAAAGAGGAGCTTACATTTCAAGCACTAGATGTAAGCACCACTAGCTATATCCGCGCATCTCTTTGATTCTAGTTTTGATACCGTTATTATCATGCTTGATTATTATTTTGATTAAACTATGTTCTCGTAAAGTGTCTGACGCAGGGACCAGGTAACAATCTATGTGGATACTATGTTTGCGAGTTCATCCGTCAGACGTGTTGTGAGAAGGGCAGAAATTTAGAGCAACTCCAAGTACGTAAAAAATTTCTATAATTTTTAATTACCATCAAATTGTGTTTAGTTTCATTCATATAGGCTGACTCCTTTTTAAATCAGATCAAACGTCTACGAGACGGTCTTCTGCCAAAGGATCGCGTACGAGCAATTCAGGAGGAATTGGCGGGATTCTTGGATGCAGAAGTCCGAAACCCAAAAGGGGAATACTATTCGGCTGTGTATAAACAATAGGGATTGTACAAAGAGCAACTTTTGTATGTAGTGCATGAACTCGATCCGTGTATCGAATATAATATTATCATGATGATCTTGTATAATATAATGGTTCTTTCATTGATGAGTGCAAAACACTAAATAAACAATAAAACAACATAAATGAATTCTCTGCCGCGGCACAAAAAGTGGCCAAAATGCTGCCGCGGCAACAAAAGTTGTCAAAATGAATTATCTGCCGCCGTAGAGGGTTATTGTCCCGGTTCGTGTTACGAACCGGGACGGTTGCTCCACCCCCCTCGCCCTCTGCCGCGGCCACGTGTACCTTTTGTCCCGGTTGGTGGGGCAACCAGGACTAAAGGTTGGGGCTTTAGTCCCGATTGCCCCGTTCTGATTGGGTAACCGGGACTAAAGCCCCGTACCAACCGGGACCAATGGAGTTGTTCCCACCGGTGCGTGTCCAACTACACACTGTTCATTCAGCATGCTACTTAGAACGTACCTAGCTAGTGATGGTCTAGTTCATCGCTGTATACCAGTCCTATCTCCGGCAACAGTTTCTAGAAGATATACTAGGTGAAATCACATCGAAGTAGCTAAGCTTGCTAGGTAGGGTTGTGCAGTGAAGCTCCAGATCTGAATTACTGTTGCGACAACAGGGCAAATTAAGGCACATACATAAGACTCTGGTCTCGTATCAATCACAGGGACCATAGACATAACTAACCAGGTCGACATACTACATCAGAAAGGGGAGGAATGTGTGTGTAAAGCACCCGGTGCATGCATGCAGGCACTACCTTAGCTTCCTTTTCGCTCAGTGGAGCTCGATATGTTCTCCTGTTCCATCAGTGCCTAGCCTCCAGGCCGAAGAAAGGTGGTTAATTAGCTAGATCCCTGGGAATTATGGCAATTCATGAATAGTTGCTGTCTTGGAAAAAAAAGTAAAGGGATTTGGATATAAGGTCAAAATTCAGGTGCGGCGGGTGACTTTTCTTCGATCCGCCCTTGCAAGAAATGAAAAGAGATTTGGAGTGGCAACATAAATAATTTCTTTTGTCCTGAACTTTATTTTGGAAAATATTAGCAATGCGCTTAGTAGTTAATAGTACTTCCTCTGTTTCAAAATATAAGGTGTTTTATTTTAGATTTGTGAAAAGAATACCTCTAGACTTGTTTTAGTATGTAGGTTCACTTATGTTTAGAGTTAATCTAGACACTAAAACAAGTCTAGATACATTTGCTTCACAAAGTTAAAACATCTTATTTTTTAGAACGGAGTGAGTAATAAACTACTTAAGATGATAAGGAATGCAGCTTAATTAATCCCCAATGGTCCTTACAACATCTGATTGACCCGGGTACCTCATGAGGCCAAAGACAAGTCCTCTTTTGCAAGCCCATAAAGAAGGATTTAATTTAAAGCCGTACATGCATGCAATGCAATGCAATGCTGCGCAACAATGCTCTATGATGGTCCTGCTAATAGTGCTGTCCCTTCCCTTGAATGGATGGAAGGCAAAGGCAAGGCAAGTAGCGTGCAAACAAAGAAGAATTCCATGCTCCGCTGACCCTACCGCCCCTCTCCAACATTGACAACACGCACAACACTGGGCCATGCATGGCGTTGTGGTGGGACGACGAGGTTATTCATTCTCACATATGCACACATTTCAACATGTAAAATCGGAACATTGACGGCCGTACGGTAGGAGCGAATCTTGGACAGTTGCGTCGCTGGCTAATGGCCAATTAGTCGCCATCGTCGTCACCAGAGAAATCCAATTAGCATCAGACAAGAGAGGTACGTACCCAGTGCTGACGAGACAGGATCAATTCCCATCATCCATAGCCCTGAATGCGTCGGCCAGGATTAAACTACGGAATTACTAACCAGCAGTAATTAATACTCTTTGTCACTGACATCCGTGTCACGTGATAATAATCAGGCTAGTAGTAGTGGTTCCTTTCCGCTAGCTTGTGATATCAGTGTCGATGCATGCATGACAGCCCTGCCTCAGAAACGAATTAATTTATTAATTTTTAGCTGAACAATAATAATGCTGATGAGACCACAGCGTCAGCATTAGCGCTAGCATTAGCATTAGCATGCGGTGCACCTAGCTAGAGCTAGAAAGGCCCACGGCATATCACTCGGTCGCACGGCGCCAAGCTCAAATCAATCCATCGATCGATTGGACGCACGTACTACGTCTCTCCATATCAAAGACGACCTACACATATATTCCTATCCTAGCGAATCAAAAGTGGCCCATGGAGCTCAAAAGGGTTCAAAAGAAGAAAAGGTGGATGTGAAACAATTCTACCGTGACAAAGATCGATACGGCCTATGCAACCAGCAGGGGTGAGTGAAATGGGGAACGAAGGAGGTAGCTATAGTTAGGAGGTGATGGTGCATCCATGGAGCAACCACTGCAGAAATGGGAAGCTACACCGACGACCAAACGTCGGGACCGTCGGCGTAGCCATCGTCCAGGCCAGCCCCGCCAAGCAGCCGTCGGCGTAAAATTTTCCTCGAAATATTCTATGCTACGCCGACGGTCGGCCGTCATACGCCGACGGCTGCCCTCGGCGTAGCTATTTTTTATTTTATCTCATTAAACTTTGAAAAATCATAACTAAATCATTCTAATTCGGAAAAATACAAATAATATATCAAAATTTGCAGAAAAATAAGACCTATCTATCTACACTCAAATATTACACATTTATAAATAAAAATTAAGTAAAACATAAAATATTATATATAGTTTAAAACGGGCATAAAAAATTCAAAAACGATCGAAACAATGCGAAACCTTCGCGTGGTGTTATATTATGTGACATAGTTAGAAGGAAAAAATATCAAACTTGGTATATTGATTATGTCTCAAAGAAACCTTCACAAAATGATCTATCTCATTCGAGGTTTCTTGGCTTTCGGGTCAAATGACCAATGTTATGGCTAGAATCAAGGCATAGTTTGTGATAATGTGCCCATATTGTGCATACACATGCATCATGGGATGGCGAACAATGTTGCAGGAGGAAGTTTTCCTTTTCGTCGCACCAAAAAGCTATTTCCCATTTTTCGAGCATAAAAACGGACGGTTTTGTGAAGCAACCACCAAATGGCTAATTCAAAATACTACCACCACATTTTACAAAAATACTATACCACCTTATACGGACAATGTACCAACAGGGGGATCCGAAACCTTTCCGTCCACCTTTGGTGAAAAAGACAAATTCCCGCCGAATCGGTAGGAAGTGGGTCAGATATGAACTACAAGTACATGATCCGATGCTCATGTTTTTTTACAAAAAATATTTTTAGGTTCACAATATGATATTTTATCAAATATCCAATGCAAGTTTAGCGAGGCTCGGCCCCGAGCTAAGAATCATTATGTCCGCTGTTCGACAAAGTTTGACGATAGTTTAAAACGGGCATAAAAATTCAAAAACGATCGAAACAATACGAAACCTTCGCGTGGTGTCATATTATGTGACATAGTTATAAGGAAAAATAGCAAACTTGATATATTGATTATGTCTCAAAAAAACATTTACAAAATGACCTATCTCATTCGAGGTTTCTTGGCTTCCGGGTCAAATGACCAATGTTATGGCTAGAATCAAGGCATAGTTTATGATAATGTGCCCATATTATGCATACACATGCATCATGCGATGGCGAACAATGTTGCAGGAGCAAGTTTTCCTTTTCGTCGCACCAAAAAGCCATTTTCTATTTTCCGAGCATAAAAAACGAACGGTTTTGTTAAGCAACCACCAAATGGCTAATACAAAATACTATCATCATATTTTAAAAAAATACTATACCACCTTATATGGACAATGTCCCAACAGGGGGATTCGAAACCTTTCCGTCCACCTTTGGTGAAAAAGACAAATTCCTGCCGAATCGGTAGGAAGTGGGTCAGATATGAACTACAGGTATATGATCCGATGCTCATGTTTTTTTACAAAAATCATTTTTAGGTTCACAATATGCTATTTTATCAAAGATCTAATGAAAGTTTAGCGAGGCTCTGCCCCGAGCTAAGAATCTTTATGTCCGTCGTTCGACAAAGTTTGACGATAGTTTAAAACGGGCATAAAAAATTCAAAAACGATCGAAACAATGCGAAACCTTCGCGTGGTGTCATATTATGTGACATATTTATAAGAAAAATAGCAAACTTGATATATTGATTATGTCTCAAAAAACCCTTCACAAAATGACCTATCTCATTCGAGGTTTCTTGGCTTTCGGGTCAAATGACCAATGTTATGGCTAGAATCAAGGCATAGTTTGTGATAATGTGCCCATATTATGCATACACATACATCATGGGATGGCGAACAATGTTGCAGGAGGAAGTTTTCCTTTTCGTCACACCAAAAAGCCATTTTCTACTTTTCGAGCATAAAAAACGGAAGGTTTGTGAAACAACCACCAAATGGCTAATTCAAAATACTATCACCACATTTTACAAAAATACTATACCACCTTATATGGACAATGTCCCAACAGGGGGATCCGAAACCTTTCCGTCCACCTTTGGTGAAAAAGACAAATTCCTGCCGAATCGGTAGGAAGTGGGTCAGATATGAACTACAGGTACATGATCCGATGCTCATGTTTTTTTATAAAAATCATTTTTAGGTTCACAATATTCTATTTTATCAAAGAGCCAATGCAAGTTTTCCTTTTCATCGCACCAAAAAGGTATTTTTCATTATCCGAGCGCAAAAGGGGGATTTTCTAAAGCAACCACCAAGTAGCTAATTCAAAAACGAAGGGTTTGTGATTAGTTGATATGGATATCATATTTGGATTCCTCTCATTTTTCTGATCAACTTAAACATATTATTTGTTGAATTTCGATTTACATATTTAAAGATATTAATTATTCTATATTAAATAGAAAAAAATAAAAAAATAAAATTATTATATTTTTATTTGAATTCAATAATATATTTACTTATTTATTAATATTTACTTAAATAATTGTTTGTAATTTCAAAAAATAAAAACATGTGACATGATGATATAAGAGTTAATAGGATTGATATCATAGTATTGACACCAATGTATGAATTACTTTACGGAAACGGATTCTGAAGGAACGAGGAAGTTAAGTGTGCTGAAGCTGAAGTAGTATTAGGATGGGTGACCTGCTGAAAAGTTTGACTAAGACTAAAATTTAATCAAATAGTTAGTATAATTAGTGTTAAAAATGTTTAAAGTAGGAGATTAACAAGTGAAACAATTTAAAGAATAAAAAATTGAGAAAAAAATAAAAAAATATTATTTTTCAAAAAAAATAATTTTTTCTTTCAAAAAAAAAATTATTTTTGCAACCGGTCGACAGGCTATGCCGACGGCCGCTACGCCGACGGCAAAGCCCTCGGCGTAGCATACGCCGACGGCATTTTCATACGCTGACGTCTTGAGTGTGCTCCGCCGAGTAAGATCTTTGCCGAGGAGGCTGCGCCAGCCCTCGGCGTATGGTACGCCGAGGATATTTTGGCCTACGCCGACGGTCGCGCGTCCCGTAGTGAACAAGCAAGCAAGCATATGTGTGTGTAGCATATCATGTCGATATGGACCTGGCCGGACTGCTTAATAGCTGTCTGGACGGACGGACAAAGATAAGAGGGGTGTGAGGTGTCGGCAGGAGGGGAAAGGGACAGGTCAAGTCGCTCCAGCATCCACAATTATTAGCATTGTTAAACAACGCCATTCCCCCCACTAATCACAAGGATCTAGCTAGCTTAGCTATGATCCTTGGAAAAAGTTGGGATGCTTTACGTCACATCATTACTGACCCAACGAGATCGATTGGAGCATGAAAGTTGAGACAAAGACTCCCCGTCCAGAAATAAATGACTTGAGTTCGGATCTAGATAAATTTAAATCAGTTATTTCTAAACGAAAGGAGTATGTTTTTTTTTTAGAGAAAGAACTATGGAAGTATGGAAGAAGAATAAACATGAGGCCCCCGCACTCAACGTGAGCCTGGAGAACTAAAAGCCAAAGCAGGACAACTGAAAACCGAAATGAACAGCACTGTGCTGGCTCGTTACGTTTTGTAAGAGCGGCTGGGCAGCTGGATCCTGGAGAAATAAGTCTATTTCCATCTAAGACACAAAGATGAGGCGGCCCATGAGATCTGTCTTCCACAAGAGCTATACAGAATGCTGATCTTGCCAAGGTCTGTCTCCGTTTGGTTTTTTTATGGTGCCACAAAATCGATGAGAGCAACCGCATATGTATCTTTCTTCAATTTTATTTTTCAATATAAGAGTTCAAAAAGAAATATTCTGAAAATTATTGGTCCAAACTACGTCTATTCACTACAACACAAACGTTCGGGTGACGCTGAAGCACACGTGATCGCGCTGGGGCGATAAAAAAAGCGGTTAGAAATAACTGCATTAGGGAAACTGTTAGAAAAAGCTGTTAGAAATAATTGTCACGTTTAAAGATGAGTTTTCCTCCATTCTCTAACTGATAAGACTTGCTGTACTTCACGTCCATTTATAAGAATATATGATGAGTAAGTTAGTAAAGTGATCAAGTGTGTTAATTTTTATGTATTTTACAAGAGTTTTTGAGTAACATGATTTTTTATGAAAGAATCCAAGTGATAAGAATGAGAATAAGATTTTATAAATACTTGCTTCCTTTGGTTTTGAAACTAAGTTTTTGATTCAAACGTCCAGTCTAACTAGGATCTCCTATGGTCACGATGGCTCTGATACCAACTTGTCGACACCCGGATTTTTAATCCTAGATGCCTGTTATGTCATACATCGCAATTTCAGGATTACCATTTTTGCGAGACATAACAGATTTGAATATCACAGTACATCATCCATTACAAACCATACATAAGGTCTTACACAAATAAGGATCTCATGATCTGGTTCTTAATACAACTTCAAGCAGCGGAATAATGTAAGTAACGATAGCGTAGGCGAAGCTCCATCTTCGGGGTCACAGGCAATGCTGACGATGGGAGATAATCCTAGTTGTCGTAACCTTTACGCGGTCCATCATCCTAGTACTCCTCTTCATAGTCTGGCCACGGGAATAGCCAGGGACAAAGCCATGAGTACTCTTTAATTACTCGCAAACTAATACTAACAAGTTAAGGGGGTTTTTGTAGTAGGACACTAGGCTCTAGGGTTGTTTTGCAAAAAGCCAGATTTACCTCTACTAAGTTCAGAAGCAAAAAAACTAGTTAAAAGTTTGATAACACCTAAGTGGGAATTCGAATTTCATATCACAACTCTGTTGTGGTCAAGTCCAAGTCTCCATTTATTTCATAAGTCATTTTGAAAACATCTGACGGGGGAAACAGTATGGCCACTCCAACTGTCTATAACCACGGACGCGGCTATTCGAATAGTTTGACACTCTGCAGAGATTGTACACTTTCACCACAACATTCGATACATCCGTCAGGAACAAATCCTGGATTCACCATACTCAGTATGCGGATAATCAATCCTAACATTTCCATTACACGCCCTAGTATAGGCACCTCTCCTGTGAGTTTGGCCTCCCAACCATAACCAACTGTCATCTTGGGTACTGCACAGGTGGACAATCTTCACAAGGTAGCCTCAGCTCAGACCTTGGCCACGAGGGAACCCATACTAAGGTATATAAATTTCCAGTCAAGCCCTACCCAATCTTCGGGGATTGTGCTTGTACGGTAAAATTGGAATGGTATCGCATCCAGACAACCATCAGTTTTATCAAGGGCTAAGGCTCATGCCTCAACATTTTCGTCATCAAAATCATCTGGTGTTCGAGAACACATGTCAAAACATTTCAGTAGAAGGACTCATCATTCTAAGGTTTTCATAACCATTTTCACCAAGTATTCCCATCTAAAGTTGATCGAGTTTTATGCTTAGCACTAGCATCTACAAGTGGTGGTAACTACTAAGGAGGGGTGATAAACAAGTGGGGATTTGCTAAGTTCAATCTCCTGCCTTAGGATGACATCAATATTATCTACTTAGGACAAATTTAATGCTCTTTATGCTACCTTCAAATATCTTCTAGTATCTACAATTCACTATGTAAACTCTAAGAGAAAGCTTTGATAAAGAAATAAAGTATTAAACTTGTAAGTAAAACTAGGATTGGGTATCATTAAAATGTGTCTAACTAAGCATGCTTAATGCATGGCATAGGTTATCTAACTCTCATAGTTGCAAGTGTTAGCTTGCAAGGTTTTAAGTATTGGCTTGCATAAGTATCAGTATAAGCTTGCCTTGAGCAGAGCAGTGGTTGAAGTTCTCCTCGGCTTCTTCCTCGTAGTATCCTCCTTCCTCCTCGTATCCTTGGTCGGTACTAGCGTCTATAAATAAATACGAGGTACACAATCACTAAATAATACTTAACTATTTTCAATCATCACACAAAGGTGTACTATAGATGATCTAGCATCATCACTTAACATTACAAGATTAAAGCATCTGTCTTATTTATTTTAATTTGAGAAAAGTAATTTCTACTCATTGAAAAACTACTTAAGATTTAATATTCTCCAAACCAAACATGGGATCATATTGACACATGTCATCACCACATATTTCAGTACATGGGAATGTGATTTAAAGTGGTGTCACAATTTAATAAGGTTTAACCTTTTTATTTTAAATAAATAAAGTGACTAGAAATGCCTATGTGACATTCTTTTATTACTTGAACATTATTTCTGTAAGTAAACCCATATGTTTTTATATATTATGAAAGGTATAGTTAAATGTGATTTTTGAGAGTTGGAATCAACTCAAAAGCTTTTATGGTTGAATTCTGAAAAATGTTTGAATGCATAAAAGCTTCTGCCTTGTTATTTTTACCAAGTTTGATCTACAGATCCAAATGATTTGAATCCAACGGGCTTGGATTAAGCATTTCAGTACCTTGCTAACAAAATTGGTTTCATTCAATTTGGTTCACTGAATCGAGCTGGGTTGATTTTTGAATCTATTGTTGGAGATATGCCCTAGAGACAATAATAAAAGTGATTATTATTATATCTTCGTGTTTATGATAAATGTTTACATTCATGCTATAATAGTATTAACCATAAACATTAATACTTGTGTGATTTGTAAACTGAATTATAGTCCCTGGTAAAGCCTCTTTATAATACTAACTTGTTGATTAATAGATGATCGTGGTTTCTTGATCATGAACGTCGAGATGTTATTAATAACAAGATCATATCATTAGGAGAATGATATGATGGACATACTCCTATAGATAAGCGTAGCATTAATATCAAGTCATTTCAATAGTTCGTTTGATATAAGCTTTCTGATACATAATAACCTAATTCCTTCGACCATGAGATCATGTAATCACCATCACCAGAAGGATGCTTTGATGACATCAAACACCACACCGTAACTGGGTGGCTATAAAGGTGGCATTGAGTGTTTGGAAAGTATGGGTTGAAGCACATGGATCAAGAGTGGGATTTGTCCATCCATATGATGGATAGATATACTCTGGGCCCTCTCGGTGGAATGTCATCCAATTGGCTTGCAATCATGTGACTGTCTCACGAGGGATCACATATCACGGGAACAAGAAAAGAGTACTTATCGGTAACGAGGTTGAACTAGGTATGCAGAGATACCGACGATCAAAACCTCGGATAAGTAAACTATCATGAGAAAAAAGGAAATTGGTATCATATGTAAGTGGTTCATTCGATCGCAAAGTAATCGTAGAAATATGTGGGAGACTTATGAATTTCTAGATTCCTCTATTGGTTATTGATCGGAGAAGTGTCTCGGTCATGTCCGCATAATTCACGAAACGTAGGAAGACACACTTAAGGATTCGATGTTGTTTAGTAGATATGGAATGTTAATAGGGATACCGAATGTTGTTCGGAGTCTCGGATGGGATCCGGGATATCACGAGGAGATCCAGAATGGTCCGGAGAATAAGATTCATATAAGGAAAGTCTGATTCCGGAGTTCAGGAAAGTTTCCGATGTTTTCATTGGAGAGGTTCTAGAACGGTCTAGAAGGTTCACCGGACCGGAAGGGGAATGGTCCATGAATGTGTCATGGATATGTGGAATGATTGGATCATATCCTAGGTCACTTGGTGTTGGCACTTGCAAGAGAGAAATAAAGCTCTAAACTGAAAGTCAAACGGGAAGTTTGAAAAGTCAAACTGGAACAATGGTTTCCTAGTGGAAGAAGAAACAAGTCCTTCTCTCAATCCAACTTGGGTTTGGGTTTTGGTTTGGATTCAAACCCACCCCTCCCAAGGCTTCCCCTCCCTCTCATAAATAGAGGGGGAGGGCTGCCCCAACAACACAAGAGCCAAGCCCTCCCCACACCCGCGCCGCCGCCGCCTCACGCCACCGCTGGTTCGTCGCCGCCTCCCTAGCCGCTGCCGACACCTCCTCCTCCTCCTCCCGGTCATCTAAACCCTAGATCTCCGGGAAACCCTAATCCACCATAACTCGCACCGGCTTAGGCAAAGCCCTGCGGGGTCTTCCCTCTACTTCCGACACCACGCCTTCGTGTTGCCGGAATCACGAAGGGAGAACTACAACCTCCATTGCCTTCTGGAACAAGGGAGAGGAAGGTATTCATCGAGTATCGAATGTGTGACCGACTGCGGAAGCGCTGCCGGAACGCAGCACCGGAAGGATCGTCTACGCGATCTTGAGATCGGCAAGTGTACGACTATATCACCCACGAGAATCTGCTCTTGTTAACCGCTTTGGAATCTTCAAGGGTGAGTGCTTCTATCGACTCGTTCCTACAATCTAGTAGATAGATCTTGGCTTGTTTGTGTGCATGCGGTAGAATTTTTTTGTTTTCCATGCTACGAACCCCTATAGTGGTATCAGAGCCGTGTCTATATGTAGATCTGTTACACGAGTAGAACACAATGGTCATTGTGGGCGGTGGTGCTTTTATTATCAATTATTTTTTGTGTACTTTGCATCTTGCGGTATGATGGGATGAAGCGGCCCGGGCTAACCTTACATGACATCGTTCATGAGACTTGCTCCACGCTCAACATGCAACTTGTATTGCATAAGTGGCTTTGCGGGTGTCTGTCTCTCCCATCATAGTATAGATTCAATTTACAACGGGCACTTGATAGTTCAAGCATCAACGTTGTGGTTCTTGTTCGTAAGTTAGAACGACACTTATTGAAAACCCCAAACCACGTAAAATATGCAAAGAAAATTAGAGGCGTCTAACTTTGTTTTGCAGGGTGTGCTATGATGTGATATGGCCATGATTGTGATTATATATGATGTGCAATGTTCCTTATTGTAAGTTGGCAACCGGCAGGAGCCATATGGTTGTCCTTTAAATTCCATTAAGACCTGCGTGTCTATTCAAAGTAGTTGTAATAGTTGAAGCTGGTGGAAGACAACGATGAAACGGCGCCATTGACCTTGACGCCATACCGTAGATGATGGAGATCATGTCCGTGCTTGAAGATAGAGATCGGAAGCACAAGAAGAAAGGCCATATCATATCACATATTATGAATTGCATGTGATGTTAATCCTTTTATGCATCTTGTATTGCTTAGTTCACGACGGTAGCATTATAAGATGATATCTCAAGCACACAATTTCAAGTTTTAAAGTGTTCATCCTTAGTAAGCACCATTGCTAAAGCTCGTTGTTTCGAAGCACCACATGATGACGGGTGTGTTAGATTCTGCGAGTGTATACAATGTGAGCAAGCCAGATTTGCTCATGCAGAAGCTAAGGTTTGATCTTGACGAGCCTAGCATGTACAAACATGGTCTCGAGACACGGATCACCAAAAGGTAAAGCATGAGTCATATAGAAGATATGATGAACATGATGATTGTTCGCCATTGAAGCTACATCAACTCTCGTGATGATCGGTTTTGATGTGTGTGGATTTGGTTCGTGTGATCACTAAAACAATTTGAGGGATATTGTTTTGAGTGGGAGTTCACCTAGATTAATATAAATATTAATTAGAACTCAATTTGTCATAAACTTAGTCTAAACTATTGCAAATATGTTGTAGATCAATGGCGGCCCCTACCATCAATTTTAATGTGTTCCTAGAGAAAGAAAAGTTAAAAAACAATGGAAGCAACTTCGCGGATTGGTTCCGCAATTTGAGGATTGTCCTCAATGCTGGTAATTTGACCTATGTGCTGGATGCACCGCTGGGTGACCCGCCTGCAGCTAATGCTACCGATGAGGTAAAGAATGTTTTCCTCGCTCAGAAGAATCAGTACTACACAGTTCAGTGTGCTATATTGTATGGTTTGGAATCGGAGCTTCGGAAAAGGTTTGAGAACCATGACCCACATGATATTGTCCGTGAACTCAAAATGATATTTTAGGCTCACGCGGCAGTTGAGAGTTATGAGGCTTCTAAAATGTTCTTTAACTGCAAGATGGAAGAGGGTAGCTCTGTTAGTGAGCACGTGCTTAAGATGTCTGGACACACAAGTAAACTCCAAAGCTTGGGTATAGTGATTCCTAATGCTTTGGGGATTCACCGTGTCCTCCAATCACTACCACCAAGTTACAAGAACTTTGTGATGAACTACAATATGCAAAACATGGAAAAGTCATTGCCAGAACTCTTCTCCATGTTAAAGTCTGCAAAAGTGGAGATCAAGAAAGAGCACCAAGTGTTGTAGGTCAATAATAACACCAAATTCAAGAAGCAAGGCAAGTCTAAGAAAAAGGGAAACTTCAAGAAGGGCAGTAAGAAAGTTACCGCGCCGGCGAAGAAGACCAAGTCTGGGCCTAAGGCTGATACTAAGTGCTTTTACTGCAAGGGAGAGGGTCACTGGAAGCGGAATTTCCCCAAGTACTTGGCGGATTTGAAGAACGGCAACATCAAGAAGAAAGGTATATCTGATATACATCTTATTGATGTGTATCTCACTGGTACTCGTAGTAGTGCCTGGGTGTTGCTCATATTTGTAACTCGAAACAGGTGCTGCAGAATAAACGGAAGCTAGCAAAGAACGAGGTGACGATGCGCGTTGGAAATGGATCAAAGGTTGATGTGATCGCGGACGGCACGCTACCTCTTCATCTACCATCGGGATTAGTTTTATACTTAAATAATTGTTATTTGGTGCCTGGTTTGAGCATGAACATTATATCCGGATCATGTTTATTGCGAGACGGTTACTTGTTTAAGTCCGAGAATGATGGTTGTTCGATTTATATGAGTAATATGTTTTATGCACATGCACCTTTGATAGATGGTCTATTCTTATTGAATCTCGATTGTAGTAATACACACATTAATAACGTTGAGGCTAAACGTTTGAAATTGAGCGATAACTCGACCTATATGTGGCACTGTCGTCTTGGTCATATTGGAGTGAAGCGTATGAAGAAACTCCATTTCGATGGACTTCTTGAATCACTTGATTTCGAATCACTTGAAAGATGCGAAGCATGTCTGATGGGTAAAATGACTAAGACTCCATTTTCTGGTAAGATGGAGCGAGCTACGGACTTATTGGAAATCATACATACCGATGTGTGTGGCCCAATGAGTGTAGCATCGCGCGGTGGTTATCGTTATGTTCTTACCTTCACGGATGACTTGAGTAGATATGGGTATATCTATTTCATGAAACATAAGTCCGAAACTTTCGAGAAGTTTAAGGAATTTCAAAGTGAGGTAGAGAATCAACGTAATAAGAAGATTAAATTTCTACGATCTGATCGTGGAGGTGAATATAGAAGTTACGAGTTTGGCGAGCATTTGAAGAAATGCGGAATACTTTCACAATTGACACCGCCGGGAACACCACAGCGTAATGGTGTGTCCGAACGTCGTAATCGAACTCTCTTAGATATGGTTCGTTCTATGATGTCACTTATAGATTTACCGCTGTCGTTTTGGGGTTGTGCATTAGAAACAGCCGCATTCACTTTAAATAGGGCACCATCTAAATCCATTGAAACGACATCGTATGAATTATGGTTTGGGAAGAAACCTAAATTGTCGTTCCTTAAAGTTTGGGGTTGTGAAGCTTATGTAAATAAGTTACAGCCGGACAACCTTGAACCCAAAGCGGAAAAATGCGTCTTCATAGGATACCCGAAGGAAACTATTGGGTATACCTTCTATCATAGATCCGAGGGAAAAATTTTCGTTGCCAAGAATGGATCCTTTCTAGAGAAGGAGTTTCTCTCAAAAGAAGTGACTGGAAGGAAAGTAGAACTCGACGAGGTTGTTGAACCTTCTCTCGAACTTGCGAGTAGCGCAGCACCGGAAGTAGTTCCTGTGGCGCCTGCACCAATAAGAGAGGAAGCTAATGATGTTGATCATGAAACTTCAGTTGAAGTTACTACGGAACCTCGCAGATCAACGAGAACTCGTACCACTCCTGATTGGTATGATCCCGTTGTGAGTGTCATGTTGGTGGACAACACCGATGACCCTGTGACATATGAGGAAGCGATGATGAGCCCAGATTCCAATAAATGGCAAGAAGCCATCAAATCCGAGATTGGATCCATGTACGAAAACCAAGTATGGACTTTGGTGGACTTACCGGATGACCGGAAGGCTGTCGAGAATAAATGGATTTTCAAGAAGAAAACAGATGCTGATGGTAATGTTACTGTCTATAAAGCTCGACTTGTCGCAAAAGGGTTCCGACAAATTCAAGGAGTTGACTACGATGAGACTTTCTCACCAGTAGCGAAGCTAAAGTCTGTGAGGATTATGTTAGCAATCGCTGCATATTATGATTATGAGATATGGCAGATGGATGTCAAAACGGCGTTCCTCAATGGAGACAATGATGAAGAGTTGTACATGATACAACCCAAAGGTTTTGTCGATCCTAAAGATGCTGACAAGGTATGCAAACTTCAATGGTCCATATATGGATTGAAGCAAGCATCCCGAAGTTGGAATCAACGTTTTGATAAGGTAATCAAAAGTTTTGGTTTTATACAAACTTATGGAGAAGCTTGTATTTATAAGAAAGTGAGTGGGAGCTCTGTAGCATTCTTAATACTATATGCAGATGACATATTGTTGATTGGGAATGATGTAGACCTTCTTAATAGTATCAAGGATTATTTGAATAATAGTTTTTCAATGAAAGATCTTGGCGAAGCAGATTACATATTAGGCATAAAGATTTATAGAGATATATCTAGACACCTAATATCATTTTCACAGAGTACATATTTGGACAAAGTTCTAAAGAGGTTTGGAATAGAAGATAGCAAGAAAGGGTTCTTGCCCATGTTGCCCAATACGACCTTGAGTAAAACTCAAAGTCCTGCAACGGCAGAAGATAGAGAAAGGATGAGTAAGCCTCCCTATGCCTCAGCCATAGGATCTCTAATGTATGCCATGCTATGTACTAGACCTGACATTGCATATGCTGTTAGTTTGACTAGCAGATATCAAAGTGATCCAGGAGTGGATCATTGGATAGCGGTCAAAAACATCCTTAAGTACTTGAGAATAACTAAGGATATGGTTCTTTCTTATGGAGGTGATGAACATCTCGTTGTTAATGGTTACACCGATGCTAGTTGGAACACCAATCCGGATGATTCTAAATCTCAATATGGATACCTATTTACTTTGAATGGTGCAACAATTAGCTGGAGGAGTGCAAAGCAAAGTGTTGTGGCGAGATCTTCAACTGAATCGGAATACATAGCTGCTTCGGAGGCTTCACAAGAGGCGATATGGATGAAAGAGTTCATTACAGAGCTCGGTGTGGTTCCAAGTGCGCTGGACCCAATGTCTATCTACTGTGATAACATGGGCGCCATAGCCAATGCGCAAGAACCAAGGTCACACAAGAAGCTGGAGCACATCAAGCTACGTTTTCACGCTATTCGAGAGCATGTCCAAGATGGTGACATAAAGATTTGCAAAGTACACACAGATCTGAATGTGGCGGATCCGTTGACTAAACCTCTCCCGGGGGCAAAACATGACCAGCACCAAACCGCCATGGGTGTTCGGTATATTACCATGTAATCTAGATTAGTTGACTCTAGTGCAAGTGGGAGACTGTTGGAGATATGCCCTAGAGGCAATAATAAAAGTGGTTATTATTATATCTTTGTGTTTATGATAAATGTTTACATTCATGCTATAATAGTATTAACCAAAAACATTAATACTTGTGTGATTTGTAAACTGAATTAGAGTCCCTGGTAAAGCCTCTTTATAATACTAGCTTGTTGATTAATATATGATCGTGGTTTCTTGATCATGAACATCGAGATGTTATTAATAACAAGATCATATCATTAGGAGAATGGTATGATGGACATACTCCTATAGATAAGCGTAGAATTAAGATAAAGTCATTTCAATAGTTCGTTTGCTATAAGCTTTCTGATACATAGTAACCTAATTCCTTCGACCATGAGATCATGTTAATCACCATCACCAGAAGGATGCTTTGATGACATCAAACACCACACCGTAACTTGGTGGCTATAATGGAGGCATTGAATGTTTGGAAAGTATGGGTTGAAGCACATGGATCAAGAGTGGGATTTGTACATCCATAAGACGGATAGATATACTCTGGGCCCTCTCAGTGGAATGTCATCCAATTGGCTTTCAAGCATGTGACTGGCTCACAAGGGATCACATATCACGGGAACGAGAAAAGAGTACTTATCGGTAACGAGGTTGAACTAGGTATGCAGAGATACCGACGATCAAAACCTCGGATAAGTAAACTATCGTGAGACAAAGGGAAATTGGTATCGTATGTAAGTGGTTCAATCGATCGCAAAGTAATCGTAGAAATATGTGGGATCCATATGAATTTCCAGATTCCTCTATTGGTTATTGATCGGAGAAATGTCTTGGTCATGTCCGCATAATTCACGAACCGTAGGGAGACACACTTAAGGATTCAATGTTGTTTAGTAGATATGGAATGTTAATAGGGATACCGAATGTTGTTCGGAGTCTCGGATGGGATCCGGGATATCACGAGGAGATCCGGAATGGTCCGGAGAATAAGATTCATATAAGGAAAGTCCGATTCCGAAGTTCGGGAAAGTTTCCGATGTTTTCATCGGAGAGATTCTAGAAGAGTCTAGAAGGTTCACCGGACCGGAAGGGGAATGGTCCATGAATATGTCATGGATATGTGGAATGATTGGATCATATCCTAGGTCACTTGGTGTTGGCATTTGCAAGAGAGAAATAAAGCTCTAAATTGAAATTCAAACGGGAAGTTTGAAAAGTCAAACTGGAACAATGGTTTCCTAGTGGAAGAAGAAACAAGTCCTTCTCTCAATCCAACTTGGGTTTGAGTTTGGATTCAAACCCACCCCTCCCAAGGCTGCCCCTCCCTCTCATAAATAGAGGGGGAGGGCTGCCCCAACAACACAAGAGCCAAGCCTTCCCCACACCCGCGCCGCCGCCGCCTCCCTGCGCCGCCGCCGGTTCATCGTCGCCACCCTAGCCGCCGCCGACACCTCCTCCTCCCGATCATCTAAACCTTAGATCTCCGAGAAACCCTAATCCACCATAACTCGCACCGGCTTAGGCGAAGCCCTGCGGGATCTTCCCTCTACTTCCGACACCACGTCGTCGTGATGCCGGAATCACGAAGGGAGAACTACAACCTCCGCCGCCTGCTGGAACAAGGGAGAGGAAGGTCTTCATTGAGTACCGAACGTGTGACCGACTGCGGAAGCGCTGTCGGAACGCAGCGCCGGAAGGATCGTCTACGTGATCTTGAGATCGGCAAGTGTACGACTACATCACCCACGAGAATCTGCTCTCGTTAACCACTTTGGAATCTTTGAGGGTGAGTGCTTATATCGACTCGTTGCTACAATCTAGTAGATAGATCTTGGCTTGTTTGTGTGCATGCGGTAGAATTTTTTTGTTTTCCATGCTACGAACCCCTACATCTATGTACAAAACTATTTTTGAAATAAATGGAAAAATCTAAATTCAAACGGTTGGGTTGCACGGGAGACGCTAATGGGCCGGCCTAGTGTCACTCCGCAGTGCGGGGCTCGGCTGACAGGGGGGTCTACCAGTCAGCGGCTCATAACGCGCGAAGCGGTACGGGGCTATGTTGGTCGTTGGATTAGACTGGAGATCGACGGCTAGGGATCATCGTCGATGATGAACCTGTCACCGGCGAGCTCCAACCCTAGCGGCTCAGTGGGGGTGCATAGGGGCGTACCAAGGCTCCAGCGACGACGGCGAGGCGGGCAAACGAACAGGTGGTCGACAGCAAGCTCAGGGACGGTCGAGGCAGCTCCGGGGGTGGTCGCAATCAGCGGCGCCCTTCTCCTCCAGAGGCGGCCTGCTCCGGTGCAATTCCGGTGAGCTGCTGCTCCCCGTGCTCCGGCTAGAGGTGTGGGACGATCAGTGAGGTGAGTGGAGTGGAATGGTGTGCTGCAAACGGCTGGGGTGGCCTTTTATAGGCTCGACAGCGAGACCGAGAGGGATGGGCAGGCGACGGTGGCGACATGGCTACGGGATGCTAGAGGCATGGCTGAGGGTGGCGATCGACGCGCGATCTCCTGGCGGTGCTCTAGGAATTCAATGCGGGCTTAGGGGCAGTGGTAAACGGTCGGGCGAGGCTGGCGTTCTGAGCGGCAGAGGCGGCGTCTTCGACATCGAGCGGTGGCTGTGAGGTGTTGGGCGGCGAACGGGGGTGTCTGGCGTGTTTCTTGGGTCGTGGCGACGCAGTGGGCACGGGCTACGGTCAAGGGGCGGCGTGTGCACGTGTGCCGGGTGCGGCGCTCTGGCGTGTGCTCGGCATGTTGTTGTGGCACTGGGAGCGGGGTGTTCTCTGTGGTCCACGGCCGGGCTTGGCTCGGGGAGGGGACAGTGGGAGGCGGTGAGGTGCTGGCTAACTCCCAGACATGGCGAGAGAGGGGGAGGTGGTCTGCTGCGGCGGCGACCAAGTTGGCCGGCGAGGTGGACTCGGCTTGCTCACCATTGATGACAATGGTATCAATGGCAAGCTCACAGTGAGGCTAGAGGTTTCCAACTAAACTAGATGATCTACTAAATGGTTGTTGTGAGCTGGAGAGGGAACAAGTTGGCCAAAACACTATTAAAAATAGTGAATTTGATTTGGTTTACATTCTGCCTGCCAAATGTTTGATGAAATGGCCGCAAGAAACTTCTTTTTGAATTTTGAAAATATTTTTGGTGGGTGTGCTAGGCATGTGCTGGAGACTCTGTGGTTGTTTGGGTTTTGAAAATTGAGCTTGTTTGAGTGGTTTTTGAAATAGTGGGATCTACCCATATGAGATAGATTCAATTTTAAACTGTCATTTAAACTTAGTATTTGAATGTTTTTGGAAGATCACAAAGTGGGCCTTGGTACCTCATTATGAGTACTAACAAGGGGTGCAAAGCTCCACAAATGTTTCTGTTAAGTTTTGAGTGCTAGGAATATCCAAATTAGGTATGATAGTTAATTTGGCAAAAGTGACCATTCACTTCATTTATTCATTTTGAGTTGTTTATCTTTGGAAAAAGTTTGGGAATGATTTAGATGATGTTTATTTCACCTAAGAATCATTTTTCAAGCAAAGAAACACAGAACCATGGCAATTCAAAAGAACTCCTAATTTGACTACACATACATATGAATGCTTTCATATTTTTAGATGGGAAAGTTTTTGTTAACCCTAATTTTGATGATTAGCATTTGATGATCCATGTTTAATATTTTTGGGATGTTACAACTTCCTAACAAAATTGGATGAGAAGTGCTACACAGGAAAGATAGGAACAGTTAAGTTTATTACGGTGCTAGCGTAATATCGACATTCTAGTCATGGCTGGAGTTCACAGAGAATTACCATATTTGTTTTGCATTTTGTAGTTTTCTTGAGGGTGTAGACATTGTAAGCAATTTTTGGTCTATAATTCCTGACAATTTACTTTAGATTCTTCCTTCTTGAGCTGGTCATGTCAACCTCATTATCAAATCTATATCCAAGGGAGTACTTCTCTAATGATATAATATTGAGACCTATAACACCAAGTTAAAGAATATTGGTCATATTAACTTTATTGCCAAACATATATGCTGTTGAGACCGTGGAACTTTGTTACTGCTGGGTTTCAATATTGATGTTGTTCACCGGGAAATTGTATAGAACTAGATGAGCAGATTAATATAGTGGACCTGTACCTCAAAAATTTGGACAAAGATAAGAGGAGTGTGAGGTGTCGGCAGGAGGGAAGGGACAGGTCAAGTCGCTCCAGCATCCACAATTATTAGCATTGTTAAACAACGCCGTTCCCCCCACTAATCACACGGATCTAGCTAGCTAGCTACGTATCATCCTTGGAAAAGTTGGGATGCTTTACATCACATCATTACTGATCCGCCTTTGCTGCCTTGTGGAGTTGTGGTGAGGAGATGGTACGGCGTATATAAAAGTTAATTTTGGTGTGCATGTGGGACATGAAAGTTGAGACAGAGATCGGAACTGTCAAGAGGTTTAGTGCGTTTATGTTGATTAGTAATGTGCCCAACGTTGAAACTCGTATCATCTGCAGCACATGTCTATGTACATGTTTTTTTTCTTGGAAAAAAGAGCAGTGGAACTATGGAAGACAACGTTGAGCCTGGAGAAAGAAAAAAAGACAAAGCGGGGCAGCTGAAAGCCGAAATGAATTGCATTGGGCTAGGCGTCGTCGCTTTCCAGAGAGGTGCCCGTGGCAGATGATGGGCCAAACTAGCAATGAATTCGATATGTAGTTGGTTTTCTGTATCGAGGAGGTGCTATTTCCCGCCTGAGACGTGCGGTATGATCGCTCGGCACGCAATCTTTTTCACAGGCCGCCCCAAAGCGGCCCAAACTAAGTATACTGTTTTAATTTTTCTTTTAACAGTTTTTAAGTTTGGACAGTTTTCGTAGCTATTTAAAATGTTTAAATTTTAAACTGTTCAAATTTTCAATATTTAAATTTTTTGAAGATTTTAAAAATTGTTAAAACTCAAAATTATTCAAATTTGAAAACTATACAAATTCAAAAATAGTTTAGATCTAAAAATTGTTCATATTTTAAAAATATTCAAAAAAGCAAAGGGTAATAGAAAACAAAGAGAAACCAGAAAACAGAAGGAGAAAAGAAACACATAGAAAGATACAGAAAAAGGATACAAATGTTATATGGCCCGGCCAGAGGCGCGCGGAGCCTATTTATAAACGAGCGCGCATTGAGCAATAAATAGCATGTACCTGTATTGTTAAAGCTCGTTGAGTCCAGTATGTTTTTCCCCTTTTTGTGTTCTATTTTTGGTAGTTTTATTTTATTTCATGCTTTAGTTTTATGTTTATTCCCATTTTTTTGCTCATGCTTTCTGTTTTCCATTTTATTTTATTTAAAAAAAACATGTGATATTTTTATTGTACAACATGTTGATATTTTTTTGAACCCCTTGAACAATTAGTTTTTACATGGTGAGCTTTTCTTCTTTCGTATCAACATTTTATTTGAACCCCACGATCAATTATTTTGAGTGTACTCACATATGAATGTATGCACATTATTCTCAACTTTCCAAATGATCTCTGCGTCTCAAATTAATTGATCCATATTTGTCTAGTATGTATCTGGATGCGTTTTTGTGTGTACATACATGTAAATCTAGATAAATCTGTGTTAATCAATTTGGGACAAAAAATATATACTATTCCAAGATTTATTAATAAACTAATCTTGTTCAGATGAGGCCCATGTGGAAAACACTTCAAGAGTTTGGACATTATTTCACGCAACGAGTGTCAAATAGGTGCAAGCACCGGAATAGACTAGACCGGTTGGTGTTTACTGGTTCCTAGGTACCACACGAGGGAACCGAAGGGCTATTGCTGCGATCTGTCGTGGTGATGATATTTGTGAGAGATAGAGAATTCGGCATTTTATTGACCAACTAATTCTGAAAAATAGAACCGACAAAATGTTCAGATTGGCGAGCCATAGGTGTGCCTGATCATTAAGGCATGAATGGCATAAGAAAAAGTCCAAAGAAGACAAAAAAGGTACCCAGTGATTTGATGTCTTACACAACGACGCTGACCTGATCAATCGAAAGGACTTGAAGCGGTGAAACCACCAATGTGAATGATGTTGTCGAAATCCTCTTCCTGTGTGAGGGCTAATACATGTCTAACTCTCGAAATAGTCTTTCGTACCATTATATTAATATAGCAACCACACGATACAGTCATATGATACAATGTCTCGACCGAACAAGAAGAGCATAAACATGCCCAAAACAAAAAGAAACAAAGAAGAAACAAATAACGATCATGGCGAATCAAGGTACGAAGATGACTCGAAACCGTTATGTCCTCCGAAATAGTCCCTCCACGCTCCTAGTGCACGAAGCTCCGGGTACTAAGCAGCACCTTTAAGAAGGAATGCAACGCCGAACAACGATATTGCCCGGACCAGACAACTAGTCCTAAGGTTTCCCCTGTACTCGGGAGGAAGTGGTAGGATACCACCGGTACCGAACAAGTCGGTATGGATTTCTCCCGAATCCCAACCTCGAGCCTAACGATCCAGTGCACACCAACCCACTCGCCGCCCACCAGCAAACGACCAATGCTTCCATGATTTTTGGGCGTCATAAGGTGGTCAATTAGCTAGATGCAAGCAACCAGACATGTCCCAATGTGGTCCCTGGTGACAACACCAAAATCCGTCTAAGGAGAAGGAGAGAATAATGTTGTATCAACAATAATATCATAAACCATACATTCCGGTGCGAGAGACCAAAGTGGAACTGAAGCGGTGCCTCATGTTTGTGGATAGAGTGTGGTTTGAGAAGGTGCTACATGATCATTTCCACATACGCTTTAATTTGTTCAGCAAGAATGGACGGTGTCTCTCCGTTAAGAACATCATAATGAGATTCCCAAATATACCACATCGTCACAATCGAAGTGACCAACTCGTGGTTTCTCGATCACGCCAAGAAAATTAAAATCCACATCGTAATTTTGGAGTATTAGAAATGTCAAGCATATTAAAAAAAAATCACTACCTCACGGACGTCCAATCTTCACAAAATTATCATTCACCTAGTAATCCTGCGAAGGTTAACTTTGATGGTATTTTTTGCTAGATCCTCTGAAATTGGAGGCTGGAGATATTCTCTGCTCAAGATAGACTTAGCTGGAGAAAGAAAGTCGATGCATCCCAGATTTATCCCTTCATTCTGAATTTGTTGCATATACTTGCATATACTTTGATGGACTCAGCCAAGCTGGGTTGCGAAGCTCGAATTGAGCTTCACAACTGGGCATGGCTGAGAGCCTTTTTTTGCATGAGGTGGGCATATCCCAATACACTCGACCCGACCTAACAAACAGCTAACGTGAGTTCAGCTGAGAATTTCTGGCCTTCTGGGCTTAGCCGATCTACCAAACACGTCCTAAGTTGCTTACCATAGATTCTTCATCTAAATTTTTCTCTCGATATTTTTGGATGATTTTTCACCTGGTGTTTTGGAGTCTTCGCCCGCGCACAACCGTCTACGCCTGGCCTATCTCCGGCTCTAGAAAGAGGGATGATCTGTCCTTCTACACGGCCATTGTTTTGGAGGGTGACTGCTCCACTTTTTCAGCATGAGGCCTCAAAGAGTCGGTTAATGTTGATTCAGCTATGAGGCTGAATGTTCTCATAGTTCCTATTTTTTGCAAGGTACGTGGATGACGGCGATATGAATTAAGGAGATGAAAATCAATGAGCTACTATTTTTATTACTACCTCCGAACTATATTACTTGTCGCTGAAATAGATGTATCTAACACTAAACTTTTTTTTTCAGTGACAAGTAATATGGATCGGATGGGAGTATTTCTTCAATTGTATGAGAATGCTAAAAATTGTTCTAAGCCTCCATGATGGGCAGCACAAAATGATGAATGTGCGGACAGCCATATGGATTACACCGGCTAAAGGTAGTTATGATGCTATGATAGGGACAACTAGGACGGTGTGGTGAGAAAAAACAGATTTCTCTGTATTTGACAAGCTTGGAATAAATGATGGATGCGGATCGGTGGTGGCATAATGTTTTGTTTTTTTAGGTTGTGTGTTTGCAGAGAGCATTGTCAGTATGCTAGGACATGGCTGAGTTAGTATTGTATTTTTGGTAGTACTCTGTTTTCTGTGTTGGTTTCAGCTAACTAATTACACTGTGAATGCTGATTGACATAAGTTCTGTCTTTGAAAAGAGGGAAGTATTTCTTCATCTCTAGGAGCGTGTGTGTTTTGTACAACCGTCCGTAGTCGAATGTAAATTATTGTTATTGTTCAAAAAAATTAAGTTCCTTCTTACATTGATGAATCATGATTCTGCAAAGAAGGGCTTGTATGAAGCATCATCTTTTTCTTAGGCTATATTTCTGAAGCATCATTTTTCCCTTTAGTATATACTCCCTCCGTTTCTAAATATAAGACGTTTTACATATTTCCGACAACGACCGAACATAGCGATTTGGACAAAAATACCCCGCGGACTTGTCCGAAGCAGCTCGGCGCGATCGATTCGTGTCGCCTGCTATCCATGCGGGCGTCCCCCAGCTTGGCCAAATCCATCCGCGCGTGTCGCCCAGCTAGCCGGAATCGATCCAGCGCGCGTCGCTCAGCTAGCCGGAGTCCATCCGCGGGTGTTGCCCAGCTAGCCGGAGTTCATCCGCGCATGCGCGTCCTCGCCGGAGTCCATCCATGGGCGTCACCCAGCTATTCGGAGTCCATCCGCGCGTGCGCGTCCTTGCCGGAGTCAATCCGCGGAAGTCGCCCAGCTAGCCGGAGTCAATCCGCGCGTGCACGTCCTTGCCTGAATCCATCACCGGACGTCGCCCAGCAAGATTCTCGAGGGTCGCCAGCAGCTGCACGTCGCCCAACTGTACCTTCCAGAAGCTGGCCATCGGCCCCAAGCAGCAGCAGCATGCCGTCCCCCAGTCAGTAGCTCGCCGGCGTCCACGCACGCCCAGCGCCTGCCATTCCTGCTCAGCTCACCAGCAACATTGCCTTCTCACCAGCAGCACGGTCTCATCTCCTTGGCACCGTCTTTTCTCGCCGGCGGCTCCGTCTCAACCCGCAATGGTGCTTCCTGTTCTTAATTTAATCCCACCTGAAGAACAAGATGCAAAAGAGGAAGTCAATAATCCACCTATAAGCCCAAACCCATGTACTGCACTACTCCATGAAGGTGGAAGAAACAATTATGAAATGCTTGACAAGCAGATTGAAAATTCCCCTATTCTTAGTATTCCAAACGATACTAATATACTGATATAATCACTCCTATATCTACTCCAAGCAAACAAGGGCACAAGCACAACAACTGATTAACTGTATTAACTAGGACCACTATGCATTGGAATTCATAGTAACTGAATTCACTAACAGGATTACACTAAAAAGCAGTTAACAGGAATTCACGAAAAAGCAATTACGGAAATGTTCATTTACAACACTGAACTGAACCGTGGCAAATAAGATCAAAATAACTAGAACCACAAATCAACACTGAATTGAACTGAACTGAACTGAACTGAACTGTAGCAAATATCCAGTGAACTGTGAACACTATGGAACATACTCTATCAGTAATTGCTTGGAGTATTTAGTGAATACAGCTTTCGGGGCTGACTGCACTTGCAAGGTTTTGAGTAATTTACCCCAAGTTCAGAGTAATGCGTCTGACTGGAAGCAAGAATGATGAAAGCAAGCATAACATAGCAAACAATCATATCTACTCTAAGCAAGCAAGCACTAACAAAGCAATACAGCATGAGAGTGTTCAGCACCATAGGTGCAAGTTTCAGCAGTAAAAATTCCCAGGATGTGATCATTAAGAATTACTCCAAACTTAGAAACAACGGACAACACATAACACATAGTAACAATTCCAGAACTGCTACTTGGAGTACAATATTCAGAAAACTTTCATACTCTACTAGGAGTACAATATCTAGAAAACAATAAGAAAACTAAGATGTTCCAGTACTACTACTCCATGCTCTAGTAATGAATAAAGATGTCCTGCTAATGTTAGGGTGGTCAAAAAAGTAAGAAAAAGATGTTCCGGTACTACTCCAAGTTCATGCTAGAGCACAAGTATCTTCTCCAGCAGAAGCCAATTTCTACACAAGAAAATTGCAGTTCAAACAATTCACAAGCAAAAATATTGAGTACTCCATCACAAACAATTTCCTTCAGTAATCCATCACAAAGAAACAATGGAGTACTCCATCACAAAGAAACAATGGAGTACTCCATCACAAAAATAATGACACATATTGATAACCTATGCAAGCAGTAATGGGACAGAGTACGAACAGTACAGATTCAGTCTAGCTAGTTTATGCTCCAAAATTCAGTACTGATTTCAACAAGAGAAGATAACTTCGAACATTGAGGTTCAGACTAGCTAGTTTATGCTCCAAAATCCAATACTGATTTAGAGAGAAATTTGCAGTCATGCAAAGAAGGCAAGAGCTAATCAATTTAGAGAGAATTAAATAAATCATGCAAAGAAGGAAATAGCTAATCAATGTTACAGACGGTGTCAAATGCCAAATGAGGAGACTGGGAATGGAATCGCACCATGTCATCCAATGTCTCACCATGTAACCCATGTAGCCTGACCTTGAGCACCTGCGTGTGGCCAATCTTGACTCTGTTGCGGACATTCACCATAGCCTCAGTCAGCGACCTCCCATCCCAAACCTGCCCTCGCCCAGTCAAAAGTCAAGGCGGCCTCGATCTCCAGAGACGCTGCAGCCACCGTCGGTGCTGCTGCATCCTCCTTCTCATCATGTTCCTCACCGTGCCCCGCGTCTGCGACACCAGCCTCCTTCTCCTTCGTCTTCGGCCTACTTCTCCTTCCGTGTCGATGGATTCAGCCCCACTGTCGACGGATCGAGCGCCGGTACTCAGAGATCTTGGGGACACCGCAGGTTTCTTTCCCAAATTGGAGCACTGCTGATCCCAGATCTTGGGGCACCTCCGGAGATTGAGCAAGGCGGCGTGGGGCAGACAGGCGGCGGCGTGGGCGTATGGGGGACAGGCGGCAGCGAGGGGGGGGGGGGGGGGGGGGGGGGTGGCGGAGGCTAATCGGCGGCAAGGCGGCGCCGACGACGGTGGAGCGAGAGTGAGCCACGTGCGAGCGAGCGAACGAGAGAGTGAACCGTCTAGGGACAAAATGGGAAACCCGGGAAATATCATAACCTGGGGAAATTTGTTCTCCAAAAGCTTAAACTTCTTATAATTAGAAACAGAGGGAGTAGCTTAAAGGTTCACAAAAAAAAAGTATATATAGCTTACAGATTAAAAGAAGCTTTCAAATTCAAAAGAAAATAAATAAATTTCAGAATGCGCTGGACCCAGTTTGGCTCGCTGGCATTAGCCAAAGCCTGCTCCAGAAGCATCTGCTGTTTTCACGGCCCTTCTTCGTGATACTGGACCAAACTTGTGCCGGCCCAACACACGAGTCAAATCCAGCGACTTCGGGTCCTTTCCTAAAGACACGAGAATTCCCCAGAGGGCAGAGACATCAGTCCCAAAATTACTCTTCCCTACCTCCTATAAATTCTGCCCCGCTCCTTGTCGAGAGGAGGCAACGAAATTCAAGAAAGCATTGATCATCAAACTTTCCAATTCCAGCACCGGCCAAATCGTCGACTTTTTTCCACCAGCAGCTCGAATCGTCGGCAATGTCGCTGATCCGCCGCAGCAACGTGTTCGACCCCTTCTCCCTCGACTTCTTTGACCCCTTCGACGGCTTCCCTTTCGGCTCCGGCAGCGGCAGCCTATTCCCGCGCAGTTCATCGGAGACGGCGGCCTTCGCCGGCGCGCGCATCGACTGGAAGGAGACCCCCGAGGCGCACGTGTTCAAGGCGGACGTGCCGGGGCTGAGGAAGGAGGAGGTGAAGGTGGAGGTGGAGGACGGCAACGTCCTGCAGATCAGCGGCGAGAGGATCAAGGAGCAGGAGGAGAAGACGGGCACCTGGCACCGGGTGGAGCGCAGCAGCGGCAAGTTCCTGCGCAGGTTCAGGCTGCCGGACAACGCCAAGGCGGAGCAGGTGAAGGCGGCCATGGAGGACGGCATGCTCACGGTCACTGTGCCCAAGGAGGAGGTCAAGACGTCCGAGGTGAAATCCATTCAGATCTCCGGCTAGAAGTTCTGGGCCACTGCACTGCTGCGTGATGAAGTGGACTGCAGAAGTGGTGTGGAGTTATGGAGTTCGTGCTGTCCGGCCGAGTTCGAGCGCAATGTGTCTTGTGTGCAAATGGTCTTATCTCTGAGTCTGTGTTGTGTCTGTTTGTGTTTTGCGTCCAGTTCCATGTTTTGTTCATAAGAGCTTGTACTCGACCGGGAGCTGAGTAATTCTATTGCCTCATCTCTAATTTGAATGGCGACGGGTATCCTAGATGTTCTAATTTCTGAAGCTCAGTTCCTCACGCAGAAAGCTATGTCAATTCTGCATCAGGCCTTTTCTGATACACTCAGAGTAGCAAACATTCCATGTTTCTTTTGTGGCCACTAACATTCAGATGCTTAAATCCGATACTACAGGTTGCGCTTGAGCTTTAGTGTACACACGTTTTTAGGTTTTTATAGCATAAAACCACCACTTTTGTGCAAAACCACCAGTTTACGTTTGAATCGCAGAAAACCACCACCCTAGTGCTGATTTTTTGCAATGTGCGCTAACTGGCCGATTTAGGGCAATTGACAATGGATCTGACAGACGGGGCCCACTAGTCAGGCACGATCGTTAACGGCTTGTCTGTGTAGGGGTAAAGGGCGGTAGGTTTCAGTTACGGCCTCGTACTTCCCCTCGTCCTGACCCCCCATCCCCTCTCGGCGGCGACCCTCTCGGCGGCGGAGAATTCGATTCGTCCGTCAAGGACATGGATTGGAGGAGCGGCGGGTACGAATCATGCTGGCACATGGTGCGGCGGCGGCTCTAGCCGTGCGGTCCTAGCATCACCAGCGAAGAGCAGCCACCGATGGGGATCTTCCTTTGGAGGCGTTGAGTGAGTTCCCTTCCCTCTCTCTTCTTCTTACTCTCCCCTGTTATTTCTAAATCACTGCTATGCATAGAAAATTAGGGTTGAATAGATTTTAGGGCTATGAAATTAGTATTGTTAGCACATCTTAATCATTGGAAAACACTACTGTAGTGATTACATTATCCCCTGTTTCTTTAATTTCTCATATCCCATATTAACTAAACAAATGAATCGAATGTGCTTTGATAACTGAATGTATTTCTGTAATTGTCTTTATTCAGTTTGGACGATGACATCTGGGACATCAGGTTTAATATCCCTGGTGAAGATAATTTAGAGAGGACCTTGAGCTTATCTGATATCACTGTAATGAATCTGAGAGCACTGATTGAAGGACATGGGTATGATTACAAAGATACAATCTACTATGTCAGAGAAAGGAAAAGGAATAGAGAGAATGGAAGCATTGGACAACATGTCAAAGATCGATCAGATGATAGAAATGTATGATAGTTGCAAAGTGTTGAACTTGACAGTCATCAAGCACAACTCTGATATTCCTGCTGGACTGAACCAGAATCATTTGGAAGCTGATCTGTCAGTAAATGAGGAAGCCTTTCTCTCTGTTGACAAGGATTGAGTGACACACATTAGTGATGATGAAGAAGAAGTGTTGCTCTGTTGACAAGGCCAGCGTTGCTCTGCTACAAGGCTAGCGCTGCTCTGCTACAAGGGCAGCGACGCTCTACTACTAGTGGCGACGACATCTGCTACAAGGACGACGATGCTCTGCTACAAGCGGTCAATGCGTCTTCTACATATGGCGTCCTGTGTTACTAGCACACTTTAGAGCGTTTGCTACTTCAGTTGTCCTATGTATGTTTTTGTCACGAGTGTTTTGCTATTTTAGTATAATTCTTTTGCTATAAATTCATATTTGTTTTGCTACTTTCACACAACTTTTTTTGCTACAACCAATCTCTAGAGTTGTTCTATGAGATCTCCAGCGGGGAGTCTCAGGCGATGTCTCCTGTGATGTCCTCCTTGCTACATTATAAAAAATATTTTGCTATACCTGTTTTGTGGTTTTTGCTATAATAGCATAAATTTTTTGCTACGAGGCCGGACGGCGACATTTTCTCCGACGAGAGTCTCCGACGAAGTCGATTTTGCTATATTAGGATATTTTTTTGCTACAAGGTCGCCGGCAAATTCTCCGGTGAGGTCTATTATGCCAGTTCTTTTTTCTGGACCGAACCGTTTTCTGCTACATGTAACAAAAACGGGACTATTTGTAGCAAATACGGGTATATCTATACAAAAGCGGGATTTAGAGGTTTTTTATGGGACACGTGTCAGCACGGGGAGACAGGGGATCTAGGGGAAATATCCACGGGAGACGCGCGTAGGGCTTCCCTTTAAATTTGTTGGACGGCTCGCTTATCATGTTGCCCATGTGGGTGCCAAGATTTCTAGACCGGATAGAAGAAGGTGTTATGAATTACACATCACCCTCTTTAGCAGACATCTTGGTAAACGATTGATTAAGTAACGAAGCTCCTTAATTCGAAAAAAAACTCCCTGCATTTCTTTAATTCAAAAGAAAATAAATAAATTTCAGAATGCGCTGGACTAGTTTGCCCCGCTGGCGGTTAGCCTAAGCCTGCTCCAGAAGTATCTGCTGTTTTCACGGCCCTTCTTCATGACACTGGACCAAACTTGTGCCGGCCCAATACACGAGTCAAATCCAGCGACTTCGGGTCCTTGCCTTTTTTTGTGACCAGACTTCGGGTCCTTTCGTGAGGACAGGAGAATTCTCCAGAGACATCACTCTCCCGAAATTACTCTTCCTCGCCTTCTATAAATTCTGCCCCGCTCCTCGTCGACAGGATGCAACGAATTTCAAGAAAGCATCGACAATCAAAACTTCCGATTCCAACGCCGGCCAAACCGTCGACTTTTTTCCACCAGCAGCTCGAATCGCCAACAATCCGACGACAGGCAATGTCGCTGATCCGCCGCAGCAACGTATTCGACCCCTTCTCCCTCGACTTCTTCGACCCCTTCGACGGCTTCCCTTTCGGCTCCGGCAGCGCCGGCAGCGGCAGCCTCTTCCCGCGCAGTTCATGGAGACGGCGGCCTTCGCCGGCGCGCGCATCGACTGGAAGGAGACCCCCGAGGCGCACGTGTTCAAGGCGGACGTGCCGGGGCTGAGGAAGGAGGAGGTGAAGGTGGAGGTGGAGGACGACAACGTCCTGCAGATCAGCGGCGAGAGGAGCAAGGAGCAGGAGGAGAAGACGGGCACCTGGCACCGGGTGGAGCGCAGCAGCGGCAGGTTCCTGCGCAGGTTCAGGCTGCCGGACAACGCCAAGGCGGAGCAGGTGAGGGCGTCCATGGAGGACGGCGTGCTCACGGTCACCGTGCCCAAGGAGGATGTCAAGAAGCCCGAGGTGAAATCCATTCAGATCTCCGGCTAGAAGTTCTGGGCGACCGCACTGCTGCGCGATGAAGTGGACTGCAGAACAGTGGTTGTGGAGTTATGGAAGTTCGTGCTGTCCGGCCGAGTTCGAGCGCGGTGTGTCTTCTGTAGTGTTCAAATGGTCTGATGTCTGAGTCTGTGTTGTGTGTCAGTTTGTGTTTGCCGTCCAGTTCCATGTTTTGTTCATCAGAGCTTGTACTCGATCGGGATCGGGAGCTGAGTAATTCTATTGCCTCATTCTGAACCTTTTATTTATAATTAGAGCTTGTTACTCACGCAGAAAGCAATGTAAATTCTGCATAAGGCCTTTTTTGATACATTCTATAGTTCCATGTTTCTTTGGGAGCTCTAAATAAAGCACGAGTCTGATTATCTCACATATTTTTGTGGCCACTTGCATTCAGATGCTTAAACCTGATACTACAGATTTAAGTATATTATCAAACTATTTGGATTCCTCTTATTTTTCTAAAACATCAATATCAATTTATTTTCGTTTTGATTCAAAGGAATCTCATAGAAATTTTGGAGGATTTTGATTCTTAGGAATTTTTCCTATATGTGCATTGTTTGATTCATAGGATTTGACCCTTAGGAATTTTTCCCATATAATTGCATTGCACTATGTTTTAGAGGAAACTTTTCATCCACCTCAACCTCATGTTAAAATTCCTTTGCTTTTCCTGTGAATCAAACTTTTTTTTAAGAAAAATTCCTGTAGGCTCTAAATCCTGTAGGATTCAACTGGACATGACATTCTAATCCTGCGTTTTTTCTATTTCTATGTTTTTCCTATCCTGTGAATCAAACAGACCCTTTACTAGTGTGAAAAATTATATATTCCTTCCATGTTGGATATATATTTGCATAAACTGTACAAAGATCAGTTTTAGCTATGAGGCCTCAAATCAATGAGCTACTCTTTTCGTCCAGAAAATAACTGATTTGAGTTTGTATAATTGAATTGGGTATTTGTATAGATTCAAATGGTTAGATACATCGGTTGTATGGGAATGCTAAATATGTTCCAACCCTCCAGGATTTGCAACAAAAAATGATAATGTGCATACTGACATACCAGCTAATGTTGGGCTGAAGGTAGTTATGATGCTATGCCGAGGACAGCAAAGACGGTATACTGAGTCGCTCCCCTCCCGAGCGATTCTGGGGGACCCCTTTCCCCTTATCCCAAGCACCCTCCCCGACCTCCTTCTTCCTGGCCGCCACTGTTGTTGGCCGCCGCCAGGCGCCAGCGGTGGCGGCGCCCATCCATCAAATCGGCAGGGGGCAGGGGAGGTGCCACTCGACGGCGTTCCATGTGGGGGGGGGGGGGCGTCGGCAAAGGGCATGGGGTGGCCGGTGCCTAAGGTCCTCTCCAGCGCAGTGGCGATGAGGAGGAGGAGGCGGCGTGCCGCTAGAGTGCGCTCTGGTGCCAAGATCTGGATCGATCTGGCCACGCTCTTGGCGGCTGGGCCACGATCTAGGCTAGAGGGGCCAGCCAGGCCTTGTGTTGCCAGGATCTCGCGTCCTCGCCGATGATTTCTATAGCTAGGCGCTGGGTTTCCATCTTCTTTGATGCCTGATTTTGTTGGATGTGGCTGGTAGCATGAGGGATGCAAGTCATGCGCATTAAGGTGGTGGTCCTTGGGTTCCTCCCTCACCTAGGACGAAGATCTATTGATGTCTTCCCTCATTGATCTGGTTGGAGTGTTGAGTTTTGGAAGGCTCCGTCGATGAACTCCCATGGGTGCATCATACCTGGAGATTGCTGGATCAGAATGTATTCGGTCATGCGTATTCATGTTTTTTTCTAGTCGTTTGGGTTCAGAGGGTATGCTTTGAAGCTCTGTTGGTTGTTAATATCATGGGGCATGTTCTCATTTCATGGTGCTTATGGAGACCGAGATCTGAGGACTGACAATGGTGGTTCGAGTCTGGGTGGTGATGACGAATTGGCTCGGTGACTCGTGACTTGGGGCAGTGGCATGCAAGTGGGGACGACTGAACATGATTCTTGAAGACGTCGTTTTTAGAGAAGCTGGACTTTTGATGCTGTCTTGGTGGTGATAGTAATATTGTTCAATGAATAGGTCACTATAGCGGGACTTTTCTTTTATCTATTTCTTTTTTTTGGCAGTGTGCATACATATGGCTATTAGAGAAATATGTTGTTGCAGAGGCTGGGTGTAACTAATATCTTGTGATATTAATATATGCTCCTTTAAAAAAAATCTAGAACGGTATGGTGAAGAAAACATATTTTTCTGTTATTTGTCAAGCTTGAAAAAAATGATGATTGCCAATCGGTGAAGGCATAATGATTTGCTTTTTCAGGTGTGTATACGCACGGAGCATTGTTAGTATGCTGTTAGAGGGCTAAGTTAGGATTGTACTTTTGGTCTTTTATGTTGGTTTTATTAACTAATTAAATATAGTGCCAGTATATGGGCGTACATGAGATCATCTTGGAGTCAACTCAAATTAGACTGAGATTCTAAATATCCTAAACTATCATAACAAACGTATCCGTACAATAC
The DNA here is from genome assembly GCA_910589765.1 of Avena atlantica. NCBI lineage: Eukaryota > Viridiplantae > Streptophyta > Magnoliopsida > Poales > Poaceae > Avena > Avena atlantica. The sequence continues at coordinate 31,657,123 of OU342733.1, forward strand.
TCTAACTTCTCCCGTAGTCGTAGCGGTAGCGTCGTGAATAACTAGAACATCGTGGATGGTCAGAGTAGAGAAAATCGAAAATATAATCTAGTAGGCTGAGATCACCCTACAGTCCGACTGGGAATGTCGTGGATGGTGTTGCGGCATGGTAGCTTGGACCGTAGAGGAAGATGATGAGAAGCTCAAGCGAGGTGGTAGCCCTTTGTGCCGATGTAGAGAGAGCCGAGAGCGTGGGATGGTGCCGTGGTCGATGTCGACATACAAGGGGTCACCGTGGTCGAGGTCGTGGTCGGGGTTGTCGGTGCCGAGGTAGGCGCCATGAAGCTGTTGGGCCACGTAGAGATAAAACAAAACTTTTGCCTCTAACGTGGTGATCCCAAGATCTAGCTGAGGTAGAAGGCCATGAGGTTTACCACTAGACGCGCAGTTGCGTATTACTAATGAAGAGCGTCAGTTGATGTAGTGCAGTCCTTTGCGATCTGATCCAATCGTCCTGGTGTTGATCGTACAACACCTCTGCTGATATCCACACGTACAAGAAGGAGCACCGGCGGCGAACTGCTAGGTTCGGTACGTTGGCAGGACTGTTGTGGATCTAGAGTTTCCAACTCATGGAATGACCTAACCGATCAACGATTAACCCTTCTCGGTTACTATGCTACACTATATATAGGGAGTGAACGTGGGCTCCACTCACGTGGCCCATTCACTAAAGCCCATATAATATTAGTCCCCGTGAGTCCGACTCACTGACTCAGTCCAAATCCGGCTCGGGTCCAACCTAACCAGATTTCCGGTTCAGATCTAATCCGAACTTGCTTCCGCTCTTAAGTGTGTGACCCCGCAGGCTCATGGCTACTTGGACACGATTGTAGTCCGACTCTCAATCGATCAGTCGGTAGCGGCTCCTAACAGAACGTGCCGACTCCCAAGTACCAATGAGTCATGACGACCTGCCTTTCCAATGCGACTTATGTCCGAGTCCCTTTTGCCTTACGATATACCTTGTCAGACTATAGGCGAATATTTGTCATCCCTTAAATAGTCCGAATCTCTTCTCGATCCAAGATAAGTGATTCATCCGACTAACTCTTAGTCGATCGCCTCGGTTAACACTTAACCGAGTCGTGCATGGCCATGCTTTCCGAATCACATCATCCGAGAGGGCCCAGAGAATATCTCTCCGAGTGGAGGGGCAAAATCCCATCTTGGTTATTCATATCACGCAGCTTGATTCTCAGTTGACCCGAACTCTGCCTTTATAACTGCCCAGTTACGGATCAGCGTTTGACAGAACCTAAGTCGGTGATCCTCAACTCGGATTATGTAACAACCTCATGTCTAAGGATTACATTGATTGAGAAATACAAATGACAACTTGTTTGTTGTATCTCAATATGGATCAATACGACTCGCTAAACTCTTTAGCCGAATCTGTGTAAGTCGGAATAGCATCTCCATGCCCATGATAAGTGGAACCAAGTCATCGAGCCGACTTTCATATTGGTCTAAGTTGTGTGTCCAGCACAACCTCGATGACCAAGGATATTTAGTACAAACAACATGAATGCATAGTTCCACAAATGAATCACATATTCAATGATACACATCAGATGTTTATACAAGGACAACTTAATATCTTTATGAATACAATGGGAAAACTCATCATACATGATTGCCTCTAGGGCATATTCCTAACAGTCTCCCACTTGCACTAGAGTCAATCTTCCAACATCACATGTCTAGGCATCTAATGCCCATAGCTTAGTCCCCGAGGAAGCGCTTGGGACTTCCATAATGATTATTCAGTTCCATAATGAATCCGGAAGGTAAATGAAGTTGCATCGTGCCGACTTACAACGCAGCAACTCTTGCTTTGTTGTCGACTCGAATATCAACCTCGCCTCTTGCTACGCTCCTAGTTCTTACCAGTCCCTGCAACAAATTGCAGATGTGAATAACTGATCCGGTATCATATACCCAAGAAATATTAGGTGCATTAGCAAGATATATGTCTATAACATTGCAAACAAGTGTACCTGAGTCGGAAGTCATACCTCCACTCTTGGCTTTATCAGCCAAATACTTGCTGCAGTTCCTCTTCCAGTGGCCATCCGCCTTGAAGTAAAAGCAAGTGGATCTGGCTGAAGGAGATGACTTAGTCCCCGAGGAAGCGCTTGGGACTGGGTCCTGAGTCTGCTTTCCTCCCGACTTAGCCTTCTTCTTAGTCCAAGAACTCTTCTTGAACTTAGCCTTATTCTACACCATCAACACTTGACTGGCGCACTTCTTGAGATCCGCCTCTACCTGCTTGAGCATCCCATGCAATTCAGTGAGCTTCTTATCCATACCATGCATGTGGTAGTTCGAAATGAACTGCCCATATCCACTAGGAAGAGAGTTCAGAATTATATCCGTAGCGAACTCTTCGCTAATGGGGTAGCCAAGCCTCTCGAGAGACTGCGCGTAACCAACCATTTTGATCACATGCAGACTCAATGGATCATCATCCTTAAGCTTGCAACTCAGCAAAGCCTGAGAGACTTGATACCTCTCGGTCTTCGCCTGAGCCTGGAACATAATTTTGAGGCTTTCGATCATATCGTAGGCCTCAACATTCTCAAACTGCTTTTGCAAGTCCGGTTCCATGTGAGCAAGCATAAGACAACTAATATCTATGGACTCATCCTTAGCCCGACGGTAGGAATTAGTGGCAGGAACAGTCGCATTCTCATTCGGCTCATCTGGAAGTGGGTTGTCTAGGACATGGTTCTTCTTTTCTTGTTTGAGAAAAATTCTCAGATTTCGATACCAGTTGGTAACATTAGTGTCGTTCTGTTTATCTTTCTCAAGAATGGTTCTCAACACAAAACCGGATATCTGAGAGTGACTGCTACTTGGTGCCATTATCTATAACAGAAATATGCAAAACACTTAAGACATGTATTCATAAAAGAGCAAGCATATTAAACACTTTAATATTTTATGCTCCCACTAGAACCAACACCCATCCGATGGTTGCTTAGTGATTCAGGATCCTAAATAAGCAAGTCAGCTAGTGAGATTTAGCCCAGGCGGAGTTAGAAGAGACTAGACAAAAAGTACTGGTAGAGGCAAAAAGGTGTCAGCCTTGCGGGAGTCCTTGAACAGGACCCTGCGAGAATATGCTAAGGCAAACAAGCTGGATGTGGTCCCCGAGCGGGTAGATGAGTTGAGATTGGAGTAAAAAACCTCATGGACGATATCAACAAAGAGCATGAAGCTCGTGAAGGTGATCCAGTCGATCTAGGCTTGCCGAGTACCCCGACAAAGAACCTAAGGGCGGCAAATGCCGCTGCTTTGGAGCTAGAAGGATTAACCGGCGAAGCCCGGTAGAAACAGCAAGAACGAGTGAATGAGCTGGTACGCATTGTGAACCAGCAGAATGAAGAAATGCTTAGGGCTGGCCTGGCAAGACCGGGAGCCTCGCGTATGGTTCATTCGGCTGGAGCAGCACCCGCACCATCTGCGGCAGCAGCATCCTCACCCGGGAACAATGCACGGAAAGATAGAGCTGTGACCTCATGAAAAAGAAATAAGCAAATTGTTCCATATGATCCGCGGTGGCCAGAAAGGTCAATGATAACAGAGGCGACGGCAGCCGAGGTAACAATGGAGATAGAAACCCGGCCGTACTAACAAGGGGCACGGAGACCTCGGAAGGGAAATCATGAAAACAATGACCTGGCGGAGGGAAGGAGAAACCCTCCACCAAATCCTCAGCCGAGATATGAACCTCGGCAAGATCGAGAAGTGAGACCAGCCCAGCATAATCAGGCAAATGATAGGTATAATGATGGTTACTCGGATATGGAGCATGCAGGACATGGTGGGAATAACCATTATGGAATACAGGAGAGAATCATTTACAGAAACTTGCCGTCAAATGATGCAAGGCTAAAGCTCGACAGGTTATATCGGTCAGAGCTATTGGAGGAGCAGGGTCCGCCTGGTCCGGCGTGCTTTGGACCTCGGATCATGGGCGAACCACCAGTGCCGAATTTCCAATTGGCAAGGGGCACAAAAACGTACAATGGGAGCACAAAACCACAAGATTGGTTGATTGATTATGCCACTGCAGTAAAAATAGCTGGTGGAAACCTACGATGGGCAGTGAGATACGTCCCACAAATGCTGGAAGGACCATCCAGAGTATGGTTGAACAATCTGCCAACAGGTAGTATCAACTATTGGTTAGATTTTGAAGAATTTTTTGTCAACAATTACATCAGTACATATAAGAGGCCGAATAGGCCTCAACAGCTCGCTATGTGCAAACAAAAGCCGAATGAAACAGATAGGGAATTCTTGACTCGGTGGTGTAACCTCAGAAACTCATGCGAAGGGGTCATAGAGTCTCAAGCGATAGCTTGGTTTGCTCAAGGTTGCCAATATGGGAGTGTGCTATGGCAGAGGCTGCAAAGAGATATGCGACCACCTTGGCGGAGACCATCAGGATAGCCGATTCGTATGCATTAGGGGATCCGACGCAACCATATTTAATGTCGACAGAGCATCGGGAGCACCAAGATCAATATCCAAGAGATGCAGCCGGATCATCGAGTCGCATATGAAATCCGAGGTAGAAGAAGGGAGGAAGACCGGATTACAGATAGCATCCAATCAGGTGGCAATGGTAGTACAAGACCAGCCAAGTCATAAACAGTCAGCGACAGAAGAACGGTTCTCAGCAATGGACGCCAAGGAATGAAGGGAAATGGCAGTGGACACCAGAACAGAAGAAGCAATGGCAGGAGAGGCCGAAGTACACGTTTGAATCCATGCTGGATCAACCATGTAAATTCCACACCCCAAACCCATCCAAGCCGGCTAATCATACAACTCGTCAATGTTTGGATGAAAAATGCAATGGGGAACCCAGCGGGAATGAAAACTCCCCTCATCAAACTTACCAGAATGCCACAGCTAACTGGAGAAATACGCAGCAGCTAATGTTACCACCACCTCCTCCGAGGTTGATAACTCGGACCAGAGGGATGCAGTGCATCAGTGAAAATTCCTGGTCAACTTTTTCCAATTCGGACTTCTGGGAAAGCTTGAGAGACTCAACCTCGGCGCGTAACCGGGTTATCTCATCATCCCTCTCTTGGAGTTGCGTCGAATGAGCAGCAGCTTGTTCTAAAAAATGCAGCATCATATTAGGCATAGGTATGCATTCTTCATGCGATGTTGCAAGTGTTTGTAGCTCGGCTATACCAAAGCTGGAAGGTTATAAGAGACCCAATATTTATCTCGGACAAAAATTAATAGGTCAAAGACCAGAGAGGAACCAACCTTCAAGAGCGGTAACCTTCTTGGTAAGGCGGGTATTCAGATTGTTGATACTAGCTGCACGCCAACGAGGAGTAAATTAGGACGACAAGCCAAAAGTATTATGAACCTAAGGAACAGTACACAGATTAGTTAAATTACCAGTATTTTTCACCACAGGAACAACCTTCTCATACTTCTCTTGCAGTTTCTTGTGGGCGAAGAGCAACCTTTGAAATTCGTCCGTCCGCCGATCATGGGCAACCTAGATATAATGGAGGGTTAAAAGACTGGATATTCAAAGTTAAAGCAGATCCGAATCAAGTAAAACTTGACTCGGATCTAGGTGGATGGATATTCAAAGTTAAAGCATATCCGAATCAAGTAAAACTTGACTCGGATCTAGGTGGTTGGATATTCAAAGCTAAAACAAATCCGAATCAAGTAAAACTTGACTCGGATCTAGGTGGCTGGATATTCAAAGTTAAAGTAGATCCGAGTCAGGCAAAAATTAACCCGGATCTAGGTGGCTGGATATTTAAAGCTAAAACATATCCGAATCAAGTAAAACTTGACTCGGATCTAGGTGGTTGGATACTCAAAGTTCAGGCAGAATTGAGTCAAATAAAACTTGACTCGGATATGCATGGACCACGGCTAATCCGAATCGCAAAAGGGTTAAGTTAGCAAGAAACGCAATTGAAGCCTAATAAAGCTTCCAAACGAACAACAAGTTATCCGGTTGCAAGCTTTGGGGACTAGTGCATATATGTACCACTTGAATAACAGACAAAGTATCAACAAAAGCACTTACCTTGTTCATCTTGTCGCTATCAAGAACAATCTTAGCAGCCATATGCAAGCGACTCCTAATGTCGGAAAGATGAAATGGTTGGCTACTCGGATTGCCCTCAAGTTGATCGGCGGCGTTCTAGTTATTGGCATACTCCACCAAAGAGCCGAGGCTGTTTCCGCTCTCAGTACGGGTCAACACTTTACCTCGGGCCCGTTGTGTAACTACCGTCGTCGCAAGACTCTTATGAAGAGTAAGTTGGGTGTCGACGGCCGGGGTTACAACAGGCTTAGCAGATTGGTGAATCAACTATGTGGGGCTGAGAAGACCTAGCCGGCCCCTTATGAGATGCTGAAGGTTTGGTGACAACAACCTTCCTATTCTTAGGAGAGGCTTCGGCAGGGGCAGAACCCTCGGCACTAGGAATCACATCCTGAGGAGCAGGGGGAACTATGGTTTCCAAGGGGGCCGAGATGGTGATATCTTCGGCTGGAGCGGGAGTAGCAGCTGGGATCGTGGTGATCAAAGGGTCGTTGGGGGAAACCTCGGTGGTCTGAAGAGGGGCAACAGGTTCAACATGATGATCTACTGGCGGCATTATGTTGGCATTAACGGTGGGAGCAGTGGGCACATCTCGCTGAGGCGATGTATGGGTCGGCGCTGGAGGAGAGTCAACACGAGAGGGACTGGGAGCCCGAGTATCCTCCGGGGACGGAGGAGAAGGCTGCCGAGTAGTATGGCTTGTCATACTCGGACCGCTTGGCTTCACAGAGAGAGGAGCTCTGCAAGAGACAAAGAGTCGAATCAAAAGACAAAGAGAGAAACAAGAAGTACAAATGAAAATAAACTCACCCAGTAACCCCAGGCATGGTCTTACGCCTCGGAATATGCTGGGCAGACTTCTTCACTCGCTTCTTGGGAGCAGCGTCGGAGGGATCTGCCGGAGCGGTGCGTTTCTTCGAGGGAGCAGGAGCTTGAGAAGTAAGAGGCTCGGTGTCGTGCACCTGACCGGCTGGATTAGCTGGGAAAGTAGGAGCCGCAAATGCGTAAGAGATAGGCATCACGGCAACTACCTCAAGAATTTGGATGTCGTCCGAGTCACCTTCATCCCCGTGGGCCGAGGTCTTGCCACGGGCGCGAGCCGGAGCAACATCCGACTTAGGGACAAACTCTTCCGAGTCAGGTTCCCCACTGTCCGGGGTATTCCGATTTGCAGTCCACGAAAGAGCCAGAACCACGGCATCCTCGGTCTTTTGCTCCGCAAACCTCTGCGAGAGAAGAAACAAAGTAGGATTAGCAAAAGAACAGTCACAAAGGCAACTCGGAAGCAAACACCAATGCGTAAATTTACCTGAGGAGGGGGATTCCCGCGAGTGAATGGCCTCAGTCCCCATGCCCACTCCTCCAGCATATCGTTCTTGAAGATAGCTCGGACACGCTTATATATGTGATAGTCGTCGAGCTCAACCGTCAAAACTCGGTTGGGATCAAGAGGACCACTCATGTAACAAAGCTTGTGAGAGAGAAGCTGAAAAGGCAGATTCGGCTGCTGATGAATGCAGTCATCAGGTCCTCACCACGGAGCCCGGCGCGAATCAACTCCTTGAGCCGAATCTCGAATGCCTCGGCCAAAGCATGGCTCTTCCTAGGATTGTAGTTCCAATTCTTCTTGGAAGGGGAGCCAATAGAAAAGGCGGGGAGCCGAATCTTATCTTCTTTTTTAGTGTTTTTGACATAGAAAAATGATCTATGCCATTTCTTGCAAGACTCGAGGCCGACGACACGAAGGAACTCGGAGTTTCTCCGAGGTGTAATAGACACAACCCCGCATTGGGTAAGGGATTTCTCGAAAGGGTGAAGAGATTTGTCCGGTACGACATTAGATCGGATTTGGAAGAATTTAGACCAGACAGGTACGGAGGGCCACAGGCCTAAGTACCCCTCCGAGGCCGAGATGAAGGCTGACAAAGAGGCGATAGCATTGGCCGGCAGATGATGCGGCTGGAGGCCGAAGTAATCGAGGAACTCCCTAGCGAAATCGCTAAGGGGGAGGCCAAACCCACGAGCAAAATGGGACATGAAGACTACGTACTCTCCCTCGTTGAGCACTGGAGAGGATTCATTGCCGGGCAAGCGACCGCTTACCTCGGCAAGGATCCGACGCGTCTTGATTAACCACTCTACCTCACGGCGAGTGACAGTGGAACCCTGCCAAGAACCCCGTTCTGGACCGGAGGAAAATCATCCTCCTTGACGACGGCTCCGCTGGCAGAACTAGACATGGGCTCGTCGGAGGAATCAACGGAGGAGAAACTAGCGGCGGGGGAAGGCCTAGAAGTGCAGGGCCCCGTCGTGGTTCTAACGAGCGCGGCGGCGCAACGAAGAAGAACCGCCGCGAGGAATCTTGGAAACCGAGGGATTGCCTAGGGCGGAAATCTAGCGGCAGTGATGTAGGATAACTCACCAGCAGAGGCGGCGAAGAAGGGCACATTGGTGAGGTCGTCGGAGCAGAAGAACTGCAGCGTCACCGTCGAGGAGATCGACAATGGCGCAGCCACCAGCACACGAACAGAGGCACAAGCGCGAGGAGGAAGAAGAAGGGCAAACGAAGGGGGAAAGTAAAACCGTCTAGCCCCGTTCCCCTCCTTATAACCGCGCAGTCCTGGCGGTAGTGGGATCGTGGGTGCGCCACGATAACCATGTAAATCACGCGTGCGGCGAAACCGTTCGCTACTAGTGGAGCCACACCAAAGACCACCCGGCGCAGGAGGGGAACGGGCCTCCTGACCGATGCGGTACTCGAGGCGTCACTACGCCGACGCGACAGGCGTAGTAATCACTGTAGCTTGTCAGTGGGCACTGTAGAGGAACAAAAAACTAGAAGAACAATGATGAGTGGTAAACGTAGGACGAGGCATGTTCAGGAAGCTGCACGGATACCTCAAACAGAAAGAAGTAACTCGGAAAGAAGGAGAGAAGTATGTTGGGAAACTGATGTGGCCCGGCCGAGGTTTCAGGCAGGACCACACCAGCTTCGGGGACTAATGTTCGGGAGGTGACCCCGGATAGGTTCAAGACAGGGGAAAGACGAAAGGAATCTCCCTTGTCATGATCCGAGTTATTGTTTGTGTCGGCCGGGTCATATAAGAGTCGGCCGAGATAAGTAGGGTCATGGCAAGTGTAGAACGAGTAACACCTTATCTGGCCGACATATGAGTTAAGTCGGCCGAATGAGTCTGGCTCACTTGAATGCAGGTGAAGGCCGATCCAAGTTATGAGAGACAAGGCCGAGTAACACGAAGCTTGCAGGAGAAGGAGGTGCCTATAGTCGAACCCTAGTCACTGGCTAGGAGAAATCTAAACAGAGCCAAGCACAACGGACAAGGAGCAGAGCAGCAGAAGGGCAGAAGAAGGTCACAGAGGTGACAGTCAGGGAGCCCGAGGCACGCATGTGAAGGTCTCTGGAACATTGCCACCGATAGAAGGGGGACACGGAAAGGAGGCCACCGAGTTACCATATTGGGACAAGCATATTCCAAGAATATGCTTGCCACGTCAGCCCTAGAAGGAACCAATGCACCTCTTTATAAGGGGGGACGCTGGCTCCTGAGAGGGGGATCGATTCATTCTACTTCGTAAGGCCCGTGTAGTAGTGTTCTTCCTCTATGAGACTGCTCTTGGAGCACTTGTATTCATTGAGGAGAGGAATAGAGATTTACTTGTTGAGCATTTGAGTGTAGAAATCACTACATCTTCCCTCCCCGGATCCCTCTAGCATCCATTGGCCCCATACTTTAGCCTACCCATGGCATCTGTCGTGCCACCACCACGACACGCAGGTCGTTATACAATAAAATGACAGCACCTAGGCTCCAGCCGGCTGACAAAAACCGTGATTCGCAGATCACGTATGGATTACACACATACATCACATGCACATAAACCATACCATGCACAACTTCCTTCCAAAACAAGTTATGCATAGATACGCTATCTACCGACGTTGTGAAACTCACAACGACGTCTAACGCGCTACGACAGGGCGAAGCCGGCGGTCCCGCTAGACGGATAGCATGCAGGGATCGAAGGGGCAGTGCCCCTCGCGGGTGCGGGCAGCGCCCGATGATTTTTCCGAAAACATAGATCTCATCTATGATCCGGACATGGATTTTGACCATTGTTCCGATTCGATCAAACTCTTTGATCTTCGATCACTGCTTCTGGATTTACATGCCATAATCTACCCCGATGGCGGAAGCCGACCGGTAGGGGTAAGTCATTCCACGACCTCAGTAGTATGATTACATAAATCAGATCTACCATTCCCCGAGTATAGTTGATCCAATCAACCTCGTACAAAACCGATCTATCTCATAGATCGACCACCAAAATAGCACATAGATCTCATCTACAGCTAACCGCATATCATATATGCAAGATCTCGAGCCCAAAACTAGAAGCTATCGCTCTGATACCACAGTTGGGCCATGTAGAGATAAAACAAAACTTTTGCCTCTAACATGGTGATCCCAAGATCTAGCTGAGGTAGAAGGCCACGAGGTTTACCACAAGACGAGCAGTTGCGGATTACTGATGAAGCGCGTCAGTTGATGCAGTGCAGTCCTTTGCAATCCGATCCAATCGTCCTGGTGCTGATCGTACAACACATCTGCTGGTATCCACACGTACAAGGAGGAGCACCAACGACGAACTGCTAGGTTCGATACATCGGCAGGACTGCTGTGGAGCTAGGGTTTCCAACTCATGGAATGACCTAACCGATCAACGATTAACCCTTCTGGATTACTGTGCTCCACTATATATAGGGAGTGAACATGGGCTCCACTCACGTGGCCCATTCACTAAAGCCCATATAATATTAATCCATGTGAGTCCGACTCACTGACTCAGTCCAAATCCGGCTCGGGTCCAACGCAACCAGATTTTCGGTTCAGATCCAATCCGAACTTGCTTCCGCTCTTAAGTGTGTGACCTCGCAGGCTCATGGCTACTTGTACACGATTGGAGTCCGACTCTTAATCGATCATTCGGTAGCGGCTCCTAGAAGAACGTGCCGACTCCCAAGTACCAATGAGTCATGACGACTTGCCTTTCCAATGCGACTTACATCCGAGTCCCTTTTGCCTCACGATATACCTTGTTAGACTATAGGAAAATATTTGTCATCCCTTAAATAGTCTGACTCTCTTCTCGATCCGAGATAAGTGATTCATCTGAGTAACTCTTAGTCGATCGCCTCGGTTAACACTTAACCGAGTCGTGCATGGCCATGCTTTCCAAATAACATCATCCGAGAGGGCCTAGAGAATATATCTCCGAGTGGAGGGGCAAAATATCATCTTGGTTATTCACATCACGTAGCTTGATGCTCAGTCGACCCGAACTCTGCCTTTATAACTGCCCAGTTATGGATCCGCGTTTGACAGTACCTAAGTCGGCGATCCTCAACTTGGACTATGTAACAACTTCAGGTCTAAGGATTACATTGATTGAGATATACAAATGACAACTTGTTCGTTGTATCTCAATATGGGTCAATCCGACTCGCTAAACTCTTTAGCCGAATCTGTGTAAGTTGAAATAGCATCTCCATGCCCATGACATGTGGAACCAAGTCATCGAGCCGACTTTCACATTGGTCTAAATTGTGTGTCCAGCACAACCTCGATGACCAAGGATATTTAGTACAAACAACATGAATGCATAGTTCCACAACTGAATTACATATTCAATGATACACATCAGATGTTTATACAAGGACAACTTAATATCTGTGTGAATACAATGGGAAAACTCATCATACATGATTGCCTTTAGGGCATATTCCCAACATAAGCCGTGTGCACATAGTGCGCGAGGATAATGAGGGAGACACGTCGAGGAAGTCATCGAAGGTGGTGATGCCAGAGCCGATGCAGTCTGAGCCGTCGATGACGAAGTGTGACCATAGTTTTGCCCGAACTAGGCACACACCGGTAACGGATGTATCCATTAGTTTTTCGATAACAAAGGACGCAAAGGACTCGTTGGTGACGCGGTCTAGGCAGTCGTATTATATGTCATTCCGAAGAATACATTGTCGATGATGATGTAGACAAGGCGCTGATCCGAGTTTGCTAGACTCGGGAACGCGTTGGGACGAAGGAACGTACCCATGTTGCTAGTACCAGACGCACAAGGGTAGATACCATCATGAACCTGTGTGCCAGTGTCGTAGGGGACGAGATGACGATGACGACGAGGTCGTAGTGGACAAATATGTAGAAGGAAGCAAAATCAGCGGTGACTCGGAGTGGTCATGCTAGACGCGTAGAGAAGCGCAGCAGCGGTACTCAATGATGCGAAGAAGAATTAGGCGTGACGAAGACCATGCACGGACGTAGATGACCCACACCGTGGGAGGTGGTGTAGAGATATCCTGGGGCGTTGGTGCGCGGGGATGGCGATGTAGACCGTGTGCAGCGATGCTACTACCCGATGGGGCGGCATAGCTACATGGTGCGAGTCAATGCCACGGCTGGAGACCACCGGCGCATACACGCGTGTGAGGCGCATTGACAACTAGTAGGCGAGGACCAAGGCGGCAGTGCTGCAGCCCGAAAGGGCGACTCGGCGATAGCCTGTAGCCTGATCGGGTGGTAGGAGCGTGCTCGGAGACATGTTTGGTGTAGACGTGCGTGGGGTCAGTTGATTAAACTTCCGGTGTGCCGTATGTGCCATGGCGTGGACGACACATGGACCAGAGTCCATGGTGGAATTGTCGGTGAAGTCCCGGCCGGTAACGATGAAGACAATCTGAAGGGGACGGTCGCGGCATCCTGCCGAGGCAGGCGCAACGACGGAGGAGGCGAACGCACGAGAACGGTGTAGATCATCGATGTCGATGGTCGGGGTAGAGGCGCGGCGATGACGATGGCGGTGGACAACTCAATCCCATCTATGATCGGTAAAATAAAAAAAAGGAAAATACCGGTTGAACGAATGGCGGAGAGAAAAACCGATCTAGATATTGGACAAAAAAGACTCACTAGCGCAGCTGATCAAGGATCGGCGGACGAGCCCTGTTAGGGATCACGCGGCGCCTGGCAGAGATCATGGAGATCGATCCCTCTAGGGGTTGCACGGTGGAAGCGTGTCGGCGGCGGCTAGATTTAGGACCGGTTTAGGCTGATAGCATGTAGAACCATAGAGAGGGATTCTGCAAAAAGGGCTCTCTCGTCTCCTCCCTATTCCCACCAAACCTCCCTCGTCTTATCCCCTCTAGATCCGGGCCGTCCAACCCCTCCTCCCTTCTCTAGCGATCGTCAGTGTCGTGGTGCGGCAAGGGACCCCTCCCCTTGTACAGGAGTAGTTTAGGTGTAGGTCTGGTGTCATGTGTTCGGATTTATGCCACTGTTCGATGTTTTGCCGGTCTGGAGCATTATCCTGGTGCGTGCGAGCGGCGCCGAGAGTCGGTTCAGCCCTCTCTCTAATTGGTGTCCACGACAGACGTTGGTTGAAATTGGATCGAACCGAGTCTCCTTCAATAAGCTTGCAGGTTCTTGTGGAGATCAAGATCAGGTTGATGTCGTCCTAGAGAGTCGTCATGGTGGCGGGTTGAAGGGGAGGTTGACGAGATCTGGATCTCCGGGGAAGATTCGAACTACGGATCCGTAGAGTCCATACATGGCAGCAAAGCTTGGATGATGTGATCCTCGGCCGAGATGGCGGTTACTCCACACGCTGGTGCAGCTTCTGCGCGTGTGCATCCGCAACCTCCTTTGATGGAGGCCCCTCTTCCTCGACACAGCGGTGCAAGCCTTTCTCAGGCCAAGTGGTCTCGTCCCCGGTGCTGGGAAAGGTCATCGTGCCCTGAGGTGTTCCTGCACGAGTGGTGATGAAGAAGACATAGGCTCGATTGCATTTCTGCAAATCTTCATAGGGTCCTTATTGCAATAACTAAGGACCATGTTTTATTTTATTTTTCTGTGGAGGTCCTCTATGTAAGATGTAACATCACCGCTGTTGAATAGAGCAGTTCTGAGTCCTTCAGGACCCTTCCCCATTCAAAAAAAAAGCAAAGAAGGGCGTTGGCCCAAAAGAAAATAAATAAACTGAGAAGTTGGCCCAAAAGAAGTTATGTGAAGACATTTTTCAAATCCAAAAGAAAATAAATAAACTGAGAATGTGCTAGACCCAGTTTGACAAGCTGGCGTTGGCCTAAGCCTGCTCCAGAAGTATCTGGAGTTTTCACGGCCCTTCTTCGTGATACTGGACCAAACTTGTGCCGGCCCAACATACGAGCCAAATCCAGCGCCTTCGGTTCCTTTCCTGAAGACACGAGAATTCTGCGGAGACATCAGTCCCGAAATTACTCTTCCTGGCCTTCTATAAATTCTGCTCCACTCCACGTCGAGAGGATGCAATGAAGTTCAAGAAAGCATCGATCATCAAACTTTCCGATTCCAGCACCGGCCAAATCGTCGACTTTTTTCCACCAGCAGCTCGAATCGTCGGCAATGTCGCTGATCCGCCGTAGCAACGTGTTCGACCCCTTCGACGGCTTCCCTTTTGGCTCCGGCAGCGGCAGCCTATTCCCGCGCAGTTCATCGGAGACGGCGGCCTTCGCCGGCGCGCGCATCGACTGGAAGGAGACCCCCGAGGCGCACGTGTTCAAGGCGGACGTGCCAGGGCTGAGGAAGGAGGAGGTGAAGGTGGAGGTGGAGGACGACAACGTCCTGCAGATCAGCGGCGAGAGGATCAAGGAGCAGGAGGAGAAGACGGGCACCTGGCACAGGGTGGAGCGCAGCAGCGGCAAGTTCCTGCGCAGGTTCAGGCTGCCGGACAACGCCAAGGCGGAGCAGGTGAAGGCGGCCATTGAGGACGGCGTGCTCACGGTCACTGTGCCCAAGGAGGAGGTCAAGACGTCCGAGGTGAAATCCATTCAGATCTCCGGCTAGAAGTTCTGGGCCACTGCACTGCTGCGTGATGAAGTGGACTGCAGAAGTGGTGTGGAGTTATGGAGTTCGTGCTGTCCGGCCGAGTTCGAGCGCAATGTGTCTTGTGTGCAAATGGTCTTATCTCTGAGTCTGTGTTGTGTCTGTTTGTGTTTTGCGTCCAGTTCCATGTTTTGTTCATAAGAGCTTGTACTCGACCGGGAGCTGAGTAATTCTATTGCCTCATCTCTAATTTGAATGGCGACGGGTACCCTAGATGTTCTAATTCTGAAGCTCAGTTCCTCACGCAGAAAGCTATGTCAATTCTGCATCAGGCCTTTTCTGATACACTCAGAGTAGCAAACATTCCATGTTTCTTTTGTGGCCACTAACATTCAGATGCTTAAATCCGATACTACAGGTTGCGCTTGAGCTTTAGTGTACACACGTTTTTAGGTTTTTATAGCATAAAACCACCACTTTTGTGCAAAACCACCAGTTTACGTTTGAATCGCAGAAAACCACCATCCTAGTGCTGATTTTTTGCAATGTGCGCTAACTGGCCGATTCAGGGCAATTGACAATGGATCTGACAGACGGGGCCCACTAGTCAGGCACGATCGTTAACGGCTTGTCTGTGTAGGGGTAAAGGGCGGTAGGTTTCAGTTACGGCCTCGTACTTCCCCTCGTCCTGACCCCCCATCCCCTCTCGGCGGCGACCCTCTCGGCGGCGGAGAATTCGATTCGTCCGTCAAGGACATGGATTGGAGGAGCGGCGGGTACGAATCATGCCGGCACATGGTGCGGCGGCGGCTCTAGCGCGTGCGGTCCTAGCATCACCAGCGAAGAGCAGCCACCGATGGGGATCTTCCTTTGGAGGCGTTGAGTGAGTTCCCTTCCCTCTCTCTTCTTCTTACTCTCCCCTGTTATTTCTAAATCACTGCTATGCATAGAAAATTAGGGTTGAATAGATTTAGGGCTATGAAATTAGTATTGTTAGCACATCTTAATCATTGGAAAACACTACTGTAGTGATTACATTATCCCCTGTTTCTTTAATTTCTCATATCCCATATTAACTAAACAAATGAATCGAATGTACTTTGATAACTGAATGTATTTCTGTAATTGTCTTTATTCAGTTTGGACGATGACATCTGGGACATCAGGTTTAATATCCCTGGTGAAGATAATTTAGAGAGGACCTTGAGCTTATCTGATATCACTGTAATTAATCTGAGAGCACTGATTGAAGGACATGGGTATGATTACAAAGATACAATCTACTATGTTAGAGAGAAAGGAAAAGGAATAGAGAGAATGGAAGCATTGGACAACATGTCAAAGATCGATCAGATGATAGAAATGTATGATAGTTGCAAAGTGTTGAACTTGACAGTCATCAAGCACAACTCTGATATTCCTGCTGGACTGAACCAGAATCATTTGGAAGCTGATCTGTCAGTAAATGAGGAAGCCTTTCTCTCTGTTGACAAGGATTGAGTGACACACATTAGTGATGATGAAAGAAGTGTTGCTCTGTTGACAAGGCCAGCGTTGCTCTGCTACAAGGCTAGCGCTGCTCTGCTACAAGGGCAGCGACGCTCTACTACTAGTGGCGACGACATCTGCTACAAGGACGACGACGCTGCTACAAGCGGTCAATGCGTCTTCTACATATGGCGTCCTGTGTTACTAGCACACTTTAGAGCGTTTGCTACTTCAGTTGTCCTATGTATGTTTTTGTCACGAGTGTTTTGCTATTTTAGTATAATTCTTTTGCTATAAATTCATATTTGTTTTGCTACTTTCACACAACTTTTTTTGCTACAACCAATCTCTAGAGTTGTTCTATGAGATCTCCAGCGGGGAGTCTCAGGCGATGTCTCCTGTGATGTCCTCCTTGCTACATTATAAAAAATATTTTGCTATACCTGTTTTGTGGTTTTTGCTATAATAGCATAAATTTTTTGCTACGAGGCCGGACGGCGACATTTTCTCCGACGAGAGTCTCCGACGAAGTCGATTTTGCTATATTAGGATATTTTTTCTACAAGGTCGCCGGCGAATTCTCCGGTGAGGTCTATTATGCCAGTTTTTTTTTCTGGACCGAACCGTTTTCTGCTACATGTAACAAAAACGGGACTATTTGTAGCAAATACGGGTATATCTATACAAAAGCGGGATTTAGAGGTTTTTTATGGGACACGTGTCAGCACGGGGAGACAGGGGATCTAGGGGAAATATCCACGGGAGACGCGTAGGGCTTCCCTTTAAATTTGTTGGACGGCTCGCTTATCATGTTGCCCATGTGGGTGCCAAGATTTCTAGACCGGATAGAAGAAGGTGTTATGAATTACACATCACCCTCTTTAGCAGACATCTTGGTAAACGATTGATTAAGTAACGAAGCTCCTTAATTCGAAAAAAAAACTCCCTGCATTTCTTTAATTCAAAAGAAAATAAATAAATTTCAGAATGCGCTGGACTAGTTTGCCCCGCTGGCGGTTAGCCTAAGCCTGCTCCAGAAGTATCTGCTGTTTTCACGGCCCTTCTTCATGACACTGGACCAAACTTGTGCCGGCCCAATACACGAGTCAAATCCAGCGACTTCGGGTCCTTGCCTTTTTTTTGTGACCAGACTTCGGGTCCTTTCGTGAGGACAGGAGAATTCTCCAGAGACATCACTCTCCCGAAATTACTCTTCCTCGCCTTCTATAAATTCTGCCCCGCTCCTCGTCGACAGGATGCAACGAATTTCAAGAAAGCATCGACAATCAAAACTTCCGATTCCAACGCCGGCCAAACCGTCGACTTTTTTCCACCAGCAGCTCGAATCGCCAACAATCCGACGACAGGCAATGTCGCTGATCCGCCGCAGCAACGTATTCGACCCCTTCTCCCTCGACTTCTTCGACCCCTTCGACGGCTTCCCTTTCGGCTCCGGCAGCGCCGGCAGCGGCAGCCTCTTCCCGCGCAGTTCATCGGAGACGGCGGCCTTCGCCGGCGCGCGCATCGACTGGAAGGAGACCCCCGAGGCGCACGTGTTCAAGGCGGACGTGCCGGGGCTGAGGAAGGAGGAGGTGAAGGTGGAGGTGGAGGACGGCAACGTCCTGCAGATCAGCGGCGAGAGGAGCAAGGAGCAGGAGGAGAAGACGGGCACCTGGCACCGGGTGGAGCGCAGCAGCGGCAGGTTCCTGCGCAGGTTCAGGCTGCCGGACAACGCCAAGGCGGAGCAGGTGAGGGCGTCCATGGAGGACGGCGTGCTCACGGTCACCGTGCCCAAGGAGGATGTCAAGAAGCCCGAGGTGAAATCCATTCAGATCTCCGGCTAGAAGTTCTGGGCGACCGCACTGCTGCGCGATGAAGTGGACTGCAGAACAGTGGTTGTGGAGTTATGGAAGTTCGTGCTGTCCGGCCGAGTTCGAGCGCGGTGTGTCTTCTGTAGTGTTCAAATGGTCTGATGTCTGAGTCTGTGTTGTGTGTCAGTTTGTGTTTGCCGTCCAGTTCCATGTTTTGTTCATCAGAGCTTGTACTCGATCGGGATCGGGAGCTGAGTAATTCTATTGCCTCATTCTGAACCTTTTATTTATAATTAGAGCTTGTTACTCACGCAGAAAGCAATGTAAATTCTGCATAAGGCCTTTTTTGATACATTCTATAGTTCCATGTTTCTTTTGGGAGCTCTAAATAAAGCACGAGTCTGATTATCTCACATATTTTTGTGGCCACTTGCATTCAGATGCTTAAACCTGATACTACAGATTTAAGTATATTATCAAACTATTTGGATTCCTCTTATTTTTCTAAAACATCAATATCAATTTATTTTCGTTTTGATTCAAAGGAATCTCATAGAAATTTTGGAGGATTTTGATTCTTAGGAATTTTTCCTATATGTGCATTGTTTGATTCATAGGATTTGACCCTTAGGAATTTTTCCCATATAATTGCATTGCACTATGTTTTAGAGGAAACTTTTCATCCACCTCAACCTCATGTTAAAATTCCTTTGCTTTTCCTGTGAATCAAACATTTTTTTTAAGAAAAATTCCTGTAGGCTCTAAATCCTGTAGGATTCAACTGGACATGACATTCTAATCCTGCGTTTTTTCTATTTCTATGTTTTTCCTATCCTGTGAATCAAACAGACCCTTTACTAGTGTGAAAAATTATATATTCCTTCCATGTTGGATATATATTTGCATAAACTGTACAAAGATCAGTTTTAGCTATGAGGCCTCAAATCAATGAGCTACTCTCTTCGTCCAGAAAATAACTGATTTGAGTTTGTATAATTGAATTGGGTATTTGTATAGATTCAAATGGTTAGATACATCGGTTGTATGGGAATGCTAAATATGTTCCAACCCTCCAGGATTTGCAACAAAAAATGATAATGTGCATACTGACATACCAGCTAATGTTGGGCTGAAGGTAGTTATGATGCTATGCCGAGGACAGCAAAGACGGTATACTGAGTCGCTCCCCTCCCGAGCGATTCTGGGGGACCCCTTTCCCCTTATCCCAAGCACCCTCCCCGACCTCCTTCTTCCTGGCCGCCACTGTTGTTGGCCGCCGCCAGGCGCCAGCGGTGGCGGCGCCCATCCATCAAATCGGCAGGGGGCAGGGGAGGTGCCACTCGACGGCGTTCCATGGGGGGGGGGGGGGGGGGCGTCGGCAAAGGGCATGGGGTGGCCGGTGCCTAAGGTCCTCTCCAGCGCAGTGGCGATGAGGAGGAGGAGGCGGCGTGCCGCTAGAGTGCGCTCTGGTGCCAAGATCTGGATCGATCTGGCCACGCTCTTGGCGGCTGGGCCACGATCTAGGCTAGAGGGGCCAGCCAGGCCTTGTGTTGCCAGGATCTCGCGTCCTCGCCGATGATTTCTATAGCTAGGCGCTGGGTTTCCATCTTCTTTGATGCCTGATTTTGTTGGATGTGGCTGGTAGCATGAGGGATGCAAGTCATGCGCATTAAGGTGGTGGTCCTTGGGTTCCTCCCTCACCTAGGACGAAGATCTATTGATGTCTTCCCTCATTGATCTGGTTGGAGTGTTGAGTTTTGGAAGGCTCCGTCGATGAACTCCCATGGGTGCATCATACCTGGAGATTGCTGGATCAGAATGTATTCGGTCATGCGTATTCATGTTTTTTTCTAGTCGTTTGGGTTCAGAGGGTATGCTTTGAAGCTCTGTTGGTTGTTAATATCATGGGGCATGTTCTCATTTCATGGTGCTTATGGAGACCGAGATCTGAGGACTGACAATGGTGGTTCGAGTCTGGGTGGTGATGACGAATTGGCTCGGTGACTCGTGACTTGGGGCAGTGGCATGCAAGTGGGGACGACTGAACATGATTCTTGAAGACGTCGTTTTTAGAGAAGCTGGACTTTTGATGCTGTCTTGGTGGTGATAGTAATATTGTTCAATGAATAGGTCACTATAGCGGGACTTTTCTTTTATCTATTTCTTTTTTTTGGCAGTGTGCATACATATGGCTATTAGAGAAATATGTTGTTGCAGAGGCTGGGTGTAACTAATATCTTGTGATATTAATATATGCTCCTTTAAAAAAAATCTAGAACGGTATGGTGAAGAAAACATATTTTTCTGTTATTTGTCAAGCTTGAAAAAAATGATGATTGCCAATCGGTGAAGGCATAATGATTTGCTTTTTCAGGTGTGTATACGCACGGAGCATTGTTAGTATGCTGTTAGAGGGCTAAGTTAGGATTGTACTTTTGGTCTTTTATGTTGGTTTTATTAACTAATTAAATATAGTGCCAGTATATGGGCGTACATGAGATCATCTTGGAGTCAACTCAAATTAGACTGAGATTCTAAATATCCTAAACTATCATAACAAACGTATCCGTACAATACTCTAACTTCTCCCGTAGTCGTAGCGGTAGCGTCGTGAATAACTAGAACATCGTGGATGGTCAGAGTAGAGAAAATCGAAAATATAATCTAGTAGGCTGAGATCACCCTACAGTCCGACTGGGAATGTCGTGGACGGTGTTGCGGCATGGTAGCTTGGACCGTAGAGGAAGATGATGAGAAGCTCAAGCGAGGTGGTAGCCCTTTGTGCCGATGTAGAGAGAGCCGAGAGCGTGGGATGGTGCCGTGGTCGATGTCGACATACAAGGGGTTGCCGTGGTCGAGGTCGTGGTCGGGGTTGTCGGTGCCGAGGTAGGCGCCATGAAGCTGTTGGGCCACGTAGAGATAAAACAAAACTTTTGCCTCTAACGTGGTGATCCCAAGATCTAGCTGAGGTAGAAGGCCACGAGGTTTACCACTAGACGCGCAGTTGCGTATTACTAATGAAGAGCGTCAGTTGATGTAGTGCAGTCCTTTGCGATCTGATCCAATCGTCCTGGTGTTGATCGTACAACACCTCTGCTGATATCCACACGTACAAGAAGGAGCACCGACGGCGAACTGCTAGGTTCGGTACGTCGGCAGGACTGTTGTGGATCTAGGGTTTCCAACTCATGGAATGACCTAACCGATCAACGATTAACCCTTCTCGGTTACTATGCTACACTATATATAGGGAGTGAACGTGGGCTCCACTCACGTGGCCCATTCACTAAAGCCCATATAATATTAGTCCCCGTGAGTCCGACTCACTGACTCAGTCCAAATCCGGCTCGGGTCCAACCTAACCAGATTTCCGGTTCAGATCTAATCCGAACTTGCTTCCGCTCTTAAGTGTGTGACCCCGCAGGCTCATGGCTACTTGGACACGATTGTAGTCCGACTCTCAATCGATCAGTCGGTAGCAGCTCCTAACAGAACGTGCCGACTCCCAAGTACCAATGAGTCATGACGACCTGCCTTTCCAATGCGACTTATGTCCGAGTCCCTTTTGCCTTACGATATACCTTGTCAGACTATAGGCGAATATTTGTCATCCCTTAAATAGTCCGAATCTCTTCTCGATCCAAGATAAGTGATTCATCCGACTAACTCTTAGTCGATCGCCTCGGTTAACACTTAACCGAGTCGTGCATGGCCATGCTTTCCGAATCACATCATCCGAGAGGGCCCAGAGAATATCTCTCCGAGTGGAGGGGCAAAATCCCATCTTGGTTATTCATATCACGCAGCTTGATTCTCAGTTGACCCGAACTCTGCCTTTATAACTGCCCAGTTACGGATCAGCGTTTGACAGAACCTAAGTCGGTGATCCTCAACTCGGATTATGTAACAACCTCATGTCTAAGGATTACATTGATTGAGAAATACAAATGACAACTTGTTTGTTGTATCTCAATATGGATCAATACGACTCGCTAAACTCTTTAGCCGAATCTGTGTAAGTCGGAATAGCATCTCCATGCCCATGATAAGTGGAACCAAGTCATCGAGCCGACTTTCATATTGGTCTAAGTTGTGTGTCCAGCACAACCTCGATGACCAAGGATATTTAGTACAAACAACATGAATGCATAGTTCCACAAATGAATCACATATTCAATGATACACATCAGATGTTTATACAAGGACAACTTAATATCTTTATGAATACAATGGGAAAACTCATCATACATGATTGCCTCTAGGGCATATTCCTAACAGTCTCCCACTTGCACTAGAGTCAATCTTCCAACATCACATGTCTAGGCATCTAATGCCCATAGCTTAGTCCCTGAGGAAGCGCTTGGGACTTCCATAATGATTATTCAGTTCCATAATGAATCCGGAAGGTAAATGAAGTTGCATCGTGCCGACTTACAACGCAGCAACTCTTGCTTTGTTGTCGACTCGAATATCAACCTCGCCTCTTGCTACGCTCCTAGTTCTTACCAGTCCCTGCAACAAATTGCAGATGTGAATAACTGATCCGGTATCATATACCCAAGAAATATTAGGTGCATTAGCAAGATATATGTCTATAACATTGCAAACAAGTGTACCTGAGTCGGAAGTCATACCTCCACTCTTGGCTTTATCAGCCAAATACTTGCTGCAGTTCCTCTTCCAGTGGCCATCCGCCTTGAAGTAAAAGCAAGTGGATCTGGCTGAAGGAGATGACTTAGTCCCCGAGGAAGCGCTTGGGACTGGGTCCTGAGTCTGCTTTCCTCCCGACTTAGCCTTCTTCTTAGTCCAAGAACTCTTCTTGAACTTAGCCTTATTCTACACCATCAACACTTGACTGGCGCACTTCTTGAGATCCGCCTCTACCTGCTTGAGCATCCCATGCAATTCAGTGAGCTTCTTATCCATACCATGCATGTGGTAGTTCGAAATGAACTGCCCATATCCACTAGGAAGAGAGTTCAGAATTATATCCGTAGCGAACTCTTCGCTAATGGGGTAGCCAAGCCTCTCGAGAGACTGCGCGTAACCAACCATTTTGATCACATGCAGACTCAATGGATCATCATCCTTAAGCTTGCAACTCAGCAAAGCCTGAGAGACTTGATACCTCTCGGTCTTCGCCTGAGCCTGGAACATAATTTTGAGGCTTTCGATCATATCGTAGGCCTCAACATTCTCAAACTGCTTTTGCAAGTCCGGTTCCATGTGAGCAAGCATAAGACAGCTAATATCTGTGGACTCATCCTTAGCCCGACGGTAGGAATTAGTGGCAGGAACAGTCGCATTCTCATTCGGCTCATCTGGAAGTGGGTTGTCTAGGACATGGTTCTTCTTTTCTTGTTTGAGAAAAATTCTCAGATTTCGATACCAGTTGGTAACATTAGTGTCGTTCTGTTTATCTTTCTCAAGAATGGTTCTCAACACAAAACCGGATATCTGAGAGTGACTGCTACTTGGTGCCATTATCTATAACAGAAATATGCAAAACACTTAAGACATGTATTCATAAAAGAGCAAGCATATTAAACACTTTAATATTTTATGCTCCCACTAGAACCAACACCCATCCGATGGTTGCTTAGTGATTCAGGATCCTAAATAAGCAAGTCGGCTAGTGAGATTTAGCCCAGGCGGAGTTAGAAGAGACTAGACAAAAAGTACTGGTAGAGGCAAAAAGGTGTCAGCCTTGCGGGAGTCCTTGAACAGGACCCTGCGAGAATATGCTAAGGCAAACAAGCTGGATGTGGTCCCCGAGCGGGTAGATGAGTTGAGATTGGAGTAAAAAACCTCATGGACGATATCAACAAAGAGCATGAAGCTCGTGAAGGTGATCCAGTCGATCTAGGCTTGCCGAGTACCCCGACAAAGAACCTAAGGGCGGCAAATGCCGCTGCTTTGGAGCTAGAAGGATTAACCGGCGAAGCCCGGTAGAAACAGCAAGAACGAGTGAATGAGCTGGTACGCATTGTGAACCAGCAGAATGAAGAAATGCTTAGGGCTGGCCTGGCAAGACCGGGAGCCTCGCGTATGGTTCATTCGGCTGGAGCAGCACCCGCACCATCTGCGGCAGCAGCATCCTCACCCGGGAACAATGCACGGAAAGATAGAGCTGTGACCTCATGAAAAAGAAATAAGCAAATTGTTCCATATGATCCGGCGGTGGCCAGAAAGGTCAATGATAACAGAGGCAACGGCAGCCGAGGTAACAATGGAGATAGAAACCCGGCCGTACTAACAAGGGGCACGGAGACCTCGGAAGGGGAAATCATGAAAACAATGACCTGGCGGAGGGAAGGAGAAACCCTCCACCAAATCCTCAGCCGAGATATGAACCTCGGCAAGATCGAGAAGTGAGACCAGCCCAGCATAATCAGGCAAATGATAGGTATAATGATGGTTACTCGGATATGGAGCATGCAGGACATGGTGGGAATAACCATTATGGAATACAGGAGAGAATCATTTACAGAAACTTGCCGTCAAATGATGCAAGGCTAAAGCTCGACAGGTTATATCGGTCAGAGCTATTGGAGGAGCAGGGTCCGCCTGGTCCGGCGTGCTTTGGACCTCGGATCATGGGCGAACCACCAGTGCCGAATTTCCAATTGGCAAGGGGCACAAAAACGTACAATGGGAGCACAAAACCACAAGATTGGTTGATTGATTATGCCACTGCAGTAAAAATAGCTGGTGGAAACCTACGATGGGCAGTGAGATACGTCCCACAAATGCTGGAAGGACCATCCAGAGTATGGTTGAACAATCTGCCAACAGGTAGTATCAACTATTGGTTAGATTTTGAAGAATTTTTTGTCAACAATTACATCAGTACATATAAGAGGCCGAATAGGCCTCAACAGCTCGCTATGTGCAAACAAAAGCCGAATGAAACAGATAGGGAATTCTTGACTCGGTGGTGTAACCTCAGAAACTCATGCGAAGGGGTCATAGAGTCTCAAGCGATAGCTTGGTTTGCTCAAGGTTGCCAATATGGGAGTGTGCTATGGCAGAGGCTGCAAAGAGATATGCCGACCACCTTGGCGGAGACCATCAGGATAGCCGATTCGTATGCATTAGGGGATCCGACGCAACCATAGTTAATGTCGACAGAGCATCGGGAGCAGCAAGATCAATATGCAAGAGATGCAGCCGGATCATCGAGGCGCAATGAAATCCGAGGTAGAAGAAGGGAGGAAAGACCGGATTATAGATATGCATCCAATCAGGTGGCAGCGGTAGTACAAGACCAGCCAAGTCATGGAAACAGTCAGCGACAGAAGAACGGTTCTCAACAATGGACGCCGAGGAATGAAGGGAAAAGGCAGTGGACACCAGAACAGAAGAAGCAATGGCAGGAGAGGCCGAAGTACATGTTTGAATCCATGCTGGATCAACCATGTAAATTCCACACCCCAAACCCATCCAAGCCGGCTAATCATACAACTCGTCAATGTGCTTGGATGAAAAATGCAATGGGGAACCCAGCGGGCATGCAAGCGCCCCCTCATCAAGCGCACCAGCAGCCACAGCTAACTGGAGCAAATACGCAGCAGCTAATGTTACCACCACCTCCTCCGAGGTATGATAACTCGGACCAGAGGGATGCAGTGCATCAAGTGATAAATCAAGGTCAGGATGGAAGTACAAACCCCGGAAACAACAGACGTAATGATTACAGGGAACATCATCAATCATATTGTGTGTTCACAACAGAACAGCAAGACAGGCAAAGTGTACAATGCCGGCATATGGAAGTGAATGTTGTTATGCCGGCAGTACCAAGATACGTGCCTTGGCCCGATCAGGAAATAACCTGGAGCATTAAAGACCACCCGAAGATAATGCCGAATCCAGGATCATATGCACTAGTACTAGATCCGACGTTTGTCGGACCAGTATTAACGTCAAATTCTCAAAAGTGCTCATTGATAATGGGAGTAGTATCAACATTATGTACAAGGACACAATGCACAAACTTGGCATAACACAGAATATGTTACAATCCACAAGAACAATGTTCCATGGAATAGTGCCGGGTCTTTCATGCGAACCCATTGGAAAAGTCCGAGTAGATGTGTTATTCGGCACAAGGGAGAACTTCAGAGCGGAGAATTTGGATTTTGAGGTGGTGGACCTAGAGAGTTGCTATCATGCTTTACTCGGACGGACATCGCTGGCTAAATTCATGAGTAGTTGTCATATTACTTATCTGAAAATTAAGTTACCCGGGCCACAGGGGGTGATAACAGTAGTTGGAGATTACAGAAAGTCAATGGAGTGTGCTTCGGCCGGATCTAATATGGCCGAGTCATTGGTAATCGCGAGAGAAAAACGAAGGATTCAGGAGGTAGCGGCTCTGGCTCAGTCGGCACAGCTGAATATGCCGGCACTAGCCAACCCACATGGAAGTGTTTCTTTCTAGCCGACTAAAGAGACAAAAAAGATTCAGATAGATGAGCATTTCCCAGAGCGCACCATCACGATTGGTGCCGGCCTAGATGCCAAATAGGAAGGCGAGCTCACAAACTTCCTCCGTGAGAATCGGGATATCTTTGCGTGGTCAACTCAAGACCTGCAAGGTGTGCCGAGGGAGTTGGCTGAGCACTCTTTACATGTAAGGCCAGGAGCAAGGCCGAAGCAACCTCTCCGCCGCTTCGCTGAAGATAGGAGAAAAATAATAGGGGATGAGATAGCTCGGCTTCTTGCGGCCGGGTTCATCATGGAGGTGCTTCATCCGGATTGGCTATCAAATCCGGTGTTAGTGGAAAAGAAAAAGGATGACCCGAATGTAGCCGTCGTATGGCGAATGTGTATCGATTACACGAACCTAAACAAGGCGTGTCCCAAAGATCCTTTTCCTTTACCTAGAATAGACCAAGTCATTGATTCGACCGCTGGTTGTGAGATGTTTTCAATTGTAGACGCGTATTCTGGTTTCCACAAGATACCGTTAAATCTGGCCGATCAAATAAAGACCGTGTTTATTACCCCGTACGGGGCTTATTGCTATCGCACCATGCCATTCGTCCTGCGTAATGCAGGAGCAACATACCAAAGATGCATGCAAAAGTGTCTACATGACCAGATAGGAAAAATGTACAAGTATATGTAGATGATGCGGTTATAAAAACCAAAGAGATCAAAACGCTCCTTGATGATATTCGGCAAACATTCGCAAATTTAAGAAGATTCCGAATGAAGCTTAACCCGGAAAAATGTACCTTCGGTGTGCCGGCTGGAAAATTACTCGGTTTCCTCGTGTCCAGCCGAGGTATAGAGGCAAATCCAACTAAAATCCGAGCAGTTGAAAAAATGGAACTACCGAGGTGTCTAAATGATGTACAGAAGTTCACGGGCTGCCTGGCTTTGCTGAGTCGATTCGTATGTCGGCTGGGGGAAAAGCATTACCTCTATATCAACTGATGAAAAAGTCTGATAAATTCATCTAGACACCGCAGACAGATAATGCGTTTCATGAGTTAAAAAAGATGTTGGTCACAACACCAATCTTGGCTTCTCCACTGTCAAAAGAACCTATGTTACTTTATGTAGCTGCCACTAACAGAGTGGTAAGTGCGGTAGTTGTCGTGGAACAGAATGAAGGGGATACGTCAATACAAAGGCCGGTATATTACCTAAGCGAGGTACTATCGGCCTCAAAACAGAACTAACCGCACTACCAAAAGATGGCTTATGGAGCATACATGTCGGCGAAAAAACTTAAACATTACTTCGAAGAGCATCCGATAAAAGTGATTTGTGAAGCGCCCATAACCGAGATATTGAGCAACAAAGATGCAAGTGGCTGAATAGCAAAATGGGCAATCGAGTTATCACCTTATGCTCCGCAGTTCTATAGGCGAGATGCAATCAAATCTCAGGCAGTGGCCGACTTCCTTGTGGATTGGGCCGAGGTACAATATGAGCCGTCATTACCAGATCCGAATTATTGGACAATGCATTTTGACGGATCCAAGCTAAGAAATGGCTTGGGGGCAGGGATAGTGTTAACTTCGCCGAAAAAAGATCAGCTGAAGTATGTGCTGCAGATACATTTCGTCGCATCAAACAACGTAGCCGAGTATTAAAGCACTCGTCCATGGGTTAAAGGTGGCAAAATAGATTGGTATACGTCGGATCATATGCTACGGGGATTTAGATCTGGTAGTACAGCAAGTATCAGGAAATTGGGACGCATTAGATGCAAATATGGCCCTATATAGATTTCATGTGCAAAAAATCAGTGGTTACTTCGACGGATGCGAGTTTCATCATATACCTCGGGCGGCAAATGACGCTGCAGATACACTGTCAAAACTCGGATCAACTAGACAGTCAATTCCCCAGGTATTGCCCTAGAGCACCTGAGAAAACCGTCAATTACACCATCACCAGAGTCCGAGTCAATTCGTATCTCGACAGAATTGAAAGAAGGAAGTGTGCCAATGGAAATCGACAAAGAATGCGACCCGGACTTTATGAAGATGAACCCGGCCATCGCACAAACGAACACAGAAAAATCCGAAGCTGTTATATCGGCGGAAAATATGGAAATCGATAGTGAAAATATCCCAGAGAAAGTCACGCCGATATGGGCACAACCCATATTCTCATTCCTTAAGGAGGCAATCTTGCCGAGTAATGAAGTAGTGGCTAGACAAATAGTAAGAAGAGCAAAAGCTTACACAATCATAAACAATGAGCTATATAAGAGAAGCGTCACGAACATACTACAAAGATGTGTTGACTCGGCATAAGGACAGGAAATACTCCTGGATATACATCTGGGAGAATGCGGGAATCACGCCTCATCCAGAGCTTTAGTGGACAAAGCATTCAGGCATGGGTTTTATTGGCCGACGGCATTAAAGGAGGCAAAAGAGTTAGTGGAAAAATGCAATGGTTGCTAGAGATACGCCAGCAAGATACATCTGCCCTCGTCCGAGTTAAAGACAATACCAATCACTTGGCCTTTTATGTATGGTGTTTGGATATGGTAGGACCGTTCAAACCAGCCCGAGGTGGAATGACTCACATTCTAGTCATGGTAGACAAGTTCACAAAGTGGATTGAGGTGAAACCAATAAGAAAATGGACTAACAGCATAAAATTCCTAAAAGATATTATCTTAAGATATGGATATCCACACAGTGTTATCACAGATAATGGCACAAATTTTGCTGAAGGAGCCTTTGCTAGATTTTGCCAAGAAAAGCACATAAGACTAGATGTTGCCTCGGTGGCTCACCCAGCTTCAAACGGGCAAGTAGAAAGATCAAATGGACTGGTATTGTCAGGAATAAAACCCCGGCTTATCGAGCCACTGCAAAGGTCGGCAGGATGCTGGATTGAGGAACTTCCAGCAGTACTGTGGAGCCTCAGGACCACCCCAAATAGGTCGACAGGGGATACCCCTTTCTTTCTGGTATACGGGGCAGAAGCTGTGCTTCCGGCCGACATAATGCATGACTCACGAAGAGTAATCCAATACACAACGGCCGAAGTAAACGAAGTATCACGACAAGACGATCTGGATCTGCTAGAGGAAGCAAGGGAATTGGCGTTATCAAGATTAGCTGTTTATCAGGAAAACCTCAGAAGATACTATAGCAAAAAAGTAAATCCAAGAGTTTTCAAAGAAGGAGACTTGGTTCTTTGACTAGTGCAACGCACATCCGGCATGCACAAACTCTCACCTCCATGGGAAGGACCAGTCATTGTGAGTAAAGCATTGCACAATGATGCATATTACCTGATCGACGCTCAGGCACTAGAGAAGAATAAGGCAAATAAGAACGGAGACGAATCAAAAAGACCATGGAACATAGCCTTACTTCGCCCATTCTACACTTAGAAGCCACATTTTGTACGTCGTGATGCAACGCATCAAGTTGAAGTATCAAGCATGTATTAAACCTCGGCACACGAGCAGCGACTCGGGGACTGCACAATGTTGTTTCTATTTTTTAAGACTATGTAGTAAACCTCGGCACCTCGAGCAGTGACTCGAGGACTGAACCGTGTTGTTTTCTATTTTGAATTATGTATTAAATTTCGGCACCTCGAGCAGTGACTCGGGGACTGCACCGTGTTATCCCTTATTTCGGATTATGCATTTAACCTCGGTACCTCGAGCATCGACTCAGGGACTCCCCCATGATTTTTTCTTGTTCTGAAATATGTATTAAACTTCGGCATCTCGAGCACTGACTCGGGGACTGCCCCGTGGTATTCTCTGCATTGAATTATATTTTGACAACCCAGTTTGTAATTGGGGACTGTTTCATGTTATTCAATATCCTCCGAACAGATATAAACCTTCAGCGACCCAAGGGATAACTCGGGGATGACTTACACCACCCGTTAATTTCTTCCATAAGAGCTCGATAGCTTCAGAAGAAACTCGGGGACTACCCCAATCTGCTACTCATAACTCATAAGAGGCAACATAAGCTTGCCTTGATCGACAAAGGAATAACAAGGAGAAAACAATAAACGATTCCTAAGAAGTAACAACCTCAGCGAGTCGAGGTATGATAAGGGATACAAGCCAATATATAAGAGCATTGTACTTCAAGTATAAATCGCGAAAACAACAGTTATACAACCAAATCTACAAAGGGCAAGCAAGATAAATGCCGGACGAAGGTCAACCACATGGGAGAATATGATTCGGCCTTATGAAATTAAAGTGGGTCAAGGCAAAGATATGAAACAGATAGCTTAACTTAGACGAAATAACAATAGTTACCATCACCAACGCCTCAGCGGCGCAAGGCAAAAAGGTTCGCACAACACCAAAAGACGGACAATTGTTTCACAAACGTCATACGCCCGACATGCCAGGGACATAAAGCAAATTGAAGTTTTTTTTCAAGCCCAAACACCAGAAGAGGCCAAATAACCCTTAATGAGCAGTAGCATGGTTAGGAGCATTGGACATGGGTATCTCGGACGATGGAGGAGGGACCTCGATCTCCTTCAGGAGGGTATTTTCAGCAATTGAGCGCTCCGAAGTAGCTGGCGCATCAGCCGACGTTACCTCGGCTTCAACGGAAGCCATAGTAACCTCGGGCATAAGCTCTGGCTGCTGAGGGACATCAGTATGAGTGCGAGAGTTCTCAGTCCCTTTAGAGGACGACCGCGCATCACCATCCCCGCCCGAGTTGTCATTTGAATCACGGGAGTTATCCGAATCACCCTCCGATTCATCCTGATCAACCGAGTCATCACCTGATGCATCTTCAGCTTCAACATCATCCACCGAGTTGGGAAGAAAACTCGGCCCTTCAATCCAATTATGCATGTCAGCATACTCAATAAGCTAGAAGGCATGAGCTTGGCGGCGAGCGACGAACTCGGGATCCTCAACCCAACGAGAGACAGTGCCCAAATTCATCAGAGTATCGAGTTAGATATCCTCATACCAAGACAAAACTGATGTAAGTTCCATATCAACACCAGCCCTCCCAGCAGATTCCCTCCAAAGATTTAATTGGGTCTGAGATGCCATTAGCCTCGCCACAAGCACTTTAACTTCATCAATATCAGGCGTTCCATAGGTATTCGGCCAAAGAACATGGTAGGCCCGAATGGCTTCTTGCACCAGATCTCTTCCCATAATCTTCATTGGTCCAATAGCAGCATCGACGGCAATCAGGAAGTCTTCCATCGAGTACTGCGGGGACACCTCGGCGCTGACGAGCAGAAATCACTGCCTTAGAGCTCACTGGTTTCGCTTCCGGAAAGTGATCTACACGAAAGGAAAACATATCAGTTAAAAATAAGAAAGAGAAGGAAATAACTCGGCCACGGTCGGAAACTTACGATGAATGTAACTCAACATTTTCTGGAGATACTGGGTCCAGTCGGCCTTATTATTCTCAAAGCGAGTGATTCCCTCGCTCATCGTCCGGTTCTTCAGCTCGGTAGCGTCGAGCAGTTCCTTATCTTTCTGCAACTGCAGGCTCAGTCGATTCTTTTCTTCAGAAAATTCCTGGTCAACTTTTTCCAATTCGGACTTCTGGGAAAGCTTGAGAGACTCAACCTCGGCGCGTAACCGGGTTATCTCATCATCCCTCTCTTGGAGTTGCGTCGAATGAGCAGCAGCTTGTTCTAAAAAATGCAGCATCATATTAGGCATAGGTATGCATTCTTCATGCGATGTTGCAAGTGTTTGTAGCTCGGCTATACCAAAGCTGGAAGGTTATAAGAGACCCAATATTTATCTCGGACAAAAATTAATAGGTCAAAGACCAGAGAGGAACCAACCTTCAAGAGCGGTAACCTTCTTGGTAAGGCGGGTATTCAGATTGTTGATACTAGCTGCACGCCAACGAGGAGTAAATTAGCACGACAAGCCAAAAGTATTATGAACCTAAGGAACAGTACACGGATTAGTTAAATTACCAGTATTTTTCACCACAGGAACAACCTTCTCATACTTCTCTTGCAGTTTCTTGTGGGCGAAGAGCAACCTTTGAAATTCGTCCGTCCGCCGATCATGGGCAACCTAGATATAATGGAGGGTTAAAAGACTGGATATTCAAAGTTAAAGCAGATCCGAATCAAGTAAAACTTGACTCGGATCTAGGTGGCTGGATATTCAAAGTTAAAGCATATCCGAATCAAGTAAAACTTGACTCGGATCTAGGTGGTTGGATATTCAAAGCTAAAACAAATCCGAATCAAGTAAAACTTGACTCGGATCTAGGTGGCTGGATATTCAAAGTTAAAGTAGATCCGAGTCAGGCAAAAATTAACCCGGATCTAGGTGGCTGGATATTTAAAGCTAAAACATATCCGAATCAAGTAAAACTTGACTCGGATCTAGGTGGTTGGATACTCAAAGTTCAGGCAGAATTGAGTCAAATAAAACTTGACTCGGATATGCATGGACCACGGCTAATCCGAATCGCAAAAGGGTTAAGTTAGCAAGAAACGCAATTGAAGCCTAATAAAGCTTCCAAACGAACAACAATTTATCCGGTTGCAAGCTTTGGGGACTAGTGCATATATGTACCACTTGAATAACAGACAAAGTATCAACAAAAGCACTTACCTTGTTCATCTTGTCGCTATCAAGAACAATCTTAGCAGCCATATGCAAGCGACTCCTAATGTCGGAAAGATGAAATGGTTGGCTACTCGGATTGCCCTCAAGTTGATCGGCGGCGTTCTAGTTATTGGCATACTCCACCAAAGAGCCGAGGCTGTTTCCGCTCTCAGTACGGGTCAACACTTTACCTCGGGCCCGTTGTGTAACTACCGTCGTCGCAAGACTCTTATGAAGAGTAAGTTGGGTGTCGACGGCCGGGGTTACAACAGGCTTAGCAGAGGAAGCCCCCTTAAGAAGTGAATCAACTATGTGGGGCTGAGAAGACCTAGCCGGCCCCTTCTGAGATGCTGAAGGTTTGGTGACAACAACCTTCCTATTCTTAGGAGAGGCTTCGGCAGGGGCAGAACCCTCGGCACTAGGAATCACATCCTGAGGAGCAGGGGGAACTATGGTTTCCAAGGGGGCCGAGATGGTGATATCTTCGGCTGGAGCGGGAGTAGCAGCTAGGATCGTGGTGATCAAAGGGTCGTTGGGGGAAACCTCGGTGGTCTGAAGAGGGGCAACAGGTTCAACAGGATGATCTACTGGCGGCATTATGTTGGCATTAACGGTGGGAGCAGTGGGCACATCTCGCTGAGGCGATGTATGGGTCGGCGCTGGAGGAGAGTCAACACGAGAGGGACTGAGAGCCCGAGTATCCTCCGGGGACGGAGGAGAAGGCTGCCGAGTAGTATGGCTTGTCATACTCGGACCGCTTGGCTTCACAGAGAGAGGAGCTCTGCAAGAGACAAAGAGTCGAATCAAAAGACAAAGAGAGAAACAAGAAGTACAAATGAAAATAAACTCACCCAGTAACCCCAGGCATGGTCTTACGCCTCGGAATATGCTGGGCAGACTTCTTCACTCGCTTCTTGGGAGCAGCGTCGGAGGGATCTGCCGGAGCGGTGCGTTTCTTCGAGGGAGCAGGAGCTTGAGAAGTAAGAGGCTCGGTGTCGTGCACCTGACCGGCTGGATTAGCTGGGAAAGTAGGAGCCGCAAATGCGTAAGAGATAGGCATCACGGCAACTACCTCAAGAATTTGGATGTCGTCCGAGTCACCTTCATCCCCGTGGGCCGAGGTCTTGCCACGGGCGCGAGCCGGAGCAACATCCGACTTAGGGACAAACTCTTGCGAGTCAGGTTCCCCACTGTCCGGGGTATTCCGATCTGCAGTCCACGAAAGAGCCAGAACCACGGCATCCTCGGTCTTTTGCTCCGCAAACCTCTGCGAGAGAAGAAACAAAGTAGGATTAGCAAAAGAACAGTCACAAAGGCAACTCGGAAGCAAACACCAATGCGTAAATTTACCTGAGGAGGGGGATTCCCGCGAGTGAATGGCCTCAGTCCCCATGCCCACTCCTCCAGCATATCGTTCTTGAAGATAGCTCGGACACGCTTATATATGTGATAGTCGTCGAGCTCAACCGTCAAAACTCGGTTGGGATCAAGAGGACCACTCATGTAACAAAGCTTGTGAGAGAGAAGCTGAAAAGGCAGATTCGGCTGCTGATGAATGCAGTCATCAGGTCCTCACCACGGAGCCCGGCGCGAATCAACTCCTTGAGCCGAATCTCGAATGCCTCGGCCAAAGCATGGCTCTTCCTAGGATTGTAGTTCCAATTCTTCTTGGAAGGGGAGCCAATAGAAAAGGCGGGGAGCCGAATCTTATCTTCTTTTTTAGTGTTTTTGACATAGAAAAATGATCTATGCCATTTCTTGCAAGACTCGAGGCCGACGACACGAAGGAACTCGGAGTTTCTCCGAGGTGTAATAGACACAACCCCGCATTGGGTAAGGGATTTCTCGAAAGGGTGAAGAGATTTGTCCGGTACGACATTAGATCGGATTTGGAAGAATTTAGACCAGACAGGTACGGAGGGCCACAGGCCTAAGTACCCCTCCGAGGCCGAGATGAAGGCTGACAAAGAGGCGATAGCATTGGCCGGCAGATGATGCGGCTGGAGGCCGAAGTAATCGAGGAACTCCCTAGCGAAATCGCTAAGGGGGAGGCCAAACCCACGAGCAAAATGGGACATGAAGACTACGTACTCTCCCTCGTTGAGCACTGGAGAGGATTCATTGCCGGGCAAGCGACAGCTTACCTCGGCAAGGATCCGGCGCGTCTTGATTAACCACTCTACCTCACGGCGAGTGACAGTGGAACCCTGCCAAGAACCCCGTTCTGGACCGGAGGCAAATCATCCTCCTTGACGACGGCTCCGCTGGCAGAACTAGACATGGGCTCGTCGGAGGAATCAACGGAGGAGAAACTAGCGGCGGGGGAAGGCCTAGAAGTGCAGGGCCCCGTCGTGGTTCTAACGAGCGCGGCGGCGCAACGAAGAAGAACCGCCGCGAGGAATCTTGGAAACCGAGGGATTGCCTAGGGCGGAAATCTAGCGACAGTGATGTAGGATAACTCACCAGCAGAGGCGGCGAAGAAGGGCACGGTGGTGAGGTCGTCGGAGCAGAAGAACTGCAGCGTCACCGTCGAGGAGATCGACAATGGCGCAGCCACCAGCACACGAACAGAGGCACAAGCGCGAGGAGGAAGAAGAAGGGCAAACGAAGGGGGAAAGTAAAACCGTCTAGCCCCGTTCCCCTCCTTATAACCGCGCAGTCCTGGCGGTAGTGGGATCGTGGGTGCGCCACGATAACCATGTAAATCACGCGTGCGGCGAAACCGTTCGCTACTAGTGGAGCCACACCAAAGACCACCCGGCGCAGGAGGGGAACGGGCCTCCTGACCGATGCGGTACTCGAGGCGTCACTACGCCGACGCGACAGGCGTAGTAATCACTGTAGCTTGTCAGTGGGCACTGTAGAGGAACAAAAAACTAGAAGAACAATGATGAGTGGTAAACGTAGGACGGGGCATGTTCAGGAAGCTGCACGGATACCTCAAACAGAAAGAAGTAACTCGGAAAGAAGGAGAGAAGTATGTTGGGAAACTGATGTGGCCCGGCCGAGGTTTCA
Source organism: Avena atlantica (assembly GCA_910589765.1). Lineage (NCBI taxonomy): Eukaryota > Viridiplantae > Streptophyta > Magnoliopsida > Poales > Poaceae > Avena > Avena atlantica. Next base: position 31,693,555 of record OU342733.1, read on the forward strand.
GGCAGGACCACACCAGCTTCGGGGACTAATGTTCGGGAGGTGACCCCGGATAGGGTCAAGACAGGGGAAAGACGAAAGGAATCTCCCTTGTCATGAGCCGAGTTATTGTTTGTGTCGGCCGGGTCATATAAGAGTCGGCCGAGATAAGCAGGGTCATGGCAAGTGTAGAACGAGTAACACCTTATCTGGCCGACATATGAGTTAAGTCGGCCGAATGAGTCTGGCTCACTTGAATGCAGGTGAAGGCCGATCCAAGTTATGAGAGACAAGGCCGAGTAACACGAAGCTTGCAGGAGAAGGAGGTGCCTATAGTCGAACCCTAGTCACTGGCTAGGAGGAATCTAAACAGAGCCAAGCACAAAGGACAAGGAGCAGAGCAGCAGAAGGGCAGAAGAAGGTCACAGAGGTGACAGTCAGGGAGCCCGAGGCACGCATGTGAAGGTCTCTGGAACATTGCCACCGATAGAAGGGGGACACGGAAAGGAGGCCACCGAGTTACCATATTGGGACAAGCATATTCCAAGAATATGCTTGCCACGTCAGCCCGAGAAGGAACCAATGCACCTCTTTATAAGGGGGGACGCTGGCTCCTGAGAGGGGGATCGATTCATTCTACTTCGTAAGGCCCGTGTAGTAGTGTTCTTCCTCTCTATGAGACTGCTCTTGGAGCACTTGTATTCATTGAGGAGAGGAATAGAGATTTACTTGTTGAGCATTTGAGTGTAGAAATCACTACATCTTCCCTCCCCGGATCCCTCTAGCATCCATTGGCCCCATACTTTAGCCTACCCATGGCATCTGTCGTGCCACCACCACGACACGCAGGTCGTTATACAATAAAATGACAGCACCTAGGCTCCAGCCGGCTGACAAAAACCGTGATTCGCAGATCACGTATGGATTACACACATACATCACATGCACATAAACCATACCATGCACAACTTCCTTCCAAAACAAGTTATGCATAGATACGCTATCTACCGACGTTGTGAAACTCACAACGACGTCTAACGCGCTACGACAGGGCGAAGCCGGCGGTCCCGCTAGACGGATAGCATGCAGGGATCGAAGGGGCAGTGCCCCTCGCGGGTGCGGGCAGCGCCCGATGATTTTTCCGAAAACATAGATCTCATCTATGATCCGGACATGGATTTTGACCATTGTTCCGATTCGATCAAACTCTTTGATCTTCGATCACTGCTTCTGGATTTACATGCCATAATCTACCCCGATGGTGGAAGCCGACTGGTAGGGGTAAGTCATTCCACGACCTCAGTAGTATGATTACATAAATCAGATCTACCATTCCCCGAGTATAGTTGATCCAATCAACCTCGTACAAAACCGATCTATCTCATAGATCGACCACCAAAATAGCACATAGATCTCATCTACAGCTAACCGCATATCACATATGCAAGATCTCGAGCCCAAAACTAGAAGCTATCGCTCTGATACCACAGTTGGGCCATGTAGAGATAAAACAAAACTTTTGCCTCTAACATGGTGATCCCAAGATCTAGCTGAGGTAGAAGGCCACGAGGTTTACCACAAGACGAGCAGTTGCGGATTACTGATGAAGCGCGTCAGTTGATGCAGTGCAGTCCTTTGCAATCCGATCCAATCGTCCTGGTGCTGATCGTACAACACATCTGCTGGTATCCACACGTACAAGGAGGAGCACCAACGACGAACTGCTAGGTTCGATACATCGGCAGGACTGCTGTGGAGCTAGGGTTTCCAACTCATGAAATGACCTAACCGATCAACGATTAACCCTTCTGGGTTACTGTGCTCCACTATATATAGGGAGTGAACATGGGCTCCACTCACGTGGCCCATTCACTAAAGCCCATATAATATTAATCCATGTGAGTCCGACTCACTGACTCAGTCCAAATCCGGCTCGGGTCCAACCCAACCAGATTTTCGGTTCAGATCCAATCCGAACTTGCTTCCGCTCTTAAGTGTGTGACCCCGCAGGCTCATGGCTACTTGTACACGATTGGAGTCCGACTCTTAATCGATCATTCGGTAGCGGCTCCTAGAAGAACGTGCTGACTCCCAAGTACCAATGAGTCATGACGACTTGCCTTTCCAATGCGACTTACATCCGAGTCCCTTTTGCCTCACGATATACCTTGTCAGACTATAGGAAAATATTTGTCATCCCTTAAATAGTCTGACTCTCTTCTCGATCCGAGATAAGTGATTCATCTGAGTAACTCTTAGTCGATCGCCTCGGTTAACACTTAACCGAGTCGTGCATGGCCATGCTTTCCAAATCACATCATCCGAGAGGGCCTAGAGAATATATCTCCGAGTGGAGGGGCAAAATATCATCTTGGTTATTCACATCACGTAGCTTGATGCTCAGTCGACCCGAACTCTGCCTTTATAACTGCCCAGTTATGGATCCGCGTTTGACAGAACCTAAGTCGGCGATCCTCAACTTGGACTATGTAACAAATTCAGGTCTAAGGATTACATTGATTGAGATATACAAATGACAACTTGTTCGTTGTATCTCAATATGGGTCAATCCGACTCGCTAAACTCTTTAGCTGAATCTGTGTAAGTTGAAATAGCATCTCCATGCCCATGACATGTGGAACCAAGTCATCGAGCCGACTTTCACATTGGTCTAAATTGTGTGTCCAGCACAACCTCGATGACCAAGGATATTTAGTACAAACAACATGAATGCATAGTTCCACAACTGAATTACATATTCAATGATACACATCAGATGTTTATACAAGGACAATTTAATATCTGTGTGAATACAATGGGAAAACTCATCATACATGATTGCCTTTAGGGCATATTCCCAACATAAGCCGTGTGCACATAGTGCGCGAGGATAATGAGGGAGACACGTCGAGGAAGTCATCGAAGGTGGTGATGCCAGAGCCGATGCAGTCTGAGCCGTCGATGACGAAGTGTGACCATAGTTTTGCCCGAACTAGGCACACACCGGTAACGGATGTATCCATTAGTTTTTCAATAACAAAGGACGCAAAGGACTCGTTGGTGACGCGGTCGAGGCAGTCGTATTATATGTCATTCCGAAGAATACATTGTCGATGATGATGTAGACAAGGCGCTGATCCGAGTTTGCTAGACTCGGGAACGCGTTGGGACGAAGTGAACGTACCCATGTTCTAGTTCAGACTCTCCCCTGTTATTTCTGAATCACTGTGTGCCAGTGTCGTAGGGTTGAATAGATTTTAGGGCTATGAAATTAGTAGTGGACACATCTTAATCAAGGAAAACACTACTGTAGTGATTACATTAATCCCCGTTTCTTTAATTTCTCATATCCCATATTAACTAAACAAATGAATCGAATGTGCTTTGATAACTGAATGTATTTCTGTAATTGTCTTTATTATTTTGGACGATGACATCTGGGACATCAGGTTTAATATCCCTGGTGAAGATAATTTAGAGAGGACTTTGAGCTTATCTGATATCACTGTAATGAATCCGAGAGCACTGATTGAAGGACATGGGTATGATTACAAAGATACAATCTACTATGTTAGAGAGAAAGGAAAAGGAATAGAGAGAATGGAAGCATTGGACAACATGTCAAAGATCGATCAGATGATAGAAATGTATGATAGTTGCAAAGTGTTGAACTTGACAGTCATCAAGCACAACTCTGATATTCCTGCTGGACTGAACCGGAATCATTTGGAAGCTGATCTGTCAGTAAATGAGGAAGCCTTTCTGAAGGGGACGGACAAGGATTGAGTGACACACATTAGTGGATGAAAGAAGAAGTGTTAGATCATCCCCCGTTGTTGTTGACACTTCAGATGCACTCTTTGTTGGCCCTCAACAGAGTTGTAATATGGACAAGGGAAAGAATCCAGTGCTATATGATGATGAAAATCTGTTCTACTCTGTTGCTGTTGACATTTCAGATGCACTCTTTGTTGGAACTCAACAGAGCTGTAATATGGACAAGGGAAAGAATCCAATGCCATATGATTCTGTTCAGGTAGATGTGCTTGATGATAACATACAGTTGCAGAGGAGCTTGATCTGATGAAGAAATTGAGGAGGCAAAGGACAGAAAAAGATCCTGAAAATGTGTTGATTAAGGACCTACTTAGACAGCAGAAGAGGAAGAGAGAAGACCCAGATCACATTGAAGGGGAAACTGATGTAGAAGAGATTTATGAAGAAGAAGAAGATGAAGAATCAGAAGAAGATGAAGCCCATGAAGTTGATTTTTTGCTAGAAAAGGTAGTGCCAAAGAGAGCAGGCCCTACTGGCAGATCACATTATGAACCAGACCCAATAGAGGCAGATTTATTTGTGCCATCAGGTGATCAGGAGTTCATACCTGATAAATTAGCTGACAGTGATGATGATGGATTTGTAGAGAAATTTTCTTTGCCAAGTGGGAACAAGAGGAGGCTGAAGAAGCTTAAGAAGAGGATTTGGTATGATGAGATGAGGGCAGATGCACATGAGCAGTTTGCTTTGAAAGTTTGCTTCAGGGATGTCTATCAGTTTAGAATTGCTCTTAGGAATTTCCATGTAGCTCAACTAAGAAACTTTGCATATCACAGAAACAATCCAGATAGAATCATTGCATGGTGCAGTGAGAGAGAAGCTTCTAAAGTAAAGGGGAAATGTTCTATTGATTGTGCTACTGAATACAAGGGTTGTCCCTTCTTCATTTCAGCTTCTACAATTGGCCATGAGAAAACTTTTTGTATTAGAAAGTTAAATAGTGTGCACACATGTATTCCACATGGAGAGAAAACTAGGGTAACAATTGATTGGTTGGCTTTGCACTTTGAGCAAGCAGTGAGAACTGATCCTAACACTTGTGTTGACAGCACCAAGGGCTCAAGGACCATCATCTTCTACAGCACCAAGGGCTTCTCCAGCACCATCATCTTCTACAGCACCAAGGGCAAACCCAGCTGGAAGGCCTTTCTTTGCACCAAGGACTAGTGGAAGAGAGCCCAAACTAACCCATAGGATGCAAGGATACCTCAATGCAGGGAAGCACAACAGCTACAAAGGCTCTAGAATCTCAAAGAAGTGATGGCCTATGCAGTTTGTGCCTTTTAAACTATGCATGTTTTAGCAATGTGTGTAAGACTATGTTGTTCTGGTTGGTGTAAGACTATGTTTGTTTAAAACTATCTAGTGGATCCATATTTGTGTAAGACTATGTTGTTCTACGACTATGTTTATTTAAAACTATCTGGTGGATCCATACATGATTGTTTGTGCTTTACATATTTGTGTATCCATATAGCATCTGGTGGATCCATAGCATCTATAGATAACATCTAGTGGATCCATATTTGTAAGAGGATACCTGCTGCTCAGAACTTAGAATTCAACACATATAGATAACATCTGGTGGAAACATATCATTCAACACAGATACTAGAATTCAACACACATAGTTCACACACTGCTCAGAACTCAACACAGGTACTTAGAAGTCAACAAACATTACACAAACCAGGAAGCTAAATAGATAAAGGACATGCTCCAGCTAAACACAGGTACAATAGATATCACTCATCACACAGTTCCTTTATCTTCTTCACCTTCTTCTTCAGACCATCAGTGAAATTGAACAGATCATACAGGACATGCTCCAGCTTGTTCTTCTCTGCCTTCAATGCCACCTTTTCCTCATCCCATTTTCCTTGCTTTACCTTCATAATGTCTGCTTGAGATTTCTGCACATGCTTTAGCATAGTCACTTCTTTCTTCAAAGCTTTTAGTTCAACCTTTAGCTCATCTCTTTCCTTCACCACAAGCACAACATCCTCCTCACTAGACTGAATTATTTTATAATTCTCCTTCACCACCTTCTTCTCTATTTGTTCCATGAACTTGCACACATCATCTAACAGGGTGTTGTGCTTCTTCTCTATCTTTGTTTTCTCATCAGATAGCTGCTGCACCAGTTTTGCATTGTCAATCCTGTCTTTAATCCTAAGCCTGTTGGCTTCAAAGTACATGTGCCATAACCTATCTAAAGAATTCTTCATTGTGTCTGGCCACTCTTCTTCATCAACCCATGACACAAAACCACAGTTCATAACTTCCTATAAAAATGTAACTACAATTAGTGAATAACATTGGACTGCTATATCCAACAATACAGAAGCAAGCTAAATATATATCCATGGAAGATAATTTATATACAATAGTATAATAAATCCAAACAAGCTAAATATACATCCAAGCAAGCTATTGCAATATATATCCAGATTTATATACTAGCATATCCATATCCAGCTAACAAATCAAGCATCTATATGTACTTTTCTGGTCTGCTAACCCTATCCAATTTTCAGATATGAAAAAATTGAGAGAAGAAAAATGTGTTCAATTTAGTACAACTCACATTCCCTATCTGACACATGTAAAACCTTCTTCCAGTGTTCGTCCCTTCAAAGGCGACACACTACTGTGGCACCAATCCATGCTCATGACATTTCACCGAGCAGTCCAATGCAATCCCATGAAACTGGGGGTCGTAGCAGGTGTCTGGTGCATAGTCCAGAGCTACGGAGTGCTAAACGAACAGAAATTGCAAAGAAATGGGTTCAAATCCAAAAAAAATCGAAGCCAATTCGGAAACCCTAACACTAGATTTGGGGAACTTACCCCTATCGGAGAAGTGCTCGACGACTCGCCATCGTTCCAACTGGGTATGGCCGGAGTTCGCGGACGGTCCGCCGGCGGCGGCGGCAGGTGTGGAGCTCAACGACGCGGTCAGAGTCGGGTTCATTCGGGCTTGAAACTGTCCAGGTCGAGGTCCAGTGTCACGTTCTATGGAAAGAAGAGTGGGGCCCACTATTGCCGTTAACGGTCGTTAACGGACGTGCCTGACTAGTGGGCCCCGTCTGTCAGATCCAGTGTCAAGCGCCCTGAATCAGCCAGCTAGCGCACATTGCAAAAAATTAGCACTCGGGTGGTGGTTTTCTGCGATTTATTTAAACGTAAACTGGTGGTTTTTCGAAATTTTTGCACCAAAGTGGTGGTTTTATGCTATAAACTCCATTTTTAGCGTTTACACAATCCATACACTGAGCTATGCGATATGGTGCTCGTTTTAGAAGTCATCCAATTAAGGAGAGGCTATAAAATTAAAGGATAAGACATATACTGGAATTGTCTTAGAGGATTCTCTCACATTAGTTTTGGTGTAATTTTCTGAGATTCAATAATTCATTTAGCTTTGATTCTTGCTACCTATATCAACGTTTGTATTATCTAAAATGTGCTGCTACATTATATATCTTACCCCCTCCGTTCAAAGATGTCTTGGCCTTTTCTTGAAACACATGTATCTACACCCTCATTTTTCTCTTGTAAAAGATGTCTAGACATATCTTCTAGAGAAGGCTTCACTCATTTTGCTCTTCCATTTCACTCAACTGCATCAAGATTGGTGATAATATTTTGTAAAAAAGTCCAGAAACAAAATCTAGTTCGCATCAGCAAGTCCCTTAAATTTTGCAGAACTCTCTGGTTCTCGTTTTAATGCTACGTTTGTACGGAAACCAGTGACCAAAACTTTTGTAGATAAATTTCGGGTATGCATTTTTTTGCAGAACAAATCCATTGGTTTTTTAAGAATTTTAGAAAACCCTAAGATCCACGAACGATGATGATCTTCTAGGTGGACCTATCAAGACAATGATATCCGCGTTGGTTGGAAGGATACCCAAGAAACACGCAAGCTAAAAAGCACGGCGCAAGTTTGTGCGGCGCGGTGGCGGTGGTGTTGGGGTAGCATAAGCAACCAAAAACCCTAAGATCAACATAGGAAGGATCAAAACCATAGAGCGCTAAATGGAACGCGCTTGTTAGTGGATTTGGAAGGAACCGATTATGGAGGAGCACGTATGTGTGGAGCGCATCAACCCAATATTCGTGGGGGCATGCTAGATTTTACCAAAAGCGTGCAGGTGATATTGTTTAAAGTTTGAATAATGCGTTCATCTTTGCCATTTTTCTACGAGGTATATGGACATGAAAAACGGAGTGCAGTCCTATTTTTTTGGAAAAACGAGTGGAGGAGAGAATTGTTGAACTCGCGATCATTATCACATTGATGGCTTTTAAGCATGCATAAATTGGGTGAGGGCTAGCGCATGAAGAGCAGACAGGTGAAAAAAATGCTTCGGATTTCTTATGGAGGGGATAAACCCATGCGTATTGAGTAAAATCATCGCGACAAACGAGATAGTACTTAAAACCAGAAACACTCACAACAGGCGATGTCCACAGGTTATAATGAATAAGATGGAAAACTTTGGTGGTTACACGAGAAGAAGAATAAAAAGAAAAACGAACATGATGACCTAATTTACAAGCATGACACAAACTAGATTGATCTTTATTCTTTTCTAGAGGAACTACTTTGGCTCGAACAAGAGACTCTATGACAGGTGTAACATCCCAGCATTAGATCTTAGAAATAAGCTGAACACATATGTGTGCATTGCATTCATGCATAGAAAATCTGAATAATTTTCGCGCTTTTAAATAAAAACTTGTCAAAGTGATTGAAGTTTCTCTCAACTTGATGGAATTGAAGTAGATCATCAAGTTGACTGCGATAAGTTTCAATATGACCTTTGCTAAAACCTTATTTTGGGTAAACATGATTTGATCTAAGGGTAGATCAAATGGAATAAAATTAAACCCTAATACATTACTTAATGATTTATATTTGATCCTTAGGTGATCATATCATAGTATTCATTATAATCACTCATGAATACCAAATTATAAATACAACACAAATAATAAGAATGTAACAACTATATCTTAATCTCATCTACTTATACCATGAGTATCATGGAAATACCTAACTTTAACTCTCTAGTGAGATTGAGTAGGAGAGAAACCAAAGTTAAGATCATTCACCATATATCTTTCTTTCCATATCAATCTTTATCATCTCTATTGAATCCTATCCTCATATTTATTGTTCATCAATATTGACAAATCAACTATTGATTCACCAATTCTTAACCTATCAATTCTTGATCTATCAACTCTTGTACTTATTATAGCATTCACTTAGGGCTTATAAAGAAAGAAGTAAGAAGAGGTAAATAGTGATGCTAGTTTTAGATGTTATCTATAGGATGGGAGTGATTGGAGGAAATCAAATCAATATGATAACAAAGAAGATTACAAGGATGAAGTCTGAAGATAGTTACCAGGAGTAGTCCTATTGGATCAAGTAGGTATAGTCAATGAATTATATCTCTTAATCCAATAGAGCTAAACAGAAGATAATTATAATACAACTGTAGTGTTGTATTAATGAAGGCTTTGATTAGTCAACTGGAAACCTAAGCCATATATGATCAAAGGATTCTAATGATCATTCTTTTGTCACCAAGATTGAATGCTTATATCATGTATAAGTGGCATTGGTGGATAGAACATGATTGAACCCTAGTATAGATATATAATCCTAGATTAGCCATCATAAGTCACCATGATAGGATGTGAAGTTTGAATATAAACTCCTGAGCTAAAGTAGATATAAGATAGTATGATTAAGTTGAAGCTAGAGTAGCATGGAGTTATTGAAGTTGTGTATTCTTCTTAGAAGATAATAAAGCTTTTGAGGAAAATAGAATTTGATCTATATACATCCATTGGAGTAATGTTAGTGAAGGATGATTAAGGAAGAGTATGATTGGAGTCAGAAGTAACCACTTGTTGGATTGGGAATTATCAGCAATAGAGTAGTTGATATAGCCAAGTATAGATATAAATGATTATGAAAATCTTTAATGACAAGCTCATTGGATTTATAAATGGCTTTAGAAGCATAAAAGGTGGATAAGAATATTCTGTAAAGCAAAGCACATCATGTTAACACATGATGATGGATAGGAAGAAGTAGTATATCTAGGAAAGGAATTCCTTAGTTAAAAGTCCAGGATGGTGAATTATGGAATATAGAAATTCTGGATAAAACACTAAACCCTAAATCTAAGACCAAACTTAATATCCACTTTCTATGGTTGATCTATCATCTTGCTTCCACAATGCTTTATAGGAATATTTTCCTATATCAACTCACTTAAACACATCTTTGACATTCTCAACCATCATTATACTAGGTGCTTAAGAACTATCTTTATTAATTCTTTCTCATAAGATAGCCTAGAAAACAATCCCACTATTTTACTTTAAATGGTGATATTATTAAAAATCACAAACATAAAGACAATATGATTAACCATTAATCTTTATAAACATCAACAAAAGAAAATAAGTATAGTAAGTACCTTAAACCCTAGGGTGAGTAATTACAATTCAGAACTCTAAACTTATTAATAAGTTTTCTCATCAACATCTCATAAATATTCTATCTATAACCATTAGACAAAGTTTTTAATTAATTTCTCTAGCCACTCATCACATATGAGCATGGAATAAGTGGGGATCCAATATTGTAAACCATTCTATCCTATACTATGTGATTAAATACATATAAATAAACCCTATGAATATTATTAAACATTTTAAAACTTAATCACTCCAAATAAAAGTGAAAACAATGTTACAGAAAAGTATATACATAAAGAAAATAATGAAATCATTTTTATAGGATTATAAACAAATCCTAAACCCACAAACCCTAGATTATATTTATTCCATTTAATATAATAACTCCTTATATGTTAATGATTAAGGGAATGTAGAAGAGTAAATAAATAAAGCATATAATAATAATAATTCATACCTGAATATTAAGTAAAAATTTCTAAAGAAAAATTTCTGGGAAAACTTAAAACAAAAGTGTGAATAATTCAAATATGAAAAGAATGTAAAATACAAAGCAGAAAACAGAAAAAAATAAAGGAACGAGCTCAGTCCAGAAAGTGGCCCACGGCCCAGTACCTCACCTTCTAACTGACGCTCGCGGGTAGCAGCAGAAACATTCCGCTTGGTTTGCAACAGCCCAACAACAGCCCATTCCGGCCGAGTACCCCTTCGTCCTTTTCTTTTCTTCTTCCTCATGACCGGCGACAAGCACCTGCGTGGCGTAGCTCTCGCCGTCGATCTCCCCGGCACCAAGATCCTCGCCCCGCCACCCTAGAGCTGGGGATAAGAACGCCGCCGTCGTCTTCTCCCTCCCTGTACTTATCTCATTTGATCTCGCTTCCCCATTTTCCTCTTCCGAACCGAAACCCTAGCACCATGTTGCCAGCAATTGTCGTTGTTATGAGCTCTCTCATGCTCCGTTGATCAAGAAATCTTCCTCACCTTGTCCTTCTGAGCCTCTTAGTCAAAGGAATCGAGGCGAGACGGCGGGAATCGACGCCGTGAGGTCACCTTCCCGGAGTCCGACCACCGTGGTCCTCGCCGATTCCGACCATCCCCCGACTCGCCAATTACTCCACGAGATTCCTGGTAATGCTCTGAGCATGATCATGCTCTCCTTTTTCTCGTTCTCTTCCTAGTTCAAGATTTAGCCGAACACCGTCATCGACCACTGTAGTTGTTGGTCGCCGGAGTAGCTCCGACGACCAAAACAGAGCGGCGCCGCCACCATTCAACTCAGCGTGCCCGTCCACATCCAGCAAAACCCTTCCCGCGTGTAAGCATCCTCCCAATCGTTCGATAGAGCTTCGATCTGAGGGTGACAGTTCGTATGACGTCATCGTGAGGTCATGCTTGAGTCATCTTGACTAAGTCCACCTAGTTGACTAGACTTTGCTGAGGTGGCATATGACGTGGCCTAAGCCCCACCTGTCTATGACTGGGGTAGAAACCGTCTGGGTGTAAAAATGTTTAGTGTCTGTTTAGGAAATAATTAAAACAATATGAATTCAAATATCAATATTTCAGAAATGAAATAAAATGATTAAATCTTGTAAATTTGATATCTTTTGATTTATAATTCAGAAAATTATGTGTAATATATGTAAATTTTTAGAAAAAAAAAATCTACAAATTAAAACCATTACCAAATATTATTATGATAATCATTTAAATAAATATTATTTAATAAAGGTTTTATAAGTAATAAAACTTTGATAATTCATATTTTAATAATTGTAAATGTTAAAAATATAAATAAAATACCAAAAATCTTGGAAAAATGAAAACAATACTTTAAAATTATAATTATACATTATTATTTCACTTAATTAAATATTTTTTAATTATTAATTATTTATAAAGTAATAAACCTTTTTAAAATCATATCTTATTATTTATAAATCACAAAAATAAATGTAATATACCAAAATGATCACCAAAATAATACCTACATGTTAAAAATGTGATATTCCACTTTTGAGTTAAATAAAAAGATTAAACACTTTCATAACTTGAATTTAAACCTATTTCTTTAGTTAATAATTCATAAAATAACAAATAAAATTTGTTAATATTTCTTAAATTAACCAATTAAATGTAATAAATAGTATTAATATTAAATACTAACATTATGAGGTCAAAATGATTTAACACCATTTAAATGCAATCTTATTGAATGATCCTTCAACCATAAGTATAAATTATTTTATAAAAAGATCCTTATCCAATCTAAAAACTCCAAGATTTTTTTTTGTAAAGAAATAAAACCTATTCCTTTACTTTAACCACAAGTTTATAAACAAATCAAAACCCTATAAGTGAATCCATAGTAGTAAATAATATTGTTTACTTATTCATAAACCTTAACCACACCCTTATAGGAAGATAAATCCCTTTATACCATTATAATGTAAAGAAATCACTACCCCAATAGAAGTAATGCCATTCTTAAGTAACTCTAAGGAAATAATATAAAGTGAAAAAGATACAAGTATCATGAGTAATGCACCCTAAGTCTATCTACATTCTTAAAGTTACTTATAGTTACCAAGCTTTAAGTATAATGCTAAAGACTTTATTATATGCTTTATAGTTAACTTTGGTCTATTATCATTAAGTTATAAAGCATACTAATACCAAACCAACCCAGTTAAAAGCCAAGATAGATAAGTCTCAAATACTACTAATTTCATTATTCCAGTAAAGGTAATTCTTTCTGACTTAAAGACTATAACTAGAAAGAACACCTCATAAGATTAACTTAAAAGCTTAAATGCTTTTGCTTAATTGAGTAAGATTTTCTTCAAAAGTTATTCATTTTGCCACTTCAATCAACATATGACAATTAATAGTAAACACCTCACTTTATACTTTACTTGTATAATAAGATTGTTAATACTTAAATTCTTCATAAGTGACATTACTTGTAAAGTAAAACTTGAAGATAAACAATTAAGATGTAAGCAACCTTATGTAGCATTCCATACTGTATATTTTGTTGTTGAATAAATACATGTTATTTTCCACACACTCACAAGCCTTAATAAGAAGCACATGTGTGAAACTTAATCTAAAAGGGCAACACATTCCAAGGAAACCCTTTCCAGTATCCAAACCCTAGAACAACGTTATTCTCGGGATTTGCGTTTATCAACTTGCATTACATTACTTATACATAAAAGCATCTTGATTCTTTAAATATTAGTCCTTACCGGACCAATGATGCAGATTTCAGCTATTGGATCTTTTATATTGTCTTGAAGACCGTGAGTGCATAATCTTGCAATCACAAAAGGCAAGTTCACACTTGTTCATGTTCTTTGTTTATTTTCTGTAAAGTATTTTACAAATCCGGTATTGTCATCACCTGCTTTTGAAAAAGGTCGGAAAATACTATTTTCATAATAATGTGATTATAGGTTATTTACCATGAGTTAATAACCTACTATAAGAGTTTCGGTGGTAAAGGAACATATTATTTAGGACTTAACAACCAATGTCGCCAGTGATTCTTGTGTCGTATATTACGCGTTGACCATGAGATTTGGAATGGGACAGAGAAGTCAGCTGTATCTTTCCCTCTCGCATGGAGCTGGATGTGCGGGTCGTGGTTGTTATCACTCGTAGCGTGCATATTATATGTTAATTCATAGAGGATATGCATCATATGGGTGGGAGCCCTCAATGTACCATGATAGTTCGGGCATCTGAGCGGTCTGTACTGCCATTGCCGTAATTCAATAGGTGGGCTGCTGTACACCAAAGAGACATCCGGGGTCGCGGAGAAGGCAGTGATTGGCTTGGATCTTAGTCTGGGCCTCACACCAAGGAAGTGTGAACAAACCTGCAATTCGGATGTGCAACAAAGCTAAGATCTCTCATGGGTAAAGTGACGCACCTCTGCAGAGTGTAAAAACTATAGCTTGTTACTCCATGTTCCGGGAAGGAGCTGCGAACGCGGCGGGAAAGGAACTTCATGAAATTTCTGATAAACCCGTGAAGGCTGACGGACATAGCTTTTCAGAATAAAAGCAACCTTTGCAGAAATGTTTACGAAAACTTGCATTGCCTATGACCTATGGTCTATGGCTATAGATATAGTGCATCAAACACTCCTTTTCTAGTGAACTTGTTGAGTACGCTCGTACTCAAAGTATCTTCTTAACCCTTGCTAGGTTCTAAAGCCAGTACAGACGATGTCTACATCAAGTTATGCTCCAGGAATCATCTTCCAAAGCTAAAGCTCTTCAATGAAGTCAAGAAAGTCAACATATACATCAACTCAAGTGAAGACTAAGTTGCTGATTAGATAAGAATAAAATTTCTAACCATAGAACCTACTTTTGTAGAGTATTGCAATAGAAGCAATGCAAGCCTAGTAGTACAACTACTAGTTTTATAAGTATGGTAGCTATGAGTTATTTATTCCTGATTCTTCTTTGTAAGAAGTTTCTTTCTCTCTCTTTTAACCTAGAGTGTTCTCTAGATCTTGTGTAAAGAGTTGAGTTGTAACCTATAGTCATGTCTTGGACCTGCTGTGTTTCTGTTGTACTACTCTGAGGGATGTAATACTAGTGAACGGTGTTTCATTGGTGTTATGTCAACGACTATAGTGTACTACATCATGCAGTGGTATGCTGGGTCACCGCAACAGGCCGGCCCGAGTGTCCAAGATGACGGTGCCACATCGAGTGATCAACAACGATGTGTGCTTGTGAGAGACTCGAAGAAGGCCGAACCGAGTAGAGAGAACCCAATCTATTGGATCTGAGAATCTCAGTCTTGGTTGGAAGGTCCTTCACAGAAAAACCAAAGGGGCCAAATTCCACGGAGACATTATTATCGGTGGTTAGTTGACAGACAGACATAAGGTTTTTGATGATATGAGGAGCTACCAAGACATTACGGAGATAAAGGGGGCGATCCAAATTGGAGGAAGCAAAACGTGTAGAACCGGTGGCGGTGATTGGAAGAGAGGACCCGTTACCGACAACAACATCGTTGATAGGAGTATGGAACATACCATTCTTTGGTTGAAGGCGACAAAGGTCTTGTTCATGGTACATATAATAGTATAGTATGGTGTCACAAACTTCGAAGTACTCAAAAATATTCTCTCCATTCAAAATATAATACGTTTTAGCTTTGTGTATTAAATGTATTTAGAGTCTTTTAATATACAGATTTGCTCTACGAAGACGTCTAGATACATTCAACACACAAAGCTAAAACGTCTTATATGTCTTACGGAAATCCTATACCTACGGACTGGGCTTACAAAATGTACTTACGGACTAGACGTGGCCTGATATGGTTGGTGAAGTATTTACGTCAGTTATTTTTCTAGCAAATCATGACTTGCCACTGCCCACCACATCATCCCGTAAGCTCATTTCGTAAACAACTTCTCCATATGTATAGCATTACTCTATGTCTTATATTTCTAAATGGAGAGAGTATGTTCAAGTTCCAAGAAAACACAAATAACTTTAACACATAATTTCCTCACATTAAACTTTCCACGGTGTCAAGGGATATTATTTTTCTCTCGAAGCAACACACTACCCTATGTTTAAACCCATACAAACTTGGCATCATGTTAATTCGTTAGTTAAATGTGATGTCTAAGGTGGAATTATGAAACCCACTGAAACTGTACAAAGCGCAAGTATGCCGAACCTAACTGCTTGAACCAGTGAATTAATTTCAACATGTCCTACTCAGAGTAAAAATGTAAAAATGACCATCGGAAACGTGCTTGCTTTCAGTTGATGCTCATTAATGCAAATTCCACCTCGCATAATGGTATGCTAAAAATTTGTCATATGGATATTGAGACCGCTAGATCAGGAGCTGAATACTCAGGAACAGGAACAAAAACAAGAACAAGAATCATGTCATACGACGATTTTTTGGACTTCACAATCTAGAGCAGAGAAATCGTCTACAAGATCTATTGAGCAACCTTGGCCATCACTAATGCACATTACCTTTCGGGCTTGAAAATGAGCTGAACGGGTCCTGCCTCTAGTTCTATATAAAGCGAAGTTTACGAGCATTTATGAATTAAGAAATCAAGAGAGAACAAAATCACAATATAATCTGAGTGATGCATTTGCATCGTGGTACCTTAGGGTACATCATACATAATTTGAGGATGGAACCACAAATGCGCCGGAATGGCGGTGTGTTTCTCTTTGGCATCGAAAGAGAAGGGTCGCAGGGTTGGTCCACAGATTTCAAGGGCCCTAGGGCAAAACGATGCCAATGGACCCTTTCTTTAAAGTGGGAAAGCTTTCTTGGGGCCGAGGAGGAGGGGGAAAAGGCCCCCTACTCTAAAAAACACCTTAAAGCTATATATATTCAATATTTATACTAAACAATTTGTCCCATACTATAGAAAACACCTTAAAGTTATATATCTTTAATATTTATGTTAAAAATTTGCCCCCTACTATACAAAACACATTAAAGATATATATCTATAATATTTGTGCTAAATTTTAAAGATTAATCAAATACTATGCATGATTAGCGTTCTTGGGCCTCTCAACAATGTCGGTCAAACTCTGTCAGTAGTTAACACATGAAACACATAAAACAATATAAGTATTGCAAGAAATATTATTGCAATGCAATAACAAATTAAATGATTCGCACATTTGATAGCTCACCTGTCTTAAAAATCACGGCGAAGACATTGAAAACCACTTATTCCTATTGATCGAGAAAATTATATACCATGATACTTATTTATGTCAATCGCTCCTTGTGTACATATGACTATGCAAAAAATGAGTAGAAAGATAGATATATTAAACACTGAATTAATAAGAGGATGGAATAGTCTTCAAACATGTTGATGGGAAGAAGCAAAAAGATTAGAAATAAGAAGAGCAATGCTTACGGGATGGTACAATTATGTGATTGTGTTGTTAGTCTCTAGTAATTTTTGTGTTGTTAGTCTCTAGTAATGAATGTGGGGCCCCTAGGCAAGCGCCCCTATGCCCCATCCTATGGGCTGACCCAGAAGGGCCGATAGCCAATGTGAGCCATGAGTTGTTCCCCGACCAAAAACAAACATAACCAACCATGAATAATTCCTCAAATCAATGCCAAGCACTTGGACTGATAGGATCAGGAAGGCTGCAACTAATGAAGAGGAGCTTTAGAGTGAATCCCTAATCCCTATTAAACTGAACCACTTGAGAAGTGATTGAAGTGGGCAGGAAAAATCAGCAGGAAGGTTGAAGGGGCAACATAGTGAAGAAGACACTGGATGTGGTATTGCTGGAGGAAGAGACCGAGTAGACAGCGGGATTATATGCAAGCACCTCCACTGGAGGCCGACACCGAGTGCCGCACCATCGCAATTAGTGGCGGAGGAACGACTGCTTTACTCATCACCTGACTTAAATGGTTCAGAGGACGAAATCCAATCGCCCATGGCGCGCTAATCGCCCACGACGCAATGTGACACCCTTCGAATGCTTCTGTTGATATCTTATTTTTGCGATTAGGAATTGGATCGGATATGTATGGCTATGGGCCTAGAGAGAAAATGAGCAGCATGGTGCTCCCTAAAACACATCCACGCTCAATGCTTAGGCTTCACTAGGTTCTTTTTTTGTGGAAAGGGGCCCTGACATTAAAAGAAACATGCGACGGTATAAAGCACTAGTACACGGTACACCTTTAGGGGCACTTCTTAAAGTGCCTCTAAATGTGTCAATTTGCGACATTTTAGCCAAGTGCTTCTAAAGATATTATCTTTAAAGGCATTTTCATCAAAGTGTCCCTAAAGATATTATCTTTAGAGACATTTTGCCCAGTGCCCTTAAAGATACTATCTTTAAAGGCATTTTTATCGAAGTGTCCCTAAAGGTATTATCTTTAGAGGCATTTTACCAAGTGTCCATAAAGATACTGAGGCATTTTGCCAAGTGACCCTAAAAATACTATCTTTAGAGGCATTTCCATCAAAGTGCTCCTAAAGATACTACCTTTAGAGACATTTTGCCAAGTGCCCCTAAAGATACTAAGGCATTTTGTCAAGTGTCCTAAAGATACTATTTTTAGAGGCATTTTCATTAAAGTGCCCCTAAAGATACTACCTTTAGAGACATTTTGCCAGTGCCCCTAAAGGTATTAAATTTAGAGGCATTTTGCCAAATGCCCCTAAAATATAGTACCTTTGACATCCACATCCATCAAACATAAACTATCACAGCAATACTTGACAGCAAATATTGCAGACATTTTTTAAATAACATAAACTTAATAACATTTGCCACTGAGCACTCAGTACTTGGTGCATCACATCACAACAATATTTGACAGCAAACAGCCACTAAACACTCAGTACTTAGTGCATCCACATCCACATCCATAATACTTAGCAATTCATAATAACACTTAGCAATCTACGATTAAAACTAGCTGAGGGACTAATCGTGCGACTGATCAATTTGGATTTTTGTGGAGCATCGTACTACCTCCTCTAATTATGTTTCTTAAAACCATTATGTCTCTTCCTAGTTTCCTCCTAGTAACAAAAGATGTTGGAAATTAGCACCTTCTTTGGTTCCTTATTTCGTTTTATTTATTATTGATTGGCAGCAGTTTTTTTGATTAAGGGCAAGGATAAACCCACAAGGGAGGTTCAATGTTCTTGGCCGCTAAATTTTTTCCCATGATTCTTGGCCGCTAAATTTGAGTTTTTCTTATACTTATATTTGATCCTTGTTTGGTAAAGTTTTCTTCCAATCTAAACAAAATTTTATTTACAGAGAAGTAAAGTTTTGGTAAATGGTCCCCGGCCGCTAAGTTTGTGTTCCACATATACTTATAATTTTTACCGTAGTAATTGTTTAACTTTGTCCAAAAGTTCGTTTCTCAGGAACTAAAATTTTGTTTCGTGATCCCTAAAACTTTGAGTTCCCCTTGTACTTGTATTTGATTTACGGTATGTATGTTTTTGTTCCTGCTTAAGCAAACTTTGTTTCCTAGGACCTAATTTTTTTCCATGGTTCTCGACCGCTAAATTTGAATTTCACTTGTATTCGTATTTTGATCTTTGGCCGCTAAATTTGAGTTTCACGTGTTCACAACTTAACAAATGATATATTATCATTTTTTGTTCACCGGCAAGCGCAAATAAAATCAGGAGAAGCCCTTGTGGTTGTGCTTTTTTTATCCAAGCATTTGCACCCGGCGAAAAACTAGGTGGCGTGCATGCAGGTCTTGCTTTTGCTAGTTCGAGACGTCAGCTGGCCGTTCGTTCGTCACTAATTTGAACGTCACCAAAACGAAACAACTGGCACAACAAGATACAGAGCAAGCTCAAGGGACATGTGGCGAGTAGTACCGGTGTGCCGCCACCGGTAGGTCCTGAAGGATGGAAGACCCCGTGTCCCGCTGTCTAGAGAGCGGGTGCCACAGCGGTAGAAAAGCAAAAAAATTCATAGTGGCGCAAACACAAATTTGCTAAAAGAAAGTTTCATATTACCATTCCATAATGCCAGTGTCGTATGAAAATTTTGAATAATTTTTGAACACATTGTTCACTATAAAAGCTTGGATGGTTCGAGAAAACTCTACATAAACACTGCCATAATGTCATAGTACACTTTCCACAAGAAAATTGTGACATGTTTTTCACACGACACTGAAGTAAAGTCTCGATCACAAACGGAAAGCATACAAGCATATATATGGCATCTAATTTATGTGTTCACTTAGCACAGCGTGTGCTCTGCATTCCAATCATTCGCAAAAGTCTCCCGCACAGAGGCAGAGTCTCCCGTTCAAAAAAAAACAGAGGCAGAGTCACACCAAGGAGCATTAGTAAATCTCAGAGCAGAGGAGATAGTATATAAATCCTTTGTCCGCTTCTCCACCAACACATCAACATCTCGAGTCCTCTTGTGCTCACCGCAAGAAACCAGGAGGACAAGCGGAGATCACAGGACTCGATCGGGGAACACCATTGCAGTTCACAGTATGAAGAAGCCATCGACGCTTCTCCGATCCATCTCCACGCGCCTCTCAACTCGGCTAGCGCCATCGCCATCTGTGGCTCCCTGGCCGCCGGTGCGCTCCGCCTACGACCGCTGGTTTGTTAGGAGTCAGATTGTCAAATATACTCAATCACTCAAAGATATATGGATTTGCTAGCTAAAAGAACAAAGCACGAAGGGGAAGGGAGATCAGAGCCGAGGTGGGTGGAGAGTGCCGCCGCCGTTCAGTGCCGTGGTCCTCTGGATGCCATGTTCATCGCCTCCTGAAGTGTATATGTAGTGGCACTAGTTCTTGGTGGATCAGTTGGGCTGAGCCCATCGTTTCTGGCCCATGACGGCAGCCCGGCTAGTTGTACGCAGGCGAGGTTCCTAACATCCCCCTCTCCTTGAAATTCGGCTTGTCCCCAAGCCGGAGCTTTTGAAGGATATCGAGGGGCTGTATTGCCGGGATCCCATGGCGTGTGAACTTCCTTGAGCGTGTTGCAATTACGACGGTATTCTTCATCAAGGTAGGGGTCATAGTTGTCGGCGACCCAACTGAAGGAGGCATCATGGTAGTAGTTGGTGTTGATATGGACTTGCTTTAAATGGAGGCAGTACTTGTGGACGACAGACACTTGCTCGAAGAAGGTGGTTACCGCTATGACATCGCTCCCTCCTTGAAAAGATATTGAGTTATGTTGTAGCCCTGGGAAATGTTGTAGAAGTTGTTCACAATTCCCATGGGACAAGCCAAGAAGTTCCCGGAGACCAAGATCCCGTGAAAACTGTGTGTACTTTACGGGTTGTGAAACTGAGAATTGAATAAGACAGAGCTCGTGGAAATTACTGCCTTGTTCACTGCCATTGAGTAGTGCCATGAACTGACTTAACCATATCAGAATGATCATTGTGCCAAATTGACTCCACATTCCAAGACCAATCAAACCAGTGACGTCAAGGAATGCTAGAATTAGAGTCTGGGAAGATCTCGTACCGTTGTTGTGCTTCGTTTCATCAAGAAGAGGATATGACCCTGCTGTCCTAAATCTTGTAATGGACCCCAAACCGGCAACAATTTCAGAGCACCCCCACTGATATGAACATACATTCATTTCATCAAGAAGAGGATATGACCCTGCTGTCCTAAATCTTGTAATGGACCCCAAAACGGCAACAATTTCAGAGCACCCCCACTGATATGGCCGCTGGTTGGCCGCCGAGCTCGACGAGCTCCGTGCCGACCTACTCGCCCCGTGCACCAGCACCACCTGGCTCGGCCGCGCCATCGGCCTCGCCGTCGCCGCGCAGAGACAGCTCGTCGCGTCGGCGGCGTCCGCTCCGGCCGCCGGCATTGACCGCAAGGCCATCGATGAGTGCGTGGAGGACACGGCGGAGCTGCTCGACGCGTGCACCGGGTTAAGGGACCGGCTCGACCTGGTCAGGAGCTACGCCTCCTCCATGCGCATCGCGCTGCACTGGCTCGAAGGCAGCGGCGGCGGCGCGGCCACCGCTTAGCGCCACGCTGCGGCGGCGTTCGCGGAGTGCGAGGCCGTGGAGCGGCGGTGCAGCGCGGAGCTCGCCAAGTACGGGTCCAACCTCCGCAAGCTCGGCGAGAGGGCGCTGCACGCCAAGCCGCATTCAGGTGGCAGAGCGCAGTGCGAGGAGTCCCTGGCCGGCGCGCGCGGCGGCGGCGCTTCTTGCCGTGGGAGCCCTCGGCGTCACGCTGGCGCTCAGGCCGCGCAGATCCGTGCCCGGCATCACGCACGCCGGCAGTGGGCAGTGGCAAGGGCGGGGAGGCGGCTCCGTGGGAGTGCGCGCTCCAGGAGGTGCAGAAGCACGTCAAGGAATTGTACAATCGCCGCAGGAAAGAGGGTGTGCCGTGCATGGCCGAGCTAGAGGTCGCTGCGTCCGGCCGGACGGTGAAATGTGCCCTGACCACGGGTGGCCGGCATTTAACGGAGGCCGTGTTTACTAAACGAAATTGCCAGCTATGCATGCATGTTATTTTAGTCCCACCTCGCCACGTGAGACAGGGACGTACCAGTTTATATACCCCACGCGCTCCCTAGTTGAAGGCAGTACTGTAGTCCGTCGGTAGTTTGATTTGCAGCTGCACTGCTTTGATATACAGGAATTAGTGTAGTTTAATTGGGCTCGTTGATCAGTTTAGTTTAATTTAATAATGGGCTCGTCGATCCGGCCCAAATCCATAATTCCTTGACACTGTGTTTGGAATTGAATTAGGCTGAAGATTTCAAATCCAAGATGAAAAGGAAATGACCTCGATTTCCAATTCTAGCGTTTGGATGTGCAATAAATTTCTTGTTGGAATCCAATGGTAGTACCAAAATCCAAATCATGTTTGGGTGTACTCCCTCCGTTTCAAAATATAAGATGTTTTTTAGGCTTGTGAAGAAAATGAATCTAGACTTCTTTTAGTGTTTAGATTCATCCCAAAGTTGAGTGAACCTACCTACTAAAACAAGTCTAGATTCATTTTCTTCAGAAACCTAAAACATCTTATATTTTGAAACGGAGGGAGTACATAACATGGAATCGAATGTTTTTTTTGAAATTTGACAACGTAAACTTCTCTACACATGTATGCACAATAGTATATGGTTTATATATTATTTCAGGACCGAGGTGGTGCTAATTCCTGTAGGAATCTGCAGTTCACATAGATCAAATTAGGTGTTCTTCCAAGAAAAGAGTTGCAGCAACAAATCATTGGAGAAGTAGAAGAGAAAGCACAAACTGCCAGCAGGAGGAGGACCAGGGAGCCGCCTCCAGCGACCTAACGCGGAGGGTCGAGCTCCCACCGGCGCTAGGGAAGCCAGGTTGCCGCCGCCACAGGTTAGGGTTTGGGGGGGCACCCCCAGCCGCCACGAGAAAGAAGGTGGGGAGGAAGGGAGAGGGAGAGCAGGTCATGTAGAAGAGAAGACCGCGGGGAAGGGGAGGGGCGGGGAAGGGGAAAGGCGAGGAGCTCACCGGCGGCGCTTCTGGGAAGAGGAGGCGGGGCGGGCGGGGTGCTTTGCGAGGAGAAACTATCAGGAGCGGGGGAAGGGTCGCGTCTGGGAGTTTCCACGCCCTTTTCGAGCCCGTCCGCTCGGAAACTCTCGGGACGGGGCACACGTGCGCGGAGGGGCAGCTCGGAATCGGTCGCTCTTTCCAAGCGTTAATTCCCAGGACCTTCCAAACGGTTGAATTAGCCCTACTAATTCCAGAATTCCAATTCCAAGCATATTTTCCAACATCCAAACACAGTGTGAGCGAAATCGAGAGTTGGTACCGCGTGGGTGTGAGGGAGAAGGACCCGCAGCACCACCCGGGAGGGAGAGGAGGGGCCACGAGCTGCACGAGCCAGGCATGGGATGATGGCCCACCTGAGGAAATGGACGGCCATTACTAATTTTCTTTAAATCTTTATTGACATTTCATCAAAATGCCCTTAAAAATACTACCTTTAGGGGCATTTCTCTTAGTGCCGCTAAAGGTTTTAGGAGCATTTCTCTTAGTGCCACTAAAGGTTTTAGTGTCATATTTTAAAGTGCCAATAAAGATTTTAGTGTCATATTTTAAAGTGCCAATAAAGGTTTTAGGGGGCATTTCTCTTAATGTCGCTAAAGGTTTTAGGGACATTTCACTTAAAGTGCCCCTAAAACTTTAGGGACATGATTATTAATGTCATATTTCAAAGTGCCTCTAAAATCCTTTAAAAATATTTTGATTACATATAGGAGCACTTTGAAGTGTCCTAAAATAACTACCGTGATGTAGTGAAGGGCGAGATGGAGAAACATGCTTAGGCTTCACCTAGGGATATTCCGGACCATGCTTAGGCTTCACTGTTTTTTCAGACCTAATTAATCACAGCGGTACAATTTTACCTTCGGAGTAGCTTTCCCTAGGGATATTAGTATTACAGACCAATGCGAGATTGAGAAATATCCGATGGTGCCAGAAATAGCAGCAAGGAAGAGCGATCCAACGGTCGAAAATGATGAGGGCACGAGAGAGAGCTCTTCTCTTAGCCTCAGTTATAATATCGCTAAATAGTATTATCGCAAATAAAAAATTTAGGGAAACAGCGGGACTCTCCTATAGTATATTGCAAACTTTGTTGGGTGGCAACATGTATTTGATCTGATGGGGGCAGGAGTAACACTGCCCTCCTAGCCGTGTAACGCGGAACATGTTGGCGGTGATTCTACAGGGCCTGGTGTCGAGCATGACTGACGCTGCGGACGCGCAATCCTAATTTCCCTTTCGGCACCTTGTTGTTACGTACCTCGGCCTTCCGTTCCAGGTGTCACTCAACACTGAGACTTCCTGCTTTCCTTCCACATTGTTATCATGTATACACGCTACAGGTTTACAATGCATGATGATGCACACGCGCAGCTGACACGGACACGGTCGATCAGTTCGGCGGAAAGCTGCCTTGGTTTCGGTTTCGCACACGGAACCGTCGGTTTTGCAACACACAAGGCAGAGCCATACATCAGCCGAGACCGGCCGGAGTGGGCGGGATATATCTACCACCAAGACACGGCCTTTTTTGGAAGCTTGCAGCTTGTCCATGCAGCGCCAAGACACGAGCAGACGCCGAGATACACACCGAGACACTGTTCAAATGACTCCCGGTGTTCCCGCGTAGACGTGTACTACTTCCGGAGATCGTGCAGGGCGTGTAGAAAACGTGACATGCTTTGTCCTGTCATATAGTAGAATTCGGTTAACCATGGATGGATATGTGTAGAAGATAGATCGAAGCTATGCTTTGCGACTTCGGTAGTTTATACTGTACCACTTAACGTCCATACATGCATGTTGTGCTGGTGGGACACATGAAATCGAATGAACTGTTGATATATTTAGACACACGTACGTGCACGTGTTTGCGTGAGTGGTTATGTCGTGGTCTGTGATAAGAAAAATTTAATCTCTTGGCCAAAAAAAAAAGATTTCTTATATATATGCTGATTTTACTAGTGTTGGCTGTGTGTGGATAACCATCCAAAATGACCGCCTATTTGACAAAATGTGTGCATGTGTGAGGGGGGTATTAATTGGCATCTCATTACAAACCTAACTCTTTTTGGCAAAAGGTTGGACCTTACAAAAAGTTGACTTGGTAAAATATTATTCTAGTATGGTTCTTTTATTTAATTATTATTTACAAATAAATATCATATCTGACCGCCGCTTATTTGTATGAGATGTACTATATAAACAATAATTATGATTCTTTTACATTGTACATGGTGCTTTTGACATGTCTGTGAAGTTTCACGAAGAAAATATTCTTGTTATAAAAGGTAACTTTTAGAGCATTGGATTTGTTTTTTCCCTTATCATAGAGAATATCGTTTTTTCCCATAATATTTATGTGTGGGCATACGACATGGACTTATTTTTATCCCATTTAAAATACTTTTTTTTCCATATTCTGTGTTGGATGTTTTTGAAATAGTCTCTCTGACAATTGATTGGTTTTCATCGTTAGAATAATTGAAATGGGCCACGGTGCCACATCACGAACACACTCATATCTCTATATCAACATACATTGAAGGTAGTCCACAATCTAATTGAAATGAGCACAATTTTGGGAGATCCGGCTCAAAACATATGGAGTGAGTGTTGTGATGATTTAAAAGGTCATAATTGTATTTTCTCATGTTTCTAACACCAAATTGAGGCGCCGCAACTCAGGGACGAGCACACAAAGGATTCATAGATCAAGGGCTCCCATCAACAAAATAATCATAGCTATTGCTCGGTTTTTGACTTTTTATATTTTATAGGCAACATATCGGTAGGATGTTTTGTTCCTCTTGATACTTTAGCATTTGATTACTCATTTTGTGTCCCCAACTAAGGCCTCGTCCAAGGAGGCGTGGATGCTAAACCGTGGTGCGCTCGACTTATTGTATAGTCTTGCACAAATAAAGAAATAGCATAGCAGGAGAGGCTGAACATGTTTGTTAACCGAGCCATAAAAAACTGAAAAAGGCAGGTAGGCAAACAAATCGTCATAATCCAGCGACGCCATCCCACCTTAGGCCAAGCCTCAATATATGAGGTTGTACACAATTGTGTTGTGTTCAACATGTTTTGCAATTCATTTTTGAAAAAACCCTACATACCCAAAACAAAAGAAGTTATTAAATCCCAAAGAATACAATGCACTTTTTTTTTGGGCAAGAACTAGAATATCGTAATTTATAGTACACCACAGTAACATTATTTGGTACTCACATCACCTTTGCAAGTCTTTGCAAGTCAACGGCCTTTGCACATCCCTTCACGTATATATCGCGTTGTGCTCTGAGGCCCTGAGCGAGACCTCGTCACATCATCTCATTGGGCTTAACTATCTAATCTCCACCTAACGTAATCCCACACACCACTAATCAAAGCGATCTAAATCCCCCGTCGTTGTCTCAGGGTTTCGTTTAAATCAACCCGTCATAAACCCTCCCCTCCCGCTGCGGCAGCTTAACCGCGTCGACACCGACCACTGTCTACTCGCCTCCGACTCCAGCACCTGGCACGTCTCCTGTGGCGCCACCAGTCATCCTCTTGGCCCCGCGCGAGCCCTGGTCCAGCGGGCTGTCTTCTCCGCGCGCCACGTTCTCCCATGGGACCGGCTCGGCTCGTTCGTACTGCCTTCGGTCGCCTCGGTCCGTCGTGGCTCGACCGAGAAGTGATCATGGTTTGCTTTTGCTGTTTTTATGACGTGGAGAAGATCAGCTGGCTGGAGAGTTACTAAAGTTTTGTTCTCTCTGATCGATCTATATCTTATCTGGATATGCCACCGCGATCGTTTTCAGCGTTATCCCCGATGTACTAGCCTGTAGAAACGCTTCTGCAGTAGGAGCGCAAACAAACAGGAGTATGACTCGTGATGCATGCAGAGATGATGATTCCGAAGACGGTGAGCAGATGATACTTAGGCCTGGATATGCCCTAATTAATTCATTTGGAATGGACCATCAGTGGATGGCTGGTAAATGGTGAGGATTAAGGATCTGGTTTGTTAAATCTAGTAACAGAACAAGAAAATTTCCATTGCTTGAGAAACACTAGCATTCAATCCAAGCTTATCAATATTCGAATTCATTTGGGTGGCCGTGGCTTGCAGAGTCTTCCATAAATTAATACCGACACTGCAGGGTGCCTGATTGAACAGGTTACTGCTGATATACACTTGCCATACATACCCGGCAACCAGTGCCATGGCTAGACAGGGTCCAACGTCACACATATACCGGTGCGTAGCTGTTGACCTATTATTGTCTCTCATGTCATGTACGGAGTAGGAGAAACTATGGAGAGCATGTGTGCATGAGCCACACCACCCGTCGCCACTGCGGCAGGCAGCTTCGCCCCGCCCCCGGTCTATATATACACTGGACCGTCCAGCAACTCATGCTTCCCACCCAACCACTGCTCTCGATCCAGGTATTGCCACTGCACTCACCTGCCCTACTAGCTAGCTAGCAAGCTTGGTAAGCTAGAGCGATCACCAGATAGATTGCCGATCGATTAGTCGATCATGGCGTCCAGGAGGAGGGCCGAGCTGGCGACTATTAGCCGCGTCTTTAACGACGAGGTGCAGGAGGATGACCTTGTCGTCGGGGACGACAGCAGCGACGAGGACGGGGAGGAGGTGATGGAGGTGAGGAGGCGCGTGTCCCGCTTCGCCGTCGACGGGGACAGCGGCGCGGGCGAGGCGGCCAGGAGGCGGGTGTCCCGCTTCGCCGTCGAGGAAGAAGGCGGCGGCGGCGCGCAGGGCAGGAGCCGTGGAGTCGCCGATGGCGGCCGGGCCCTGCCGCCGCCGCACGCGTGGCTGGCGGTGGAGGAGACGAGGAGGAATAGCAGGAGCGGCGCGCACGCGAGCGAGAACGAGGAGATGTGGGCGCGCCTGCTGCAGCGCGGCGGGTCGGCGCAGGCGGAGGCGGCGGAGGCCCAGCAGCAGCAGCAGCCGCGGCGGAGCAGCTTCAGCGTGGTCCGGCGGGAGCGCGGGGCGCGGGAGGCGTGGCTGGACCGCGCGTGGGAGATGAAGCGGAGCTGGCACGAGCGTAACGGCGGCGCGCCCGACGCCGACACCCCCGTCGTGGTCGTCGTGGGCACGAAGCAGCATCACCAGCACGGGCACGGAGGGAGCGGGAGCGGGACGTCGTCGCCGTCCTGCTCGTCCCCGCACCGCGGCCACCACCACGGGACGTCGGGCGGCGTGGCCATGGACATGGAGGAGGTGCGCGCGTGCAGGGACCTCGGCCTCGAGCTCCCGTCCAACTGCCCCGTGGAGATACAGTGCTACGGCATCTCCGCCGGCAGCAGCCCCACCCACAGCAACGCCGGCAGCAGCTCCCCCTCCACGCCCGGCAGCTGCTCCATCTCCAGCCCCAGCGCCGGTACGTCGTCGTCACCATCGATCACACATAATTTCTTCTTCTACCTGACCTTCCACATCCACGTGGTTTAATTAATAAATCCCATGCGTACGTCACTAGCTCCAGATATATCTGCATGCTAGTTCAGTCGCCATGCATGGCATGCACATCATCACCCTCTCCCCTGAGTCCTGCCTTGCCGGCCATGGCATGGCACCAACGAGACCATCTCGCTCTCGCTCAGCTCACCCTTGCTTCGACGGGTCAAAAGCAGGGCACCCTCGAGCCCATCAATGAGATTTAATTAGTGTTACTACTGTCCAGCACTAATTAAGTAGTACAGTACTACTCTGGATTCTAATAGTAGTAGTGGATTAGTAGTAAAGTGTACAGGCTACTCACCCTTTGCCACGTTTCTCCGTCATCTGCTCATCATGATAATCGCTCCACTAAGATTAGTTATACTAGTTAACTAATTAGTTGTGCCACTACTGCGTCTTTGCTTATTGTATTATCATTAACAGTATAATCTATAATCACAAGCCTCGGGAGAACTGACGCGTGTCTTCCGATTATCGATTGGCAGGGGAGGACCCGGTGGACGTGAAGGCGAGGCTCAAGGTGTGGGCGCAGGCGGTGGCGCTGGCATCCACCACACATCTCGGATCTTGATGCTTCGGCACTAGCCGCGAGCCTGCGACGTCGATCTAATTAAGAAGCAAAGCAACGCAACGCAACGCGAGAGTTTTACCTCCTTTTTAGTAGCGACATAGTGTGAGTGCGTGTGTATGCATGTGTGTCATCCACTTCTTTCGTCGAATTGGGTTATTGGATAATGCATGTGTGTGTGTGTTACATTTCCACCTATATGTATATGCCGTAATTAAAGCCTACTTAAATTTATCCGGTCATGTTGATTTACTTGTGTGAACCGCTCGATGTGAGTGAAACTCGATTATAATTTGTAAGGAAACTAGTACTCCCTCCAATTTATAGTAAGTATCGTTGATTTAGTCCAAAATTGTAATACTAAATTAGTTACGCTTATTATGGATCGGATGAAGTAAGTAATTAATTATAAGCCGTGCTACTCTTTTGTTTCTTCTTTACTTGGCTAATTTACTTTTTAGTCTTATACTTTTGTTCTTATAGACTCCGCTTTTAGTACATTCTCAACTTTAGTTATCCCTTAGAACCGACGTTGAGTTAATGACCAATTTTATATTTAACCTAGAGAAATAGATATGACAAATAATCTATCCAAGTTAAACAAATTAGGGGTACCAAGAAAACTATAGATGTGTAACTTGGCAGGTAAGTTACGCATGTCATATCCATCTCAATTGCTAGTACTCCCTCTGATCTATATTACTTGTCACTATAATAGATATATCTAGATATGTTTTAGTGTGTGTTAGATACATCTATTTCACTCATGCATGATGCTCCTCATGAGAGATCAACCATGACTCTAGCAGGTCGGTTTAAACCTCGTGCATGATGCTTCACGGGGCTCTCGTTGGCCATGGGATCCCCATAATACAAGATCAGTCGTGGCTCGGGCAGGTTAGGCGGTGACAAAAACGATGGGTTTCAATTCCTCGACAAGCTCATCCATGATCTCCCATGAGGAGCATCATAGTAGAACTGGAGGCTGAAGTAGAACTAAACTGCTGTAATTTTCTTAAAGATCCAAATAACCCTACCAATTTCTATTTCTTTGCCAATAACTTGTACTCCCTCCGTTTTAAAATATAAGATGTTTTAGTTTTGTGAAACAAATGTATCTAGACTTGTTTTAGTATATAGGTTCACTCAACTTGGGGGTGAATCTACACACTAAAAGAAGTTTAGATTCATTTTCTTCACAAACTTAAAACATCTTATATTTTGAAACGGAGGGAGTATTACTCAAAACTTAGAAACTACAATCTCTATGCCATGTGCTCAATAAACCATCGGGGCCCGAGGTGAGCCACACTACCGGCATTAGTTCTAGCAAAGTTTTCCAGGAAATGATTACTACCATTCTGGCATCTGCATTTTTACTCATGATAGATGAATTATGGAACTTAATGTTTGTCTACTAGAAGTAAACTTCTTTACCTCTTGTGATTCTCCTTGATTTTTTACTACCATCGGTTCCTTGACCTCCTCTCGGCCACCACCGGTCAAGGAAGTGAAGAAGCAGCTTCATGTGATCAATGCATAACGTACAAAACTATTAGTGCTGAGTGGACCTTCTTGATCAAGACAGCACAGACGCTGGGACAGGAAGGCATAAATTATTGTTCTTTTGAGTTTAGCATCTACAAAGGAATGGTGCATTATTATTTTCTACAACATTTAATTGTTGAGAAATCACGTGTGTTCTGCGTAATTAGTAGAACTAAAACACTATCTGATATAAAATTACAAATATTAGCTCTACAACATATTGATGGAATTGTGTTTGTGAAGCTATTGAAAAACATACTGGTATATATTAGTTTGGAGCACAGTTACAATAACATTTTATTTTATTGCTGTTTTTTTATTGTTATAAAACTCGCGTGACTCAGAAGGATAAAGTGGTTCTGAAATCGACCGGGATGAGTTGGTCTCTAGAATCATGGTACAAGGTATTCGATTGATTCTCCTACAAGAGAGCACATTGGTAAAAAATAGTCCTTTTGTAAAATGAGTTCTTGATCAATGACCAGCCTCAAAATGTTGTCATGTTCTATCTGGAATTTGTACGGAAAATATTTTTTTATATCCCCTCACTAAGCGTGAACCAATTTTTGATTGTTCTGCCGGTACCTCTAGAGACAATGTTACCAGTGTCTTTCTCGTCGAGTAAGGCTCACCATGTTACAAAAGCTCCACACCATCAACCTCACCAAAACTGTCAAGGCAGCTTGTGGGATGTTGACAGCTTGTCAACACTCGGTGTTTGCCACCGAAGAAATCATCTCTAGGGGAGGCCACACGTAGCCGCAAGCCGCTACGACGCAATATTCAGAGTGTGTGCTAGCAACATTGAGTGTCATGATGCTTGAACCTTGATGTACATCCAAGAAGAAACATCGAATACTTCTCTAGTGTCGGCTTTCGATAGTACTAGTCTTCACCAACATGTACTTTTGTGAGGCATATTCCTCGCTCACCATGATGATGGACAGGCTATCAACATCGCCGCCTACTCGGCCTTGGCATAGTCTTAGAGTATGTTCACGTGAGTAGACGCAAACCTCAACACCATCCATCGTGAGCCACGAGAGGATACCACCCACCAAACATACAACCATCCCCGTGCATAGAGAGAACACAAAGCAAAGACAGGGGAGGCAGGAGAGAAAGGGATCCCCAGCAACGCAAAGGCACACAGCTAGTCCTTTATGGTATCGGAGCCAAGAGGTCACGAGTTTACGACTTTGCTCATGCGGTTTAAAAAAACAAGAAAAAATTGGCGGCCTGCACCAAACCATGCTAAGGACTAAAAGAGCTTATATGTGAGGGGGATGTTGAATATAAAATATATTGCCTAGTTTTTTTTCATCAGATCGGTCTTTCGGTTAGGCGAGCTCACAGACTTTCTTCACAAGAATGGAGAGGCGTCTCCTCAGCATTTCCTTGCGGTTTGTGTTCTCCATGATCCACAAGATCTTGAACCTTCCCCCTTTCTCTTCCCTTACGAGCCATTGCTTCTGTTTTTGTTGTCTAAGGAGAAGAGAGATAGCTAGGCCCATTTTATAGCGGAGAATTATCTAGAGTAATAATTGTTGCGAAATTTGGATTTTGAAGATATGTGTATATAGGCTTCAATATGCAGGGGAAATCTATGGGGAACAAGAACATTAGAGCCAATCAATAAGGATTTCATCACTGGTGTCTTTCTCCCTCAGGATCCGGCCGGGTTATCCTCCTTTCCGAAAAAATGTGAATATTAATAATTTCCAGATAGAGCAAATCCAAAAATATTCCATCACGAGTGTCTTTCACACTCACAAACCGGAGTTATCCTCCTTTTCCTGAAAGAATGTGTCTTTAGCACTCATATATATTTTCCAACTTTCACGTATGTACTTCACCATATGCAAGAGAATAAAAATATCCCTCACTCCGTCACAAGTCACATGTATGTAGATTATTTGACTGTTAATCTTAATTATTCAATCGTATATATGCATGAGCAACTAGCTGCGACGTGCATTGACATACATGCGTGATGGATTATGGATCAGCCGTGTTTTACCTCCTTTTGAATCATGTTGATTCCCTTGTGAAGCGCTGGATGTGTGTAAAAGATCAATTGATTCGTGGGAAAGATTAAGCAATCAAGTAGTGTGAATCGCTCTTTCTTATTTGCTTGGCTAACCTATTTCTTAGTTCTGAATTTTTGTTCTTACTCAGCTTTTACTACATCGTGAACTCTAGTCTAGTTATCTCTTCAAACTAGCCGGCGTCACTCCTGACCCGGGGAGACTCGGGGGAACCCTAGCCGCCGTCGCCGGCGGGCTCCCCCCACGAGTCTCCCTTCGCCGCCGCTGCTGCAGATCCCTCACGCGGTGGCGGCGGGCGCCCTCGCCGCCGAAGGCTGGAGGGGGGGGGAGCTGCCGTGGAGGCGTTTTGGCGGGTCGGGGCGACAACGCGGCCTGCTCTGGGTCGCGGGGGCTCATGGTGGCTCGACGGAGGCGGTGTGGGTGGCGTACGGAGGGGCCTCGCTGCGGCGACGACCGTCTGCGGGTGCGCCGCGTGGGCTAGATCTGGATCTTGGCCAGGTCGGCCCTCGGCAGGGGCGCCGTGGTAGGCAGCGGTCAAGGCGTGGTGCTGGGATCCTGCTGGGCGACGGCTCTGGCGCTGCTACGGTGGTTCCCGGTTTGGTTCTCTCCCTTTTTGCCTGCTCGATCCGTCCTCCGGGAACCGGCCGGCGGTGTGGGGATCGCTGTGTCGGATCTAATAAAGGTGGTGGTCCTTTGATTTCTTTCGCAAGAAGACGAAGATCTGCTTGATGTATGGCCTCCTTGATCTTGTCTGGAGAGGCGGGTTTTGGAAGGCTCCGCCGGCGAACTCCTATGGGCGTATCATGCCTGGAGATTGCTGGATCGGAAGGTGTTCGGTTGCGCGCACCTTGTTATTCTAGCTGTTTGGTTTCAGCGGGAGCGTTGCGAAGCTCTGTTGTTTGTTCCCACCAAGTGCCATGCTTTGAGCCATGGTTGCGGAGAATGTCAGGAAAGCGGAAATTTGAGGGTAGCGATGGTGATTTTTATTCTTGTGGCGACGGAGATCTGGCTGCGTGATCTGGTACTCGTTGCAGCGACAGTTGGTACGGGAAGTCAACACATGAGAGTTTCCAGTCTTATCTTGCAGGGTGAAAATCCAAGGTCTGGCCTTAGCTGGTTGTACCTTTCAATGACTTTGTTAAAGGCATTGTTTTGTGAGTAAGGATTTTCTCCAGGGTTCCCTGGAAAACCTATGACCTTTGGTCGGGCAACGACGGCGCTTGGGCACTGTTTCCTTTTTAAAGGCGTTGTTATTGGAGTGGAGGACTACTGGTGTCGTTCTGATGGTGTCACTGTCGCTGCTTTGAGGATTAGTTCTCTGTAGCGGGATTTTTCTTTTTTATAATTTCTCTTTCTTTTTTCTGAGTTGTGTTCATCCGTAGAACCGCTAGGGCATGCGTTGTTACAGAGGCTGGGTGTAATTGGTGTCCTTGTGATAAATATATACTTTTTTTCCAAAAAAAAAAGTTATCACTTCAAAAGAAAAACATACTGGCTTAGGTTTTATGGCCTTTAGTGCAAGAGGACTTTTATATTACCCTTAAGTTAAGTTAATATGGGTCGCTCTCTCTCTCCAATCAGGGATGGAGCTGCCTTGAGGTCAATGGGGTGAGCTGACCCCAATGGAAAATACAAAATACTTCACTAATTAGTACTAGACTAGATAGGGTTGATTTACAAAGGATGACCCCACTATAATAGAGTGACTATAGTGATGACCCCGATATCATTTTTTTCTCAGCTTCGTCCATGTCTCCAATAACAATGGGAGACCATACTTAGGGGATATTTGGTTCCCGGTTGCACTTTGCCAAGCCAAAATTTGATAAGTTTGGCGGTCACAAAAGTGTGGTGAGAATTAGTCGTCACAAAGTGTGGCCAGACTTGGTGAAATTTTCTCTCTATGAAAGATGTAGCATATGTATATATAATTAAGTGTGGCAAAAACCAAACATACATCAAATTCCAAACATAGGCTTGGCAAATTGTGTTTGGGAAATAAATATGCCCTTAGTCCCACCTGTTCGTATGCATCAAAGGATCCTTTGAGATTTTCCATGAAATATTTTGTACATTGTCCTAAAGACCCATAAAGTCCCAATAGTACAATGGACATGCACATATACGATGACTATGCATTTTTTTGAAATATTGGTATTGTTCATGCAGAGCAAGAAAGGGACATACATCGAGGTACATGATCCAACCAGAAGACTCACTCGATGGATAGAAGAAACTAACCATAAAAAATCTAAGTCTCGACAACATAGGTTCAATAGCTTTAATAAAGAAAAATAATCCGCCATAAAAAATCTAAGGCTCGACAACATGGGTTCAATAGCTTTAATAAATAAAAATAATCCACACAAAAAATGTAAATGAGTGAATGCCTCAAGGTTCTAGGGTTCTAGATAGCATGGGTTCAATAGCTTCTTGAAGAATATCCCAGACTATATGAAGTTGGCATGCATTTCCACGGTGGTAGGGAGGGCATGACCTTTGTTGGCAACATCCAGGGCCGGCCCTGGGCCTGTGCAACCAGTGCGACCGCATGGGCCCCGTTTGCTAGGGGCCCCACCCACATACATTCAGCCATGCCCTCTTCTTAGGAAAAAAAGCATGAACAGAATCAGCCCACTATCAGCTTAGGCCTTCTGAGTCTGATGCAATGCATACGAATGTACACGCACACGGTGGGCAGTTATATATTGACTCTAGAAGTTTAAAGAAAATTGTGTTCATATTTACTCATAAATTTCTATTAAAATAATATAAAACACCTTCATTATTTGTATATAGGGACCCCTTTTTTCTTCTTGTACCAGGGCCCTCGTATGTCAGGGCCGGCCCTGGCAACATCGAAGGTGTCCAACAACTCAAAGAGGCAGCTACCATGCATGGTGCGATTCACCACCCAAAGCCATGGAAGTAGGACCATCATTCTAAGGTGTAAGAAGAGTTGCCACCATAGAAGGACGTACTGACGCCTGCACCACCATAGTCTTCGAGTTCACAAGGAGGTGGTGGAAGCATCGCTTTTGTGGTACCCAAAATGAAGCCCTTAGAGGTGCACCTTGACGGCTTGGAGGTTATTATGCACTCTCTATGAGATGGATTTGAAGAAGTCAGTAAGAAGGTCATCAAAGCTTTCACGGTAGCCATATCGACAAAGTCAACAAGGATGAGCTTGAACTCCTCGCTGCAACTCTTTGGACTTTGAACAGTTTGACTCTCCCTTCTCATTCTTTTGGTTAAGGAAGTCCATGTCGTCCATCTTGATCTTGAACCTCTCCATGTCTAGCAGGTCTTTGTATTGGCGTTGGATCTCCGAAGGCACCTCCGGAGACGTCTAAACGACATGCCAAGCCTCGTCAAGGTGGTACACCATGAGGCAGGTGGGAACATCGTAGAGGACAATGAACTCGCACACCTTCTTCAGCAGATTGGGGAGGCACCTCTACCATGTTGCGTTGTACTTTTGTCCATGGTCCAATGGATCTTCAACCTCCCCTCTTTGTCCCCTTATGAGCTATTTCTTTTGATGTTTGTTGTCCGGGGACATGAGAGAGTAAGTGTTGGGCCCATTTTATAGTAGACAATTATTTGAATGAGAATTTTGGTGCAAATATTTGGATTTTGAATATCGGTGTATATGTGCTCCAACATGCACGGACCATCTTCGGGGAATAAATAATACTTCAGATATTACTACCTATAAAGGGCCCTGGCCAACCCGGCCTCCCAAAGCTCTTCTGCGTGCGCACGTATTTGGGACATCCGATTCGATGCCTACAGTTACTTTTCACTGCGTGTTTGTTTCACCGCCGTTGGATGCAGTCTATTATTTCTTTACATTACTTTCCAGTGAATGAGTCAATGACAATTGGGGCTATGTGCATGCGGGACCACCGATAGTTTGACGCAGTATGCCTTCCTGTGTTGGTCGCCTTCCTTTGTTCATAGGTTGGGTGGACACGGGTGGGTTGCGCCTGCTTTCGATGAACAGGGATGAGCAGCGCCTGCTTTTTGTTTTCTATGCTACCTTGTTTACTTTTCTTTCACTGAAGCTGGGCCTCGAGGCCGTGGGGTCCATTATGGTGCAGTTGGTGGTTGCGAAAATGAAAGTCTACATATCTGAGGGTGTCCCCGGCTTATCAACAACCATCCATTTCCTCTGTGTTGCTTTGAGATTTGTGCAACTATTTTATAACAACCATCCTAAGTTGTTTGTATTTCTTGTCACCAAGTCCTTCGTCTTGTAGCCGCCGACGCCTACTAGAGCAGCATCCCGCTCCTCTCAGTTTACTCCAATATAATTGGGACAGCTCGACCGGTCCTTTCATTCTTTCATCCATCCGCTTTTAGGAGGAAAACACACAGTGTGTGCGTGCACGCTTGCCCGGAGGCGCACTAGTCAAATCCAAGCGGCGGTGTCCAGGGCTCCAGGCGCCACACTGATCTTCACCGGACGTGTTGCTAGCGGTGCGGCCAATTCGGAGACCTTCTCTCTGCGGCAGCATCCAGGCACCTACTCGTGACGGATCAGATGAGATGAGGGCCAGGCGCACGGATCAGGGTCGCCGGCTCACTTTGGTGCCAGGGGCGCTTGGCTCGTCGGCGGCGAGATCGGCCACCTCGGTGCAAGCAGGTTCTGGATCTCGGTTTCATTGCCTAGGTTCGGAATCCGGGTCAGATGGGGAGGAGGCCACGGCCGCTCGTGAAGCGCTTGAGGATCTGGAAGATGATACGGGGGAGCTGGGGTGGAAAACGGTCTGTCGCCGGCGCAAGAAGTCTGGGGATGAGCTGCGGCAAGAATTCTGGGAGGAGATTGGGAACCCGACGCCAGCATCTAGGTTCTGGGAACGTGGTTCTTCGTCTTCGATGCTGCAGAGGTCACCGCTGATTTTCCCGTCGTCGTCGGTGGCTCGGAGGGGATCGGTTGCTTCACCGGTGGGGTTCCTTCTTGCTCGGGGTCCCAAGGTGAAGCCATGGAAGGGGCCTTTGCCTCCTCGTCAGGCGTCCGCGTCGGTGGTGCTGGGTTCCTTCCTGCCGGCGTCGGGAGGGCGCGTGAAGGCCACGAGGGAGTTACCGAAGACCCCGATGCGGGAGGATCTAGTGCATGCAAGTGGGCCCGTGCAGGAGGTCGGTTCTGAATCCTGTGGTTCCTGGCGCGCGGTGGCCCGCAAGTTAGGGCTAGGTCGGTTGTTACCTAGTCTATGCGTTATGTCTCCATCGGGCGCCATCTGCTCTGCTCTGTCGTATTTTTCTTCATCGCCATCTGCTCCGCCACCGTATTGTTCCTCGCCGCCGACATGATCCTTCGCCCAGGCTCTGATTGGGTTGGATTCCATGGCGACCACACCTGGACGTCCTTCGGCGACAGAACCTGCGTCGGCCGTTGCCAGCGGCGACAGCTCCAAGGGCATCCACTCCTGCTGCTCCTGCACATGGCATGCAGCCCCCGGGCCCCTTGTGCAGCAGATGCATGCGGGGGCGTTGCCGGGAACCGGCCCATCGAGCGCCAACGCCTACCAGCATGCTTATGGGGCTAGGCCGTCCTTCGCGATGCAGTCGTCGTCGGGGCAGTTTGGTAATCATGGGCCGCCCCATACTCCGGGTCATCGGGGATGCCGCCGCCGGGTGCTTATCATCAAGGGATGAGTATGTGGCAGTCGTATCAGCCTGCTCCTGGGGTTGGTTTCTCTGTGTCGCGGCAACAATTCGCGACGCAACCGTTGCAGCCACCGTTCCGTGGTCATCCGCCAACTGGAGGTCCTATGTCCCAGCAGGGGACGTTTCCGCATGCCTCAGTGCCCCAGCCATTTGTTGTTGGGGTCGGAGTTGTGGGCGCTCTGTTGTAGAAGCGGAAGAAGTTGCCCCAAGTGCAGGAAAATCAGGAGGAGGTGCCTCACCAGCCTCAGTCTCATTTTCAGCAATTTGGGTATCCCGCTGGGGTGGCGGATCCTTCTTTTCAGGGGTTGGGACAGCAGGCGCCCTATCAGTATGGGCCTCAGGGGACGGTGGACAGTGTTGTACCAGCCGAGACCACTGTCGAGGTTGTTGTTGCTGCACCAGTTTCTACAGGTGTGGGTAAGAAGAGCGAGAAATTTGTTCGGTGTCGGAAGTGTGCGGTCAATACGTATTCAACAAAGGACTGTAAGGTGGCTCATGTTTGCTACATTTGTGATAATTCTGCACACCCTACTTTGCGTTGTCCCGTTCTTAAGCTGCCAAGGCCTACCCCTGTGATGTCTGGTATTGGCAGTGAGTTGACTTTATTCTCTCAGATTCCTGATTCTGTGGTGCGGGGTCATCTGGGGGCCAACTTGACCCCCATATCTCTTGTTCAGGTCACTGGGCCAATGGTCCCTGCAGATGTGGTTCGGAGACAGATTGCCAGGAGATGCCCAGTTCGTAGTCAGTGGAAGCGGGAAGCGATGCCATATGGGGAATCTGCCTTTCTTGTGAGTTTTCCGCCAATGGAGGATTTGGACAGGGTGGATGGGATCCAGGTACCGGTGCCGCTGAGCACCTCTCAGCTCTCGTTTTCTGTTTACTAGACACAGGAGGTGCCCCACAAGCTTGAGCTACAGCAGGTCTGGCTGCATGTCGACGGGGTGCCACATTGCATGCTGTCTTTCTTGGGTCTATGGGCGGTCGGTGGTCTCATGAGCACTACCTTGGATGTGGACCTCTTCAGTTTGAGGAGACGTGGTGTCATTCGTATTCTTGTTGCTATGACGGATTACCTATAAAGGGCCCTGGCCAACCCGGCCTCCCAAAGCTCTTCTGCGTGCGCACGTATTTGGGACATCCGATTCGATGCCTACAGTTACTTTTCACTGCGTGTTTGTTTCACCGCCGTTGGATGCAGTCTATTATTTCTTTACATTACTTTCCAGTGAATGAGTCAATGACAATTGGGGCTATGTGCATGCGGGACCACCGATAGTTTGACGCAGTATGCCTTCCTGTGTTGGTCGCCTTCCTTTGTTCATATGTTGGGTGGACACGGGTGGGTTGCGCCTGCTTTCGATGAACAGGGATGAGCAGCGCCTGCTTTTTGTTTTCTATGCTACCTTGTTTACTTTTCTTTCGCTGAAGCTGGGCCTCGAGGCCGTGGGGTCCATTATGGTGCAGTTGGTGGTTGCGAAAATGAAAGTCTACATATCTGAGGGTGTCCCCGGCTTATCAACAACCATCCATTTCCTCTGTGTTGCTTTGAGATTTGTGCAACTATTTTATAACAACCATCCTAAGTTGTTTGTATTTCTTGTCACCAAGTCCTTCGTCTTGTAGCCGCCGACGCCTACTAGAGCAGCATCCCGCTCCTCTCAGTTTACTCCAATATAATTGGGACAGCTCGACCGGTCCTTTCATTCTTTCATCCATCCGCTTTTAGGAGGAAAACACACAGTGCGTGCGTGCACGCTTGCCCGGAGGCGCACTAGTCAAATCCAAGCGGCGGTGTCCAGGGCTCCAGGCGCCACACTGATCTTCACCGGACGTGCTGCTAGCGGTGCGGCCAATTCGGAGACCTTCTCTCTGCGGCAGCATCCAGGCACCTACTCGTGACGGATCAGATGAGATGAGGGCCAGGCGCACGGATCAGGGTCGCCGGCTCACTTTGGTGCCAGGGGCGCTTGGCTCGTCGGCGGCGAGATCGGCCACCTCGGTGCAAGCAGGTTCTGGATCTCGGTTTCATTGCCTAGGTTCGGAATCCGGGTCAGATGGGGAGGAGGCCACGGCCGCTCGTGAAGCGCTTGAGGATCTGGAAGATGATACGGGGGAGCTGGGGTGGAAAACGGTCTGTCGCCGGCGCAAGAAGTCTGGGGATGAGCTGCGGCAAGAATTCTGGGAGGAGATTGGGAACCCGACGCCAGCATCTAGGTTCTGGGAACGTGGTTCTTCGTCTTCGATGCTGCAGAGGTCACCGCTGATTTTCCCGTCGTCGTCGGTGGCTCGGAGGGGATCGGTTGCTTCACCGGTGGGGTTCCTTCTTGCTCGGGGTCCCAAGGTGAAGCCATGGAAGGGGCCTTTGCCTCCTCGTCAGGCGTCCGCGTCGGTGGTGCTGGGTTCCTTCCTGCCGGCGTCGGGAGGGCGCGTGAAGGCCACGAGGGAGTTACCGAAGACCCCGATGCGGGAGGATCTAGTGCATGCAAGTGGGCCCGTGCAGGAGGTCGGTTCTGAATCCTGTGGTTCCTGGCGCGCGGTGGCCCGCAAGTTAGGGCTAGGTCGGTTGTTACCTGGTCTATGCGTTATGTCTCCATCGGGCGCCATCTGCTCTGCTCTGTCGTATTTTTCTTCATCGCCATCTGCTCTGCCACCGTATTGTTCCTCGCCGCCGACATGATCCTTCGCCCAGGCTCTGATTGGGTTGGATTCCATGGCGACCACACCTGGACGTCCTTCGGCGACAGAACATGCGTCGGCCGTTGCCAGCGGCGACAGCTCCAAGGGCATCCACTCCTGCTGCTCCTGCACATGGCATGCAGCCCCCGGGGCCCTTGTGCAGCAGATGCATGCGGGGGCGTTGCCGGGAACCGGCCCATCGAGCGCCAACGCCTACCAGCATGCTTATGGGGCTAGGCCGTCCTTCGCGATGCAGTCGTCGTCGGGGCAGTTTGGTAATCATGGGCCGCCCCATACTCCGGGTCATCGGGGATGCCGCCGCCGGGTGCTTATCATCAAGGGATGAGTATGTGGCAGT
This sequence comes from Avena atlantica, assembly GCA_910589765.1. NCBI lineage: Eukaryota > Viridiplantae > Streptophyta > Magnoliopsida > Poales > Poaceae > Avena > Avena atlantica. The sequence continues at coordinate 31,735,295 of OU342733.1, forward strand.
CGTATCAGCCTGCTCCTGGGGTTGGTTTCTCTGTGTCGCGGCAACAATTCGCGACGCAACCGTTGCAGCCACCGTTCCGTGGTCATCCGCCAACTGGAGGTCCTATGTCCCAGCAGGGGACGTTTCCGCATGCCTCAGTGCCCCAGCCATTTGTTGTTGGGGTCGGAGTTGTGGGCGCTCTGTTGTAGAAGCGGAAGAAGTTGCCCCAAGTGCAGGAAAATCAGGAGGAGGTGCCTCACCAGCCTCAGTCTCATTTTCAGCAATTTGGGTATCCCGCTGGGGTGGCGGATCCTTCTTTTCAGGGGTTGGGACAGCAGGCGCCCTATCAGTATGGGCCTCAGGGGACGGTGGACAGTGTTGTACCAGCCGAGACCACTGTCGAGGTTGTTGTTGCTGCACCAGTTTCTACAGGTGTGGGTAAGAAGAGCGAGAAATTTGTTCGGTGTCGGAAGTGTGCGGTCAATACGTATTCAACAAAGGACTGTAAGGTGGCTCATGTTTGCTACATTTGTGATAATTCTGCACACCCTACTTTGCGTTGTCCCGTTCTTAAGCTGCCAAGGCCTACCCCTGTGATGTCTGGTATTGGCAGTGAGTTGACTTTATTCTCTCAGATTCCTGATTCTGTGGTGCGGGGTCATCTGGGGGCCAACTTGACCCCCATATCTCTTGTTCAGGTCACTGGGCCAATGGTCCCTGCAGATGTGGTTCGGAGACAGATTGCCAGGAGATGCCCAGTTCGTAGTCAGTGGAAGCGGGAAGCGATGCCATATGGGGAATCTGCCTTTCTTGTGAGTTTTCCGCCAATGGAGGATTTGGACAGGGTGGATGGGATCCAGGTACCGGTGCCGCTGAGCACCTCTCAGCTCTCGTTTTCTGTTTACTAGACACAGGAGGTGCCCCACAAGCTTGAGCTACAGCAGGTCTGGCTGCATGTCGACGGGGTGCCACATTGCATGCTGTCTTTCTTGGGTCTATGGGCGGTCGGTGGTCTCATGAGCACTACCTTGGATGTGGACCTCTTCAGTTTGAGGAGACGTGGTGTCATTCGTATTCTTGTTGCTATGACGGATACTAGTGTTTTCTTGAGGCTGCAGGATTCTCTTGGACATTACATTGTGACTGATGTTGTGGTGAGTCTCAAGGCTTATGAGCTTCGTTTTCGTTTGGAGACAGAGGGTTATGTGCCTGAGCCTGAGTTTGCACTTTCTTACGGAGAAAGAGGGAGGATGATCAGGATGATGAAGTGAATGAGAAGCCTTCTGATGATGCTATGGATACATCTGACACGGGGGTGCCTCACAGGCTGTTGGAGCTGGCTCTTCCTCGACTACTACTGGGCAGGGTGGCTCGACGCAGCCACCTACCAGGCAGGGTGCTCAGCTGGACTATTCAGTGCATTCAGATCATGTGCTTCTTTTTGCTGTTACTCCTTTTAATGCTAACCCTGCCACTCCTCGTGGTAAGGAGCTTTTGGAGGCGCTTCCCTTGGACTCTCCCTTGCGTGGTTCCGGACCGGTGTTGTGCTCTCCTCGTGTCTCTCCTTCTCGGCTACAGGAGGCCTTGCATGGGGCTTGTGGTTCTCTTGAGACGACTTGTGTTTCTTCGCTTCTGGCTTCTCCCACGTGCGGGAGACCTAACATGATGGGTCGTTCTATTCCCACGAGGGTGGATCTGGTGCTACAGGAGGTGGTACCGGTAGTGCAGGAGGTCGTCTCCGGTTCTTCTACGCGGAGGCTAGCCAAGGTGGGGCTTGCCGACCGCGGGGCTGCCGGGTTGACTGCCGGGGCGCAGGGTGCTTCACCCATGGCCCTGGCGGTGCAACCCTCTGCGACTCTGACACATGATACTGGAGGTACCTCCCATGGTGTTTGTCCGGTGGACATGGAGGGGCGCTCTAGCTCAGATGGTGGACAGGTGGACGGGGGGATGGACCTGACCCAGGAGGGGTTGGGTTTGTCCCCAGCTGCCGATGGTCCTAACTTCGTCGCCGGGACACCGGCTCGCACGAGTTCTCGTCATGGTATCGATGCGTTGGGAGCCTCTTCCACGGATGAGGACTCCTTGGGCAAGGCCATGCGGAGGAAGGCGGAAAAGAATTTGGTCACCCCTCGTATTTGTTGGAGATATGCCCTAGAGGCAATAATAAATATAGTTATTATTATATCTTTGTGTTTATGATAAATGTTTACATTCATGCTATAACAGTATTAATAAGGAAACATTAATACTTGTGTGATTTGTAAACTAAATTAAAGTCCCTGGTAAAGCCTCTTTATAATACTAGCTTGTTGGTTAATGAATGATTGTGGTTTCCCTATCATGAACATTGAGATGTTATTAAACAACAAGATCATATCGTTAGGAGAATGGTATGATGGACATACTCCTATAGATAAGCGTAGCATAAAGATCAAGTCATTTTAATAGTTCAATTGCTATATGCTTTCTGATACATAGTAACCTAATTCCTTCGACCATGAGATCATGCTTATCACCATCACCGGAAGGATGCTTTGATGACATCAAACACCACACCGTAACTAGGTGGTTATAAAGGTGGCATTGAGTGTTCGGAAAGTATTGGTTGAGACACATGGATCAAGAGTGGGATTTGGCCATCCATATGACGGATAGATATACTCTAGGCCCTCTCGGTGGAATGTCATCCAATTGGCTTGCAAGCATGTGACTGGCTCACAAGGGATCACATATCACGGGAACGAGAAAAGAGTACTTATCAGTAACGAGGTTGAACTAGGTATGCAGAGATACCGACGGTCAAAACCTCGGATAAGTAAACTATCGTGAGACAAAGGGAAATTGGTATCGTATGTAAGTGGTTCATTCGATCGCAAAGTAATCGTAGAAATATGTGGGAGCCATATGAATTTCCAGATTCCTCTATTGGTTATTGTTCGGAGAAGTGTCTCGATCATGTCCGCATAATTCACGAACCGTAGGGAGACACACTTAAGGATTCGATGTTGTTGAGTAGTTATGGAATGATGAGTAAGAGACCGAATGTTGTTCGGAGTCTCGGATGGGATCCGGGATATCACGAGGAGATCCGGAATGGTCCGGAGAATAAGATTCATATAAGGAAAGTCCTGTTTCGGGGTTGGAGAATGGTTCCGGTGTTTACATCGGGAATGTTCTAGAAGGTTCCAGAAGGTCCGGCACACCGGAGGGGAAGGGTACATGAATGTGTCATAACAAGTTGGAATGGTTGCATCATGTACTAGGTGTCATCGCTGAGCAAAATAAAGGGATAAATCAAATCCTAGTTTGAAAAGTCAAACGCCAATTTGAAAAGTCAAACGGCAAGTTTTCTTGGTGGAGGGAGAGTAGGAAACCTACTTGGGGAGGAGTTCCTCTCCCTCCACCGCCGGCCTTGGAAGCCGAGTTGGGGAGGGACTCCCCTCCCCTTGGCCGCGCCCTCCCACCTATATAAGGAGGGGCACGGCTGCCCCTCCAAGACTACACATTGCCTCACCAAAACCCTAGCCCTAAGCCGCCGGCGCCACCACCTCCTGCTGCTGCCGACGCCGCCTAGGGCAAACCCTATCCGTCGACTTGGGCTTCCCCAATCCCTAGCCGCCGTCCTAGCCCTCTCTCCTTGGTGTGTCTAAACCCTAGATCACCGAGGCCTCTCTCATAGTCCACCATACTCGCTCCGGCTTAAGGCGAAGCCCTGCGAGATCTCCCCTCTACTTCCGGTACCACGCCGTCGTGCTGCCGGAATCGCGAGGAGAGTGCTACAACCTCCGCTGCCTGCTGGAACAAGGGAGAGGAAGGTCTTCATCGAGTACCGAACGTGTGACCGACTGCGGGAGCGCTGCCGGAACGCAGCACCGGAAGGATCGTCTACACGATCTTGAGATCGGCAAGAGTACGACTACATCACCCACGAGAATCCGCTCTCATTAAACACTTTGGAATCTTCGAGGGTGAGTTATTCCATCGACTCGTTGCTACAATCTAGTAGATAGATCTTGGATTGTTTGTTTGTATGTGGTAGAATTTTTTTGTTTTCCATGCTACGAACCCCTACAGTATTTCCTCTAAATCATTTCTTTCTTTTTCAAACAACTCTATTATGGATAAGCTGGCTAACGTTGGTGTTAGTTTGGGAAGATCTGTAAGTAAAGTTAATCTTTCTAATTCTATTTTGAGACATATGGAGGTTAACCGTCTAACGGTTACTCCTAAAATCTCTGTTGTTCCTGATTCTTCACCAATAGAGGAGGAGGAGTTGCATGCCATAATAGATGGTCAACTCCTATATCACTTAGTTGGTGAAGTATCAGATGTGGGCTTTGATGAGACTGGGCTGGATTCATTATATGATCTTACAGCTTCTAGTCGGAAATCAAAGGACCATCGGTCCCGTAAGAGATCTCGTGTATCCAAATCTCCAACTGTTTCTCGATGAATGGCATGTTCTCAAATAGCAGAGGTCTTCGTGACTTGGCTAAACATTTGTTCTTTGCCGATTGTGTGAGAGATTATAAGTTGGATTTTTTGGGTATTTCTGAGACTGGTAGACGTGATTTCTCACAAAGTCAACTCAATCGCCTTTCTGGTGGAGTGGATTTTACATGGGTATCACAGCCACCGCGGGGGCGATCTGAGGGAATCCTGTTAGGCGTCAGAGATGAGACAATGGAAATCTTAGCCAGTTCGGTTGAAGAATTTTTATTAAACTCCATATCCGGAAGAAGGCTGATGATTTCGTTTGGTCTCTAGTCGTTGTATACGGGGCTGTCCAGGATGTTTATAAAGCGGACTTTTTACGTGAGTTGGTTAATCTTGCTAAGGACAATCCCTATCCGATTCTTATAGGTGGGGATTTTAATTTGCTAAGATTCCCTCATGAGAAAAGTTGGGGTCGGTTTGATGAACATTGGCCTTTCATGTTTAATGCTGTCATTAACAGCTTGGACTTAAGAGAGGTTACAATGTTAGGAAGACAGTTTACTTGGGCTAATAGTCTTCCGGAGCCTACATATGAAAAATTAGATAGAGTGCTTATGGATACCGAATGGGAAGATAAATTTCCTATGGTAACTGTTCGCGCTCTAGAGCGTATTGAGGCTTTATCGCATCATGCTCCATTATTGTTATCTGTCGGAACACCACCACGGAAATCCAAAAATAGTTTTAAGTTTGAACTGGGATGGATTGATCATGATGGTTTTTATGACCTGGTGAAGGCTATTTGGGAAAAAACAGTTAGTGGTCTCACACTCATAAAACATTGGAACAACAAAATGTGCGCCTTGCACAAGTTCCTCAGTGGTTGGGCTAGACATACTGCTGGTATTCTTAAAAAAGAAAAAATACGCCTTTCTGTTATTAATGACTTGGAGGCTTCAGCGGAGGTTAGGTTATTGACTGCACAAGAGATTGAGCTTAAAAACCAATCGAATGCAGAAATTGCCAGACTTCTGCGTGAGGAAGAACTTAAGTGGTATCAACGTTCTAAAGCTAAATTCATCCTTGAAGGAGACGCGAATACAAGATACTTCCATGCTGTTGCAAATGGAAAGCATAAGAAGAAACTTATTCACTCTCTAATTCATGATGAAGGAACCATTGAAGGTCAGCAGCATCTTAAATCTTATATTACCAACTACTATAAATCCTTGTTTGGGGCACCACCAGAAAATTCCTTCTCGCTGAATGAGTCCCGGACGGAGGATATTCCTCAGGTTTCTATTCTGGAAAACAATCTTCTGACCGCTCCTTATACTGAGGAGGAGGTTAAGAAGGTCGTCTTCCAAATGGAACATAACAAAGCTGCAGGGCCTGAATGGCTTTCCAGCAGAGTTTTACCAAACATTCTGGGAAGTAATCAAGGTTGACTTGATGCGCTTGTTCGAGTTTTTGCATGTTGGTCAGCTGGACCTCTTCAGGTTAAATTTTGGCAACATAATTTTACTACCTAAGGTTAACAACACAGAACGTATACAACATTATCGTCCAATCTACCTCCTTAATGTTAGTTTTAAATTTTTTACAAAGGTTGCTACGATTAGACTAAATTTAGTGGCTGATCATGTTGTCCGACCTTCTCAAACCGCTTTCATGCAAGGGAGAAACATCTTAGATGGCGTTGTAACCCTGCATGAAACGATACACGAACTGCACTAAAAAAACTAAATGGGGTTTTGTTCAAGATCGATTTTGAGAAGGCATATGATAAAGTTAATTGGTCTTTTCTACAACAAACACTCTGTATGAAAGGTTTTTCACAAGAGTGGTGTGCTCTGATACAGTCTTTTGTGTCCGGTGGTAGTGTTGCCATTAATGTCAACGATGACATAGGTAATTACTTCCAGACCAAAAAAGGGCTTCGACAAGGGGATCCAGTATCGCCTATACTATTTAATATAGTGGCAGATATGTTGGCTATCCTTATTGAGAGAGCAAATGCTGATGGCCAAATTGAAGTATTGGTTCCACATCGTGGTGATGGTGGTCTATCTATTCTTCAATACGCCGATGATACAATAATATTTATGTAACATGATCTGGAGAAAGCCAAGAACTTGAAATTAATACTTTCAGCATTTGAGCAGCTATCTGGGTTAAAAATAAACTTTCATAAGAATGATTTGTATTGTTTTGGCGAGGCTAAAGACGAGGCCCACCTGTATGCCGATCTCTTTGGCTGTGGTCAAGGGAAATTTCCAATCAATTATCTAGGAATACCTATACATTATCGGTGTCTCACGATAGCTGAATGGAAACTCGTTGAGGAAAGACTTCAAAAACGTCTTAATAGTTGGAAAGGTAAATTGCTATCCCTCAGTGGAAGACTGGTACTCATTAATTCAGTACTCACCAACATGGTACTGTATATGATCTCATTCTCCCAGTTACCGAAAGGTGTCTTGTCAAAAGTGGATTATTTCCTCTCAAGATTCTTTTGGCAAGGGGATAGTAAGAAAAAGAAATATCGACTGGCCAAATGGAATGTCGTTTGCCGACCCAAAGAATATGGTGGATTGGGCATACATGATTTAAAAGTCAAAAACACCGCATTACTTGGTAAATGGTTATTCAAACTTCTTACCGAAGAAGGGGTCTGGCAAACCATTCTATAGAGGAAATATGTTGGCTCAAAAGCGGTGTCTACACTAGTTTGGAAACCAGGTGATTCACACTTTTGGGCTGGACTAATGACTTCCAAAACACACTTATTCCGGTTTGGCAATTTTAATATTAAGGATGGTTCACAGATTAGGTTCTGGGAAGATAAATGGCTTGGACAAAATTCTCTCCGTGAACAATATCCAGCTCTATATTCGATTGTTAGGCACAAAGGGGATACTCTAGCTGAGGTAATGGAAACCAATCCTCCTAATGTGTCTTTCAGACGAAGTCTCCTAGGTCCTAGACTGGTGTCTTGGAATAATCTTTTAATAGTGGTAAATTTTCTGTTGATTCATTTTATAGAGCTTTGATCCAACCTAATATTCCAGTCGATGACAATAGTAAAATTTGGAAGATGAGGATACCCCTTAAAACGAAGATATTCGCTTAGTATCTCCGTAAAGGGGTGATCCTCACAAAAGATAATCTTGTTAAGAGGAATTGACATGGTAGCATTGAATGCGTATTTTGTCACCATAATGAGACAATACGCCATTTATTATTCCATTGTAAATTTGCTCGTGCTATATGGTCAATCATCCAAATAGCCTCTGGTTTATCTCCTCCTCGATCGGTAGTCAATGTATTTGGCAACTGGATGAATGGGATTGAGGATAAATATGGGACTTTATTTTGGGTGGGAGCACTTGCCATTATTTTGTCGCTTTGGCTATGTAGAAATGACAATTTTTTTAATAACGTTGTATTTTCTCCCTTGCAGGTGATCTATCGAGCCATGGCTGTCCTCCGATCATGGACTTCTCTACAACGTATGTAGTTCCGCGACTTGTTTGCGGAGGGTTATAGGCGGTTGGAAGATACGGCGCAAGATATCTTCTCCCGGCATGGATGGCATCAATCGCTGCGGATAGATCTTCCTTAGCTAGTTTGGAGAACTATGTTTTGTTTTATACTATTTTGTAATTCAGCTTTTTATTGCTTTGGTCCGAGACTGTGTGGTTGATCGGCTGTGTCCATCCTAGCTATGCAGAGGCCGGGTGTAAACTTATTGTTAAGTAATAAAGCGTCCATTTCCAAAAAAAGTCCTTCTCCATTTTACATAGTACGCCCTTGTTCTGTTAACAATAGTCTTAAACTGTACACGTCAGAAATTAGTACACCAATTACTACATGTTAGCAATTATTAGTACACAATGTAACGATTTTTTTCACCATATACGACATGAGATCTGGACCAAACATTATCTTTTCAACATACGATACACGAGATATGCATGAAAATGGTTTCTTTAAGAACAAACCATGAAAAAAATCAAGATAGTTGATTATGTTAGCATTTCTTTTCAGGAAAATAATTAATTCCACACAATCTCATTCATCTCCATCCATGGACCCTGGCTGAGCCAATCCCTAGAAATTGACGCCCACAAAATATGTAGAAGTTCCATATTTGATATCATACAACAAATTTTTGAAGAAACAAATCCAAGAAACAAAGTCATCTGTAGCATGATGCTTTTTTGAAGAACAAATCATCGAAAAAATGCATAGCCGCCCGGTCGAGCAGCGCCTTAACAGTCCATGAAGATGGCATCGGCTCCGGCAGCGGTAGGGTACGGGGATGGTGTGGCATGGCCGGATCCGGCAGCGGTTGGGGACGGGGGAAATGGATCTGGCGGTGGCTCCCTTCCACCCCACACCACACCACCACCACCACACCTCCATCCCGTCGGAGGGGAAGGGTCCGGCGGCTTGGGCAGTTCGACGGAAGGAGAGACGAATCTAGAGGGAGAGGGTGGGACGCGGTGGTGCGGGAGGAGGTGCGGTGTGGCGATGTGCGGGACAGGATCGAAGTGGACATGTCCACCTTCGGGCCCATAGGGGTAAGATTGTGTACATGGTACGGGTTATATTTGCAAAAACAACCAATACGAATATCAGAACAACAGAGTCTGTGAGATAAGACGGAAACCCCACGACTATGTGGAATCGCTGCGTTCTGGTGGTTGTTCTTATCGTGTTACCCCGATGGGGTGTGAATACCCTTTAGAGCAAGGGCAATAGTATAGCCAACTGCTGGCTATAAGCCATGTCCATGTCATCTAGAGTCAATTCAATAGCCAACATGTATAATAGCTAGAGGTAAAAATACACAACTTTATTAATATATGGCCCATTTTACCCTCTCACATAGTGCCTAGGAGCACATGTTGTAGCTGACTCTTAACTAAGGCTGGTTGTAGCGGGGTACCTTAAGCTGTATCATAGAGTCCAGCTAGGCAAAAACGCTGATGTGGCAGACAATTAAAGAGGAAAGAGAGAATTAGTGTAACATAGGTGGATACCGTATCATGACACAACTCGCGAGGCAAAATTGATCCCGTACACCTCGCCAGTCCCACCCTCCTCCTCGACCCGTTCTTCCTCTCCTCGACCCGTTCTTCCTCTTCCCCACCTGCTCCCGCACGGGTACTCTCCCGCCGCCATCTCCCACCGCCGCCACCACCCATCCCCACCATGCGGTCTCCCTCCTCTACCTACCGCATATGGTCTCCTTCCCCTTGCTGGCGACGGAGCCTGCCAGCAGCGCCACCCATCGAATCATGGCAAGATCTAATGGCCGCAAGGAGATGCAGCCGGTCCGGCCATTGGCCACCTCACCACCGCAGAAATTCCCCATCGCCCCGGTCAGCTCCTGCACCATTCCGTCTCCACCACCGCACTTCTACCCCGGTGTCCCGACGAGCTCCTCCGTGAACCCCTCGACACCACCGCACTTCTACCCCGGTGCCCCGACAAGCTCCTCCAATCCTTATCCTGTTTTGCTAGATGGTAATTATGCCTCCACAATTTTGCTCTGTTAAGAATTGTTTCATGAGTTAAGTGTAAATCAAGTGCCTGCATATGTACAAAACTTCAATTAGAGCAACTATATGAGCACTGCATGTATACGTGGTGGGCAATTTGTTTTGTGTCTTTGATCTGCTTGTGTACGTGGGCAATTAGATCAAATGTATCAGCAATGGCCGGACCGGGGTAACTGTATGGGCAATTAGAGCATATTGTATGGGAAATTAGAGCAAATGTATCAGCAATACACTGTCTATGGTTATGCTTGTTTAACAAAAAATCTTAGAGTCTCGTAATAGTTCTCTTAGAGTTTATAATATCGACATCTCCATAGACAGATATGAGTCTAGTAATAAGATATTTTACTCATGATTTGTGATAATTGTAACAGGAGGCCATTTTATACCCCTACACCTGAAAGTTTGCTTAGTTTTGGACAACCGCCAATGCCTATGTATAATCTTCAAACCCCGCCAATGCATGAAAGGATGGAGAATTTGCACTTTGTTGGTACTTCACCACATGATTCTTTTTCAACACCACCACCACCACATCCTAAAGATGCATCTCGATCTGCTCCTGCCAAAGTGAATTCAACTTCTTCCAAAAAGAAAAGAAAGATTGTCAATGTTGATGCCGATGAACCAAATGAAAGGACCGCACAACGTCTGTCCTACACAACCGAGGAACATGTCAGATTGGTAATGATATTGTTGCTCAAATAATTTTTTATATGCATTTAAATTCTTGTAGCTTGTTAGGCTCAACTGAATTAAATGTTCACAATATAGGCAAATGCTTGGTTGGAGTGTTCAACTGATCCAATCGATGGGAATGGAAAGAAGGGTGAGAAGTTTTGGGATGACATTGCTACACTATACAACAGTACCACACCGAGCAACCGAAAAAGAGATCACAATCAGTTGAAGCAAGAGTGGCAAAGGACCAAGAAATGGCTTGGTGCTTTCCATGGTGAGTGGACTGCTGTAAATGGTGTGTATCATAGTGGTTTCACCACTGTAGACCTGGAGACAAAGGCGCAAGAGAAGTATGAAGCCAACTATGGCCATCCGTTCCAACATTTTACTATGTGGGTAAAACTCAGGGATGATGAAAAATGGCTGGCATGTTACAATAGAATGACAGCGAAAGAAGGGAAGAATCCACCAAATGTGATCAACTTGGATGATGAGAAGCGACCACTAGCTGGTCGTGATAAGGCTAAAGCTGAGCGTTCCGGTAAAGAAAAGGCAAGAGAAGTATCACAGGAGTTAGGAGAAAAATTAGAAAAATTCATTGAGGTTAACAATCAGTCTATGGAGGAGCGCCAGAAGGTGATAGAGACCCAGGTGTTTCTGTCTAATCGGCAGCTTGAAACTGCAAAGATCGCGAACAAGACAAAAATGTTGGATGTTTACCAAAATCTGCTCTTAGCTGACACGTCTCGCATGGATGATGCTGCAAAAGCTGGATGGGCTAAAGCTTTGAAGTGTATGGAGTCCACGCTTTTTTCTGAAGGCGATTCAGGTAGAAGATAAATTTTGAAATATCTTTATGCCAACTATTTTGTTTGTCATCTGTTTACTTAGCTGTTTTGTTTGTCATTTTGAATTTTTTTACGGTCACCTATTTCTAAACTGTTTTGTTTATCATCTATTTGCAAGGTGTTCAAGGGTAACAGCACTGAACCAGACCAGAAGATGTGTGTGAACGTGATGGACTTTGCAGTGCATCTCGGTCAGTTGCTATCTGTAGTGTGTGTCTCGGTCAGTTCCATTTTGTAGTGTGTCGGTTACTTTCCAGAAGCATGTGTCTCAGTTACTTTTCAGAACATGTGCGTCTCATTTATTTTCCAGAACGTGTGTGTCTCAGTGCGTGGAAACTCAATGCATTTCAGTTTTCAGATGTTAAATGTATCAGTTACTATTCCATCTCCTTTTCACATTCCCTCACGGTGCTATGTATACAAAGACTATTTCATCTCTTTTGCACATCCCCTCACGGTGCTCAACTCCTTTCTGTCTTCCACAAGATGTCCAACAATCAGGAAGATCATCCTTCGGATGGTGAAGCAGATGCCACAGAAGCTGGCGCAGACATCATGGATCCTTTCTCCTTTTACACGTTAGAGGACATCTCCATGTGTGGTTTTGGTAATTAATGACAATCTTTATAGACTAATGTGTGTATTAAGTTATACTTGTAGGATTTGTACATTGGAATCGCTTGGAGCATGTGTTGGCTTCAAGGTCGATGAAATGCAAAGAAGATATGTTGGGCAAGCTCAATATGCGTGGTCGATGATGAGGAATTAAGAAAGGCGTTCCATCTTGAGAAGGGCAAGACCGTCTACATCGAGCTCAAGTGGAATGCTCAAGGCAAAGGTATAATCTTGATAGGTTTTCCCTTTTGTCGGTCTCTTGGTGTGTGTAAGAGACCGGGTTTAGGATAGATAGCCGTACTATCAAGAGGGGCTCTCGTATGAGTAATTTGGTCACATCGTTCGGAGAGAGATCAAACCTTTGCATACTTGCATCATCGTATTTGGTTGTTATTTGGTCTTATCCATGTGAGGATATAGAGCTTGTAGTAATCTCCATAACAAGCTCTTATTCATCAAAAACGGGATCTCCCATATGTATCTTGTTGCGATTTTGATTTATGCGGCTTTTCGGTTTCTCACCAAGTGAGGTATATCACATTATTCTACTTGATACTTTCTCACTTGGTGATAATCAATATTTCCGGACGGTACTACCGTCCGGGCCTGAAATCGGTCCGTTTTCTTTCTGCCTCGCTAGAGTTAATTGGATAAAACTAGTACAATTGAGGCTGTTGGGACGAGTCACTGCCACTTTCGGTAATTTTTGTGAGTCAGTACCAATTTTAAGTCATAGCGTTGCAAACTGCACTAAATTTTGTCTAATAGCATTTTAACATGCTTTCTGACGACTAGGGCCCAGCTGTCAGTGCTGAGTTGGCGCCACGTTTCTAGGAGGAGCTGAGGTGGAAGTGGAGCCCACCTGTCAGCCATGTATTATGCTATTTTTTTTATTTTTCTCTCCTATTTTATTTTTCTCTACTATTTTCCGTACTGTTACAGAGAGGGAACCGCACGAGCCCGTTCTCGTTGCACTCGGGGCACCGCCTGAAGCTGTCCAGCTCCTCCAGGAACACCTTGCAGCTGCCGGAGCACTCCTCGCACGACACGAACCGGACGCCGCCGCACCCCGAGCACGCCTCCAGCGCGGCGACGCCTTTCACGCTGACGTTCGACGGCGCCATCTCCCAGGCCTCCAGCGCCTTGGACAGTTCCTCGTCCTCGTGCATGCGGCGCACGTCGTCGGCGCCGCCTACGTGCTCACCGTTGGCGAACACGTTGAGCTCGTCCTTGAACCCTCCATGTAGCGACAGGCCGTGCTCGTCGACGCGCACGCAGTAGCCAAGGAGGATGGACTTGGTGGCCCAGCAGTCCTCGAACGTCTTGCGGATGCAGCGGATGCTGGTCAGGTACGGCACCACCTTCCGGTCGCTGTCCAGCGGGGGAGACGGGCGCGACTGCGGAGGAGGAAAGGGAGGTGTCGGCGTCGGCCTCAGCATCGGCGGCCGCGCCGACGGCATGTGCGTGCCCAGCCGCAAGGACCTCCTCCTCGCCATCCCCAGGCTAGAGGCCGCCGTGTGGCGTGTTGGAGTTAACCTTGTTATGTTTATTTATTTTGTTTTCATGAGTCGAGTATTAGCTGCGGCAATGTACACATACTGAGTTGTGTTCACGTGTGCACAGCGTAAGCTAATCAAGTTAGTTAGTCAGCTGAGCAAGTCACGTTGAAGATTGGTTTTACAATTAACCTAACACACCATCTCGGGTGTTGACGGCGGGCTTGGCTCGCGGGATGGCGCTCGCCTCCTGACCCCTGCCGGCGGCGTGCTCCCCCTGGGCCGGCCGGCGTGCCGGTCCGTCCTCTCCCCCTCCCTCGCCATGGCGTCTCCCGACCTTGGCTCCCTCCTTCCGCTGCGGTGGCGGGCGTCGTCGGCCGCCGTGCTCGTCGGCTGCCGGCCGGGCTGGTCGGCGGCGACGCTCGTCCTGCGGCCGGACGAGGGACGCTTGGTTCTCCTCAACGCCGCCGGTGTCGTCGTCGACGCCCGGGAGCGCCGCCAGGGGGAGTTCGTGCGCCAGGGTAGCTCCGTCGGGTTCCCTGCCCACTCGGTGAGAGTCGGCGCTCGCATCGTGGCCTCCGCCGGGCCGTCTCCGCGCCGTGCTCGCCCCCCTCCGCCGCCGCCCCCCAACCCACTTCCGCCGGCGCAGGTGGCCGCCCTAGCCGACCTGCACGGGCTTGCGTGGGGGGACGTCGAGGAAGAAGAAGCTCCGGTGCCCTCCGCGGTGGCGCCCTCGTCGGAGGCGACGCCGGAACCGGTGCTCGGGCTGCGTCTTGACGGTGAGGTCTCGGACGGTGAACGTGGTGTGGCGCGCCCGCGGTGCCAGTCTGCCCTCCTCCCTCCATCCCTGGGGGAGTTCCTTCCCCTGGCCCGGGCTGCCGCCCGGCGGCCTCGCCGGCGGGGAGGGTCCCCAGCCAGGGCGCCCATGGCGGCGCCTCAGCATGGGGTAGGAGGGGTGGGGAGGGGACGGCGCGGTGGCGCTCCTGGGCCAGGCGACTGGACGGCTCGTGGGCCGAGGCCTGCGGGCGGTCTGGCCCAGGCGGCCCAGGTCCCGCTGGTGGGCGCGGCGCAAGCGTCCAGGGCCTCTCGGCCCATCCGCCCCCCCGGCCCAGGACGTGGCGCCACTTGCCCTAAGCCACCTGCCCCAGACACCCATCGACTCTCCCCTGGTTCCCGTGCCCCCGCCGCCTTCCTCCCCCTGCCTGATTCCCCGCCGGACGTACCTGGCCGCCTTGATGGCTCCCCGCCCGCCGGCGCAGCATCTCCCGCCCTCCCCGCATCGCTCCCTGTCGCCGCGCCGCCCTCCCTCGCCTGCCCGTGACCGCCGGCCGCCGCCGATGCGGGGTCAGCATGGTGCGTACCGGCACCCCGGCCGCCGCTCCCCGCCGCCGGCGCGGTCCTTCGACCGCCGCCCGTCCCGCTCCCCCCCGCACGCCAGACGTCGCCTGGAAGGTCCCCGCCGCTCGCCCCCACTCCCGTCGGCGGCTGACAGGGACCGGGAGGCCCGCCTCCGGTCCGCTGCGCTGTTGTCCCGCGAGGGGGTGACGCAGGCCAGGCAGGTGGCTGGCCGCGCGGATGCGGGCCCGTGGCGCGGGGAGGCCCTCCCGTCCGTGCCCGTGCCTGTGGTGCCGCAGCCCCGGGAAGGTGGGGTGGCTCTTCGGCGATCCCCACGAGGAAGAAGAAAAAGAGCAAGAAGAAGAAGAAGGCCCCCCCCTCGGCCGCCGCGGGCGCGTCGGGGACATCGGTTCCCGCGGCCGTTCCCCCCCCCCCCTGTGGCGGCGCGTGGTAGTGGCAGCGTGCTGGCGTCTACCCTTCCGCGGCCCAGGGAGTCCCTGGAGTACTATGGTCACGGCGTCGACGGGGGCTTCTACTTCATCGACCTAGGGGGCGTGCAGATGACGGTCCCGGAGACCCTGGCTAGGGTGTCGATCCTCCCGGACCAGGCTTCTCCGCTCTTGGTGCCGGTGACGGAGGCCCTCCTCCAGGAAGAGCTCAGCGCGGTGTTGCCCGGTCACGAGTGGCCGGTCCGCCGCATCTCTGACTCGGAGTTCGTGGTCTCCTTCCCCTCGGTGGCGGTCTTGCGCATGTGTGCCCTTGGCTCTTCCTTCACGCTCCCCATCCACCAGCTGAAGGTGGCCATCCAGCCGTCTTCCGCGGCGCAGGAGACGGTGGCTACCCTCTCGGAGGTCTGGGTGCGTCTCCTCGGAGTCCCGTTCGAGGCTCGGTCCCCGGAGGTGGTGGCGCTTATCTCGCAGGCGGTTGGCAAGCTGACGGAGGTGGACTTGGGTTCGCTGGCGGGTCACGGAGCGATCAGGCTTCGCATCCTCTGCCCTTCCGCCTCGGTGTTCCCTGTCTCGCTTCCCCGGTTCTTCTTCGACCGCGTGGGCCGGGACCTCTTGGTGGAGCTTGACGAGGAGGTGGTTCCCACGGTGACTATCCCCCCGCCCAGCCCCCCTCCCCCGGCCGGTGACGACTCGGGGGCGGGCCGCGGGTCGGAGCACTCCGACGACAGTGACTCGGGCTCCGACCCCGAGTCCCCGCTCCCCACCGACGCGTCGCCACCCCCGCCCCGTCCCTCTCAGGGGGCCTCTAGAGGTGGCTCGGTGTCGGCGGCTCTCTCCGGTGGGGGCCCCTTCTTCCCCGGGAGACGGCCCCTGTCTCTGAGCGCGTCGGCCAAGTTGGCCCCGGTGGTCCCCCTTCGCTGCTGCCGCCCGGACCCCCCCGTCTCCTTCGACCTCGACATCGCGCAGTACGGTTCCAACCTCCCCCTGCCCTCGCCGCCCCGTCTGGCCCCCCTGGCTGCCTCTCCCCCCTTGGAACTGGAGTCCTCGGGGAGTGAGGGGATGGTCGTCTGCGCCAATCTGTCCCCGCGGTCCCCCGGTGTGGTGTGCTACTCCCTAGCCCCGGACACCCCGGCACCGCTCGGCCTCACGATGACCTCTGGTGACCCTTCCTCCCCTGCGGCGGTTGCCAAGGTGCGCCGGGCCAGGACTCCCAGGCCTCCTCCTCCGCCCCCCTCCCGCCATAGTGTGCGTCTCGCAGACTCCCGGACAGGCCTGTCCGGGCCCGAGCCGACGGTGGCCGAGAGGGCTGCGCGCCGGGTGGCGGCGCGGGACGACTTCTCAGGTACTCCCGCCGATCCTTCTGCTCTTCCTCCTGGCCCGGATCCTTCGGGATCGATTGGTTCCCCGTTTTGTGTTCTTTCAGAGGTTTCCCTGGCTCACCTTGGCGAGGTGGCGGACGACTGCGGGCTGGTGTTCCGGGGCGAGAAAGGACCACGTCTCGAGCAGCTCGCTGCCATTAAGGCGCGGGAGGGGTATGCGGGGGCGATCGCTGCTGCCCGGGCGCGCGTTGCCCGGGAGCGGGAACGCTCCCGGAGCCTTACCGAGGACACGTCCGTTGGGCATGTCCTTAGTGAGGATCCCCCTCCTGTCCCTGATGGGCGGGAGATCACCCAGGCACCGACCCCTTCGGGTAGGCCGCGTGGGAGACCTCCCAAAGCAGCTGCGTCTCGTCCCCCTCTCCCCCGTGCCCGCTCGGTCCCCACTAAGGGGACCGCCCTGGCCTAGGGGTCCGGATGGACATTCTTCGGGCCTTCCGGATGTTCATTTGGAACATCCGGGGGTTCGGTCACGAGGGCAGACGCCGTCAGATCAAGGATTACATCCGCCAGGAGGTGCCGGATATTGTCGGCTTTCAAGAGACTATACGCCAAGACTTCTCCATTTCCGAGCTGGAAGCCCTCAGCCAATGCAAGTTCTCCTGGTTCTGGCTTCCTGCTGCTGGCCATTCCGGGGGTATCCTCTTGGGGGCCAAGGAGGATACCTTTGTGATAGATGACATGGATCGGGGGGATTTCTTTGTGAGCATGGCCCTCACCCATAGGCAATCCCACTTCAGCTTCGAGGTGATTATTGTCTATGGCCCCGCGGACCATCGGAGGTCCTCGGCGTTTCTGCTTGAGCTCAAGTCGAAGGTGGAACGGACTGATATCCCGGTGGTGATAGCCGGTGATTTCAATCTGATCCGCTCGGTCCACGACAAGAGCTCGGCAAACGTGGACCTCCCTAGGATGCATATGTTTAATGACTGCATCGCTGATCTCGCACTCCGCGAGATTGTGCGGGTGGGCGCTAGATATACGTGGACAAACAAGCAGCTCCAGCCAATCCGTTGCGTCCTCGACCGTGTGTTTGTCTC
Organism: Avena atlantica; assembly: GCA_910589765.1. NCBI lineage: Eukaryota > Viridiplantae > Streptophyta > Magnoliopsida > Poales > Poaceae > Avena > Avena atlantica. The sequence continues at coordinate 31,753,124 of OU342733.1, forward strand.
CGTCGAGTGGGAGGTGGCCTTCCCTCTGTGTGCCCTGAAGGCGGTCACTAGGATTGGGTCCGACCACACCCCACTCCTTTTCTCGTCCGGCGGTGGCCGGCCGCCCCGATTGAACCGCTTCCACTTTGAGTCCTTCTGGCTATAGAAGCAGGGCTTTGTGGAGGCGGTCCGGTCGAGATGGCTAGCTGCGGCCGCTTCGACCCCCCGTGTTTACTGTGCGGTCGATATCTGGCACCATTGTGCTAAGATGGCGCGCCAATTCATGAGGGGTTGGGGGGCTAACTTGGGGGCGGACCTTCGTGCTCAGAAGGCGTCGATTTTGGGGGAGATCCAAGCTTTGGATCGGGAGGCTGACCTTCACGGCCTCTCTGCCGAGGAGTGGTCCCATAGATACTCCCTGGAGACCTCCATTATGGAGATCTACAAGGGAGAGGAGGCGTTCTGGCGTCAGCGTAGCCGCCAGAACTGGACGGTCCAAGGGGAGTCGAACACGGCCTACTTTCATGCCGTGGCTAACGGTAGGAAGCGGAAGTGTTCGATCCCCTGCCTCTGGGCGGGCGAGGACCTGTTGGAATCCCCACAGGCCCTTTCCGCCCATATTTATTCGTTCTACCGGGACCTCTTCTCGGCGCCCGCGCCTTCGGGTCTCTCGCTGGCCCCTGACTTCTGGTCGGCTGCCGCGCTGGTCTCCCAGGCAGAGAATGAGGACCTCACCCGTCCGTTTCTCTCGGAGGAGGTGGCGACGGCCCTGAAGTCCATGAAGTCTAGCTCGGCCCCGGGCCCGGATGGGTTGCCCGTGGGCTTCTTCCAGACCTTCTGGCCTCAGCTTCAGCCGGTGATTCTTCAGATGTTCCAGGAATTCTATGTGGGGACCCTGGTGATGTCCCGCCTGAACCTCGGTGTTATTTCTCTAATCCCCAAAGTGGTTGGGGCCACGGACATCCGCCACTTCCGCCCGATTACTGTGATCAACGTCATCCAGCGTCTGTTCGCCAAGGTTTGTGCTCTCCGTCTCGCTCCGGTGCTGGAGCGACTTACCCACCCTCTCCAGTTCGCCTTCTTGAAGGGACGCCTCATTCATGACGACGTCCTGGCCTTCCATGAAATTATTCATGAAGTCAAGACGAAACGTCAACGAGGGGTCTTTCTCAAGTTGGACTTCCAGAAGGCCTATGATCGCTTGGACTGGGCCTTCTTGAGGATGGTGCTGGAGAGGAGGGGTTTCGACGTCCGTGTGATCCGGTGGATCATGCAGTTCGTGATGAGTGGGCAGACGGCGATCAACATCAATGGCGAGATTGGACCGTTCTTTCGCCCCTCCTGTGGGGTTAGGCAGGGGGATCCTATCTCCCCCCTTCTGTTCAACGCAGCGGTGGACGCCCTGGCGGAGATTTTAGATAGGGCCAGAGCAGCTGGCCACATTTCGGGGGTGGTGGGCCATCTGATACCGGGCGGTGGAATTTCCCACCTCCAGTACGCTGATGACACCCTGATCATGGTTCAGGGCTCGGCCCTGGACATTATTAACCTAAAGTTCCTGCTGCTGTGCTTCGAGTCTTTGTCTGGGCTGACGATTAACTTCGACAAGAGCGAGGTGATGATTCTTGGTTACTCCGACGAAGAGCGTCAGCGGATTGCGGATAATTTGAATTGCAAGCTGGCGGACTTCCCTATTACCTATCTGGGAATCCCCATCCGGGAGACTAGAGTTCTGATCAGGGACTTGGCCCCCTTGGTTTCGAGGGTACGCTCGCGCGCCGAACCGTGGCGAGCACGCCTTACGACCAAGGGGAGCAAGTCCATACTGATTAATTCATGTCTCTCGAGTCTGCCCATGTACCAGATGGGCCTATACCTTCTGCCGGAGGGGACCCATGCCGACTTTGCCAAGGAGTTGTCTAGGTTCTTTTGGGCCGCCAGGGATGGCCATCAGAAATATCATATGGTCAAATGGGCTGATGTTTGCGCCCCCAAATGTCTTGGGGGCTTAGGGATCCTTGAGTCTAGGCGCTTTAATGTGGCGCTGATGTTGAAGTGGGTTTGGCGCATCCTTAGGGACGATGGAGGACTCTGGCTGCAGCTTATCAAGGCCAAGTACCTCCGGGGTCGCCCTCTCCTGGCCTGTGAACGGCGGGAGGGGTCCCAGTTCTGGAGAGCCATCCAGGAGATCAAGCACTTCATTGGCCTGGGCGTTTCCTTTGGGGTGGGGAACGGCGGTGGGGTGCGGTTCTGGCTCGACCCGTGGCTACTACCTATCCCGTTGGGGGTACAGTTCCCCGGGCTTTTCGCCATTTCCGCTTCCCCTGCAGCTCTGGTGGCTGAGGTCTTTGACGAGGGTCGCTGGAACATCCTGTTCCGGCGTTACCTCACCATGGCCGAAGCCGAGGACCTGGTGCAGCTGCGAGGCTCCCTCCCAGCGACCTTAGCGTCCGCCCCCGATGTAGCATCGTGGCGGCTTCAGCCGTCCGGGGAATTCTCCGTGGGCTCGGCCTACCGGGCCCTGTTCCAGGGCCCGGAGCTCCCCTGGACTTCCCCCCTGTGGAAGGCCCCCCTTCCGCTTAGTATTAGGATCTTCGTTTGGCAGCTGCTTCGCGACAGGCTCCCCTCGGGGGTCGAGGTGGCCAAGCGTCACGGCCCGGGCACGGGCCTATGTCCCCTATGTGGGACTCCAGAGACTTGTGCCCATATTTTGTTCTCCTGCTCGGCGGCGCGCGCACTTTGGTCCTTCGTCCAGGAGGCGCTGGGACCTGCGTGGCAGGCGCAGGAGCTCGGGGAGTTCCTGCAAACCCAGGCAAACAGGGCCGGGGGAGGGCGCCGCCTCTTCTGGCTCGTGTTTGCGGGCATCTCCTGGACCTTGTGGAATGTGCGTAACAAGATGGTGATCGAGAAGATCTTCCCTTCCCGTGTGACTGACCAAGTTTTCTCCTTTCTTGGCTTCCTTCAGCAGTGGTCTCCCCTGGTGCGGCAGCGTGACCGGTCAGCCTTCGACGACACTCTTCGGACCTTGAGGACAGCGGCGCTCCCCCTCTCGGCTCCGGCCTCGTCGACCCCTTCGGTGGCTTGAGGGCCCCCCCAGTCTTGTAGTCGTACCGTTTTGTTTTATGTTTGGGCTCTTCTGTGCTGTGGCCCCAGCTGTCTGACCTTCCTCTTTCTTTCTTGCTTGGCCTCGGCCTGCTTGGATGCTTGTTCGAACCTTGGTTGTGGATGTTGCTTTATTTATAAAGCGGGGCGAAAGCCTATTTCGAGAGTCACGTTGAAGAGTAGATGCATGTGCAGGCATAGGATAAGTAGCATGCACGATCGAGTGTTTCTGCTGACCGAGTTGCATAGCTGTTAAAGGCTTTAGATGCGGACCGAGTAACCAGCAGAGAAGTGGGGCGCCGGCTGAATCGTGAGGCCATGCCCAACGTGGTTATTCGTGGCCTGTTTACTGGCTAGTGGAGCAAATAGCGGATCAGGCCAGTAGTGCATGTGTATTACCGTCTACTTAAAGACTTGTAATCAGCTGAGTTTGTTTAAGTGAAAAAATAAGAGAAAGGCACAAGTTGCGTGTGGTGCCCAGAGCTCCGTGTGTTGTTTTCTAGTGCGTGTGTGAGTCTTCTTCTTCCTCTAGCCACAGATAACATGGCGAGGGTCGCCCGGGCGCCGCTCTTCGCCGTTGCCTTCGCCACGGCGGTCTGAGCACACCGCCCACGTCTCGTCTTCCTCCGCGCATCTCCAACCCTGTGTACGAGCGGGGCACCACGGCCGGCGGCGGCGGGTACGAGCTCGCCGCGGAAGACGCGCTGCATGGCCGGCGGCGGGTACAAGCTTGCTGCGGCAGACGCGGCTCGCGGCCCTGCTCTGCGCCGGCACCGACCCCCGCGCACGCGCTCGCGCTAGAGCTCGTCCTCCACGTCGCCTACTACGGCGCATACGGATTGGAAGAGGAAGGCTGACGGAGGAAGAGGAAGGTGGGTGGGGAAAAATAGGGAGACCGACGGGTGGAACCCACTGACGGTAAATAGTAAAATAGGTGAGAAAAATAAAAAATAATATAAGATATGGCTGACAGGTGGGCCCCACTTCCACCTTAGCTCCTCCTAGACACGTGGCTCCAACTCAGCACTGATAGTAGGGCTCCAGTCGTCAGAAAGCATGTTAAAATGCTATTAGACAAAATTTAGTGCAGTTTGCAACGCTATGACTCGAAATTGGTACTGACTCGCAAAAATTACCAAAAGTGGTACTGACTCGTCCCGACAGCCTCAATTGTGGTAGTTTTATCCAATTAACTCGCCTCGCTAGGTACCTTTTTGTGGTAGTACCGGCCGTCCCGGTATTACCGCCCGCGTGGGCCGGTACTACCGGCCGGCCCAGGAAAAATGCCCAGATATTTTTCAGATCTAGATCCAGCCGCTGCGCGCTCACCCCGTGCCTGCCGCCCAGCAGGCCCCACCGCGCGCGCTCGCTCGCTCTCTCACGCGCGCGCCCCAGCCCGCTCGCTGCCGCTAGGCCCCTCCCGTCGCGTCGCTCGCTAGCTGTAGCTGTCGCGTTGCTGCTGCGTTGACCAGCGCGCGCTGCGCGGCTGCCTGGCCCATGCGCTGCACTGCTGCCGCTCGTAGCGGGCCCGCCCACCCGACCCGCACGCGGCGCGAGGCGCGCTGCTCTGCCTTGCTGCTAGCTACTGCTGTTGTCGCCAGACCCTGCCCCGCTGGCTCCCTCGTGCGCGCGCGCTCGACCTCGCTCTGGCTCGCTCGCTGTGGCCCACCTGCTGGCCCCACGCACCACTGCTCACGTTCTTCGCTGGCGCATGCCGCTGCTGCTGGTCCCACTGAGGCCCTGCAAGCTCCCGCGCGTGTTGACCCTCTGCTGTGGTATTTCTGGGTTGGGTCCGGTACTACCGATTAAATCCGGTACTACCGGACCGTCCAGAAAAATACCCCAACGGCCATATTTTGGCTAGCCCTATATAAGTCTTTTGTCCATTTTCATTTAGGGATGCTTCTTCCTCCTCTTTTTGTCTAAGCTTTGCCCCCATTTGACTTACTCTTTGAGCTTGATTTCTACTCACCCCTCCATTGATTCTTGCATATATTTGAGGAGTAGTTGGAGGAGATCTAGATCTACGTTTTGACCAAACCAAAAAATCTCTTTGTGAGTGTATCTTTGGGGATCTAGATTTTGGGGGATTTTGTCTCTCTCGTTGATTCCTCCTCTCTTGTTCCCCCAATAGCTTTAGTAGCTTTGTTGAAACTTGAGAGTGAGGGATTTGAGCGTCTTTGTGGTGTTCTTGCCATTTGCATTTGGTGCATCGGTTTGAGTTCTCCTCGGAGGATTTGGTTTGAATTGCTCATTGGAGCTTGTCCCTCTTGGGTTCTTGGAACCCTAGACGGTTTTGTGGCCTTGGTGGCATTGTGGTCTTTTGTGGCATTTGTTGGGAGCCTCCAATTAAGTTGTGGAGAAGTGCCCCAACCTTGTGAGAGGTTCCGGTTGCCACCGACAAGTGCACCGATATTGGAAGCGTGGATCGATCCCGTTGGGGTGAGATTCACCGGAGAATAAGGGAGGCCTTTTGTGGCGTTGGTGGTTTGATACCCCCCCTCTCCAAACGAGACGTACTCCATGTTGGGAGGAACTCGGTAAAATATCGGTGTCCACGCGTGCCTCGGTTATTTCTATACCCGAGCTCTTTACTTATGCACTTTACATTGTGATAGCCTTCGTGCTTGAAGTAATATATATCTTGCTATCACTTTGTTGCTTGTATTGCTTAGCATAAGTTGTTGGTGCACATAGGTGAACCTTAGTTGTTCTAGGTTGTGCTTAACAAAGTAAACACTAGTTTTATTCCGCCTTTGTTGAGCCACTCTAGGAAAAAATTTAATCGCCTATTCACCCCCTCTAGGCGACATCCGTATCCTTTCAACATCCTTGTCCAGCAGGATATGTTGGACTCATTTGCCAAGGAGATTGCAGCAGAAGTGAAGGACAACCTCGAAGATCAAGCAAGATCAAGCGGAAGAGTCTCGAGGAATTACGTGAATAGGTCACGTGAAACAGCCGCCAAGCAATTGGTACGAGACTATTTCTGTGATAATCCTCTCTATCCCCCCAAAGTATTTCGTAGAAAATTTCGAATGAGAAGACCCCTCTTCGACGCATCGTGGGTGCGCTAGGAGAATGGTCCCCGGAGTTCACACAAAGGAAAGATGCTCTAGGCCGTGATGGACCCACTCCGTTGCAAAAATGCACGTCAGCTATTCGCCAACTCGCGTATGGTACTCCTGTGGATGCTCTCGATGAGTACATCAAGATTGACCAGTGCACTTCAATTAATTGCTTAAAGTTGTTTGTCCAAGGCGTTATTCATTTATTCGGTGATGAGTATATGCGAAGGCCCAAAGTCGAAGATGTGCAGCGGTTACTTGATATTGGAGAGAGTCGCGGGTTTCCTGGCATGTTAGGAAGCCTAGACTGCATGCATTGGCATTGGGAGAAATGTCCCCTATCATGGAGAGGACAATTCACCAGCGGGTATAAAGGCGCCCCTACACTTATTCTAGAGGAAGTTGCTTCTAGGATCTTTGGATATGGCATGCTTTTTTTGGTGTTGACGGATCCAATAATGACATCAATGTTCTTAATCAATCGACATTGTTCATTGAGCAGCTGAAAGGGCAAGCTCCTCGGGTGAATTATAGTGTCAACGAGAAGGAATGCCATCTTGGTTATTACCTTGTAGATGGAATATACCCCGAGTGGGCAGCTTTTGTGAAGTCAATACCGATGGCTCAAATAGATAAGCACAAGTTGTTTGCTCAATATCAAGAAGCAGTAAGGAAGGACGTGGAACGTCCGTTTGGGGTGCTCCAGGCCAAATTGTCAACACACGGATTTTTAATCCCAGATACCTGTTATGCCATACATCACAATCTCAGAATTACCATTTTTGCGAGACATAACAGATTTGGATATCACAGTACATCATCCATTACAAACCATACATAAGGTCTTACACAAATAAGGATATCATGATCCAGTTCTTAGTACAACTCAAGCAGCGGAATAACGTAATAATAAAGGTAGCATAGGCGAAGCTCCATCTTCGGGGTCACAGGCAATGCTGATGATGGGAGATGATCCTAGTTGTCGTAACCTTCCTGCGGTCCATCATCCTGGTACTCCTCTTCATAGTCTGGCCACGGGAATAGCCAGGGACAAAGCCATGAGTACTCTTAAGTACTCGCAAACTAATACTAACAAGTTAAGGGTTTTTTTTGTAGTAGGACATTATCTCTAGGGTTGTTTTGCAAAAAGCCAGATTTACCTCTACTAAGTTTAGAAGCAAAGAAAACTAGTTGAGATTTTATAACACCTAAGTGGGAACTTGAATTTCATATCATAACTCTGTTGTGGTCAAGTCAAAGTCTCAATTCATTTCACAAGTCATTTTGAAAACAGCTGATGGGGGAACAGTATGGCCACTCCAACTGTCCATAACCACGGACGCGGCTATTCGAATAGTTTGACACTCTGCAGAGATTGTACACTTTCACCACAACATTCGATACATCCGTCAGGAACAAATCCTGAATTCACCATTCTCAGTATGTGGATAATCAATCCTAACCTTTCAATTACACGCCCTAGTATAGGCACCTCTCCTGTGAGTTTGTCCTCCCAACCATGAACAACTGTCATCTTGGATACCGCACAGGTGGACAATCTTCACAAGGTAGCCTCAGCTCAGACCTTGGCCGTAAGGGAACCCATACTAAGGTATATAAGTTTCCAATCAAGCCCTACCCAATTTTCGGGTATTGTGGTTGTACGATAAAATTGGAATGGTATCGCATTCAGACAACCATCAGTTTTATAAAGGGCTAAGGCTCATGCCTCAACATTTTCATCATCAAAATGATCTGGTGTTCGGAAACACATGTCAAAACATTTCAGTAGAATGACTTATCATTCCAAGGTTTTCATAACCATTTTCACCAAGTATTCCCATCTAAAGTTGATCAAGTTTTATGCTTAGCACTAGCATCTACAAGTGGGGTAAGTACTAATGAGGGGTAGTAAACAAGTGGAGATTAATTAAGTTCAATCTCATGCCTTAGGATGACATCAAGATTATCTAGCTTAGGCCAAATTTAATGCTCTTTATGCAACCTTCAATTATCTTCCTAGAATTTACAAGTCACTTAAGTAAACTCTAAGAGAAAGCTTGGATAAAGAAATAAAGTATAAAGCTTGCAAGTAAAACTAGGATTGGGTATCATCAAATGTGTCCAACCAAGCATGCTTAGTGCATTACATAGGTTATCTAACTTTCATAATTGCAAGTGTTAGCTTGCCTTGTGCAGAGCAGTGGTTGAAATTCTCCTCGGCTTCTTCTTCGTAGTATCCTCCTTCCTCCTCGTATCCTTGGTCGGTACTAGCGTCTATAAATAAATACGAGGTACACAATCACCAAACAATACTTAACTATTATCAATCATCACACAAAGGTGTACTATAGATGATCTAGCATCATCACTAACCTTACAAGATTAAAGCTTTTGTCTTATTTATTTTGTTTTTAGAAAAGTAATTTCTACTCATTGAAAAACTACTTAAGATTTAGTATTCTCCAACTCAAAAATGGGATCATGTTGACATATGTCATCACCACATATTTCAGTACGTGGGAATGTGATTTAAAGTGGTGTCATAATTTAATAAGGTTTAACCTTTTTATTTTAAATAATTAAAGTGGCTAGAAATGCCTATGTGGCATTCTTTTATTCCTTGAATATTATTTCTATAAGTAAACCCATATGTTTTATATATTCTGAAAGGTATGATCAAATGTGATTTTTGAGAGTTGGAATCAACTCAAAAGCTATTATGGTTGAATTTTGAAAAATGTTTGATGCAAAAAAGCTTCTGACTTGTTATTTTTACCAAGGTTGATCTACAGATCCAAATTATTTGAATCCAACGGGCTTGGATTAAGCATTTCAGTACCTTTCTAACAAAATTGGTTTCATGCAATTTGGTTTATTGAATCGAGCTGGGTTGATTTTTGAATATAGGTACAGAACTGTGTTTGAATTAAAATAGAAAAATCTAAATTAAAACGGTTGGGATACGCGGGAAAGGTTAATGGGCCGGCCCAGTGTCACTCCGCAGCGCGGGGCTCAGCTGACAGGGGGTTTTCACCAGTCAGTGGCTCATAACACGCGAAGCGGTACGAGGCTGTGTGGTTCGTTGGATTAGAAGGAAGATCGACGACTGGGGATTGTCGTCGACGATGAACATGTCACCGGCGAGCTCGAACCCTAGCGGCTCAGTGGGGGTGCATAGGGGGCATACCAGGGCTCCAGCGACGACGGCGAGGCGGGCAAACGATTGAGTGGTCGACGACGAGCTCAGGGATGGTCGAGGCAGCTCCGGGGTTGGTCGAAATCAACGGCCCCCTTCTTCTCCAGAGGCGGCCTGCTCTGGCGCAATTCCGGCGAGCTGCTGCTTCTCGTGCTCCAGCTAGAGGGTGGAATGATCAGTGAGGTGAGGGGAGTGGAATGGTGTGCTTCAATCGGCTGGGGGTCGCCTCCTTTTATAGGCTCGACGGCGAGACCGAGAGGGATGGGCAGGCGACAGTGGCGACATGGCTACGGGCGGCTAGCGGCATGGCCGAGGTTAGCGGTCGACGGGCGGTCTCCTGGCGATGCTCTAGAGCTTAAATGCGCGCTTAGGGGCGGTGACAATCGGCCGGAAATGTGCAGTGCTCTGCGCGGCAGAGGCGGCGTCTTCGACGGCGAGCGGTGGCTGTGAGGCACGGGGTGGCGAACGGGGGTGTCTGGCGTGTTCCTGGGATCATGGCGAAGCGGTAGACACGGGGTGCAGTCGAGGGGCGGCGTGTGCACGCGGGCCGGGTGCGGCGCTCTGGGGCGGGCTCGGCATGTCGCAGTGGCACTGGGCGCGCGGCGTTCCTGGTGGTCCACGGCTTGTACTGGCTTGGGGAGGGGACAATGAGCGGCGGTGAGGTGCTGGCTACCTCCCAGACAAGGTTGGCAAGGCTAGGGTGGCTGCTATCTGGCCGGCGACAATGGGGTGGCATGGTGAGGCTCGGCCTGCTCACCATTGATGGCAAGGCAAGCTCACAGTGGTGCTAGATGTTTATAATTGAGCTAGATGATCTACTAAAGACTAGTTGCAACCAGAGAGGGAACAAGTTAGGCCAAATTTACTGCACACTATAGTGTTTGTGATTTATTTGATTTGAATCTGCAAGCTGTTTGATGAAATGGCCGCAAGAAACTTACTTTTGAATTTTAAAAGATTTTTGGTGGGTGTGCTAGGCATGTGCCGAGGATTCTGTGGGTGCTTGGATTTTGAAAATTGAGCTTGTTTGAGTGGTTTTTGAAATAGTGGGATCTTCCCATATGAGATAGATTCAATTTTAAACTGTCATTTAAACTGAGCATTTGAATGTTTTTGGATGATCACAAAGTGGGCCTTGGTACCTTATTGTGAGTACTAACAAGGGGCGCAAAGATCCACCAATGTTTCTGTTAAGTTTTGAAAACTAGGGATAGCTAAATTAGGCATGAGAGTTAATTTGGCAAAAATTACCATTCACTTTATTTGTTTATTTTGAGTTGTTTGTCTTTGGGAAAAGTTTGGGAAATGTTTAGATGATGCTTATTTCACCTAAGGATCATTTTACAAGCAAAGAAACACAGAACCATGGCAATTAAAAGAATCCAAATTTTGAATACACACACATATGAATGCTTTCATATTTTTAGTTGAAAAAGTTTTTTTTAACCCTAACTTTGATGATTAGAGTTTGATGATCCAAGTTTAATATTTTTAGGATGTTACACAGATGGTCCATTTTACGTCAGCCGGCACGTTTATATGACCGCGGCGATCTCCATCATGTTATGACGGCTTGCATCATTTTACACAACATGATATTTGATGATGAAAAGGAAGAGACGGACAATATTCTCGATTTGAATGAGGAAGCAGGCTCATCGGTTGTCCTTCCATCGGTATTTACTCATGCTGACATGCCATCATTTGCCGACGTACTTGACAGAGATGCTAGAATTCATAATCGTCCGACACGTAAAGCACTGAAAAATGATTTGATTGAGCATATTTGAAAAAAGTTTGGGCCACGCTAGATAAAATTCTTGATCTATGTAAAGCTATACATTATATATAATATTATGGGATATTATTATTTATTATGTACCTATTTTTTGTTGGTGTATTTACTCATACAAAACAAACAACATTTCATATTGGTACATGCCACAACTAGATCACAATGTTGAGGTGCTACTATAGATCCCACAAACAAATAAATAAAACTCTCTATAATCCTACAGATATGATACTCCCCACTATAAAATTAGTACCATAGACTGTATGATACTAGACTAAAAGCCAACTCCTCTTCTCCCTCATCTCATCTCTCATCCAACTACTTGCTCTTATAACCAATCCTCTCCCATCCTCGAACCCTGCGCACCCATCTTTCCCTTTGAGTCATTCCTCATTGCTCTTCGGCTGGTCCTAGTGGTAGTATCATACTACTAGTATCATGCATATGATACTAGTGCATGATACTATGTCTCTAGTGCATTGTATCATATAGTAGTATCATAGTAGTGGTATATTTATTGATTTGTAGAATCTCTATGTAAAATGTGTGTACAAGATTTACTTGTCATTATGATTTCTAGCTTTACGTGCTATGATACGGTATCTACCTAGAATACACTAACCACCTCTCTCTTCATTAATTATGGCGCCACATCAGATTTTTGCCAAGTTGACATGCATAATACACCTTATGATTTATGATACTAGCACCAGGACCAGCCTTCAGCTGCTCGGCTGCTCTCTTCCTCGAGCCCTGCACCCCCATCTTCCCCTTTGCGTCCTTCCTCCTTGCTCTTCAGCTGCCTGGCTGCTCTCTCCACCCATGCTCCTACAGGCCGGCGGCTGTTGGTTGCGCACAGCCGTCCTCCGATTTGTGGCGAGGCTTGCTGGGAGCGTGACACACCAGATGCGAATCTAGCACGGTCGTGGTGAGCCTGTTGGAGCCGTGCGCGAGCTCGACGGACAAGGCCCGGTTGCCAGAGACGCTCGGTGACAGGCGCGCGCCGGTCGCGTGCTCTAGCACATTGCCGCGACCGTCTAAGAACTGTTGGTTCGCCGATAAGCAGCCCGTCCACAACGCTCGTCAGGCTGTCCCACTACTCCTTCTCTGGAATGCGACCGCGCTGTGGAGTTCCTGGATGACGGGTAGGGTGGTCCACGATGCTTTCCTTTCGTCTCCTTGTTGCAGGAGGCCTCCCGCGTGGACGAGGAAGGGGCGACCCCAACACTGGCGTCCTCACTGTCGCCAAGCAGCGGCAGATGGGGTGGACAAGGAAGGCGGCGACCCCAGGCCGTCTCATCTCTCGTCCCTTCTGGTTTCATCTTGAGCCCCTCTTTCTTCCTTCCCTACTCCCTAATTTAATTTTGTTTCACGGTTGAGTTTGGGTGCCTAGGTGATTTTATACAGCTGATGCCAACGGCAACCATTGGTGTTCGTGGTGTCCTACTACACGTATTCATCATTACCACCTCTCTCTTCACACTCCCTCATGATCTCCCAGTCTTTTTCTCTCAGATTAGATTGCCTCATCAGGCTACAATTGCCGCTTTTGAAGACATGGAGAGGTGGGTGCAGCAGATGAGAGCTTGGAGATAATTGGTAGGTACTGCAAAGAGGAATTTTTTTAATCAATGATCTCTTTCATTCTGCTCCTCCCAATGGATGCATATTGCTGTTCTTTTTACCAATTTTACATTCTTTTAGAGACTACAATTCATATGGAATATACATGGCAATTATTGTGTTCATTTTGCAGTGAGGTCAGTTCCCGTGTTTATCAACTGCCCTGCTACAGAACTTTCTTCTTCTCGCCAATTCTTCTGACCACTGTTTGATTACATTATATCTTCAGTTTTTGTGCTCATGGAGTGCTTGATGAATTGCTTGCAGGAAGTTTTGCAGCTGATGGTTTAATTGTTCAGATGGGAGCTTCATAGAGGCTTGTTCTCAATTCTATTTCCTTTCTAAATTGTTGTTTCGTGGTTGATGCAATACCCAGTTTGTTGGTATCCTTTTGTTTTTTGCTGCAGAGAGTGGATGTTTCAGAATGGTGCGGATAGGTTGAGCAACAATAGATGTTTTTTAAATCCTAGGTGAGCACTCATGTTCTGTGATTTTTCTTTTCATAGTACTACAGTATTTCCATACTTCAAGGAAATAGAAATAATATGGTTTCTCTCTCCTAGATTGTTAGTACAAAGAATGGAATTGGAGAAGAGATACTTTTGGTGTTATCCTATTACCTCTCGTATCAAATAGATGACACAAAGTTATCAGTTTAGTTGGCAGAAGTAATAGTCCAGATCAATTGTGATGATATGATGATTGGCATACTTAGGCCCGAATCTTGTATCTACATCTGCAACATAGTGTCCCCTGTTAAAAAGGTCTAATAGGTAAGTTATGCCTTCTTTCTCGCTAATTTATCTCTTCTTGATGGCCTTTCCTATTGGTAGATAGATGAGAGAAATTAAATATATTTATGTGACTTAATAAAATTACTTGATGTTGTACTGCTGTTTACACAAGTCTCTTATGTTACTATAAAACTATAGTAGATTAGTTTGATGTATGCAAGAGCTGGATGGATTATTTTCATTAGTTTTGTTTGAGCACTGAACAGTGGTAGCCTATTTTGTTCCGAAGACAAGTTTCTTTAGAAATGTTTAAACTGTCAAAGCTCTCATTTATTATTATCCTGTAATTAAAGGCAAGATAGATTTCTTAGTGCACCATTTTGGGACTGTTGACCACTGAACAATGTTAACAACGTTGACGGTTTCTCGTGTCTTTTTAATATCTATAGTACGCCGGAAGATCTCATTATTATCCACAGCCTTCCACAGGCAAGTGAATTACTTGTATATACTATTATAGAACTTGACTATTAGTTTACTAAACAAAGCACTATATGATTTGAAATCCTTGAAGCTATATAATTGTTCGATGTTGTAAACAAAGTAATATCGTGACTGTTGTGGCTGCCTTTATGTGTCGTTTGAAAAAGCTGGAGCAATTGAACGTCATATTTATCTACTTTTCTTGCTACACAACAACTATATAATTGTTAGTATCGCTACATGTTATGCTTACAAAATATATCCACAATCTGGTATTTATTTTTATTCTGTTTGATCCCCTTTCTGGCGCTTGATATCCCTATTTCATATCTTAGTAAATAAACATTGCTGACTGGGCAAAAACGGGTTATGAAGAAATATGAACCGGAGCAACCAGAGTCATGGCTGATTCACCCCTCATATCTCTTTTCCTTATTTTATATGATAATTTCTTCCTCCGACGCTTTCTCTTGCCTGATCTTTCTATTTTGCTTCCTTCCTAAAGATTTAGGTGTGTTCCCTATAGTCAGTGTTTCCCTTCTCTAGGATACTCTTGTTGGTTTATTTTCACTTTGCAATTGTTCCTTTTTGCTTTGCAGATTTTAGGATTTGCACTAGTAGCTCTTTTCTTGTCTGATGGTGTCCCGCCTTCAGTTCCTAGGCTCCTTTAGATTCCTCCAGATTTGTCTCCTCCTTCTCATTTGTATTTATGTTATCTGTTTCCCGCGCGTGGCTCCTCTTATTTCTTAGCTCCTTTGCTTGTTTTTGGGTTCCATCACAGAATATAGTTACTTTTCCCAGCAAATGAAGCATGCATAGATATATTTTACTGTTTTAAATACTTCCTCTCATTTTCCCCGGAGCCATCTCTCTATTTGTTTGGTTGCAGATGCATCCAGTCTGTATTTTTTGTGTTGAATAAACTACATCCTGTTTCTTGTAGCCGATGAACTACAGTCCTTCCTAGCAACACACATCACAACCTTATATTTGTTACTAACTATGTCGAGTAGTATATTTGCACACTGCAAGGTTATACATCTGAACAGAACTGGTGCTATGATAGCAAACAATGGTTTGCCTTCGAAGATTTAAAAACTGTGATACCGAGTAAATTATGCTTCTCTGAGTTTTTACCGCTGGACTAAAGATTTAGGTAAGCGAGAAATTAGGACACTTAACCAAAATGGTCTTTGCGTATTTCTTCATATACTTATGAAACTGATATGTTGGCTTTCTCTGGTTGCACGCAAGATTGCAGTAACAAAGAGGCAGACGAGTGAATATTTTCAAATTGTAATTTAACATGACATTGTATTTCTTGGGTTGATATTCATTTGTAGAGTGTCGTTAAAACCTATCAACTATACTTACTATTTTTACAATAGTCATACAACTGTTCTTGGCTCAAGGTATGCTTATCCATGGTGGCAAGAGAAAATTATTAACACAGAAAAGGAATGCTCCCGCAATCCAATATATTCATATGAGGTTCTGGAGATAGGTTTTGATGTACTAGCCCTCCCTCAAAGATTTATGTATCCATTTCGATCTTCCTTTTCTCCTTTCTTTGGTAGAAAGATTGTATATTGCGCTGGTGGTGCAGTCCACTCAGATGCAAGTAGTAGCAGTTAGAACAAAATAAGAAGCATACGTGTAAATCTTTTTGCTAATTATTTTTGCATTCCTGTATTTCAGGGGCTGCTCTTCTGTCTGTAGTATATTTGTACTCTAAATAGTCGCTTCGGAAATCTGGCTATATATTCTGTCATATCAGCACTATATTATTCCGTCATATTCTGCCATATAATTGGTGTTTATTTTTATAAATCAACAGTTCGAAAATAGAAAATTCAGGGTTTGTGTTACTCCACATTTTTTAAATATCCCGCCATATCATCACAAATTTGTTTTGTAAAGTAAAATCACAAAGTTATGACGGAGAAGGATAATTTTTTTATGATGGAGAAGGATAATAAAATAAAATTTCAGGGTTTGTGTTACTCCACATTTTGTTATATATTCCATCATACTAACAGCTACTCCTTTTGTCATTTACGTGATTCAGTTTTGTCAACTTATATGATGGAGAAGGATAATATTTGACTACTTTGATGTTTTTTTTTGCTTTTGCATGCCCCAAAAATATTTCCTCTTGTGATGCCCTACCTCTAGCATTTCAGGTTATGTAATCCTGCTAGCTTCCTTTCATGCATCACATAGCTTAAGTGTGCACTTTCTAGGATTTCTAGATGAATATTTTTGTCCATTACATGTAGGTTAGTTCAAAGAAATCATAATAGTTACAGTTGGAAACATGTATACTATGATCATGAAGATCTGCAAATGTATATCACTACATGCACAACTCTTGATCTCTCGATTTTTGTTCACAAGCTAGAGCTGCTGAGATTTTTCTTTTTGGTGCATATGTATGGATTCAACTCGAAAACCGATAGCCACTGCCATGCATCATTGTTTAGTTGAAGTATCTATAATGTGGATAACTTCTGTTAGAGATCAAGTTTGTTATTGCTACAAATTATGAGGTTATCATTGAGATTTTCAATATATAATTGCAGAAATACAACACACTGGTGTATGTACTAGAATGAATCTTTGAATATACTTCACATATATGTGTTGAAACTAAGAGCTCATATTTGCATCTGCTATTTCAGTTGTGTGTGCTCTGCTCTAGATTGTGCAGGCCAAGTGGTTGATCCATTTATTCTTTATACAAATCTTGTCGATGTTTTGCTCGGCATATAATACATGAAGCAAATATAAGTTACTTGAGATCTATGAGAAATAGTGAAAACAGACATTTAACTGAGTAGTTTTCGTTTCTATACATAAAGTATTTCTGACTTTAATCATATAGGTATCTGATCCAGAATTCGTTGTGATTTTTTAGTGTATACTTAGCATACATTTGTTGCGAAATATGGTCTTCCCATTACTTCTTCAGTAAATTTTGTACAGAGATTCATAATTTTAGTACCATGCATCAGATTGGGTTGTCTCCCTTGTAACACAATTAATTTGTCTTTCCTTTCCAGCTGTTATTTCAGTTAAAGATTCATGTACTAAATTCGTATCTATCTTTGGGTGCTCATAATAATTGGCTTTCATATTTGCATCTGGTAATGCATATATATGTCCATAGTCAGACCTTACATGCTGATCCACTTCAGGAGACCAAAGCAATGGAAGGGGTCAAGGGAGGTACATGAAGGAGGTGCTGCAGACAATTGAAAAAATAGACATGCCATATAATTACTCTTTCTTCTATGCTTCTAAAAAGTCTTGCTCTCGGTCAACTTATTGGCCTAGAGTTATCAGTGGTTAGCTTGTAAAATATAGTTTTTATTCTCCTTTTTCACTCCATTTCTTGGTGTTCCTTTATTGTGTTTTGGCTCGGTTGGCCAGTGCTGGAAAGAAAGATGATGTTCATTGTTAGCCAGCCAGACCACTATCTCCCGAACATACTTGAGCACCTTATCTTTGCAGTCTGTTAAATTTTGTACTACCTTATTTGCTCATTGGTACTTTTTTCTTTGCTTGCTTGATTCTGAAGTTAGTTGGTTTGCTTATTTTGCTTTTAACCGGTGTAATCATGTGATCCGGATTATCAATTTATTCTTGACAATAGGACTATTCTGATAAGTGATGATGTAATGCTTTTTTGACTTGAAGAAAAAAAATACATTGTTCCACGCTTCATTCAGTTCCTCACGCGAGGACTATCCCCAATTCTAGATGAGAATAATCGTAATATAACAATTCTGTTTATTTGACTAATTATAGTTAACCACCCACACTTGCAAAAAGTTACCTTGGATTGCTTGTTACAGTTTGAGGCTTCATGAACACTCACCAACATTGCATCTGTCACATCAGATAACACCAAAATGATGGTTAAATACGGCGTTCTTCCCATCTTTGTTAAGCTACTAAGCTCATTGAGTGATAATGTAATGATGGTTACGTACGGTATTCTTCCTATCTTTGCTAAGCTACTAAGCTCCTTGAGAAAGAATGCTCGTGAGCAGGGAATGAGAATAATTTGCTGAAAAATAATCTTTTGTGTGAGACACTATTGCACAGTACTTTAATGCGTGGAATGCCCCGGTGATTCTCCAAAGTTTTGTCCCTAGGTGCTTGGAAGTGGTGGACTGTTACCGTTCTTGCAGCAGCTCAATGAGCATGTCAGGGCTCTTGATGTCCGGAATAGGCACTGTCCAACTTGAGATCTTGATGCTTAGGATGATTTGGTTCATCTACATGTGTTCGAGCAGGTCAAAACGACTCAACTCATCATTGCAGCACCTCACCACTCCTGCACGAGGAGATCATCACCGATGCCTACTTACCTATCTATGGAACTAATGATAAGATTGAATCTGTTATCAGATCATGTGCAGGCCCGGTCCTAAGATTTTAGAGGCCCGGGATGAACTTAGAATTTGGGGCCTTTTTAACTATAAACAGACGTAATAAGTAAATTATGCATACAAAATATATTAGATGATATCACTAAAAATGTGCGTATCCAAAAGCGGTATTCATGTATTAAATTTGTTTCCATATACATAGCACCATGATCAACATGACAAAAGTATTGGGTCATCATGGGAAAATCACAATGGGCAGAGGCAAGTTACATACGCACCTTCTCTATTTCGTGTTGTTGTGGTCGGTGTGACACAGTATCTACTGAATCCAAAAGGGGGTCTCATAAATTTTTTTAAGATCTGGGGGGGTCTCATGTGTATAGTTGGGGCCAATTCTACCATACTGGTACCTGCACCAGTTGGCACAACAGTGTATAGATGGTGCGATTGCAGATTAGTAGAAATCCCCAATATGTTAACAAGGGACTCTATTTCTCAGTATAAATTCATTTTTTTGTATTCCAATGACTTCATTTTTTGCCTACCGAAACATGACTACTATCGAGTGCTCTTTCTTATAAAAGTTTATCTTGATGATGCTTAATTATGAGAGAAAATACAATTTATGCGTAATTAAGTTGTTTTTCCAAATAGCGCATTGTTGCACCTCTTTTGAGTTAGGTATCTTTTCTTCCAATATGACGTTTTTTGTTGTGCTCGTGCTGCATACAATTATGAAAAGTTTTCTCCGAAATGAGATATACCCTTTCCACACATAAGATCATCTACCTACTTGAATGGAATCTCCCATATTCGTGTTGCGACATTTGAGGTGCTTCTAATAAAAAAGCAAACATAGAAGCAAATATTTGGAAAACCTTTCTATCCCTTTGTTTCAAAATAATAATTAAGTTACGTACATTGATCGATAATAGGTTCTATCATCTCTAATGAAAAGGGCTATTCCTTCTATTATAGTTGTTCAATATAAAACTAAAATATCTTTATTGTTTTCATCTAAAATTAACTATATTCGTGAATAATAAAACTTATGGCTAAAATATTGTCTTACTTTCGGCATCGGCGCCAGCGGCGCACCAGGTCATCTAGTGCATGGAAAATCTTTGGGTAATAAAGAATCCTTGAGATATTTAAAATACAAAGATATTTCGTCACATGTGTCTTTTCCTCTAGATTTCATCACTGCGTGTCTTTCACGCTCAGAAAGCGAGGTTGTCATCCTTTTTGTCTTCTACACGGTGAGAAACACTTTCCAACTTGTATGTATATAGTTCGTGATATGTATGAGAATAAACAATCCCTCACCCATGGCATGTTTGTAGATTAATCGTGTATTAGTAAAATGGAGGTGCCGATTTGGTTAATATGAGCAGATGCTCTATATTATGCAAAACAAAATTTAAAATGCTTAAGACATTTTAAATAAATATGTTTTTTATGTAAATTCTTGTGTCTTTTACGTGTTCTGGAACATTTTGTGAAGAATAGGCATATGTATTGTCGCAGACAAAAATATCTCTTTTTGCGTGTGCTAAAATATTTTGTGAATAATAGGCATTTTGTGGCACCGAAAAATTGTGTTTTACACAAGTCACAAAAATTTCTTTTGTTCTATCTTATTTTTCATGAAACTTTATATATGATATGGAATACGTAGATGTATATCTAGATTTTTTTTCATTTTTTAACAATTCAAAAGCTGAATTTTTACGATACACTACAGGAATGGCCAGATGCGCCGACGACCGTTTGCTATGCCGACGGCCAAATGTCGGGGCCGTCGGCGTAGGACCGAACCAGGCCAGCCCAACTGGCCAGCCGTCGGCGTAGTATACTCTACGCCGACGGTCACCCTCGGCGTAGTGGCGGCCCTCGGCATAGCAAGCGGACGCGTGGCACATACCAGCCAGCACGGACGGCGCGCTAACGGTGCCGTCCATTAGGCCGACGGTGACCCTCGGCATACTATACGCCGACGGCGACCCTCGGCGTACCCGCCACGTACGCCGACGGTCACCCTCGGCGTAGCCTTCTGCATTTTTCACATATTTTATATTTGTATCAATTATTTATGTTTTTTTTATTAATTGGATGATTTCATACCCTCTGAATAGCAGTCTACACGCCCACATGAAATGTCGTTGCGAATCTTCTCACACCCCGAGAAATTTCTATATGTTTGTAAGTGTTATTATCGCATGTGGTTCTGAATAGCACTCACCACGCCCACATGAAGTGTGTGTGAATTTTATGTATCACACATTTTGGAGAAGCTGTTCAAAGATTGAATGCTTTTATCACAAGTGGTTCTGTCAACCCTAATAAGGAGCGGACGATAGTTTCTCTTGTAGATATAGCATGTTCCAGACCCGTATAAGGGGGGAATCTCCCCGTTTAGGTGAAACCGGGTAGGATAGTGCCCCAACTTGTGAACCAACATGGTTTTACATCACCCTATGACCTAAACAAACACAAAACAATAGAGAGCTACGCCGGGCTACCCCTGTCAAAGGAATGTCTAGGGGTAGACGATCCGAGTGTGCACAGAGATCAGGGTTTCGCCGGAGGAAGACCACGAGAACATCAGAATCAGATGAAAAATTTCATGTGTCCCTAGCATATGTGTGTGAGTGTGGTGAGAGGTTGGTATAGGTTCTTGCATGTGTCCCCCCTCGCATGCATGCGCTCTAACCTAGAGACGAAGGTTCTGGACCCGTATAAGGGGGAAATCTCCCCGTTTAGGTGAAACCGGGTAGGATAACTGTCACTGGCAACAACTTTATCATCAGAATAAGCATACTTACAGTCATCAAAAAGAGGTCCAAGGTCATAAACTGGATCAATAGAAGCAAGTTGTTCCATCCTCAAATCTTTATTAGGCAAACTATTTTCACAAGGAGCTTTAGCAAATTTGGAAAAGTTAAACTCATAAGAATCTCCATCAAACTTAGTTAAAAAAAATTTCTTCTTACAATCTATAATAGTTCCACAAGTGTTCAAGAAAGGTCTACCGAAAATGATAGGACAAGTTTTGCTAGCTGCTGAATTAAGCACTAGAAAATCAGCAGGATACTTAATCTTACCACAGAGAACCTCCACATCTCTTACAGTACCAATGGGGCAAATGGTTTCCTTATTAGCAAGGTGAATAACCACATCAATGTCCTCAATCTCACAAGGACCAATTTCATGCATAATTTTCCTGTAAAGCTCATAAGGAATAACAGTAGAACTAGCACCAATATCACATAAACCATAGTAGCAATTATCACCAATTTTAATAGAAATCACAGGCACACAAGCTTTTCTAACTTTACTAGTATGAGAGATAATATTAGAAGCGTCTTCACAGAAGACAATGTGCTCATTCTCTATATTTCTAGTGACAGTGTCTTTCACAATAGCTACCACAGGTTCAACATTTAATTGCTTATCAGGCTCCACAGTTTTCTTAGTACCTTTGTTATTTGCACTAATAATCATAGAATACTCCTTTACCTTAGCTAGGAAAGGTAATTTCTCAACATGAGGTTCAAGTATAATATGGTTAGTAGTACAAACTTCAGTACTTCTAACGGAAACATGACTAACAACATCTTTATATGAAGCATGGTACTTATGCCACTTCTTGGTAATTTCTATGTAAGAGGAAAAGGCCTTAAAACAGTTGGCAATACTTTGGGAATCAAGACCAAACTCATTACTAATATCACAAAAGTCATCAGTTCCCATAAAAGATCTAGAAGACTTTTACAGTACCCCGAAACGTCGTCCATTTTTGTTGATCCAATGGGTCATGTGGCCCTGTACTCCACGATTAGCACATGGTGTACTAACTCCAAACCATAGCCAGAACACACGGAGTACCTCAATCTGAGGGGCAAAATGGTACTCTCAGCTGCTGACTGTGACTGCTATTATCTTCCGGACCATATTTTGCTGTTCTTTGTGTCTCAGATTTTTTGGCAAAAGTTTTATTCGCGATTTCATCTGGCCGACCAAAAACCTAGACAGTGTTGTTCTTCTATCTAGTAATGGGAGAGTTGATTTTTTTCTCTGTCATCTGAAGACCTCAATGAAGCCATATGATTTCTGCAAAATAGATCCATCAAGAATGAGAAGTCCTGAATCTGAATGCTCCATTGGTTCTCGCACGTATCATAGCTACAGAGGATGTAATCCGGAATTCATCCACCGTTTAGTATTTAGCAATTGTGTGCATAAATCCACGTAAATGATGAAAGGAATGGCGATGGAACTCGTATGCTTTTATGGCCGGAGGACTACACGGATAGTTTCCACAGCATGCAGCTCGAACGGAGATATTCAACCGGCTGAGATGTGATCACAGTCAGGACGAATCGAAGACCCTCAAGGCCTCGACCAGAACGTCGCGGCGGCGAAGGGGAGCCCCTCGATCCGGACGGCGACGCGTGTGGGTGGTCGATCGTGGGCGAAGGGGTGACCGTCAGACGTTCGACCGAGACGGGCGGAGTTGGCAGGTCGGCAGCAGGGTGTGGAGAAACCGAGGCGCCGGCCACATGAACGTGATAGGAAGAAACTGAATCCCGATCCGATTCTCATGGGGCAGGTTAAGAAATACAAAATGGCATTTCGGTAGACTCAAATAAATGACAAGGTTACCCTTCATCATGGACGGTCTGATCTGCTTGGTACTCCAGCATATGGTTTTGGGAGTACCAGGGTACCGTAAAAGTCCTCAAGTGCATTCATAATCGTAGTTTATACCTGACTTTCTTCCTTTGTCATTCTCCTAAGATTCAGTGTTTTCTTGAATACGGTCTAAGAGATCCCATTTATCTTCTTCCTTCATACGTGTGAATGATCCAGCACAAGAAACATCTAGTAAATCTTTATCATGAAGAGAAAGCCTAGCATAAAAGTTATTGATAATAATATTGTTAGGGAGTTCATGAATAGGACATTTAAGCATTAGTAACTTCAATCTCCCCAAAGCTTGAGCTATACTCTCTCCATCAAGAGGCCAAAAGTTATATATAAGATTTCTATCCTCATGAATATCACTGGGAGGATAAAATTTAGAATAAAAGAGAGATGACATCTTCTCCCATTCCATGGATTGTCCATTCTTCAGCAGCTTATACCATTCTTCAGCTCTCCCTTTCAAGGATATGGAGAGTAACTTCTTCTTCACCGGTTTAGTTGTGATGCCTACACACTTAAACAACCCGCATAATTCATGGATAAAAAGCAAGTGACCACCGGGATGGACTGTTCCATCCCCTAAATAATAATTATCCATAGCACGATTAACAATACTTGTAGGTATCTTAAAAGGATCTATCTCAACAGGTGGTGGTTCATCTACTACCCTAGCAGTGGTAGTAGTTTTCCCAAACAGAAAACCAAGTGGGTTATCCATATTGGAAACAAAGTAACAAGAAGTAACAAAAGCAATACTCACAGTAGAAGTTTCTCTTACCAGTTTCACTCTTCAATAGCGCTTCACTCCCTGGCAACGGCGCTAAAAAATAGTCTTGATGACCCACAAGTATAGGGGGTGTATCGTAGTACTTTTGATAAATAGGAGTGTCGATCCCAACGAGGAGCAGAAGGTGATGAACAGTGGTACAGAGCAGGAAATCCCTATGAATACTTAGCAAACGGATTTTTAGTGGTTTTCTGATAAGGCAACAAAACAAGGAGCACGTAATAAAGACAACGAACAAACGGAGAAAGTGGCCCAATCCTTTCTTAGCAAAGGACAAGTCGGTGGAAATACTTATAAGGACCAAACGTTCTCGAGGACACATGGGAATTCTGTCAAGTGCTTTCGTTTCAAATAGCTGAGTACTCTTCTCTGGTGTTGTAAGTGTTGTGTGGGTGAACTTGTGCTAACATACCAACCTTACTTGGACTAATACATACTTGTGATTAAACCCCCTGCAAACATCCGTAACTATAGGAAAATAATTAAGATATAAATCTAACCACAGCCTTAAACTCTGAGATCCTACGCTCCCTTGTGCAAAGGTGCCCTAACGGGGGTTCAGGTTTCTGTCACTCTGGCAACCCCACAATTAGTAGCCAAATACACAATGCATTCCCCTAGGCCCATAAATGGTGAAGTATGATGTAGTCGATGTTCACATGACATCACTAGAAGAATAGCACCACAACTTAAATACTAAACCATTGAATAATAACTCAACACAAATTCACTACTAACAACATGACTTCTCACATGTCCTCAAGAACACAACGAACTACTCACAAGACATCATATGGATCAATATCAAAGATGATATGGTAATGAATAACAATCTGAACATAAACAATAATCCAATGGTTCCACTCACAAGCATCAACTACAATAGTAATCAACATCGGGAAAGTTTCCCCTAAGAACTAAAGCAATATCCAACACAATTGTTACAGCAGGACGGAGTGGTGATGATGGTGCTGGTGGAGATGATGGTGTGGATGATGATGATGATCCCGATGAAGCCTAGCTTGATGATGGTGTTGATGGCGACGGTCTCCCCTCTCCGGGAAGGAATTCCACCAGTAGAAATTTGTCTGCCAGAGAGATCTTTCTCTCTCGGTGTTTTCCACCCCTAGAGGCGGCGAAAATCTATCTGTGGTCGCTCCCCTGGCCTTAGGGTTCCGTAGGGAAGATATAGGCAAAGGGGCGGAGTCGGGAGCCGGGTAGGTGGGCCACACCTGCCCTAGGCGCGACCCAGGGTGGGCCCGCGCCTAGGGGGTGTGGGCCCCCTGCGGCCCCTCTTCGCTCCTCCTTCTGGCTTCCTCATTCTTCTAGAAAAATAATATTTTCCCATATTTTTCTGGTATTTTTCTGATCTTCGCGAAATTGCACCGAAACGCCTTCTTTTCCCTCAGAATCCAGACTCCGGCAGTCCATCCTCCAAGAATCATCCAACATGCATAAACAGATGAAAATCCATAAGTAATACCTCATAATAAGACATATATCAATGAATAGAGGTAAATTATGATATAGAATGGTGATGCAAATTGGGCGTATCAACGTCATCTTCGGCAAGCGTGACAACTTCAGACGTGAGCGTCTAGAGTTTGAAGTGGTGGACTGGCCCTCACATTACCATGACATCCTCGGGCGTGTGGCATTCACAAGATTCCTTGCAGTATCACACTATGCATACCTTCTACTGAAGATGCCAGGACCTAACGGTGTCATCACCATCCCGGGGAGCTTCACCAGGTCGGACAGCTGCGACAGGAACTTCAACCGAATCTCCCAATCGTTCGGCATGTAGGAGGAGCTCACAAGACTAAAGGAGGTCACAGACAATGGGGCTCCCCCAGTCACCAGGCAAAACGCGCCTGATATGTCGTTCGACTCCACAGTCAACACTAAATAGGTGCATGTCCACCCGACGGACGCCTCCAAGACGGTGTTGATCGCCAACTACCTTATTCCCGCATAAGAAATCACGCTCGTCGAATTCCTCTGTGAGCGCTGGGATATTTTCGCCTGGTGTCCTGCGGACATGCCAGGAGTTCCAAGGGAATTCGCCGAGCACGCACTCAATGTATTTTCGGATGCGAAGCCAGTTAAGCAGTCGATGCGTTGACTGTCCGAGCCAAGTGCCGAAGCCATTGGTATCAAAGTCAACAGACTCCTGGATGCCAACTTCATCAGGGAGATAAAGGAAAGCGTCTGGCTAGCCAATCCCGTGCCAGTCCCTAAGAAGGACACGGACATCCTGCGGATGTGTGTGGACTTCACATCGCTTAACAAGCATTGTCCTAAGGACCACTTTCCCCTGCCACAGATCGATCAAATCATTGAATCCACTGCAGGATGCGAGAGACTCTCCTTCCTCGACGCCTACTTAGGCTACAATCAAATTCGACTGAAGGTCGAAGATCAGGAAAAAACGGTGTTCATCACGCCGTTTGGGGTATTCTGCTACAACACAATGCCCTTCGGGCTGAAGAACACGAATGCTACTTACCAGAGATGCATGCATGCATGTCTGAAGAGCCAGATAGGTCGCAACGTTCAAGTCTATGTCGATAACATAGTAATCAAGACCAAGGAGGCCAGAACACTCATCGACGATCTCTGCGAGACATTTGACAACCTTGATCGCTACAAGATCAAGTTGAACCCGTACAAGTGTGCCTTCCGGGTCCCGTCCGGCCAATTACTCGGGTACTTCATCTCTCAGCGCGGCATCGAGGCCAACCCGAAGAAAATCAGGGCTATACTATCCATAGAGAAGCCCAAGAACCTCAAAGTAGTCCAGCAACTAGCTGGGCGAATTGCGGCGCTCAGCAGGTTCATTAGCCGCATGGGCAAGAAGGCCCTCCCTTTCTATTAGCTGCTGCACAAAGCTAACAAATTCGAGTGGATGGCCGAGGCCGAGGAAGCATTCAAGGACCTCAGGCGCCTGCTCTCCACATCTCCTGTACTGGTAACACCAAAGGAGAGGGAGCCCTTGCTGCTATACATTGCAGCCACGCACTAGGTGGTCATCACTGCCCTCATGGTCGAACGACCCGAAGACGGCAAGACCCACGGGATACAGTGCCTAGTCTACTACCTTAGCGAGGTACTGACCCCAACAAAGCAAAGGTATCCCTACTATCAGAAGCTCGCCTATGGCGTATTCATGGCGGCACGTCGATTGAGCCACTACTTCCAAGAGCATCAGATCATAGTCGTCAATGACGTGCCACTGTCAAATATCTTGAACAATCCCGAAGCTACTGGGTGAGTAGCCTTGTGGGGCATCGAGATGTCACCTCGGGACATCATCTACGAGCGTTGCACTGCCATCAAGTCTCAGGTGCTCCCTGACTTCTTCGTCCACTGGATGGAACTCCAACTACCGGATACTCCGTACATGTCCTAGTCCTGGACAATGCACTTCGACGGCTCTAAGAGCGAGGCTAGAGAAGGAGCCGGAGTGATCCTAATGTCCCCTCAAGGGGACAAGATGAAATACGTCCTTCGGATGAAGTTCCGCGCATCCAATAACGAGGCCGAATACGAGGCACTCATACATGGCATGAGGATGGACAAGGTGCGCGGCACCACACGCCTCGTCATCTACGGTGACTACAACCTCGTCATCCAACAGACGATGAACGAGTCCGACGCTCATAGCACCAACATGATCGCATATCGTGCGCTCTACAACACACTCGAAGGGGACTTCGACGACTGCGAACTTCGACACGTTCGCAGGGAAAGCAATGAAGAGACCGACAAGCTCGCCAACATAGGCTCCACCCGTGCCCTAGTGCCACCAGGTGTGTTCCTTGAACAAATCTATGTGCCCTCCATCGAGTGAAAATTCTCGAAGGACACAACCGAAGCCACGAGACACTCGGGGGCTGTGCCACACGAGAAAGCCGAGGGACCCTAAGAGCTCGACACGGAGGTCGAACTGCTGAGACTCATGCAGGTCATGGCGGTCAAGCAGACGTGGACCCAACCGTACCTTCACTACCTGATAAGAAAGCAGCTGCCTGAAGACCAGACGGACGCCTGACGCATAGCTCGCCGATCAAAGGCCTTCACCATCATAAACGGCGAGCTGTACAAGCGCAACATTTCGGGTGTGCTCCAGCGATGCGTCACTAACAGTGACGGGAAAAGAATCCTCCTCGACATCCATGAGGGTATCAACGACCACCACGCAGGCAGCCACGCCCTCGTTGCCAAAGCTCTGTGAGCTGGCTTTTTGTTGATGCGGTTCAGATCACTGTAGAGCTTCGTTGGGAAACCCCAAGAGGAAGGTGTGATGAGTACAACAATAAGTTTTCCCTTAGTAAGAAACCAAGGTTATCGAACTAGTAGGAGGAAGGAAACGACTCAAAGGTGTTGCTAGCAACTTGGAAACCTGCACAACACAAACTCAAGACTTTGCCCCAACGAACAGTGAGGTTGTCAATCTCACCGGTTTGCTGAAAACAAAGGATTAAACGTATGGTGTGGAAGGTAATGGTGGCTTCCAGAAAGTAAACAGTAACACTGGAGGATGTATCAATGGTAAAGATTGGACCGGGGTCCATAGTTCACTAGAGTTGTTCTCCTTAATATAAACAACATAACATGTTGGGTAAACAAATTACAGCGGGGCAATTGACAGGACAGAGCAAGGCATAACAATGCAATACTAGACATTCATGATCCTATGAGATTTGATTGGGCATTACAAGATACATAGACCGCCATCCAACTGCATCTATGACTAGTAATCCACCTTCGGGTTATCATCCGAACCTCCTCCAGTATTAAGTTGCAAGCAACGGATAACTGCTTTAAGCAAAGTGTGTAAAGTAAACAATACAATTTTTCCATGAACAAGAGATTGTTGTTTTCTCCCTAGTAGCAACAACACATCTACAACCTTAGAGATTTCTGTCACTTCCCCAGATTCAATAGAGTCATGAACCCACTATCGAGCATAAATACTCCCTCTTGGAGTCACTAGCATCTACTTGGCCAAGATAGTCACTAGAAACAGAGAGAATGCAATATCTCAAACAACACAAACATGATAGAATCAATAAGATAGAATCATTAACCAATCTGACATAGTAATCTCAACATCCATCGGATCCCCACAAACACAACATGCATGATTACAAATAGATGATCTTGATCATGAACGGAGCTCACAAGATTTAAACATGATAGCACAAAGAAGGAGAAACAACCATCTAGCTACTATATGGACCCATAGTCCAAGGTGGAACTACGCATGCATCGTACCGGAGGCTGACATGGTGATGAAGAAGGCCTCAGGGATGATCTCTCCCCTCCGATAGGGTGCCGAGAAGAGCTTCAGATCCCCCAATCCAGGGACGATGGTGGTGGCGGCTACAGACTATTTCATGGAGATCTGATCGGGTACTTAGGGTTTTGGTATCGGGGGCTTCTTATAGGCGAAGGGGGAGACCGAGGGGGTTCCCGAGGCGGCCCCCAGGCGCGGGCCCACCCAGGTCACGCGGCCAGGGGGTGTGCCCCCCTGGTGGCTCCCCTCAGTCTCGTCTTCTGGCTTCGTGTTCTCCTCGGTGAAATATTGAATTTGGCGTTTGCCCGTCCAATTCCGAGAATATTGATTTTCTGCCTTTTCTGGAACCAAAAACAGAAGAAAACAGGCAATTGGCACTGTGGCATCTTGTTAATAGGTTAGTACCAGAAAACATATAAAAACACCTGAAAGTGTAGACAAAGCAAAACAAAGTAGATACTAAACAAGCATAGAACATAAAAAATTATAGATACGTTTCCGACGTATCAACCGGCGGCCTACAACTCCTATTGTGTGAGGCAATTCATCTGAATTGCGACACGCTCTTTCTCTTCCTTCGAAAGAAGATTCACAACTGCATAACGAGGCAGCATGTGAGAAGACATGAAAACATGTCAAAAAACAAAGGCTCATGGTGACTTACACTGGAGTTGCTCGCCAACCTGCCAAAATTCCCCGAGAAGAAATTCTTCCCTAGTAGTGGCCCATTCGGCCTTGGATTTCCAGACATCCGCATGACCACGGATCATTAGAACGTCCTTCTCCAGGCTTCGGATGTGATCATGCAAGAATGGCAATTGCGACTCCTCACTCGTCAGAGGACGAGCACCAAGAAAAGGAGAAGGCATGATTACCGGTTCAACACTCGAAGGACCCTAAGGGTGTATAAATAACAGACGTACAGGGAATATGTTAGATGTATTATTGAGTCTCATGGGCGAGTATATATAGACATACAAGGAATCATGTTAGAGTACAAGTCAAGTTAGGATAGTATGAAAACATATTCTGCCTCTATCCTATAATACCATAACAAACATATACGCATATACTCTAACATCCTCCCGCAATCATAGCGGTAGCATCGTGAACAATTGTAACATCACGGAAGGTCATAATGGAGATAAACCGAAGTATAACTAGTGAGCTAACATCCCCTCTCCCCCCCAGATTAGGAGTGGGAACGTCACGGACGGTGTCGCGTCGTGGTAGCTTGGACTGTAGATGAAGCTGATGATGCTCAAGCAAGGTGGTAGCCCTTGTGCCGATGTTGAGGGAGCCGGGAGCGTGAGGCGGTGTCGAGGTCGGGGTAGCCATTGCGAGGGGTCATTGTGGTCGATGTCTTGGTCGGGGATGCTGATGTCTAGGTAGCTGCACGTTAAGCCGCGGGTGCAAAGAGGGCGTCATGGTGATGATGACGGAGACGTGCCGAGGGTCTGCGGAGGCTTGCCGAGGGTCAATGCAGTCCGAGCCATCAAGGACGAGGTGCAGCCATAGTTTTGCCAGAACTAGGCGCACGTCTAGGACGAATGCACACTCCTGTTTTGCCAGGACCAAGTATGCAAAGAAGAACTCATCGGTGACACAGTCGACGCAATCTTCGAAGGGTCGATTCCAAACATGAAGTTGTCAAAGCCGATAAAGACGAGATGCCGATCCGAGTTTTCCAGACTCAAGAACGCGCCGGGGACGAAGGCACTCCAGTGTTGCTAGTACCAGGTGTGTGAGGGGCAGGGACCATCATTAACTTGTCGCCATGTCAGAGAGACTAGCAGAGGAGGCGTCCAGAGCGGTTGTGAGGCGCAGAGCGGCGAAGGGAGAGATGTCAATGCTGTCTGCAGTTTTCAGAGTAGAGGAGCAGGTGGTGTAGTCGGGGACGAGGCGATGACGCTGGCGGCGAAGTTGTAGTGGAAAAAGACGTAGAGGGTGGCAAAAACAGCGATGACATGGAGTGGTCATGTTGGATGCCTAGAGTGGTGATGGGGTAGTCGGTAGGACCTATGGCAGCGAGAGGTCGCCATACAAGTTACCTTGTGAAGTGCGGTGGTGGTGCTCGAAGAGGCGAGGAAGAACCCGATGACGTGACCAATACCATGCGCAGACGACGGTGATCCGCGCCTTAGAAGATGGCATGGTAGAAGCTGATGACGTCAATGCGCGAGAACGGCAAAGTAGACTGCATGCAGCGACGATACTACCCGAGGGGCAGCATAGCTACAGAAGGCAAGTCGGTGCAGCGGCTGGGAGACCATCAGCGACGTACACGCCTGTAACACCCTCAGAATCGACCCTATGCAAGTTTCAGCGATTCCCGCCAAACCCGCATAGAAACGATTCAAAGGTGCCCACCAGGCACTTTCGTGCGGGTGGAAAACGAAGTAATACCATTACACAATAGTCCACGATGGAACCCACATAACAGATATATACAACCGCGACTCATCAAGTCAAGGATACAGTATACAGTACAAAGATCCAAATCACCTTTAAAACGATACAGCGTCTGAGTATGGACAAGATGCAACTTGGGCTAAGAGCCCTGAAGAATAACCAATGGCGTCCATAACCCTGCCCAGGCCAAGCCGGAAGGGTAACCCTGCTAAGGACGTCGATCTCAAAACCTTCTTAAACAAAAGGGGTGCCGACAAAGGGCAAAGGAAAAAGAGAGCGGTCAGTACTGAGGCCAGTACACGGCGAGACTAGAATTCGGCGGTCCTCGCCTACATAGTTATGGTGGAGTGAAGCGGCAGCGCAGCATGCACTAAACAACCTATAGAGAGTCAATACAACTGTCGGCTATCAGAGAGGGATAATAAAGACCTATTCGGAACCAACCTAATGCTGCTACCAAACATACCCATCCTGGTATTTCCCCCTCGAGACCAAACGAGGAAGTCAACCGAGGAACTCACATAGTTGGCAGTTTTATTTATTCAATTATCGTTGCAGCAATTACTAGTTAGGTATAGATAGCAAGAGTCATCGTGGTATAATAAGCAGCGGGCAGTTTTAGTTAACCATTTCGTTGTAGTTGTAGCACTTACTAGTCAGATACATATAATATGAGGCATCCCAAAACCCAGCAGTTGTTGGTACTTTTATCTATCCATTCCGTTATAGTTGCAATACTTACTAGTCAAATACAATGGTAACAGGTGACAATCCAAACCAGCAATTGTTGGCACTTTTATTTAGCCATTCCATTATAGTGACGCTGATTACTAGTCATTATAAAGTCAAATTTATAGCACTACTTTAGTTATAGTTGTCTATGATCGAGATACTGTGCTCCAAGTCGTCCATAACCGCGGACACGGCTTTCAGAAAGTTTTACCCTGCAGGGGTGCACAAATAGCAACACACGCACGATCAACCTCAAGAAAAACCAATAAAAACCCAACGAGGCATCACGACGGAGCAATTGCAAGATTCATATAAATTTCAGGGGGGCCACCCCCACCAAGCTACCCGCGACGAAGTTGGCCGGCTCCGAAATGGACCCAGAGGTTTGCGTCAATGGATGTAAACGACTGGGAACCCGAAAGTGTGACTGGGCTTGTCGATACCGCGAAACACTCCGCTTACCTAAACAGTACAGGCGCTCCACGCGTAATCATAAACAAAGCAGTAAGGCATGGCATAAGTACAGGATAGTAATAAAGCCCCAAACTACTTTGTGGCCCCAAGAAATAAATATGACTCAAGCTCTGGCTAGGGGGATTCATGGTCCCACATGCGGATAGTGCGAATATTCAAAGAACAGGTATCAAGTACTCGGGGTCCTACGGGACACAAATGGACGGTTAAAAACCAAATAACATCTATTGCCCACCTGTGCCTCTGCATTATTTACCTACTTCAATTTTAGTTATTAAACGATAATTGAAGTTATAATCATCTCCAACATTAAACATAAGGCATTACTCCAACAACTGTGGAACATCGACGGCGCTACGCAACACCTGCGCAAGCAACTACGACTCGAAAGGCTGACTATCTACCAAACAACAGGTAATAGGATGTGTCCAAGGCAATTTAATGGCTGCAAGGGATATCATGGGTACGAAAACTAGAGCATCGCATCACAGATAGCAATAGATTAACAGGAGGAAATAAAGACTATAAAGGTAAAATAGGTAGAAAGGGGGAGAATGCTCGCCTGAAAACATTGCCGAAGGTTCATCCGAAGAACGGGCGTCACTCGCATCCACTCATCGGCCTAATCCGTGAAGAAGCAAATCACTAGAAGAAACACCGAATGCCCTATTTATTACTACGGCAGAAAACTGGGCATAATGCATGTATGATGTATGACATGGCAAAGGTGAGATGCAATTAGGCAATATTAAGCGGAACCGGGGCCCCGACAATTACGTATATGATTATAGTTGTTTTAGATACCCCGCAATTTAAATGTTGCATTAACAAGGCAAAAATATGTCACCGGTTCACTACACAAATTTAAATGGGGCCAATATTAGACTAGAATCGCCCGTATATGGCCTCCATATTCAATTATTAGATGAGTCGACAACATCCCCCAAACCACAATATGTATGCAAGCATGGCAATTTAATATGCAACAATTGTATATAGCATTTAATAAAAATAGGGGCTCGGATTTGGGATCACACATTGAGGGGTCTCGACGATCTTGGGGTTCACCGAGGGGTTCGGGTCGGCGCGCCGGGATCGGTCTTCGAGGTCTCGAACATCGGATCCATGTAGACGATCATGGCTTATCGGGAGGGCGACCTTGTTGTACCATGTCCGAGTAGGAGAACTAGAGGTCTTGCGGCTAAGATTGTCGATGCTGGACTCGGTTCTCGGCGCGGGTAGAATCAAATGTTCATCTGGGCATCACCAATATCATTTCCAAAACTTGGCACTTCTCCACATCGAGGGCTAGATCAACACCACAGACATCTCCAAGGCATCATCCCTACACCAACAGTGCACTGATGCCCCTTGCGTCACCGCAACACTTCAGACTCAAACACGGGGGCCTCACACAACACATCGACAGGTGCCCTGTCTCCACTAACAGGGAATATGGCCTTGTTGGAGACACGGACGATGGAGGCCTTGGGCGGCGTTGGACATGAGGTGGCGAGGGGAGGCGCTCGAGGCGGACGTCGACAACCGGTGGTGCTGTAGATGGCGGCAGAGACAGGGCGTCGGCGACGGGGAACCAAAGGGGAGGCCGAGCAGGAGGGCCGCGACCGGCGATGGTGGAGATGAACCGGGCCGAGGCCGGGACCAGCACCAGGGCGACGGCAAGCAGAGGGGTGTGGCGCTTGCAGAGGTGGTCGGCGAGGCGGTTGTCGGCCTGTCGAACGGGGAGGAGAAGAGGAAGGCCGGCCGGGAGAGCTGGAGCGGAGGGGCGACGGGCTCGGGCGTCAGTGGATCCTGGAGGCGAAGGAGGGTGCGAAGAAGGTAGCACGGCGGTCGGTGATGAAGAGGGGAGGCGGCCCAGAGAGAAGAACAGCGTGAGGGGAGGCGACGGCTCCGTCGGGAAGGAGGCGAGGTGGGACGCTAGGGGCGCCGGCGTCGGGGAGAGGGAGACCCGGAGCGCCAGGGAGGAGGGAAGAGGATGGTGGTGTCGAGGCGGGGCCGGCGGCCATGGCGAGGTTGGTGGCCGCGCCGGGGATTGCTCGCGGTGTAGAAGAAACAGAAGAAGGGGAGGAGGCGGCGACGGATTTCTGGCAGGCAACGGCGGATTCCTGGCAGCCGCCGGCGGCTTGGTGAGGGGAGTTGCGGGAGGAGGAGGGGTATCAGGCGAGGGGGAATCGAGCGAGGGGCGCGTGAGGTGGGGCCAGGGGCGTGGCGTCGCGTGGGGGTCGGGGTGTGCACAGCATGCAGCGTGGTGTTCGTGTGTGGGTTTCGTGTTGTGTGTCGATTGGTGATACAGGGGAAGGGGTGGGGCGCGTGGTGTGCGAGAGTGGCTCGGGTCGGTGAGGGTGCAACTGTCTAGGTGGCGGCGGCTGCTGGGGGAGTAGGGAGGGTAGGGTTAGGGTTTGGAGAGGTCTAGAGTTAGGGTTAGGTTTAGATGGGCCGAGTTGTAGGTGGTCTGGGCCGGTTGGGCCTCTGGCCTGATCGGTCGGACTGCCTCCCCGGACAAAAACATTTTATTTAATTTATTTAGTTTTAAATATCTTTTTGGTAAAATAGTTTAGGCAAACAAAAGATCCGGACGGACCAAGGGTTTTACATTTGAAATAGAGAGGGGATATTTTAGAAAACAAATATAGGATTTTAGCAAAATACTTTTAGGCAAACAAATGCATGCTGATGTTATGATGATGCACATAATAAAAACAATAGCGATTTCTAGTAGTGGTTTTACCCGGGGTGCTACAACGCCAAGGAAGATGTGTTGGAAGCTAGTGGCATGGACCAAAGGCGACGGCGATGCGGCCCGAAGGGGCGACGCTGCGGCAGCCCGTAGCTTGATCGGTGATAGGCGTGTGCTCGGCGATGTGCTTGGTGTATACAGGCGTGGGATAGGCTGATTAGACCGACGTTGCGTCATATGCACCATGGCATGGACGGCACGTAGATCGGAATCGATGGCGGTGTTGTCGATGAAGTCCCGGACATTGACGACGAAGATGGTCTAAGGAGGGCAGCCATGAAAGCCTTTTGAGGAAGGCGTAGCAGCCGTCTGCAGTGCGCGGCAGCCTGCCGTGAGGCCGCAACAGCCTACCGAGGCAGGAGCCGGAGCGGAGAGGGAAGGCGCACATGCGCGGTGTAGATCATCGATGCCGATGGTCGGAGTAGAGTGTAGGGTTCGCAACATAGAAAACAAAAAATTTCCTACGATGTGAACTATATACCAAGATCTATCTACTAGATACAAACAACGGGCGGATGTATATCCGTAGAGAACATACCCTTGAAGACCGACAAATCTTAACGAGTTCAACTCGTGGTTGATGTAGACGATCTCTTGTCGATCTCAAGATCGAGAGGAAGTCCTAGCGCTGCAAATCAGCAGCGCATCCGTGCTCGCACACACGTTCGAGGCACCGAGCAACCTCCGCCTCCTCGCTCCAGCGATGCAGCGGAAGCACAACTCTTTCTTGCCGAATAGCCACTGGGAACATGTATCTCGCTAGTCTGAGACCATGGGGGATAAATTCTAGAGGAGGAGAGAGATCCTTCACGAGGAGGTGTGAGAGACAAGTGAGGAGGGGGGCTCCTTTTATAGGAGGAGGGGGGAACCCCAAGGGGTTGGCCGGCGCATGGGGCTGCCCCCTTGCCCTCCCCTCTTCATGTGGGTGGACACTCCACTCACAAATCTCCTTTAAATTCCCTCCACTCAAAAGTCCACTCAAATTCCCATTAAATTTCCACCAAATTTAATGCAAACTCTCATTAAATAAAACTCTTTTATTTTATTCAGAATTTTGTCAATTACTTTAATGACAAACATTCACAAATAACCCCTTGCTAGAATTCTATTTCACATGCATAACCACTTTATGCAATTTCACCCGAAAACCTGTTTCGGTATCTAGTGAAATAAATTCCTGCGCTTGTTCATTCTTTCGGCATGAAACATTTGCTCCAATTGGATGTCGGTGTCTCTTAAGTGTGTCACCCTAAGGTTCGTGAATAATGCGGACATGATCGAGACCCCTCTCGGATCAATAATCAGAAGCGGGATCTGGAGACCCATACTGACTCCCACACATTCAACGATGACTTTCTTGTGATCGTCGGAACCTTTTACGCTAGTATATTAATCCCTTTGTTTCACGATATATTACATGTCCGAGATTCGATCATCGGTATCTCCATACCTAGTTTGATCTCGTTACCGACATGCACTCTTTTCTCGTTCCTGTGATATAACATTCTAGTGATCAAATCACTTGCTTGCAAGCTAATCAATGTGATATCACCGAGAGGGCCCAGAGTATATCTATCTGTCATCGGGATGAACAAATTCCACTCTCGATCCATGAGCCTCAACATAACACTTTATTAGTTCTGAATCCATCTTTATAATCACCCTGTTACGGTGTGACGTTTGATGTTATCAAGAAACTCTTCTGGTGTTAGTGATTGACATGATCTCATGGTCTAAGGATTAGGATCACTTCGTAAGTTGTTATAGCAATATAAACTCAATGACTTTGATCGTAATGCTATACTTCGGATGAATGTTCATCACACCATTACACTAATGTTGTGATCCCATTATTAACAACATCCAATGTCCATGATCAGGAAACCTTGATCATCTTGTTAATCAACGAGCTAGTTTATGAGAGAGGCATAACTAGGAACTTTCTGTTTGTTTATTAAACACACATGTATTAACGTTTCCGTATTAATACAATTATAGCATGCAAAATAAACATCTATCATATACTTGGAATACACATAACAAACACTTTATTATTGCCTCTCAGGGCATATTCCCTTCAGTCTCCCACTTGCACTAGAGACAATAATCTAGTTACATAGTGATAAATCTAACACCCATTGAGTTCTGGTGTTGATCATGTTTTGCTCTAGGGAGAGTTTTAGTCAACGGATCTGCTACATTGAGATCCGTATGTACTTTACAAATCTTTATATCTCCATCCTTGACATGCTCGCGGATGGAGTGAAACCGGCGCTTAATATGCTTGGAATGCTTGTGAGACCTTGGCTCTTTGGCATTGGCAATGGCACCATTGTTGTCACAATAGATCACCATTGGGTCCAACGCGTTTGCTACCACTCCTAGTTCGGATATGAACTCCTTCATCCAAACTGCTTCCTGAGCCGCTTCTGAAGCAGCAACATATTCGGCCTCCGTTGTTGATCCCGCTACCACAGGTTGTTTGGAGCTCCTCCAACTAACCGCTCCGCCATTCATGAGAAATACGTATCCGGATTGAGACTTAGAATCATCCGGATCGGTGTCAAAGCTAGCGTCGACATAACACTTAGCGACGAGCTCTTCTTCACCTCCGTATACAAGAAACATATCCTTAGTTCTTCGTAAGTACTTAAGGATATTCTTGACCGCTATCCAGTGTTCCGAACCTGGATCCGATTGGTACCTACTAGTCAAACTAATAGCATGTGCCACATCCGGTCTTGTACATAGCATGGCGTACATTATAGAGCCTATGGCTGAAGCATAGGGGACTTTGTCCATTATCTCTCTTTCTTCCGCCGAGGCCGGACTTTGAGTCTTACTCAATGTCTTGCCTTGCAACATAGGTAAGAACCCCTTCTTACTTCCGTCCATTTTAAACTTCTTTAAAATCTTATAAAGGTATGTACTTTGCGATAGCCCTATTAGGCGCCTAGATCTATATCTATAGATCTTTATGCCTAATATGTATGACGCTTCACCTAGGTCCTTCATTGAAAATTTGCTGTTTAGATAACGTTTAACACTGTTTAAAAGATCTATATCATTTCCGATCAATAATATGTCATCCACATATAATATCAGAAATGCCACATTGCTCCCACTCACTTTCTTGTAAATACAAGCTTCTCCATAAGTTTGGACAAATCCAAACTCTTTGATCACCTCATCAAAGCGGAGATTCCAACTTCGTGATGCTTGCTTCAATCCATAGATGGATCGCTGAAGCTTGCACACCTTGTTAGCATCCTTAGGATCGACAAAACCCTTTGGTTGTATCATATACAACTCTTCTTCAATATTACCATTGAGAAACGCGGTTTTGACATCCATCTTCCATATCTCATAATCGAAATATGCAGCAATTGCTAACATAATCCTAACTGACTTTAGCATCGCTACGGGAGAGAAAGTCTCATCGTAGTCAACTCCTTGAATTTGTCGAAACCCCTTTGCGACAAGTCGATCTTTATAGACGGTCACATTACCATCAGCATCACTTTTCCTTTTGAAAATCCATTTGTTCTCCACGGCCTTTCGGTCGTGAGGTAATTCCACCAAGTTCCAAACTTGATTTTCATACATGGATTCCATCTCGGATTTCATGGCTTCTAACCATTTGTTGGAATCCGGGCTCATCATCGCTTCTTCATACGTCGCAGGGTCATCATTTTCATCAACCATGAAATTCATGACAGGATTTCCGTACAGCTCGGGAGCTGCACGCGTCCTGTTTGACCTGCGAGGTTCGGTAGTACTCTCTTTTGGAGTTTCATGATCATTATCATTAGTTCCCTCTTCAACAGGTGGAGTCAACTCCGGAACAACTTCCGGCGCTGCGCTACTCGCCATACTTTGAAGAGAAGGTTCCACAACCTCTTCGAGTTCTACATTCCGACTACTCACACCTTTCGCGAGAAACTCTTTCTCTAGAAAGGATCCATTCTTGGCAACAAAAACCTTGCCCTCGGATCTGTGATAGAAGGAATACCCAATAGTTTCTTTAGGGTATCCTATGAAGACGCATTTTTCCGCTTTGGGTTCGAGTTTATCCGGTTGAAGTTTCTTCACATAAACATCGCATCCCCAAACTTTAAGAAATGACAGCTTAGGTTTGTTTCCAAACCACAATTCATACGGTGTCTTTTCAACGGATTTAGATGGTGCCCGATTTAAAGTGAATGCAGCAGTTTCTAGTGCATAACCCCAAAATGACAACGGCAAGTCCGTCAGAGACATCATAGATCGAACCATATCTAATAAAGTACGATTACGACGTCCCGACACACCATTTCGCTGTGGTGTTCCGGCAGGTGTGAGTTGTGAAACAATTCCACACTCTTTCATGTGAGTGCTAAACTCGTAACTTAGATACTCACCTCCACGGTCGGACCGTAGAAATTTGATCTTTCTATTACGATGATTTTCCACTTCATTCTGAAATTCCTTAAACTTTTCAAAGGTTTCAGACTTGTGTTTCATCAAGTAGATATAACCGTATCTACTCAAATCATCCGTGAAAGTAACAAAATAACGATATCCACCTCGCGTCGACACACTCATTGGACCACATACATCAGAATGTATGGTTTCCAATAAATCTGTCGCCCGTTCCATTGAACCGGAAAATGGCGTTCTAGTCATCTTGCCCATAATGCATGGCTCACATGTATCAAATGATTCATAATCAAGTGATTCCAAAAGTCCATCCGAATGGAGCTTCTTCATGCGTTTAACGCCAATATGACCTAGACGGTAGTGCCACATATATGCGGATATATCATCATTAAGTTTAATCCTTTTAGCATCAACATTATGAATATGTGTAACATTATCATCGAGATCTAATAGAAATAAACCATTCACCATTGGTGCATGACCATAAAAGATTTCATTCATATAAATGGAACAACCATTGTTCTCGGATTTAAATGAATAACCACTTCGCATCAAACACGATCCAGATACAATGTTCATGCTCAGTGCAGGAACCACATAACATTTATTCAAGTTTATAACTAATCCCGACGGTAAGTGGAGAGGCAGCGTTCCGACGGCGATCACATCAACGCTTGATCCATTGCCGACACGCATCTTGACCTCACCCCTTGCTAGCGGTCGCTTGTTCCGCAGCCCCTGATTCGAGTTACAAATATTAGCAACTGAACCGGTATCAAATACCCAGGTGCTACTGCGAGTACTAGTCAAGTACACATCAATAACATGTATATCATATATACCTTTGTTTGCCTTGCCGGCCTTCTTGTCTGCCAGATACTTGGGGCAGTTGCGCTTCCAGTGGCCAGTCCCCTTACAATAGTAGCACTCGGAATCAGACTTAGTTCCAACTCGGGGTTTCTTTTCAGGCGCGGCAACAGGCTTGCCGCCCTTACTTCCCTTCCATTTTACCTTCTTGTCTTTCTTGAAACCAGTGTTCCTATTGATCATCAACACTTGATGTTCCTTTTTGATCTCCACTTCTGCAGTTTTAAGCATTGACAGAAGCTCGGGGACAGACTTCTTTATGCCTTGCATATTATAGTTCATCACGAAGCTCTTATAGCTAGGTGGCAGAGACTGCAGAACACTATGGATGCCTAAGTCAATGGGAATCGATATTCCCAAGGACACAAGCTTATCGGCGTAACCCGACATCTTGAGTACATGCTCACTAACGGAGCTGTGCTCTTCCATCATGCAGCTAAAGAACTTTTCTGAAGCGTTGTAGCTCTCTATAGCAGCATGTGTGTCGAAAATCATTTTCAACTCACCCATTGTATCAAATGCATTGCCGTTTTCGAAACGCTTTCGAAGTTCCGGCTCTAGCCCATACAATATGCCACAATGAACTAAGTTGTGGTCCTCCTGACGAGTCTGATAGACATTCTTCTCCTCGTCAGGGGCATCATCTAAAGGTGGGGGGCCTAACGGCGCTTCTAGCACATATTTCTTTTGTGCAGCAGAGAGGAGAATCCTCAGCCACCCGTCCCGCAGGCGACCGGCGTCGGCCCCCCTCCACCGACGACGGGGCTCGCGGCGTTGGCCTTCCCTCCATCGACGACGGCGAAGACGGGGAGACGGCAGGGGAGGGAGGGGCCTGGGGAGCGCGTGGCCGCCACGGGGCTCCGTCGGCCTCCCCTCCGCCAAGGATGGGGCTCGCGGCATTGGCCTCCCCTCCACCAGCGGCGGCGACGACGGGGAGACGGCGGGGGATGGAGGGGGCCTAGGGAGCACGCGGCCTCCCCTGCGACGGCGTCTGACTCCCCTTCGTCGGCGTCGGCCTTCCCTCCACCGGCGTCGGCTGCTGCTTGGAGCTTTCAGGGAGGATTCCCAGCGAGAGGGAAGAA
This sequence comes from Avena atlantica, assembly GCA_910589765.1. Classification (NCBI taxonomy): domain Eukaryota; kingdom Viridiplantae; phylum Streptophyta; class Magnoliopsida; order Poales; family Poaceae; genus Avena; species Avena atlantica. Next base: position 31,795,044 of record OU342733.1, read on the forward strand.
GGAGCTGACAAGTGGCCCCCACCCCCAAAAAATTACAAAAAGATCCCTAATAGTTAGGTTTGTCTAACTTTTGACCTTGATTACATGGACACCTTGCCACGTCAGCACCGATAGTGGGGCCCGATGTCAGAAATCGTGTTAACTGGGTCGAATCGAACAATCAGTGCACATTAGAACCAATTCGCATAAATCGGTGGTTTTCTGCAATTTCGTCGAATACTGGTTGTTCTGCGAATTTCACACTGAAATGTGGTGGTTTTTTGGAATTTTCTCCATATAGTCTAATAGTCTTATTACTTAGATCTAATAGCCTTACTTAGAGAAACTTATCTATCGCCGCAGAAATTTGTCTGCCCGTGGAAGAAGGGTACTTATGAATGGCTGCAGATTGCTCGATGCTTGGGGCCGCAAATTCACCAAGTCAAGTCTTCCGCCTATGATATTCCCAGCCCATGGAAGAAGGATTATAAAATCGAGTGGAGGAGAAGTTTAACGGATCACCGTGGACATGACCCCTTGGAAATTTTGGCAAAGAACCAACCATTTGTCCCACTTCAGACGAAGATGGCACTGTCAAGTGCCGGACTAGACACGCTCGAGTCCATCCTTGGTATACATATATAAAATAAGTGGTCGAGATTCACCCCAAGAATATAGAAATAGTTGTACAAGGGTCTGAGGTGCGAGGGCAGTACACAGCTCCTAGCACAAACATACACACACAGATGCGAGTGTTGTTGAGCAACATGGCCCCTTCATACATTCCGGTCATGCTAATGGTCACCAGCTTGCTCCTGATCCCTTTCATGGCTGTTTCATCTCCGGCTCCAAGCAACGGCACCGACCTTGCGGCACTACTGGCTTTCAGATCCCAGCTATCTGATCCTTTGTCCATCCTGAGGAACAACTGGACAAGTGATGTGTCGTTCTGCCACTGGGTCGGCGTGATATGCAGCCGCCGTCACCACCAGCGCGTTGCCGCTTTGGAGCTGCCGAACATTCCCCTCCAAGGAGAGCTCAGCCCTTACCTTGGTAACCTCTCTTTTCTCCATGCTCTCAACCTCACAAACACAACCCTCGCCGGCTCCATCCCAGCTGATCTTGGAAGACTTCCCCGTCTTAGATATCTTGATCTTGGCCACAATAATCTATCGGACACAATTCCGTCTAGTCTAGGAAACCTCACCCTGCTCCAATCTCTGGTCCTAAATTTTAACCAGCTTTCTGGGGAGATCCCTGATGAGTTGAGGAATATGCATAGCCTGAGGTATCTCTCTCTAGCAAAAAACTACATAAGTGGCATGTTGCCCAATTTCTCATTCGACAGCATGCCTACACTAAGCCACATATACATTTGGAACAACAGTCTGTCCGGGCCTATACCATCTGGTATTGGTTCCTTGCTCATGCTTGAGGTTCTTCGCTTGGGACATAACCAGCTCTCCGGTCCGGTACCTCCTACCATCTTCAACATGTCTAGGATTGTTATCATCAGTATGGGGTACAATGGCAATCTAACTGGTCCTATACCTAGGAATACAAGTTTTAGTCTCCCCATGTTGCAAGTACTAGATCTATTTGGGAACAAATTCGAGGGTCAAATTCCATTGGGCCTTGCAGCGTGCAAGCGCCTTCAATTACTTTACATATGGGGAAATCTATTTGTGGATGTGGTGCCGACATGGCTGGCTAAGCTACCACAGCTCACGGAGATTTCTCTGGGTAAAAATGACCTTGTTGGCCCAATTCCGTCTGTGCTCGGCAATCTTACCATGCTCAGAGTGCTTGACATCTCATTCTCCAATCTAAGCGGAGAGATTCCAGTGGAATTGGGAAAACTGATACAACTCACGAAACTGTACCTTGCGCACAATCAACTAACTGGCACCTTCCCAGATTTTCTTGGAAATTTTTCGGAAATGGTTTTCATAGGTTTACGTTCGAATCGGCTGATTGGACCCGTACCAACAACACTTGGAAAGAACAGACTTCTTATGTTTCTTGATATCCGAGATAACTATCTCCATGGGGATCTTAGTTTCTTGGCCAGCCTTTGTAGTTGTCGGCAACTACAAACCCTTTCCATTTCAGATAATACTTTCTCTGGGAGTATCCCCGGCTATTTTGGTAACCTCTCAACCAACCTAGTAACATTTGAAGCAAATAACAACCATTTGGTTGGTGGGCTTCCAGCCACACTATCAAATCTTAGTGGTCTTTCTGTGATAAGCTTTTCCAACAACAATCTAACCAAAGAAATTCCCGAATCCATCTCTAAGTTGGAGAATCTCCAGGCAATTGGTCTCTCTGGAAATAGCATCATTGGCCAAATCCCTGAACAATTTGGCATGCTAAGGAGTATTGTGGTGTTAGATCTCAGCTATAATAAATTATCTGGCTCCATACCAGATGGCATGAGCAACCTCACCATGTTAGAGTATTTTTCGTTATGTTATAACCATCTATCTTCAACCATACCACCAAGCTTGTTTTATAGTAGTAACCTTATCGAATTAGATCTCTTCCATAACTCCCTAACTGGTACATTACCTTCTGATCTTGGTCATATGCAAACTATGGACCGTATAGATCTTTCTAGCAACCTCTTGTCTGGTAGCCTCCCAAATTCATTTGGACAAGTTGCGATCTCACTAACTTACCTTGATCTTTCGCACAACTCATTCGAGGACTTAGTCCCGGATTCTTTCAGCCGCTTAATAAGCTTGGCAACATTGGACCTATCGTCGAACAATCTATCAGGAATGATACCAAACTATCTCGCCAACTTCACCTACCTTTCTTATCTGAACCTATCCTATAATAGATTAGAAGGGCAAATACCAAATGGAGGTGTTTTTTTAAATATCACCTTGCAGTCTTTGGTTGGGAATGTTGGGCTATGTGGTGCTCCTCGTCTAGGACTGCCACTCTGTATAGACAAGTCTCGACCGACATCTGGTCGACACATCCTCAAGTTTATACTCCCAGCTGTCATCATTGGAGCTGGTGCATTTTTATCTTTCTTGTACCTAATGATAAAAAGGAAAAATAAGAAACAACCACATTTTACGGCTTCTACTGATGTGATCAGCCATAGGTTAGTATCATACCACGAGATTGCTCGTGCCACTGAAAATTTCAGCGAGGATAACCTACTTGGAGTGGGAAGTTTTGGAAAAGTTTTCAAGGGCCAACTAGATGATGGTATGGTCGTTGCGATAAAAGTGCTCAATATGCAAGTCGAGCAGGCCGTCAGGAGCTTTGATGCTGAATGTCAAGTGTTGCGGATGGCTCGACATCGCAACCTGATACAGATATTGAATACATGTTCCAACATGGACTTCAGGGCATTGTTGCTCCAGTACATGCCCAATGGTAGCTTGGAGGCATGCTTGCACTCTGAAAATAGGGAAATACTAGGATTCGTCGAGAGATTGGACATTATGCTTGGCGTGTCAGAGGCAATGGATTATCTTCACCATCATCACTGTCAAGTTGTCCTACACTGCGACCTGAAGCCTAGCAATGTGCTGTTTGATGAGGACATGACGGCGCATGTTGCTGACTTTGGCATTGCAAAGTTACTTCTAGGTGATGAAAGCTCCATGGTTTCAGCAAGTATGCCCGGGACAATTGGGTACGTGGCCCCAGGTATGTTTTTTCTATGTTCATGCTTGAGCAATTTATTTTTGAACCAGAGAAATGGTTTGATTAGTTAACTTCCTGTTTATTCTTGCTCAGAGCTTGCATTCATGGGAAGGGCGTCACGAAATAGCGACGTGTTCAGCTTTGGGATCATGCTGCTTGAAGTCTTCACAGGGAAGAGGCCCACTGATCCTACTTTCGTCGGGGAAACCAGCCTTAGGCAGTGGGTTTTGCAAGCATTTCCAGCAGAGCTCATTGATGTTTTGGATGTGAAGCTGCATCAGGGTAAACAAATGGGCGAAGCCTTTCGTCAGCAAATAGTTCCTACTTCGCCCTCTTTATCCTCCATTGCCCATAATGGAAATTTTCTCGTGTCGACATTCGAGATGGGTCTAGCGTGTTGCAACGATTCTCCCGACCAAAGGCCGAGCATGAGTGACGTGGTCATGAGGCTGAAGAACATCAAAAAGGATTACTCTGCATTCATGATAGCTACTCGAAATCGTGCTGCAACATCAATGATAAATGTGTAGTGCCATGTATGCATTTAATTGATTAAAATGTATTGAAAGTCCTAAACATATTTGAGATGTGTCAACCGGATTCTATAAGTTGTAAAATGCACAACTGGATCTTCGAAATGTATAAATGATCCATTTCAGTTCCTACCCTGGTGACTGATGGTCCACTGAACATGTGAAAATCTGAAAAAAGGCTAGGATCATGGCGAGTCTCATTCGTAGTCAGCCGATGGATTTGTTTTATAGTAATATAGAATAGCTTGGGCGTTTGGTATTTTTGTGCGAGTACGCCTGACAGGCAAAATTTTGTGTTATGACAGCACAATGATCCAGTTGGACAAGTCTTGTACTGTTAAGCTTGATAGATGATTATACTTGCTCATTCGTTGCAGTACAACAGGTAGTTTACTCCGGCGTTACTGCAAGGGTTTCTTTTTTTGTCATTTACTTTTTGCACAAACCTGTTCTTCTAGTTCTCGGTCAAATTAGTATGAAGAGGTGGAACTAGTTTTGGATGCTAGGTACACCGTACACACACTGACTCCTAATTATTCCTGATGAGCCTGTGTTGCACACCGAACAGCACATGAAACCCTGAAGGCAACTAAAAGTTGAATTTTCATTCATAAGATAGTTTCAGAGATCTCATGCTACTGTAGATTTGACTGCTAGCTCAACTAAAACTTGATACCGCTAAAAAAAACTAAAACTTGATAAAAAAAAAAGCATGTCAAATCTAGTTGTAGTCCGTACCTGAAAGTACAACAGTTTATGGGATTCTTCTCCAAAACATCCCGTTGTAGTCCGTACCTGAATAGAGAGAAAAGAAATCTTATCAGTAAACAACAGTAAATATATGTTGTTTATGATTAATTAAGTGCTAACATGGCACGGAAAATTGACATGTACAAACTGCATCTACTCTCACTGTTTAGACTGAACAATTCATACGACCAAGCTGTAGAAATTCGTCATCTCTAGGATAGGTACGATGCCTTCAACAATGCCTCGATCGATACCCCTCACGGGTAAGTATAAAAAAATAGCAAGAAGACGACGCTCATAGAAATGTTTGCAATATATTAACACGCAGCCGATGGCAGTTTCAACTATCGTTAACCAAAACTTTCACCAATAAATCCAAATTTAGACACATTTGCGTATCTTTTTGAGACGAAAGGAGTAGATGTTTTTAACAATGCCTCGATCGATACCCCTCACGGCTAAGTATAAAAAATAGCAAGAATATGGCGCTCATAAAAATACCAACGTTAACCAAAACTGACGCAGGTTGATGCAGCGGTCGGGCTTGAACTCCACTAGCGCGGTGATGCCCTTGCTCTTTTGTGATTTCAAGGAAATTAAGTACGTATTTAATTCCAAATTTTACCCACGAGTTTGCTACTAGTACCTCATTTAACAGGAATCATGTTTTTTTAGTTATGCTGAAGAATTTTATTTGCCCGTGGAAGAAGGGTGCTAACCTATGACTGGCTGCAAAATTAATACTCCATGCTTGGGTGCGCAGATTCACCAAGTCAAGGTCTTCCGTCTAATGATAATCGAGTGGAGCACTAGTGGGCAATCCACTGGGGGTCATTGGGGACAACAGGAGTGGGAAATTGTGGTAAAGAACCGACCCCACTTCACATGAGGATGATAAAGCGCAGAACCAAAACACTCTCGAGTCCATCTTTAGATCCATATACTAGAACGACTTTTGCTGTTTGTATCATTTTTATCGCTATTTAACCCTAAGCCATACAGAAAAATGTATTGTATTGTTGAACGTGTGGTATTATAACCTTCGGTTTTCTTTCTTCATTAGATTTATACCTCATATAAGATCAGTTTAGCACCTAAACTATTTCCCATATCACAAAAAAGTGCACCATATTAAAAATCTTACATTGTCTTATCCGCACAGGTATTGATTTCCATACAAAGAAACTTAAATGACAAAGAAACTATTTCCCATGAAATGAACAATAATGGTCAGGGGAGGCGGGCATCATACAAAAAAAACCATGAAAATAGGGTGAATATCATGTACATGTAGCTTTTTTGGTGCCGTTGAAATTTGTACGAATATATCTTGACTCATGTCAACCAACACAGGGGCATATTAGGAGTGGTTGTTGACCACCCATATCTTACACTTTCCTAATCTTGGAAAACCTATATGCAATATATCATTCATCATGTGTTGGACCATGTAGAGATAAAATAAATTTTTTTGTCCTACACGGTGATCCTAAGATCTAGCTGAGGTAGAAGGCCACGAAGATTACCACTGGACGCGCAGTTGTGGAATACCGATGAAGCGTGTCAGTTGAATGCAGTGTTCCTCACGATCCGATCGTGGTGTTGATCGTACATCACCGCTGCTGGTATCCACAGGTACGAGGAGGAGCATCGGCGGTGGACTGCTAGGTCCAGTACGGCGACACGACTGTTGTGGAGCTAGGGTTTTCAACACATAGAATGGCCTAACCGTCAACCCTCCTGGGTATCTGCGCCCCATTATATATAGAAAGTGAAAGTGGGATCCACTCACTCGTGGTCCATTTACTAAAGCCCATATTATATTAGTCACTCTGAGTCCGACTCACTGACTAAGTAAAAATCCGTCTCGAATCCAACCCAACCAGATTTTCGGTTCATATTCAATCTGAACTTGCTCCTGCTCTTAAGTGTGTGACCCCACAGGCTCATGGAAACTTGGGCACGAATGGATTCCGACACTCAATCGATCAATCGGTATCGGCTTCTAGCAGAACGTGCCGACTCCCAAGTACCAAAGAGTCATTAAGACAATGCGACTTGCGTCCGAGTCCCTTTTGCCTCACGATATACCTTATCGGACTATAGGCGAATAATTGTCATCCCTTAAATAGTCTGACTCTCTTCTCGATCCGAGATAAGTGATTCATCCGACTAACTTTTAATCGATCGCCTCTCTTCTCGGTTAACACTTAATTGAGTCGCACATGGCCATGCTTTTGGAATCATATCCCACGAGAGGTGCCAGAGAATATCTCTTCGACTGGAGGGGCAAAATCCCATCTTAGTTATCCACATCACGCAGCTTGATTCTCAGTCGACCCGAACTCTACCTTTATAACTTACCTGTTACGGATCAGCGTTTGATAGAACCTAAGTCGGTAATCCTCAACTCGAATTGTGCGACAACCTCAGGTGTAAGAATTACATTGATTGAGACATACAAATGACGACTTGTTCGTTGTATCTCAATATGGGTCAATCCGGCTCGCTAACCTCTTTAGCCGAGTCCGTGTAAGTCGGAATAGCATCACCATGTCCATGACAAGTGGAACAGAGTCATTAGCAAACTTTCATATTAGTCTAAGTTGTGTGTCCGGCACAACCTCAATGACCAAGGATATTTAATATGAACAACATGAATATATAGTTTCACAACTAAATCATATATTCAATGATATACATCAGATGTTCATGCAAGAACAACTTAATAACTTTATAAATATAATGGGAATTACATCATAGTCCCCCGTCCACATTTGTAAGTCGCGGAACGATTCGATGAGCAAAATTTGTCACGTACACGAAAATTCATGTCTTTCCTAAATGCCCTCGGTCCCGACAAACCAGAGGAAATAGCACCTACCACCAACTGTTGGTGACTTATTTGTAGAGAACCACAAGTTGCGATTTTTTTTGCAGAGAACACCACATTTAGCTATAATCTTTGCAGAGAACACAAAATATAGTATCAGGCTTATTAACCACCGATTAGAGAACATGCCCACTTGGCTGATGTCCATGGATGACGTTGAGGTGCACAATAAATATCTCTTTTGGATAGAAAAATAAAATTTATCCAAAAAACAATTGAAACATACAGGTAACTACAAGCCAGACATTTATGCAATATAACCATCCAAACAACTTGACACAATCAACATATTCATTCAAAGCTTGAGAGGTTTAATATATCCATCCAAAAGATTGACAAGATCAACTAGTCTCTCATGGGCAAACACAAAAGTAGAGTCAAGATAATATTTATTCCACTACATGGCTCTTCTCTTTTCATACAAATTCCAGGTCTAGTTTTATTATTTCTCATGCGCTATTCCTGGGCATTTTCTACCTGCCCATTACCTGCTGTGAAGTAACTATATAGCCCAGTCTTGGTGTAATGCCTATGTCGTCGTCCACATGTAGAAGGGAGCTTTTGCCTTGGTGCAGTTACAGTCTGGCGAGGTGGAGCAGCTTGCCGAGGTGCGGTAAATGGCGCTTGCGGTTGTGGTGTAGGTGGAGGCGCAGTAGCTGTAGCTGCAGCTTGTCGAGGTCAAATGGAGCTTGCGGTTGTGGTCCGGTGTAAGTGTTGTAGTTCTAGGCGAGAAAGGAGCCGTGGGCACGTCCATGGTCTCAGGCCTCCGGCGGTTACTCTGAAACAATATAATTTAATTAAGTTAATTTACTAAGTGAAATAATACAGAAAGATATGATCATAAATTATTACCATGTGTCATTTTTCTGGTGCCAGCAAATTAATATCAAGGAAGTAAGAAATAATGTACAACATCAAGGAGATTGTTTTCCAGTGCCAGCAAATAAATGTCTAGCTTGTAGTTACTTGTATGTCTTAATTGCTTTTTGTGTAAATTTTATTTTTCTATCCAAAAGAGATATTTATTGTACACCTCAACGTCATCCATGGACATCAGCCAAGTGGACATGTTCTCTAATCCGCTGTTAACAAGCCTGATAGTGTTTTTTGTGTTCACTGCAAAGATTACAGCTAAATGTGGTGTTCTGCTTATTTTCCTCCTAAGACTCAAGCAATAATTGTGAGTATGAGCCAAAGAACCGACTATTCTGAACATCCCTTCTTCGTGATGACACTGAAGTACACAAGCAGTCAAGCATATGATATGAGAAAAATGTCAATAAAAGATCCTTGACACTAGACAGACTTAACTCAATTTGATGCTCCCCTATTTCCCCTATCTATCCATATTTTTCTGAACTTAAAACCAAAGCAGCACCTTATATTGGATCAGCACACAACTGAAGTGGAAATCATTTTATTCAGTGTCTACCCATAGGTGTAAAGTTCTACCTGATCGGTTGGTTGATTTAAGGATGCCATAATTTGGTCAGGAATGGATTGATTTTCTAAGCACCATGCAATTCCTCACCGGAGCTAGTGTGGAGGAGCCAGATTGTTTTGAATGTCACTATCTTAATTAATTAAATGGCAATGCATGTTTGAGTGAGCCTAAGTTTAGTAGTAAAAAAATACGGTATGTCTGAGTAACATATGTAAAAAAATACTGTAAGCAGCAAAGACAATATTCAGTACTTTCTAATTTAGTATGGTTTCATCTCAAGAAGATATCTATATGTTGTACAGTGACTGACAAGTGGGTATAAGAACCAACAATTGACATGCTCTTTTCCATTGGAACATATAGACTTTTATGAATTGTTTCTTAAAGTGAAATTGTTTCTCTAAACAATAGAGTAAATCATACTACAACAGCCTCCAACAATAGAGTAAATTATTCTCCAAAAAAATGTATCTATGCCTGAAGTAAACAGTATACTTATACTGTTATGCTTTCAAGTTTATAAAATACTCCAGAGTCACTGAAGTTTAAGTTGGAGTAACTGTTCTGAAAAGTGAATGACTATTAGATAATGTAATGTGCCATTTAAGTTGGAAGGTTTTAGCATCATATTACAGTATATTTGGTCACTAATTTTTTTTTTGCGCCATATCTAAGCCAAATTGTTCTGTTCTACAGATGCAGTGGTACAATTGTGGGCGTTAGCTACTCTGATCCCATGAGATGGCCGAACTCCAAATGGCGCAACTTGCAGATGCCTGCTTTTCTGATAAAACTTGAAAAAACCTATTATCATGCAGTCATCCCTATATGCACAGTGATCCTAATTGGGTTTATAGATGTTGCATGCCTCTATTTTTCTTTGACACGGTTGACCCAAATAAACATGTCCTAGAACCAATAGTTCACTTTCTGATGTTGACTTTTATATGAATTAATGTGAGTCTTTTAAGCTGTACAGAGATACTGTAGTATCTAATGGTTTGCTGGTACATATCGGTAAGCTTCCCATGATTTCTGCACTGTAGTATTCCGAAGCTTCTCTTACTGAATAATTTGAGATAAAATTCAGAGAAAGTTGTGGTACATAAATTCAGATTAAACGTTCATTTTGATCTTCTTTTGGTATGATGCCTTCTTCAGGTGGACTGAAATTCAGATCAAGAAAACCATAGTTTGCTGATATGCTGGTGCTGGGACCCTAGGAGAAGGAGCTAGCGAGGAGCACGGAGCCTGGAGATGCTCTCGATCACTGGCCGAGGAGGAGGCGCGTACGACGCTAGTAGAGGAGCACCGAGGAGAGGGACCTTGATGGCGATGCAGGGAAGAAGGGAGGCGGTGCTGGGGGGAGCAAGACCTTGCCCATGACGCAGGAAAAAGGGACGCGATGCTGGGCAAGCTGGACCTTGCCGGCGAGGTGTTGCCAGTGAATTAAATTTCGTCGAAATTTCGATCGAAATTCGCGAAATTACCGGTTCTTGCTAGAGAGCGAGAAAAGACTGGTATGGTTCGAATATTTTGGCCTGTTTTAAATTTTTCGGCCCATCCTGGCCCGCTTGGCCGCTTTTCCCTTTATCAGCGGCCGCCGCGTCGTCCTTAGGTTTTCCTTCCCCGTTGCCCCATTTCCTGGAGCTGTTCGACGGCGCATTTTGTGAGCATGGCCGGCGGCGGAAGTGGAAGTACCAACTCCGGTGACAAGAGCAACAAGATTTCTCGGAAGCAGTCAGCGTCGGGACAACGGCAACAATGCGAGAGATGGTAACGCCGCCGGCCGACGTGCTGCCGTGCTGGTCAGGACGCCGCGTCCGCCGATCGACGTGTTGCGGCCGCTCCGACCGGCCGAGGTGCTGCAGAAGACACTGCGCGACAGAACGGCCCTCCAGGTAGTTCTCTAAGATTTCTAATTCCAAATCTGTGTGTTCTGAACATCGATACAGAGGTGAACGCATCCATCAAACCAAATAAAAAAGTTGCTGGAATTTTTTGCTTGACCCTTGCTCCCGATCTCCGACATGGTCAAAAAACAACAACTCGTGGTCGTTGCTCTTTTGCCCCCAGATTGTTTTCTTGCTGGTGATGGATATAGAGCATGGTCCCGGCTTGTTTTGGCGCCTGTTGACAGATGCAGAGCATTGATCATTACTTATTATAATCTCTAGAGCATGCCCTTAACATCAGTGAAACTAAGTGTATTCTAATATTGCTTGTTAATCCCTAGAGCACGCTCTGAACATCAGTGAACTATGATTAATTATTGTCTAATTCTATCTGAGCTTTAAACTGTTGGTGAATAATAATGCTTAGTACATTAATATGCATGTGACAACCATTAACTACACTGACCATTACAAAAATTAAAAACTCTTTGTCGTAGTGCAGAATATATATATTTATAATGAATGGAGCGTGCTCTCATAATAAATTGGAGGTATACCATGATGCATTATGTTAACGGCTAAGAACATCAGTATATGCTATCAACAACAAATTTGCTCTCCCATTATTTCCTCTACTTTTTTTACTTTCTTCTTTGTTTGCGTCAAGAATAGATAAATAAATTGCATCCTAAAGATCCACTCACGCCATGTTAGGACATTTTCTTTATAAGAATGAAATATGTATGATTTGTTTCGGTTAGCATTCTGTTATTAGTCAGTCTTTACACATGTAACATGTTCATATAGATAGTTGTTAATCATTTAATATTTAATGTAACATTGGCCTATATTTGCATGATCATCTGATGATGGAGTATCGTATGCATGCAGCCATGGAAGGGCTTATCATGGTGGTTTCAAGTGCAATTACTGCGGCCTTGCAGTGAAGAGTGGAGGTGTCACAAGGCTTAAGGTACATTTAGCCGGGGTCAAAGAAGATGTAAGACCTTGTGATGTTGTACCTGCAAATGTTCGGCGAGCAATGCTTAGGTCTGTTTCGTTACTCAAGGTGAAACAAAATGCAAAAAAAAAAGGAGAACTCAAGCGGTGGAGCGTGATTCATGAGGATGCCCCGTGGCCGTGCACATGAAGGCATATTTGATGATGAGGATGACGATATGCAGCGAGCAATAGATGAATCACTACTGGAATACCAATGCAGGGAGAGAGTTGAGCAGAGGGGTCGAAGGTATGAGCATGGTAGTTCAAGCGGTGGCGGTGCCTTGGGAGATGGTAACCGTGTGACGAATTTGTCGATACACTAATAATTTTTTTTTGCAATGCAGCCGGTATACTTGATCCAGCTGGAGATTATGAGTTCAACATGAGTGGTCAGCCTGAGCTTGTCAAACAATTCGGCGAAAGCATTCGTAGAATTGCAAGCTCACCTGAGAGCACAGTGGAGGCACTACGCCAATTTGATGCGTACTAACCGTCGAGGAATTTTTGGTACCATGGAGGCTCGTATGGCTGCTAAAAGTCTTACACCTAGTATGTCATGAAGTAAACTATGCATAACATTCTTTTCTTATTCTTTGTTTATACTTAACTTGGTTCATTTATTGCAGCATCATGGTGGATGCACTATGGATCATATTACCCAGAGCTACAAAAATATGCATTAAGGATTGTGTCCCAATGCATGTCCTCTAGTGGGTGTGAACGAAACTGGAGCACATTTGCTTTGATTCACACGCTACTAAGGAATCGACTTGGCTATGAAAAGCTCCATAAGTTGGTCTATGTGCACTATAACTTGAAGCTGCGGATCCAACAACAGGATCTTGACATGCAGGAAACTGAAAGTAGATCCATTTAGCTTAATGATGGATGTCGCATTGTATGATAGAGACAATCCAATAATGGACTGGCTCAATGGATCAATGACCAATGCAAAACCCATTTTAAATGAGAAGGATGATGAGCTTTTTAAAAAGGAAATTAATCGTTAGAATGCCAAGGAAGACCTGACAGAGCAGCCAGAGAAGGATTTGAACAAGGAGCTTGGCAAACATGAAAGGAATGGGAAACGCAAGATCACTCACAGCGACGATGAAACACAAAGCCAACCTGGTAGCCTGGGCAATGATAACACTGATAGTAACGACGATGTAACAGATGCTCCGGTAGCTAATAAAGGTGAGACAACTATAAAAGTATCTTGATGTCTTGTTTCTGTTTCACCCAGTACAATGCTCTTATTTACATTTTTATACTGTGCAGATCATGAGTAACAATTTGAAAAAATTCAGTTCACTTGTGAACAAAATTTCACACACACCACACAAGACGAGGATCACGGTTCAAGGCGCCAACAAAGGAAGACAAAGAGTAAGTATAAGTGTATGGCTGATCTATCAGGAAAGGGTACTAATAAAAAGAAATGGTGAGCCTCTAATTTCATAACTCAACCTTACATGTTTACACGTATGATATCCATACAATCCTCCCTTGAACTAGGAAGTCTAATCAAACTCATACTTTTTCCGCAGATGTGAGCAGTGTGATTCTCTGCTGAGGATTTCTTAATCGGAAGGCATTGTTCAGCCATTGGAACTTTCTCAAACTTTGTAGGATACAAGGGTTCTAACCTGCTGTCTTGTGTGTGGCGGCTAGGGTTTCAACAGAGGGGCAGAACACACACAACACATATATACTAGTTATATGGGCCAAATGGGCCAAGCCAATAACATGTCCAGAATACCTCTTCAGCCCAATACCTCTTCAGTTAACACTCCCCCTCAAGATGGGTGATATATATTGATCATTCCCATCTTGCTACATGCTACATTGTTCTGCTTTGCTGCCAATCCTTTTGTTAGACAGTCTGCAACATGCTGTCCTGTGGGTATATAGTTTATCTTGATTATACATGCATCCAACTTCTTCTTGATGAAGAATCTGTCTATCTCCACATGTTTAGTCTTGTCATGCTGAACTGGGTTATTTGCAATGCATATGGCAGATTTGTTATCACACCAGACATTTAAGTGCCCTGACTTCAACACCTTCAATTCACTTAGAAGATTTCTAACCCATAACATTTCACTTAGCCCTTGGGACAAAGCTCTGTATTCTGCCTCTGCGTTTGACTTCGACCCAACTGATTGCTTCTTACTTCTCCATGCTACTAAGTTGCCTCCAACAAATACACAGTATCCTGATGTGGATCGTCTATCATTGAGACAACTCGCCCAATCTGCATCACTATAACCATCAATGGTGATATGTCCATTACTTCTAAATAGCAGACCTTTCCCTGGTGTCCCCTTTAGGTATCTTAAGATTCTCTGGACTGCATCCATATGTGCACTCCTAGGTTCATGCATATATCTGCTTACTATACTTACAGCGTAAGCAATGTCAGGCCTTGTGTGACATAAATAAAGTAATCTCCCTACAATCCTTTGGTACTTCTCCCTGTCCACAAGTTCTCTAGACTGAGCTGTGATCTTATCGTTTTGATCAATAGGGGTAGCAGCAGCTCTACATCCTATCATCCCAGTCTCCCTAAGGAGATCAAGGGTGTATTTACGTTGTGATAAAACAATTCCTTTCTCTGACCATGCCACTTCTATGCCCAGAAAATATTTCAGTTGACCCAAATCTTTTACTTCAAAGGTCTTGCTCAAACACTTTTCGAGTTCTAATATCTCCTCCTCATCATCACCAGTAATTATGATATCATCAACGTATACTGCTAGAATAGTAATCTTGCATGATGAATGCTTGTAGAAGACAGTGTGGTCACAATTGCATTGCGCATACCCGATATCACATATTGCACGCCTAAATCTGTCAAACCAGACCCTTGGGGATTGTTTCAAGCCATATAAAGATTTTTTGAGTCTGCACACTTTTCCTTTAGTTCCAAAAGATGCTAAGCCTAGAGGGACTTCCATATAGACTTCTTCATGTAGATCGCCATGCAAAAATGCATTCTTCACATCCAACTGATGCAAGGGCCATCCGAAATTAGCTGCACATGAAATTAGTATCCTTACTGTATTCATCTTAGCCACCGGAGCAAAGTTCTCATCATAGTCAATACCATATGTCTGACTATACCCTCTAGCAACCAATCTTGCTTTGTATCTCTCAATCTTCCCTTCAGGATTTTTCTTGATTGTGAACACCCATTTGCAGCCGACTGCTTTCTTGCCGTTTGGAAGATTAGTTAATTCCTAGGTTTGGTTATTTCTTAATGCCTCCAACTCCTCTCTCATTGCAGCACACCATTTTGGGTCCAGTTTAGCTGTTTGCCAATCTGAAGGAATGATAACAGCTTGAAGTGCAGCCACAAAGGCTCTATATGATGGTGATAGAGCTTCATAAGATATATAGTTGCTAATATCATTTTCAAACCCGTATCTCTGCATATATTTTGTTGTTGCTACACGCCTTCCTTTTCTTAGGGCAATTGGCATGTCCAACGAACTATCAGATGCATTTAACGAACTACCATCGTCAACTGAATCATGTGACTGATCTTGCTGCATCCCTTGCACTTCATCAATTCTTTGTTCTGCATCCGGCTGCTGCTCATCTGACTGCTCCTGCTCCCCCTACTCTACGGCCTGCTGCAGCTTCTCCCCGTGCTCTGCGACTGGCTGCTTCTCCCCCTGTATTTCAATATAAGGCCTTCGAGAATAGACTTGCAATTCTTTGCCTTCAGTTCTTCTAGAAGCAGGATTTGTAGGCCCTATATCCTTGCATTACCTTCTCTAAGAGGAAAGGAATGGTCCCAACAATAGGAGGCTGAGACTGAACACCACTTGTTCCAGTAGTTTGCTGCTCAATCTGAGAATAACTCTCCCCTCTTGACCATTCCTTCCTGTCAAAGAATGGTCAAGTGCTTCAAAAAGACCACTTAGTTCTGTTCGTTCACCATAGAAAGGTTCAGATTCACGAAATGTAACATCCATACTGACAAAGGTTCGCCTTTCCGTGGGATTCCAGCACCTATATCCTTGCTGTCCGGATGGATAACCAATAAATATGCATTTCACCGCCCTTGGATCCAACTTACTCACTGATGGCCGATGATCCCTGACAAAACAGGTGCAACCAAATACCTTGGGAGGAACAATGAATTTATTTTGACCGAACAATAATTGGCAAGGAGATTTCATACCTAAAATCTTTGAGGGAGTACGATTGATAAGATATATTGAAGTGAGAACAGCTTCACTCCACAAGAACTTTGGCACATTCATAGTATACATCAGTGAGCGAGCAACTTCTAAAATGTGCCTATTCTTCCGTTCTGCTACTCCATTCTGTGGGGGAGTGTCAGGACAAGAGGTTTGATGTAAGATGCCTTTTTCTGAACAAAAACTTCCAAACAACTTGTTGACATACTCTGTACCATTATCAGTTCTAACCATCTATACCTGCACTTTAAATCGTGTTTGCACATAGTTATAAAAATTCTGGAAGCATTGGAGCACCTCATCTTCGTGTCTCATAAGATATAACCAGGTCATCCACGAGTAACTGTTGGAGATATGCCCAAGAGACAATAATAAAGTGGTTATTATCATATCTTCATAATTATGATAAATGTTTACATGCCATGCTATAATTGTATTAACAGGAAACATTAATACTTGTGTGATTTGTAAACATAAAAGAGTCCCTAGTAAAGCCTCTTGTTAAACTAGCTTGTTGGTTAATATATGATCATAGTTTCCTGATCATGAACATAGAGATGTTATTAACAGCAGGGTCATATCATTAGGAGAATGATGTGATGGACATACTCCTATAGTAAGCGTAGCATAAAGATCAAGTCATTTAATATAGTTCATTTGCTATAAGCTTTCTGATACATAGTAACCTAATTCCTTCGACCATGAGATCATGTTAATCACCATCACCGGAAGGATGCTTTGATGACATCAAACACCACACCGTAACTGGGTGGCTATAAAGGTGGCATTGAGTGTTTGGAAAGTATGGGTTGAGGCACATGGATCAAGAGTGGGATTTGTCCATCCATATGACGGATAGATATACTCTGGGCCCTCTCGGTGGAATGTCATCCAATTAGCTTGCAAGCATGTGACTGGCTCACAAGGGATCACATATCACGGGAACGAGAAAAGATTACTTATCGGTAACGAGGTTGAACTAGGTATGCAGAGATACCGACGATCAAAACCTCGGATAAGTAAACTATCGTGAGACAAAGGGAAATTGGTATCGTATGTAAGTGGTTCATTCGATCGCAAAGTAATCGTAGAAATATGTGGGAGCCATATGAATTTCCAGATTCCTCTATTGGTTATTGATCGGAGAAGTGTCTCGATCATGTCACGCATAATTCACGAACCGTAGGGAGACACACTTAAGGATTCGATGTTGTTGAGTAGTTATGGAATGATGAGTAAGAGACCGAATGTTGTTCGGAGTCTCAGATGGGATCCGGGATATCACGAGGAGATCCAGAATGGTCCGAAGAATAAGATTCATATAAGGAAAGTCCTGTTTCGGAGTTGGGGAATGATTCCGGTGTTTTCATCGGGAATGTTCTAGAAGGTTCCGGAATGTCCGGCACTCCGGAGGGGAAGGGTACATGAATGTGTCATTGCAAGTTGGAATGATTGCATCATGTACTAGGTGTCATCGCTGTACAAAATAAAGGGTTTAATCAAATCCTAGTTTGAAAAGTCAAACGCCAATTTGAAAAGTCAAACGGCTATTTTGGAAAGTGGAGAAGAAGTGGGAAACCGAGTTTGGGAGGATTTCCTCCTCCACCGCCGGCCCACTAGGGATCCGAGTTGGGGAGGGACTCCCTCCCCTTGGCCGGCGCCTCCCTCCACCTATATAAGGAGGGGCAGGGCTCCCCTCCTAGACACACAAGTTGCCTCCCTCTAAACCTAAACCCTAGCCACAGCCTAGGGATTTCTCCCAAGCCGCCGAGTTAGAGCTTCTAATTGCCCTAGCCGCTAGTTTAGCCCCTTCTAATTGGTGTGTCTAAACCCTAGATCACCAAGGCTCTCTCATAGTCCACCATACTCGCTCCGGCTTAAGGCGAAGCCCTGCGAGATCTCCCCTCTACTTCCGGTACCACGTCGTCGTGCTGCCGGAATTGCGAGGAGAGTGCTACAACCTCCGCTGCCTGCTGGAACAAGGGAGAGGAAGGTCTTCATCGAGTACCAAACGTGTGATCGACTGCGGAAGCGCTGCCGAAACGCAGCGCCGGAAGGATCGTCTGCGCGATCTTGAGATCGGGAGTGTACGACTACATCATCCACGAGAATCTGCTCTCGTTAACCGCTTTGGATCTTCGAGGGTTAGTACTCTATTGACTCGTTGCTACAATCTAGTAGATAGATCTTGGCTTGATCATAGATTAGATCTTGATTGTGTGTTCATGCGGTAGAAATTTTTTGTTTTCCATGCTACGAACCCCTACAGTGGTATCAGAGCCATGTCTATATATAGATCTGTTGCACGAGTAGAACACAATGGTTATTATGGGCATTGATGTTTTTGTTGTCGATTGCTTCTTGTGTACTTTGCATCTTGCGGGATGGTGGGATGAAGCGGCCCGGGCTAACCTTACATGACATCGTTCATGAGACTTGCTCCACGCTTGACATGCAACTTGTATTGCATAAGTGGCTTTGCGGGTGCCTGTTTCTCCCAACATAGTTAAGATTCAATTTACAACGGGTGATTGACAATACTGGTATCAATGTTGTGGTTCTTGTTTGTAAGTTAGAGCTACACTTATTGAAAGCCCCAAACCACGTAAAATATGCAAAGAAAATTAGAGGCGTCTAACTTTGTTTTGCAGGGGTGTGCTGTGATGTGATATGGCCAAGATTGTGATTATATATGATGTATGCAATGTTCCTTATTGTAAGTTGGCAACCGGCAGGAGCCATATGGTTGTATTTAAATTCTGTTAAGACCCGCGTGTCTATTCAAAGTAGTTGTAATAGTTGAAGCTGGTGGACGACAACCATGGAGCAGCGTCATTGACCTTGATGCAATGCCGGTGATGATGGAGATCATGTTCGTGCTTGAAGATGGAGATCGGAAGCACAAAGAAGAAAGGTCATATCATATCACATATTATGAATTGCATGTGATGTTAATCCTTTTATGCATCTTGTATTGCTTAGTTCACGACGGTAGCATTATAAGATGATCCCTCAAGCACAAAATTTCAAGTTTTAAAGTGTTCATCCTTAGTAAGCACCGTTGCTAAAGCTCGTTGTTTCGAAGCACCACGTGATGATCGGGTGTGTTAGATTCTGCGAGTGTATACAACGTGAGCAAGCCAGATTTGCTCATGCGGAAGCTAAGGTTGATCTTGACGAGCCTAGCATGTACAGACATGGTCTCGGAACACGGATCACCGAAAGGTAAAGCATGAGTCATATAGTAGATATGATGAACATGATGATTGTTCGCCATTGAAGCTACATCAACTCTCGTGATGATCGGTTTTGATGTGGTTGATTTGGTTTGTGTGATCACTAAAACAATGTGAGGGATATTGTTTTGAGTGAGAGTTCAATGGCAATATGATTAAAAGATGAACACTATTTGTCATAAATTAAATCAAAGTGAATTTGCATAATTGTTGTAGTCATTGGCATCCGTTTACCACCTTGCGCTTAGTTTTAATTGAGATGATAGAACTATAGAATTCTGGTTAGTTACTTTACGAACTGGTATCGTATTGTTTTTGACGTGTTAATCTAAAGTTTAAAAGTCCTATTGCAAACTTTCAGTAAGTTCCAGTTACTCCATGGAGTTTAATAATTGGTATTAAAACAAGAGTGGCAATTCCAAGAGTTAGTGTATGAGTATCATGTTTGTCTCCATGATTCTTGATATTCAAAGAATTGTCTTAATATCAAGGTTATCTAGGATCTGAAAGAGTTGTTTCAGAAACCATGATGTGTGGAAGATATTGTGATATCTGAAACGAAGTATTGGTTTCAACATGATAGAGTATAATAAGGCAAAAGACATGTTCTCATATTTGATGAGAAGTTGCAAAAGGTTGGAGACACTAGTTGTCCTAAACCACCAAAAGGTTTTGGAGAGCAACATTATACTCGCGATTCATCTTTATAAGCTAAAAGTAGCTTGATTATGGATGATTCCATGATAAGGGTGAATATTTGATATAGGTAAAATGTTTACTACACCAAGAGATTACTAAAGAAAGGAATTTGAAAGAACACCAAACATTTGATGATGGTAATCTACTTCAAAGTGCAAGTCCAAAGACATTGGTATTTAACTATACACGCTTTGGACTATATGTCATATGTATGACTCCACTATTGATGTTGATAGATTCTTTTAAACAGAAAATAAATACTGAAAGAGAATCTCATAAATATATGGCAGAAAAGAAAAGACTAGAATTGTTTAGTTTAAGTATATAGATGATATACATGTTATGGCTATATTCTTTGCTTATTAAACAATGTGGTTCTTAAGTATTTGATACTGAATTTGTTGGTATGAATCGTCATACGAAACAACACAATCCATGAACTACAATGGCCTAAGTAACTGGCAAAAGAATATGTGATGATGTTCATCGAGAACAAATAAAAGGTTATTGTGTTGCTCGTTAAACGTCAAAGCTTGCCTTCAAGATTTGTTTTATCAGGTATTATGAGAACAAAAGGGTTGTTCAAATAATTGCCGTAATCCATAAAAGATGGATGATTCACAAATATCGTTGGAGAAATCACATCCATAAAACTAGTGCTAAAAATGTCGAAAGACAAATTGATTGAAAGATCACTTAGGAAGTGACATCGCCGTTTAAATTATATTGGAAAGAAAACATGAAGAAACTCCATGTGGATGGAATTTTGGAGTCTTTTGATTTTCCATCACATGACGCTTATGAAACTTTCCCAGAGATAATTAAAACTTCGTTCGTAGGCCAAAAGAGAACGAATGACTAGCTTATTGGAACTTGTACATATTGTTGTACGAAGTCCATTATGTGTAGTCAAGAGCGATGTATTTCAACTTCATATGCTTTCTCCGAAAATTTGAGTGAATATATGAATATTTACTTAATAAGGATGAAGTGTGAAATATTTGAAAAGTTCAAAGACTTTCAAGATGAAGTGCAAAATCATTGTAACAAGAATATAAATAGTTTATGATAAGATCATAAAGGAAGATATTTGAGTTACAAGTTTAGCATAATACCTAAGATTTAAGGAATCGTTCCGTGGATTTGCATTTTCCCGAAACACCATAAGAGTATGGAGCGTTCGAGATATGTAATTAAACCTTGTTTGACATGGTAAGATCAAAGGTATAATTCATAAAACTGCCATTATATTTTAAAGATTAAAAGCTTTAGAGACTACCGTTTTTCCACTGAAAAGAGCTCCATCATAATCCGTTGAAATGACACCATATAAAGTTATGGTTTGGGATAAAACCCAAGTTGTCCTTTCTTAAACATTGGTATGCTATGCATAAGAAACATGTTTACAACCAAAGTCGAATGAACCTGTCTTTGTATGTTATTTCGAATAACTGTTCCTCCATAACATCGGAGACAAAAATGTTTGTCGCTTAGAACGTCAAGTTTCTTAGAGAAGGAATTTTTCGTGAAAAGTTAAGTGGGAGGACAAAAGAACTTTAATAAGGTTAAAAGAACCCTAGCTATATGTGCAGAGTTGCGCAACGCCGAAAAGTGTTCCGGAGGCAGCGATAATGCTCATGGCTCACGTGCCTCAAAGGTTGTGGTCACGGAGATCTAAGTTCCTATTGAAACAAGTAGGTCGGGTAAACAATCAAATACCAAGATTTGAGAGTTAAATCATTATTTGACAATAATGATCCGACTACATGCAAAGAAGCGATGATGGGCCCTGACTCCGTCTAATGGCTTGAAGCCATAAAATCCGTGATAGTTCCATACACGAAAAATCAAGTTTTGAACTTGAAGGACCCTCAAGAAAGGTGTAAGACCTTATAGTTGTGTTTGGATCTATAAATAAATAGACATGGATGTTGCACATCTATGAAATAGTCGACATGTTGGGAAAGAGTTCACAACAATGTTCAAAGGTTGACTATGACAAGATCTGATCTTTCATAGCGATATTTAGTCTAGACGGATTAATATAGCAACCACTACATATAATTTTGTTATGTGGTAGTCGAATAAACAAAACAAGTTCTTCTAATAGAATTGTTACCTAGGACATGTGCATAACACGGTCCATAGGGTTTTGTTAATTCAAATGATGCTAAAAGCATATGCAAACTTCAATGGTTGAAGTAAGCATAGCGGAGTTGGAATCTTCACTATGATGAAACTGTTAAAAGAGTTTAATTTCATCAGAGACAATGAAGATGCTTGCATTTGCAAGAAATTAAGTGGGAGCGCTAAGACATATTTCTAATACATTATGTGGAGGACATATTGTTGATTGGAGAAGATGTATATTTTATTAACACATATTAAGAATTTCATCCTGATGAAAGACTTAGGCAAAACCCAAATATTTGGCATCAATAGAGGCTAATATGGTTGTGACGAAAGTACATAAATGATGTATTGAATGAGTTCAATATAGAAACTACAAGAAAGGTTTTTGTCACAGAAAAAGGATTGAATGAGTTCAATATTGATGATATATTCAAGTGTATTGACACAGGGTAAGTGAAACAAAGATTCAAGTATAGATTGATACTTGATGTATGAAATCACAAAGAGTATTTATATCAATCATACTGTGATATGTACAAATCCAGATATGTCCTATACTCTAAATGTTATGAGCATATACCAGAATGATTCATAAGTTGATCATTGGACAATAGTAAGGATATTCTTATGATCTTTTGCAAGAACTAAGAGTATATTATTTGTAGAAGTGACAAATAGATGGTTAGTTCATTGTAAATGAATTACATTGATACTAGTTTTGTCACAAAGTACAAATTAAGTTTATCTCAATCTAAACTAAGGGTGGCATAATATGATGGAAGGTAAGTTCCATAATGGATTTGGATGAGTTCCAAAGTTAATATATTGTGACAGATACTACAACAAAAGGCTAAGTATATGACTACTATAATAGCAGCTAAAGAGGGCATTTGTGTCAAGTAGTTTGTTATCAAACTAGGTGTAGTTCACAGAGGGATAATACTATGAAGATATATTGTACGACAATATTATCGACATGTTTTAACCCCAAAGAACTAAAGGTCACACCAAAGGACCAAATTTGTACGAAGCCAACTCATTAGATAATGAGTGATGCGTAGAGACGCAAAGACATGCAATTACACACGGACCTGGAAGTGTCAGATCCGGAGATCAGTTGACCACTAGCAATCGTGTACATACGACACCAGAAAGCCATAGGTGTTGAATACACAAAGGTTTGAAACTAGATTATTGACTCTAGTGCAAGTGGGAGACTGTTGGAGATATGCCCAAGAGGCAATAATAAAGTGGTTATTATCATATCTTCATACTTATGATAAATGTTTACATACCATGCTATAATTGTATTAACAGGAAACATTAATACTTGTGTGATTTGTAAACATAAAAGAGTCCCTAGTAAAGCCTCTTGTTAAACTAGCTTGTTGGTTAATATATGATCATAGTTTCCTGATCATGAACATAGAGATGCTATTAACAGCAGGGTCATATCATTAGGAGAATGATGTGATGGACATACTCCTATAGTAAGCGTAGCATAAAGATCAAGTCATTTAATATAGTTCATTTGCTATAAGCTTTCTGATACATAGTAACCTAATTCCTTCGACCATGAGATCATGTTAATCACCATCACCGGAAGGATGCTTTGATGACATCAAACACCACACCGTAACTGGGTGGCTATAAAGGTGGCATTGAGTGTTTGGAAAGTATGGGTTGAGGCACATGGATCAAGAGTGGGATTTGTCCATCCATATGACAGATAGATATACTCTGGGCCCTCTCGGTGGAATGTCATCCAATTAGCTTGCAAGCATGTGACTGGCTCACAAGGGATCACATATCACGGGAACGAGAAAAGAGTACTTATCGGTAACGAGGTTGAACTAGGTATGCAGAGATACCGACGATCAAAACCTCGGATAAGTAAACTATCGTGAGACAAAGGGAAATTGGTATCGTATGTAAGTGGTTCATTCGATCGCAAAGTAATCGTAGAAATATGTGGGAGCCATATGAATTTCCAGATTCCTCTATTGGTTATTGATCGGAGAAGTGTCTCGATCATGTCACGCATAATTCACGAACCGTAGGGAGACACACTTAAGGATTCGATGTTGTTGAGTAGTTATGGAATGATGAGTAAGAGACTGAATGTTGTTCGGAGTCTCGGATGGGATCCGGGATATCACGAGGAGATCCGGAATGGTCCGGAGAATAAGATTCATATAAGGAAAGTCCTGTTTCGGAGTTGGGGAATGATTCCAGTGTTTTCATCGGGAATGTTCTAGAAGGTTCCGGAATGTCCGGCACTCCGGAGGGGAAGGGTACATGAATGTGTCATTGCAAGTTGGAATGATTGCATCATGTACTAGGTGTCATCGCTGTACAAAATAAAGGGTTTAATTAAATCCTAGTTTGAAAAGTCAAACACCAATTTGAAAAGTCAAACGGCTATTTTGGAAAGTGGAGAAGAAGTGGGAAACCGAGTTTGGGAGGAGTTCCTCCTCCACCGCCGGCCCACTAGGGATCCGAGTTGGGGAGGTACTCCCTCCCCTTGGCCGGCGCCTCCCTCCACCTATATAAGGAGGGGCAGGGCTCCCCTCCTAGACACACAAGTTGCCTCCCTCTAAACCTAAACCCTAGCCACAACCTAGGGATTTCTCCCAAGCCGCCGAGTTAGAGCTTCTAATTGCCCTAGCCGCTGGTTTAGCCCCTTCTAATTGGTGTGTCTAAACCCTAGATCACCAAGGCTCTCTCATAGTCCACCATACTCGCTCCGGCTTAAGGCGAAGCCCTGCGAGATCTCCCCTCTACTTCCGGTACCACGCCGTCGTGCTGCCGGAATTGCGAGGAGAGTGCTACAACCTCCGCTGCCTGCTGGAACAAGGGAGAGGAAGGTCTTCATCGAGTACCAAACGTGTGATCGACTGCGGAAGCGCTGCCGGAACGCAACGCCGGAAGGATCTTCTGCGCGATCTTGAGATCGGGAGTGTACGACTACATCATCCACGAGAATCTGCTCTCGTTAACCGCTTTGGATCTTCGAGGGTTAGTACTCTATTGACTCGTTGCTACAATCTAGTAGATAGATCTTGGCTTGATCATAGATTAGATCTTGATTGTGTGTTCATGCGGTAGAATTTTTTTGTTTTCCATGCTACGAACCCCTACAGTAACAGTCAATAAAAGTTACAAATACTTCATTCCACCCACTGATGTAATAGGGCAAGTCCATACATCAGAATGAACAAGAGTAAATGAAGAATACTTCTTAATCCTCTACTCACATAAGATGTTCTAGTATGCTTAGCATACTCACATGGATCACATTTTAGGTGAGTCTTATCCACTCCATTCATTACATCTGGAAATACTCTACTCATCTTATCAAAAGCCATATGACCCATTCGACAGTGATGAATCATCGGAAGAGCTTCCTTCTCAACCGAGGTTGCTGCAAACACCGCTTGCCTTGACTTGTCCTGGTCTAGGTACCAAAGACCTCTATGCCTGGTTCCTGATCCAATCTTCCTTCCAGTCAGACTCTCCTGAATTAGACAAACCCTTTTGTTAAGCATTATGCAGCAGTCTAGTTGATCTATCAATGCACTCAACGAGACTAAGTTCACGAGAAAGGCAAGAACATGCAGAACATATGATAGATTGATATCTTGTGTGCATTCTACTGACCCAATGCGGTGACCCAACATACCACTGCATGATATAGTATACTATAGTCGTTGACATAACACCAATGAAACACCGTTCACTAGTATTACATCCCTCAGAATGACACAACAGAAACACAGCGGGTCCAATACATGGCTCAAGGTTACAACTCACTCTTTACATAAGATCCAGATAACACTCTAGGTTAAAGAGAGAGAAAGAACTTCTTATGAAGAAGAATCAAAGATAAACAACGCAAAAACAATTATACTACTAGAACTAGTATTTTTAACTACGGTTTTGGTGTTGCTGCTATTGCAACGCACTACAGAGATAGGTTCTTTGGCTAGAGATTTTATTATTATCTAATAAGTAAGTTCGTCTTCACTTGAGTTGAGGTATGTTGTCTTCCTTGTCTTTATTGAAAAGCTTTAACTCTTGACGATTCCTGAAGCATAACTTAATGTAGTTGTTGTTTACTCCGGCTTTAGAATCTAGCAAGGGTTAAGAAGATACTTTGAGTACGAGCGTACTCAACAAGTTCACTAGAAAAGGAGTGTTTGATGCACTATAACTACAGCCACAGACCGTAGGTCGTAGGAAATGCAAGTTTTCATAAACATTTCTTCAAATGTTGCTTTTATTCTGAAAAGCTATGTCCGTCAGCCTTCACGGGTTTACTAGAACCTTCATGGGGTTCCTTTCCCGCCGCGTTCGCAGCTCCTTTCCGGAATAGGGAGTAACAAGTTACAGTTCTTACACTATGCAGAGGTGCGTTACTTTAACCATGAGAGATCAACTCTTTGTTGCACAACCGGGCAGCTTATTCCCGTCCACAATTCCATGATGTGGGGCCCAGAAGATGATACAAGCCAATCACTACCCCCTTCGCGACCCCGCATGCCTCCTTGGTGTACACCATGCCCACATAATGAATTACGGCAATGGTTTGTACAAAGCGTTAGATGACAGAACTATCATGGGACGTTGAGGGTTTACGAATGTATCTATACACTAAAGCATGTCTAAATACATTTGAATTTAAACAAACCTAAGTCAGTTATTTATGAATGAAGGGAGTAATTTTGTTTAGTAATTTAGAATGAGAACAAAGATAGTACTTCCATAATTTCACAAAGATAATATCAATGAAAAATATATGATCTCTACACAATTATAGGTGCAAGAAACATTAGCAATTCGATAACCTTTATTTATGAAAAATTTCAAATTCTATATTTGAAAGAATTTAACAAGCTAAACGAGTAAATAGCGAGTACCTCGTTTAGGTTGGATAAATAAACGAGCTCAAATATAAAACTCGGCTCGACTCGTTAGTCATCGAGTTGGAGACTAGTAGAGCCAAGTCATGAACTACCCGTTTAGCTCGTCAAGTTTGGAATTATAATTCGAGCCTAATGCCAAAGCTATGACTATTTTTTTTTAAATAATACAATTTATTTAACAAATTTCAGAATTATACATGAATTTGAGAAATTACGAATCCAGCGCAGCGTCGGTGTTTGAAATACCGACCAGTACCCGTCAGTGCTTGAAATACTGACTAGACCTATCGGCATTTGAACTACCTAGTCTTTCTTTTCTTTATTAAAAACAAGATGATGCCATGTGTGGTCGGTATTTCAAATGCTGATAGGTTGTGGTCGGCATTTCAAACACCGACAGGATGCAGTCGGTATTTTAAACACCAACGCCGCGCTAGATTCACAATTCCTCAAATTCGTGTATTATTCGTAAAATTTGTTAAATAAATCGCATTATTTTAAAAAAATTTAGCCAAAGCTACTCTTCCCCAATTTTATAGATGGACGCATGTCTTTTGCTTCTGATAGCTCGTGAAAAACAGGAGAAATTTATTTCAGGAAAGGAAATTCATCAATTAACATTGAAAAATAAATGAAGCTATAGTACTCTTTTTCTAGTAGCAAATCTGTATTCTTATTGGAATCGGCGTGTTCTAGTACTTGTATACTCCTAAACGTCAAGGGTGTTTCCGGAAACAAAAGAGAAGATAACCCGACGTGCAAACCCCAAACCCCAGTAGTTCTCCTTCTCCCCTCCCCATCCGACCCAGATCCAAACCTAACCCCGGCGGCGGCTGCAGCGATGGCGGCGGCGACGGAAGTAGAGGCGGTGGACTTCGACTCCGACGACGACGACCTCATGGACGAGGACGGCGCCATCGAGCCCTCGCCGGCTCCCGCCCCCCGCCTCCGATCCACCATCGCAGGCGGCGCCGGCGACGACGACGCCCCCCGTAAGACCAAGGGGCGCGGCTTCCGCGAGGATCCCAACTCCTCCTCCGCGCCCCGAGACTCGCGTTTAGCGGGCGTCGGCCGCGCAGGCTTCGACGCCCTCGCCTCCGATGGCGGCCCTGGCCCAGTACGCTGTACGTCTCTCTCTCTCTCTCTCTCTCTCTCTCTCTCTCTCTCTCTCTCTCAATGGTAGCGTAGTCAGGTAGGCGGTGGGATCTGAACGCTCGTGTAGGAGGTCTGCTAGCTCTGTATGTTTTCTTCCTCGATGTATTGCTTTTGGGGAGAGGATTTAGACGTCATGGGAGGGTAAAGCTGCCGTCTTGATCGGTTTCGTCTGATGCATATGGGCTGCTGCGCACTGATCGGAGATCTTTGTGTTCATTGGTGCGATATATTGCCTTTTCCTGAGCTATGTAGATGTGCAGGTGGAATTTTTGGGCGATTTGGCAGATGGTTTCCTTCGCTGCTTACTGCTAAGTTTCTAAGATTGTTTACCTGTGATTTTAGTGTAGATATCTGAACCATTGTTGGCCTCACCCTAGATGTTAGAAACTGAAACGAGAGGAGTGATCACCGTGGAGCATAGATGTGCTTCTTTTTGGATCTTTGCCTATTCTTTTCCTGCTTGATACCTAGGGTTACTTTTAATTGGAGTCGGTGGATTAGCTTGTCTGGTGGTATGATCATCACAATATTGCGATGATCATTTTTTGGCTGGAAAAAGGATTTTCGGTATTGTTTGCGTGACTGCTGAGATTGGTCTTCTGATTGAAACTGTGGGTATCTTAAATCTTATGATCTGAGCGAGCTATACCTTTGGTAGTAAAATACATAGATTGATAGTGTTCGATTCTTGTTCAGCTCCTCTGATAAGTTCTGCTAGTGCCTTGATTTGCGTACATCTAGAAATTCTTTGAAGTTGTTACCTTTTAAACTCGATGGAGTTTTATTTGTAAATGTTGCACATGGCATACTCCTTTGTTGTTTTTCAGCTCGTATTAAAGCTTTGTTTCTACAAAACATTGAATTATTGAATGCTATTAGTAAAAAAAAAATGCAATTGCGCAACTACACACATTGTCCTTTGCTGTTTGCCTCCTTGCGAAAAGTCCCATAATATGAAGATAATTGATGTCACTTATCGAGTTCACGCATGTTTTTTATTCTGTACAGCTATTGAAGGGTGGATTGTGCTAGTTACTGGAGTTCACGAAGAAGCTCAGGAGGAGGACCTTCACAATATTTTTGGTGGTTTTGGCCAGGTCAAGAACTTGCATTTGAACTTGGATCGCCGGACTGGATTTGTGAAGGTATGTATTCTACTCCATAGGGTTAATTTTGCTATCTAGTTACTATCCATGTGAAATTCCTCAGTAATTCCTTAATTATGAGTAAGACAGGCTGCATACTTCATATGTGAAAAGGTTCATTTTTATTGAACTACTCAAATTTGCCATCGATAGAAAACAAAATAATAAGTGTTAATGTGAAAGCAGGGTTTTGCACCTTTTCTTGTGCAGGGATATGCTAAAATTTGGCACACCTCATGACTGTTTGGTTTTACTTCTCCTGTGCAGGGATATGCTCTGATTGAGTATGAGAACTTTGAGGAAGCCCAGGTTGCAATAAAAGAATCAGATGGAACTGAGCTTCTTTCACAGATAATAAGTGTTGACTGGGCATTTAGTAATGGCCCTGTCAAACGCAGGAATACTCGGAAGAGGTATGCTCCATATTTTTTCATATTTAGTTCCTTTTTCTGTTATGTCAGAAGGAATTTGCAGGCATGAGAGCTAAAAAGTTTATTGGTTATCATTATATAGTGATAGAAACTGTTACTTAGGTATTCTAACTAATTAGTAGCTATAGTGAACCATGTATCACCCATATATTAGGCTTTTACTTGGAAAGCACTATAGAAGGAATCCGCTATAGATTTTGTTGCAAAGACTGCTTCTGTGAAATAACATGTAACAGGTACTTTTGGCTGGTAAGAGCAAATCATTATAAAATAAATCAGTATGATCAAAGGATCACATGAGGAATGTGAAATTGTAATCTAAATTTATTTTGCTACGTAGTTGGTACTTTGTTAGTAATTTGAGGAACTTACCCAGCTGAAAACCACTCCACAACTGATTTTTGGTTAGATACCTGACGATGTTATTCCCTCTGGACTTTGGTTTGCTTAATACAATCTGAAGAGTCCCGGCTGGTTTTGAATCCTCAAATTACACTCCACAACCGTTTTTTGCCTAGTTGTATGATGAAGTTACGTACCTTCTGGGCGCTGATTGCCCAACATGAGGAAATTTGTCCTGGCTTGTTTTTAGGTCCTCAAGTTATCCTTTTGCATTTTCCTCAGTCCAGTATCCTTCTCCACTTTCAGTAGTACCTTTTCTTATAAGACCTACTGAGGTTCTCTGAATGAAGATGTAGTATTTCTCCTGAGTTAAATCATTGGACATTTTGTTTTTGGCTACGTAAATGATTCTATGTATTCTCAATAATAAGTTAGCTTATACATATGATATATTTCTCCGTGTCTTTTTTTCCTACTTTTACCTTTACTGTGCTTTCCCTATCATTTTTTAGTCTGGAGTGTGGGTCACTGAACAGCAATCGTAGTTACAATATATTCTGCACAATCCTAACAAACTGCATACAATACTTACTTGAGTTTGTACTTTGTTGATTTCAGATCACCGAGGCCTAATCGCTCGAGGAGCCCACCGAGGAGAAGATACTGAGTGTTTCCGCACCATGAGTTGCGGTGCTTAGAAGCGACAAAGTGTGAGAATTGTGGGGATCCAGTTGTTTGCGTGTCCTCTTATCGTAGCTTGATGATTGCCTTTGTCTTTTCCATCGCAGTTTCTGGTTCATGACTCTTGTAGTTGTATGGCATCTTTAACTCCCTCCTTTGGTGGATGGAGCTGTGTTTTACTGTTAAAGCTTGGCTTGCCATTTTCAGATGATTGTAACCCCTGTGTTGGATCTATTATGTGTTGTTGCATTGGAATGTTTTGTTTCCCAATATATGCCATGCTTGTATTGTGAAGTTACCAAACGATTGAATGGACTTTGTCTTGCACAGTTTTGCACTGCTGAACAACGGTTTTAGTGTGTTGTTCCACTTGTCAGCATCTTCAGTGATTCAGTGTGTTGTTCCACTTGTCAGCATCTTGGTCGATTCTTTCTTCATCTTTTTGCCTGCAACGCAATCAGTATCACTACTATTCTTGTTACTCCAGGAGGCTTAGAACTTTACAGTTCGTGTACACACATATCTCTCAAGTTTGCCTTCAACCATTCTTTTCCACGGATATCTCTTCCAAGTTTCAACTTTAACATCTCTAACTGGTGATGTGTAATAGGGTACCTAAAACTGGCGATGTAAAAATTAGACATCACCAAAAATGAGGTTTTACATCACGTGGGTAGTGCCTGATTTCAACGTCACCCTCCACCTAATCATTTTATGCAGCTGCAGAGTTTTGAGATGCAACTTTGAGCATCATATTGCATATGTCTCCAAAAGTATTAGAAAATTTTAATATGATTGTTTTTATCACTTCTAAAAATTATTTATATATCTCTATCTATCTATCTTCTATATAATTTTGCTTATGGTGGTTTTCGTTCGACCAATTTTTCGTCCGTTGTCCCGTTGTTGTGAGTAAATTGCAGGAAGCTATCACAATTCGGGTTGTCAGAATGAGTCAGTACCAACATTTTTAATTTTTGCTTGTCAGTATCAGTTTTCGGACGGGCCAATGTAAATCACGCTGATCCCTATCTGATGCCGTTTTTGATAGCGCGGCCCCACTGTCAGGGTCCACGTGGACAAACGGCTGTTGCCGCGCCATTTGGACCGCATCGGCTAAGACACACCCTGGCCCGTGCTCGGTTAACACACCTCAGCCCCAACTCGCTTCTCCTCCTACTCCACCTGTTCTTGTCACCGCCGTGCAACTCCATTGCCGCCGCCGTCACCACCGCTGGGCCGTTGCCGCCGTCCGAGGCTGCTAGCCGTCGCCATCATGCCTAGCCGGGACGATGGGGAGAGTTCTAGCTCGGACATTCTTGGGGTAAGCTCAATATCTAAGGTTATGGTTGAATTTTGGCGATTTAGGAATTGTTCACTCCTCCCCATTTACCTCATTTGTCTTTGCAATTTCTGCTTGACTAGGACCTGACGGATCTAGATTATGCTCCTGCATTTGTTGAGGATCCAAATTTCAGCGGTATAGCCCCGGATTGCACCCTGGTTTGTCGCAACCACAAGATGGCACCGCAGCAGTGCGTGGCTTTTGAAAGGAGCAACACTGTGCGTAGATTTTATCTTTTCCCTGTGAAAAATGTGAGTTCTATTCCCAATTACAATAGTTTTTTAGTTGCTTTGCTCACTGTCTAGTTCTAGTTGCTCTGCCTAGTTGCTTTGCTCACTGCCTAGTTGCTCTGCCTAGTTGCTTTGCTCACTGCCTAGTATGTTGAACCATAGTTGCTAATTATAATAGATTTTATCTTTGTTGAATCCTAGTTGCTAGATGCTCTTCTCACTAGCTTAGTTAAATATATTAGTATTTGTTGTTAGTATAATCCATGTCTTATATGATATCTAATTTGCCTCATATGGTTTTATTTATTTGTAATAGCATGTGTTGAACTGTGGGTTTGTTGCATGGAAAGATGAAGAGTGACCAGATCATTTGAGCAATACAATAGTTAGTTTGTGGGCTATGTACCATGAAAGTAATGATGCCAGAATAGATGAGAAGGTGGAAAATGGTAAGGTGCTTGCTCTGCTTGCTGAAGAAAAATCCAAGATAGAGAAGAAGCATGCCACCCTCCTTGCTGATGTCAAAAAATATATGGAGAGCACTGAGAAGAAGGCCATGGTGGATAATTTGGCTAACATGAATGCTGATAAGAAGGCAGAGAAGGAGGCGATGGAAGAAAGTGAGAGGGAGATGAATTTACTGAAGAAAGAAGTGGATGATTTAAAGACTGAAGCCGGCATGCTTAAACAGATTCAGATTACATAAGCTGATGTGCTTAGAGTTAGGCAGAAGGAATGGGAGGAAGAAAAGCAGGCTATGAAGGCAGAAAAAGAGGCTCTGCAGAAAGAAAAAGATGTTCTCAAGGCAGAAAAGAAAAAGCTAGAGTATTTTCTTTTTGATCTTTTTAAAGCAAATACTGACAACAAGGAGAAACTGAAGAAGATTGCTGCAATCTGTGATGAGTGAGATGAAGAAAAAGCTAGAGTATCTGCAATAGTGTGTTAGCTGTGTTGAACTATGTATGTTGAACCATTTGTGTATGTGGTGCATTTGTCTATGTTGAACCATTTGTGTATGTGGTGCCATTGTTGACAACAACATTTCACATGCCATTGTTGACAACATTTCACAGAACAACATTTCACAAAACACAAATGCCATCATAGAACAACATTTCATAGTACTTTCAGGGAACAACAAGTACAACAATTAGTTTCACAGACATTAGACATTCTTGAATGGTTTTAGTAGTTTCATCAGCAAAAGAGGCAAACAACTGGAGTAAGGCAGCAAGTACTACATGTCCATTACAACAACTTTTGCAAACAGAAGATGACTAGTACATGTCCATGTCAATGGTTTGATGACCCAACTCCTCCATCATCATCACCTCCAACATAACCACAGTTGAAATATCCCTAGGTCTTGCTCTTCTTGTATCCAGGAACAAATCCACCATCATCTTCTCTCTGTCTTGGTGTTCTTCTTGGAGCAACAAAGGAAGTAACTGCTGGGGGTGCCCTTGTAGTAGTTGCCCTTGTAGTAGCTGCTAGGGGTGCCCTTGTAGTAGATGCTTGAACTGCCCTTGTAGTAGCTGCTGGGTGTGCCCTTGTAGTAGATGCTGGTGGTGCCCTTCTAGTAGCTGCTGGGGGTGCCCTTCTAGGACCTGCTGGGGTGCCCTTGTAGTAGCTGCTGGTGTAGGTGCATCTGCTGCTGGAGGTGGTGTAGGCTGGACAGATAACAAGAAACAACATAAGATGATTATTTTTAAGGATAACCGATAACATAACACATAATAAGGTGGTGTAGGCTGGACAAAAACTCACCACATGCTTGTTCTTTCTAATCACCAAATCAGGCCTCAAAGTTTGTGCACAGCTAGTGTATCTATGGCCCTACAATTTACAATTAGGCATGTTATGGTTCCCATTCTTGATGTCTGTTTAGGTTTTGGCACCTCAAACTTCCCCTTTCTCCTCTTCTCTTGCTTTCTCCCTTTCTTGATATGGAAGACAGGTGAAATGACGTCAGCTGTCCCTGTCTTGGGCCAGCCATGCTGCCCAGGGACTGGGTAAATTATGGGCTTGAATGCTTTAACATACATCTCCTTTTTGAAAAAGTGGCTAACATAGTCCTCTGGTCTTTGCTTGGCCTTGATGATAGCACTACATGCATGACTGCAAGACATCCCACTTCCTACATCCACATGTCCTATCCACCAGGTTGACAGCATGGGTTGCATCACCCCTAGCATTAGTCACTTGCCACAAACCTACATCTGCAATCCTTGGTGTGTAGAATCTGGAGTTCTTCTTGGATATTTCAAGTTGCTCACTAAAGTGGGGAGTGATTTCCCACCTAGCAATACCAGCACCTGTCCTCTTCTCATGATTCCTCACCATCATCTTGTCTTTTATTCCTTCTATCATTGTTCTTATTGGTTTCTTCCTAACATCAAGGATGTATCTATTGGATACCTCACTCAGGTTGTTTACCACAAGGTCAGTCTTGCAGGTGGTGTCAAATGCATGCCTGGCCCATGTGTGCACAGGGATTTCACTTAGCCACTTCCAAGCCGCCTCACTCTCCTTTCTCAGATTCTCCATGGCAAGCTCATGGTGGTGCTTTTGGTAAGCATAGGTAGCAGAATCCATTATCTTTTCCAGATCTTCATCCCTAAACCCAGCACTTTGGAAGTTGGCATATATGTGCCTTAAGCAAAATCTTTGTGGGCTATTAGGGAAAACTATGTTGATGGCTGAAATGAGTCCCTATGTTGATAAGACAAACTAGTTAACTATTGCAAGACAAACTAGTTAACTATTACAAGATAAGCACAAGATAAGACTAACCTTTTGTCTATCAGACATGAATGTGTATCTACCAAACTGCCCCTCTTCTCCACCACGGGCATATTTAAGCTGAGTTAGAAACAAGCACCAATTGGCTTTGTCCTCTCTGGGTACAACAACAAAGGCAATAGGGTACATGTTGTTATTGCCATCCCTTCCTGTTGCAGCCAAAATTTGAGCACCAGTGCACAACTTCACAAAGCAACCATCAAGGCCCGTAGAATAAGATAATTATTACACACATGGAAAAGGAGGTGCACTATAAAAATAATATGAGACTATAATCATCTATGAATGGCCTACAACCATTTAAAAAACCCTCTCTGGCTCCATTGATACAAAAGAAGAAACCATGGAATGTTGGGCCAGGACAGGGATTTTCTGCTATAGGTGTTGGTGTCACAGTTGTCACAACCACCCTGCTACCAGGGTTAGTATCAATGATAGCTTGAGCAAAATCTCTAAGCCTTACATACTGCTCCCTGTGATCACCCAACACAGCATCTAGAGCCAAATTTTTGGCTCTATAGACCATATCCTTGCTGACTTCCACACCATGCTGTTTCCTTGCTGCATCTATGAGTGACTGAATTCCTGTATTTGGATCTGACCTAAACATTCCTTCATATGTGTGAGCTAACCATTTAGCACTGACCCTGGTACTTTCATTTGTAGTATTACAAGTGTGTTGTAGTCTCATCTTCCTAATGACAAATGTTTTCTCACCTTTTATCTCAGATGCCACCATCTTGAAGGGACAACCCTTCTTGATGCAATGAATAATGACTCTAACATTAGAGATTCTCCAATACTGGAAATTCCTACTTTGAGCAATGTGCAAATCTATCAAAGCATCCCTGAATTGTTGAACATTGATAAATCACATCTTCAAGCAAAGTTGCTCATGTGTCTACAGCCTTCTATCATCATACCACTTCCTCTCTGGCCATTTATTTGCTCTACTCTTTCTGCCTTTTGGTGGCACCATTGACAATGGCTGAAATTCATTGTCTGATTCATCCTCCTCCTCAAGGAAACCAGTGTCCTTGTCTTCATCTGATGATGGTATGTAATCTGGTTCCTCTTGTATCTTCATTTCTGAATGACACCTCAAAGTGGGGAATCTTTTCACAGGCAATTTCTTCTTATTGACTGAAACATGTGCTGGTTCCAACTCATGTGCAACTTCTTCTTCTTCTGCAGTCACAAACAAATCTTCAATATCTATGTCCCCTTCACAGTGCAGCAGGGGATTCTCTCTCTTCCTCCTCCTCTCCTCAATCCTCTCAGCCAGTTCTTTTAGTTCCTTCTTCCTCATTTCTTCCAAATGTGCAACATCAACTTGTCCAATGGCAATGTCCCACCATCTATCATCAAGCTCACTGTCTGAACCATTGCTGCCATCATCATCAGCATCACTGTCTTCATTTTGTATTGCTTTACCCTTATCCACATTCCGACTCTCTTGAGTTGGAACATGTACTCCTCTACTAGCGGGTGCATATTCATCACCTAACACAGTGCTACCACTCTGACTTGTAAAAATGCAACCTTATCCATCAACAACAAGATATCAGGCTCACTCCAATCATAAGGAACAGGTTCTTCAAGCAACACAATAGAAGATGCAGTTGCTTCACTAGACTTACCTGAAAATTTATTATTCTTTCTAAATATAGATGGCTTGCCCCTCTTCACAAACAATGACAACACCCTACTTGAATCAAAATGATTCAGTAGTTCATAGACCTTGCAGTTGTTCTGAACCAATTCATGTACACCCAACATTGTGTAGTAAATGGAATCCTGAAAACTAAACCCTTTTTCCTCAATCACTGCAACTATTCCTCAATCACTGCAACTATATTCATATAAGTAATGTCTTCTCTGGCTGTTATCCTCTCTAGATTGTCTACACCATCCAACTGAATTCTCACTTCCCATATTTCAGGATCCAGACTACAGAAATCAAAAGAAAATGGCAAAATTTAGTAAACCCTAACCCTAGACAGAAATTTCCAGATAAGAAATTGGGGGAAAAGTGAACACGTACTCTACTCCGCCGAGGCCGCTTCTCCACCGTTCGCTTTGCGCCGGATTGTCCACCCAGAGATGCGCCGGCATCGCTGCCGCCGTCGATGGACGAGACGACCATAGCTCATCAAATTCATATTTCTCCGCCACTTTGCGTCTGCCGCGTGTGCTATCTCCGCCGACAGCACTGGAGCTCCCAATGCCGTCCTCGTCGCCGGCGCCGCCTCCAGGACTCGCCGGCTCCTCCATCGCCTCCTGGTCGAGCGAGAACGGTAGTAGGAGAAGGAGAGATAGCGAGCTGGGATTGAGCAGCACATACCGGGTGTGTCTTAGCCGATGCGGTCCAAACGGCGTGGCAACGGACGTTTGTCCACGTGGACCCTGACAATGGGGCCGCGCTATCAAAAACAGCATCAGACAGGGATTAGCGTAATTCGTGTTGGCCCGTCCGAAAACTGGGACTGATAAGCAAAAAATAAAAATGTTGGTACTGACTCGTTCACAGCCCAAATTACGGTAGCCTCCTGCAATTTTCTCCGTTGTTGTCCTCTCCCGCACCCTAAGAAACCGGACAGGAGTCCTTGTTCGATGGTTTACGTTCCACACGTCGCAATCTGAGGAGTAGCAGAGTGCCAGAGTCCAACACTAAAAAAACAGCACCTGATCTAAAACACGGCCTCCGCTTGACACTCGTCTGGTTTTGTGGATATAGAACACTAAAAAAAACAGCAGCTGATCGCTATAAGCCCGTCCATCCCTTCAATAAAAGTTTACAAGGCAAATTAATGAAGCGACTAATGCAAGTGGGCGAGAACCACATGGCACAAGGAGAAAGAGAGATCCTTATTAAAGCAATAGCACAAACACTACCGACTTATGTCATGGGGATTTATAAACTACCGTTGGGTTTATGTGATGATCTTACAAAAATTATAAGAGATTTCTGGTGGGGCTCGGAGAAGAGAAAGCGTAAATCACATTGGATGGCATGGGATCTAATGCTTAAACCAAAAAGACAAGGTGGTATTGGTTTTAAAGACATGAGACTATTTAATCAAGTTTTGCTAGCCAAGCAAACATGGAGACTGATCCAGGACACTAGTGAAAAATGACCTCTAGTCTCGGGCCGTAAGGGCCTTTAGTCCCGGTTTGAGACACAAACCGGGACTAAAGGGGGCGGGCACCCATTTTAGTCCCGGTTTGTGTCTCAAACCGGGACTAATGAGGTCTAACAGGCTGGGACCTATGATTTGGGGTGGCTCGGGCCGTTCGGCGCGTGTCATTAGTTCCGGTCCTAGCCATAGCCGGGACTAATGGTCTGGACGAAAGGCCTGTTTTCTACTAGTAGGAACCAAATTCGTTATGTGCATAGGTCCTAAGAGAAAAATATTAACCTAACAGCAATATACTACTCCCTCCGTTTTAAAATATAAGATGTTTTAGGTTTGTGAAGAAAATGAATCTATATTTTTTTTAGTGTGTAGATTCATTCTAAAATTGAATGAACCTATATACTAAAACAAGTCTAGATTTATTTTCTTTACAAATATTTTAAAACCGAGGGAGTAGATACTGTTTTCACCGGAAACTCGTCTCCTACGTGGCATGGCATTGAGCATGGTTTGAAACTGGTGAAGAAAGGAGCCATTTGGAGAATAGGCAATGTGTGAAGAAAGGAGCCATTTGGAGTAACCATAGCCAATGGGGCTAATGTGCGTTTGTGGCGTGATCCTTGGATCCCACGGAATTACCAGCTACGCCCCATTACTCCAAAAGGACGTTGTAGGCTGCGATGGGTCTTAGATTTGCTAAACTAATGGTTCCCGAAATGAACAGCTCGTTCACCGGTGGTTCCTGCCCGTGGACAGTGAACATATTCTGAAGATTCGTACATCACGACGTCATACTGATGATTTTATAGCATGGAAACCGGATAACAGAGGGCTGTTTTCAGTACGGACAGCGTACCGGCTGGGATTATAAGAGCAGCAACGACAACATGAAAGGGGAGCGTCGAGTGTGTGGCCTGATGGAGCAAGTCCTGAGTGGAAGCTCATCTTGCGAAACTTAGGGCCACCAAAAGTACGTGTTTTTTCTTGGAAACTTGCTCAGAATGGTTTAGCCACTTAAGTAAATATGGTAAAGAGGAAAATGGAGCCAAATGCTACATGTAAGATATGTGGCCAAGAAGAAGATGATTATCACGCATTTCCAGGCGTCGGCGAGTCAAAGGTCCTCAAGCACCGTCCACTTGATCCGTGGCTCCGGCGGCGACGTGCCTAGCTTCCTCTTGCCTCTGCCTTTCGCTGGAGCCAAGGCAGAACCCTCGGCGTCCTCCACGCCCTTGGCCTACGTCTGCTCGTCATGGCCCTCGGCCAAATCCTGAGACTCGGCCCGGGACTGTTCTTAAGTGAAGGAGGGGTTTCCGGCGGACGCCAAACCTTGGGCTATGATATCCTGCATGTACGCCTTGGTCGATATTCCGCCAAACACGTTGTGCGCGTCGGACTCGCCGAAGGTTGCGGGTGATGATCTGCCGCTGAACGGAAGTGGGCCGCGGCGCATTGAGGACGAATGGCCTGCGTACGCCAGAGAGGTGGAGTAGGGGACGTTGAAGGCCGAAGGAGGGCGAGGCGCGGAGCAGGAGAAGAGCATGTTCGGGTTGAAGCCGCCGTCGAACTCGGGGGACGAGGAGTACCTCTGCCGCGGGTTCGCCTGGCTCTCCTGAAAGCCGGCCGGAGAGATCGGCGAGAACCCGGCCGGCGAGCCGACGCTTGGCTGGCTCCCCCAGTGGACGGCGTACTGCGGGGGCACGATCGACCTCGGGCGCGAGATCGCCACACAAGACGCCATCGCCCGCTTCGCCCTCATCGCCTGATCGTCGGTGAGCCCCTGGGCCTCGGCGAGCTCCTTCGCCGCTTTCGCCTCCTCCTTCCTGTCCTTGCGGCCGTCCGACTCGACCTTCCTCTTCTGCATAATGGCCAGCCACTCGACATTGGTCAATTCGTCCGACCTCTTCGCCGATGCTCTCAGTTCCTTGCCTCTTTATCCTCTGGTTCGCGAGGTTGGATCGGGGTTTGATGAAATCCTAGGGCGGCATGGAGGGCGGGAGCTCGGCGAACTGGCAGGAGTTGGGGAAATGGGGAGGAAAGACGAAAGGGGAAGAAGAAAAGGGCGAGAATTTGGCCTAGAGTCGCCGATAGAGTTGTCCCACCGTCGTTTTTTTTGCTTCGTTCGGTGTTCCCAGGGCGTTCCCAAGACTCGGGATCATCCTGAGAAGTCTGGATGAAAGTTTGGCCAAGTTCGGACGAAACTGACATCCTGTGAACGCGACTAGGCAAAAATTCGCCGTCCGGACGAAAAAAATGCCCTGGGAACACCGTCGTGGGAACGCTGGTGGAGATGCTCTTAAGCCCGCACTGCGCAGGTAGACTGACTCGAGCTCCATAACACCAGTGTTAGATTATAAGTCGGTTTGAGTTTACTTGTAACTTAAGTTAGGGTTAGGCCGGCTTGCCCCTATATATTCCTTGTAATCCCCTAAACAATGCAATCAATTATGAGACAAATATATTTTCACATGGTATCACACTAAAACGATATAGGGCATGTCACCGCCCACCCACCCCCGCCGCCGCCCGGATATTTCGAGCGGTGCGCCGCCCTCGCTGCCTCCAAACTCCCCGCCGCCGTGGCAATCTCCCCTTCTTCCTCTACCCAAACCCTAGTTTCTCCCCACCCACCCACCATCCAATAAACCGATACAATTTCAGATGTTAGTCCCTTTATCCCCGTCACTTTAGATCTTCCCAAGCACAACTACTACCATTGGCGCCACCTCTTCGAAGTTCATCTAGGACGATGCAATCTACTCGGCCACGTCAATGCCAACTCGGTACCCCAGCCCTCGAATCCTCACTGGGTGAAGGACGACCTCAACATCATCCAATGGATCTATCAACGGGTGTCCACCAAGATCTTCAATCTCGCCTTCTGTGATGCCTCCAACGCCCCGTGCTCTAAGCGGCTCTTCGTCAGCTTTTTCAAGACAACATCGATGCTTGCATCAACACCCTCAACACCGAGCTCCGCAACACCGCCCAAGGCGACTCCCAAGTGGGGGTTTATTGCCAGCGGCTCAAGTCCCTCGTCGACGAGCTCCGCGAACTCGGCGACCCCATCGACGATCGTCAACTCATCAACATCCTCCTCATCGGGCTTAGTGAATGTTTCGAGAAGCAAGCCTCCTTCATCCCCATGATGCGGCCGCGTCCCTCCTTCGTCGAGGTTCGCTCCATGCTACAATGGGCCGATCGCGCCATCGCCAATAAGGCGACTCGCCCTCAAATTTTTGCGGCCATCCCGTGTCCGCCCACTCATGCTCCACCAGCACCACCTCCTCCGACCACGGTGCAACCACCTCCGGGTTGGCGCCCCAGCCCCAAGTACCGCGGCAACATGCCTATCTACCGGCCTCCACGACCTTCAGTGCCATCGACCCTGCCTCCTGCAAGCGGCGCACTCCCTCCAGCTCCTGCGCCTACAGCGTCTCCCACTTGGCGCCCTCCACATGACCCATGGACCGACCATGTGTAGGCCTGATCTATGCCTTGGGTGGCCCCCTCTCCGATCGGCTCCCTACCCGCCTACTCCGTCTCCTGGATGTCGGGCATGCAACCTCACATCGGCTCTCGTGGACTACTCGGCATGCGCCCTCCATCACAAGCGTATGTTGCTGCACCATCATACTACCCCTCCGACGCCCCGTCTCCGATAAACTACAACACCTCAGTCGGCGGCCACTATTTGATGTACCAGCTGCCACCGCCACCGCTCGCACCAGCGATGCCATCTGTACCAACTCCGTCTCCTGTAACAACGCCAAGATGGGACCAAGATGCTTTCCTCCAGGCCATGAACAACTTCGCTGCTCAAGAAAACTTAGGTATGAATTGGATTTTTGATTCCGGTGCATCTAGTCACATGTCTAATTCGCGCAATATGCTGTCATCGTGCACTTCTTCCCCTTTTTCCTCTATTACTTTTGGAGATGGTTTTTTAATTCCTATTCATTGTGTTGGCCAAACCCATCTTTCCTCCACTTCAAAACCCTTCCTCCTTCAGATGTTCTTGTTGCCCCTTCCCTAATTAAAAAACTAATCTCTGTCTAACAATTTACACGTGATAATCTTGTTTCCATCGAATTTGACTGTTTTGCGTTGTCTGTGAAGGATTACCTGACCAAAGCGGAGATCGCACGCTTCAATAGTTTTGGAGACGTATATATTGTATTGATATTGATTCCGAGAAAGGTGGCTCTAGGACAAGTTTGAGTTTTTCATGTTCCAACCACTGCACAATTTGCCAATATTTTTACCAAGGGTCTTTCGACAGCTTTATTCACCAACATTCGTTTCAGTCTCAACGTTGGTGAACCACACGTTAACACTGCAGGATGTTAGATTATAAGTCAGTTTAAATTTACTTCTAACTTAAAGTTAAAGTTATGCCGGTTGGACCCTTATATATATATATTACTTGTACTTTCTCTGTTTGGGATTATAGGTCACGTACGGTTAACTAGGTTGCTAATTTGATCAAAAAATATAAATAGAATAACATAAAAATTATATCGTTAGAAACTTTAGATGCTATATTTTCTAATGGTATAATTTTTATGCTATATAA
This sequence comes from Avena atlantica, assembly GCA_910589765.1. NCBI lineage: Eukaryota > Viridiplantae > Streptophyta > Magnoliopsida > Poales > Poaceae > Avena > Avena atlantica. Next base: position 31,838,257 of record OU342733.1, read on the forward strand.
GTTATATTTTATTAGTCAAATAAACGATCTAGGTATACGTGTAGGACCTATCTCTACTATATAAAAAGTCTAGAGGTGGTTTTCGTTCCAGTAGAATTTTCGTCTGTCGTGTCAATTTTGTGTTTTACACCCTCCAGAGAAAGGTAGTCAACCCGCACTCCATATACATTTCATCGATCATATGCTGTTTTGCAATTTAGTCCTCCTCGCCCACCGCTGTCGAGGGGACACGGCTCTTCCTTATCCTCCACCAGCAACGAGAGTAAGCCGTGCCTCTCCCATTCCTTGGTCTGTCGCCGCTAAGGGAAATCAGTGCCTCTCCCTCCGTCGCGCCCTGCAAACCCTTTCCCGGTCGACGCCGTTGTGTCTCTCTCCGCAGACTAGGACGCCAGTGCCCCACCGTTTGTGTATGCTCCATTAGGTGCCGTAGTCTAATCGATTTTGCGCTAGGAAGATGGGAGACCAACCCGCCGCCCAGCGCTGCCTCCGGGTGGGAGTTCGTGGTCATGTCCTTGGCAGCCAAAGACCGGACCGACCAGAGCTAGCTCGGGAGGGATCCATGTCGGACTTCGTCAGGTCGCACGTACGTGCCCGCTAGCATCTCCCATTGATTCCTCCTCTGATCCCCTGTAATTTTGGTTGTGGATGCCAATTTGGATTTGGGGAGTTAGTTTTTGGTTTTGAGAAAGGGATTTGGGTTTCTTATTTTTTTTTCCTGAAGAAACGGGATAGTACTACATGGCTCAGGCCTGAGGCTCTCCCGTGAAAGACGGGCATGGCCGCTATCAGTTGCTGAAAAAAATTTAAAGCATTGACATGTGAGGTTGGCCTACGGTTTATACATAGGTAAATAAATAAAAGTGAGAGCATAAGACTGACTGCACTATGCTTCTAATTCTATTTACACCGCTAGACACGATTGAACGAATAGTGAGAAATGGAGAGTCGGAAAAACACCCTTTCTCCTCCCGAGTCGCTCCCGCAAGTGACTAGGGGAAACCCTAACTCGCGTGTCGCAGGCCCTCTCTCCCTATCCCTTCTCTCTTCTCGCTGCCGTCGGGGTGCGCTCACGGGCAAAGCCCGGTCGGCGTCGACAGCGCAGGGGGAGGGGGCTTCTCTCCTCGTCGCTCGAAGGTGGGTGATGCAGATTGTTGATGACAAGCGAAAGAGCTGCGCAGGCGTCGGACGTGGTGACGAGCGCTGGTCGGCGACGTAGAAACGAGAAAAGAAAGGTAGACCGTGGCAACGCACGGACAGAGTAATTTCAACTCAATTTTCCAACCAGACCGGAGGAATCTTTCAAGAGCTCAGATAGAATCGCGAAGCGGTACGCACTCCCGATAGAACTCGCGACCCAGACTCGTCTTCCTCGTGCAAGAGGGCGGCGCTGGTAATCCCCTCCCCCTGCCGTCCCTTCCCCATCCGCTCTCCCCCCGGTCTCTCTTCCCCAGCGCCTCTTTCCCCGCCCGTCCCCGGCCATTTTGCCTCCGGCCGCTCGTAATCCTAAAGTGGGGCAGGACCAGAACGGTGACGGGAAGCCTTCTGTCACCGTCTCCCTGCAGCACCTCACAGCGCCGCCGACCTTGTCGCTCGGTCCCCGACGCCCTACTTCAACCTAGGGTTTCTTACGCCGCCGCCGTCTTAGCATCTCGGTCAGCTCCCATCACTGGCATCTTCTTCCTCCTGCAGAATTCTTCCACGGTGGCAGATATCTGTACCAATTTCTGATCGCATTCTTGTGCTTGTATTTCCTAATTAGTTGTTGCAATACCAATTTTGATAGTACAAAACTAGCTAGTACTTTTTTATTCTCTATTGGTTATTTAGTCTTGTTGATAAATATTACCAAAGCTATTTACATTAGAAAGCGATAAATATTACCAATTCTGAATTTTGTAACAAGTTCAGAAGCAAACTAGAGGACTCATCTTTTTTTTTGAACATATATTTCTATACATGATAATTTTTTGCCTCCAACTAATGACTACTACAAGTACTTGCTACAGCTGCCTGCTCTGTTCATGTTAAAATTGTATGATATTCTCTGAAAGTCAATGTATGAATCTGCCGAGGAGGGAACAAGAGATACATGTATTGCCATGTTCTCTTTTATCTTTGTTATTGGTAGAGCATGTCCCGTGTATTGGTAGATTGGCAATTTGGCATGTTCAGATCGTTCCAATTTATCATGGCAGTACGGGGTACCATTATATTGTGTGTCAAGCTAGTTCTGGTCATGCAAAGCAAAGATAGTTCTTGCTGCTGCTGCTCCTTTTTTGGACGATTAAAAGAGTATTTTCCATTTTCGAGTGTATATATGTTTGTTTCACATGGAGGTGTCCCTGTCAAATCAAGTTGGTTACAGTTTACTAGTAAGATAGTATCTGTGGCTGGTCTTGGTTCCTCCTTATGTTGCTGCTGCCCCTTTTTTCTGTTGTATTGGTACCGCAGTTACTGATATTTAGATGTTTTGCAACTGCCCCTGTTTCTGTTTAATCTATCTGTTATTGTTATGAGAAGAATTAGGTTTATTGCAGAGTCCCTCCGTTCCTAGCTCATGTTCAATTAGCTGCTAGTAGATTTGTTTTGAATACACATGTAGAATGCCCATCAACCAAACAGCCATGAAGAATACTGTTGTTGCATATTATTCTTTACAGTTTTTATTAAAACAATATGATACTTCATTGGTGCTGGATTTACCTAGTCTTGCTTATTGTAAATACCTGGTAAATATTTCGTTTCTTTCTTTTTCACCATGGATACTAACAGGATGCAATAAACAGATCTAGCAATTCAATGCAGGCCACTCACTTAGCTCATGTCCTTTCTTTTCTGAAAAATGAAATCTTAGTCTGGATTGAGTAGCCTAGTAGCAACTGAGCTTAGCTGGGCTAGAGCATCTAATATTTATTTTGAACTTTTGATGTACATTAGATTAAACCAATTAAAAAAAATTAGTTCATGGCTTCATGCTAATGGGTGCAGGTGCACTTGACAAGTTGGAAGCATTACCATGATGTGGCAAGTCAGATTCTCTCGTTGTCACCCGCCATGGCATGGATTTTTGTTGTGGCAATGTTTGTAGTTTTATCAATATTAATGTATGGAGATGCTCTAGAACCACTGCACTTGTAATATATTTTCGTGATTTTCCAGTTTTTTCAATGCCAAATTAGGATTTTAATGTCGGAGAATTTATGATGAGACTTGACAGTTTATAACCTGGTGTATTTTTTTAATTTTTTCTCACCGTAAAGCTAGCAACAGCTGCAAGAATACACCAATACACTGCCAAGAATCAGCAAGTCTTTGTCAGCACCTGGCAGGAAGCGTTCAGGCGCCTCCTGGAATCCACGGGCTCGGTTCAGCCCGTGGTTCAGGTTGCAATTTGCATGTGGAGCGGTGTGGTGTGGTTCCAATAATTGTTTGGTGCGGGGCAGTTTGGATTCTTGGGAAGAAAAAATGTCCAAGAAAAAATGGTTCGGTGTGGGCTGGATGATTAGCTTGATTCTACATGGTGTGGGCTGGGTTAGGGGTGGATTTTGCCCCGTTCTCACCTTGACGGGAAGGTGTACCGCCAGGGCGGGGGCTTAACTGCGGTGGTGAGAGGACGAATGGCGGTGGCTGGCGACCAGGCGCCAACGTGTGGGCCCATTCCTTCCTGGCCATATTATGGCTGACAACTGCCTTCTGGACATTGGTGCCTCTTACCTCCCACCTGTCAATTTCACTATGGTCTCATATAGTACGAACCAATGAATGTTTGCATTATTGAAACATTGTTGCAGAATATGTGTACTTTTGTCGAATGCAAGCTCAAATGTGTAGTTTTCTGATAGTCATTCTAAAACATGTCATCTTTGTTTGGTTTACCTTGATAGTTCTCTTTCTGCAGGAAGCTAGAAGAGGTGTAGTGTTATCTGGCTTCAAACCTTCAACAGAGTTGCTGTGTAAACTACCATCGCCGTAGTGACGCAGCATCCAGTTCCCACTCACTTCGATCAGGTGGTGGACATCTCGCAGTTTCCACCATCGGGGTGCTCGGCTCAGCTCGTGAGAGCGGAGGGGGGAGCGCTTAGGCCGCACGAAGATGTCGGATTTCCAGACCTCCTCGCACCGGGAGCGGTGGATCTTCCATCATCAAGACTTGGTGACCCTTCCCTATCCATTCTTTCTATTTTCTGTGCTTGGTTGGTACCTAGGGTTGCTTTGGCCTGGGACGGCTAACCTATAGCCTACTGACTCTGACCATGGTTTGTCGATGCCGGTAATTATGCTTGCAGATAGATAAGTGGACGGGGGTGAACCGGCGTTCTGCTGAGACCCTGGCACAGGTTGGGTTCTCCCGGAGTCATTACATTCATTCACTAGTTTAGATGAGATGATGGCTGCTCAATTTTTTTACCCTTTTGTTTTCTCTGTGTAGTATGGAACTACACGTTTGAAGGTGGACCCTGTTGACGGGTCGATATCAAATCCAGAACCTGCACCTGATCATGGTGCATGACATTTGATGGTTTCTGCTGCATATATGTTTCTATGAGTACATATGAGCATCAATATCTAAGTGCTATTTTCACTTCAAAGTTTTGCTCTTTCATAGTTTTCCTTATTTTCCTTGTTGGCCAATGTTCATTGTAAGTTTGTGCGGCGATTTGTATTTATATGTAGAAGTGTTAAAACTCTGTTTTTTAATTCAGTTGTCGGGAGCTTGAGTGTGAAGCCTCTATCATGCGAAGAGGAGCAAATGATGCGGATATTTTACGAGCAGAAAATTCAAGAAGTGTGTAAAGCATTCAAGTTCCCCCACAAAATTCAGGTAAAGCACTCTTCTTCCAACAGAAAATTCAAGAAGTGTGTAAAGCATTCAGGTTCCCCCACAAAATTCAGGTAAAGCACTCTTCTTCCAAGATACAGCGCCTTTGCTTGCTTAATGATCATGTGCTGACACTAAGCTGTTGCTTTGCAGGCTACAGCAATAATATATTTCAAGAGATTCTATCTACAACGGTCTGTAATGGAGCATCACCCAAAGCATATTATGTAAGCAACAACGATAAAATGAATAGCGTTGTGGTTCGGAACACAAAAAAACCCGGTTTGTCGATACTCAGCTAAGATTTACTTATCTCTCAAGCATAACTAAAAAACTGTGCAAACAAATGAAATCATTTATACTTCTGTGGAAGGCAATGATATATAGGTCCTAATTGAAGATAAAAAATGAACGTTTGTAGTGTCTTATACTCCTATCAGTCAATTTCTTTCCTTGCCCTGTTAGCATGTTGGCAGTGACCAAGTTAATTGATTTCAATTTGACAGGTTAACTTGTGTATATTCTTCTTGCAAAGTGGAAGAAAATCATGTTTCTGCTGAGGAACTTGGCAAAGGGATTAACCAGGACCACCAGATTATTCTGAATAATGAAATGATTGTTCTGAAAGTAAGCCATTTCCATATTTGAATTTTTTAAGGCCTCCAAGCAAACAGAATGTGACACTAGATTTCTTGCTCTGTTCCAGTCTTTAGATTTTGATCTGATCGTTTATGCTCCATATCGTTCTATCGAAGGGTTTATTGATGACATGGATGTAAGTTCCGTGTGAGCATTTCACGATATTCAGCATTATAAATTCATCATATTTTAGCTTATTGCATGGATCCTTTGGCTAATGCCAGTCCTCTATTTCCTATGAAGGATTTTTGTAGGGCAGGTAATGGTGCACTCCAACGGTTGAAGGTCATACATTTCTTTGACCCTTTCGCCATACTTTTCAAGAACACATAAATTTAATGTTTACCGTGTTAGCCTTGTCTGACATGTGTAGGAAAATTATGCTCTATATTTTACTTAATGTTTCCACCCAAGTATCTCATGAATGGCAGTTTCACATTCTATGTAAACCTAATCATTGAGAAATAATACGAGTTCATGAGACATGTCTGGTTTGCTTAACCCTAAAATGCTAAACTTGTAGGTAAAGGTAATTATGAACACTAGCGGTTTTACTAATTTCTAGTAACAAGATCGTAGCATAAACTTCTGAGATAAGCTAGGGGTATAAATGCTGTAGTATAAGAATGACACAAAGATTGTATTATTTTATCGACAACCTCTGGATTCCCTAGGCGACTATCAAAACATTGATGGGATAACGGATGTTTGCAGAGAAAATTGAGTTTTTGTCAGAATTACTTTTGGGATTGCATCAAGAAAGGATACATGAAACATGACATGTCAAGTCTATCAACTTTACTATGTCACACTAGCTTATGCTGAACATAAACTTTGATCACTTCTTTCTAGTAGACTGCAAGAAACATCTTAGAAATATTGCCAATTTGCACAGAAGCAAGAAATAGTCTGAATTTGGAAATTCGGTTCGATGTAAAAAAAAAAAAGCTCTTTCATCTTATTCCTTGCATGGAAGGAAAGAAAGATATTATGAATAATAAAAACGTGCAAGTTGGAAGTTAAAAAAAAAATGCAAGTTGTATGGCTGCCCTGCTTATGCATCAGGTGCTTGTATTGTAGGATCTGCATCAAACTGCGAATTCTTATGTTGACAGAATGATGTTGACTGATGCACCTCTTCTCTATACTCCTGGACAGGTAATCTTAAGTTGTCAATAATACGGTTAATCTTCAATTAATCTGCTACATCACTGCCATTTCCATAAGTTTCTTGGTTAATTTGTATTTGTATCTAATTAATAAAAGTTAATCCTACATGGCAAGCTTAGCGTATTCAAACCTCAGTATTTCGACCAATATCTTATATGATCTGATTAGATAGTGTTCCTATTCTTACAGTTAGCTTTGGCTGCTCTATACAAGTCCAATGATGCACTCAAGGTCCTCGATTTTGAAAGGTCGTGAACTTCTTATCTGTGTTTAACATAATCATGAAAGGTCCAATGATGCACTCAAGGTCCTCGATCTTGCTAAACTCATTGATTGTTCGCAGATACTTGGAAAGTGTTTTTTCAAGGCAACGCTTTGATTGTCCAGTCGAACAGTTTGTTCAGATAATGAATACAATTAATTACACGGTGAGAACTTTTAGCTGGATGGTACAGATACAGTTTAACATATACTCATGTAAATTCCCACCAAAATTATTGTTCTGCTGTGTGTTGCATTCTGCATTCTGGAACACCTAGTGCTATCAGATTGATAGTTTTTCTGATATTTAATCATTGCTGATGTGCTGTATTATTTGCGTTTTTATGCAGGTTGACCGGCTTCAAATACTTACCCAAGAAGACATGAAACATGCTGATCGTAAGCTGAGACATTGTATAGATGAGTAAGCTCCCGCATCTCTACAGGCCTGCATGTCCTCCATTACTGATACCCTCATGCACTCATGCTTGCTACCTGGAAATTTCTACAGGCACAAGAAGAAAGAAAAGAAGCCGAAGCACAAATCAAAAAGGACTACCAGTGATGCCCGGCAGTAAGTACCTTGTAAGGACGGGTTGTCTTGTGTAAGAACCAGTTCTGGAAAATGCGGTGGTCAGGACGTGTACCCTGCTCTGCCTGTTAGCTTTACCATGGACCAAGTTATGCTACAAGTTTAAACTCGTCTATTCAGGCTCTCTGGTTGATCCTACTTCGACTCCGACTTCTTCAGCCATCGCATCAGCGATGCTGAGGCTCATCTCCTCACCAGCTTAGGTCTCTCCCAAGGACAAGCAATTTTCAGATGGGGCGCCTTACGGTAGCCTTATAGGCCGTTGCACGCCCGGGTGCCAGCGAGCACCCTGTCATTTGTAACCTAATTTTATTAGAGTAACTTTATTGTTCAGTGCGGTGCTGGAGAGAAACTTGAGGTTTATGTAAAACATTGGATAATACTTTGCTGCAAGTTTTTTTTTTCGAATCGACTTTTGTTGTAAGTTAATTCTTCGTTACATGGCCGGGGAGGAAGACAGACAACCTTGATGTGTAAACATTGGATGCTATTTTGTTATATACATGAATGATACAAGGCTGGCTTTGCTGCCTGGCAGTGTCAAGTCATGTTGCTAGCCTTAATTAATCTTTATCTGTTGTTTCTCATTTACAGTCTCTGCCATTGTTGAGCTGATGACTACAAAGATAATCTATCTCGTTGTGTGTTTGCATGTTCGCCAAAAAAAAATCAGACTTGTTTAGAAAAAGAGCCTTTGCTTCGGTGTCCCTCCTAGACAAAGAATTCAGCCGCTTGCTCCACTCTTTGCTTGCCTCGAGCAGCATGCCCAGCAACAAACTAGGACTGCCTTTATTGAATATCATCACGGCTGGCAACAAACTAGGACTGCCTTTATTGAATGTCATCACGGCTGGTGATGGCATGTTTGGCCTTCGTGGAACGCTTTTACTTCCTCATGTATCTTATATTTCTAAACGGAGGGAGAAAGAAGCAAGGCAACCAGTCAAGCGAAAAGCAGTTGTGCAAGCTATGTTTGGTTGGAGAAGGACTGCTTTTTCTTGAGCAGCTGTGCTAGGAGACAGGGGCGGAGCCAAAAATGATCGGAGTGGTGCTGGCCTAGCATGAACTTTTATGTTTGTGATCTAGGAGGATAAAAGGAAAATTAAATTAGGCTGTTCCCGCAGACCTTCTTGCTGGCCATGAGGCCATTACAAGACCGACACGGGCCATTGGATGCGATCCAACGGCGGAGGGCGCGCCGGGTAGGAACAAATCCGCGTCGACGCCCCGTGAACCCTAGCCCCCGTGACGAGAGAGAGAGAGAGAGAGAGAGAGAGAGAGAGAGAGAGAGAGAGAGAGAGAGAGAGAGAGAGAGAGAGAGACTTGAGGTGTATGTAAAACATCGGATAATACTTTGCTACAATTTTTTTTTGAATTGACTTTTGTTGTAAGTTAATTCTTCGTTACATGGCCGGGGAGGAAGACATACAACCTTGATGTGTAAACATTGGATGCTATTTTGTTATATACAAGAATGATACAAGCCTGGCTTTGCTGCCTGGCAGTGTCAAGTCATGTTGCTAGCCTTAATTAATCTTCATCTGTTGTTTCTCATTTACAGTCTCTGCCATTGTTGACCTGATGACTACAAAGATAATCTATCTCGTTTTGTGTTTGCATGTTCGCCAAAAAAAAGTCATACTTGTTTAGAAAAAGATCCTTTGCTTCGGTGTCCCCCCTAGACAAAGAATTCAGCCGATTGCTCCACTCTTTGCTTGCCTCGAGCAGCATGCCTAGCAACAAACTAGGACTGCCTTTATTGAATGTCATCACGGCTGGCAATGGCATGTTTGGCCTTCGTGGAACGCTTTTACTTCCTCATGTATCTTATATTTCTAAAAGGAGGCAGTAAGAAGCAAGGCAACCAGTCCAGCGAAGAGCAGTTGTACAAGCTATGTTTGGTTGGAGAAGGACTACTTGTTCTTGAGCAGCTATGCTAAGAGGCAGGGGCGGAGCCAGAAATGATCGAAGAGTGGTGCTGGGCTAGCATGATCTTTTATGTTTGTAAGCTAGGAGGATAAAAGGAAAATTAAATTAGGCTGTTCGCGCAAACCTCCTTGCTAGCCATGAGGCCATTACAAGACCGACGCGGGCCATTGGATTCGATCCAACGGCGGAGGCGCGCCGGGTAGGAACAAATCCGCGCCGACGCCCCGTGAACCCTAGCCCCCCTGACGAAAGAGAGAGAGAGAGAGAGAGAGAGAGAGAGAGAGAAACTTGAGGTGTATGTAAAACATCGGATAATACTTTGCTGCAAGTTTCTTTTTCGAATTGACTTTTGTTGTAAGTTAATTCTTCGTTACATGGCTAGGGAGGAAGACATACAACCTTGATGTGTAAACATTGGATGCTATTTTGTTATATACATGAATGATACAAGGCTGGCTTTGCTGCCTGGCAGTGTCAAGTCATGTTGCTAGCCTTAATTAATCTTCATCTGTTGTTTCTCATTATAGTCTCTGCCATTGTTGAGCTAATGACTACAAAGATAATCTATCTCGTTTTGTGTTTGCATGTTCGCCAAAAAAAAACAGACTTGTTTAGAAAAAGAGCCTTTGCTTCGGTGTCCCCCTAGACAAAGAATTCATCCGCTTGCTCTACTCTTTGCTTGCCTCGAGCAGCATGCCCAACAACAAACTAGGACTGCCTTTATTGAATATCATCACGGCTGGTGATGGCATGTTTGGCCTTCGTGGAACGCTTTTACTTCCTCATGTATCTTATATTTCTAAACGGAGGGAGGAAGAAGCAAGACAACCAGTCAAGCGAAGAGCAGTTGTGCAAGCTATGTTTCGTTGGAGAAGGACTGCTTGTTCTTGAGCAGCTATGCTAGGAGGCAGGGGCGGAGCCAGAAATGATCGGAGAGTGGTGTTGGGCTAGCATGATCTTTTATGTTTGTGAGATAGGAGAATAAAAGGAAAATTAAATTAGGCTGTTCCCGCAGACCTCCTTGCTGGCCATGAGGCCATTACAAGACCGACACGGGCCATTGGATGCGATCCAACGGCGGAGGGCGCGCCGGGTAGGAACAAATCCGCGCCGACGCCCCGTGAACCGTAGCCCCCGTGACGAGCGAGAGAGAGAGAGAGAGAGAGAGAGAGAGAGAGAGAGAGAGAGAGAGAGAGAGAGAGAGAGAGAGAGAGAGAGAGAGAGAAACTTGAGGTGTATGTAAAACATTGGATAATACTTTGCTGCAATTTTTTTTGAATTGACTTTTGTTGTAAGTTAATTCTTAGTTACATGGCCGAGGAGGAAGACATACAACCTTGATGTGTAAACATTGGATGCTATTTTGTTATATACATGAATGATACAAGGCTGGCTTTGCTGCCTGGCAGTGTCAAGTCATGTTGCTAGCCTTAATTAATCTTCATCTGTTGTTTCTCATTTATAGTCTCTGCCATTGTTGAGCTGATGACTACAAAGATAATCTATCTTGTTTTGTGTTTGCATGTTCGCCAAAAAAAAGTCAGACTTGTTTAGAAAAAGAGCCTTTGCTTCGGTGTCCCCCCTAGACAAAGAATTCAGCCGCTTACTCCACTCTTTGCTTGCCTCGAGCAGCATGCCCAACAACAAACTAGGACTGCCTTTATTGAATGTCATCACGGCTGGCGATGGCATGTTTGGCCTTCGTGGAACGCTTTTACTTCCTCATGTATCTTATATTTCTAAACGGAGGGAGTAAGAAGCAAGGCAACCAGTCAAGCGAAGAGCATTTGTGCAAGCTATGTTTGGTTGGAGAAGGACTGCTTGTTCTTGAGCAGCTATGCTAGGAGGCAGGGGCGGAGCCAGATATGATCGGAGAGTGGTGCTGGTCTAGCATGATCTTTTATGTTTGTGAGCTAGGAGGATAAAAGGGAAATTAAATTAAGCTGTTTGCGCAGACCTCCTTGCTAGCCATGAGGCCATTACAAGACCGACGCGGGCCATTGGATGCGATCCAATGGCGGAGGGCGCGCCGGGTAGGAACAAATCCGCGTCGACGCCCCGTGAACCCTAGCCCCGTGACGAGAGAGAGAGAGAGAGAGAGAGAGAGAGAGAGAGAGAGAGAGAGAGAGAGAGAGAGAGAGAGAAACTTGAGGTGTATGTAAAACATCGGATAATACTTTGCTGCAAGTTTTTTTTTCGAATTGACTTTTGTTGTAAGTTAATTCTTCGTAACATGGCCGGGGATGAAGACATACAACCTTGATGTGTAAACATTGGATGCTATTTTGTTATATACAGGAATGATACAAGGCTGGCTTTGCTGCCTGGCAGTGTCAAGTCATGTTGCTAGCCTTAATTAATCTTTATCTGTTGTTTCTCATTTATAGTCTCTGCCATTGTTGACCTGATGACTACAAAGATAATCTATCTCGTTTTGTGTTTGCATGTTCGCCAAAAAAAGTCAGACTTGTTTAGAAAAAGAGCCTTTGCTTCGGTGTCCCCCTAGACAAAGAATTCAGCCGCTTGCTCCACTCTTTGCTTGCCTCGAGCAGCATGCCCAGCAACAAACTAGGACTTCCTTTATTGAATGTCATCACGGCTGGCGATAGAATGTTTGGCCTTCGTGGAACGCTTTTACTTCCTCATGTATTTTATATTTCTAAACGGAGGGAGTAAGAAGCAAGGCAACCAGTCAAGCGAAGAGCAGTTGTGCAAGCTATGTTTGGTTGGAGAAGGACTACTTGTTCTTGAGAAGCTATGCTAGAAGGCAGGGGCGGAGCCAGATATGATCGGAGAGTGATGCTGGTCTAGCATGATCTTTTATGTTTGTCAGCTAGGACGATAAAAGGAAAATTAAATTAGGCTGTTCGCGCAGACCTCCTTGTTGGCCATGAGGCCATTACAAGACCGACGCGGGCCATTGGATGCGATCCAACGGTGGAGGGCGCGCCGGGTAGGAACAAATCCGCGCCGACGCCCCGTGAACCCTAGCCGCCGTGACGAGAGACAGAGACACAGAGAGAGAGAGAGAGAGAGAGAGAGAGAGAGAGAGAAACTTGAGGTGTATGTAAAATATCGGATAATACTTTGCTGCAAGTTTTTTTTTCGAATTGACTTTTGTTGTAAGTTAATTCTTCGTTACATGGCTGGGGAGGAAGACATACAACCTTGATGTGTAAACATTGGATGCTATTTTGTTATATACATGAATGATACAAGGATGGCTTTGCTGCCTGGCAGTGTCAAGTCATGTTGCTAGCCTTAATTAATCTTCATCTGTTGTTTCTCATTTATAGTCTCTGCCATTGTTGAGCTGATGACTACAAAGATAATCTATCTCGTTTTGTGTTGCATGTTCGCCAAAAAAAAGTCAGACTTGTTTAAAAAAAGAGCCTTTGCTTCGGTGTCCCCCTAGACAAAGAATTCAGCCGCTTGCTCCATTCTTTGCTTGCCTCGAGCAGCATGCCCAGCAACAAACTAGGACTGCCTTTATTTAATGTCATCACGACTGGCGATGGCATGTTTGGCCTTCGTGGAACGCTTTTACTTCCTCATGTATTTTATATTTCTAAACGGAGGGAGTAAGAAGCAAGGCAACCAGTCAAGCGAAGAGCAGTTGTGCAATTGGTTGGAGAAGGACTGCTTGTTCTTGAGCTGCTATGCTAGGAGGCAGGGGCGGAGCCAGATATGATCGGAGAGTGGTGCTGGTCTAGCATGATCTTTTATGTTTGTGTTCTAGGAGGATAAAAGGAAAATTAAATTAGGCTGTTCGCGCAGACCTCCTTGCTGGCCATGAGGCCATTACAAGACCGACGCGGGCCATTAGATGCGATCCAATGGCGGAGGGCGCGCCGGGTAGGAACAAATCCGCGCCGACGCCCCGTGAACCCTATCCCCTGTGAAGAGAGAGAGAGAGAGAGAGAGAGAGAGAGAGAGAGAGAGAGAGAGAATTGAGGTGTATGTAAAACATCGGATAATACTTTGCTGCAAGTTTTTTTTTTGAATTGACTTTTGTTGTAAGTTAATTCTTTGTTACATGGCTGAGGAGTAAGATATACAACCTTGATGTGTAAACATTGGATGCTATTTTGTTATAAACATGAATGATACAAGGATGGCTTTGCTGCCTGGCAGTGTCAAGTCATGTTGCTAGCCTTAATTAATCTTCATATGTTGTTTCTCATTTACAGTCTCTGCCATTGTTGAGCTGATGACTACAAAGATAATCTATCTCGTTTTGTGTTTGGCTGACAGAAGGACCGCTTGTTCTTGAGCAGCTATGCTAGGAGGCAGCGGCGGAGCCAGAAATGATCGGAGAGTGGTGCTGGGCTAGCATGATCTTTTATGTTTGTGAGCTAGGAGGATAAAAGGAGAATTAAATTAGGCTGTTCGCGCAGACCTCCTTGCTGGCGATGAGGCCATTACAAGACCGACGCGGGCCATTGGATGCGATCCAACGGCGGAGGGCGCGCCGGATAGGAACAAATCCGCGCCGATGCCTCGTGAACCCTAGCCCCCATGACGAGAGAGAGAGGGATAGAGAGAGAGACCAGAAGGTCGCCGGCTGTCCGGGAGCTGCAAGGAGGCGGAGGGCGAGAGACGACCCGACGACGGCGGCAGCGGGCCTTGGTCCCCCGGTTCAACTCGTCCTTGAGGAGAACGGTGGCGACCTCCGATGACGAGTGGCCGCCCTCCCAATCCTCGCTCCCGTCGCAGCCTTCCTTCTACCAGGGGCCAGTTGATGTGCGCGTGGCGGCCGGAGCTACACCTATGGGATGGAAAGGAAGGGGCGGGAGGAGGAGGGAGGCGGAGCACCGCCAGCCAGCCGCCGCATGGGAGGGGAGGAAGGGGGCATGACACGGGAGAAGGAGAGGAAGCGCTAGGGTTTGGGTATGGGGCTGGGAAAGCGGGGATATGTCCTGCCACGCACGGGCGCGCGACTCAAACGCCCCAGGAACGCCTCGCATCCCCTCCGGCTTACCCATTCGACACTGAGAAGTGGGCCAAACGCAACACGGGGCCCAAAAGCAGCGATAGAGCACCATTAGGCGAGTAAGTCACAACCGGTCCATCACGTTGAGGCAGGTTGGCCAGGCAAATCAGGGACGATGCGATGGCTGAAACATGCCCAACACAGTCCATCCAATGGCTAGCAATGGCTTTCGCTGTGGTGAGCCCATGGGGGGCACCAATTACACTTCTAGATGCACGTAAGTTAAGCAATGAGTGAGAGGTGGACGAGACCTGAGGTTCATCGAGACCATTTGCAACGGTAAGTGGTGAAGATTTTTTTTTTGGAAAGTTAGTCAATTTGTTGCCACCAAAAGATCGAGAAGCACAATGATCAGAAAGAACACAACTGTAACATCGCAACACTCGATGTACACTGAACCATAGATCAACAAGTTCTTGCATTGGATGATCATCACCAGATATATACTCCTTCCGTTTTAAAATATAAGACGTTTTAGGTTTGTAAAAAAAATGAATCTAGACTTATTTTAGTATGTAAGTTCATTCAACTTTGGGATAAATCTACACACTAAAGGAAGTCTAGATTCATTCTCTTCACAATCCTAAAACATCTTATATTTTGAAACGGAGTATGATCCATTGATTTCATGCATTGGAAGATCATCTAACAGACCCTCATTGAAGAAAAAAAAAGTACCAACAAGACCGACATCCTGTAGTCCTTGCACGAATTTCTTACAGTACCAAAATTCCAGGCATCGACATGGTCTTTCCTCACTCTGCCCTGTCTTCCTCCGCTTATATTCAGGTTGAATAAATCCAGGAGGTTTTGTTTTTCATCACAAGTCAGAGCAACAGCAACCAGCCAGACAACAAGAACCCAGGAACTCAGAAGCGCTCATCCACTACATTCTGCTCCAGTAATTCGTAAGGTTGCAACTTCTTCCAAACGGCCAATTAATGGATCATGCCCCGGACACTCTCATCAGAAATGCCGCAACAACAATCTCCGTAAGCCACCAATTTGGCAGGATATGCAAAAGACACTAATTTGAACATTTCCTTGACGTCATCTAGAGTCATGCATATCAACTGGTAGCAGCCACAATCCCATGGGGAGGGGGAGGGGGGCGTCATGAAGTGCGCATTGTTGCCAGCTTATTTCCTCTGTACTGATGCACTCTTCAAAATCTTTCGGGCTCGCAAGGTGTACCGACGGGCTCCAGTTCCATTCGAGGGCCTGTTTGGTTCTGCCATGGTACGTTTGACAGTGTCAGGAGGCTGCGGCTGAGCAAGCTCTAACGGAGTTAACTTCCGCTTACTGGAACTGTGGGTACCTAGTTGACTAGGGTCCGATGATTTGTCTGTCGAGGTCGGCCTCATTTTTTCCATGGGCGTCATAACAGTGTCCGTCTGATTGGTTAGTTTCGATACACCGTTTGCACCCGATGAATGTGTTTTGATTGGAGATCCCAGAGCTTCCTCATCATCTGTGTTGCTCTCTTCTATATCTGCAAATCAGGGAATAGCGAAGATGTCCTTTATTTCTTCACACATGGTACATGAAAAGCTACAAGGAGAAGTAATACACTTCACTGAATAGGATTAACTAAATATCCCAGTTGTGCTCAAGCAGCAAAGAAATAAGAACTACAATTCCAGGTTATTTGGCTAATAACATGGTTGATTACTAATTCGTCGAGTGAAACATTTGGCAATCTCGTATTAGAAAGAAAGACTTGCTACTAGATATTCACCTATTGCATTTAACTTTCAAGTTCCATCATAAAGATTAAATGCGAAAGAGACACAATGACTCTTTTAAATTTTGCGACTCAACTTGCCTGAAAAGTTGTCCACGTGTTTTGTCCAATTTTCTCATGATACATTTGTTGTCTTGAAGAAAATTTTAATGTTTAGCGTGGATTATTTCTCCTTTTCCAAATTTTGCACTTGGCTCTCTAGAATTATGTGAAGTGTTGAAAACCATTCATCTTCCTAATTAGGATGTGCATGGCAACCATACAATATCGACAAAAGATTAGCAGTACCAGAATTAGGATGTATCAGATGAGCAGCATACCAGCATCTCCCTCTTGCCTGACATCATAAATAAATACAAAATAAGATGTCTACAAAAATACACAATAAATTTTGTTTAAACTGTGTCCAGTTATTGGAATCCATTCAATTCAATAAACTAACTCCAAAATCATCAATAATCTCCTCAACTCCCTACTACACACGTTAATTAACCTGATGTATATAGAAGCTAGAACCTTGCCATCTGAAACGTACCTGTGAACGGGGTACCGTCCAACCTTTAATGATCGACCAATCAAGTGCAGGCCTCAGATCCTTAAGCTTAGCCAGATATTTCCCGCCTTCACCCATGGGAGGTTTCAACAGGCTTACCTGTACACAAATGCCGAGCAGGAAAATGTCAATTATTGTTTCCAGTAGAGTTGGTTATGACCTTGGACAGAAAACTAATAATCAGCATGAAAACACAGTGGTTAAATGATATGATAAGACAACTTCGGTCACTTCATATTTTTAATCATTGTCCATAGCTTGGATGCTCATCGGACGCCATCTTATCAGTGTATGTTATCTACATCATCAAGAAAGTTGATTGTGCATCACCAGCCTGTAATACTACTGGACCGCCGGATACCAATCAAACTTAATGGAAGTATCCACAGGATAGTTCAACAAAACATAACATTCCAAGATAACAGTGAACAACGAAGTAGCAGCTAATTTTGACTTATACAGCAACTTATTAATTTTTTACCTTAACCTCATCTTTAGTGATCACCCTAATAATTTGCGCAGTCCAGTAACAATCTTCGTATAACCATTCTACCCAATCACCTACTTTCCAGGTATCACAAACACTTGCTATCAGCTCGCTCTTTGAGAAGTGCTTGGGAACTTGAACCCCCCTATACCACTGAGGAAAGGGAGGACGCAACATGATTTGACAACTCAGACTTGATTTATCATTCTGGCATTCTGGGTTGAGTCCCTTTCCAAATACTCCAACCCATTCCTTGGCTGCAAAGGAAGGTCATGCAATGTAACAATATGAGATATACAGAAAACACAATTCTTATTCTTGGTACGATTCTAGTGTTCCAGGATTTCTGGCATGTTCTCAAAAGTATAAGGGTAAAATTAACATGACAAGAGATATTTGACAAACACGATTATGGACACCAGCTGTACTGCCCAGGCTTCCACACAAGTCAGAACATTCAGGAAAGAAAGCACATGCTTTGTAGGGTACTGAATAAATGTTGGCACGCTGATTGATTAATTGTCGGGTAAATTCGGATACAAGTTATTGTCAAATTTTCATGTTTTTAGAAGTTATGTAGATTAGAGTATAAGCTTTGCAACTTTCCTCTTCAAACCCAAACTCATTAACAATGATAAGTACAACTTACTGCATTTTTTGGGAAATATAAATAGAGAAGAACACGTGGTTTCAAGCACTGCATAATCCATCCATTAAATGTAAAAAAACATTGGCTAGACAGCATACATTATCCAGTTAAAGCTGAATGGAGTATTATAGGATGGTTGAACACGTGGGCATATTTCAGGATTGACAAAAAATTTAACTAAAGAAGACTACCATATGTACTTGTTCAAGTTCCGGGTATTCCTACTTACATATGGAAAACGTTTCTAAGGGTGTGTTCGGTTCGGGAACGAAGTGGAATGGAATGTCATGGTTCCATTCCACTGGAATGGGTCGGTTCCGACCCCGTGTTCGGTTCGAAAAAAACTGAAGAACGACGGAATACACATAAGCCAAATCGGATAAATATAGTGCATGCGGTTCATTCACAATCTCTCTTCAAACGACAAATGGTATCATTACGCAAAAGGAAAAAATGTCTAAGAAGAAATATAGCTAGCGTAAAGATATGCTTACCTTCTTTTGTATAGTCAATATACTCTAAGTAATATTCAAGGTGTCCTGATTCTGTGACACGCATACCCTCTATCTGAAATAGAAATAATGCAACATGTGTTAGTATTAGTAAAGCACACTACCTTACACTTTGGAATGAGTAAAAAGAAAAGTGATATGTTCGTAACAAGTATGGACCCTGTTTTCCTCTTACAGACTTACTTCTCCCTCCCACTAACTGTGTTGGTAGTAAGTTATGTAACTCATGCTTTTGCCTTACTTTTTTCGCGAAAACGCAACAGACTTGCGTTTCATTGCATTGGATAGGTAGTAAGTATGAACGGGCTTTTGCCTTACTTTTCCCTCCCAACAATGGTGATGGTGCCTTCTAAGTTCTGAATCAAGGTCGGGTCTATATAAACACGGCTTGGGCTCAGTTGTTATCTAACTATCTTCTAACCCATTTGTACGGAAATTTCTATTCAGTGCATCAAGTAATCCGGAGGGCAGACCATGATATCGTAAGCCCTATCTTCACCCTCCCAACCCAATGTCGTTTGGACCTACTTGTTGTGAATTTCAGTACAATGATCTGAGCACGAAAGTATACTAGAAACCAATTCTCTTTCAAATATTTAGATCAAATACATAAAACCATGTTTGCTTCAAGACTGGTGACGCAAAAAAAAATGATGAAAAGTTGTTTGCTTCCTACATTATTCAAAACATACACATGCTAAAATAAATTAGCTGACCCACCTTGGAGCGAAACCATGCACCTTTGAAACCTGAAACAAGGGACCTCGCCTCTGCGTGATCTCCAGTTTTAAAAGGAAGAATCAGATCCATTGTCCAGCCAATCTAAAGACATTACCAACACAAAAAAAAACACGATTTTGTTAGCACAACGTTGGATGTGTAGCCCACCATACACACACACGTAATAATGAGTAATATAATAAAAGCTAATAAGAAAATATCATGCCTAAATTACATCGAGAGTGAACATCGTAGCAAATGCACACTTAAGTTTGGAATGTTTGAAGCAAAGTTGCCCAATACCATGGATAACTATAGTAAAACAAAGAGCATCGAAAGTAGTGAGAAAACCCAATGGGATAAGAAGAAACCAATGTTATAATGGAACATTAACAGAACAAGCACACCTCCAGAAGATCGCATGCCCTTTTCCTGGTTATTAGATTCTTATTATTGAAGGTCTATTTATTAAAATATATCTACTTTATGTACTTACTTATATTACCAAGTCTTTTACGGATAATAATACTTATATTGTTTATATTAACAGTTACTACCATGATGGTAGTGATTATGTACTAACCAGATTGTATTCTAATAGGTATCAACATGTCTTTTATGAATGAATTGTATTTCAAAGGGCCTTAGGCCGAAATTCATTAAGGAAGAAAAGAAAGTTTTTCACAAGAGCGCCACCACGTGGCAAGAGACGGCCGAGGTGGCCGAGCAAAGGAAAACACTTCCAAGATCTGAACACAACTCTGGGTGAACCTCTAGGAGAAGGCTTGGGTGCGCCAGATGCGACCGTCCAAAGCAAGCGGGAGCCTAAAACGCAATAATACAACCGGCAGCCTTCCAGGAGTGAATGTCTTTGATGATTAGCTCAAAGACACAATTAGCCGTGCTACACTCCTGCTGGAAGATGCGTGAATTCCGCTCCTTCCAGATCCTCCAATGCACCAGAATCACCACGGTGTTGAAGTCGCGACGCATGCTCTTCGGTGCCCTCTTCCTTGCCATAAGCCACCATTCCTCGGTGCTGCCAAACGTATCCTCAGGAATTGGGAAGTTGGCCCTGGACCAGGTCCGAACACGCTCCCAGACTTGCTTTGTGAAATGGCAGTGCACAAAGAGATGAGTGCAGTCTTCATTGGCCACAATACACAGTGGACATGAGGTATTATGTGGCCACCCTCTGCGAGCTAGGTTGTCTGCCATGAGGCAGCGTTTGTGCACCACTAACCACATGAAGAACCTGCATCTCATGGGGCCTTGGATTCCCAAATAGGTTCCGCACAAGCGAATTACGTGTTCCCGATGTAAAAGAGCTTGTAGGCTGAGTTGACAGGGAACGCGCAGTCTTGCGAGAGGTGCCAGACCACCTCATCTTGTTGTCCGGCAGTTAAGGTGGTGCCCTCCAGTAAATCCCAGAGCTGCAAATACTGAGCGAGCGCTTGCGAAGAGAGACCCCCTGTTATATCCCAGCGATTATTCTGCAGCGCCACCGCCACAGTGATGTTTGATTTCTTGACGAAGGAGTGCAGAATAGGGACCACGTCTTGCACAGATTTTCCTCCAGGGAGCCATGCATCAGTCCAGAACAAAGCCCTCGTCCCATCACCATAACGGCAGAGTGGCATCTTCGGTCCCGGATAAGCTTTCTCTGGCAACAGACTATTTCTCTGAGGTTTTTGGTTCGGTTCCAATCAGAAGCAACCAGCTCAACCTGAATGAGTTGCATATGCCCTCAATGTCCGCCATTCAAGCCAGAGAGCTTGACGCCCCTTTCACTAAAGAAGAGGTGAGGAAGGTGATTTTAGAGATGCCATCAGACCGTGCTCCTGGTCCTGACGGTTTCTCTGGCCTTTTCTTCAAGTTGTGCTGGGACACCATCGGCGATAATCTACTTGCGGCCCTCGAGCATCTGCACAAGGGGCAGTTCTACAACTTCCAGCGGCTAAATTCTTCGATTATGATTCTTCTACCAAAAAAGGAGAACCCGCTGGATATTCAAGAGTTCAGGCCGATCAGCCTGATCCATGCTTTCTCGAAGATTCTAACCAAGATCCTGGCTGCCCGTCTTGCGCCTCTGCTGCCCTCGATCATCTCCAAGTCACAGTGTGCTTTTGGGCAAAGCAGGAGTATACATGAGAATTTTAAACTTGTGGCTAACACGGTAAGGTTTCTCCACAGGAAAAAGAAACAAGCGGTGATGATGAAAATTTATGTATGAATTGTGACATGTTATAAAATATGATGGTAACCGTGTTTACCACGTGGTACTAAAATAATCAGAAAAGAGTTTGCTCTATCAAGTGGGATCAGGTTTGAAGCAATTAGCAATGTAAACCCAATGGAAATAGATTGTGGATTGGGCAAAGGGTTTGAGCTAAAAACTTGTCTTCATCCAAAAATCATCTTTAGGATGGTTGCTTTTTGCATGCAATGAACATGCTTTGCATGCAGAGTATTGCCATAACAATGGAGAGTGTCATGCCCACAGACCTAATTTCAGAGGCTTGTTCATAATATTTCCCAATCTTACGTCGGGCGCAAGTGCAGGTCCTCTGCATGCAGGGCATCATCGGCATTAATGAGACTATATCTCATCTGAGGTTATGATAGCGTATGACCGGGTGCTTGTCGCACCTATCCCGCTCGACATCCTCAGCGCCATTGCCGTCATCGTCAACCGTGAGTTGCCCAAGAACCCCGAGGCGCCACCATGCACGGTTCTGCCAGCCGGCTGCCTCGTTGAGGTTTAGCTTCGCTGCTGTGTGACTTAGACGACATTGTCTCTATGTAGACAACCTAAAATTTGTAATTTGGAATGTGCGCGGACATAACGCACGGGCGCGGCGCGGGGCTATCCGCTCTCTCCTGTCCACTACGGGGGCCACGATCGTGTGCTTGCAGGAAACTAAGATGCATTTGATCTCGTCGTTGATTGTGCTTGAGACACTAGGGCCCGAGTTTGATGAATTCGTCTTCTTACCGGAGGATGAAACTCGAGGAGGCATATTGATCGCATGGCAGATCCGTTTGGTGACCATCACGAGCCATATGCTCACTACCAATGCCTTGAATGCCTTTGTCTCCACGGCCAACAGCCTACCTTGGTGGCTCTCGGTGGTTTATGGCCCCCAACACGACAATGACAAGATCGAGTTTCTTCAGATCGAGTTTCTTCAGGAGATCAGGAACATCAGGGCTATCTGTCCCAACCCTTGGATGATCTGTGGGGATTTCAACTTGGTTTACCAGGAGGTGGACAAGAACAACGATCTCCTTGACAGGCGCATGATGGTTCGATTTCGACGTCGCATCAACGACCTTGCCCTAAAGGAGATGTACCTCAGTGGGCGACACTATACTTGGACTGACGGACAATCTCCCCTGACGTTGGTTCATCTTGATCGGGTGCTTTGCACGTCAGAATGGGAAGAGATTGTCGGCGACTGACACCTTCGCTGCTTGGCGTCTGTCGTCTCCGACCACAACCCGCTACTACTTGATGCCCCCCTACGCCGCCCACCCACCGTCGCTTCCACTTCGAAGATTATTGGTTACGACTTGAAGGATTCCAAGAAACCGTCACAGAGGCGTGCGCATTGCTTGCCTCAAAGACGGCGACGCAAATATGACTTTCTTTCATCGACAATGTGCATATTGCTGGCAGAAGAACCGGATCCACAACATCTCCACAGACGAATGCATCCTCTCGGAACCTGCTGATATGGCAAAGCGGCTTTCTCATACTTTGACGGGATCATTGGTACGAAGATCGTGCGAGATTGCTCACTGAATGACCCCACGGATGGTTTGCTGGAGCTAGATGCGCCCTTCACAGAAGATGAGATCTAGGGCGGCGCTTGCCATCTCGCAAATCACCAGCCAAATGGCTTCATGGGGCACTGTGAAGCACGATTTCCTCGCCGTCTTCCAAAAACCAGATGATCTCCGAGGCAGGGGATTCCATAAGCTCAATCAGGCGCTTCTCTCCCTACTGCCGAAGCGACTGATGCACATGCCTTAGGAGATTTCCGCCCCATCGCACTTGGTTGGGAAGGTTGTGGCTAAGGTGTTGTCGCTACGCTTGGCACCCAGATTGGACAACCTCGTGAGCAAGAACCAAAACTCCTTCATCAGCGGACGAAGCTTGCACGACAATTTTGTGCTAGTCCGTCAGTTATTGAGCATTTTGCATCAGCTATGGGCACCCAGGGTGCTGCTAAAGCTCGATCTAGCCAAGGCCTTCGACACCATATCCTGGTCCTTCCTCTTCAAGGTACTACGGCGATACGGCTTCGACAACAAATTCTTGGATCTTTTGGCCATCTTGCTTTCCTCCGTGAGTGCACGGGTGCTAATCAACGGCGAACCTGGACCACCCATATTGCACCGTCGAGGGCTGCGACAGGGCGACCCATTATCGCTGCAACTTTTTGTGCTTGTCATGGATACGTTGGGTCACCTGGTCAGGCACGTTGTCATCCTAGGCCTCCTACAATAACGCCATCCTCATCGGTCCATCCAGCCTATCTCACTCTACGCCAACGATGTTGCCATGTTCTGCCACTCGACGCCGACTGACATCAGTGTCGTCCAAGCCATCCTACATCTATTTGGCAAGGCATCTGGCTTGTTTTGCCATGTTCTGCCACTCGACGCCGACTGACATCAGTGTCGTCCAAGCCATCCTACCTCTATTTGGCAAGGCATCTGGCTTGTTGGTGAATTATGACAAGAGCTCGGCAATGATGCTTAACTGCGACGACACGAAAGCCACATTGGTGGTGGGTTCATTGGGATGCCAGGCCGCCAAACTGCCATTAACCTACCTTGGCATCCCACTCACAGTGAGGAAGCCAACAAGCACACAACTACAACCACTAATCACCAAGGCCACGGGCATGCTCCCGACTTGGAAATCCAAGCTAATGAATAAGGCTGGATGGCTCACACTTGTCAAATCCGTGCTCCCGGCCATCCCGATTCACCAACTGCTCGTTCTTGCGCCTACAAAGATCATCAAATCTAAGAGTATTGAGCGCGAGTTCCTCTTGGAAGGCCGAGCCGAGGTCAATGGAGGCAGTTGCCACGTGAATTCGCAAGCAGTCTTCCGTCCCCTTTCCCACGATGGCCTTGGCATCAAGGACATGGAAAGGGCCAGACTAGCCCTGCGACTGTGTTGGCTATGGTACAGCCGTACTGACACCAACAGGGCCTAGAGTGGCCTTGACCTCCAGTTCACAACCTAGGAGAAGTTGTTCTTTGCATCCACCTACATGGTCGTCGGAGATGGGCGCATGAGCAAATTCTCGATCAATCACTGGATCAATGGTCGATCTGTAAGAGAAATCGCCTCGCAGCTATACGATTGCGTCCCCAAGCGTCACCGCAGCAGATCTATTGCCGATGGACTACAAGCAAACAATTGGGAAAGGGACATACAAGGTGCAGTTGGCATTCACGAGTTGGGCCAATATCTCACTCTTTGGCGCCGTGTCGCGCAGTTCCACTTCTCCGATCAACTAGACCAATTGATCTGGAGATGAAATGCAAGCAGCAACTACACGGCGAAGTCCTACTACTTGGCCCAGTTTCAAGATGCTACTACATGCTATGTTTGGAAGCTGATCTGGCAAACCTGGGCGCCGCCTCATGTCAAGGTCTTGTTGGAATTTGCTCACGGATTGACTACATCAAACTAGACAAACAAGCACGCTCGAAAAACCTTATGGCCAAGGGCACGTGTCGTGCCCGTTCTTTTCTTTATTTTCTTCTCAAATCCACACTCACGGTACTACAGACTCAAGCAGACGTCCATGTATATATGCACGGATCAGACAAACAAAAAAAACCCGACTCGTACTTAGTTTCCTAGCACTACACGGATACCAACAACACGTACGTTCTACCGCTAGGAAATTACAAAACCGACTCATCTAGTACTATCTTGACTTAGACTAGGACACGTACTCACCTCTAGGACTACACGTTACCTAAACACATACTCAAGATTATTGCTAACAATCTCCTCCTAATCTTGACTCTTTGTCTCCTTGTGCTCCTCCCAAGCTTTGACTCCCGCAGCTTCACGTCACATCTTTATCGTCTTTTTCATTGTCATGCAACATGCATTGCACCTCTCTCGCACTGCCATGTTGTGCCACCGCCATTGCTTGGCCGCCCACACTCGGTCCGCACATTTGTGTCACCGCTATTGCGGTCCTCGCACTTGGTTCGCACCATACTCCTCTTGTACTTGCTTGCAGTATCTTCTCCTTCTACTGCTCGCACACCTCACTTTACAGTACCTTCTCCTAGCACCGTCCGCCTTTGGCATCGCACCGAACCTTCGCTGACCGTAGCCAGGACGCTCCACGAGAACATGGACACAACTCACGGAACACCGTGCACACCTCTCAACTGTGACGTGCTCCAGCTGCAACGAATCCTTACGGGGACGAGCACTTGGACACGACGACGACACGCAGACTCGACGCTGACTCAACGTGCCAACGCGCACGCCCATGACTCCTTGACTCTTCTAACTCCCTAGTTGACGATCTTGACGAGACTCCCGGCACCGCATCTCAGCACCTCCTCTCCCATCAACGATCATCCACCTCCACCGCTTTTCCGCCCTGCCGCCTCCCTCGTGTTGCTCCGCCGGACCACCACCGCCCTCCATCTTCCTCCTTGTCGCCCTCCGAACGACGATCGCCCGTCGCCTCATCGCTGATGGCATGCCCGCCATCTCCACCCGGTTGCCCGCCCCGAGGCGCTAGTAGCGTCGCCTCCCCGGGGCAAGCGTGGCTTCAAATCTTCGATCTCGCTCTAATACCAATTGTTGGAATTTGCTCACGGATCGACTACATCAAACTAGATAAACAAGCACGCTCGAAAAATCTTATGGCCAAGGGCACGTGTCGTGCCCGTTCTTTTCTTTATTTTCTTCTCAAATCCACACTCACGGTACTACAGACTCAAGCAGACATCCCTATATATATGCACGGATCAGACAAACAAAAAACTAACCGACTCGTACTTAGTTTCCTAGCACTACACGGATACCAACAGCACGTATGTTCTACAACTAGGAAATTACAAAACCGACTCATCTAGTATTATCTTGACTTAGACTAGGACACGTACTCACCTCTAGGACTACACGTTACCTAAAACACATACTCAAGATTTCTGCTAACAGGTCTTCCTCTGGCTTACCAAAAAGACTGGACAACCGATAGGATGAAGAGCCGCGGCTTACAATGCCACTCTACCTGTGCATTGTGTGATCAGGAGCCTGAAACCATGCATCATCTACTCCTAACCTGCCCCTTCTCGAGGCAAATCTAGTATGAGGTGCTAGCCTAGCTCCGGATGTCGTGCAGACCACCTGATGGAGAAGCCTCACACAATGACCGGTGGCTATCAGCTAAAAAGTTTACTCCCAAACCCCTCTGCAAGGGCCTTGCCTCGACAATGCTGCTGACGACATGGATGATCTGGAAGCAACGTAGCCCCGACTTCTTCGATGGAGACCCACCCTCCATCCCACAGCTAATGATGAGGATTAGAGCTGAGGCGACCTCATGGGCTAGAGTAGGAGCAGCTAGTCTCCATGTTGTCATTCCTAGAACTTGGGGTGTTCATTAATTAGCTTTCATCATCACCTTGTAACTAACCTCCTAGGAGGCATGTAACCAAACTCTTCTATGTAATGAAGAAATGCAAAGCCTTTGAGTTTTCCCGAAAAAGTATCAAGTCCATTTCACTTAAGAAGAGACCAAAAAATCCAAAAGTTAGGTGCAAATAAAAAGACAATTTCTTTAGCACAAAGATTTTTATTTAGAATTCAACCAAAAATTAAGAAAGGGGTTGTGAAATAGGAATAGTCTATACTCCCTCAGTCTCTATTCATGGTGGCACACTTGCCAACCATCCTTTGGGTGCGTCACTAAGATGCTCTTAGATGCCAATAAACGCACAACTAAATGTTACAAACCATGAAACCAAAATAATAAAATAATAAAAAGACGAGTTCACAAGTTTAATAAACGCACAACTAACTCAATAGTGCTAGTTGTTAGATCTCCTCACTTCTAACAAATATTAACATGAAGATATAGGACGGATCAACACCAATTAACACATGGACATCAGATCTGAAATATTTGATAACATAGATTTGACAAAATCTTAAAAATTGGCAAAATAACAACTTAATTTATAAGAGGTTTAAAAAAAGACTATAAATGCATTTTACTACTCCATCCATTTAAAAAACATGACAAATTTGTTTATAATTAAATGTATCTAAACATATTTTAATATATAGATCCATATAAAACGTTGACCCCGGGGAATGATCCTTCGAGGGCTATACGTTGTTAGGTAGATGAGACCTCTCCAGCAGCGAATTATACGTGCTCGGATAAAACCTCGTTTAATTCAGTCCCTATGGGGACTTGAATCCGGATAGGCTGGCTGCGCACTCGCTAGCCTTGTGCACTCGGATATATAGATCCATATAAATCTAAAAAAATCTATAACATATTTTTATGAACAAAGGGAGTATAAAAGGGTTCCATATTTAAGACAATACAATGGTACTGTCTGTGTTTTAAAAAAAAGAAACATAAGATAATTTAGCATATTAATTAATTTTACACATAAAAATTCCAAAAATAATAATTTTATAAAACCCAAAAATAACTTGATATGAAAAAATTATAAAAATAATTTTTTAATATATATTACTTGTCGTTAAAATAGATGTATCTAGCACTAAAACATGTCTAAATATATTTATTTTAATGACGAGTAATATAATAGAAATAGAGAGAATATTAAAAATCAGAACATAGAAAGATACAATTACTTGTATCAACAAATCAAAAGTTGTTAAACTTTTCAAAAAACTGAGACCTGCCTTTTATGTTGGAAGAAATTTTGTTTATCCGGTGCCAAAAGATATACAAATAGAACAGAAAAAAAGGCAAAGAAAAATGAGGCTAGAGAGGAGGGCGCACCTGCAGTCCACAGATCTAGAAAGCCGCGCCACGATACGGCCGCCAGCGTCGCTCCCTAGTCTTCTTGTAGTGGCGGCAGGTTGCGGCTTCAGATCGGTATAGGGCCGCCAGCTTCGTCCCCTATTCGGCGGCAGGGCTGAAGCTCCGCTCCGTGTAGCCGCCGCCGGTGCCTAGGGTGAACCTCATCAGAGTGCAGCCACCAGGTCGAGGAAAAAGTTGGTAGCGGTTAGGTTTTTTAATGGCGTGTGCATGTGAACTCACCAGGCCTTCTTCGGACGTGGTCTCGTGGCATTTTCGAGGGCCCAATAGGTTCGACGGCAGGCTGCAGGCTTTGTGGCATCAAGGCCCGTTAGCAGAGAGGCTAGGAGGTTAGGGTAACCATAGTGGCACGATTAAAATGGTCTTGACATGTTTGAAACGGTGCGACCGGATTTAATAGTGGCCGTGTTCTAGAGTACACGTATATGTTGAATAGACTAGGTTACTTTCTTGTAATTCAAGTTAGTCCATATACGTCTATATATACTCGCCTGTGAGGCTTAATAATACAACCATCATATTTCGCAATCTCTCTTCCTTTACCCTTTAATATGGTATCAGAGTGGCACGGTCCTTGACCTAGCCGTCGCATCCGCTTCTGCACCGCGCCGTTCCTGGGGAGGTCAATCTCCATGATCTCCGCCGAGGGCTGCGCGACCCGTACGCAGGATTCGTTCGCCGATCCGTGATCGCTGCCCTGTAAGTCTTTTTTTTTCCGATCACTTGATCGGTTTTATTTTTTGGTTTACCGATCTTAGATCGGATTGAGTCGTCTATCGCCGTCGTTATCGCCGTGCCTCTACTTCGACCATCAGCATCGATGATCTACACCGCGCTCGTGCGCCTGTCACCTGCGCCGCTATGTCTTCCTCGGTAGGCCGTCGCGGCCTCATGACAGGCTGCCGCGCACCGCGGCCGGCTGCTGCGGCTTCCTCGGGAGGCTACCGTGGCTGATCCCTCCTCGGATTGTCTTCGCCGTCATCGCCCGGGATTGCACCGACAACAATGCCGCGGATTCCGATCTGGCGCTCGTCTCCGCCGAGTACGTCCCCGAGCACGCGCCTACCACCGATCGAGCATTGGGCTGTCGCTGCGTCGCCGCCTTTGGTCCCCGCCGCCGGATACCAACGCGTCTTATCAGGCATGTCCGTCACTGGTGGTTCTCACGCCGCTGCACCGACTCGCGCCCTCCAGCTACGCCGCCCCATCGGGCAATAGCGTCGTTGCACGCGGTCATCGTCGTCACCCCGCAAGGACGTCGCAGGCTTCCATCGCGCCACCTCCCTTGGCGCGGGTCGCCGCTATCCGCGCATGGTCTTCGTCACATCGTCGGGTTCTTCCTCGCCTACTTCGAGCACTGCCACCGCATCTCCACAGGTAGCCTGCATGGCCACTCCTGGCCATCGTAGGTCCTACCGACTACCCCTCCGTCTAGGCATACAGTATGACCACTCTTGGTCATCGCTGGTTCGCCGCCTTCTACGTCTTCGTCCAGCACGACTTCGTCACCATCGTCCTCGACCACACCTACTCGTCTACTCCGCCAACTGCGGCCTGCATCGGCACTTCGCCGATATGCGCATCGCAACCGTCGTAGAGTCCTCCTTTGCTAGTCTCCTCTCCGACATGGCGTGAAGTTGTTTCTACTGGCCCATTCTTCGCGTGCCCGGTACTGGCAACACCGGTGCGTGCCTTTGTCCCCGACGTGTTCCCGAGTCTGGCAAGCCCGATTGTAGCGCCTCGTCTTCATTGGCTTCGACAAGGTATTCATCGGCATCGACTACCTCCTCTACGCCTGCCTCGACTGCATCATACCGACTTCGTCTTTGCATACTCGGTTTTGGCACAACCAGAGTATGCCTTCGTCCCCGACGTGCGCCTGGTTTTGGCAAAGCCATGGCCGCACCTCGTCCTTGATGGCTCGGACTGCATCGGCTTCGATATCGCTCTCTCCGACGACTGCTCTGACCCGTCTCTGTACTTCTACTGGCCGCACCTCGTCCTCAACGGCTCGGACTGCATCGGCTTCGGCATCGCTCTCTCCGACGACTGCCCTGACACGTCTCCGTCCTTCTACTAGCCGCACCTCGTCCTCGACGGCTCGGACTGCATCGGCTTCGGCATCGCTCTCTCCGACGACTGCCCTGACGCGTCTCTGTCCTTCTACTGCCTGCACTACGCGCACGCGGCTTAATATGCGGCTACCTCGACACCGACAACCCCGACCACGACATCGACCACGACGACCCCTCGCACGGCTACCTCGACCAAGGTTGCAGCACCCACCGCTCTTGGCTCACTCGACACCGGCACAAGGGCTACCACCTCACCTGAGCTCCTCACCAGCATCCTCTACGGTCCAAGCTTCTGCGACGTGACACCGTCCGCGACGTTCCCGCTACCACTGCGGGGGATGTCAGCGCACTGGTCTACTTTGGCTCTCCAGTCTGACCATTTGCGACGTTCCAGTTGTTCACGATGCTACCGCTACGACTGCGGGGAATGTTAGAGTATACATATCTGTTAGAGATAGACTAGGTTACTTGTCTTGTACTCCAAGTCGGTCCTTGTACGCCTATATATACTCGCCTGAGAGGCTCAATAATACAACCATCATATTCCGCAATCTCTCTCTCCCTTTACCCTTGAACACTTTCTAGCAGTGAGACATATTCGGATCGACGTGTCCGACGTTATTTATCGGCGTATTAATAATGGTTATGTCGGTCCAACACGCTGATCATGTGAGTGTCCTCCAGTCAGCAGCTGAGATCTGTATGTAAGTGAAACATTAATATCAATACTAGTTTTTATTAGATTTGACATTGCCCAATACAAAAATACCTAGTTAAATAAAGATAAAAAGGTCTATTTTATTGGCTGACCCTACATCTACTCATCGTTGTTTTTATGGTTGTTATTGCCGGAGGGTTTGGCCCGGTTGATCGCCGCTCGGCAGGCATGGACCCAGAAATGGGCTAAGCCCTGGGCTGACCCTTATGTTTAGGCATTTAGTTACCTTTTAACACAATTTTTTTCAATTTTTAAAAGGATTCAAGTTTTGGCCCTAAGACCAGTGTTGCAGTACGAGCTGACTTGGGTACAAATCCGCTCCTGCCGCTCAGGCCGCCAAGATGATGCGCTACTAGAGGCGGTACATGGAGATGGTGCAGCGATGCTCAATGATGGCGCCACAATTCGCCACCGCGAGTACTACGCTCTCGCGCTCCACACCTCGGAGGGCTAGTGCTTTCTCCATCTCGGCCGCCCGGTGGTCTCTCGCCTCTAGCTCGGCCCACTCCTGCTCTGCCTTGGCGAGCTCCACTGCAGCGCGCATCGTCGACACCGTGCTTGCTAGCTGCTCCTCGCTGCATGACGCTTGCTTTTGACGCGGTCTCTCGTCGCAGCCCTATGCTGAGACCTCTCCAGCGTGGTAACCAGGGCAATTTGGGGATGGGTGACCGACCGAGAAGTGGGTACCGGGTGCGCACGAGTGAGGATAAAGTGCGCAAAAAAGACTAGTGTTGGTCTGTAGGGTTAGTCTAGAGATCATATTGAGCTGCTAGGAGTGACAGCCGCTGGTCCGGAGAGGCCGAGGTGTTACAATCACCACGCCGGTAGCTGCCTTTAATAGACCGCAACCAGGCAGAAAATGACCGGCCGGGCATGAGATGTTTTTGTTCTTCGGTGAGATACGGCCACTGGGCACGCGCGGAAAACATGAGCCAGCAAGGGTGGGAAACACTAGACATGCGGGATGCTGATGATGGTGATTGGCGATATCTTGTCACCATTAGAGAGAGGTCGTCAAGCATTGACAACGGACGAAGCGGTCAAAATGCGTCGGGATGCTAGATGCATCGCTCGATCTAGCCGAACCACGATCCATTTTCTATCTGCGGGCAAACCCATCAAGACTAAATCGGATAATTTGGGTCGTCGGTTTGCGCCGGTCCGCTGGAGATATCCTTAGAGGTCAAGAACCAACATTGGTTTTCGATAGGTTTCGCTCACGGTGAGTTACGACTCAAACTGCCCGATGATGTTACTTAAAAAAACAACCACTAACGTTTGATATAGGTTTTTTTTTCAAGTAGAACTTTGACATTGAAAGAAATAATGAACAGTACGAAACATCTCAACAAAAACGAAAATTACATCAAAAAAATTGAGTTGTCCTTCATCTTGAACCTCCAGACCATATGCAAGATTAAATAAATATAATACAAAAGTATATTTTGAAATTATCTAATGATATATATTTTGCATTATATATGTTGACCTTTTCTATAAACTTGGTCAAAGTTTAATTGTTTAAATTTTAGAAAAATCATATGACTTTGTTTTTGAAATGGGGTAGTTCCGGTAAGGATTTTCAATTTATGTTTCTTGGTTGATTATTTTCTCCTAGTCCCTTCGTAGCGCACCGCTTCAAGTGATAGTGTGTCCACTTGTCCACCTATGTCCTTTCTACTCCCTCCGTCACGGTTTGGAGGGCGTTTTAGAAAGATTGTTGGGACCTCGGTGGATGTTGATTGGGGCCAGATTTGGTAGAGTTTAGGCGCATGGATTGGTGGAGTTGCATGCAAGAATTAATTATTTGGCTACATGTAGTAGGAAGTGGGGAGAAAAAAGAGGACATTAATTCTGTGATTAAGTCTAACGCGTCTAGGAGGAGAGGAGTTTTGGAAACGCATGGTTTTTGTAATACGCCCTCCAAACCGTGATGGAAGGAGTATTTATTATTATTATTATTATTATTACTCTCTCTGTTTTAAAATATAAGATGTTTTAAATTTTGTAAAACGAGTATATCCAGATTTATTTTAATGTATAGATTCACTCGAACTACCCACAAAAAGAGTTTAGATAGAAGGTAAAATATCTTATATTTTAAAATGGAGTGATAGTTACCGGTTACCAATCGCATCGCGCATGAGCGGGCTTATCTATTAGCAGCTTCTACATTGGAATTCATCAGTACCTCCATAATTGGTTTAGACTTTACAATGTCATTGTTTTAAAAGTCGGGAGTAGCATCTATAGAGAGAACAAAATCCATTGCCCATTCTCCATCCTCCGGATGGCAACGGGGACCGATACCCACTAACCCGACAGGGCCCTGCTTTAAATGAGGTGGGTCTGGTAAATAATTAAACCCGCGGGTCTGGTTATTGTTAAGAAGTTGTACCCATCACGTCTAGCGGAGGCGGGTATGGAGTTTCCTCATCCGAACCCAAAGGACGTCGTCTAGAGGGGGTGAATAGGCTTTTAAAAATATTACGGTTTAGGCTCAAGAAAATGCAGAATAAAACTAATGTTTAATTTATTAAGCACAAAACCT
This sequence comes from Avena atlantica, assembly GCA_910589765.1. NCBI lineage: Eukaryota > Viridiplantae > Streptophyta > Magnoliopsida > Poales > Poaceae > Avena > Avena atlantica. The sequence continues at coordinate 31,871,749 of OU342733.1, forward strand.
AACCACTAGGTTCACCTAAATGCACCAACAACCTATACTAAGCAATACAAGCAACAAGGTGATATCAAGATATAAATACTTCAAGCACGATGGCTATCACAAAGTAACATGCATAAGTAAATGGCTTGGTTGAGAGATAACCAATGGATGCGGAGACGACGATTTGTTTTCCGAAGTTCACTTCCAAAGAAGCTACGTCTCCGTTGGAGAGATGCGATGGCGCAATGCTCTCTGAACGCCACAAATGGCTCAGATCGAGGTGTGGTGGCTCGATGCTCACCTAGCGCCACATAAGGCCTCACCCCGGATACAGAAGCACGCAACTCACCGATGCCACAAAAGGATCACCCTATTCTCCCGAGTGCGCACCACAAAAGGCGGGCACTCGCTCCACTATGGAACACTTGAGGGCGGTCACCGAACCCATACAATATTGGGGCTATCTCTACAAACTCAATTGGAGGCTCCCAACAACAACGTCACAAAAGGCTATAAGACCACAAAAGGTCAATAATCCAACACAATGGTCTAGGGTTCCAAGAACCCAAGAGTAACAAGCCCTCAAGCTTGTACTCGCCGAATCTCCGAGGAGAACTCAAATCTATGCAAAAAAATGCAAGAGGCAAGTCCTTCTCTCTCAAATTCCACCAAAGCTACAAAATCTATTGGGGAATAAGAGAGAAAGAACACAAGAGGAGAACACAAAACTCTCCAAGATCTAGATCCAAATGATTCCTTCACAAATAAGGGATTTGGCTTGGGGGATTATAGATCTAGATCTCCTCTATCAAATCCCTCAAAAATATGCAAAAAACATAGGAAGGGAAAGGGGAGAGGGAAAGCTCTTCAAGGTCAACAATGGAGGAGAGAGAAAGCCAAGAACCAAGAAAAGAGCTAGTGCCCACGAAGGGTAAGAGGAGCCCCTTTTAAAGGGCTCCCAGATATGCCCGTTATGGGAATTCACGACCCTGACCGGAACTTCTGGTGGGAGTCCAGAACTTCCGGTGGCACTCATCCAACGGTCAGAAAACTGCGATGCGAAAGACTGAAAATACGAGCCTGGCCGGAACTTCCGCCGGTCCACTGGAACTTTCGGTGGGAGCAGAACTACCGGTGCAAATTTTGACTGAGGTTGCATCAAATATGTCACTTTCAAAACAGAAATTTACTGATAGTGAGCGGAACGAGAGCCGGATTTTCAATCAGAACTTCTAGCGGCAATGATGCCCGAGCGGTACTTATGGTCCGTGGCCGGAACTTCCGGTGGGGGCGGTATTACCGCCGAAACTTCCGACCCAAATTCTGTCAAATACAACAAACCAGACAGAGAGTATACTGAACGTGAGAGGAAGAAGAACCAGAACTTCCACCGGAACTTCCGGCGGCAAAATGCCCTACCGGAATTTCCGGTGGGTAATCGAAACTTCCGGTCAGGGAAATTCCAGAAACCAAAACTGCAATAACTTTCGCATCCGAACTCCAAATGATATGAAACCAATTTTGTTGGAAAGATAACGACGAATAGAATCCAATTTTGTTCAAAATATTGGGTATCACCTAGGGAGAAAATACCATGAATATATATGTGAGATATCTCCCAAGGTGTGGAGCCGGAAAACTCGCAAGATCAAAAACCGCAATAATATATGCAAGGGAAATCCTTAGATGATAAAATAGAGCTTGTTATGATAATGACCACAAGCTCTATATCCTATCATGGACAAGAACCAAATAACAACCAAGAAAGATGATGCTATGCATGCAATGGTTTGAGCTCTCTCCGAACGAGGCGAACGAGACACCTGCTTGAGAGCCCCTCTTGATAGTACGACTATCTATCCTAAACTCGGTCTCCCAACTAACAAAACGAGACCGACAAAAGAGAAGACCTATCAAGAACATACCTTTGCCTTGAGCATTCCACTTGAACTTGATGTAGACCATCTTGTTCTTCTAGAGTGGGAACATCTTTCTTGTTTGCTCTTGCTTGATGAAGATGAAGAATTGCAAATTGCTCCCCCATACTCCATGGGGAAACCTCTTATTTGTACTTGTCTTCATCACCTCATGATCACGAGGATGGCAAGCTTCAAGCATGATATTTTCTAGAGATGGCGCATCTTGAGCTCGCCCTTCTTCATCCCTTCTTAAGGTTGATCCATCTTGATGCAACTCTTTGCACATGTCTTAATCAACCTTCAAGCTCCTCCTTTATTCATGATTCCAATGGGCACAAAGCCCTTGGACATATCTTCATCTTCAAACCTTGAGAGCAACACATGGCCCAAGCAAATGCCAATGGACAAACCTACAGGTGAAACTCAATTTACACATTAGTCCATAGAGATTGTCATTAATTACCAAAACCACACATGGGGGCATAAATGCCCTTTCACCCGTGTATTACATCTGCCCCCACATGTAAGTGGCAGGGAAACCCTAGACCAACCAAAATCCCACTCCCCACCCCACGTGACCACGTTCCTGGCCTGAACCCAACCCCTAGCCCCATGTCGCAGCCACATGACTCCCGCTCTCCGCCTCTCATGTAGTCTCTCTCGTACTCCCGTTGTTCGCTCCCATACCGTCGCCAGCGGCCAAGCCCCACGCATCTTCCCCACCCCTGTCGCCATGTGCAGCTTCGGCGGTTGCCATGGACCCCGAGCCGCTCGACGTGGGAGAGCAGAGCGCCTTCGATGACGTGGGATGATACCTTTGATCCGAATTACGGATGTAGTATAGCTCTTTTCCCTAGTATACCTAGGTTTATCGAATCCCCGGGAAGCAGAAAGCAAAGTGAGATTGCTTAAACGGACCTTCAAGAGTTTTAGAATTCCTTTTGCGTTTTCTCCGGACCAAGAGTTTGTGATCTTTTTGTTGTTGTTGACGATGGAGAGAGAGGGCCTAGGGTCTTCGGTTTTCACCAGTAGCTGTGCAAAACAACTGATGGGAATAATGGATAATAATAAAGTATGCATGTAATTGTTAGAGCAAGATAATTATATGTGGGCAGTGTATCCATAATTGTTATCGCCTCCGCAACCTCTTATAGTAATAACCTACTAGTCTCATCTATAGAAGAAAGAGAACTAATGATATGCATAGTGATTTCACCATTAATCCCAAGTAAATTCCTCACATACAGTCGTACTACCCCTTATGTCACTGGGGTTTCCATCCTACAGATCAGTCATTACTCAGACTCCCTTTATCTGGATCAATCCTCAGGGTCTTGGGTACCTGACAAGTCCTTAGATTGAGGCAAGAGAGGGTACTACAATCATCATGTCATACAAACTAATACATAATCCCATCTATGATAAATAACATGCACAAAAAGCTATATGGCTAGGCCGAAGCCCTTAGCCCAAGGAGAATTACTCACACATAGAGATGAAATCGACAATCATAACATTGTAATAGAATCATAAGTTTGATAGCAAATTGTCTTACAATGTCGCCAATTGGAGAACAGATCTACTATTACAAGTGGTGGAAGATGGCTATGGTGGTGGAGAAGGGTTTAAAGGTTTATATCTAGATCTATTCCTCCGGCGTGGTGGCTTCTGGTGGCAGGGAGAGTTGGGGTCGAAAGGCGAGAGAGGTTTTTCCCGTCGCCCGAAGCCTCTTTACAGGGAGAGTTGTTATGTTTGACCTAATGAAGTCTATGCCAACTATACAGACAGAATAAAATTCCCGCCGTATAGTTGGTCATTAATGCTTCAACATTAACTTCACGGCTCCTGGTTTCTTTGACGTGTTGGAAATCTCGTATCTTTGGCATTTATGTAGTGATTTCCATCATCATACATCATTATCTGCGCAGGAACAAATAGCAAGAAAAGATTGCATGCCCCTTTGATCATTAGGCATTAGTGGCAGGTTTTTGTGAGATATTTTATCAAATATATGAATAATATCTAGTTCAAATGCAGACGTGGATGGCTATATTTCACAGCCATCAACCTTCCCAAGCTTAAACTTGATCGTCTTCGAGCAAGAAAACTAAAATCAAAAGGGAACTCAACATTTAAACTGAAATAACGAGATGATGATCTTACTCATGATTGGTAGTCTCATATTTCCTCCACTTTATTAATCTGAAAAACTTCAGCATAGGTAGAGTAATGGCAAGCATATCATATGGGTTTCATGAATACTTATAGCACAACAAAATTATTGTAAGCATGGATGATTCAAAAGAGTAAACTTTATTCCATGTCATGTAATTAACTCATAAGCTTTCCTTTGAACAATAAAGTGAAATTTTATGCAAGACTATGGTTAATTACAAGAGCTGGAACAAAATGTACCCAATTAAATACCCATACAAACAAAATTTTACTATAATATAGAGACTCACTTCACCGATATAACATCTTAACATTACTACTAACTAGCATGGGTTTCTCAAACTTCAAAAGTGGGGAGTCATAAGGCATACCTCTCATGTTTGGTTCCACTTCTCTCTTCCCTTTTTATTTGTTTCTTGGGAACCCGAAGTCAATAACTCTCCTGCAAATATATGAGAACTTCGAGGCGAAAAGAAAAAGAAAGAGGGAACATAAAGATAAATGGAGAAATATTTTTGTGGTTTTTGAGAAGAGGAATTAAATAATAGAAAATTGGCGGCAAAGCTCGGCTTGAAAATCTCAAATAAAACAAAATAACTAAAGATAAAGTGTTGGGGAAACCAACATGAGTTCTTATAAACTCACATAAAAGCATAACCTTGAAAATAAAGTAAAGCAAACGAAAGCCAAAATATAAAAATAGATAGAAAACCTCCCCAAGCTTAGGCTTTTGCAATCCCTTCAAATCATTATGGTGGGGGGAAAGTTGTAACTCCAGTCCGCAAATTGAGTTGATAAATTACTTGTTGTTTCTCAAAGGTTTAGGGCGAGATTATGCATCCCCTCCACTGTTCCTCCAAGTTCTTGGAAATCTTGATATGTATCAAACCGACTTGGTGGCTGCTGCTCCTGATGAGGGAATTCTTGCTCCTCCTCTTGGTCCTCATCCTCTTCCGGAATCTCTTCCTCGGGTTGGTGTTGCTCAACCTGCAAGTCATAAAGCACGCTTCCTTCCTCGATAGAGAAAAGACCATTAGGCAAAGGAGCGGGGTAGAGACGCCCAGCTCCAGCAATATGTAGATAATAAACATCACCTCTCCCAGTGAGCATTCCACAAGCCCTCAAAGTAGAAAAACCAACACGTCGCTCACCTAGTATTGTTTGTAACTCACCTAGGTCTATGCCTATGACATTGGCGAGCACGGTGATGATGCCTCCACAAGTGATTGGTCCTTGACTTTGGGAGGATTGGTACTCCAAGTAGCGCACAAGAATTGTGCCCAAGTAAAGTGACAAGTTGTCATAGTTCAAAGCAGCTTTTGTGAGGACTAATATGTCCTCCTCATTGAGTCATGTAAACTCATTACGCGCCTGCAAGGTGTTAGCATTAACATATAAAAAATAGTGAATAGCGGTATATTGAATATTTTTCCCTTTGCTGACTCTAGAAGTAAAGCGCATTCTATTATAGAAGAGTTCAGGGGAAGGTTCTATGCTGGTAAAAGATGCGCACAGAGCATTAGGATCATTGTTGGGTAAACCAAAATAATTGCACCATTCATCAAGTGATAATGAATAATTATTGTTCATGAGTCGGAAAGAAATTCTATCCTCCCCATGCCATGCCTTAGCGGTGCTTTTCAAAGAACTAAGAAATTCAATGGTTAACCGGTGATAGGTTGGTGCATCATGAAATACAAAGTTTTGCAGGTCAACTCTATTGCAAAGTAAATTAAAGTCATCAGAAATACCGAGTTGGTTCAATGTGACGGGGCATGCCCACTTGGTTGCCTTGACTTCTCGGTTTTTGATCCTGTCAAAACAATCACGGTGGGACTCGTTCTTGAATCGAATCCCCATGCGTTCCTGAGCTGCAGCCCGCGAAGAACTAGCAGCGGCAAGAGCACGTGTATGGCTCCTCATGTTAATCTTCTAAAAATAAATAAGAAATACAAATATAAAACTTTTTGATCCAATGGTAATAGTCATAGCATAATCCTCAACATAGAACACTAAAGAATCTCCTCAACATAATAATCTAGGCAAGAGAATCATGGCAACTAGTTCAAAATAAGTCTCACCCTAGATTGATAATGACAATAGATCAGATATGAACTTGCGAAAAGTAATTGAAGGATCAGAGGAGAAACATACTGTAGATTACTTGTGTGCAAGGAAATCGAACGAAATTGAGTAGGGGTGAAGATCCCTTGAGGTTTTGAGAGAGTTTGGAGGTAGAAGAGAGAAAAAGGATTGATGTTTTGATGTTTTTGGTACCTCACCGTGCATTTAAGTGGTCAGACGCAACTATACAGTCGCAACTATACGGCCAGAACACTTGTTCCCACCGTATAGTTGGTTTGACGGAAAAATTTGAGTGTTTCTAGGGTTTCTTTCCTGGCAGCTACAACTATACGGCTGAAACTTTTGTTCCCGCCATATAGTTGGTCGTCAAACCTTCTGTATCCTGGGATGAAAAATTGTCGATGTCTCAAATAACTATATGGTCGGAGCTATACGGCAGGAATTTTTATTCCAGCCATATAGTTTGTCGTTAAATCTTTTGTACACATCAAAAAAATTCTTTTTCTTTAAGAATTACTTTTTAGAATAAAACTTAGCGAAACACCTTGTTTTGAAAAAAATGACAGACTAAATTGTCGACCAACTTTGGCATTTATAAAACAAGAATTTTTAGTACCGCTAAATCTCTCCCTCTCACTGGAGTTTTCTAGCACTCTTTATTCTATATAAAACTTAAACTAAAACTTAAAAACTTTACTCAAACCTTTATTTCACATGGGTTGCCTTCCATGCAACGCTCTTTTATGTTCAATAGCTTGACCTTGATGTTGCTCACTTAGGCCATATGAGCGGAACTCCCACTCCAAAATAGTTGGCCTTCAAAGTGATGGCCTCCTTCTCATCTTGCTTGGGTTTCTTTTTCCTGGTGAAATGAATAACAAAAGGATCCCTTGAAGGCAATTGGAGCTTTAAGTTCCCTTCATGCAAATTAATCAAAGCCTTAATAGTTCTTAAGAAAGGACGTCCTAATATAATAGGGGTAGTAGCATCTTCAGGCATGTCAACAATAACAAAATCAGTAAGAGCAGGACAACCTTTAATGTACACTAAGGTATTCTCTTTAATGCCTACTTGTTTATAAGTAGAATCTGCTAGATGTAATTTTAGTTCGGTTCTTTCAAAAGAGCCAAGGTTTAACTTATTAAAAAGACTCTTTGGAATTGTTGCAACACTTGCACCTAGATCACAGAGTGCGGCTACTTCATTAGTCCCAATTTTAACCTTAATAGTAGGCTCAAATATATCATCTAGCTTAACAGACAATTTTCTAGCAACTTTCTTATATTATTCATCAAGCTCACGTACCTGTATTGCTAGCTGATGAACGGAGTGTTGATACATGGCTTCCTCATTTCCTTCACTTACCGGAATGTTGACATTGATCCTTTTTACAAGATCTTCAACTACGTAGTTAGGTGAAGGATCATTACTATAATCAAGTTCTTCAGGCTCCTCCCTTTGGATTCTTATCATCTTGAGGTATTCTACTGGACTGGGCTCAACTTTACATTCTAATTTAGATAGAATGAGAGTTTGACTCTCGGTTATCTTACCTAGTCGTGCCTCAACAATCCTTATTCTTTCTTGGAGGGCTTGCAAATCATTCCTCAAACTAACATCTTGGTTAGATAATTTACCAAGCATAGCATCATGATTCTCCATAATTTTGACTAGAATATTGTTTTGATCATTTTGTGAGTCCATAAAAGATTTAAGAGTTTCTTGGAGTCTAGTATTGGTTGATGCCATATTATTATTAGAGCCACCTGCATGACTATAATAATGTTTCTGAAAGTTTGGATTATAATTCATCTTCCAAGCAGAGTTATAATCAATACAAGCTATGAAGTATATTTCTTCAAAAGTTGGTTCGGGAGTAGCTCTTACCTGGGTTTCCTTACCTTTAACGACTAATATGAGCTCATCCAACTTAGCATTGAGTTCTTCATTTTCTTGAGGTGTGACGGAGTTCACCTTCTTTGTGTTTGATATTTCCACATGCCATTGGGCATGGTTGTCTTGCATATTGTCTAGCAGTTGCTTTGCTTCAGTAATTTTCTTACCCATAAATGTTCCTCCAGCTATAGTATCTAGCATAGACTCAGACACAAGGTTAAGAGCATTTTAAAATAAATGGAGAATTAACCAATCTTCCATCCCATGGCCAGGATAGTTTCTCATGCATTCTTTCATTATCTCCCATGCAAGCGCTAGTGGCTCACGCTCTTCCTGTCTAAAACCAGTAATATTAGATCTGAGTTGCATAGTCTCTGCAGGTGGAAAGAATTTAGTAATAAATAAAGAAGTACATTCCACCCATGATGCAATACTATTTCTAGGCAAAGAATAGCAACCATTCTTTTGCTCTTCCTCTAAGAGAGAAAGGAAATAAGCACAACTTGACCGCGTAGGAGTCAACATCTTTAATGCACATCATATCACATATTTTAGTGAAAGTATTTAGGTGCATACCTGCATCTTCTACAGCAGAGCCTCCAAATTGATTTTTGTTAAACCAAGCTTAAATAGTGGGGCTTAACTTCATAGTCTTCAGCAGCAATTGCTAACTGAGTAATAGGAGTACGCAAATAATTATTATTAGGAGTTGCAAACTCCCCCAAGCTTCTTTTCAGCCATACTTCCTATGTTTTTGTATTTTCTTAAACAAGTACCAATGATGATAAAACAAGAATTAAAAGACTAACTAATTATTTTGGATTTTCAAATAAAGATTGAAAGGAAACTAACAAAATTAAAAACGAGAATTAAAACTAGCAAGGTTCCTACTAACCTCACCAAGGTAGCTATTGCTTCCCCGACAACGACGCTAGAAAAAGGGTTGATACCTTTGATCCAGATTACAGAAGTAGTATAGCTCTTTTTCCCTAGTGGTTTATCGAATCCTCGAGAAGAAGAAAGCAAAGTGAGATTACTTAAATGGACCTTCGAGAGTTTTAGAATTCCTTTTGCATTTTCACCGGACCAAGAGTTTGCGATCTTTTTGTTGTTGTTGATGATGGAGAGAGAGAGGGCCTAGGGTCTTTGGTTTTCACCAGTATCTATGCAAAACATCTGTTGGGAATAATAGATAATAATAAAGTATGCATGTAATTGTTAGAGCAAGATAATTATATGTGGGTAGTGCATCCATAATTGTTATCGCCTCCGCAACCGCTTATAACAATAACCTACTAGTCTCATCCATAGAAGAAAGAGAACTAATGATATGCATAGTGATGTCACCATTAATCCCAAGTAAATTCCTCACATACAGTCGTACTACCCCTTCTGTCACTAGGGTTTCCATCATGTATCGGTCATTACTCACACTCCCTTTACCTAGACCAATCCTCAGAGCCTTGGGTACCTGACAAGTCCTTATATTGAGGCAAGAGAGAGTACTACAATCATCATGTCATACAAACTAATACATGATCCCATCTATGATAAATAACATGCACAAAAAGCTACATGGCTAGGCCGAAGCCCTTAGCCCAAGGAGAATTACTCACACATATAGATGAAATCTACAATCATAAACATTGAAATAGAGATCATAAGGTTGATAGCAAATAGTCTTACAATGTCGCCAATTGGTGAAGAGATCTACTATTACAAGTGGTGGAAGATGGCTATGGTGGTGGAGAAGGGTTTAGAGGTTTAGATCTAGATCTATTTCTCCGGCGTGGCAGCTTCTGGTGGCAGGGAGAGTTGGGGTCAAAAGGCGAGAGAGGAATTTCCCGTCGCCCGAAGCCTCTTTATATAGGGGTCCCTTCACGAAAGTTGTTTTGTTTGACCTAATGAAGTCGATGCCAACTATACGGCCAGAACTATATGGCCGAAATAAAATTCCCACCATATAGTTGGTCTTTAAAGCTTCAACATTAACTTCACGGCTCCTGGTTTCTTTGACGTGTTGGAAATCTCGTATCTTTGGCATTTATGTAGTGATTCCCATCATCATATGTCATTATCTGCGCAGGGAAACATAGAAAGAAAGGATTGCATACCCCTTTGATCATTAGGCATTAGTGGCAAGTTTTTGAGAGACATTTCATCAAATATATGAATAATAAATGTGGACGTGGATGGCTATATTTCACAACCACCATGGGCGAGCAGAGCGTCTTCGAGCCCACACCGCTGTTGGGAGGGGAGATGGCCACGCCCCAGATCCCGCCGCACGAAAGCGGTGCACGGCTGGGGTTCCTCCTCGGCGTGACTCCGTCGGCATATGGCAACAAGGGAGCAAGAGGAGGCGACCAGGGCACATCTTTGCCACTGGTGGATGGCACCGGCAGTATCCATAAGCGAGGTTGTGCGCCTCCCGTAGCGCCCTCTGATGGCAGCAGACATGACCTCCAGGACCAGGAGAAGGGGAAGCACACCGCGAAGAAGACGAAGCACGCCGTCATCGATAAACGGCCGTAGAAATCTCCAATTCCCATGTAAGTCATCCTCCTCCTCCTCTAATATTGTAGTTAGATTGTTTAGGAATTAGTTTTGTAGTCAGATTATAGAGGGGAATTTGTAGTCAAATTGTTTTGTAGTCAGATTTTAGTTTTGGAGTTATGTAGATTGTAGTTTTGTAGTCAAATTGTTTAGGAATTAGGCGAGTTTTGTATATTGTAGTTTTGTAGTTAGATTGTTAGGGATTATATTTATGCGATGTATGTTAAGCTTCCGTTAGTTGTAGAATGTTGATATATGTGATTTTTTTGATGTAGTGCTACAAGTTGTAGTAGCCAAGCCCCTTTTGAATCCGTGAACTATATTTCCGATGATGAAGAAGATGAAGTGGTGAAGGTGGAATGTGTAAGGACACGCAAGCTCACCTCCGATGTGTGGAACAAGATGGCGAAGAAGATCGAAGGTGAATGGACAATGGAAGGGCATTTGCAACTACTTTAACAAGGCTCTTAGTGCAAAATCCAAGAGTGGCACACCACATTTGTGTGACCATCTAAAAACATGTACTGGAAGGATGATTAAGTTGAATAGCAAGGGGGTAAAATCATCGAGTCAGGCTTCATTGAGGATGACTGCACAACCTGATGGGAAGGTGAATGTAGAGAATTATACATTTGACCAAGAGATTGCTAGAGAAGATCTATGTAACATGATAGTTTTGCATGATTACCCATTAAGCATGGTGGATCATGCTGGATTTAGGAGATTTGTCCATATGGTACAGCCACTTTTCACTCTTCATACAAGGAATACTTATAGGTTTGTTCATGCACTAGTAACTATTTATTTCAGCCATGTTCCTTTGTGAATGAATGATGAGCTAAATTTTGTCTTTTTTTGTAGGAAGGACATCATAAGAAGATATGACAAGGAGAAAAAGGTTGTTGTTGAGTACATGATTATGCTGCAGTCAAGGGTAGCTGTCACCACTGATATGTGGATAGCTGACAACCAAAAAAGGGCTACATGGCTGTTACCGGTCATTTTGTTGATGAATCATGGAAGCTACGAAGCATTCTTATGGGGTATATGGCTAAATATTATTGTTTTCCATTATTATTATTGATGTCCATTGTTCTTATTGCTGTCCATTGTTCTATTATTTTTCTATCATGGCTGAATCTTATTGTTGTCCATTGTTCTATTATTGTTGTATCATGGCTGAATCTTATTGTTGTCCATTATTCTTATTGCTGTCCATTATTCTATTATTGTTGTATCATGGTTGAATCTATTTTTGTCCACTTGTATTATTGTTGTAGATTTATATATGTGCCAGCACCACACACCGGAGATGTTATAGCTGAAGTGCTCCATGAAACCTTGATGACATGGAACTTGGATGAGAAGCTCATGACCGTGACAGTTGACAATTGCACATCAAATGACAAGGCACTTGACCTCACGATAGGCAAGATAGTCAAGTCCAAGCTGCTCTTACAAGGTACAATGCTTCACATGTGTTGTTGTGCTCATATACTAAATCTCATAGTAAAAGATGGGTTAGATTGTAAGGTCATGAAATCTGGGATACACAATATTAGAGAGAGTGTTGCTTATTGGACCGCCACACCAAAGAGAGTTGAGAAATTTGAAGAGATGGCTAAGTACAAGAAAGTAAAAATCACAAGGAGATTGATACTAGATTGTAAGACTAGGTGGAATTCTATTTTTGTTATGCTAGAGATAGCTTTGCCTTATAGAGCTGTCTTTGAAAGAGCCAAAATAGTAGACAAGCAATATGAAACATTGCCTACTCCTGATGAATGGGCCTTTGCTACTGAGGTTGTACCGAGGCTTAGGGTGTTCTATGATATAACTACATTTTTCTATGGCACTGATTATGTCACTGCCAATGTGTATTTTCCTAAGATATGTGAAACCAAGATGAAAATTAGGTAGTGGGTAACCTCTACTGATTTGGTTATCCAAGAAATGTCCAATGCTATGATAGAAAATTTTGATAAGTATTGGAAAGATATCCAAGGGATAATGGGCATAGCTACACTACTTGACCCTAGATATAAGAAGCAAATGTTGATTGCATGTTTTGCAATGATCCATGGCATTAAGCCAACCTCTTATGAATGCATAGAAAAGGTTGATGAGGTAGTTGCTAATCTCCATAAGTTGACCGAGGAGTATGAAGTGGAAGGAGATGGATATCAAGGAGCCGCAGAATGTTCCTTGTCTTCAATGCCTGCTCCTACCATTATGACATTCTTCCATGATATTGTAGCACAACAAAGGCCTGCAACAACTATGCTTCAAGGTGAGATGGAGCATTACTTGTCCGATGACTTAGTTCCATATACCAAGAAGTTCAATGTGTTGTATTGGTGGAAAGTGGTCGGCACAAGGTACCCAACACTAAGAAAGGTTGCAAGAGATGTATTTGCTATTCCAGTCACAACGGTCGCTTCAGAATCTGCATTTAGTACTAGTGGCAGAATAGTGAATGAACATAGGAGCCGCCCCACTTCTCACATTCTTGATGTATTGATGTGCTATCAAGATTGGCTTAGAAATAAGTACAAAGGTGATCAAATCATGCATTTCATTAACATTCATTTATTAAGTCTTCTCTTACTTATGCTTGTGATCTTATATTTTTAACTGTGCAAAATTCCATGTGTAGATGCTCATATTGGTGAAGGCAGATTTTGGACTTGTCTTCAAGACAAACAAGAAGAGAATGATGTAAGTATGATTATGCATTTGTGCTTAATTCTACAATGTGATCAAGACAAATAAGCTTTCCCTTTTTGTTATGCTCATATATTGTTAATGCTTACTAGGATTCAAGCACTATTGTGTAAGTATCATCATCTTGCTGCAAATGGAGTTTGGAGCCTTGGATGTATGGATAATTGGAGATGGATAGATTTTGTGATTTGTGTCCACTTTTCTTCTGGACTATGTGCTGCTCGTGTAGTCGTGTGTATCATTTCTATTGGACTATTTGTTGTAATATGTCCCCAAAAACCTGAACTATTTGTTGTAATATGGTTTAGACTATTTGTTACCAGTTGTTGACTTGCTGGACTACTTGTTGTTGTTGTTGTTGTCAAAGATGACTGATTGCGCACATATATTGCTACTGAATATATTATTTGCTGTTGTCTAGCTATTTGGTAACGAATATTGTAACTACTTGCTGTCGAATTTTGCTCCGAAAAATGTTGTAAAAAATGGGTGAATGCTGTCATTTTACGCAGGTATTCTATACCCGCCGAGGCCCCGTTTACCCGGCTAGTGGCGGGTCTGGTGGGGATTTGTACCCGCCAATGTAAATGGAGATGGGTCGCGGGGTCGGGAAATGGGGCGGGTGCGGGTATGGAGGGCTAGGACCCGTCCCCAAACCCGGCGGGTGCCATGTGGACTCCATCCGCCTTGACCCGTCTCTCCTGTTCCTTCTTTCCTTGATTGTTCTGGCCCCCGCTGTAGAATAGAGCATCTCTACTTGTTGGAAGCCTCTAGTCCAAATCCGGTGATCACGTTTTCGGCTCGGGGGCCTAAAACTTCATAGTCAAGAGCCCAGGTGACACTGACAAACGCATTAGAATTCGCGGAAATAAAATTAAATTTAGACGAAAATGATCAAATTTGGACGAAATTGGTACTCCCTCTGATCCATATTACTTGTCATAGAAATAGATGTATCTAGACATGTTTTAGTGCTAGATACATCCAATCTAATGACAAGTAATATGGATCGGAGGGAGTACTAATATGGTGATATGTAGCATATAAGGAAAAATTGGTTTATTACATAGGCTATTTAGGTTGAAATCTAAGGAACGAGGTAAAGGTAAACTAAAAAGCAGCTCTCTGACGGCCGGAGCGGCCTAGTTCATGCCGAGGCGCTTGTAGAACTGCGTTTATTCGTTGTCGTCGTTGCTAGGTGATACGTCCAAAACATATCTACTTTCGCGAACACTTTTGCTATTGTTTCTCCTTTAAACTTGTGTGATTTGGATGGAACTAACACGAATTGACGTTGTTTTCAGCAGAATTACCTTGGTGTCTAGTTTTTGTGCAGAAAATCAACTATCAGGAAAAATCCCGGAAAATATTCCAAAAATCCTATTTCACCAGAAGACTCACGGATCTAGAATACGATACGGGGTGGGGCTCTGAGGGCCCCACACCCCCTACCATGCGGGCCAGGCCTGGCCGCGCCTGGAGGGGGTGTGGCCGTCTCAGGCACCCCCTCGGCCTCCCTCTTCGCCTATAAGTTGCCTTCTGACCTAAAAACTCAAGGGGGTTCGACATTTTTCCAGAAAGAGTTCCGCTGCGCCGCCAGCACCAAAAACCGCGATTCGGAACCAGAAACTTTGTTCTGTCACCCTGCCGGGATGGGGAATTTGGAGAGGATCATCGCCATCATCATTAACAACGCCTCTCCATCAACCATCCATGTTTCCCCCATCCATGAGTGAGTAATCCCCCGCTGTAGGCTATGGGGATGGTAGGGATTGGATGAGTTCTATCATGTAATCGAATAAGATTGTTAGGCATGGTGCCTAGTATCTCTGTTAGTGCTATTTGACTTTGTTGCAACTTGTTGTTCTTAATGCTTGTCACTAGGGCCTGAGTGCCATGATCTCAGATCTGAACTTATTATTGATTCATGATGATAGTATTGTTTGCTGCAAGTTGTGTACACATATCATTGTCCGGATCCAAAGGCCCCGAAGTGACAGAAATTGGGACAACCGGAGGGCATGGCTGTGATGTGAGGATCACGTGTGTTCACAGAGTGTTAATGCTTTGCTCCGGTACTCTATTAAAAGGAGTGCCTTAATTGCCAGTAGATTCCCTTGAGGCCCCGCTGCAACTGGCTGGCAGGACAAAAGATGTTGTGCAAGTTCTCATTGCGAGCACGTATGACTATATATGGAGCACATGCCTATGATTGTTTAGTACTTAGATGCTTTATATTATTTATCTGCAATTGCCCTATATCTTGAAGTTACATGTTTAGACTTGTCCATGCAACGCCTGTCCATCCATCCCTATGCCTACCGCACTCATATACTACTGTTTGCTACTACCGTTACTATTTCTCTTGTTTTACTGCTACTGTTGCTTTGCTATTGCTACAGATAAACTTCTATGAGCAAGACTATTTCTAGGTGCAGCTGAATTGACAACTCAGTTGTTAAGGTTTATAAGTATTCTTTGTCTCCCCTTGTGTCGAATCAATAAATTGGGTAATACTACCCTCGAAGACTGTTGCGATCCCCTATACTTGTGGGTCATCAATACTATTTTCTAGCTCAGTTGCCGAGGAGCATAGCTTTATTTGTAAGTTCACTTGGATCTATTACTGTTCACTGCTACTTCTTTCATCATGGGGAAGTCTCCTGATGGAAAGTTTCCTATTCTACCATCCACTACAAGAAGAGGTACATTCCTAAACACCTCTGCTGCTCTTGATTCACCGTCTGTTATAAGTAAGCTTGTTACACCACCACATACTCATGGCACACACACTGCTACTACTGTTGAATCTGAAATTGCTTCTGATACTCATGATGTTACTTGTACTGTGCTTGATGCGAGTGGTTCATTAGGTCCTTTCCTAGATGCTACTATTGCTAGAACTATTTTGGGAAACACTGAAACTCCTAGTGAAGACACTATTCCACCTGTTAGCTCACCAGAGTCTAGAGAGAGATATGATATTAGTGATGGTTACATTGAAATGACTGATGAATTTATTGAAGAGTACCAAAACACACATGGTGCTAGTGCTATTAGGAGTCTCCTTGAGAGACGTACCATTATTCCTAAACTGTCTTCTGATGCTAAGTTTGCTACTTCTCCCAGAGCTATTAAAGATAAAGATTATGATTTCTCTCTTGATTTATCCTATATAGACATTATTGAGAAATAACCTTTTTGTGGGACTGAAAATGAAAGTGTTGTAGCTCATATGAATGAGCTTTCCACTATGAGTGCCTTATTCTCTGATGATTTTAAGATGCGCAAGTACTTTGTTACAAAGATCTTCCCTTTTTCACTAAAAGGAGAAGCTAAAGCTGGGTTTAATAGATTACCTCCTGGATCCATAGATAGACCTGATTGTTTGATTGCTTCTTTCTTTTAGAAATATTTTCCTCCTAGTGCTAGACATGCTGCTTTGCAGAAACTTTTTGATTTTAAACAGGGAGAAGAAGAGAAATTGCCTGAGTCATGGACAAGGTTCTGTTCCTTGATTCATGCACATCCAGGATGTCGCTTGCCTAAAAAATGAGCTTCTAGATATTTATTCTAATGCACTAACTGATGATTCTAGGACATACCTAGATAGTTTTGCTGATTATGTTTTCAGGAAAAGAACTCCTACAGAAGCTGAAGAATTAATGGCTAAAATAAGCAAGAATTATGATGATTGGACTTCAACTGAGCTAATTACACCTGAGCCTACTACTCCTGAACCAATTGTGCCTGAACCAACTCCAACACCAACACCAAAGAAGAGGGGAATGATTGCATTAAATGATGAAGTGATGAAAGAAGCTAAAAAATGTCTTAAGGAGAAAGGTATTAGATCTGAAGATGTGAAGAATTTACCTCCTATAGAAGAATTATGTAAGCCAATTCCCCACTCATACACTATTGAGGTACACTCTCTCCAACACTTTGATGAAGGTGATATTCCCTATGGTAAACCTCCTGATCAATGCTTAGAGGAACTTGACATTTTTATTGTTAAACAAGGTGATTTTAATAAACAAGTTCAGAATCATTTATTGGAAAACTCTAGAGCTATTAATGAGTTGAAAGATATTGTGGAAAGAACTGCTAATGATGTTAAAATGCTTTGTAAACACTTCCAAATGGTTCAAACCCAAATTGATCAACTTGATAAGGTATAAAAAGATATGCTAGTTAATGCCTCAGGAGATAAACATGCTTATGGAATTAGAATTAGGAGTGGTATAGCCACTCAAGATCCTTTATATCCTGAAGGACACCCTAAATTAATTGAGCAGGATTCTCAACAAGTTGAAAATAGTGGTAGTCCTCATAAGAGAAAGAAAAAGAAACATAAACCTGTTGAGGCACCTCCTGAACCTGCTGTAGATCCTAATAGTATATCTGTCTGTGATGCTGAAACTGAAAGTGGTGATAAAAATGATGCTCCTGATAAGGAGGAAGTTGAGGAAGAACCTGAGAATCACACTAAGAACACTAGGTACACTAAGGAAGATTTTATTGCTAATAAACATGGTAGTGAAAGAGAACCTTGAGTGCAGAAACCTATGCCTTTTCCCAATATGAAACACAATTCGAAGGAGGAAGAACATTATAACAAGTTTTGTGAGTGGATGAAACCTTTATTTTTGCAAATTCCTTTGACTGATGCTATTAAGTTGCCTCCTTATTCAAAGTATATGAAGGATATTGTCTCTAATAAAAGGAAGATTCCTAATGAGGAAATTTCTACTTTGCTTGCTAACTATTCCTTCAATGGTAAGGTTCCAAATAAGCTCGGTGATCCAGGTATTCCAACTATTCCTTGCTCTATTAAAAATAATTATGTTATAACTTCTTTGTGTGATTTGGGAGCTAGAGTTAGTGGTATGCCTTTTTCTCTCTACAAGAGACTCTAGCTAGAAAAGATGATACCAACTGATATATCTTTGCAAATGGCTGATAAGTCAACTACTATTCACGTTGGTATATGTGAGGATGTTCCTGTTCAAGTAGCTCATAATTTCTTGGTTTTAACTGATTTGTTGTGCTTGAAATGCTCGAAGATGATAATATGTCTATTATTCTTGGGAGACCTTTTCTTAATACTGCAGGTGCTGTCATCAATTGTAATCAGGGAAAAGTAACTTTTAATATTAATGACAAAGAGCATACTGTCTATTTCCCCAATAAGATTGATAAGAGTTATTGCCTAAATTCCATTGAAAATATTGAGAGCATCAAAGTTGTAGAAATATATTGTCCCATTCCACAAGGAAGTTTTGAAACTATTATGATTGTGACTATTGCTATCAAGTTTGAGGTAACACAATCATTTTGTGAAATGCTTTGTTTCATATAAGATTGTTTTGGTAACAAGACTTGATCAACCTTGTTAACTAAAGGATTTTAATGAACAAAACAATGTTTTCATAGTGGTTATACTTGCTCGCTTTTATTTTTCTCCTTCCTAGTCTTTGCTTTTTTGTCTTGTTAGCTTTAGTTTTGCTAGTTGTTTGCTTGTTAGAGTGTCTTAGAACTTCTGTTGGTTTGGTTTTGGTTTGTTTTTTTGCTTCTTTTAAAAAATCTTTTTTGTGAGAAAATCAATTTTCATACCTGAAAATTGGCCAAAAATAAAGTTTCCCAAAAAATTCCAGAAAAATCATATTAAAAATTTCCTCGAAAAAAGGGGCAAAGGGACACTAGAGTGGCCCAGGGGGACCCACCAGGCCAACACACCCCTGGTGGTGCAGCCAGCCCCAAGTGGCGCCTGGCCTAGGTGTGGCCCACTTGTGGCCCTCCAAAGTGCCTCCTCTCAGCCACTTCTTTCTCTCTTCCGAAAAACACCGGAAAAGTTTCTCAAGCTCAAGTTCCTGTTGTTCTTGCTCCCGATTTTCGATCTCCTTGCTCAGCCCATCTTTGCTGCTGACTTTTGGAGGGATTGCTCCTTGGTATGTGCCTCCTCCACTTGTCCAATTAGATTTGTGATTGGTAGATTGTATCTTGAGTATTTTGCTACTATATGTGTTAGGTTGTGTGAGCTTGCATGCTTGTTCTATGCTTAGAGATTTCATTTTGATGCATGTTTAGCCCTCTAGCAAGTTCCTATAGTAGTTCCTTATCATTTATCAACTTGGAAATTACTTGGTTTGATGTTTGTCTAAAAATTTCAGAAAAAAGGGTCATGGATAACCACAACTTTGGAGAAGCGTTTGAGAGTGATGCACCTAGGAGGACAAGGCCTTAGAGATCATCCTCCAGAGCTAGACCATCATATAATGAGGATCTTATTACACCGTGTTTTGACAACGAGGGAGATGAGGGGGATGCGCACCCTTCTACCTTTCGTTGTTTAACTTTTTGCAGGCTGCAGGGATTCTCAATGATTTCCTAACTCTTATTGGGAGGGTTGGTCTAACTAGTTATATGCAGGATGAGAGTGAGAAATATGCTATGCTCACTAAAAATTTTGTGGAGAGTTTATCTTTTAATAACAACCCTTTCAGGTTAGAGGTGTCATTCAAAATCTATAATAGGCCCTTCACCATGACATTGAAGAAATTTTGGGTATTGGCACATTTGGGACGGTGAAGAAGATTCCAGCTCAACCCGCTGATTTGTTGGAGCTCTACCGCGGGGTAACTAATGATGATGACCATAGAGCCCACGCGGAAAGATAAGAAACATTCAACTCCCAGCTATCTGATATTTTTCTTTTTATCTTGCCACTAGTATTCTTGGTAGGGAGACCACTAGCAATATTTCCAACTATCATTTGGCCTTTCTAGCTACTGCACTCAATAATGAAACCAGGTATAATCTTGTTTCTCTCATTGCTCGTCACTTCGCTGCTAGAGGACCCATTTATGGGGGTATTATTGCTGCACGTGTAGTTGCTACTTTAGAACTTTCTGTTGATCCAAATGATACAATTTTGGCTCCTCAGAGGCTTGATCTTGCTGCCATGAAAGCGCATCACTTTGTCACTGCTAGCTCTACCATTGAGAGTTTGGTTTACAGGATGATGTTTACTGATGGGGAAGAGAGAGAAATTCTTTTGCCACAAACCACTTTGTTCAGTATTTGCTAGGGACCTTGGTCACGCTGCAAGGAGGAGATGGACGAGCAGCTACGCATTCATGGTTTCCACGGACACTACCAGGGGGACGCGCCCTCTTATGACCACTCTGTGAACTACACAGGGGCGTCCTCGAGCTCGTACCATGACGAAGGGGCCTCTTCGTCACATTATAGAGGCGCACCTTCTTGGTCACCATGGGATTGAGCCCCACTTAGTCCAAAAGCCTAAGCTTGGGGGGAGGTATACCGACATCACACTCATCTTTATATCATGTTTCGTCGGTTCTTTGTATATCCATGTTTCGCTTTCTTTTTGGTTTCTTGTTCTTGCTTTACCAAAACACAAACAAAAAGACCAAAAATATTTTTGTTGTTTCTCTTGGTTTGTTTCTTTGCCTTTTTGCTTTGGTTTGCCTTAAGAAAAATCCAAAAAGATTTTGATTTGTTTGTTTTTGCTTTGTGTGCTTGCTTTAAAAAATCGAAAACACCAAAAATATTTGTTGTTCTTCTTTGGTTTTGTGAAGTTCTTTGCAGGGTTCAGCAGACCTCGGTGGAGTTTCGTTTCATGTTATTATTCAAATCACACAAGTGAAGGGCAATAATGAAGATAATGACAACTTGAGGTGTGGTAAGAGGCTGATAATGAACTCTATTTGTTTTCATTTTTGTACATATACTCATCATTATGGGCATGCTTAGTCTGTTCATGTAAGGTGTATGTTATTTATGGATACTTAGTAGTTCTTGATTTCTTATGATTAGCTCCAGCTTGCTAATAGTTTGTAGCATGTCATATGAATGTTTGCTTGTTGTTTTATTCATAACTTGGTATGATATTGTGGTATCTTCCTCTAAATGTTTCATTTGAATCGACTTGGCACATTCTCATCATGCATATAACTGAACAATACTCAATAAGCCTCGATGATTTATTTTGCCTCAGAGTTCTTGTATCACTTTCATGCCATAATTAGTCTTGTTTTGTTGCAAGCATGATTATGACAGTTATTGCTCTCTCGTTTGTCGCTCCCTCTCTATTGCTAGCCTTCATCACTTTCACTGAGTATGAGCTCTACTCGTGTTTCCAACTTCCCAAAACCAACATTGCCAAAAGTGTCCACCATACCCACCTATTAGCATCATTTGCTATTTCGTGCATATTTATTATGCCTTGTTTTCTTCCAAATAAAATGTTTGCTTGTTTTGGGAAAATTAGTTAGTAAAGCTCTCACGAACTTGATGGCACACTTTATTTCTTGTACTTAATAAACCTGAACCATTGTGACTTTCCATGAAATTTATATTCTTGCAAACTATAGTCTAGGAGTTAGCAGAACCGTGCTGTCATGGGGAACGCTTTCAACATTGCACATGTACTTTGTACCCAGCTAATATCATGCTCTTTTGTTTACGTATGTCGTTGGTGTGAAATAAAAGGGGAGCTTGTAAGTTCATGGAGTTATATATATGTGTTAGAGAAATGCCCGGGCCGCTAGCCTAAGCCATGCCTAATCATGGTGGAAACCTGCAGCATAACCATAATGAGCAATCTGTGAAGCATCCTCAATAAAAACCTATGCAAATAGCAAATAAAAAGATCGCTAAGATGCTCATTGTCTGCTTGCCTTGTCATTTTGATTATGGGATAGCTCCTGTATCATGTGCAAGGGGTACCCCGTTGACGGTTCTCTATGATACACATGTATTTACTATGACAAGAACTTGCCGGTAACTAAAGTTGAGTAGCATGAGGAGCGGCCCTCGTATTTAAGGGACATTAGATTTCCATTTTATGGTCTGTCAAGCATATAACTCATATTGGGCCTCACTTTCACCCTTAACCATCTAAAGATGCCTATGATAGGGGCAATGAGATCTCAAAGCTAATGAGTATCATACTTTCAGCATTTGGAAGCCTTTAAAACTTTTCAAAACCTTTTCACTTCCTTGTTGAGTCACCACTTATTCTATGAGCACCCTCTTGAGAGCATAGTTATCATTCTTAGTGTAATGTGATTGTCTCAAAACTTGGTTAATTATGTCATGACTTTGATGCTTGTATCTCTGATATCTTTACTTCTAGTCTTCACTTGAACTTCAGAGGTGCCTTGGCATTTGTTTTGCTCCAACATCAAAGGCAAGTGAGATACCACTCTATCATACCATCTTATGAGCATTGCAATGTTGCTTATGTTTATGTTTCATGCTACTTATTATTATTGAGTTGGAATCTCTTCATAGCTTGCAATAACTATTAAGTAGACTTAGTTGCATACTCCTTATTATGAATTGTCTAAGTATCTACTCATGTGCTGAGAATATTTACATCATATGAAGCAAATGTGTTCGTGAAAGTTCTTTTATCGCACACATTTTTCAACTGAATTGCTTGAGGACAAGCAATAAGCTAAGCTTGGCAGGAGTTGATACGTCCAAAACGTATCTACTTTCCAGAATACTTTTGCTATTGTTTCTCCTCTAAACTTGTGTGATTTGGATGCAACTAACACAGACTGACACTATTTTCAGCAGAATTACCTTGGTGTCTAGTTTTTGTGCAGAAAATCAACTATCAGGAAAAATCTCGGAAAATATGTCAAAAATCCTATTTCACCAGAAGACTCACGATGCGAGAATACGAGATGAAGTGGGGCTCTGAGGGGCCCACACCCCTGTCGCGCGGTGTCACGGCCCAGGATTAGGGCTAGACAAATACAAGATCCTCATCTGATATAATCCTAACCTAAATTCTGAAACGCGCAGGGAAAGATCGGTAACATTACAAAACATACAAACCATACATTAATAAGGTAAACTCCTAAGAGAGATACAAACCAGTCATACAAGTCAAGGGTCATAGACCCATCATTACATCAAACAACGGAAGCAAACAAGTCGTTCTAAACAACAAACTTAGCAAAGGGCCTAAGAGGCCATAACAAAAGTAGCGACCCTTCCATAGATTCTAGGCTGCTGCCCGGGAACCCCGACTACTCATCGACTTTGACGTAGAAACCACCTTCAGTTGGGGTAGCATCATCTGTAGAAAACATCAATGAAGCAAGGCTGAGTACAGGGTGTACTCCGCAAGACTTATGGCTAGTGGAGTTATTTTTCATAAAGCCATATTTTGTTTTCAAAACAAGAGGGAGAAGAAACTCATCTAGTTAGATCATTTTCAAAAGGGGATAAGAAGACTTCAACTATAGCTCTTAAATTCATCTTTGATATCCACCAAGCACCATCATCAACTGAACCACTCTTCCCGGACTACCCCTCAACAACCCCGAGGAAGTATTCCGGATCTCATTTTAGTTGACAAGTTTTAACATTCAGTTATAGTTATCTATGATCTTCACGTACGTTCCCAAGTCGTCCATAACCGTGGACACGGCTTTTCGAAAAGGTTAATAACCCTGCAGGGGTGCACAACTTTACCCACACGTACCAACCGATTCTTAATGCCAAATTATTAGCCCTCTTCCTTGGAAGGCCGGCAGAGAGTGGTTGACCACGACCTTTACCTTGCTTTCGCCGAGACCATGAGTCATGCACTAGGGAGATGCCGCCATAACGGGTCAAGTCCCGAAGCCGGTCCCTAATGATGTGCGCAGCGTTCAAGATTATGGATGCCGAAAATCTCTTGTTCCTGGCCACGCTTACCTACCTGTTATGAATGCACCTCCTTAACCTCCATTCAAGAACAACCAAGATGCGTATGTCGAATGGAAAGCCCAAACTATGTGACTCATGGAATCTACTAGGAAAGTTAGTTGGTCGAGGGGGTTTCCAAGCCCCCGTGTGGTTGTACGCTCGTCTTGGTTCAAGAGGCAAGAACATCGGGTCCTAGGGGTGGCAAGTATGGGACTACAAAAACCACAACCCACGTGGCCTCCCATACACGCCTTAGCATTTTATCATTCATCTCTGATCACATCACCACAACCTACCATACTAGATTCATTCACATCTCCGGTGCATCACCTGAGTAATCAGCATCGGACCACTAAGCATGGCTAAGCTTCACTAAATTGTGGCACTAGCGATTCTCATAAGCCAAACCCTAGTTATGCTAGGAGCGGTGGATCAGGTAATATAGTTCACAAAGGATAACATGCATCAGATAGGATTACTTTGTCTACTGATAAAAGACTGTTTGAACTGAATGCATATGACGAGAATGAAATACTTTGTAGTCATAGGATTCATATGTATGAGTGGGGCTTCGCTTGCCTTGTCCGTTGTTGGACTGATACTGCTCTTCGGTGGCGTTGACTTTAGCTTTGGGTTCGGTTCCTATTCGCGAGAACCAACCACCGGAAAAGAAAAAATAACACTCAACACATGGCATGTGCAATGCTCATACAATATGGATGATATGACAAGTTAAATAGTGTTGAATTGAACCCTAAAGCATGCTTGATCACTTTAAAGGGGGTTCCGAAAGTCCAAACCCTAAAACAGGGGGATCATCGGAATCACCTGTGGGGTTCAATTGGTTCTTCTAATTAAACTTGCCATCAAAGTTGTTTAACAATGCATGACTATGGCTTAGTTGGATAGGTTTCATTTTTCTGAACATTTCGGTATATTATTTGTATTTTTATGATTTAAAATGAATTAGTTATGAATTTCACAAATTTTAATTCATTTTAAACATTTTTGGAATATTTAAATTAATTTCTAGACTTGGGCCCACATGTCAGACTTTTATTAATTTCAGAAAATATTTACATAAATGATTAAAACTCTTACATGTATGGCCCACGTGTCAGGGATTTTCCATTTACAGAAATATTTAAAAGAAAAGAAATGGATTATTGCCTCATGTTGATGTCAGCATGACATCAGCAATGGAGCTCACCCTCAGATCGAGCAAGGATCCATCGATCCAGTGCTCGCCTGGATGCGTGTATGGGTGCGTTGGAGAGAGGGTGTCACAGGGAGCAGAATAGTGGCGGCGCTGCTTCTTCTTGGTCACCGGAGCATCCACTCCGACGAGCTCCAGTGGCGGCGGCGTCGGGCACTCGCGGGGAAGAGGCTACAGAGGGAAAGGGAGGAAATGGAGGGGTGCTTGAGCACCACAAGCTCACCAGGAGCACGATGATGGTGGTGGCGAGGCGAGGCGAGCACGGACGAAGGAGTAATCGACGATGACGACGACGACGACCGACGGTGCTTCTTGCTTGATTCCGGCCAGAAGAGGTCGTCCCGGCTCGCGTGCTTCAAGTAGGAGGACAAGGGCGGCGAGGCGCATCCGGTGGTGGTCTCAGCGTAGTGCGGGGTGGCCGGAGACGATGGGGACGAGGAGGATCTGGCGAGCTAGGGTTCGGCCATGGCGCTGGAGAGCTAGGGAGAGGGGGAAAATGGCGGGTTAGGGTTCGTCGGCGGCTACGGTGGCGGTTTATAGACGACCAGAGTGGCGGCACGAATCCTGGCGCAATCCAGCGACGAGGGACGACGGCGGTATCGACAGCGAGCTGCAGCTCGTAATCGACGAAGACGACGCGGAACAGAAGGGCTGAAGCGGTACGGGGCCGGGGACGGGCTGCTGCTGGGCCAGGCTTGGGCCCTGGGTGGGCTGGCTGCTGGCGCTGCTGGCGGCAGAAAGAGGAGAGGGCGAGATGGGCTCGGCCCAGATAGGATTAGGTTTAGATTTTTTTCCAGGAAACCTTTTCTATTTCTGTTTCCTGATTTATTTTTATATTTTGAATTTCAAACCTGTTTTGGATGATTTCAAATTACAGAAACTTTCATGAAGTATATAAAATAATGTGGAACCCTTTTATTCACTTTGGGTTCAACTCATGTAGTTAGTTTTTCCAAATACAAAACTCATTTGAATGGTTTTCAAATAGAGGGGGAAGTTATTTAGAGTTTAGGGTTTTGTTTATTCTTCTTTTGGTTGAATCAAAGTGCAAATGTTATGCATGCATGGAATGATCAACATGTCCTTATTTATATTACACAAAAGGGTGGTATGTTACACGCGGGCCAGGCCTGGCCGCGCCTGGAGGGGGTGCGTCCGCCTTAGGCACCCCCTCGGCCTCCCTCTTCGCCTATAAGTTGCCTTCTGACCTAAAAACTCAGGGGGTGATGACCCACAAGTATATGTTGGAGATATGCCCTAGAGGCAATAATAAATATAGTTATTATTATATCTTTGTGTTTATGATAAATGTTTACATTCATGCTATAATAGTATTAACAAGGAAACATTAATACTTGTGTGATTTGTAAACTAAAATAGAGTCCCTGGTAAAGCCTCTTTATAATACTAGCTTGTTGGTTAATAAATGATTATGGTTCCCCTATAATGAACATTGAGATGTTATTAACAACAAGATCATATCATTAGGAGAATGATATGGTGGACATACTCCTGTAGATAAGCGTAGCATAAAGATCAATTCATTTTAATAGTTCAATTGCTATATGCTTTCTGATACATAGTAACCTAATTCCTTCGACCATGAGATCATGCATATCACCTTTACCGGAAGGATGCTTTGATGACATCAAACACCACACCGTAACTGGGTGGCTATAAAGGTGGCATTGAGTGTTCGGAAAGTATTGGTTGAGACACATGGATCAAGAGTGGGATTTGTCCATCCATATGACGGATAGATATACTCTGGGCCCTCTCGGTGGAATGTCATCCAATTAGCTTGCAAGCATGTGACTGGCTCACAAGGGATCACATATCACGGGAACGAGAAAAGAGTACTTATCAGTAACGAGGTTGAACTAGGTATGCAGAGATACCGACGATCATAACCTCGGATAAGTAAACTATCATGAGACAAAGGGAAATTGGTATCGTATGTAAGTGGTTCATTCGATCGCAAAGTAATCATAGAAATATGTGGGATCCATATGAATTTCCAGATTCCTCTATTTGGTTATTGTTCGGAGAAGTGTCTCGATCATGTCCGCATAATTCACGAACCGTAGGGAGACACACTTAAGGATTCGATGTTGTTTGAGTAGTTATGGAATGATGAGTAAGAGACCGAATGTTGTTCAGAGTCCCGGATGGGATCCGGGATATCACGAGGAGATCCGGAATGGTCCGGAGAATAAGATTCATATAAGGAAAGTCCCGTTTCAGGGTTGGAGAATGGTTCCGGTGTTTTCATCAGGAATGTTCTAGAAGGTTCCGGAATGTCCGGCACTCCGGAGGGGAAGGGTACATGAATGTGTCATATCAAGTTGGAATGATTACATCATGTACTAGGTGTCATCGCTGAACAAAATAAAGGGTTTAATCAAATCCTAGTTTGAAAAGTCAAACGCCAATTTGAAAAGTCAAACGGCTATTTTTTGAGGTGGAGGGGAAGTAGGAAACCTACTTGGGGAGGAGTTCCCTCCCTCCACCGCCGACCCACTTGGAGACCGAGTTGGGGAGGGACTCCCCTCCCCTTGGCGCGCCCCCTCCACCTATATAAGGAGGGGCAGGGCAGCCCCTCCAAGCACACAACACCACGCCCTCTAAACCCTAACCCTAGCCGCCGCCCACCATAGCCGCCGCCTAGGGAAAACCCTAGCCGCCGGCCTTGCCCCCTCATTGGTGCGTCTAAACCCTATATCACCGAGGCTCTCTCTCATAGTCCACCATACTCGCTCCGGCTTAAGGCGAAGCCCTGCGAGATCTCCCCTCTACTTCCGGTACCACGCCGTTGTGCTGCCGGAATCGCGAGGAGAGTGCTGCAACCTCCGCTGCCTGCTGGAACAAGGGAGATGAAGGTCTTCGTCGAGTACCGAACGTGTGACCGACTGCGGAAGCGCTGCCGGAACGCAGCGCCGGAAGGATCGTCTACGCGATCTTGAGATCGGCAAGAGTACGACTACATCACCCACGAGAATCCGCTCTCGCTAAACACTTTGGAATCTTCGAGGGTGAGTTATTCCATCGACTCGTTGCTACAATCTAGTAGATAGATCTTGGCTTGTTTGTTTGTATGCGGTAGAAAATTTTGTTTTCCATGCTACGAAACCCTGCAGTGGTATCAGAGCCGTGTCTATATGTAGATTTGTTGCACGAGTAGAACACAATGGTCATTGTGGGCGTTGATGCTTTTGTTGTCGATTGCTTCTTGTGTACTTTGCATCTTGCGGGATGGTGGGATGAAGTGGCCTGGGCTAACCTTACATGACATCGTTCATGAGACTTGCTCCACGCTTGACATGCAACTTGTATTGCATAAGTGGCTTTGCGGGTGCCTGTTTCTCCCAACATAGTTAAGATTCAATTTACAACGGGTGATTGACAATGCTAGTATCAATGTTGTGGTTCTTGTTCGTAAGTTAGAACGACACTTATTGAAAGCCCCAAACCACGTAAAACATGCAAAGAAAGTAGAGGCGTCTAACTTTGTTTTGCAGGGGTGTGCTGTGATGTGATATGGCCATGATTGTGATTATATTTGATGTATGCAATGTTCCTTATTGTAAGTAAGCAACCGGCAGGAGCCATATGGTTGTCTTTAATTTTGTTAAGACCCGCGTGTCTATTCAAAGTAGTTGTAATAGTTGAAGCCGGTGGACGACAACCATGGAGCAACGTCATTGACCTTGATGCAATGCCGGTGATGATGGAGATCATGTTCGTGCTTGAAGATGGAGATTGGAAGCACAAAGAAGAAAGGCCATATCATATCACATATTATGAATTGCATGTGATGTTAATCCTTTATGCATCTTGTATTGCTTAGTAAACGACGGTAGCATTATAAGATGATCCCTCATGCACATGAATTTCAAGTTCTTAAGTGTTCATCCTTAGTAAGCACCGTTGCTAAAGCTTGTTGTTTCGAAGCACCACGTGATGATCGGGTGTGTTAGATTCCGCAAGTGTATACAACGTGAGCAAGCCAGATTTTCTCATGCGGAAGCTAAGGTTTGATCTTTACGAGCCTAGCATGTACAGACATGGTCTCGGAACACGGATCACCGAAAGGTAAAGCATGAATCATATAGTAGATATGATGAACATGTCGATTGTTCGCCATTGAAGCTACATCAAATCTCGTGATGATCGGTGTTGATGTGGTGGATTGGGTTCGTGTGATCACTAAAACAATGTGAGGGATATTGTTTTGAGTGGGAGTTCACCAAGATTAATTTAACTATTAATTAGAACTCAATTTGTCATAAACTTAGTCTAAACTATTGCAAATATGTTGTAGATCAATGGCAGCCCCTACCATCAATTTTAATGCGTTCCTAGAGAAAGAAAAGTTGAAAAACAATGGAAGCAACTTCACGGATTGGTTCCGCAATTTGAGTATTGTCCTCACAGCTGGTAATTTGACCTATGTGCTGGATGCACCGCTGGGTGACCCACCTGCAGCTACTGCTACCGATGAAGTAAAGAATGTTTACCTCGCTCGGAAGACTCAGTACTCCACAGTTCAGTGTGCTATCTTGTATGGTTTAGAATCGGAGCTTCAGAAAAGGTTTGAGAATTCAGACCCACATGATATTGTCCGTGATCTCAAATTGATCTTTGAGACTCATGCGGCAATTGAGAGCTATGAGGGAAACTCGCCGCCGCCTAGGGAAAACCCTAGCCGCCGGCCTTGCCCCCTCCTTGGTGCGTGTAAACCCTAGATCTCCGAGGCTCTCTCTCATAGTCCACCATACTCGCTCCAGCTTAAGGCGAAGCCCTGCGAGATCTCCCCTCTACTTCCGGTACCACGCCGTTGTGCTGCCGGAATCGCGAGGAGAGTGCTACAACCTCTGCTGCCTGCTGGAACAAGGGAGATGAAGGTCTTCGTCGAGTACCGAACGTGCGACCGACTGCGGAAGCGCTGCCGGAACGCAGCGCCGGAAGGATCGTCTACGCGATCTTGAGATCGGCAAGAGTACGGCTACATCACCCACGAGAATCCGCTCTCGTTAAACACTTTGGAATCTTCGAGGGTGAGTTATTCCATCGACTCGTTGCTACAATCTAGTAGATAGATCTTTGCTTGTTTGTTTGTATGCGGTAGAAAATTTTGTTTTCCATGCTACGAAACCCTATAGTATAGGTGATTGCAACAGTCTTTGAGGGTAGTATTACCCAATTTATTGATTCGACACAAGGGGAGCCAAAGAATACTTGCAAGCCTGAACAACTGAGTTATCAATTCAGCTGCACCTGTAAATAGTTCTTGCTCACAGAAGTTTATCAGTAGCAAAAAATTTGTAGTAGCAATAGCAAAGTAACAGCAGTAGTAAAACATGAGCAATAGTAATAGTAGTAGCAAATAGTAGGATATGAGCGCAGTAGGCATAGGGATGGATGGACGGGCGTTGCATGGACAAGTCTAAACATATAACTTCAAGATATATGGCAATTGCATATAAATAAGAAGAAGCATCCATGTACTAAACAATCATAGGGATGTGCTCCATATATAGTCATGTGTGCTCGTAATGAGAACTTGCACAACATCTTTTATCCTTCCAGCCCGTTGCAGCGAGGCCTCAAGGGAACTACTGTCAATTAAGGAACTCCTTCTAATAGAGCACCGGAGCAAAGCATTAACACTCCATGAACACACATAATCCTCACATCACAGCCATCCCCTCAGGTTGTCCCAATTTCTGTCACTTCGGGGCCTTTGGATCCAGACAATGATATGTGTACACAACTTGCAGATAAGATCACAAACAATACTATCATAATAAATCAATAATAAGTTCAGACTGAGATCATGGCACTCGGGCCCTAGTGACAAGCATTAAGCACAACAAGTTGCAACAAAGTCAAATAACACTAATAGAGATACTAGGCACCATGCCCTAACAATCTTATTTGATTACATGATAAAACTCATCCAATCTCTACCATGCCCATAGCCTACAACGGGGGATTACTCACTCAAGGATGAGGGAAACATGGATGGTTGATTGAGAGGCGTTGGTGATGACGATGGCGATGATCCTCTCCAAATTCCCCGTCCCGGCAGGGTGCCAGAATGGAGTTTCTGGTTCCGAATCGCGGTTTTGGGTGGTGGCAGCACAACGGAACTCTTTCTGGCAAAACGTCGAACCTCCCTCGGTTTTTAGGTCAAGAGGCATCTTATAGGCAAAGAGGGAGCCGAGGGGGTGCCTAGGGCAGCCACACCCCCTCTAGGTGTGGCCTAGGCCCACCCGCGTGGCAGGGAGTGTGGGCCCCCCAGGGCCCCACTGCGTCTCGTCTTCTGGTTCCATGAGTCTTCAGGTGAAATAGAATTTTTGGCATATTTTTCAGGATTTTTCCTGATAGTTGATTTTCTGTACAAAAACTAGACACCAAGGTAATTCTGCTGAAAACAGCGTCAGTCCGTGTTAGTTGTATCCAAATCACACAAGTTTAGAGAAGAAACAATAGCAAAAGTGTTCGGGAAAGTAGATATGTTTTGGACGTATTAACTCCCCCAAGCTTAGTTTATTGCTTGTCCTCAAGCAATTCAGTTGAAAACTGAGTGCGATAAAAGAACTTTCACGAACACATTTGCTTCATATGATGTAAATATTCTCAGCACAGGAGTAGATACTTAGGCCATTCATAATAAGAAGTATGCAACTAAGTCTACTCAATAGTCAATGCAAGCTATGAAGAGATTCCAACTCAATAATAATAAGTAGCATGAAACATAAACATAAGCAACATTGTAATGCTCATAAAAAGGTATGATAGAGTGGTATCTCGCTTGGCTTTGTTTATAGAGCACAATATAAATGCCAAGGCACCTCTGAAGTTCAAGTGAATACTAGAAGTAAAGATATCAGAGATACAAGCATCAAAGTCATGACATAATTAACCAAGTTTTGAGATAAGCACATTAAACTAAGAATGACAACTATGCTCTCAAGAAGGTGCTCATAGAATAAGTGGTGACTCAATATGGAAGTGAAAAAGGTTTTGAAAAGTTTGAAGGGCTTCCAAAAATTATGGTACTTGTTAGCTTTCAGCCCTCATTGCCTGTGGCTCCCCGCAAAACCACTACTAGAAAATCGCGTTGTTTTTGTGCATTGCATCATCATGACCGCATGCTCATGTCATCATGCCACATTGCATTTGAGCATCGTCATGTCATCTTGCATTTGTTTGCATAAAACTATTTTCGAAAAATCTGTTTTTGTTTTCTAAACGCCCCGTCTTTATTCAAACACAAAACCTGGGTCTCCGGAATATTTTGTTTTGTCTACCCACGGTTTGCAAAAGCCCCGTTTTAAATAAATAAAAAATTTAAATTGTTTTAGGAGGCAGCCCGCCAGGCCCGAAAGCCCAGCTGGCCACCTCCGGATAAAATCCTAGCTACCCCAAATCTTTTCCTACCTAATCCTAATCTACCCATCCCCAGCCACATCACCCCGACCAATCACCACCTTCCACCTCACCCCAACCCCCTCCACCCCTTCACAGAGCCCCCACCTCTCTCGCCCCCACTCCCCACTCCCTCCGCCGCCGGACCCACACAACACCACGCACGCACGCCCTCCCCACACGGGATCCCCTCGACCCCACCTCCCTGCCTTGTCCCCAACCTCCTAATCCCGAGCCCGCCGCCAGCGCCGGTGCAGCGCCCGCCTCGCTCGGCCGCCGGTCCTCCTCTTCTCGTCGCCCCGAGATCCACCAGGTTCTGCCGCCGCCGGCCGCTCCATCTTCCGCGCGCCCGCCCTCAACCTCGTCGGGTCCCAGGCGCCGCCGCCAACCGCCTCCAGCGCTGCCTACCCTGGCCTTCCTTCGCCCTACAAGCTCCGCTCCGCTCCGGCCGGGCCAAGCTCGTCCGCCGCGGATCCCCTCTGAGCGGCCGCCTCCCCCCTTGATTCCATGGCGCGCTCGCCCCGCCTCCATCTCCCTCTTCCCCTCAGGTGCCTCCCCGTCGCCGCCACCTGCAGAGCTCCCTCGGTGCCCCTGCTCTCCGCCAATCCTGTCGTCTGCCGCTCCTCCCTCCTTGCTTCGTCGGCCTCCGCGCGCCTTTCCCGACCCCCGGGCTACACCGCCATCTCGCACCAGGCCGCCTTCCCGAGGCCTCCTTCTGCACGCCCGCAGAGCCCTCCACCGCCGCCGGCAGCGACCGCATCGTCAGCCGCCTTCCCGTCGAGCCGCGCGCCATCGCGCTCGGTTCTTTCTGCGTCGGCCTGCCCGCCGGCAAGCGAGCCCGCGTCCTGGCCGTGCCTCCTGTGCGCCTTGCCACCCCGCCGTCTCCTCTGTCTCAGGTGCTGCCGCCGGTCGCCACTCCTCCCCGCGCCCGACAGCGCGCCCTCGCCGTCCACGTCGCCACGCGAGACGTGCCCTGCTCATAGAGACCACATTCCCCTGCAACGTCCTGTCGTCGGTGTGTCCAACACCTACTTGTGTTTTGCTCTATATGGCAATAAGCCGAAGGTAGTGCCCCTTCTTTTGTTCAGCTAACACTAGTTTCATCTCGGTAAGGTGAATATGGAGTGGTAGCATGGTGCTGCAGCGTAGAAGACCACCCGAGGGTGATGACGTGCAACCGGAGAGTCCTTAGCAAGGACCGTTGGATGACAAGAACTTCGTCAGGGTACACCAAGAACTACCTCACGTATCTGATGGTGCGAAGCTCTCCCTCCCGAGGATCCAAGACCTTTCTGGAGCCCAAACCCGAACCCCGAACCCCAACAAGATCACCTTCTCGTACGCCATGACCGTTTACATGGAACCGAGGGCGCCGAACACCAAGTTCTCCTTCTCGAAGTTCGAAGACCGATCCCCTGAACCACATCGAACCAAGATCGCCGAGACCCCTCATGTGTGACCCCTATCTTATCCGTCCCTATTTTGTAATATAACATCTATCTTGTTGCATAATTAAATTGTCATGCTTGCATACATATTATGGGTGTTTGGGGGTGTTTCGACGATTCACCTAAATTAATATGGGATCCATATGTGGGCAAATCTAGTCTTATATTGGTCCCATTTAAATTTGTGTAGCGAACCGGTGCTATGTTTTGCCATGTTAATACCACATTTAAAATGCGGGGTATCTAAACAACTAGAACCATATATTTAATTGTCGGGACCCCCGGTTCCGCTTAATATTGCCTAATTGCATCGCACCTTGCCATGTCATACACCATACATGCATCATGCCCGATCTTTTGCCGTAGTATTAAATAGTCCATCCGGTGTTTCTTCTAGTGCTTTGCTTCTTCACGGATTAGGCCGATGAGTTGATGCGAGTGTCGACCCGATCTTCGGATGAACCCTCGGCAATGTTTTCAGGCGAGCACCTCCCCCTTTCTACCTATCTTACTTTTATAGTATTTATTCCCCCTGTTGATCTATTGCTATCTGTGTTGCGATGCTCTAGTTTTCGTACCCGTGACATCCCTTGCAGCCTTATATTGCCTTGGACACATCCTATTACCGGTTGTTTGGTAGATAGTTGGACTTGCGCGTCGTAGTCGCTTGCTCAAGTGCTGTTGCGTGTCGTCTAGTACCACAGCGGTTGGAAGGCTGCCATATGCTTTATGTTGGAGATGATCATGGCTTTAATTACTGTTTAATAACTAAAATTGAAAGTAGGTAATCGCAGAGGCACCGATGGGTAATAGACAATATTTGGATTTTAACCGCTCACTGGTGTCCCGTAGGACCCCGAGTTCTTGACACCTGTTCCGAGATCGAGCGCGCTAACCACAGGTGGGGTGTGTGGGCACCCCCATCGATTAGTACCTGATTTCAAAGTATTGTACCGGGGGCCACAAGTAGTTTGGGGCTTTATTACTATCCTGTACTTATGCCATGTTTTACTGCTTTATTTACGATTGTGCGAGGAGCACCTGTACTGTTTAGGACCGTGACACGTTTTCGCTGTATCGACAAGCCCAGTCACACTTTCGGGTTCCCAGTCGTTTACAGCCGTCTACACAAACCCTGGGTCCGTTTCGGAGCCGGCCAACTTCGTTGCGGGTAGCTTAGTGGGGTGGCCCCCATGTACTTGCTTTGGGTCTGGGAAACGTCATGACTTATGCCCCACCGACATACCGATGGGTGTATGTTAACTGATCTGGCAAAAAGGGTCGAAGTGCGTGTGGATACTTTGGTGCACCCCTGCAGGGTTAAATCTTTTCGAAAAGCCGTGTCCGCGGTTATGGACGACTTGGAGCACAGTTCTCAATCATAGACAACTATAACTAAAGTTTACTGCTATAATTTGACTTGTATCCGATATGACTAGTAATCAGCTTCACTGCAACGGAATGGCTAAATAAAAGTACCAACAACTGCTGGGTTTGGGGATATCTCATGCTATTTGTATCTGACTAGTAAGTGTTGCAACTACAATGGAATGGTTGACTAAAAGTGCCCACTGCTTATTCTATCAGGATGACTATCTATACCTGACTAGTAATTGCTGCAACTATAACTGAATAAATACAACTGCCAACGGTGTGAGTTCCTCGGTTGACTTCCTCGTTTGGTCTCGAGGGGGAAACACCAGGATGGGTATGTTTGGCGGTAGTATCAGGTTGGATCCGGATAGGTCTTTCTTGCCCCTCTCCGATAGCCGCCAGTTGTATCGAGTCTCTATCGGTTGTTTAGTGCATGCTGCGCTGCCGCTTCAGTCCACCATACCTATGTAGGCGAGGACCGCCGAATTCTAGTCTCGCCGTGTACTGGCCTCAGTACTGACCGCTCTCTTTTTCCTTTGCCCTTTGTCGGCACCCCTTTTGTGTAAGCAGGTTTCGAGATCGACGTCGTTAGCAGGGTTACCCTTCCGGCTTGGCCTGGGCAGGGTTATGGACGCCATTGGTTATTCTTCAGGGCTCTTAGCTCAATTTGCATCTTGTCTGTACTCGGACGCTGTATCGTTTTCCAGGTGATTTGGATCTTAGTATTGTATATCTGTATTCTTGACTCATTGAGTCGCTGTAGTATATATATGTTTTGTGGGTTCCATCGAGGACTATTGTGTAATGATATTACTTCATTTTCCACCCGCAC
Source organism: Avena atlantica (assembly GCA_910589765.1). NCBI lineage: Eukaryota > Viridiplantae > Streptophyta > Magnoliopsida > Poales > Poaceae > Avena > Avena atlantica. Next base: position 31,908,121 of record OU342733.1, read on the forward strand.
GCAAGTGCTTGGTGGGCACCTTTGAATCGTTTCTATGCGGGTTTGGCGGGAAGCGCTAAAACTTGCGTAGGGCCGATTCTGAGGGTGTTACAGAGTGGTATCAGAGCTCAGTAGTTGCGATACCCCACAAGTCCAGCCTGTAGGATAACCTAGCTAACGGCCGAAGTAGAGTGTCAAAACTATTTTTGCAAAATCGGTTGGATAGTTCTGATTAGGTCTGATTTTACTCCTTACCCCTCTGCTGCTCTCCTCTCACCTCTGTGTGTTTTGAATCCGCTCTCTTCTCTCTCTTCGAGTCCAGGATTTCTCGTGGTTGGATTCCATCGTACCTTCAGGGTTTCGCTTCCTCCTTTGGTAACGGTGTTGCTACATCAGGTCTTCGTGCTATCAGAGGAATCCTTCATCTGTTAGACTTCTCTTTGTTCCTAATTGTGCCTTCCGGTGTTTCCTGACGCGACGACACCATCTACGCCAGATCCGATGCAGAGTCTGCATCACTCCTTTGTTTCTGAACCTTGATTGTCGAGATCTTCAGTCTGATTCCGAGAATGGTTGCACGCTTTTCTACTGATTGTGTGGAGTAATAGTTTGGGTGCGTGATGGATTGGCCCCCATGCCGACTACCCCTTCTATTCGCTTTGGTACATTGAAGTGGATGAGAATGCATCGGTTCTCTCTTTCTATCGAAGCTAGAGGTGGCTTTATTTGTTGATACCTCTACCTTCGACCTTTTGTTCCCGGAGTGTTCTCTCGACGATCACGGACAACGACCTCTTGTTAGTGGTGTCGCGAGGATCTACACGATGCGAGAAGATTCAGATCGCCGCCCTTCGTCCCGGTACCATGAGGCGGATCTCGAGGGCGAGATCCATTGTTAGTGGTGTCGAATTGTGGCGCCCCGCAAAACCACTACTAGAAAATCGCGTTGTTTTTGTGCATAGCATCATCATGACCGCATGCTCATGTCATCATGCCACATTGCATTTGAGCATCGTCATGTCATCTTGCATTTGTTTGCATAAAACTATTTTCGAAAAATCTGTTTTTGTTTTCTAAACGCCCCGTCTTTATTCAAACACAAAACCTGGGTCTCCGGAATATTTTGTTTTGTCTACCCACGGTTTGCAAAAGCCCCGTTTTAAATAAATAAAAAATTTAAATTGTTTTAGGAGGCAGCCCGCCAGGCCCGAAAGCCCAGCTGGCCACCTCCAGATAAAATCCTAGCTACCCCAAATCTTTTCCTACCTAATCCTAATCTACCCATCCCCAGCCACATCACCCCGACCAATCACCACCTTCCACCTCACCCCAACCCCCTCCACCCCTTCACAGAGCCCCCACCTCTCTCGCCCCCACTCCCCACTCCCTCCACCACCGGACCCACACAACACCACGCACGCACGCCCTCCCCACACGGGATCCCCTCGACCCCACCTCCCTGCCTTGTCCCCAACCTCCTAATCCCGAGCCCGCCGCCAGCGCCGGTGCAGCGCCCGCCTCGCTCGGCCGCCGGTCCTCCTCTTCTCGTCGCCCCGAGATCCACCAGGTTCTGCCGCCGCCGGCCGCTCCATCCTCCGCGCGCCCGCCCTCAACCTCGTCGGGTCCCAGGCGCCGCCGCCAACCGCCTCCAGTGCTGCCTACCCTGGCCTTCCTTCGCCCTGCAAGCTCCGCTCCGCTCCGGCCGGGCCAAGCTCGTCCACCGCGGATCCCCTCTGAGCGGCCGCCTCTCCCCCTTGATTCCATGGCGCGCTCGCCCCGCCTCCATCTCCCTCTTCCCCTCAGGTGCCTCCCCGTTGCCGCCACCTGCAGAGCTCCCTCGGTGCCCCTGCTCTCCGCCAATCCTGTCGTCTGCCGCTCCTCCCTCCTTGCTTCGTCGGCCTCCGCGCGCCTTCCCCGACCCCCGGGCTCCACCGCCATCTCGCACCAGGCCGCCTCCCCGAGGCCTCCTTCTGCACGCCCGCAGAGCCCTCCACCGCCGCCGGCAGCGACCGCATCGTCAGCCGCCTTCCCATCGAGCTGCGCGCCATCGCACTCGGTTCTTTCTGCGTCGGCCTGCCCGCCTGCAAGCGAGCCCGCGTCCTGACCGTGCCTCCTGTGCGCCTTGCCACCCCGTCGTCTCCTCTGTCTCAGGTGCTGCCGCCGGTCGCCACTCCTTCCCGCGCCCGGCAACGCGCCCTCGCCGTCCACGTCGCCACGCGAGACGTGCCCTGCTCATAGAGACCACATTCCCCTGCAACGTCCTGTCGTCGGTGTGTCCAGCACCTGCTTGTGTTTTGCTCTATATGGCAATAAGCCGAAGGTAGTGCCCCTTCTTTTGTTCAGCTAACACTAGTTTCATCTCGGTAAGGTGAATATGGAGTGGTAGCATGGTGCTGCAGCGTAGAAGACCACCCGAGGGTGATGACGTGCAACCGGAGAGTCCTCAGCAAGGACTGTTGGATGACAAGAACTTCGTCAGGGTACACCAAGAACTACCTCACGTATCTGATGGTGCGAAGCTCTCCCTCCCGAGGATCCAAGACCTTTCTGGAGCCCAAACCCGAACCCCGAACCCCAACAAGATCACCTTCTCGTACGCCATGACCGTTTACATGGAACCGAGGGCGCCGAACACCAAGTTCTCCTTCTCGAAGTTCGAAGACCGATCCCCTGAACCACATCGAACCAAGATCGCCGAGACCCCTCATGTGTGACCCCTATCTTATCCGTCCCTATTTTGTAATATAACATCTATCTTGTTGCATAATTAAATTGTCATGCTTGCATACATATTATGGGTGTTTGGGGGTGTTTCGACGATTCACCTAAATTAATATGGGATCCATATGTGGGAAAATCTAGTCTTATATTGGTCCCATTTAAATTTGTGTAGCGAACCGGTGCTATGTTTTGCCATGTTAATACCACATTTAAAATGCGGGGTATCTAAAAAACTAGAACCATATATTTAATTGTCGGGACCCCCGGTTCCGCTTAATATTGCCTAATTGCATCGCACCTTGCCATGTCATACACCATACATGCATCATGCCCGATCTTTTGCCGTAGTATTAAATAGTCCATCCGGTGTTTCTTCTAGTGCTTTGCTTCTTCACGGATTAGGCCGATGAGTTGATGCGAGTGTCGACCCGATCTTCAGATGAACCCTCGGCAATGTTTTCAGGCGAGCACCTCCCCCTTTCTACCTATCTTACTTTTATAGTATTTATTCCCCCTGTTGATCTATTGCTATATGTGTTGCGATGCTCTAGTTTTCGTACCCGTGACATCCCTTGCAGCCTTATATTGCCTTGGACACATCCTATTACCGGTTGTTTGGTAGATAGTTGGACTTGCGCGTCATAGTCGCTTGCTCAAGTGTTGTTGCGTGTCGTCCAGTACCACAGCGGTTGGAAGGCTGCCATATGCTTTATGTTGGAGATGATCATGGCTTTAATTACTGTTTAGTAACGAAAATTGAAAGTAGGTATGCAGAGGCACCGGTGGGTAATAGACACTATTTGGATTTTAACCGCTCACTGGTGTCCCGTAGGACCCCGAGTTCTTGACACCTGTTCCGAAATCGAGCGCGCTAACCACAGGTGGGGTGTGTGGGCACCCCCATCGATTAGTACCTGATTTCAAAGTATTGTACCGGGGGCCACAAGTAGTTTGGGGCTTTATTACTATCCTGTACTTATGCCATGTTTTACTGCTTTATTTACGATTGTGCGAGGAGCACCTGTACTGTTTAGGACCGTGACACGTTTTTGCTGTATCGACAAGCCCAGTCACACTTTCGGGTTCCCAGTCGTTTACAGCCGTCTACACAAACCCTGGGTCCGTTTCGGAGCCGGCCAACTTCGTTGCAGGTAGCTTAGTGGGGTGGCCCCCATGTACTTGCTTTGGGTCTGGGAAACGTCATGACTTAGGCCCCGCCGACATACCGATGGGTGTATGTTTACTGATCTGGCAAAAAGGGTCGAAGTGTGTGTGGATACTTTGGTGCACCCCTGCAGGGTTAAATCTTTTCGAAAAGCCGTGTCCGCGGTTATGGACGACTTGGAGCACAGTTCTCAATCATAGACAACTATAACTAAAATTTACTGCTATAATTTGACTTGTATCCGATATGACTAGTAATCAGCTTCACTGCAACGGAATGGCTAAATAAAAGTACCAACAACTGCTGGGTTTGGGGATATCTCATGCTATTTGTATCTGACTAGTAAGTGTTGCAACTACAACGGAATGGTTGACTAAAAGTGCCCACTGCTTATTCTATCAGGATGACTATCTATACCTGACTAGTAATTGCTGCAACGATAACTGAATAAATACAACTGCCAACGGTGTGAGTTCCTCGGTTGACTTCCTCGTTTGGTCTCGAGGGGGAAACACCAGGATGGGTATGTTTGGTGGTAGTATCAGGTTGGATCCGGATAGGTCTTTCTTGCCCCTCTCCGATAGCTCCAGTTGTATCGAGTCTCTATCGGTTGTTTAGTGCATGCTGCGCTGCCGCTTCAGTCCACCATACCTATGTAGGGGAGGACCGCCAAATTCTAGTCTCGCCATGTACTGGCCTCAGTACTGACCGCTCTCTTTTTCCTTTGCCCTTTGTCGGCACCCCTTTTGTGTAACCAGGTTTCGAGATCGACGTCGTTAGCAGGGTTACCCTTCCGGCTTGGCCTGGGCAGGGTTATGGACGCCATTGGTTATTCTTCAGGGCTCTTAGCTCAATTTGCATCTTGTCCGTACTCGGACGCTGTATCGTTTTCCAGGTGATTTGGATCTTAGTATTGTATATCTGTATTCTTGACTCATTGAGTCGCTGTAGTATATATATGTTTTGTGGGTTCCATCGAGGACTATTGTGTAATGATATTACTTCGTTTTCCACCCGCACGCAAGTGCCTGGTGGGCACCTTTGAATCGTTTCTATGCGGGTTTGGCGGGAAGCGCTAAAACTTGCATAGGGCCGATTCTGAGGGTGTTACATTGCCCCTACCATAAGCATCTTGAAGTGATTAAGGTTAAAGTGAAAAAAACTATGGAGTATATGCTTGACAAAGTATAAGTTGGCAATCTCATGTCCCTTGAATACGAGGGCCGCACCTCATGTTACTCAACTTTAGTCACCTGTAAGTTCTAGTCATAGTAAGTACATGTGTATCATAAAGAACCGCCAACGGGGTACCCCTTGATCATGGTACATGAGCTATCCCATGACCAAAATGACAAGGCAAGCACACAATGAGCGTCTCAGCAATATTTTTATTTGATATATTCATAGGTTTTTATTGAGGATGCTTCACAGATTGCTCATTATGGTGATGCTGCAAGTTTCCACCATGATTAGGCCTGTATTAGGCTAGAGGCCCAGGCGTTTCTCAACACACATACATAAATCCATGGACTTACAAGCTCACCTTCTATTTCACACCGACGACATCCACAAATAAAAGAGCATGATATCAACTGGATATGTATCCATAGGTGTTGAAAGCGTTCACCGTAACAACACGGTTCTTGTAACTCCCAAAAATATTAAACTGTGACACCCGCGGGATCAGGGCTAAACAAATCCCATACCTCCGTCTGAAATAATCTTAACCTTGAGCTCGAGAATATCCAGTGAAGAATCGGTAACACGGCAGTGACCCTACGACACAAAAGTTATTACAGCAAGCTCATATCCGAGCAGAGAACCAAATTATTACAAGCAGAGGTCACTGACCACAAACACCAAACAACGAAAGGCAAATTATGCTATTAATTATAGCAAACTTAACAAATGGCCTAAGAGGCCCGAAGCATAACGATGACGTCCTAGCCCATAGATTCCAGGCTACCGGCCGGGAACCCCAAGCTACTAGTTGATGTCGATGTAGTACGGAACTCGTCTTCAAGGAACACTTACTCTGCCAAAAGTATCAACAAAGCAAGGGTGAGTACAGGGTGTACTCCGCAAGACTTATGGCTGGTGGAGTTGTTTTGCATAAAGCCATCTTTGTTTATAAATCAAGAGAGGGAAGAAGCTCGTCTAATAATATTATTTTAAAAGGGGATAATAGAGCGACATCTCTGAAAATATTGATCTTCATCTTTTGATATCCACCAAATCATCATCATCTGAACCCTATCTAGGATCACCCCCTCATACCCATGAGGAAGCATCCTTAAGCACACGTTGATCTGGCCAGTTTTAAGATTAGGTTATAGTTCTCTATGATCTTGAGTCCGGTCGCCAAGTCGTTCATCACTGTGAACACGACTTTACGAAAATATTATTACCCTGCAGGGGTGTACAACTTTACCTACACGTACTAACCTTCTCTTAATGCCACATGATTAGCCCTCTTGCTTGGAAGGCCGGCAGAGGGTGGTTAGACACGACCTTTACCTTGCTTTCGCCGAGACCATGAGTCACGCAATAAGTATGGTTCCACCGTAACGGGTCAAATCCCGAAGCCGATACTTAAAGATGTGAGGAGAGGTTGGTTAACAGGGGCGCCATCTACCCCAAGCAACCCGGTCCACGCATACCTACCTGTTATGAATGCACCTGCACCCGACAAATCTTTCAAACGGTTTTCTATGCATATGTTGAATGGAACGCCCGAACTATGTGACTCATGGAATCTACTAGGAAAGTTAGTCAGTCATGAGGTTGTCCAGGCCCCGTGTGGTTGCACGCTCGTCTTGGTTCCAAAGGCAAGAACTCAGGTCCTAGTAGTGGTGAGCATGGGACTAGAAAAACCACATCCCACCGTGGCCTCCCATACAAGCCTTACCATGTTTAACTCATATCACCGATCTCATATCATCACGTTCTCCTGTCATACTAGATTCTCTGCATCTGATACATCATATGTATGGACCAGAACTGACAGCTATGCATGGCTAAGCAGACACATATATAAGTTCTAGCAGTGCATACGCAAGCCAAACCTAGTTATGCTAGGAGCAGTGGATCAGGTAATATAAGCTCAAAGGGAGTAATGCCATAGATAGGATACTTTATCTATCGATAAAAGACCATAGTAGAATCGTATGCATCATGGAAAGAATTGAAATGCTTTCGAAATCATAGGATTATATCATGGTGGGGCTATGCTTGCCTTTGCCAGTTGATAGCAGATAGGAAGATCTTAGGAAGCCTTGTACTTGACTTGGTTACAGTTGGCTAAGTATTGTTCGTCGATCTTCGATATACGATGGTATTGTCCTTGGTCTTCGATCTCGATTTCGATATCGTATTCTACCGGGAAGAACCAAATCACCGGAAAGAAAGGGGAAACATTCAACACATGGCATCGATGCAATGCTCAAACAAGAATGATGGTATGGCAAGTTGAATTGCATTGAATTGAAACCCTAAAACATGCTCGGCAGTTTAATCGGGGTTCCGAGGGGTACAAACCCTAACTCGGTGAAACTCCAGAATCACCTATGAGGGGTTACTATGTTCTTCTAATTAAACTTGTCATTTAAGTTGTTGAACAATGCATGATTATAGGTTAGATAGATAGGTTTCATTTTTCTGAACATTTTGATATATTATTTGTATTTTTCTGAATTATAAATAATAAGGTATTGATTTTACAAGTTTTATTCAATTTCTGGAAATTATTAAAGCCTTTATTGCATCAGGCCGACGTCAGCTGGGGGCGTTAATATTTTTACACCGCACAGAACCTAGCCAATGTGACTGACTGCTGGGCCCTAGGCCACATCAGCAAGCCACCGTGGCGGTCAAAGGTCAGCGCGCCCATGGGCCACGTCAGCGTGACGCCAGGGTGACATCACCTCGGCGGCCACCGTCGGGTGGTCACTGGCGACGGTGCTGTGAGGCGTGCGAGGCAACGGGGCTATGCTTGATCGAAGCAGCGCGGTGAGGTAAGAAATAAACTGGCGGCGCTGCTATTTATTGGCAACCGAAGGACCTCCGGCGACCACTTCTGCGGCGGCGGGTGGCGGAGCACGGCTCGAGCTCGAACTAGAGCGAGAGGGCAGGAGTGAAGAGGTTCCAGAGAACCGCAAGCTCACTGTGGTTGCATCGGAGGGGTCAGAGAGGCCGGAGAGGGTCAGCAGCGATGTCAATGGCGACGACGGAGCTCGGGAAGGAGCTGTCGATTGCGGCGTCTCGGGCTTCTCCTGCGTGCGCCGTTTGGGGCAAAAGATAGAGGAGGGTGAGGCGAACCCGATAGCAAGATCGGCGAGGCTCGGGGAGGCGCAACACGGCGGCGGTCGGCGGCTAGGGTTTCGGCCTTGTGCAGTGTAGAGAGGGAGAGAGAGCAAGCGAGGAAGGGATAAGATTAGAGGGGATAGGGAGGGCTCGGCGGCCTTCTTATCCCCTCGCGGACACGGAACAGCGGCGGCACGAGCAGACGGCGGGGCCGTCGACAGCGAGCTGCTCGCCGTCGTCGATGAATCGACGAGCGGGACAGATCGAACCGGTACGGGCTGCTCCTGGGCTGCGGGCGGGCCTAGCTGGGCTACAGAGCTGCACGCGGGCGGCGGATAGAGAGGAGAGAAGGGAGAGAGCAAGCTGGGCCGGCCTGGTTGGCTGCTGCTAGTTCTATTTTTTTCTGAAAATAGTTTTTCTAATTTCTGTTTGTTTTTCTGTTTGTATTTTCAAATCCAAAACTATTTTGAGTAATTTCAAAATTACCAGAAGATTTAAAAACATATAAAATACTGCAGGGACCCCTTTTAGTCCATTCGGGATCCTTATTTTTGTGAGTGCAAATTCAAAACCATTTGAATTGTTTTCAAATAGAGGAAGGAAATATGGTTTAGGGTTTGGCATTATTTTCTTGCATGCATTTTTATTAGATGATGATCATGATGCACAATCAAACCCTAGATATGATTAACTAAAACTGGGGTGTTACAGCTCTATCCCCCTTACGAGAATCTCGACCCGAGATTCCAAAGGTGGGAAAAGAGACAGAAAGAGAAAGAAGCAGGGTCACTCTAAAGACAAGAGGGAACACACTAAACAAAACACGGAGTATCTCATGGTCAACTCATGGATGGAGTGTTCATAAACAACTCTGATATGACGACATGAAACACAACAAGGTAACAGAGGAAACAAGAGGAGATGGTTTCAAATTGTTAGATAACTGGTATTCATAAGGATTGAGACCATGGAGCTCACATGAGGTTTTGAAGCTTCTGAAGAAGAAAGCTTCCAACAGAAAGAACATGACCACAAACTTCGATGTAGTACCTCTACTAAATGACTTAAGTAGAGATTTCAGGTTGCAGAGATTGCGATCAACAAAACCAAGTTGTTGTATTATTTTTGAAACAGAAGAGTCACTCTTTCATTCAACAGAAGGCTTAAGGTAGATAGGTGTTTTGGTGGAGAGGACTCGTAAGAGTCACGAGGAACATGTAACAAGAGAAACTTTTGATTACTAAAATCGTAGTCACTCTTAAAACATGTGAAAGAAAACGAAGGAAACTCTTTATTCATCCAGGTACACCAAAATATTTGCCAAAGATTAGGGTATCACTTTACACCACCAAGGTGAATAGTTTAGAAGATTCCTGATGACACGAGAAGAAAGAAACTTCATTCTCAGACTTCAATTACTTGGCACAACCAAATGATTGCCAACATAAAATGGTCTGGATGATCGACCGAGAGACATTTAGCAACACTACTTTAAATGTTCTCCTTGATGTTCGAGAAATCAAACATCAAGTAAAGGTCGGACTTCGGATACAAGAAAACCATAAACACACTGCTATAATCAATTATAGAAGAAGCCTCATGAAGAGTGGTTGTTACTGCTGATTTAATATAGTATGGCAAAAGGTCTTTCCGGCTAAGTGCGTCAACCATTACATCAATCTTGCCAGACTTACAAAGATACCTATGTCAAAACCTTGAGGAACACCAACCATCATTGCTGCTTGAGATTCAACTTTGGTTAGGTGGGATGATATTTCAGACTCAGCATATCTGAGTAGATAGTTTTCAACAATTACCACAAAGGTAAAGTTACTAGATTCTCAAGATATGGACTTCAATGTCAAGGTCCGGAAGAATGAGCTAGATTGCTAGACCCATGTATTAGCAACTTGTCGAAGGACAACTGCACACACATATAAGTACTAACAATAAAACACACATGTGTCCTTAAGGAAGGGATATCTCTTCTCGAATTCACGACGACATCTTTCAACAACTGCACGTAAACTAGAGAAGGTCACTTCTAACATCCAGAACTCATACTTCGAGATGACTCGGAGACGGTTCTCAAAAGTTTCCAACATTAATGCCCATTGTTCCATATGAATATAATCTCACATGGAGAAAATAAGAATGTCATCGATGGGCTCAACAACAAACTTATCGGAACACTCCAAGAAGATGGACTCATATGTTGCTTGAATGAGGCAACAATATTGGTCAGACCAAAGACATGAAAATGTACTCAAGTGAAACATCACAAGAAGAAACATCATCAAGATAGTCCTTGGAACTAAGTTTGATTTGACGATAACCCAGATCAAATCAAAGGTGGGGGAAGATAACATATCCACAAAGTAAATACTATCATTCTTCAACACGAACAAAACTAGACATCCCTTTAAGGTGGAACTGAGTCGGATAAACTTTTGTCTTACAACTCTCCAAGTTGTTGTTTCAGCTCAACCAACTAGTTCAGGGGTATCCAATACGGATCCTTGGAGAAAAGATCAGTTCAAAGAACTTGCTTGCTCGAGAACTTGACAACACGGTCATGTGGCAACAAGGCGATACTTCTAGTAGACATCTAGAATATCACGAACCACCGATATGTCACTTGGTTCGAGAGGAAACTTGCTTGGTAAGGCAAGAAGACATAGTCTCAGAGCTTCGTCACAAGCCTAACTCTTTAATCGAAGAGAGTGCACCAGAATGTCAGACTTGGTAGCACAATCATCCTTTGCTTAGTGACGGGGTTAACCGACCACGCTAAGAATGATACAAATGTCCTTAGAGTTCAAAACAATAATAATTGCTAAGAACCTTAGATAGCCACATTATTACGCACACGCATCACTCACGAGCGCGAAAGCTCGAGGAAGGGTGGGTGGATATGTGTGGAAGTATCACTTCATTAAGGGGTCATGAAACTTGGCACGACCTCTTAATATAAAATAATGTGATATTTTAAGGTAGGACAGATAGAAGCTAATCAATGCCTCTTCATATGCGGTTCACAACACTTTGACCTGGTCCTAGATATGACGAGGTATTGGAGTTTGTTTCTCCTAGACATTCCGAAATGGTTTATCTTGACAGACCACAAGAGTATCTTACGTCGGAAGACACCGATGCACATGTACTACTTGGCTACCAACCGGTAGAGAAAGGTCGGAAAACAACACGGGGAAACGAACATGCTTAGGGTAGGATCCCGAGATGTGGATGCATAGATTAACAATCTTCTGAAAACCAATGCAGAGAAGTGTAAGGTGTGGCAGAGTCACGAGTATAAATGCGAGAATCTCGAGGAGTACTCTTGCCGTGATCTATTTGGTTCCATTAAAGAACATCTGCCATAGCATGTGGTAGGGGAAGTCCTTAATTGTCACAATTCAATCGCGATAAAAACCACAAGCTTGAAGGCTAGAAAGGTAACACCAGCCATCCTGAGGTAATGTGTGAACATTAGCAACAGGGGTCAAAGAAAAGATCTTGGGTTAAAGGTCAGCTTCATGTACAAGATTCACAACAACAGAATCTAGCATAATCAGGGATTTTAGGTTCAAGTCCAAGGGTTAAAACCCAAAGAAAGGAGTAACCACTACTTGAGTGACATAGCGTAAACTGCAAGATAGTGACCACGAGGTATATTCCAAGAGAAGAAACGACTTCTGAAGTACCCAACAAACAAAAAGGAGGCACGCGAGGCGAAAGGAAACCTCGAAGCCTAGAACAGAACACTGCAGATCCAACAATATAATATTGTGGGTCCAAAATATAGAGAGATCATGATAGGAAGGAATCTCTCAGATGAACAAGAGAAAAGGGTGACAAGGAATTATCAACACACACAACTCTAGAGAACTCAACACTAGGTCAGCTGGTTAAGAAACGACATGCCAAGAAGGCACCTAAGCTTTGAAAGACTAGAAGAGATATCAAAAGTTTTCCAAAATCAACACCAGATGAGATAATCCAGAGTTAGAGCGAAACTGGATAAGGAGTAAAAGAAGCATACTAGAGTTTTCGCAAATACCTAAAATAGTTTTCACAAACATTAGACTCAACATCGACCAATAGCAAGGTTTTCCTACGGTCGGTACTGCTCTCATACCAAGAACTGTGACACCCCCGGGATTAGGGCTAAACAAATCCCAGACCTCCGTCTGAAATAAGCTTAACCTTGAGCTCGAGAATATCCAGTGAAGAATCGGTAACACGGCAGTGACCCTACGACACAAAAATTATTACAGCAAGCTCATATCTGAGCAGAGAACCAAATTATTACAAGAAGAGGCCACTGACCACAAACACCAAACAACGGAAGGCAAATTATGCTATTAAGTATAGCAAACTTAACAAATGGCCTAAGAGGCCTGAAGCATAACGATGACGTCCTAGCCCATAGATTCCAGGCTGTCGGCCGAGAACCCCAAGCTACTAGTCGATGTCGATGTAGTACGGAACTCATCTTCAAGGAACACTTACTCTGCCAAAAGTATCAACAAAGCAAGGGTGAGTACAGGGTGTACTCCGCAAGACTTATGGCTGGTGGAGTTGTTTTGCATAAAGCCATCTTTGTTTATAAATCAAGAGAGGGAAGAAGCTCCTCTAATAAGATTATTCTAAAAGGGGATAAGAGAGTGACATCTATGAAAATATTGATCTTAATCTTTTGATATCCACCGAATCATCATCATCTGAACCCTATCTAGGATCACCCCCTCGTACCCATGAGGAAGCATCCTTAAGCACACGTTGATCTGCCAAGTTTTAAGATTAGGTTATAGTTCTCTATGATCTTGAGTCCGGTCGCCAAGTCGTTCATAACCGTGAACACGGCTTTTCGAAAAGATTATTACCCTGCAGGGGTGTACAACTTTACCCACACATACTAACCTTCTCTTAATGCCACATGATTAGCCCTCTTCCTTGGAAGGCCGGCAGAGGGTGGTTAGACACGACCTTTACCTTGCTTTTGCCGAGACCATGAGTCACGCAATAAGTATGGTTCCGCCATAACGGGTCAAATCCCGAAGCCGGTACTTAAAGATGTGAGGCGAGGTTGGTTAACAGGGGCGCCATCTACCGCAAGTAACCCGGTACACGCTTACCTACCTGTTATGAATGCACCTGCACCCGGCAAATGTTTCAAACGGTTTCTATGCATATGTCGAATGGAACGCCCGAACTATGTGACTCATGGAATCTACTAGGCAAGTTAGTCAGTCATGAGGTTGTCCAGGCCCCATGTGGTTGCACGCTTGTCTTGGTTCCAAAGGCAAGAACTCAGGTCCTAGTGGTGGCGAGCATGGGACTAGAAAAACCACATCCCACCGTGGCCTCCCATACAAGACTTAGCATGTTTAACTCATATCATCGATATCATATCATCACGTTCTCCTGTCATACTAGATTCTCTGCATCTGATACATCAACTGGATGGACCAGAACTAACAGCTATGCATGGCTAAGAAAACACATATATAAGTTCTAGCAGCGCACACACAAGCCAAACCTAGTTATGCTAGGAGCAGTGGATCAGGTAATATAAGCTCAAAGGGAGTAATGCAATAGATAGGATACTTTATCTATCGATAAAAGACCACAGTATACTCGTATGCATCATGGCAAGAATTGAAATGCTTTCGAAATCATAGGATTATATCATGGTGGGGCTATGCTTGCCTTTGCCAGTTGATAGCAGATAGGAAGATCTTTGGAAGCCTTGTACCTGACTTGGTTACATTTGGCTAAGTATTGTTCGTCGATCTTCGATATTCGATGGTATTGTCCTCGGTCTTCGATCTCGATCTCGATATCGTATTCTACCGGGAAGAACCAAATCACCGGAAAGAAAGGGGAAACAGTCAACACATGGCATCGATGCAATGCTCAAACAAGAATGATGGTATGACAAGTTGAATTGCATTGAATTGAAACCCTAAAACATGCTCGGCAGTTTAATCGGGGTTCCAAGGGGTACAAACCCTAACTCGGCGAAACTTCGGAATCACCTATGAGGGGTTACTATGTTCTTCTAATTAAACTTGTCATTTAAGTTGTTTAACAATGCATGATTATAGGTTAGATAGATAGGTTTCATTTTTCTGAACATTTTGATATATTATTTGTATTTTTCTGAATTATAAATAATAAGATATTGATTTTACAAGTTTTATTCAATTTCTGGAAATTATTAAAGCCTTTATTGCATCAGGCTGATGTCAGCTGAGGGGTTAATATTTTTACACCACATAGAACCTAGCCAGTGTGACTGACTGCTGGGCCCTAGGCCACATCAGCAAGACACCATGGCGGTCAAAGGTCAGCGGGCCTGTGGGCCACGTCAGCGTGACGCCAGGGTGACATCACCTCGACGGCCACCGTCGGGTGGCGGTGATGGCGCTGTGAGGCGTGCGAGGCGACGGGGCTATGCTTGATCGAAGCAGTGCGATGAGGTAAGCAATAAACTGGTGGTGCCGCTATTTATTGTCAACCGAAGGAGCTTCGGCGACCACTTCTGTGGCGGCGGGCGGCGGAGCACGGCGCGAGCTCAAACTAGAGTGAGAGGGAAGGAGTGAAGAGGTTCCAGAGAACCGCAAGCTCACCGTGGTTGCGTCGGAGGGGTCAGAGAGGCCGGACAGGGTCAGCAGCGATGTCAATGGCGACGACGGAGCTCGGGAAGGAGCTATCGATTGCGGCGTCTCGGGCTTCTCCTGCGTGCTCTGTTTGGGGCAAAAGATAGAGGAGGGTGAGGCGAACACGATAGCAAGCTCGGAGAGGCTCGGGGAGGCGCAACACGGCGGCGGTCGGCGACTAGGGTTTCGGCCTTGTGCAGTGCAGAGAGGGAGAGAGAGCAAGCGAGGAAGGGATAAGATCAGAGGGGAGAGGGAGGGCTCGGCGGACTTCTTATCCCCTCGCGGACACGGAACAGCGGCGGCACGAGCGGATGGCGGGGTCATCGACAGCGAGCTGCTCGCCGTCGTCGACGATGACGACGAGTGGGACAGATCGAACCGGTACGAGCTGCTCCTGGGATGCGGGCGGGCCTAGCTGGGCTGCAGAGCTGCACGCGGGCGACGGTTAGAGGGGAGATAAGGGAGAGAGCAAGCTGGACCGGCCTGGCTGGCTGCTGCTAGTTCTATTTTTTTTCTGAGAATAGTTTTTCTAATTTCTGTTTGTATTTTCAAATCCAAAACTGTTTTGAGTAATTTCAAAATTACCAGAAGATTTACAAAACATATAAAATACTGCAGGGACCCCTTTTAGTACATTCGGGATCCTTATTTTTGTGAGTGCAAATTCAAAACCATTTGAATTTTTTTCAAATAGAGGAAGGAAATAGGGTTTAGGGTTTGGCATTATTTTCTTGCATGCATTTTTATTAGATGATGATCATGATACACAATCAAACCCTAGATATGATTAACTAAAACTTGGGTGTTACATAAACATGGATCATCAAACTCTAATCATCAAATTTAGGGTTAACAAAAACTTTCCCATCCCAAAATATGAAAGCATTCATATGTATGTGTATTTAAATTAGGAGTTCTTTTGAATTGCCATGGTTTTGTGATTCATTGCTTGTAAAATGATTCTTAGGTGAAATAAACAACATCTAAATCATGCCCAAACTTTTCCCAAAGAAAAACAACTCAAAATGAATAAATTCTACTTGAAAACTACCACCTTGGTAGCATAAGGCGAGATTCATCGTACCACATAGGTAACGAAGGAGACTCTTTACTGCCATGAGAAATTCCGGGATTGCTTTAGTATCAACTCACCATACACATCTTCTACCTACTTTGGCTATTCCTAGCACTCAAAACTTAACAGAAACAATTGTTGATCTTTGCACCCCTTGTTAGTACACATAATAAGGTACCAAGGCCCACTTTGTGATCTTCCAAAAACATTCAAATGCTAAGTTTAAATGAAATTTTAAAATTGAATCTACCTCATATGGGAAGATCCCACTATTTCAAAAACCACTCAAACAAGCTCAATTTTCAAAACCCAAGCACCCACAGAATCTCAAGCTCATGCCTAGTACACCCACCAAAAATCTTTCAAAAATTCAAAACAAGTTTCCGGCGGCCATTTCATCAAACACTTGGCAGACAGAATTTAAACCAAATCAATTTCACTATTTCAAATAGTGTACTGGCCAAACTTGTCTCCCATTTAACATTCAGTTGATCACATTGTCCCCCTGGATCAAACCAAGACCTAACTAACCCACCCCTACCTCCTAGCCACATGGACATGGCCAAACCGTGCCCACCTCGCCGGCCAACTTGGTCGCCGCCGCAGCATACCACCTCCCCCTCTCTCGCCATGTCTGGGAACTAGCCATCACCTCACCGCCGCCCACTATCCCCTTCCCGAACCAAGGCAATCCATGGACCACCGATAACGCCCCGCGCCCAGTGCCACAGCGACATGTCGAGCATGCACCAGAGCGCCGCACCCGGCACGCGTGCACACGCCGACCCTCGACCACAGCCTGTGCCCACCGCGTCGCCACCACCCAACCAGACACCCCTGTTCGCCATCCAACGCCCCACAGCCACCGCTCGCCGTCGAAGACGTCGCCTCTGCCGCTCAGAGCACCAGCCTCGCCCGACCATTTACCACTGCCCCTAAGCCCGCATTGAATTCCTAGAGCACCGTGGAGACCGCGCGTTGATCGCCACCCTCAGCCATGCCTCTAGCAGCCCGTAGCTAGGTCGCCACCGTCGCCTGCCCATCCCTCTCGGTCTCGCCGTCGAGCCTATAAAAAGAGGCCACCCCCAGCCGTTTGTAGCACACCATTCCACTCCCCTCACCTCACTGATCGTCCCACACCTCTAGCCGGAGCACGGGGAGCAGCAGCTCGCCGGAATTGCACCGGAGCAGGCCGCCTTTGGAGGAGAAGTGTGTCGCTGATTGCGACCACCCGCGGAGCTGCCTCGACCATCCCTGAGCTCGCCGTCGACCACACGTTCGTTTGCCCTCCTCGCCATCGCCGCTGGAGCCCTGGTACGCCCCCTATGCACCCCCACTGAGCTGCTAGGGTTAGAACTCGCCGGCGACAGGTCCGTCGACGACGATCCCCAGTCGTCGATTCCCACTCTAATCCAACGACCCACACAACCCCGTACCGCTTCGCGCGTTATGATCCGCTGACTGGTAGAACCCCTGTCAGCTGAGCCCCGTGCTGCGAAGTGACACTGGGCCGGCCCATTAGCGTCTCCCGCGCAACCCAACAGTTTGAATTTAGATTTTTCCATTTTAATTCGAACACGGTTCTGTACATAGATTCAAAAATCAACCCAACTCGATTGAATGAACCAAATTGCATGAAACCAATTCTTTTAGAAAGGTACCGAAATGCTTAATCCAAGCCCGTTGGATTCAAATCATTTGGATCTGTAGATCAACCTTGGTAAAAATAACAAGTCAGAAGCTTTTCTGCATTCAAACATTTTTCAAAATTTAACCATAAGAGCTTTTGAGTTGATTCCAACTCTCAAAAATCACATTTGATCATACCTTTCAGAATATATAAAAGCATATGGGTTTACTTACATAAATAATGTTCAAGTAATAAAAGAATGCCACATAGGCATTTCTAGTCACTTTATTTATTTAAAATAGAAGGTTAAACCTTATTAAATTGTGACACCACATTAAATCACATTCGCATGTAGTGAAATATGTGGTGATGACATGTGTCAACATGATCCCATGTTTGAGTTGGAGAATATTAAATCTTAAGTAGTTTTTCAATGAGTAGAAATTACTTTTCTCAAATTAAAATAAATAAGACAAAAGCTTTAATCTTGTAATGTTAAGTGATGATGCTAGATCATCTATAGCACACCTTTGTGTGATGATTGAAAATAGTTAAGTATTGTTTGGTGATTGTGTACCTCGTATTTATTTATAGACGCTAGTACCGACCAAGGATACGAGGAGGAAGGAGGATACTACGAGGACGAAGCCGAGGAGAACTTGAACCACTGCTCTGCACAAGGAAAGCTAACACTTGCAAGATTTTACCTATGCAATCCTTACTACCCAAGTTGACCTATGCAAGCTTATACTGATATCTATGCAAGCCAATACTTGAAACCTTGCAAGTTAACACTTGCAACTATGAAAGTTAGATGACCTATGCAATGCATTAAGCATGCTTGGTTAGACACATTTGATGATACCCAATCCTAGTTTTACTTACAAGCTTTATACTTTATTTCTTTATCAAAGCTTTCTCTTAGAGTTTACATAGTGAAGTAGCATAAAGAGCATTAAATTTGGCCTAAGTTAGATAATCTTGTTGTCATCCTAAGGCCTGAGATTGAACTTAGCAAATCTCCACTTGTTTACCACCCCTCATTAGTAGTTCCCACCCCTTGTACATGCTAGTGCTAAGCATAAAACTTGATCAACTTTAGATGGGAATACTTGGTGAAAATGGTTATGAAAACCTTAGAATGATGACTCATTCTACTGAAATGTTTTGACATGTGTTTCTGAACACCAGATGATTCTGATGATGAAAATGTTGAGGCATGAGCCTTAACCCTTTATAAAACTGATGGTTGTCTGGATGCGATACCATTCCAATCTTACCGTACAACCACAATACCCGAAAATTGGGTAGGGCTTGACTGGAAATTTATATACCTTAGTATGGGTTCCCTCGCGGCCAAGGTCTGAGCTGAGGCTACCTTGTGAAGATTGTACACCTATGCAGTACCCAAGATGACAGTTGGTCATGGTTGGGAGGCCAAACTCACAGGGGAGGTGCCTATACTAGGGCGTGTAATTGAAAGGTAAGGATTGATTATCCACATACTGAGTATGGTGAATTCAGGATTTGTTCCTGATGGATGTATCGAATGTTTTGGTGAAAGTGTACAATCTCTGCAGAGTGTCAAACTATGCGAATAACCGCGTCCGCGGTTATGGACATTTGGAGTGGCCATACTGTTCCCCCGTCAGATGTTTTCAAAATGACTTATGAAATGAATTAAGACTTTGACTTGACCACAACAGGGTTGTGCTATGAAATTCAAGTTCCCACTTAGGTGTTATAAAATTTTCAACTAGCTTTCTTTGCTTATGAATTGAGTAGAGGTAAATCTGGCTTTTTGCAAAACAACCCTAGAGCTTAGTGTCCTACTAAAAAAACCCTTAACTTGTTAGTATTAGTTTGCGAGTACTTAAAGAGTACTCATGGCTTTGCCCCTGGCTATTCCCGTGGCCAGACTATGAAGAGGAGTATCAGGATGATGGACCGTAGGAAGGTTACGACAACTAGGATCATCTCCCATCGTCAGCATTGACCGACCCCGAAGATGGAGCTTCGCCTACGCTATCGTTACTATTACGTTATTCCGCTGCTTGAGTTGTATTAAGAACTGGATCAGAAGATCCTTATTTGTGTAAGACCTTAAATATGGTTTGTAATGGATGATGTACTGTGATATCCAATTATGTTATGTCTCGCAAAAATGGTAATCCTAGGATTGCGATGTATGGCATAACAGGCATATGGAATTAAAAATCCGGGTGTTGACAGTTCTGCTAACTCTCAGCCTATAATTTGCAAGCATATAACTTTCATGGACAGTCACAATGGTTCAGGTTTATTAAGTGCAAGAAATAAAGTGTGCCATCAAGTTCGTGAGAGCTTTACTAACTAACTTTCTCAAAATGGTCAAACATTTTATTTGGAAGAAAACAAGGCATAATGAATATGCACAGAATTAGCAAATGATGCTAATAGGTAGGTATGGTGGACACTGTTGGAAATATTGGTTTTGGGGAGTTGGATGCACAAGTAGAGCTGATACTCAGTGCAAGTGAAGGCTAGCAATAGAGAGGGAGTGACAAACAAGAGAGCAACAACTGTCATAATCATGCTTGCAACAAAATAGGACTAATTATGGCATGAAAGTGATACAAGAACTCTGAGGCAAAATAAATCATAGAGGCTTGCTGACTATTGTTTAGTCAATGCATGCGTGTGCATGTGCCAAGTCGATTCATATGAAACATTCAGATGAGGATACCACAATATCATACCGAGTTATGAATAGAACAATGCAAGCAAACATTCATATGACATGCTACAAACTATTAGCAAGCTGGAGCTAATCATAAGAGAGCAAGAACTACTAAGCATCCATAAATAACATACACCTTACACGAACAGACTAAGCATGCTCACAATGATGAGTATATGTACAAAAATGAAAACAAACAGAGTTTGTTACCATCCTCTTACCACGCCTCAAGTTGTCTTAATTTTCATTATTGCCCTTCACTTGTGTGACTTGAATAATAACATAAAACCAAACTCCACTGAGGACGGCTGAACCCTGCAAAGAACTTCACAAAAGCAAAGAAGAACAACAAATATTTTTGGTGTTTTTGATTTTTTTTAAAGCAAGCACACAAAGCAAAACCAAACAAAGAAAAATCTTTTTGGATTTTCTTTTAATGCAAACCAAAGCTAAAAAGCAAAGAAACAAACCAAGAGAAACAACGAAAATATTTTTGGTATTTTTGTGTTTTGAGAAAGCTCCTCCATGAGCGACCATCCTTGCCTGTTATCAAAATTAAACAAAGCAGGTGCATGCAAATAGACTACTTTCTCAGCCCCACCCCCTCTCCAACCACGCTTGACAAAGGATAATTCATACTAAACTTCTCACAGTAGCCCAATAAGAAACAAAATTATGCTGAACCATGGAATCAAGATCAAGGCTCTCTATGGGGAACCGATAATCTGAATGGTGAGGCTCTAAACCATGGAAAGCTAGCAACCTAGAGGCAATGAGACCTCCACAAATTCCACCATTCTCACGGTTAGTGGTAAGACGGTAAGCTATCAAAGCACCCAAGTTATAAGATCTATCCCTATTCAAAGCAGCTGAGATAAAAGCTAGATCAAATGAAGATAACTTTCTAGCAATCTTTCTAGCAAGAACACACTTGGTAATGAAATAGGAAACATATCTAATGTATGGGAACTGAATGTTTCGAATTTTACCACTTTCCTCCGAGAAGTTGAAATCTTGGCAAATTTCAGCATATAAATCCATAAGTGACTTAGGCCTCTCCTTGATCTTCTGACAAGATCCCCAATGAGGCACTCTAATAGCTGCACAGAAATCAGCAAAAGGCAGGTCGACAGCTATATTATAGATTTTATAATGGACCATGGTATTAGACGAGGACTAAGTGAACCAGAAGTCCTGCACCACAGCCATGGTTAGCTTAACATACTGATATGGTTCTTTTTCAACAAAGTGTTCCAGCCCTGCATTAGTAATCATAGTTTGGAAATCCTGGAACATTCCCGCAACTCTCATAAATTCAGGGCATGGATAAATGGAAGGGAAGACTCCTTCCTCATGATGGTCTTTCATTGGCTCAGGTACCATCAAATCATATTGATTCAGTGGGTATGCATTCATCTTCCTCTCTGAAATTTTTAGACAAAAATCAAACCAAGTGATTTCCAAGTTGATAAATGATGAGAAACTACTATAGGAACTTGCTAGAGGGCTAAACATGCATCGAAATGAAATCTCTAAGCATAGAATAATCATGCAAGCTCACACAACCTGACACCTAAAACAGAAAAATACTCAAGATACAATCTACCAATCACAAATCTAATTGGACAAGTGGAGGAGGCGCATACCAAGGAGCAATCCCTCCAAAAATCAGCAGCAAAGATGGGTTGAGCAAGGAGATCGAAAATCGGGAGAAAGAACAGCAGGAACTCGAGCTTCATAAATTTTTTGGTGTTTTTCGGGAGAGAGAAAGAAGTGGCTAGGAGGAGACAACTTGGAGGGCCACAGGTGGGCCCCACCCAGGCCAGGCGCGCCCTAGGGCTGGCCGCGCCACCAGGGAGTGTGCTGGCTTGGTGGGACCCCCTGGGCCACTCCAGGTGTCCCTCTACCCCTTTTTTGAGGAAAGATTTAATATGAATTTTCTCGGATTTTTCGGGAAACTTTATTTTTGGCCAATTTTCAGGGTATGAAAATTGTTTTTCTCGCAGAAACAGATTTTTTAGAAGAAGCAAAAACAAACCAAAACCAAAACTACAGAAGTTCTAAGACACTCTAACAAGCAAACAACTAGCAAAACTAAAGCTAACAAGAGAAAACAACAAAGAATAGGAAGGAGAAAAGTAAAAGTGAGCAAGTATAACCAATGTGAAAACATTGTTTTGTTCATTAAAATCCTTTTGTTAACAAGGTTGATCAAGTCTTGTTACCAAAACAATCTTATATGAAACAAAACTTTGCATTCCACAAAGTGATTATGTTACCTCAAACTTGATAGCAATGGTCCCAATCATAATAGTTTCAAAACTTTCTTGTGGAATGGGACAATATATTTCTCCAACTTTGATGCTCTCAATATTTTCAATAGAATTCAGGAAATAGCTCTTATCAATCTTCTTGGGTAAATAGATAGTATGCTCTTTGTCATTAATATTAAAAGTTACTTTTCATTGATTACAATTGATGACAACACCTGCAGTATTAAGAAAAGGTCTCCCAAGAATAATAGACATATTATCATCTTCAGGCATTTCAAGCACAACAAAATCAGTTAAAACCAAGCAATTATGAGCCACTTGAATGGGAACATCCTAACATATACCAACAGGAATAGTAGTTGACTTATCAGCCATTTGCAAAGATATATCAGTTGGTATCAACTTTTCTAGCTGGAGTCTCTTGTAGAGAGAAAAAGGCATAGCACTAACTCCATCTCCCAAATCACACAAAGCAGTTCTAACATAATTATTCTTAATAGATCAAGGAATTGTTGGTATACCTGGAGTCTCTTATAGAGAGAAAAAGGCATAACACTAACTTCAGCTCCCAAATCACACAAAGCAGTTCTAACATAATTATTCTTAATAGAGCAAGGAATTGTTGGAATACCTGGATCACCAAGTTTCTTTGGAACCTTACCATTGAAGGAATAATTAGCAAGCAAAGTAGAAATTTCCTCATTAGGAATCTTCCTTTTATTAGAGACAATATACTTCATATACTTTGAATAAGGAGGCAACTTAATAGCATCAGTCAAAGGAATTTGCAAAAATAAAGGTTTCATCCACTCACAAAACTTGTTGTAGTGTTCTTCCTCCTTTGACTTGTGTTTCTTTTTTGGAAAAGGCATAGGTTTCTGCACCCAAGGTTCTCTCTCACTACCATGTTTTTATCAATAAAACCTTCCTTAGTGTATCCAGTGTTCTTAGTATGCTTCTTAGGTTCTTCATCAACTTCCTCCTTATCAGGAGCATCATTTTTATCATTACCACTCTCAGTTTAAGCATTAGAGACAAATATACTATTAGGATCTATAGCAGGTTCAGAGGGTTCCTCAACTATTTTATGTTTCCTTTTCTTTCTCTTACAAGGACTACCACTACTTTCACCTTGCTGAGAGTCCTGATCAATTATTTTAGGGTCTCCTTCATGATATAAAGGATCTTGAGTAGCTGTACCACTCCTAGTTCTAATTCCATTAGCATGTTTATCTCCTGAGGCATAAACTAGCATATCTTTTTGTACCTTTGCAAGTTGATCAATTTGGGTTTGAACCATTTGAAAGTGTTTACAAAGCATTTTAATATCATTAGCAGTTCTTTCCACAATATCTTTCAACTCATTAATAGCTCTAGAGTTTTCCAATAAATGATTCTGAACTTGTTTATTAAAATTCCCTTGTTTAACTATAAAAGTGTCAAGTTCCTCTAAGCATTGATCAGGAGGCTTACTATAGGGAATATCACCTTTCTACTTTAGACATTTCTTAGCTTCCTTCATCACTTCATCATTTAATGCAATTACTCTCCCTCTTCTTTGGTGTTGGTATTGGAACTGGTTTAGGCACAACTGGTTCAGGAGTAATAGGCTCAGGTGTATTTAGCTCAGTTAAAGTCCAATTATCATAATTCTTGCTTATTTTAGCCATTAATTCTTCAGCATCTGTAGGAGTTCTTTTCCTAAAAACACAATTAGCAAAACTATCTAGGTATGTCCTAGAATCATCAGTTAGTCCATTATAGTAAATATCAAGAAGCTCATTTTTAGGCAATGGACATCCAGGATGTGCATGAATCAAGGCACAGAACCTTGTCCATGACTCAGGCAATTTCTCTTCTTATCCCTATTTAAAATCAAAAAGTCTCTGCAAAGCAGCATATCTAGCACTAGGAGGAAAATATTTCTGGAAGAAAGAAGCAATCAAACAATCAGGGCTATCAATGGCTCCGGGAGGTAATCTATTAAACCAAGCTTTAGCTTCTCCTTTTAGTGAAAAGGGAAGATCTTAGTAACAAAGTACTTGCGCATCTTAAAATCATCAGAGAATAAGGAACTCATAGTGGAAAACTCATTCATATGAGCTACAACACTTTCATTTTTAGTCCCACAAAAAGGTTCTTTCTCAACAATGCTTATATAGGATAAATCAAGAGAGAAATCATAATATTTATATTTAATGTCTATGGGAGAAGTTGCAAACTTAGCATGAGGAGACAATTTAGGTATAATGGTACGTCTCTCAAGGAGACTCCTAATAGCACTAGCACCACATGTGTTTTGGTACTCTTCAATAAATTCATCAGTCATTTCAATGTAACCATCATTAATATCATATCTCTCTCTAGACTCAGGTGAGCTAACAGGTGTAACAATGTCTTCACTAGGAGTTTCAGTATTTCCTAGACTAGCCATAGTAGCATCTAGAGAAGGACATAATGAACCACTCGCATCAAGCACAGTAGAAGTAACATCATGAGTATCAGAAGCAGTTTCATATTCAGTAGTAGTAGCAGTGTGTGTATCATGTGTATGTTGTGATGGTGTAACAAGCTTACTTATAACAGACGGTGAATCAAGAGCAGTAGAGGTGTTTAGGACTGTACCTCTTCTTGTAGTGGATGGTAAAATAGGAAACTTTCCATCACGAGACTTCCCCATGATGAAAGGAGTAGTAGTGAACAATAATAGATCCAAGTGAACTTACAAATAAAGCAATGCTCCCCGGCAACGGCAACAAAAAATAGTCTTGATGACCCACAGGTATAGGGGATCGCAATAGTCTTCAAGGGTAGTATTACCCAATTTATTGATTCGACACAAGGGGAGCCAAAGAATACTTGCAAGCCTTAACAACTGAGTTGTCAATTCAGCTGCACCTGGAAATAGTTCTTGCTCATAGAAGTTTATCAGTAGCAACATTTTTTAGTAGCAATAGCAAAGTAACAGCAGCAAAACAGGAGCAATAGTAATAGTAGTAGAAAACAGTAGGATATGAGCGCGGTAGGCATATGGATGGATGGACGGGCGTTGCATGGACAAGTCTAAACATGTAACTTCAAGATCTAGGGCAATTGCAGATAAATAAGAATAAGCATCCAAGTACTAAACAATCATAGGCATGTGCTCCATATATAGTCATGCGTGCTCGTAATGAGAAGTTGCACAACATCTTTTGTCCTGCCAGCCCGTTGCAGCGGGGCTTCAAGGGAACTACTGGAAATTAAGGCACTCCTTTTAATAGAGCACCGGAGCAAAGCTTTAACACTCCATGAACACACGTGATCCTCAGATCACGGCCACCCCCTCAGGTTGTCCCAATTTATGTCACTTCGGGGCCTTTGGATCCGGACAATGATATGTGTACACTACTTGAAGATAAGATCACAAACAATACTATCATAATGAATCAATAATAAGTTTAGATCTGAGATCATGGCACTCGGGCCCTAGTGACAAGCATTAAGCACAACAAGTTGCAACAAAGTCAAATAGCACTAATAGAGATACTAGGCACCATGCCCTAATAATCTTATTCGATTACATGATAGAACTCACCCAATCCCTACCATCCCCATAGACTATAGCGGGGGATTACTCACTCATGGATGAGGGAAACATGGATGGTTGATGGAGAGGCGTTGGTGATGACGATGGTGATGATCCTATCCAAATTCTCCGTCCTAGGAGGGTGTCAGAACGGAGTTTCTGGTTTCGAATCGAGGTTTCTGGTGGTGGCGGTGCAACGGAACTCTTTCCGGAAAAACGTCGAACCCCCTCGGTTTTTAGGCCAAGAGGCATCTTATAGGCGAAGAGGGAGGCCGAGGGGGTGCCTGGGCAGCCACACCCCCTCTAGGCGCAGCCTGGGCCCACCCGCGCGGCAGGGGGTGTGGGCTCCCCACGGCCCCACTCCGTCTCGTCTTCTGGCACCGTGAGTCTTCTGGTGAAATAGAATTTTTGGCATATTTTCCGGAATTTTTCCTGATAGTTGATTCTCTGCACAAAAACTAGACACCAATGTAATTCTGCTGAAAACAGCGTCAGTCCATGTTAGTTGTATCTAAATCACACAAGTTTAGAGGAGAAACAATAGCAAAAGTGTTTGGGAAACTAGATATGTTTTGGACGTATCAGGGGGGTTCGGCGTTTTTCCAGAAAGAGTTTCGTTGCACCGCCACCACCAGAAACCGCGATTTGGAACCAGAAACTCTGTTCTGGCACCCTGCCGGGACGGGGAATTTGGAGAGTATCATTGCCATCATCATCAACAACGCCTCTCCATCAACCATCCATGTTTCCCCCATCCATGAGTGAGTAATTCCCTGTTGTAGGCTATGGGGATGGTAGGGATTGGATGAGTTCTATCATGTAATCGAATAAGATTGTTAGGGCATGGTGCCTAGTATCTCTGTTAGTGCTATTTGACTTTGTTGCAACTTGTTGTGCTTAATGCTTGTCAGTAGGGCCCGAGTGCCATGATCTCAGATCTGAACTTATTATTGATTCATGATGATAGTATTGTTTATGATCTTATTTGCAAGTTGTGTACACATATAATTGTCCGGATCGAAAGGCCCTGAAGTGACAGAAATTGGGACAACCTAAGGGGATGGCTGTGATGTGAGGATCACGTGTGTTCATGGAGTGTTAATGATTTGCTCCGGTACTGTATTAAAAGGAGTGCCTTAATTGCCAGTAGATTCCCTTGAGGCCCCGCTGCAACGGGATGGCAGGACAAAAGATGTTGTGCAAGTTCTCATTGCGAACACGTATGACTATATATGGAGCACATGCCTATGATTGTTTAGTACTTAGATGCTTTATCTTATTTATCTGCAATTGCCCTAAATCTTGAAGTTACATGTTTAGACTTGTCCATGCAACACCCGTCCATCCATCCATATGCCTACCGCACTCATATCCTACTGTTTGCTACTACTGTTACTATTGCTCTTGTTTTACTGCTGCTATACTACAAAACTGTTGCTACTGATAAACTTCTGTGAGCAAGACTATTTCCAGGTGCATCTGAATTGACAACTTAGTTGTTAAGGATTATAAGTATTCTTTGTCTCCCCTTTTTTTCGAATCAATAAATTGGGTAATACTACCCTCGAAGACTTGCGATCCCCTATACTTGTGGGTCATCACTAGGCGACTGGCGGCAACTCGGCACGGCTTCATTGGAGTCGCTGTCGTACGGAATGACGACGTTGCTACGTTGGCGCCTAGTGATTGGAGGCCTGCAGGAGCGCCCGCTAGCAGACAGCCTCCCCCTTCTCGTACTCCACCTTGGGCCAGGCGAGAGCATCGGCGAGCTACGTAGACATCACATCATTGAGGGAGGCTTCCATCGCCATCTTGAGGTCGTAGCTGTTCTGCTCATCCTCTGGCGTGTCCATCGCCTCCCTCTTCGGTCGGACAAGGTGGAGGCGCCTGATACGTTGGCAACGTATCTATAATTTTTGATGCTCCATGCTTGTTTAGTATCTACTTTGCTTTACTTCTACACTTTGAGGTGCTTTTTAACTGTTTTCTAGTACTAACCTATTAACAAGTTGCAACAGTGCCAGATGCCTGTTTTCTACTGTTTTTGGTTTCATAAAAGTTAGTAAAGAAATATTCTCGGAATTGTACGGGACGAACGCCAAAGTCAATAACTTTCCGTGGGGAACAAGAAGTCCAGAGGAGAGCCAGAGGGGCTGGCCAGGGGGGCCAGACCCACCCCAGACGCGGGGTCAGGTGGACCCCCTCCTAGGTAGGGTTTGGCGACCCTGGTCGCCTCCCGGACTCCCCCCTTCGCCTATAAGAAGCCCCCGATGCAGAAACTCTCGGTACCCGATTAGAAATCCACGAAACCATCTGTAGCCGCCGCCACCATCGTCCCTAGATTGGGGGGGTCTGAAGTTCTTCCCGGCACCCTGCCGGAGGGGAGATCATCCCGAAGGCCTTCTCTCCGGTATGATTTGTGTGTAGTTCCACCTTGGACTATGGGTCCATGTAGTAGCTAGATGGTTGTATATCCTCCTTTGTGTTTTCATGTATAGATCTTGTGAGCTCCATTCATGATCAAGATCTAATCTATTTGTAATCATGCATGTTGTGTTTGCGGGGATCCGATGGATATTGAGATTATTATGTTAGTTTGATTAATGGTTCTATCTTTATGATTCTATCATGTTTGTGTTGTTTGTAATCTTGCATGCTCTCCGTCGCTAGTGGTTATCTTGGCCAAGTAGTTGCTAGTGACTCCAAGAGGGAGTATTTATGCTCGATAGTGGGTTCATGCCTCTAGTTTCCAAAGGAAGTGACAGAAATCTCTTCGGTTGTAGATGTGTTGTTGCTACTAGGGAGAAAACAACGGTCCCCTGTTCATGGAACATGTGGATTGTTTACCTTACACACTTTGCTTAAAGCAGTTGTCTGTTGCTTGCAACTTAATACTGGAGGGGGTTCGGATGATAACCTGAAGGTGGACTTCTAGTCATAGATATAGTTGGATTACGGTCTATGTATATTCTTGTATTGCCCAATCAACTTCATAGGATCTTTCTAGCTAGTAATTGCATTGTTATGCCTTGCTTAGTTCCTGTCAATTGCCCCGCTGTAATTTGTTTACCCTTCATGCCATGTTGTTTATCTAAGGAGAGCACCTCTAGTGAACTATGGACCCCGTTCCAATCTTTACCATTGATACATCTTCCACTGTTACTTGTTTACTTGCTGCAAACCATTACCTTCCACACCATACGTTTAATCCTTTGTTACAGCAAACCAGTGAGCTTGACAACCTCACTGATTCGTTGGGATATAGTCTTGAGTTTGTGTTGTGCAGGTCTCCACGTTGCTTCCAACACCTGTGTGACGTTTCCTTCCTCCTTCTGGTTCGATAACCTTGGTTTCTACTGAGGGAAATCTTGCTGCCGTGCTCTTCATACCTTGCTCTTGGGGTTTCCAACGAAGCACTCTTCCTCCTTGTTGAGTGTAGCATCAAGTAATATCTGGCGCCGTTGCCAGGGAGGCTAAGGACGTCTTCACTAGGGGAGTCATTCACTTCCTTTCTCTTTACTTTGTTTTTAGTTTGCTTTGTTTCTTTTGTTTGGTTTTGTTTGACTCTTTTCAAAAAAAACCAAAAAAATTAGTCTAGTTTGGTTTGCTTGCTTTATTCAAAAACACAAAAAAATTAGTTCTTGCCCTAGTTGCTACCATGTCGGGGTCTGCCTTTATTTCCCCTATGGTAGAAATCTCCACTTTTAAGTACAAAAGTGAAGAAATTTTTGAGGAAGCTTGGTCTAGAATCTCTGCTTTCCAGAGGGAAACTGAGCGTGAGGCAAGCCTCAGCTTGGTTATTGATAGTTTCTACCGCGGTATTGCTCTTCGTTATATATATGCTTTGGATGCTGTGGCTGAAAAGGATTTTTTGCTTTGTACTGAGGATGAAGCTTATGATACTATAAGAAAATTAATCATGATCTATGGTACACCTGGCGAGTCTGATTCCTCTTTCACAAGTATTTTTGCTAGGTTGAACCATCTTGAGACTAGTATTGCTGCCATGAATAGTTGTTATCACACTCTTAGGGCTTACCATGATTATGTCCCTATAAATTCTGATCCTTCAAATTGGTTTCTCACAATTAAAGTCTCAATAAACA
The DNA here is from genome assembly GCA_910589765.1 of Avena atlantica. NCBI lineage: Eukaryota > Viridiplantae > Streptophyta > Magnoliopsida > Poales > Poaceae > Avena > Avena atlantica. The sequence continues at coordinate 31,938,324 of OU342733.1, forward strand.
CTACACTTTTTGATGCTCGTTGTGATATCATGTCTGAATTTTGTCTCATGCCTAAAGATATTTATGATTCCTTGAGTCTTTGGGGCTTATTGAAGGAGGAGAGGAAATCTATCTTACCAACAATGCCACTATATTGCCCATTGGAATAGATGAAGGTGTGTTTACAAAACTCTCAGGGAAAATGGTGTCTACTGATTATCTTGTTATTGAATGTGTAGGCAATGGACAGATCACACTTGGAAAATCTCTACTAAAACACCTTGGGGCAGTAATAGACGTGGGAGAAGGCATCATGCACTTTACTCCCCCGGTAAGCAACCATATCTTACCTAAAAAGAAAAAGAAAGGTAAGAAAAGAAGGAACAAGAGGGGCAATTCTTCATTTGAAAATACTTGATTCTTCCTGCTTCTTGTGCCTAACTTAAAGGCGTTAAAGAAAAGTACTTGTTGGGAGATAACCCAAGAGTTTCCTTGAGTCTTGGAAGTTATTACTACTGTAATGACCTCTCCTTATCTTTTTTGTTTCCTTTTTGTGCCAAGAATAACCTCTAATGAGAGGGAACTAAGATTTGGGGAGTTGCTGTCCCGAAACAGATTTCTGTCCTCCACCAAAAAAATTCGTGAGGAGGCTCTGTAACTCAGATTGAGCTCAAATTTACGAATAAATACCCCAGTATGTTGGCTAGCTTTCGTTAGTTCAACACTTTTTGATTTGAGCAACAAAAGATGTTCGGAAAAATTCGTTTCTACCTCATGGTCTGTTTTGACAGATTTCTCCCATTATTTGCATTTGCTTCTTATTGATTCCTTTTTTAGCTATCTTCAGGTAAATTGAGTTTCTTTGAAGGAGTTACTACAGTAGCTTGTGTTTTTAGTGAAAATCCTTGTTGTTCCAAAGCTTTGCCCGCAGTCTAATATCTTTTGAATAAGCTAATGTTGCTAATGAAAATTGTGTGAAGTTTTGTATGAAGGAAAAATTTCAGGTGTAGAGAGAGAATGAGCAATGAGATGAAGAATGGACAAAAGCTCAAGCTTGGGGATTCCACCATGGTGTCACCCCAATAAATATCCAAGAGGTACAAGCGTCAAAGCTTGGGGATGCCCAAGGCATCCCCTTCTTCATCAATAAAAAGCTCAGGTCTGTCTAGACACTTCACTTTTACTGTTTCATGCACAATTGTGTTGTTCTTGGAGCGTCTTAGTTTTTGTTTGCTTTGCTTAGTTTGTTTAGTTTGCTTTAGTAGTTTGTACCCCCGCTCTCGCTGTGTTGTTTTACAAATAAGTTTGCTTGGTGTTTGGAAAGGAGTAGTAAGTTCTTGCTTGAAGTGCAAGAGGAGCTTGCATTGACTGTGACTAAGAATTTAGCATGACATGCTAGGTGTTGTTTTTGCATTATGCTTAGTGATTATTGCTGTAGCATTTCTTGTTCCAAACAATTGTGATTGCTTAGTGTGCCTTGAAGAAATTATGCGTTGTTTTAGCATGCAAAATCATAGTATTGTGGTATTCTCCTTTGATGTTTTGCTTGGGTTGACTTGGCACATGCTCACACCATGTTATGACTATGACAAGTCACCATTAGCCTCTATGATCATTTAGTCCTTGACTTGTAGTACCACTCTTTGATTTGATTAGTTTGGTTTGTTGCATTGCATAATTATGGCCATTATTGCTCTCTTAGTTGGTTGCTCCCAGTCATTTGCTAGCCTCCACTTCTATGAGTAAGTTCTACTCATGCTTACAACTCCCAAGAAACCAAGTTATTCCAAAGTGTCCACTATAAACTCCTATGCATGGTGTGTTACACCATTCTAAGTATATTCTTGTTTTCAACTATCTTCCAATTTAAAACTATTTTGTTATGTGAAAACTTAGTGATTAAATCCCTCACGAACTTGATGGCACACTTTATATTCTTTGCCCCTAATAAACGTGAACCATTGAGGAAAATTTGTTGTATATGCTTGCACTTATAAGTTGGGATTAGCAGAACCTTGCTGTCACGGGGAACGTTTTCAAAATTGCACTTGTACTTTTTTGTACTCCGTTGATATCATACTCTTTTGTTTATGGATGTTACCGGTGTGAAATGAAGTGGGAACATGTAAGTTCATGGAGTTTGTATTATGTGTTAGAGAAACGCCTGGACCGCTAGCCTAAGCCATGCAGAATCATGGTGGAAACTTGCAGCATCACCATAGTGAGCTATCTATGAAGCATACTCAATAAAAAGCTATGCATATGGTAAATAAAAATATTGCTGAGATGCTCATTTTCTGCTTGCCTTGTCATTTTGGTTATGGGAAAGCTCATGTACCATGTGCAAGGGGTACCCCGTTGGCGATTCTCAATGATATGCAAATACTTATAGTGACAAGAACTTGCCTGGGCCCTAAGTTGAGTATCCATGAGGTGTAGCCCTCATAGTCAAGGGACTTGAGATTGCCAACTTATACTTTGTCAAGCATATACTCCAGCTTTGCCACTTTAACCTTAACCACTTCAAGATGCTTATGATAGGGGCAATGAGGGTTGAAAGCTAATAAGTACCATAATTTTTGGAAGCTCTTTTTGAAACTTGTAATCCCTGCTTCCTTTACAAAAAGGCCTTTGTTTCACCATTAATTGATTCTCCACCTTCTACCTTTAGGCAACATTAAGAGAGCATAGTTGTCATTCTGTGTGCAATGTTCCAAAGCTTATTAATTGATGCATATTGTGTTGTTACTTGTTCATGTGCTATCTATTTCTAGTCACCCTTGTGAACTTTGCAGGTGTCCTATGCATTATATTGCTACTCTATGAAGGACAAGCTGATTGCCACTATGCTATGTTTTTTGCATGTGAAACAAACAAACTTTTTCAATGCATATTATTCATGATCTTTGTTTGTAGCTTGCCATGTTGCAAGCATAGTTACTATGTCCTACTGTTAGAACTCCATCTTTCATGCACATGTTTAGAGTTCTTTGATCCCAGCTTTCAATGTTTGCAAATGGTTGGATCTTTATTGTGAGGGTGCATGTTCACCTCAAAAATTATTCTTTTATCACTTACCTACTCGAGGAAGAGCAGGAGTTAAGCTTGGGGATGCTGATACATTGGAAACGTATCTATAATTTTTGATGCTCCATGCTTCTTTAGTATCTACTTTGCTTTACTTGTCTACACTTTGAGGTGCTTTTTACATGTTTTCTGGTACTAACCTATTAACAAGTTGCAGCAGTGCCAGATGCCTATTTTCTGCTGTTTTTGGTTTCAAAAAAGTTAGTAAAGAAATATTCTCAGAATTGGACGGGACGAACGCTAAAGTCAATAACTTTCCATGGGGAACAAGAAGTCCAGAGGAGAGCCGGAGGGGCTGGCCAGGGGGGCCAGACCCACCCCAGGCATGGGGTCAGGTGGACCCGTGCCTGGGTAGTGTTTGGCGACCCTGGACGCCTCCCGGACTCCCCCCCCCCTTCGCCTATAAGAAGCCCCCGATGCAGAAACTCTTGGTACCCGATTAGAAATCCACGAAACCGTATGTAGCCGCCGCCACCAACGTCCCTAGATCGGGGGGATCTGAAGTTCTTCCCGGCACCCTGCCGGAGGGGAGATCATCCTGAAGGCCTTCTCTCCGGTATGATTCGTGAGTAGTTCCACCTTGGACTATGGGTCCATGTAGTAGCTATATGGTTGTATCTCCTCCTTTGTGCTTTCATGTATAGATCTTGTGAGCTCTGTTCATGATCAAGATCTAATCTATTTGTAATCATGCATGTTGTGTTTGCGGGGATCCGATGGATATTGAGATTATTATGTTAGTTTGATTAATGGTTCTATCTTTATGATTCTATCATGTCTGTGTTGTTTGTGATCTTGCATGCTCTCCATTGCTAGTGGTTATCTTGGCCAAGTAGTTGCTAGTGACTCCAAGAGGGAGTATTTATGCTCAATAGTGGGTTCATGCCTCTAGTTTCCAAGGGAAGTGACAGAAATCTCTTCGGTTGTAGATGTGTTGTTGCTACTAGGGAGAAAACAACGGTCCCTTGTTCATGGAACATGTGGATTGTTTACCTTACACACTTTGCTTAAAGCAGTTGTCTGTTGCTTGCAACTTAATACTGGAGGGGGTTCGGATGATAACCTGAAGGTGGACTTCTAGTCATAGATGCAGTTGGATTACGGTCTATGTATATTGTTGTATTTCCCAATCAACTTCATAGGATCTTTCTAGCTAGTAATTGCATTCTTATGCCTTGCTCAGTTCCTGTCAATTGCCCCGATGTAATTTGTTTACCCTTCATGCCATGTTGTTTATCTAAGGAGAGCACCTCTAGTGAACTATGGACCCCGGTCCAGTATTTACCATTGATACATCTTCCACTGTTACTTGTTTACTTGCTGCAAACCATTACCTTCCATACCATATGTTTAATCCTTTGTTACAGCAAACCGGTGAGCTTGACAACCTCACGGATTCGTTGGGACAGAGTCTTGAGTTTTTGTTGTGCAGGTCTCCACGTTGCTTCCAACACCTGTGTGACATTTCCTTCCTCCTTATGGTTCGATAACCTTGGTTTCTACTGAGGGAAATCTTGTTGTTGTGCTCTTCATACCTTGCTCTTGGGGTTTCCAACGAAGCACTCTTCCTACCTATTGAGTGTAGCATCAGCGCCCGGAAGGAGGGGATGTCTGGGGCGGCGGTGAGGCGCGGGAACCATCGATGGTGATGTCGCGTCGGGGTAGTCACCAAAGACGACGGAGAAGACGACCTGGACTTCACCGGAAGAACCGGCGGTGTGCCGTGTCGCGCCTCAATGAAGGAGCTGGAGGCTGAGACTGAGGACGACGAGGAGAAGCCTCCCATCCTACTTGGCAACCAGGAGCTGCCACGCTGGCGCGAGACAGTCGTTGGTGTCCTCACCGGGTATGTGAGGCGTGGCGAGTTGTCGGCCTCGATGTGCTTGAGGACGACGGTGAGCGTGTGCCCAGGCACGCCCCACCATTGGCACCGGCCTTCGGCGTTCCTACACTTTAGCGTCTATGGTGGCCCCTCGTAGGCTGCCATGTCCCGCTCATGCCGCTCATGGAAGTACTCCATCCAGGTGGCGTGGTTGTCGAGGAAGTGTCACGGATCCGCGTGATCCTCGTTGGACATCCTGGCGAGCACCGTCTGGATCTCTCCTATCATGGCGATGCCCTGGGGAGAAGGATAGGAACACCGCCGATGTTTAGCGCCTAGCCTAGTGGCACGCATATGTCTGGCGGCGTTGGGTAGTCGGCCTCGTACAGGAGGTGACCCCCACTCGTTGAGCGAGCGACGGCCGTAGCCGTTCGCCGCCGCACCGTCGCCGGGATAGCGCTCCGCCATGGTTGTCGAGGTTCCGCTGGTGCTCGAGGAGGAGGGGAGATGGCTATAGATTTTTCTTGGTGCAACTGACAGCAAGGAGAGGGGCCTATTTATGAACGCGGCGATTCTACATAGTTGTGGGTGTTCCCGTCTTATCAAACGGACAGCATTGTTCTGAGATTCGTACAAGCATATTTACATCCACAACCTGAACATTGTACACATCTTGCCCCTATAGGAACGAAGTGGACCTTGCACACCTTCTCTCTCCAGTGCCCATCCGGACCCGTCCACTTCTCTCCCGACGAACTCTCCTGATGATCCAATCACCGGATCCGTGCTCCTCCGTGCCTCCTCTCCTGGGTTGGAAGAAGATCCGCGGTGGCCGGCAACAAAGAAGAGGCTAGGAGGAAGGCAAACTGAGGCGGCGGTTGGCAGGAAGGCGAGCTGAGGCGATAGCTCGCAGGCGGGGAAGGAGGATCGCGACTCGTCGGCGTCGATGTCTAGAAGAGAGCTGCCGGCCGGCGGTCGGAGGAAGGAGAAGGGGACCGTGTCTCCTCAAAGTGACCGAGCAGCACTGACGCGAGTTCAGCAAGTTTTCTTCTCCTTGCGTGTGGCCAGATCCGTTTGCCCCAATGGAAACCATTTTTTGCCCAATGGATTCTTCCTCGGTTTTTTTCCGGCTAATTTTTGCTAATATTCGTTTGCTCATCCACATCCATTTTGCCCCCATTTTTTCTTCTGTGGCTGAGTAATTCTGTACTAACATCCTAGATCCAGGTCTATACGTATAGTCTCTCTCTGAGAAAAAATGGTTCTGTACATATAGTGAATGAAAATTACTTTTGTGGATGGCTAATTTTGTATTAATTCTCCAGTTAATGCTCTACTATGTACTAATTCTTTACTAACTCAAACACCACTCGAGTCCTGTGATCCAGATCCATTAGCAGGTATCAAATTTGTAATAGCTGGTACGTGAATAACCAAACATAGAAGGTCCCTTTTAAAAACATTAAGGACTGTGCAAATGAAAGATGATTAAAACTAGAAGGTTCTCTGTGTAAAAACATGCACGAATCTCAAAGCAAATGCATGGTAAGGATAAGCCCGGGACACCCTCATATATGTAGAGTTGCAATTTCGGCCTATTTATCAGCGACGGGAAGACAAGAGGGGTGTAGCACGTGCAGGGAAAAATATCGTGAGGGGTTTATAAGCTGAGGTGGTGGCTCACCGTAGCAGTGTTGCTTGGACGGATATTGGATGTCGGCCTGCCATGCTGCGTGGAAAGTATGACCGCCGACGGCATTGATTCGCATGGGAGCCAAGGTGATGAGTATGAACGGTCTCCCTCTCCGAAAGTTTGGTCACACTTGGCGGTTCAACTGTTTCCCGCCACTTCCTCTCCATCTGGTGCCCTCAAACGAACCTTGGGACGCTGAGTACGCCGGATGGTTTTTGGGTCCAATTTGGCTAATTGCGGCCTATGGGCGTTGCTATGAAAGTTTTCACCGGATGGAGCCAAAAATGATTCTCGGGGGACATCCGTAGGAGGCTGAATGGAGATGCTCTTAGCTCAGAGTTTTTGGTTGGAGGAATGTGAGATGGAGCCTCTAGGAGGGAGGTGAGGTGGGGGCGATATTGTTTAGTGGCACTTATTTTCGTTTTCTAGAGCTCGATGACTTGCCCCCACTTGCCCTATCATCGATCTGATCAGGGACGTGCTAGGATGTCCGTAAGGTGGAGTCGCCATCGTCAAGCGACAGTGCTCCTCGATCCTCTTGGAGGCTCGCCTCCGCCATCAATTTGATTAGGATTCATTGTATTTGATTGGGTAATTACCCTGCCTGAGCTCTTTATCTTCCTTGATCCTACTGCTACCAACACAGGCGGGAAATCTACAAGTAATTCTGACTTGCTTGTTATGTATGATCCATGTTTGGATTTCATGCTAGTTTGATGTTCTCTCTTACGTGTTTTCCCACGACATTGCATCAGACCCTACCCGGGACAACCGCATCTAGAAGGACCACGTATCTAGACCGCCTGCTGGAACCTGAACGCTGGATGCCTACACGCACCTCTCTAACTACCTCCTAGGATGTGAAGACCTCTTCTGTTTGATTTGTTTGTTGTGATCCCAATAGTTTCTCCTAACCTCGGTCCATAAATACCCCTCTCAGGAGTTTATCCCAGAAGGCCACCCAACCAACCTAGCTCATCCCCCTAGCCTGAAGGAGCACCCTCATAGTCGTAGGCTCAACCAAGATGTCCATGAAGACCGGAAGCCAAAAGAAAGCTTGTAGCCGTTGTAGAGAAGAAGGTCATCGAGCCAGCTATTGCTTAGGAAACTTCCCGAACTGCGAAATCATCCACCTTTGGAAAGAATGCTCCACCCAATTCATGACGTGTGGCTATCTATGTGAGAGTAACAACCATGTTCGTGCCAACTGCTCCTTAGACATCCTGGTTGTAGATGGTTGTCAACTCCCTCACAAAAGACCTGAGAAGTTAAAGAGAATGCATGCCAAAGATGAGGTACCTGTTTCAACTACGACCAACCGAGTCATTTCATCAAAGACTGCCTCCAAAGATAAGAGACCATCTTACTCAACAGATTAATCAAGAGACATCAGCCCTCCCAAAGAAGATCAAGAAGCAACCTGACCCGTTTCCAGTAAAGGCCAAGAAGCATCAAGTCACTCCTCCAGGAGAAGTCAAGAAGCACCCTATCCAGGAGCGTTCCACCTCTACAAGAAATTACTCTCTGCAACTCGCCAACAAACCCCTGAAGAGGCCATTCCCGACGAAGTACCCTAAGGAGACACTCAGAAAATGTCAAGGTCGTTGAAGTCGTGCCAACTCCAACCGACACCACTCCCAACTCGTCATCTCACCTCAAGAAGAAAGGCATGTGTCAATGCTAAACTTACATAGAATCGCCCTAAGGGGAAAGACTGCGTCTTTCCCACTATAATAATAAAAAAGGCTCGACATAAGATGCCCTTCGAAACTAAGATGCAATAATTTAGCCATGCTCCGAGAGGAAGAACAGAAGGTCGACTCCCGCCCACATCCCCGAAGTTCAAACCAAAGCACCCAGGGGCATACCCACATTAAGCTTCCGGGTGCCTAGGACACCGGGTCCAAGTCTATTTTCCTTGTATTTTTTATCCTTGATATAGTGTGTGACACCCCATATCTAAGTGAAAATTTGTGTGATTTACAAAGTGGACACCTGCTAATTTTCTTCCTGGGTCCGCCCCTGAAAGCACCCCTTGTTATTCCCCCAACATTCTCTAAACTGGACTTCCAACCACCCCTAGAGCAGAAATAACCAAGTATCGACCTATTGCTAACATACTAATTTGGTTGTAAACCTTTTTCCTTCGAGTTACCATAGATTAGAACTACCCATCAACATTTCTCCCCAAACCCTATCCCTCCCGAATCTCAGGACAAGATTATTTTAAAGGGGAAAGGTCTGTCACATCCCAAATTCAGCAACTTTGTTAAGTTGTCCAGAATGCAAAAAAATAGGGGGAACAAAAACTTTTCTTGTTGGATGATGCAGTGGTTGTGTGCTTGTTTGAACTTGTGAACTTAATGTGTAGTATATGCTATACTCCTCCACCATCCCCTCAGTTGACAAAAGAAATGTCTTGGATTATTTTACATATTCTCAAATGTTCTGGAATTTCAAAAAAACAAGAGACAAGGTGTTTTTGCAACCATCAATATTTTAGTAACTTCTATTAATAAAATTATGGAGAACTATATACTAGCTCCTTATGTTTTCAAGACAGAACTTTCAACTAAACCTTATCTCTAGATTTTCCCCAAAAAATCATTTGTAAAACTTTTGACTCCCCCTCTTGGTAGAAGTAACTAGAGACCCTCATCTTCTTCAAAACTCAAACCCTTAAAACCTCCTCCCTTTACCTCAAGCCCAACTTGATGGTGTGCATAATAGTAGCTTTGAGATGAAGCTTAGATGAGTTGCCTTAATCTGCTTGCTAGATGAATTGCCTTGATCTGCTTTCTAGATGAATTGAGCTAACCTAGAAGCTCATCTTATAATAACTAAACCAAACCAGCGAGGCGACCTCTAATATTGGAGAGAAGGTCATCAAATCCTAGTCCAAATACTATCTCCCCTCAGGGTCCTCCTCTACCCAGGGTAAACCCTATGTTACCACCTTTCCATCCCATCCTTAGGCAAGAAGCCTACCTTACCCATCCTTGGGATGTATCCTAACACCACCAACACTTGATCTTAATCTAGGAACCCCTCCACCTATATTACCAAGCTTATCTTGACCCTTAGCCATTACTCAGACCCTTTGTTTCTCCTTATCAGATTCGGTTCTGAGACATAATCTTTTTATAGTCCCCAAGGTAGTAGAGACCAACTTAAGCCATGGATACCTTGTACATAATCTACCCTTCAACATCATCCACTTGATGTTGGGTTTGGAACCCTGCATCCCCTCAGAAACATCAACTCTTGTATCCTAGTAAAAAAATGAAAATCTGCCAAATTTTGGCCAAGTCTAGAACTGTTAACAACATTACATATTTGAGTCCCTGCCTTTCTAAACTCTTGTGAATTTTTGAAAATGTACCTGAACTATTTTGTAAACCATAATGAGTACTATCTAATCCCACTCTTTCCCTTGGCTAAACCCTTCTTGGACCCATTCATCATTGATGGTTTAGAAGTCAAGAAAATATTATGTTTATGCCAATCTTATCAACATGCCTACTTTGGTAGAAGCTCCTATCCTCATGCCACATTCTTCTGACAAACTCTTTGTTGGGTTGTAATATACTAAACATGGTCTATCAACCCATTCTTCACTTGTTTCCATTGGATCCATGTGCTTCTTAAACCCTCATGGTTTTGAAGACATTATGATATCCTGTTTTAATAGTCTTATTTTCAACAAAGTTTGAAATATTTTCTAGGAGCACTCAATCATGATCTATACCAATTCTATGTACATTGGTGATCTACATCACTTGGAGTATCTAACGATATGACCCTTGAACCAATTGGATCCTTGGATAATCCTCTATATTTTTTCAAAGGTAGTATGAAAGTATGAAATCTCAAGATCACCAAAAAACCCTCAAATTCTAAATTCCTCAATTGGAGTTCAGTTCCAATGTAACCAAGTGACCTCACTGACCTTCCTCCTCACCCCTGATCATGCCCTACTCATCAACCTTTCCCTCAACACTTAATCATGTGGATTTGTGAGATAAAATAAATACAAACTATAGTGCCTATCCTATTAAAACCTTGTTAAATCGACAAAGCACCCCCAAGAACCTTGTTTGAAACACCACATCACACCAAACCCTCACCTCTGGTCGTGTGCACTGTAGCACGACACTGTAGCAAGGTCATCCCCTTGTCCTTTGTGCTTGGAGAGAGTGGGATAGAGATATGCCATAATCTTGAATATCTTGCCAAATTAAATGCATCAGCCCTTCTCTCTCTCTCCCTGGTCGAGATACAGGACCCACCACCCGATAACCCCACTCCCCATGGCCAATGGTTATTCCCTAGCCCACACCCCCTCCTTATTGCCTTTCTTACATGGACACATAAAGAAATGGAGAAGGCGAACTTGCTGCAGCAGCCACCTCTCTGCCCTCCCCCTAGCCTCCTACCACCATACCACGACCCCTCAACCGTCAGGAGCGACCAATGACTGGCCCTCACCCTTCCTTCTCTCCCTCATGGACTTGGGGTTCCCTATACCATACCACACGGGATAAAAGGCCACAGGTACCCTCAACTACCCTCAGCGCTCTCATACCACTCCCTCACCCCTACCTACCTCATCCTAAGATCCAGAGCTCCTCTCACCCCCCGCCTCACTCAGGAGAAGGAGAAGAAGGCACCTCGGCCTTTTCTTAAGAGCTTGAAGAAGGCATCGCATACACGCCTCATTCTTATTTCTTTGTTGCTGCATGCACCCATCGACCAGGCCTTGTTAACCTTGCTTCTGTTTTTGTCCTAGACCGCCCCAGGTGTGTGTGATCCATTGATCTCCAGAGCGGCGTCTATAACACCACCGCAAACCCTCCAGATTTGTGTCGAGACCAGCCTTGTCGCCCCTCGTTGAGGTCGCTGCCAACCACTACATCGCCCTGCACACCCACTGTCGTCTCCCTGCCCTGAGGTGAGCCTCCTCATGTCTCCTAGCCCCGCCTAGGGTTTCCCCTGCGTTTCCCGATGTCGAGAGGAAGGGTATGACCAGGAGTCGTTGATTTACATCTAATCGAGCGGACCAGGTCCTCCCATACCGCTTTGGCAATCCGTAGTCGCTGGCAAGTGGCCCCGCCACAAAATTTCAAAGCCGCCCCTCCCGCGCACGGCTTCGCTGCGATGGGTAGGCCTAGCACTATGTTATCGCCATATTTTGGCCAACGGAGGAGATGGGCCGTGATCAAGATGGGCTTGGAAGATGCGTATATTCAACGTATTGTTGGATCGGCCTAGTACGTAGAATTGGGCTAAACTGCCCGTGTATCTTGTATCATAGTAGGTTTCGTTTTCAGTCTAGATTCCGTTTCAGTTTGGGTAAAGATAGAGTTGTAGAGTTATTCCAAAAGTAGAGAGTCTCCGGACTATAAATATGTACCTAAGGTTATCAAGAAAAGGAGGACAATCACGTTCACAACAAACACAATCTTGGCGCATCGCCACCCCTTGTTTCTAGGGTTTCTTTCGGGTAAGTGTCATGCTGCCTAGATCGCATCTTGCGATCTAGGCAGTACTTTTACTTATGCGTTATTTGGTGTTACTCATACTGAAGCCTTGTTGATGGCGAGTAACATTATTATCATAGATCTTTTGAGGTTAGCATCGGTGTTCTTCGTTATAATCGTTTGATTTTGCTACCTCTAGTTGTCTCGCTACCTTTGCACCGTTTCCCAAGTGCAAGGGTAGCACCTTGCTTGATCTTTATTTAGCTGATTCGATCTGTTATGGTTGTGCCTTGCTCGCCAAGGTTCAGTTTGACATCTACGTAGTCAGGCCTTACAAACGGGTTGAACGATCCAGTAGTACGTAAGGACGTAGCTTATTCGTTCTAGAGAAGTTGTTCCGGTAATTGACTTTACGTTGGTTATTAGGCCTCCTCTAGGGTTAATATTCTTCATCTTTTGTACATACCAGGCTCAATTACGTGTAGGACGTTCCAGCTACGTGGTGAAAACATTAAACTGTCGTAGATCGATTTAACTTGTAGGGATCAAGCAAAACCTCATGTTATCGTAAATCTAATGCAGAACCATGGGGCAGTCGGCTCTAGGAGCCGATTTACAGGGAAACCTGGGAGCCGGTCACGGCTCGAATTTTACGTATACTTGTTTACCATGCAGGAAATCAATCGGAGAAATTCTTCACCTTCCTGACCAGGTATAGGTCAGGTGGCACGCCCTCGAACCAAGCCAGGACGTGTGCCGGAGTTTTGCGGGCCGTTGCCCGAGGGACCAGGGCCCACCAGCAGTTCTGGGAGCCTCCCGGCTCTTCGTGTTGCTCGTCGCTGCCCGCCGGTGAGTTTTGGCAGGCAACACATTCTGGCACGCCCGGTGGGACCTTCAACAACGTCTACATCAACATCCGACGCTGCGATGAGGAGCAGACCAGTCACGTACGACGAGTTGCCTGAAGAGCACAAGGCGAAGTATGATGAGATCAGAAATCTCTTCGAAGCCGATCTCATCGGCTCTTTCGAGAGGACCCGTAAGCATGGCATCAAGTGGAGAGGGTTCTCCGCCGAGGGTGCTCTTGATGAGGTGGATCTGTCTGTTCCTTCGGAGGAGCGTACCAGAGCTCTGCGACAGGAAGTCAACTACATGGTAGCTCATTCTCTGCACCGCCATTCTGAGAGCTTGGTGAACGCTTTCGAACGGGTCGCGGTTCGCGTAGTTCAGGAGATCATGAAACATCAGTACTCTCCGTCGGAGCCTACTTTAGGGACTCACCAGGGAGAAAGACCGCTCCAGACCAGGCCACAGCTGCCATTCACACTTGCAGCTCCAGAGCCGCCAGGAGCAGCGGCTTATGTCGTCTACAAGGCTGGAGGCGACCCAGGCGATTGCCAATTCCTGTTTGAGCCACCTAAGGAAATCCCACACGGATATATATGCACCTACGTGCCGGACTGCAATAACCTGACACGCACCAAACAGATTGCAACCGCAGGAGTTTCTGCGGCAGGGGTTCCTGGGGCAGGATCTTCAGGAGCAGGCGTGTCTGGAGCAGCGATGTCTGGGATGGACGCTGACAAACAGGCGTGGCTAGCCAAGTATGCCACTGGAACAAGTCATGAGAATCTAGCCCCTGCAGCTCAAACAGTGGAGCAAATCAGTACCATCCTGAGAGACCAGTTCGGCTTTGTGCCGAAGAGAAGGACAATCGGCTATTCAAAGCCGTACCCCAACGAGTTTGATCTGATTCCGCTGCCACCCAAGTATCGGCTCCCTGAGTTCTCAAGGTTCAGCGGGTCAGAAGGGTCAAGCTCGATCGAGCACATAAGCCGATACCTGGCACAGCTAGGCATGATTTCGGCATCGGATCAGATGCGCGTAAGATTTTTTGCGCAATCTCTGACAGGACCAGCCTTTGGGTGGTACACCTCGCTGCCACCTGATTCGATTCATACCTGGAAGCAACTGGAAGAGCAGTTCCACATCCAGTACCATTCAGAGGCTACGGAGGCTGGCATTGCAGACCTGGCGCAGGTGCGGCAGAAGCGGGGAGAAACTATAGCCGAATACATCCAGCGCTTCAGGACCGTCAAGAACCGATGTTACTCAGCTCGTTTAACTGAGAAGGAAGCAGTCGAGCTGGCAGTGTTGGGTCTCTTAGCACCCATCAAGGATCTGGCTTTCCAAGTGGAGTACAACTCATTGGCGCACATGGCCCAGAAACTGACGATGTATGAACAGCGCCAACCTGAATTGTACCAAGACAAATTCAAACGTCCGATAGGCCTGGTCGATGCAGAAGAAGATGATCCTACGTAGGACCAGGAAGTGGCCCTAGCTGAATGGGCTCGGGGGGCAGATCCTGTATCCTGCAAATGGGTGAAACAGCAAGGGCCTGCAAAAGGGTTCGACTTCGATGTGAGCAAAGCCGAGCAGATATTCGATTTGCTACTGAAGGAGAAGCAGCTGAGGTTACCCGAAGGCCACAAGATCCCTACGGCTCAGGAAATGAACGGGAGACCATACTGCAAGTGGCATCACTCGTTCACCCACACCACCAATGATTGCAAAGAGCTCCGCCGCCAAATCCAAATGGCGATAGAACAAGGCCGTCTGATCCTTGGGCAGTTCTCCATGAAAGTGGACACGAACCCATTTCCCGGCGTCAACATGATAGAACTCAGTCGCTCCGCGAGGCTCCAACTGGATTTTTCGTTCGGTGTTAATATGGCAGGGTCTGGGTACCACCATGACACGTACAAGGAGGAAGGTGGCCGCTCTCGGGGCAAAGAAAGAAAGGAGGCTGGTCCATGCGACCGGCCCAGCCACAATGACAGGCGGTACTTAACAGAGGAACAGGTGAGGAGAGTGCGGTATCAGAAGCCACATTCCGCCCACCTCCTTAACAAGTATGTGCGTCGGTATGACCAACGTCGCCGGCGCGATGGAGACGATGAAGGATATGAGCACCTCGCTAGGGGACCGTCTAAAGGAAAGGAAGGTGCAGACAAACATTGGGATTGTCCTTTCTTCAAGTATTGCTGGGACGCGGGAATGAGTCGATTGCCTACAGTCGACAACTGCCCGGAATGCGGTCAGCAGAAGGAGGACACGAGGCCAGTGTCAGTGTTCAGACGTCTAGGGCCTCTTCCACCCCAGAGCCGTTACAGGGAGTCCACCCGAGCAGAGGACCTCGAGAAGCCAAAAAATGACAAAGACGAAGACAGATATCACCGTCCAAGGTGGTGTCCCGACGGACTCAGACACACCCAAAAACGTAGAGTGCAGCGGCTGCGTAACTTGGAGGAGGCTGAAGCGCAGTATCTCCACGCTTTAAAGAAAGCACGACCCGATCTGGCCGTCAAAATCAGGCGGACCCTGGAAACGGAAGACCGCCCGACAAGGAAAGAATGGCGCCCCAAACCAGTAAAAGCCGATGCACAGACATCGGCTGGCACAAACATGGTGTTCGTACTTCCGTCAGAATTCTGCGCGCCAAGAACCAATGAGCTACCAGTGGCACAGTTTGACTGCGGTCCACGACCGGTTATCTTTGAGAAGCCACGTGAGAAGGGTTACAAACATCTGAAAGCCCTGTACCTACGAGGTTACATCAATGGGCAACCTGTCAGCAAGATGTTGGTGGACACCGGAGCGGCAGTCAATATCATGTCGTACTCCATGCTACGACGTTTGGGACGCTCCACTGCAGATCTGATCAAAACCAACGTCACGTTAAGCGACTTCAACGGTCAGTCTTCGGAAACGCAAGGCGTACTGAACGTGGATCTGACAGTGGGCAGGAAAACCATACCCACGTCGTTTTTTGTCGTGGACAGCAAAAGTACCTACGCTGTCTTGCTAGGCAGAGACTGGATTCACGCTAATTGCTGCATTCCGTCCACGATGCACCAGTGCCTAATACAGTGGGACGGAGATGAAGTGGAGGTCATCCATGCAGATGATTCTATCGAGATTTCCATAGCTGGCATGAACGTCTGGGAAGCAGAAGACCAAGAGACGATCTCTGGAATCAGTCTAGACGGCTGTGAGCGCATTGAAGCTACAAAAACGGGGTGAGGCTGGTCTTATCCACTGGCCTGACAGAGTAGCACGGTCCACGAGCGCACGTGGTACGGCCGATCCTCGCGATCGGCCACTAAAAATAGGAAGCACCACTCGTACGACAAGCGGATCACGTAGTCGTAGCAGGGAGATGCCCTGCCATTACAACACAATAAGGTGTAAACCATCCTTGACTAAGGCAATCGAAAAGGGGGCCGATTCAGGTAATCGGCCCAAATCATTTTTGTTACCCTCACCTACTGTTTTCCCTGTGTTTAGCGTCGATTTGACAGGTGACGGAAATCTAGGGTATGGGTTTACATCCGCTGATGAGCTAGAAGAGATCGACATTGGTCCTGGGGATAAGCCACGACCAACATTTATCAGCAGAAAGTTAGATCCGAATCTGCGGGGCCCGATGATAGCCCTGTTGAAACAATATCCAGACTGCTTCGCCTGGGACTACACAGAGATGCCTGGGTTAGACAGGAGCATCATTGAGCATCGACTCCCGCTCAAAAAGGGATTTCGGCCATTTCAGCAGCGAGCACGACAAATGAAGGCCGAAATTCTGGAAGAAGTCAAGAAAGAGGTCGAGAAAATGTTGACAGCCAATTTAATCAGGCCATGCAGGTATGCTGAGTGGATTTCTAGTATCGTACCTGTAGAGAAAAAGGATGGCCGGTGGCGTGTTGCCATAGATTTTCGGGATCTCAACAGAGCTACCCCAAAGGATGAGTATCCGATGCCGGTGGCAGAAACGTTAATCAACGCAGCGGCTGGTCATAAGATCTTGAGCTTCATGGATGGCAATGCCGGTTACAACCAAATTTTTATGGCTCCAGAAGACATACACAAGACTGCATTCAGAGTCCCAGGTTCGGTGGGGTTGTTCGAGTATGTGGTCATGACGTTTGGACTAAAGAATGCCGGCGCCACGTACCAAAGAGCCATGAATTATATTTTCCATGATCTGATCGGCAAGCTGGTGGAAATCTACATCGATGACGTGGTGGTTAAGTCTGCTTCAGCGCCAGGACACTTGGACGATCTACAACGCGTCCTGGACCGAACAAGAAAATTCGGCCTACGGATGAATCCAAAGAAGTGTGCCTTCGGGGTAACGGCCGGTCAGTTCTTGGGTTTTTTGGTCCATGAACACGGAATCGAGATCGGCCTGAAAATTCAGGAGGCAGTGCGAACAATGAAGCCACCCACCACAAAGAGAGAACTACAGTCTCTCATCGGCAAGATCAACTTCGTCAGAAGATTCATCTCCAATCTGTCAGGAAGGATAGAGCCGTTCATGGGACTAGTAAAAATTAAATCTGACAAGGAATTCCGCTGGGGGGCAGAACAACAACGAGCCTTTGACGAGATCAAAGAATATCTGACGAAGCCGCCAGTGTTGGTTCCACCCCAGCCGGACAGACCGTTCTACATTTACCTGTCAGTAGCTGACACGTCCATCGCCTCGGTGGTGGTGCAAGTTTATGATGGGCTGGAGCGAGTCGTATTTTACATAAGCAGAAGGATGCTGGACGCAGAGACAAGGTATCCTGATATTGAGAAGTTATGCCTCTGCCTGTTTTTCACCTGCACCAAGCTGCGCCACATTTTGCTATCAGCAGAGATCATCATCATATGCAAATCAGACGTCATAAAGCACATGCTGTCGGCTCCTATGTTAAAAGGCCGACTGGGCAAATGGATGTTTGCATTATCAGAGTTTGACATCCGGTATCAACCCGCGAAAGCAGTTAAGGGACAGGCGTTGGCCGATCTTATTGCTGAAAGGATCAACACCAACATAGCAGCACTGTCCATAAGAGCGTGGGCTATGTTTTTCGACGGATCAGTTTGTGACGATGGCTGCGGCATCGGCATTTTACTCGTGTCGCCCCGGGGGGCAACATTTTCCTTCTCCATCAGATTGTCTACCTCTCGCACCAACAATGTAGCCGAGTACGAGGCGATACGCAAGGGAATGGAGTTACTCCTCGAAGCCGGAGCAGAAGCAGTGGAAATTTTTGGAGACTCCAAGTTGGTGATTTCCCAACTCACGGAGGAGTACAAGTGTGAGAGTGAGTCCCTCTTCCCATTATGGTTGCACTGCCGTGAGCTGATGGCGCAGTTCCGGTACACAAACCTCACCTGGATCCCACGGTCGCAGAATACAGAGGCAAATGATCTTGCACAAATGGCTTCAGGCTATAAGGATGTAGCAGAAGGAGCCGATGTTCAGGTACAGTTCCTGAAAGCTGACGACTGGAGAGCCGATATCTTCAATTACTTGAAGGATTCGGCTCGGGGGGCACCTAAACAGATAAGATACAAGGCCAAAGTAGCTCATGCATACAACAAGAAGGTGAGACCTAAGGAGTTCCACGTTGGCGATCTGGTATGGGAAGCGGTGTTGCCATTAGGGATTAAGGATGCAGCATATGGTAAATGGTCTCCAAATTGGCACGGGCCGTACAGGGTCGATCAGGTTTTAAGAGGGAACGCGTACATGCTGGAAGAACTGGACGGCGTGAAATTCCCAGTAGCTGTCAACGGTCAACATCTCAAGAAATATTTCCCAAGTATGTGGGATGATGGACAATGAGATATGGGGGCCGATACACGAAATCGGCCAATAAAAAAAATTTATGTAGTTCCCAAGCACGTGGGATGATGGACAGTGAGATATGGGGGCCGATGCATGAAATCGGCCAATAGAAGTATACAGCCGATGCACGGTCATCGACTTTAGAGGTTTAAAACTGGTACAAGCCGATGCCAGTTTACATAAACGAGCTACTGAAGAAATGCCTCGAAGGCGTGGAGGGCGTCAGCACGGACACGGTCCACCTCGGCGATCTCGGCTTCGTCATCCTCGTCCTTGCCCGTCACTAGCTGTTGGTTCAGGGCGCGTATCTCTGCCAGATCAGTCTTCAGTTGAGCTCTGAGGCTTTCTGCTTCATCTTGGGAGCGGGCGATGGATGCTTCCTTGTCGCGAATGAGCTGTTTTGTCGCCCGGACCTTTTCTTCAAGATATTCCAGCTCCTGTTTCAAAGATGCTAGCTCAGCAGTGCTGACAGAAGTGTCAGTTTTGGCATCAAAAGACGCTTTCTTCTCATTGAGCTGCCGACATCTGTCGGCAATGTTGGCCTTCAGCGGAAGTTGGGCACGGCGCAGGTTGACCCTCTCACGAGCTAGCTTCACCCTGGACCCGTAGAAGGACAGAGTTACGACGGGCCAAAGCTTCACCTGCAATGCTACTGGGAGTTGGTCCTTGATTTCAGCAAGAACGCCCTTCACTTCTTCAGAACCCTCGATCAACTCCTCGATTGGGGAAGACAGTAAGGCTCTAAGTCGTTGGAATTGAGGTAGGACATCCCTGGCTGGTGGTTCATCGGTGGCGACAGGGGGAGTTGGATCGATCGAGTCAGGATCAAAGGTCAGCAAGCCTGAAATGTTACAACCCTGGCAGCCCGAAAAGACGTCAGTATGCGTCCAACGGGGAAGAATAAGCTGAAAGAAGTTAACATACTTCTCCTAAGACCGAGGGGATGGCAGACGATGAGGCGATCGGCTTGTGTTTGGGAGCTGGAGGCGTTGCCGAATTGGTAGCCGTTTCATCTGCATTTTCGGGGATTGCCAGGTCTGGTTTGGCTAAAGGCGTCGGCGCGGCCCCGGCCTTCCCACTAGAAGCATCAGTTGTCTGCATGAAAGGTGATTTACCGATGTAAATGATGATGAATCGGCAGGCAAAAGGGAGTAAGGGGCAGGAGCATAAAGGATGATGATTTTTCGGAACCTCTTGGCTCGATGAAGAAGCTTGTGGTCCTTTACGATCTCTCTTGGGACCCAAAGCTGGCCCGGCCTCGACTGGTGCTCGGGGGGCAGCAGGCTCAGGAACAGACCTTTTCCTGGAAGCCGATGGTGGCACATCTGGCTGGCTCGGGGTGATGGTCCTCTCAGAATCCGTTGGGCTCGATTCTCCCTCGTTGGGTTGTGTGTCCTCGTGGGAAGTATCTTCAATGGAAGCCTGCAGAAGAAGGAAGGCTGTTAGACATGAGCACGTCTGCAATAATGAAAGAATGAGAAGAATCGACCAAGATATGGGTCGGCCTACATGCGAGCTTTCTAGAGAAGGGCTCCGGTGCCTCAAGGTCTTTCTGGCAGCTACATTCCTCGTCATCGTTCTTGTCTTAGTTGGAACTCGAGGGGCAGCTGATGTTGAAGTTCCTTGCTTCTTAGAAGCCGATTGAGGTGTTATCGGCTGTTTCTGCATTATGACCTTTTTCAAAGGCGGCGAGTTTTTGCAGAAAAGAACCACAGGAGCTGGCGGAAAAAACTCAAAGGGGGAGCCATCACTGTGTGTAGGTTCGGGGCCATCTTGTTGCTGCAAAGGGAGAAATTGGGTTAGTAGGAGAGCCATTTATGAGCTGCATTGAGAAAATTTGCAAGTAGTGGTACCTGTTCCACGGGGACGTCATAATCGGCATCAAGTTGTTTCAGCAGCGGTCCCAGAGCTTTCCTGAAAGCGTGGGTTTTCCACATCGTCCACCAGTCCTCGAAGCCATCAGTTGATGAAGCGAAGGTGAGGTCATTTGGAACAGGGATGGTCAGAGCATCAAAGAAGGAGTAACACCTCTGACTGGTGAGAGGATCAGGCAGGTCGGCTCTGCACTCCGTAAGATGATGGAGAAAGAGATGGGGAGGTACTTGCCCAAGGCCAAATTGCCGGGCCACTATGACCGGCTGGTAGAATTCATACCCAGGCTTGATGATTCTGTTGGACGTGCTCATACCAACTGGAAGGAAACAAGGACGGATCACAATGGAGAAGAGTTGCCGAGTGCTGGTGTCATCGGCAAAGTTATCTAGCCTGAAGGAGAGTGGATTTTCGAAATGTTCAGATTCTTCCATATAAGGGAAGAAGGTAGGATTGTCCAGGCCTCGAAAGAAAGTGCTGAACCATTTGGCTGCTTCCTTGGGGGATAGTTTGCTGCCTGGCAGCTTGTACAAAGCTTGGCCATAACTGGTGCATCGGATCTGCTTCCCTTTGACATCGGGAAAGGTACAACTCGCCAAAAGGGGGAAGTTTGGGATGTGGTTCTGAAAGTACAGCTGGGCCCATAGCTGAATGAACCACCAAGGACCGCCTGTTTTGACTGCTATGCCTGAGAACAGCTTTACGGACATCAACTGGAGATATCGATAGACCTCTCCAAGGAACAGTTTGCCGATGCCAAGTTGAGTGCCTTTGGCCAGTTCGTGGGCTAGGGAGAGATAGTTCTTGGTTGGAGCAAGGGAAGGGCCACAGAATATGAAATGCTCCAGCCAGAAGTTGAGAAGACAGGGCATCATGATGAAGGGATAGCGTGACGATTCTGTTCTGCCACGCATTCTGTCAACACGCAACCCGATAAAAAAAAGAGGAGAGGAGAAGAAAAAAAAACACAAGAGTGGTTTTGGAATTATCATTGCCAAAACCAGGGGGGCATGTGTTATCGCCATATTTTGGCCAACGGAGGAGATGGGCCGTGATCAAGATGGGCTTGGAAGATGCGTATATTCAGCGTATTGTTGGATCGGCCTAGTACGTAGAATTGGGCTAAACTGCCCGTGTATCTTGTATCATAGTAGGTTTCGTTTTCAGTCTAGATTCCGTTTTAGTTTGGGTAAAGATAGAGTTGTAGAGTTATTCCAAAAGTAGAGAGTCTCTGGACTATAAATATGTACCTAAGGTTATCAAGAAAAGGAGGACAATCACGTTCACAACAAACACAATCTCGGCGCATCGCCACCCCTTGTTTCTAGGGTTTCTTTCGGGTAAGTGTCATGCCTTGCGATCTAGGCAGTACTTTTACTTATGCGTTATTTGGTGTTACTCGTACTGAAGCCTTGTTGATGGCGAGTAACATTATTATCATAGATCTTTTGAGGTTAGCATCGGTGTTCTTCATTATAATCGTTTGATTTTGCTACCTCTAGTTGTCTCGCTACCTTTGCACCGTTTCCCAAGTGCAAGGGTAGCACCTTGCTTGATATTTATTTAGCTGATTCGATCTGTTATGGTTGTGCCTTGCTCGCCAAGGTTCAGTTTGACATCTACGTAGTCAGGCCTTACAAACGGGTTGAACGATCCAGTAGTACGTAAGGACGTAGCTTATTCGTTCTAGAGAAGTTGTTCCGGTAATTGACTTTACGTTGGTTATTAGGCCTCCTCTAGGGTTAATATTCTTCATCTTTTGTACATACCAGGCTCAATTACGTGTAGGACGTTCCAGCTACGTGGTGAAAACATTAAACTGTCGTAGATCGATTTAACTTGTAGGGATCAAGCAAAACCTCATGTTATCGTAAATCTAATGCAGAACCATGGGGCAATCGGCTCTAGGAGCCGATTTACAGGGAAACCTGGGAGCCGGTCACGGCTCGAATTTTATGTATACTTGTTTACCATGCAGGAAATCAATCGGAGAAATTCTTCACCTTCCTGACCAGATATAGGTCAGGTGCCACGCCCTCTAACCAAGCCAGGACGTGTGCCGGAGTTTTGCGGGCCGTTGCCCGAGGGACCAGGGCCCACCAGCAGTTCTGGGAGCCTCCCGGCTCTTCGTGTTGCTCGTCGCTGCCCGCCGGTGAGTTTTGGCAGGCAACACACTACTAGTCAGCCCGCCCTTCTCGAAAACTGGCCCATACCCCTCTTCTTTTTAATCATTTTCTTCAGATCTGATTCGATGTTGCTAGGAATAAATGATAATAAAAATGTTAAATAGATGAAATTTTCTTGATCAAATTTTTACCTTATTATGTACTGTTTTCTCAAACATGCATGTCAACCAACATGCCAAAATAAATTTCCATTATCTGCGGGCTCTAAATGTACTAAATAGTATCATTTTCAATCAAAAAATCCCTCAGTAAATTTTGTATATCCAAATAGGGTGAAATCACTTCCTCCTAGTAGGTATTTGAATTACCTATCAAATGACCTATCATTTTTTACTTTGATAAATTCCCTAGGCAGATCTACAACAGATATTGGGTTGACTCCAACTCCTAGTGATATAATACTAAAATATCTACCAAACCCTAGGATCTCAATATTTATTGAGCCTTTTTTTTATTTTCAATGAATTAAACTCCTTTAAATATGGTGTTTTACTAGATAAATCATGTCATGAGTTTTGTAACCTAAAAATAGTAAATCCAATTTCTAAAGATAGGTAATTGAAATACCTACCTTGTGCCTTTGGTTTCATGCCAAAAGTATCTGTAGAATTAATTTGGTGATAAAGAAAAATGCATGTAGAACGGACTTTGGGAATTTCCCAAGGGCATTCTGGTAAACACTTTGAAGTGAAACCAACTCCTAGTGAACCAATAGATCAATATCTTGATATAACTAAGAGGAAATAATTTTTGGACTTACATATCTTTTATGGTGATTTATTCACCTAAACTAGAGTTATTTTCACTAGCAAATTCATAATTAATTATTGAAAACTGATAGAATAGTGAAACCACTTCTGGTGGTTTTATTTTGCCAATACCTAGATGATGATATCATTTTTGTATATTGGTATCATACAGAACCTGGCCTTAGTCTAAAACCCCTTAACTAAGTGGCATTGGGCAATTAAACTATAAAGAAAGTTCTACAAAGCCAACTAAGATAATTCCAATTGTGTAGAACTCAAATCCTCAAAACCTACTGAAGGGTATATGTGTATTGTTCATTTGCTTGCTATTTTATATTGTTTCTTGTATACCTTGTGTTGATTGTGGTACCTTGCTTGTTTGCATGTATGTCTCGTGACGATGATAATTGCGATTGTATCAATGTCAAGAAGAAGGAATCGCCTCATTGGTATTATTTGGTTACCTGAGATGAAGTACAGGGACATATTGCTGATCATAGGCAAGCCACCCTTTATGAACTCCGATGCTCGACCTACTCTTTTTATATAACCGTTTACTATCTCCTTTATAAACTTCATTACTACCCGCATGTTTTGTTTTATTACTACTGTGCTATTAACTTGGCTCCTCCAAGTTATAAATGAGTGTCCAGTAGGACACCTACCCTCAGTGACACCTATTATTTCCCCTTTAAATCGAGGTTATGATGATTAGCATCCTACCTCTTTGGAAACCTTGGAATTTTGGGAATCAAAATCTTTTAGGGGATCACACTGCTATCAAAAGTTTTGTTAAACCCTTGGGAAGGGCGTCATTCCCAATTAGATGTTTTTAAAGGATAAAATGTGATGTTGAGAATTAAGAACGACGAATTTGGGGAGAATTAAGGATGTTCTATGCCTTTACCGGAACAACTTATTCGTGCAACCACATTACCCCAGGAGTTGGGGATTAACTCATAGTTTGTTCTCTTTATCATGGTAAGCCGCTACACGTGCTATAGGGGATAAATCCCTCGAACTCCAGATCATTACCATGTAAAGGTCTACGGATCTGGGGTTGTGGATGTCTTGGAGAAGGGTCGGTGCAACAATTGGGTCTCCCGTGGACAGTATGACTTAGGTGTATGGAAGGAAGTGGAATCACATAAATTATGGTATATCCCAAATCGGAGGTTTGGGTATAGGCCTATACGGAAGGGAGGATTGTGGTAGTGCCACATATGCATTTTCAGGGAGAACAAGCCCAAAAGGGAGCGGTGCCTCTTCTAGGGTCAACAAATGAAAGGTTAGGTTTGATTATCCGGACCCCCGTGTACCTTGAGTAACGAGACGTGGTTGAATCCCGGTGGATGTAATGATTCTGTGGGGAAAGTGCACAAACTTTGGAGAGTATATTCTATTTGAATAGCGGTGCCCACGGTCAAGAATGGTTGGAAAGGTTATTGCTAGGAGTACTCAAGTGATGGTTTTGAGAAAGTAAAAAGGATGTGACTTGGTTGCGAGAAAACATGAGTTTGAGGTTTTGTTTTGACCACGGTTGGTCTAAGATGTTCACAAAGGGTTTTCCTATTAAAAAATGGTTTAAAAGAAGGTTTTTAAACAAGGATATGGAAATATCCTCACTCTTAAAAAGGAGACATGTTTTCAAAAGATATTTTTTCAACAAAGATATAGAGATGACACATCTACAAGAGAAACTAGGATTCTTCAAAATAACTGTAGTTAGAGCTATTTCGCCACATCCCAACAACATTATCTTGTTTACCTTATCTTGGTGGTTTGCGAGTACATTTAAAAGTACTCATTGGCGTTGTTCCTGGCTATTTACTTGGCTAGACTTTCAGAAGAAGAAGGACGATGAAGATATTGACGTCTATGCGAGCTAGGCTATCTTCTCAGTCAGTTGCCTGCAGGTTAAGGCTTGACATGGGCTCTGCGTTCGATGAAAAACTGATGCTGATGTTTGTATAGCCATAATGGCAACAATGTAAGTCTTGTATTCGTTAATTTATGGATGTTGTAATGATATTTGTCGGTTATGCTCACGGCTCACTGATCATGGGAACGCGAATTGTATGCATAACAGGGATTCCCAGACTGTCAACCCGGGGGCCCCATATCAACTTTTTTTTCAAAAAAATGAGATCGGAACCGTGAACTCTGCATCGATAGATGTGCACAACCTTTATTACTTGTAAAAATCCAATTGCCGAACTTGTTTGACCCAGGAAAAACCCAAACCCGTATGCCTCGCGGCACTAACTCCATCGGAAAGCCACTAACCCTATGGAAAAACGCAAACAGATGAAAAATATGCAGCTCATGAGCTAGGCCTTCAATCAAGAATAAAATGTTGCAATTGCGCCAATGGTGATGAGTCTAACCATGGGCCTATCTCAGGGATTTTCAACCCCAAAACCGAGCTTTAGTCCACCACCTTCGGCAAGGGCACGACAAAGGTGCGCGTCAACATAGCTTGATCAAAGATCATGTGTTCCCACCAGAGTGCACATACACGTCTAATAATCCACCTATACCATCATCCCTTCTCCGTATCTCGACACCTCAATTGCCCGATACCATTCGAGGAGATGTCGAAAGACGAAGACGTCTCATACTGCCTCGTTCCTCATCCTTGTTGCACCACCTTCCATCAAGAAGGGACGTCTCCTTAAGATCCACCGTGTGTAACACCTGCCGGTAGCAAGCATGACTTGGCGCCTGCATGAGTCGTCATGCGTAGCACCTGCTAATGATATGCCTGAATTATTGTATCTGCAGGAGTTGTTGCATGTAGCACCTAACAGGCATGAATTGGTGCATCCACAGGACTCGCCATGTGTAGCACCCAATGAGCCAGATCAAACGTAGCATGGAGGTGCAAGGGCGTCCCATACTCGAGACCTAGCTATCATGTCGTCTGCATGACCATAGAGTCTGCTATCGTCAAAGAATCAGGGTTCTCACCCCTATTGCCAAACTCCCGAGATGCCAATGGCGATGAAGCGAGGTGATTGCGGCCAGAACGTCGCCGCTTGACCGACTGCCGGCTACCACACAACAACAACAACAACCTCCGGTAGTCACCACCTCCTCGCCGCAAGCCGCTCCACATCCCACTCCGTAGGCCTGTACTCCTAAAGAAACGAGGTCGCGCAACCTCAGTGCCTCCGTTGAGCCATCACGGGCTGCCCTTGCAGCCACCGATAGCTAGGCAAGCACCACCTCATGGCGGTCGGTCGTGAATCCATGCTCTGCCTCAGATGCATGCACCCGACGTCCACGTCGTTGCGATCTAGGCCAGAGATCTCCTGCCGCGGGCTCTGCTGGGAGTGGCTTTTTCGTCGGCTTTTCCTCCGGCAGCGGTGATAAGTTGGAGGGGATGAAGGGTGGGGCAGTGTCTAGGGTTTCGCCTGATCCGCCTCCCTTAGAGAGGCGCTGGGGGATGAGATACTTCTTATTTGTGTCCATGAATGTTTCAACTAAGCTTGGCATGGCTCCTGAGTAAACACACTGCCTCCTTTCTAGAGAAAATCTGATGTATATGTCATATTATGATCCCTCTTTTTTTGCACAGGAGAAGGGGTCTCGAAGGACCCCGAGACTGCCATTTCATTTTCCATGGTGGGTACAAGTACAACAGGACAAAGAACAAGTAAAATTACATAGAAGTCCTAGACATAAGCAAAGAGGACCATAAAACTAGGACAGAAAACGCGATCAGGTCCTTTATCTTCTCCACAGTCGTTGAACCTCGGATGTCGGCCGCCATGACGACGCCAGGGACACACCACTTGGTGGGGAGATGGCTGGGAACTCCGGCCCAAGGCTCCAAGGAGGGCCTCCACTCTGGAGGTTGAAGAGACGCGTCGAATCGGGTTGTCCTTCCGGCCCCAGATCATGGCGACGACGACGGTCACCATGTGATTAGCTCGAATCGGCAGCAGGAGTTCTCCCCACCCACGAGGGGGAGACGACGACGCCCCACAGAAGCCACTCCCCTTGCCTCCACGGCCGGACGGAGCACCCTGCAAAGCACCATCACACCACCACGAGAAGTGGACAAACACGACTTGATTATTTGCGGAGACGGTGGTCTTCTCCGACGTCTTCAACTTTGATCTCCCCTTGCCACCATGGCATGCCAGAGAACACAACAAGACAAGGAAGAAGAACCCTAAGTGGATCCAGATCCCGTCGCTCGGATCCTTCACCCTGCTCCAAACTATAGGTACAAGGCCAACAACCCTACATCTACTTCTACACTCTACATGCCGAGCTCCTCCTCCTCCCCGACTCCAAGCGGCAGCGCCGCCGGAGCGAGTACGGAGGAGAGATCGGGAACGAGCGCCGACTCTCAAGGCTTAGAGGAGAAGGAGGACCAGGGGCGAGAGGAACAGCCGGTTAGGATGAACGGATTGATCACTGATGCCCTCATACTGATTTCCCTAACACTGTGTTTGGATGTTGGAAAATAGCCATGGAATTGGAATTCTGGAATTGTTGGGCCCAATTCAACCGTTTGGAAGGGCCTTAGAATTTTAGCGTGGAAACAGACCAAGATTCCGAGTCGCGACCCCGCAAGCGTCCGCCCGGCCTCGGCAGTTTCCGAGCTATCCCGCACGGAAAGGCGTGGAATCGACGCACCCCTTCGTTCTGCTCAGCCCCGAGCCAAGCTAGCGACATCTGCTGCCCAGCGCCGCCGCGGTGGCTCCCGCCTCTCCCTTCCCCCACCCTCTTATCCCTCCTCCTGGCCTCCTCTCCCCCTTCCTGGCCTCCTCTCCCTCTCGGAACAGCTGGGGGAACCCGCCCCTAACCCCAGCGACACTTGCTGGCGGAGGTGGACCTGCTGCCCAGCGCCTCCGCGGTGAGCTCTCGCCTCTCCCTCCCCCACCCTATTCTCCCTCTTCCCGGCCTCCTCTCCCCCTTCCCGGCCTCCTCTCCCTCTCGGAACAGCTAGGGGAGCCTGCCCCTAACCCTAGCGATCCGGCGGCTGCGGCCATCAGCGGGAGGCAGGGTGCTCAACCATCGACGGAAGGCAGGGCTCAGCCATCCCCTGTCTCTCCTCAATTTCTTGTTGCAGTTCCAATTGGAAGCCCCCATATAATACATACTATTTTGATTTTTATTTGAACTGCAGATTTAGTACAAGAATTAGTAGCACCTTTGTCCAACTGTAATGTTGTCATGCCTGAAAAATAATTTATAAACCTCAAATATATAGTACTATTGTGCAACACCTGTAGAGAAGTTTATAATTGTCAAATCTCAAAAAAAAAATCAATTCCATGTCGTGTACATCCAAACATGATTTGGAATTGGACTACCATTTGATTCCAACAGAAAATTCCATGCACATCCAAACGTCGGAATTGGGAATCGGAGCCATTTCCTTTCCATCATGGATTTAGAATCTTTGGCCCAATTCAATTCCAAGCTTATTTTCCAACATCCAAACACAGTGTAAGAGGAGAACTATTTGAGGAAATTTAAGTCTCGTTTTTTAGAAGGATGATTTAGTTGAACAAATCCTGAGGCGAACTTATCATCTTTTATTTGTGGGGATCCAGTTGTTTATTTGTCCTTTTATCGTAGTTTGATGCCTGCATTTGTCCTTCATCGTAGTTGCAACGACACTAACACCACCAGAACAATACCAATAGTACAAACACTCCAATAGCGACGCCTTCAAGAAGATAACAATGCACAAGCACCATCGTCGTTCGATCAAAGATCATAGGGTTTCACCCTGAAAAATCCTCGCTCGCAAACAATGCCTTTAACAAGACCATTGCCAGACACAACCAATTAAGTCTACATCTTGAATTTTTACCCTACAAGGTAAGACTAGAAACTTCTCCTGTGTTGTCGCCCTCACAAACAGTCACTACTGCAAGTCACAGATCACGCAGCCAGTTCCCCATTGCCCCGAGACTCAAATCACCATCGCCTCCCTAATGTTCCAGCTTTCCTGACATTCTTCGTATCTGACTTCACCATGGGCCGTCAAAGACATGACATATGATGGTAACAGATATCAGAGTTTTGTAACGCTCTCGCTGAAATCAAACAACCAGAAAAAACATAGATACGCTCGACCGAATTTAATACGATCTAGCAATGTCCAGGCATAGTCACACATGGAAGTTCGCCGGTGGAGCCTTCAGGAACTCGCCGCTCCAGACCAGATCATCAAGGACAGGCAGCCAGTAGATCTTCGTCTTCGCACGGAAGGAACCCTAGGACCGCCACCATTATTCAGGCCGATCCAGCTGTCCTCACACCGCTGGGCGGCTTTCGATGAACGGGACGAGCGGGTCAGCCTTCAGCTCCTTTGAAGCCATGGATGAACCACATATTGGTTAGAGAGAGACCGAGATGCAGCGTCACCACCTAAGGAAACCACCACGCCGCTTCCACCTGCACCATTGCCCTCATCTTCTCGTTCATGCCTCCCTTCCAAGCCGCTCGAGCGAGCGCCGCCGCCCGCCGCTTGGATCCACCGGCACCATCCCTTGGTGTCGGCGCAAAGAGGATCAACAGGGCCGTGCAGATCGTTTGCTGCCTAGGCGTGGCCGCCGCTGCCGGCGAGGGAGTGACGGCTGGTGCTAGCTAGGGTTCGGAAGGGGGCGCCTCAGGGTCGCCTCGCGCAAGCAACCCGGGAGCGATGGAGGAAGGAAAAGGGGACGTCTTGTTTATTCTTAGCCAGTACCATCTTTTAGCTGGAAACACAATCAGCAATTGCCAACAATACATATAGGGAGATAAAGAAGTTGCAGCTGGCAAGTGGGTCCCACATATATATACACTGAGATTGATGTTCATCGAGACAATTTGCCTTTGCAACTGTTGAAGTCATGAAGAATTAGAAGTTGTGTTCATGTGCATCTAGTGCCGCATAGTTGCTTTCAAAACAAATTTTATTCAATTTTGTTTGGTAGTTGATGCCCAAAAGATTGAGAAGAACAAAGGAACAGAAAGAACACCGCTGTATATAATGACTCATAGATCAATACCTATTCAAAACATAATTTATTGGCACCAGGTAACAACAAGACCCTCCCCGCAAAAAGAAGTATCAACAAGACCCAAATCCTGTAGTCCTTACCTACTCCCTAACAAAATTTCAGGCATCTACAATTCCACATGATGTTTTCTCACTTTGCCCCTGTCTTCCTAAGCTTATGTTCAGTTTGAAGAAACCACGAGGTTATATTTTTCATCACGGATTTCCTGGTGTAACACATCTGATCCTGACCCGGAAGTTCAGAACCACATGATACATCACAAGCCCAGAGTAACAACCAGCCTGACCACAAGAGCCCAGGAACTCAGAAACGCTCACCCGCTCTCCGGTAACTCATAATGTTTTTTTACGTGGGTAATTCATAATGTTGCCCTAGACACTCTCATCAGAAATGTCGTGACAACCGCCAATGTGGCAGGTAAGCCGCCAATGTGGCAGATTTTGCAAAGACACTGATTGAACATCTCCTCGTGTCAATGCGTATCTAGTATAACGTAATGGCTGTGATGGCACGATCCCATGGGGTGTCATGAAGTGCGCACTGTTACCAGCTTATTTCTGTTGCAGCAATGCGTTCTTCACAGGCTTCCGGACTCGTAAGGGGTACCGGCGGGCTCCAGTTCCGCTAGAGGGCCTCTCTGGTTCTGCCGTTGAACCTTTGATAGTGTCAAGAGGCTGCAGCTGAACAAGCTCAGACGGAGCTATCTGTCGCTTCCTGGAACCATGGGTACCTCGTTTAGTAGGGTCTGGTGATTTGTGAGTCGAGGTTGGCATCATATTTTTCAGAGTTTCATCTCCATCTGTTTTGCTCTCTTCTATACCTGCCATCAGAGAATAGCAAATACGATAAGTTTGCATGGACTAACATCCCCGTGAAGTCCTTTATTTCAGTACATGAAAAACTACCAAGGAAAAATAATACACTTCACTGAATCAGATTGACAAAATATCCCAGCCGTGCTCAGGCAACAAAGAACTATGCTTACAGTTTTTTTGGATAATGTGGCTTATGATATGGCTGATTACTAATTTGTTGTCAAAATATTAGGTCAGCTCGTCTAAAGGAAAGTACGAAGACCACATGGCATATTCACCTACTGCCTTTAAACGAGCTGTCATAATATGCTGTATTTTCAACTTGCCTAAAGTTGTCCTCATTTTTCCTGTAATTTTCTCATGATAAGGTACTTGTTGTAGTATTAAGAATCTAATGTTTTAGTGTGGCCTATTGTTTTTACTTTCCAACTTATGATCTTGGCTCTATAGAATTATGTAAAGTATTGAAAGCCACCAGGCCAACATTTTCCTGATGTGCATGAGAGCCATACAATATCCAGAAAATATCACAGTACCAGATTTAGGATGAATCAGACGAGCAGCATACCAGCGTTTCCCATTTGCCTGACACCATAAATAAATACACTATAAAGTTGTCCACAAAAATAGATAATAGATCCAATTTTATCTGTGGCATAAAAAAATAATCAACTCAATTAAATAAACTAATCCAAAACTTGTCAAAATTTATCTCTACCATAAACATAAGTTAACATGTATTCAGAAGCTAGAACCTAGGCTTTAGAAACTTACCGCTGAAAGAGGTACAGTCCAACCTTCAATGATAGACCAATCAAGCGCGGGCCTCAGGTCCTTAGGGTTAACCTGATGAGGGGGCCCACCTTCACCTATGGGAGGTTCAACCAGAACCACCTGCAGAAAAATGTCAAGCAGGAAGATGTGAATTATTATATCTGGTAACTTTTGTTATAATCTTGGACAGAAAACATACAATCAGCTTGAAACATGGTGATTAAATGATAACACAATTTGCCCCACTTCATATTTTAATCATTGTCCAGAGTTGGAGGTTTGTATAATGTGATTTTATCAGTGTGTGTCATCTTCATAATCAAGAAACTTGTTTGTGCGTCCCATAACAACATTGGACCACCATATAACAAGCAAAAGAACTTAATGGAAGTATCCACAGGCCAGTTCCATTAACAGTGAACACCAAGAAAGTCCTCATAATGGGAAGCAGCAAATTTCTGACTAAGAGTTTACCTCAACTACATCGTCACTGATCAACTTAACAATTTTTCCAGTCCAGTAACAATCTGAACAATGCCAATCAACACAATCACCTACTTTCCAGGTATGGCGAACACTTGCTATCAGCTCGCTCTTTGAGAAGTGCTCGGGGACTTGATCCCCCCTATACCACTTAGGAAAGGGAGGGCGCAGCATGATTTGACTACTCGTACTTGATTCCTTTTTTTGGCTTGCTGGGTTGAAAGGGTTCTTTTGAAAGACTTCAATCCATTCATGGGCTGTAAAAGAAGGGCATGAGTATTAACTATATGAGGTGTACAGATAATCAATGTTCAGTCTTCCTTAGATTTTGGTGTTCGAAGATTTGCTGGTGTCTAGCCAACAGTATAAGGATAAAGTTAATCATGACAAGGAATCTTTGACATAAAAGGTTACAGACACCAACTGTACCCCGCGCTACCACCTGCAGACAAGACAAACATTTGGGCAAGAAAGCACATGCTTTGTAGGGTACTGGACAAATGTTGCACTAACTGATGAGTTGTCAGGTAAATTCAAATGCAAGGTACCGTCAGATTAGATGTTTCCATGTTTTTACTAGCTATGTGGATGAGAATATAGCCTTCACAATTTCCTCAAACTCGTCAATTCATAGAGAGAGATCACATGTTTTTGCAAGCGCTGCATGATCCATCCCATGATAAGTAAAACAATATTGGTTAGACAATCATATATGATCGACTAAAAGCTTGGGGGAAATTGTAAGAGATTTTTAGAACACCGATGCTTCTTGATTATATATTGTATGATTCCTGCTCAATTGGGACCACACAGAAAAAAGTAAACCATCATCTTAACAAGTGGGAATATTTCTGAGTTGACAAAAAATTAAACTAAAGAAAACTATTGCCATACATTACATGTTCTTGTTTAAATGTTGGGTATTCACACACACACACACACACACACACACACACACACACACACACACACACATATATATATATATATATATATATATATATATATATATATATATATATATGTACAATTAGCAGGTCCACTTTCAAAAATCCGGCGCATAGCATAAAGTATAGCAACTGCCTCCAGGATCTCATGGTGTATACAAGGATAATTCCAAAGTTCGAAGCACAAATTATGTCTACTAAAATGGAAAACAAGGTGCTGGCACCACCCACATCCTTAAGCTAAGAGTTCGAGAATGAGTTGTCAAATTGATTTATTGCATGTAGTTCCTTTACAATCTCTCTTCAAACAGAAAAAGGTTATATGCAAAACAAAAAAAATGCACAAGTGATAATAGGGGTAGCATAAAGGTATGCTTTACCTTCTTCAGTATAGTCAGTATACTCCAAGTAATACTCAAGGTGCCCACATTCTGTGACACGCATATCATTTATCTGAAAAGTAGTTAATTTAATATGTGTTAGTAAAGTCCCATACCTTACTTTGGTCAAGCGATAAGAGCTTATGTTTTTATTTACTATGAAGTAGTAACATATTAACATGGTATGTTGGGAAGAACAAGCTTCATCCTCTATATTTGCAAATGTATTCTGGTGCACAAGATTCCACCCCTGTACTTGGGCTCAACAGTAAAACAACCCAGACGTGTACCATAGACCTTTGTCCTATAGAGGCGAATGGTTAGAGCTCGATTCTCACAGAATACCCGTCAGTGTGCTAGTTGTGAGCCTTCAGTCAATACATTAAACAATGGACTCTGTCCGGAAACAACATAGCAAAAAAAAGTGTAGTTCTATTAACTATTAAGCCTCAATAACGATGCAATCAGCCTTCAAGAGGACAACTTATGTTACTGGGTCATATTCCAGTGGTCACTTCAGCTATTACTAAATAAAGTTTAGTTCAATGGAAAACTATGGAAGTTTTACCGGCTCGAGGAGGACTGGATATAGGTGATGTGTCCCAAGAGGGAGGTGCTGCCTGATCAAGAACTAAGGAGGTTCCACGATAGAGGTATCTGCTTATGACCCACACCTCTGTAAGCGTGGTGAATACTATTGTCCGAAATTTTGGGCAAAATGTGTGTGGAGGCCCACGTGACTAGCTTTAGTTCAGAACATACCCCACTGGGCTCCGCACACAACCAAAGACTAAATAAAGAAGTTCATAAGTAAAATAAAATCCTAGAAGAAAGATGCCCAACCAGGATAACGAAATGGAGAAGTAAAGAGTTAAGGTCCACATGTCCTAAGTCCATAAGCAATGGTCTAAGGTCCTAACTCTTAACCCTGCCCTTCACTTTTCCCTCGCACCAAGGCTGATGGTGGTCGTTTAAATCAACAAGACTATAGGCCTACATAAACCGCAATTGAGGGACATTCATCTCTTCGACCTTGTTCATGCAGAAGTTTCTATAAAGAGCATGACGTAGTTACACGGAGCTTATACCCCTATGATCTTGACCCTCTCAACCCTATGTCATTTGGATCCAATCCTAGGGTAACAGAGTTTATACAGATATCCATGAGTCACTATTTCCATTCATGTACAACGACAACGACCTCTTCCAAGGCTAGCATACATAACTACTTGTCGCGAATTTTACTGTAACAAGTGAAGGGAAATGGTGTGAGGGATTGGCTCAAGTACTACAGGTGCACATAGAATAAGAGGCATATGTACTCTGCTACCACTAGGGAAATACATTCTCCTCTAAATATTTGCATAGGATTCGTGTTGGAGACTGTCATAGGAGAGCCTGGAATATTCCAGTAAGTGTTAGTATAGCAGTGCTGTCGTAGGACTGCCTGGAACATTCCAGTGAATGTAGAGTCTAAGTTAGTGTCCTACTAGATTCTAGAGTATTCTGGTGTACTAGTAAAGGTGTACATAAGTTCAGCTATATATATTAGAGGATGTGGAGGTCCAAGGGACCAGCCCATCCAGAAATTTTCCCCCAGAACCAACATGGTATCAAAGCACAAGGTGGAGGTGCTGCTGGTTCCTGGAGGTGGCCGACGGTGAATCACCAAGTGCCGGAGCTCGTGTGTGTGGAGGTGCCCTGCTGGAGACACGGCGGTGGAGCAGGAGGGCGAGCTGTAGGTGAGGCTCAGTGGTGACTCTAGGAAGAGGAAAAGGCTAGACCGGTGGCCAGCAGTGCGCGTGTGGCGAGGAGAACTAGCGGCGCTGCAGCAAGTTGGAAACAGCAGAGGATTAGTGAGGAGGACGCAATTGAAGCCAGCGGCGGCTTGGTGGCTTGGTGCAGAGAAGTAAACCCTGCCCTTGGACGTGGTTGACTTGGTGTTGCAGGGAGAGTTGCTGCTACAACAGGGAAGAGAGGAGAAGGAGCCAGAGCAGTTGTAGATAGTTTAGCAGCATTTGCAAGGAGTGGACTGGAGGCTCACAAAGCAGTCAAAAGAGTTCGTGCTACAGAGTTCATGCAACAAGACACATAATAAAGGGAGAACAAGAGGGCATAGCGGTGCTCCAAGAATGGGAGAGAATCGAGATATTGAGCAATTGCTCGATAAATTGGCTGAACTGTTCAAGGCAAAAGACAAGGACACGTTGATTTTTACTGCCAAGGGATCAGGGGAGGTGCTTGAATTCTCGACCAAAGATTTGGAGACATTGAGAAAATCAAATAGGAGTGCGGAAAGAGCCAATCAAAGTGGCAAAAAAAGTTCTTGGCAATTTTGTCAATCTTGCACAAATTGAAGAAGGTATCTCAAATCAGGCTCCTACGTTAGATGAAACTTCTCGTTCAAATTGGATACTAGACTCAGGGAGCAACTACACATGTCACGTGTAGGTGGAGTGAGTTTGCATCATATGCTCCACATCCACCCATGCATAAAGAGACCATCCAAACAGTGATGGAACTTATCAACTTGTCAAAGGACAGTGAAATACACTCCGTCAATTACATTGTCTTCGGTCTTATATGCTCCATCATTTCCGGTGAGTTTGGTGTCTACGAGCTCCTTGGTTGATGATATTGATTGTCGAATCATCGTTGATCGATACAATTGCATAATTGAGGAGAGGAAGACCAGAAGGAGGCTTGGGATCAGAGTGAGACATAAGGGACTATGGTACTTAGATAGACAAGAAAGTGATAGAGCATTGTGCACCGCTCTGACAGTTGCAAGTAATGATGAGGCAAGGGTGATACTCCAACATTGTCGATTGGGCCATATGTTCTTTGATACTATGAGTAAGGTATTTCCTGAAGAGATGAAGAAGGTGAATAAAGACAAGCTTGTGTGTGATGCATGTGAGTATGGAAAACACACAAGGACATCATATGTGAGTCGTGGACTCCGGAGCACATCGCCCTTTGTGCTGATTCACTCTGATGTCTGGACGTCTCCTGTGGCCTCTGTTAGTGGAATGAAGTATTTTGTCACATTCATTGATTGTTACTCTCGGATGACTTGGATATATCTCATGAAACAAAAAAGTGAGGTGTTCGCATGTTTCAGGGACTTCTATGCATATATCCAAAATCGTTTCAACATTGGTGTTCAAATTATCAGGACTGACAATGGGACAGAGTATGTGAACCATGAATTTGGCAATTTTCTTTTAGAAAAGGAAGTACTTCATCAAACTTTGTGCCCTGATACTTCTCCCTAAAACGGAGTAGCTGAGAGGAAGAATCGACATCTGCTAGAGGTAGCTCGATCACTTATGTTTACTATGAATGTGCATAAATTCTTATGGAGTGAAGCAGTTATGACTGCTACTTATCTAATCAATCGGATGCCATCAAAAGTTCTTCGGATAAAGACTCCGCATGAAATGATCTATGGGAAAAATGAGTTCATTGTTCCCCCAAAGGTATTTGGATGTACATGCTTTGTTAGGGACCACAGACCTTCAGCGGGAAAATTAGATCCACGTGTTATGAAGTGCATCTTCATTGGATACCCATCTGGACAAAAGGGCTACAAGTGTTGGAGTCCTAGTGAGCGGAGAACATTTGTGAGCATGGATATGACATTCAGAGAGTTTGAGCCATTCTATGGAGAGAAGACGGATATCATCTCATTATTTGACTTTGACTCTCCTAGCACAAGTAATGTTAGTCGAGAGGGGGAGAGTGAACCACTCAGGACAAGGGAAGATGAACCATCGAGATTTGTGGTTGATTCAATTCCATGTCCTATGAGTGAAGAGAGATGGATAAAGCCAAATGAGGAACAAAATTTGAGGGTGTATACAAGAAGACAACCTATGGATAAAGAGAGATGGAGAAAACCAAAGGAGGAAGAAAATTTAAGGGTGTATACGAGGAGGCAACCGCATCAACAACAGGGTCAAACAAATGGTGAGATCCAGCTGCAGGGGGAGCAACATCAACAACAAATTCCAGGGGTCGATGAAGTTGACTCATCTGAGAGTGAGCCATGTGTCACTGATGATTCATTGGATCTACCCATTGCCTTAAGAAAAGGAACCCGAGCTGGAGCTAGAAAACCTCCAAATTGGTACCGGGAGGAGCATGACATAGCTAATAATGTATCGTACACATCTCTATCTACGAACTACATGGCCTTCATCGCAACATTGCAACCTGTGGTGATTCCAAGAGACTGGAGAGTAGCAAAGCAAGACCCAAAGTGGCGTGAGGCCATGATAGAGGAGTTAAATGCTCTCGAAAGGAATAAAACTTGGGAACTTGTACATCTTCCAGCAGGAAAGAGAGCTGTTGGGTGTAAATGGATCTATACCATGAAACAGAATCCAGAAGGGAAAATTGAAAGGTACAAGGCAAGACTAGTTGCGAGAGGATATAGTCAAATATATGGGATTGACTATGATGAGACATTTGCGCCGATGGCAAAGATGAACACAGTGAGGATCCTAATCTCATGTGCAGCTAACTTCGGGTGGCCTTTGCATCAGTTGGATGTCAAGAATGCATTCTTGCATGGAGATTTACATGAGGAGGTATACATGGAGATCCCACCTGGTTTCTCCACTCCTAGAACATCAGGAAAGGTATGCAGGTTGAGAAAATCTCTATACGGCCTCAAGCAATCTCCGCGGGCATGGTTTGATAGATTTAGACGAGTTGTATGCTGTATGGGATATAAGCAGTGTAATGGAGATCATACGGTGTTCTATCGGCACTCAAATAGCCAGATTGCAATCCTTGCTGTATATGTTGATGATATCATAATCACCGGAGATGATGAGGTGGAGATATCACGGTTGAAAGACAGGCTACGCAAAGAATTTGAGGTAAAGGACCTTGGCCAACTCAATTACTTTCTTGGCATAGAAATTGCTAGATCTCCCAAAGGGATTGTTCTCTCCCATGCTTAGTGACACAGGCATGCTTGGGTGTCAGGTTGCATCAACACCTACCGATCAAAACCATAAATTATGTGCCGAATCTGGGGAACCAGTGGATAAGGAGAAGTACCAAAAGCTTGTTGGAAGGCTCATCTATCTATGTCACACAAGACCTGATATTTCATATGCAGTGAATAGTGAGCAGATACATGCATGGTCCTAGGAGCGGAGACTTGGATGCGGTCAATCAAATCCTCCGGTACTTGAAGGGTAGTCCAGAAAAGGGACTACTGTTCAAAAGGAATGGTCATCTAAATGTGGATGGGTATTGTGATGCTGACTGGGCAAGTTGCTTGGATGATAGGAGATCCACATCTGGTTATTGTGTATTTGTCGGGGGAAATTTAGTGTCATGGCGAAGTAAGAAGCAGACGATGGTTTCAAAGTCAACAACTGAAGCTGAATATAGAGCTATGTCGCAAGGTTTGAGTGAGATGTTATGGATGAGGAATCTTCTTTTAGAACTAAAAGTGTTGAGAAAATGCCCTTTAAATTTGTGGTGTGACAACAAGTCGGCGATCAACATCGCAAACAACCATGTTCAACATGATCGAACCAAGCATGTGGAGATTGATCGCTTCTTCATAAAGGAGAAGTTGGATGACGGTATAATTAGGATAAATCATGTAACCTCTAGCGAGCAAATTGCAAACTGTTTAACTAAAGGATTAGGAAATAAAGAGTGCAGTTCAGCTTGTAACAAGATGAGAATGATAGATATCTATCACCCATCTTAAGGGGGAGTGTTGGAGACTGTCATAAGAGAGCCTAGAATATTTCAGTAAGTGTTAGTATAGTAGTGCTGTCCTAGGACTGCCTGGAACATTCCAGTGAATATAGTCGAAGTTAGTGTCCTACTAGATTCTAGAGTATTTTGGTGTACTAGTAAAGGTGTACATAAGTTCAGCTATACATATTAGAGGGTGTGGAGGTCCAAGGGACCAGCCCATCCAGAAATTTTCCCCCAGAACCAACAATTCGTAAAAATTATGACACTTTTGTCCCACCAAGTACTTATGGTATTACAAAAAAAATTAGCCGGGTAAATATATAGCAAATTAGCAATGAAAAGTATTGGCCAACTTTCAGCTTTAGAGACCGTTTTGGCACGAAAAACAATGTGGAGAGAGTAGTCATTTGCTTTCTAAATTACTGAACTCAAACCATACAAGTACTAATACAAACTAGACGTCCCACCTTGGAGCGAAACCATGCACCTCTGAAACCTACAACAAAGGACTTCGATTCTGCGAAATCTCCAACTTTAAATGGAATAATTAGATCCATGTCCAACCAATCTGAGGTATTACCAAAAAAAAAAAGAAACAAGGTGGTTAGCAAACACTGGATGAATGGTACTTCCTCTGTTACTAGTATGATTGTTCACATCTCACCAAAGGTGCATATGATAAAGCACTAAATCTAAGAAAATCTAATAACAAAAGATCATGCGTTACACTAGAAAATCAGAGTAGAGAAAGCGAAAATGGCAAGACACGATCCAATGGAATACAGAACATCAATGCGAGCAACCGTCTATTAGTGCGTTTTTCTAGGACACGGTATCAATATGAAAACTCCTACCAATGAATGAAACGCAAAGCTTTTGCGTTTTCTCGAAAAAAGGACATGGTAGAAATTTAGACACAACTACCCCCAATGCATTGTTTCTTAAGCGTTGTAGCATCTATATGAGCTCTCGTTTAATTGGTTTCTGGGATTATACTTGCATTTCAACATTGTGGCCTATTAACCCAATTCATGTTTTTTTTCACACATACACAAGGATGATATGTGAATTTAAAATTTAATGGTGTTCATATAAAAAGCATCAATACATTAGCATCAGGCTATATTTCGGGCTGAATGAATCAATCCATGAACACAAATTATTCTGGCCCAAACATGCTGAACAGAGTTATTTTTAAGTGCTTTTGTGCCAAGCGACTCCTGATGTTAGAATCTGTTCATGGTATATCGGTGGATTCTGGCAAGCCACTTCGAGTGAATACAATTGGTAGAACGGTCAACAATACATGTATAGAACAATGGTTGTCCTTAATGTAAAATTTATATGGGCATCATTATCAGGGCGTACACTGAAAACCCATCCTTCTAACTTATTACAACCCAGGAGATACATATTTTAAGTAGAAACTTCCATTTCTCGTTTGATGGGAACTAGCCGCAGTACTGTGCCAAAGGAACAAAAAGCCACAGTACAAGATTAGATGTGAACTTGCAGTGATGGAACTCGGCGGTGAACTTGGGCAGTATGTGCAGGACAAGGGCAGGGGTAGGACGATGGGGCGGAGCGGGGCAGGACGGGGGAGCGGAGCGGTCTGGGGGCGAAGTTGGCAGGGGTCACGGTGTGGCCGTGTGGGGCGATAGGCGGCGATCCTGCACATGGGCAGGGGCAGCGCAGAGCAGGAGCAGGGCGCGGTCGGAGATAGGCCGGGATCTGGGGGAAACAGGGGCGCACCTGCAGTCTGCAGAGCCGGAAGGTCCTCTGTCTTTCCGCCGCCGCACGCTCGGGAGCGGGGACTACGGCAGCCGGCGTCGACGCCTGATCTTCTTCTAGGGTGGCGGCACGGCGCTGCGCTGCGTAGCCGCCGCTAAAATGGAGGCGCTAATTTAGAGCATTGTACTAGGAGCAGACGCGGAAATCGATGGCACCGGCGTTTCGCGTCCTGGGAAGAAGAGAAAGCCTTGTTTTCCGTTATTACTTTGTCAGGTTAGTTGTCTGCGTCATCAATAGCGTGGGTGGGGCCGATGGTTACGGGCTCCTAGACAGAGCCGGCCGCATACCCCTGGTGTCCTTGGGCCTGGCCCATTAACGTGAGGTGGTTTTCTGTCTGGTTTTTCATTGACGCCTTATAAATTGTTAAACTCAGCGGGCAGATTTTACGCGGGCGACACACCGCGTCGCCTCGTCCGGCCGTTCGCCCCGCATGCCTGTCTCTTACAGTCTAATCTCTAGATACAAAATGTTCGCATCCCAAGCTCAAGCTCTAAATACGATTAGCCAGTTCAGTTTAATTATAGAACTTTAAAATGTCTTTTAGTTCAAACCATTCGTCCAATCTGTTTTTACTGTTGATCTAGTCGCGACAAGATCTTTAAAACTAGATCTCACGTTGATATATTTGACGAAATTTTTCGGACCCAAAATTTGTCCACTCATAATAATGAGTTATCCAGGTTGTAATATATAAGAGTAAATCTAAACACCTTTTTAGTTTGCAGATGCATCGGCACAAACAGATACTGAATTACAAAAGTAAACTTTTGAAAATTAAACAGCACCGCCTTCGTGGTAGAATTAAACATGAACACGGTCAGATCAAATTTCGGATCATCGCGTACAGTAGATTATATATACATTGGATCATCCTAAAAGAAGTCGCAGTCCTAACCTCAAGCCTAACCAAAAAGCGACGCTGAGAATCCTCACAGGAATCCACGAGTTGCATCGGCGACATGGTCGGCGATCACTCAGAGTCGGGCGCGATATTGATGATCTCCTGCTTGACACGGCGTGTCGCGAGCTCCTTCTCGCCGGCCTGCTGCGCCACCACTGCCATGATCACCTCGTGCCGCTCCGCTGCTTCGCATGTCATCGGTGACCTCGGAGTAGCGGCCCGCTCGGCTTCGTCGTATTATTACTAAATTGACATACTATTATTGCTACCTAAATATGTTGCATATTTTGGTTGTACAATGGAGACACCATAGATATCAATCTTAATATCAGACCAGACCAGAGGAGGAACATGCTGATGCTACGCACACAGATGCTATTATGCAAGTTCTATGCACAATCAGAGATATGAAATCACACATAGAGGGTATAATTATCAAGTTATCCACCAGTTTATATAGTAGTTATCCAGGCATATGAGTACTTGTTATCCAGCATCTAACATAGCAGTTATCCAGGAATATGAGTATAAGTTATCCACCAGCTAACGCTATAGTTATTCATGCTTATATGTAGTAGTTACCCCATAAATTATCACTAGACATATATCCAGCAGTGTTATGTGTGACTAGCCAATTGCATTAAAATATGATAGTAGGAATAAAGTAGAAAAGCACAATCATAGATAAAAAATCACACATTAGATATAAAAATAAAGTTATTCACTAGTTTATACAACAGTTATCCAGATATATGAGTACAAGTTATCCAGCAGCTAACACTGCAGTTATCCAGGAATATGAGTGCAAGTTATCCACCCAGTTAACTAAAGGGTTTCGCGGCATAGTAAATCAAAATTTTCTACGGATGCGAACAGAGGGAAGCCAAGATCTAATCTAGGAGATGCAAACAACGAGAGAGATTGGATTAGATCTTCATACCCTTGAAGATTCGCACAACGGGACGTTCGTCGGAACGTGGGTGATGTAGTCGTACTCGCTTCTCCTCCTCGCGATCCGATCCGATCTAGCACCACAAGTGGTGATGCCTCCGTGAGATGCACACGTGCGGCACCTCGACGTCTCCTCCTTCCTTGGTCCAACAAGTATGGTGGAGAGATGGGTTGGATCTACAACGCGACGGCGCGGTGCAATTGGTGGAGAATTTCTGCACCAGGGCTTCGCCTACAAGCAGTCGGGAGGGAGAGAGGAGGGCAGCAGGGCGGCTAGGGTTGGAGGGGAAGGTGTAGGGGGTTGGTGCGCCCCCAGCCCTCTTTATATAGAGGGGTGGGCGCAGCCCTAGCCCCTCCCCCAAGCCCAAACCGGCGGCCCCAAGGAGAAGGAGTGGGGGGCAAGGAAACCCCCCCTTCTAGAAGCTCTATCTAGAGTTTAAACCTCTCTTGGCCGGCTGGGCCCTATGGGGCCTTGTGCCCCTGGCCCAATGCGGCCAGGGCACTCCCTCATACGCCCATGCCCCCTCCCGGAAGGTGGGGCCACGTTGGTCCCCTTCTGGAAGGTTCTAGAAGCTTTCGGTACAATACCGATTAACCCGGAACAATTCCGAACTCCAAAAACTGCACTGCCTTATATGAATCTTATTCTCCGGACCACTCCGGAACCTCTCGTGATGTCCCGGATCCCATCCGAGACTCCGAACAAAAACTCATAAACCAATTATCCAATCTATCCTAGCGTCGAGACACGTTAAGTGTGTGACCCTGCGGGTTCGAGAATATGCAGACATGATCTTCTATCAATAATCAACAGCGGGGTCTGGACACCCATATTGACTCCCACACATTCATCTATGATCATATCGGAT
The DNA here is from genome assembly GCA_910589765.1 of Avena atlantica. Classification (NCBI taxonomy): domain Eukaryota; kingdom Viridiplantae; phylum Streptophyta; class Magnoliopsida; order Poales; family Poaceae; genus Avena; species Avena atlantica. The sequence continues at coordinate 31,982,549 of OU342733.1, forward strand.
GAACCACGATGCCAGGATTCAATCAAACCCATATATATATTCCCTTCGTCTCGCGATATTTTACTTGCCCGAGATTTGATCGTCGGTACCGTCATACCTAGTTCAATCTCGTTCACAGCAAGTACTTTACTCGTTCCGTAATCCGATATCACTTTGTGATTAACTCCTTAACCACATGCTTGCAAGCGGTGTTGATATCGATTACCGAGTGGGCCCGAAGTATATATCTCCGACTTGGGAGGGACAAATCCCATCTCGATACATACAACCCAACAGATACTTTCCGATCACCTGAGAGACACCTTTATGATCACCCTCTCATAAGATGACGTTTGATGACCTCAAAGCTTTCTTCCGATACCAGGGAGTTGCATTATCTCATGGTCTAAGGAATACAATATTTGACATAAGAAAAGCTTCGCAAAGACGAACACGATGACACAATCTAATTGCTTCGCTTAGTTTGGGTATGCCCACCATATCATTCTCCCAATGATATTATCTCATTATTAATCGACAACTCATGTCCATGGTTAGGAAACCTTAACCATCATTAATCAATGAGCTAGTCCATAGAGGCGTACTAGGGACACGGTGTTGTTCACAAACCACACAAGTATTAAAGTTTCCGCTTAATACAATTATAGCATGGAATATAAACATTATCATGAACAAGAATTATAATAATAACATCTTTATTATTGCCTCTAGGGCATAATTCCAACAGTCTCCCACTTGCACTAGAGTCAATAATCTAGTTTACATCTGGCAACAATCTCACACCCATGGCACTGAGGTGCTGATCATGTTTTACACGTGGAAGAGGTTTAGTCAATGGATCTGCGATATTCAGATCTGTATGTACTTTGCTAATCTTCAGATCTCCATCTGCTATATAATCTTGTATTATATGAAACTTGCGGTTGATATGATTGGTCTTTGGATGATATCTTGGTTCCTTAGCGAGTGCTATGGCGCCAGTGTTGTCACACAATATCTCCAGTGGGTCCAATGCACTTGGAACCACGCCAAGCTCAGTGATGAAGTTCCTGATCCAAAATCCTTCACTTGACGCTTCTGCAGCAGCCATGTATTCCGCTTCTACTGTAGATCCCGCGATCACGCTTTGCTTGCAGCTTCTCCAGCTCACAGCTCCTCCATTCAAAATATACACGTATCCTGTCTGAGATTTAGAATCATCCTTGTCGGTGTCGAAACTAGCGTCGACGTAACCTTTTACGACGAGTTGTTCATCACCCCCATAGACTAAGAACATTTATTTAGTTCTATTTTAGGTACTTTAGGATGTTCTTCACGGCTGTCCAGTGTTCCACTCCTGGATCACTTTGATATCTGCTCGTCAAACTAAGAGCATTGGACACATCCGGTCTAGTACACAGCATGGCATACATGATCGAACCTATGGACGAGGCATAAGGCACTTTGCTCATAGCTTCCCTATCATTTACCGTAGCTGGACACTGAGCCTTGCTCAATATCTCACCTGACAACATAGGCATTGAACCTTTCTTTGCCTTATCCATTATGAACCTTTTCAGAACTTTGTCTAGGTATGTACTCTGGCTTAAAGCTATCAGGCGTCTTTGTCTATCTCTATAGATCTTGATGCCCAATATATAAGCAGTTTCACCTAGGTCTTTCATTAAAAAACACTTGTTCAAATAACTCTTCACATCGTTAAGCATGTTGATGTCATTTTCAATAATCAATATGTCATCCACATATAGTACCAGAAACGTCACCGAGCTCCCACTCACTTTCTTGTAGATGCAAGCTTCGTAGCAATTTGGAACAAATCCAAAGCTCTTGATCACTTGATCAAAACGAAGGTTCCAACTCCGAGATGCTTGCTTCAGTCCATAAATAGAACGCTGAAGTTTGCATACTTTATCAGCATCCTTAGGATCGACAAAACCTTCGGGTTGCATCATATACAACTCTTCATAAATGTTGCCATTGAGGAAAGCAGTCTTGACATCCATCTGCCATATTTCATAATCATGAAATGCAGAAATTGCTAATAAAATCCGAATGGACTTAAACATCGCTACGGGAGAGAAAGTCTCATCGTAGTCAACACCTTGAACTTGTCGAAAACCTTTCGCGACAAGTCGTGCTTTATAGAAAGTAACATTACCATCCGCGTCCATTTTCTTCTTGAAGATCCACTTGCACTCAACGGCCTTTCGGTCGCTAGGAGGGTCCACCAAAGTCCATACTTGATTTTCGCTCATGGATCCCAATTCGGACTTCATGGCTTCCAGCCATTTCTCAGAGTCTGGGCTCATCATCGCTTCCTCATAGTTCGTAGGTTCACTGTCTTCTACTAGCAAGACAGTCAAGACAGGGTTGCCGTACCACTCAGGAGGGGCACGCGACCTTGTCGACCTGCGACGTTCAGTAGCAGCATCGTCCGAAGCTTCATGATCCTTGTCATTAGCTTCCTCTATTATTGGTGCAGGCGGCACTGGAACAATTTCAGGTGCTGCGCTACTCTCCAACTCAAGAGAAGGTTCAACAACCTCGTCTAGCTCTACTTTCCTCTAACTCACTTCTTTCGAGAGAAACTCCTTCTCAAGAAAGGAACCGTTCTTTGCGACAAACACTTTGCCTTCGGTTCTGTGATAGAAGGTATACCCAATAGTTTCCTTAGGGTATCCTATGAAGACGCATTTCTCCGCTTTGGGTTCGAGCTTGTCCGGCATCAACTTCTTGACGTAAGCTTCGCATCCCCAAACTTTAAGAAACGACAACTTAGGTTTAGCACCAAACCACAGTTCATACGGTGTCGTGTCAACGGATTTAGATGGAGCCCTATTTAAAGTGAATACAGCGGTTTCTAATGCATAACCCCAAAATGATAACGGCAAATCAGTAAGAGACATCATTGATCGGACCATATCTAATAAGGTTCGATTCCGGCGTCCAGACACACCATTGCGCTGTGGTGTTCCGGGTGGCGTGAGTTGCGAAACGATTCCGCTTGCTTTAAAATGCGTGAGAAAATCATAACTCAAATATTCGCCTCCATGATCGGATCGTAGAAACTTAATCTTTTTGTTACGATGGTTCTCCACTTCATTCTGAAATTCTTTGAACTTTTCAAATGTTTCAGATTTATGTTTCATTAAATAGATATACCCATATCTACTTAAGTCATCGGTAAAAGTGAGAAAATAGCGATATCCACCGCGCGTCGAAACACTCATCGGTCCGCATACATCGGTATGTATGATTTCCAACAAGTCCGTTGCTCGCTCCATCATACCGGAGAACGGGGTTTTGATCATCTTGCCCATGAGGCATGGTTCGCATGTGTCAAATGATTCAAAATCAAGAGACTCCAAAAGTCCATCAGAATGGAGTTTCTTCATGCGCTTTACACCAATATGACCTAGACGACAGTGCCACAAATAAGTAGTATTATCACTATCTACTTTGCATCTCTTAGCCTCAATGTTATGGATGTGTGTTTCATCCCTTTCGAGATTTAGAAGAAATAAACCATTCACAATAGGTGCATGACCATGAAAGATGTTACTCATATAAATAGAACAACCATTATTCTCCGATTTAAATGAATAACCGTCTTGCAATAAACAAGATCCAGAAATAATGTTCATGATCAACGCAGACACATAATAACACTTATTAAGGTTTAAAACTAATCCCGAAGGTAAAACTAAGGAGAGCGTGCCGACGGACATCACATCAACTCTTGATCCGTTGCCAACGCGCATCGTCACCTCATCCCTCGCAAGCCGCCATCTATTCCGTAGCTCCTGTTTCGAGTTACAAATATTAGCAACTGAACCGGTATCAAATACCCAGGCACTACAACGAGGGCTAGTAAGGAAAACATCAATAACATGTATATCAAATATACCTTTGATGGTGCCAGCCTTCTTGTCCGCTAAGTACTTCGGACAGTTGCGCTTCCAGTGACCCTTGTCCTTGCAATAGAAGCACTCAGTGTCCGGTTTAGGACCAGACTTGAGCTTCTTCTCGCCAGGGGCAACGCGCTTGTCGCCGCCTTTCTTGAAGGGCTTCCTTGCACCCTTAACTTTCTTGAAGGTGGGGGGATTGTTGACCATCAACATATGATTATTCTTTTTGATGTTCACCTCCGCTACTTTCATCTTAGCAAAGAGCTCAGTGATCATATCAGTGGAACCAATCTGATTGTGATCAACTACAAAACTTTTGTAGCTAGGAGTGTTAATCTTGAGCTCCTCTGGAATCTTGCAGTCCAGTTGCTCAAGGCGTTTAGTGTAGCCCGTCATCTCAATGGCGTGCTCACTAACGGAACTCCCTTCCTCCATCTTGTAGTTAAATAATTTCTTAGAGATCTCATATCTCTCAGAACGGGCTTGAGTCTGAAACATGTTTTTCAGCTCCTCGAGAATCTCAAAGGGCCCAGCGAACTCCTCAAAACGATTTTGAAGATCCGATTCCATAGCATACAACATGGCGATCTTAATCAAATCATAATCATCCTTGCGCGACTGATAAACAGCTTTTTCATCAGCCGGCGCATCTATAGCAGGGGCGTCACCTAGCGCTTTCTCAAGGACATAGTCCTTTTGCCCGCCGGCGAGAATGATTCTCAGAATGCGGAACCATTTGGTGAAGTTAGACCCATTGTTTCTAAGCTTTTCTATCTCAGCAAAAACGTTGAAGTTGAAGTTGGACTTGGCCATGTGATCTACAGTATTTGCAAGTACAATTTATACTATGTTCATGATAAATAGTTCAACTTAATCAAATTACTAGATGAACTCCCACTAAATTCAACATCCCTCGAGTTGTTTAGTGAACACGATCCAAATTCTCCACACCTAATCCGATCATCACGAGAAGAGATGTGGTTTCAATGGTGGACAACGAAGTGTCGATCATATCATTCATATGACTCATGCTTAACCTTTCGGTTCTTGTGTTCCGAGGCCATGTCTGTACATGCTAGGCTCGTCAAGTTAGACCCAAGTATTTCGCGTGTGCAAAACTGGCTTGCACCCGTTATATGTGAGCGTAGAGTCTATAGCACCCGATCATCACGTGATGCTTGGACACGACGAACTTTCGCAACGGTGCATACTTGGGGAGAACACAGTTTTATCTTGATCTTTAAGTGAGGAATCATCTTATAATGCTACCGTCACGATCTAAGCATAATAAGATACATAAAAGGATAAACATCACATGCATATTACTTTATGTGACATGGTATAGCCAATCTTCGCGCAATGATCTCCATCTTGTGCGTTCCGGCATGATCTCCATCACTCCACCATGATTGCCTCCACCATGAATAGCAACTACAACTATTGCTAACTACTTAGCGATAAAGTGAAACTATTACATGGCGTATAAGAAGTTGACACACAGGTCATACACAATTATAAAGACAACCATATGGCTCCTGCCCGTTGTGTACTCATCGACATGCAAGTCGTGAAACATTACAAAACATGATCATCGCATACATTATACACATCACATCTTGGGCCATACCATATCACAGAAAACACTCCCTGCAAAAACAAGTTAGACGCCTCTACTTTGTTGTTGCATGTTTTACGTGGCTTATGGGAGTAGATGCTAAGAACGATTCTTACCTACGGAAAGCCACAACTGTGATATTATGGTTGCCAAACTCCGGTGTTAGTCCCATGACAACTATAGTGAGAGAAACTGGCATCCACCAGCCGCATGTGTGGAACAAGCCACACGTCAAGTGCGGAGCCGGTCTCGCGAACGACGTCGCGTAAGGTTGGCCTGGACCGCTTCAATCTCACTATCCCGCGTCATAAGAAGAACACAAACAAGAGGCTTGCAACAGAAAACATCAACGCCCGCAACAACCATGTTGTGTTCTACTCGTGAAACACATCTACGCATAGATCTAGCTCTGATACCACTGAAGGGTTTCGCGGCATAGTAAATCAAAATTTTCTACGGATGCGAATAGAGGGAAGCCAAGATCTAATCTAGGAGATGCAAACAACGAGAGAGATTGGATTAGATCTTCACACCCTTGAAGATTCGCACAGCGGAACGTTCGTCGGAACGTGGGTGATGTAGTCGTACTCGCTTCTCCTCCTCGCGATCCGATCCGATCTAGCACAAGTGGTGATGCCTCCGTGAGATGCACACGTGCGGCACCTCAACGTCTCCTCCTTCCTTGGTCTAGCAAGTATGGTGGAGAGATGGGTTGGATCTACAACGCGACGGCGCGGTGCAATTGGTGGAGAATTTCTGCAGCAGGGCTTCGCCTACAAGCAGTCGGGAGGGAGAGAGGAGGACAGCAGGGCGGCTAGGGTTGGAGGGGAAGGTGTAGGGGGTTGGTGCGCCCCCAGCCCTCTTTATATAGAGGGGTGGGCGCAGCCCTAGCCCCTCCCCCAAGCCCAAACCGGCGGCCCCAAGGAGAAGGAGTGGGGGGCAAGGAAACCCCCCCTTCTAGAAGCTCTATCTAGAGTTTAAACCTCTCTTGGCCGGCTGGGCCCTATGGGGCCTTGTGCCCCTGGCCCAATGCGGCCAGGGCACTCCCTCATATGCCCATGCCCCCTCCCGGAAGGTGGGGCCACGTTGGTCCCCTTCCGGAAGGTTCTAGAAGCTTTCGGTACAATACCGATTAACCCGGAACAATTCCGAACTCCAAAAACTGCACTGCCTTATATGAATCTTATTCTCCGGACCACTCCGGAACCTCTCGTGATGTCCCGGATCCCATCCGAGACTCCGAACAAAAACTCATAAACCAATTATCCAATCTATCCTAGCGTCGAGACACGTTAAGTGTGTGACCCTGCGGGTTCGAGAATATGCAGACATGATCTTCTATCAATAATCAACAGCGGGGTCTGGACACCCATATTGACTCCCACACATTCATAGATGATCATATCGGATGAACCACGATGCCAGGATTCAATCAATCCCATATATATATTCCCTTCGCCTCGCGATATTTTACTTGCCCGAGATTTGATCGTCGGTACCGTCATACCTAGTTCAATCTCGTTCACAGCAAGTACTTTACTCGTTCCGTAATCCGATATCACTTTGTGATTAACTCCTTAACAACATGCTTGCAAGCGGTGTTGATATCGATTACCGAGTGGGCCCGAAGTATATCTCTCCGACTTGGGAGGGACAAATCCCATCTCGATACATACAACCCAACAGATACTTTCCGATCACCTGAGAGACACCTTTATGATCACCCTCTCATAGGATGACGTTTGATGACCTCAAAGCTTTCTTCCGATACCAGAGAGTTGCATTATCTCATGGTCTAAGGAATACAATATTTGACATAAGAAAAGCTTCGCAAAGACGAACACGATGACACGATCTAATTGCTTCGCTTAGTTTGGGTATGCCCACCATATCATTCTCCCAATGATATGATCTCATTATTAATCGACAACTCATGTCCATGGTTAGGAAACCTTAACCATCATTAATCAATGAGCTAGTCCATAGAGGCGTACTAGGGACACGGTGTTGTTCACAAACCACACAAGTATTAAAGTTTCCGCTTAATACAATTCTAGCATGGAATATAAACATTATCATGAACAAGAATTATAATAATAACATCTTTATTATTGCCTCTAGGGCATAATTCCAACAGTCTCCCACTTGCACTAGAGTCAATAATCTAGTTTACATCTGGCAACAATCTCACACCCATGGCACTGAGGTGTTGATCATGTTTTACACGTGGAAGAGGTTTAGTCAATGGATCCGCGACATTCAGATCTGTATGTACTTTGCTAATCTTCAGATCTCCATCTGCTATATAATCGCGTATTATATGAAACTTGTGGTTGATATGCTTGGTCTTTGGATGATATCTTGGTTCCTTAGCAAGTGCTATGGCGTCAGTGTTGTCACGTAATATCTCCAGTGGGTCCAATGCACTTGGAACCACGCCAAGCTCAGTGATGAAGTTCCTGATCCAAACTCCTTCACTTGACGCTTCTGCAGCAGCCATGTATTCCGCTTCTACTGTAGATCCCGCGATCACGCTTTGCTTGCAGCTTCTCCAGCTCACAGCTCCTCCATTCAAAATATACACGTATCCTGTCTGAGATTTAGAATCATCCTTGTCGGTGTCGAAACTAGCGTCGACGTAACCTTTTACGACGAGCTGTTCATCACGCCCATAGACTAAGAACATTTATTTAGTTCTATTTAGGTACTTTAGGATGTTCTTCACGGCTGTCCAGTGTTCCACTCCTGGATCACTTTGATATCTGCTCGTCAAACTAAGAGCATTGGACACATCCGGTCTAGTACACAACATGGCATACATGATCGAACCTATGGCCGAGGCATAAGGCACTTTGCTCATAGCTTCCCTATCATTTACCGTAGCTAGACACTGAGCCTTTCTCAATATCTTACCTGACAACATAGGCATTGAACCTTTCTTTGCCTTATCCATTCTGAACCTTTTCAGAACTTTGTCTAGGTATGTACTCTGGCTTAAAGCTATCAGGCGTCTTTGTCTATCTCTATAGATCTTGATGCCCAATATATAAGCAGCTTCACCTAGGTCTTTCATTAAAAAACACTTGTTCAAATAACTCTTCACATCGTTAAGCATGTTGATGTCATTTCCAATAATCAATATGTCATCCACATATAGTACCAGAAACGTCATCGAGCTCCCACTCACTTTCTTGTAGATGCAAGCTTCGTAGCAATTTGGAACAAATCCAAAGCTCTTGATCACTTGATCAAAACGAAGGTTCCAACTCCGAGATGCTTGCTTTAGTCCATAAATAGAACAACAACTAAAAAATATTTCGTGAGATGTAAGATTCCTAATCTTGTAGACATGAACAACAACTAAATTGAATCTTTGGTGCAAAGTATTTGAATCTAAAAATAATTGGATAACATCTTGTATTATGGAACGGAGGGAGTACATGATAACCCACAAGCTAAACATGATCCTAGTACCATAGATGATTATTCACAACGAAGGAGATTGATACGATTTTGCTGGAGTGCTAAACTAATGCTTGTGTCATTCGATAGACTAGATGGACCACTTATTGGCATAATTTGAAGTAGACCGAAATTGAGGAACAATTTCAAACACTAAAAAATATAAACATATTAAATCTGAATGACATGGAATAAAAAAGACTAAACTAGAACTAAAATAAAAACCAACTAAAAAGAATTTATCCAAGCAACTAAAAGAGATTTATGTGTGGGCTTAACCCTGCAAATGACGAGCTGGAGATCTTAAAAATCACCTTCCTGGTCCGCCTAACATTTGCAACAAATGGACAGTTAAAGAGCAAGTGATATCTTGTTTCTCTTTGATTTGAGTCAGCACACAACACGATTCACACTGATATCCAGATGCCAATGCCATTTATCCATCATATCTCTTGTGTTCAAGCGATCTACAAGAACTAACCATATATATGAAAACCTTCTATTTATGTAACCCTTTGATCTTTGACAATTGTTAAAAAGTGTGTGACACCACTAATCCATCAAACATGAGCTTATAGTAACCAGAAGCGGAGTAATCCCCATTTTGAGTTCAAAATTTCCAACAGTCTGACCTTCTGTCCAGCGACAGCATCAGTATTCAGTTCTTGCAGCACCACAAATGCTTGTTGTAATTCCCCTAGCGTCTGCGGAGAAATAGGTACAGAAAATTGATGCACCAATTGATCAAGTGAATCACAAGTGAGCATAGACAGCAGAGATACATCCATGTTCGTACATACACTGATTACTCCTAAGTGCACTAGAGATAACAGTTAACTTAAGTGCACTAGAGATAACAGTTAACTGCAATGTTATCTATCTAGTACAGTTTTTGTTGCTCTCTATTTCTACTGATTTGTATAAATCTAGGTACAGCCAGAGATATAGAGACCAGCGGGAAGTAGACTTGCCGCATCGTCGAGCAACTCCCGACCCTCTTTCGCTGCTTGTCAAGCACCAGCTGCGCCTGCAGGCGGGGCCTCCTCAACCACGGGCCACCACACGCCTCGCGCTATCAGACGCGCTCACTCAGGCCACTCCAGGTATGTACCCTTAGAACGCTGCGCGCATTCAGGCCGCCGCTAGCTTGCGCCCATAGGCCTCTGCCATCGGTTGCAGGAAGGGCGCCGCGGTGGCCTAGCAGGGACGGGCCATAGCAGAAGAATCTGCGCAGGACGCGACGACCGTACAGAGGTGGGTTGCAACGGAGGAGCTGGACCGGGACGAGGGGACAGAGCAGCAGGGCGGCGGCGGTGCAGTCGATCTAGGTCGGGCTGCAGGGGAGCGAGTTGGGCAGTGATGGGTGTCGGGATAGTCCTCAAGGAGATGTGGACTGACGAGAGTAAACAAGGAAAAGGACGCTGGATTCTAATCGGACGGATACAATGAGCCCGCCGGAAATTGACAACGACCGACCGACCTGAAGATAGATTTACCCATTTTTTCCCTTTTTTCTTGTCCATCATCAATGGTTTTCGTTGGTTTTTTGGACATTTTCAAAATCTGAACTTTTTCTAATCTGAACAATTTTTCAAACATGGACATTTTTCCGGATCTTAACATTTTTAGATTTATTTTTTCAAAAACATGAATATCTTTTCAATATGAATATTTTTAATTGAAACTTTTCAAATATGAACAATTTTCGATTTTAGAAAAGAAACAAAAAAAAAACGAAGAATCAGAAAAAAGGAGGGAAACCGAACTGGGCCGGCCATACCGCACACAGGGTGTGCGGATTTTCCGATGGTTAAGCGCTAAGAGAACGAAGAGTGGAGAGTACCTGGGCATTTTTCGGATCGAGCCTAAAAAAGCGTGCGGCAAAAATCCTAGGCACGAGCCCGGCCCGGGCTGACCGACAAAAAATCATCCCGAGCCAGCTCGAACCTACACCATGCACCATCGGGCCGGGCCTTCCTTATTTTGGGATTTTCTGAGGCCTAAGCCTAGCCTAAGACACGTGTGGGCTTCATATCCGCTGCCTAGGCCTGGCCCATTGGGCTTTTTCTAGGCTGGGCTAGGCTGCCCATGCCCAGGTATGGTGGAGAAGGAATTGCAAAAATCAACCACATATTGGTCATGGTGCACATGTAACTATTTTCCATTTGAGATGCGTTCACCGTGTGTGATTTGACACTAGATACCTAATTTAGTTTTATGTGACATTTTTATCTCTCGTCACATTTATGACTTCTGAGGCCCACCAAGCAAACTCAACTACTCACTCCTTTATTAGGATATAATGCTCTCCTTTATTAGGATAACACGTAATTTAATAAAAAAATTAACCATAAATTTGGTCATATAGAAACTATATTAACAAAACTTATATCATTAGATTCATATTTAAAAGACGCTTTTAATGATACAATTTCTATGACATATAATTTATATATTATTGATCAAATGTATGATCAAAGTATTTCTTAAAATACGTAGTAGCTTAATAAACTGGAATGGAGGTAGTACCAAATTAGAGAAACTTCAGGGTATATGTTCTCATCACAAACTCCTAAAACCCTTAGTGCACCCAATGAAAGTGTGTCGCTTCAGTCGACCTCTCGAAACAAAGAGCAAGTGACACCTCGAAATAGAGTCGCGGTAGGCTTTGTGCATGGGGGTGTGTCAATTACCCTCGTTTAACCATTTCGTTGCATTTTAGGCCCACTGAGAGGACCCATCGACTAAATTGGAAACACACTACGGTTGTATGTTTTCTTCACAAAATCATCGAACCACTAAGCCCTAACTATACCTACTAAGCCCTTGCTGAAGCCTACAACCTTGCCCACTCCTCTCCCTTGCGCCTAGTCGCACCGATTTACTTAGAAGTCGTTTGGTATCCATTATTTGGGCTTGGAATCCTGGAATTCATTTTGCAATTCCATTCTTATGTTGTTTGGTTGGCACGAATTGGTCCATCATTTTATTTGACAAATTCATTGAAATATCTCATGCGTAAACCTAATTTCTATCTCAAACCTGTCATTTCCAAATTCCGGTGACAGCCAGACATGTGGACTTTTTGAAATCATAATATAAATAAAATGAATCCATATATTCATTTCATTTTTACTAAAATAAAATGAATACCTGGATGCCAAATGACCTCTTAGAGATAACTGCATAATTACCCCAATGAAACTATCTCGCTTCACTCGACATCTCAAAAACAAGAGTGTATGCAGTGCTTTCTGCCGATCCGGAGCAACGTGTGTGGGGGTTGGGGGTAGGCGCACTAGTTTGTAGCGGGCCCGTGTAGGGCTTACTTGGTCAGATGATTTTGTGAACAAAATGGAAAAATGTAATACGCCTCTACTTCGTTCGCTGATGAGCGTTCACATCAGCCAGACAGTGTGCGCCGATGCTATCGAAGCATGTCAAGATGGTTAAATATGGTAAATATTAACTCATCGTTACAAATAAGGTGTATGGTGTGGTAGAGAAAATTAAATGTAAAATAGAATCACAAATAGCATGTAAATAGTGGAATTCACTCTGGCATCTACCCAAGTATCCATGTCGTTTTCAAATTTTTATTTGAGGGGAGCTCATCATGGCTAGCTTCATTATCAAGTAAATAGTTACTTATACCCACACAAAAAAGTAATAGTTGCATCGTATAAGAGAAGTTAAATAAAAAATCTAGGTGAGGTTTTTGAATTAAAACAAGATTTAGCTATTACATGAGCTGACTTTTTTTTCTCGGGCAATATTTGAAATTATTTATTTATCTCGAGCAATATTTGAAATCAACCTTCCTAATGAGACTAGCACCAGCGACACGGTCATCATAAATTGCAGCACCTTCATCCCACATTTGATTTCCGGAGCAATATTGAATCAAATCCTGTCAATTGCGATTGCAACCAATCCAATTTGCAAGTTCCAGTCCAAATTTCATGGAAAAGTTTCTGCCATTGACGCGGCAAAAACATGTGAAATATATTTTGAAGAGGCGGCAATAAAATTACCTTGGTATCACAAATAATTAAACCAGTTGCTCTAGTTGGGTTATTATTGGCAGTGGCGGCTCCAGGAATTTGCAACCTGATATTCATTTGGCTAACTTGGTATTCATTTTATAAAAATCATCTTTATTTTGCTAAAATCATAGCTCTTTTGCCTTGTGTTGGAAAATTCATTGGTATTCACTTGAATACCAGGGAATACCCGTGGCGCCGCCCCTGATTATTGGTGTTCTTTTGCAACTTTAGAGATTTCTTTCGAAAAGTTGTCTCTTCGAGGTAGATTGGGTAAAATTCAAGCTAAGTGAAGCAGGAAAGATGGTATTTGCATCCAGGTAGGTTCTACCAAAGTAGTTCTCTCCAATAAAAACAGGCAGAAACCTTTCTAATTATAGTTTATAAGGCTTTGTAATTTTTGAAGTTTGAAATTAGAAATACCGTAGTTGGCATTGAGATACTATGTTTGCTTTTTAGTTGGCATTGAGGCCGTGTTCAGCTGCAACACGAGCGCCTGGTGGAGTGTGTGGCCTCTCTTAATGTTTTCAGAGAGAGGTTGATATAGATGTTGACCAAATCTTGAAAACCAAGGTAACTAAATCTTCTCTAGATCATTCAACAAGTAGCAATTAGTATACACATGTATCTCAGGTTTTATGGGAATGTATATTGATGTTGTTGCAGGTTTTGTGTTTCGTAGAATCGATGGAGTTGGCATCTCTTAACTTACCCTTCTGTTATTAATTCTTGACATTCACAACGATCTCTATGCTTTCGAGACTTAGCGGGTTGAATGATTCAGCATCCATAATATGACAGATATCCCTATTTTTACATATATATTACAATTTTGGAAAAGGTAAGATTGGAGAGTACTGCTGAATTGTTCACAATAACTCAAGGATTATATTAGTAATTATCTATGTATAATGTGCAATGCTTGTTAAACTTGCCAGTATTATATTTGTGTTGATGTAAACCCAGTTTAATGTTTTGTTTACTTCTCACAATAAGATCAGTTTGAATTTGTCGCGTGAAACAAGCCTATAATTACAGGCATTCAATATGGTCCTAGCGACGGGCTCGGGACACGGGCACGGCGGCGCTGGCTAGTATTGAATTAAATCCTGTCAATTGCTATTGCAACCAATCTGATTTGCAAGTTCCAGTCCAATTTTCATGGAAAAGTTTCTACCATTGACGCGGCATAAACATGTGGAATATATTTTAAAGAGGCGGCAATAAAATTACCTTGGTATCACAAATAATTAAACTAGTTGCTCATGAGCAATGGTTTTCTTCTTTGTAAGAGCATCTCCACTCGTCCCTCCATACAACGTTCGGCGCGGTCTAATTTTGCGCCGGATTGGTTCACAAATTTAGGGAAAGACTGGAGAAGGTGAAACAAGGACTACGTCTAGGGGAAAGAATGCGGTGGCGGCGGCGAACCCTCTATAGGTGGCGGCGGCGAACCCTCTATAGGCGTGGATTCGGCTGGGCTGGGCGGGACTTCGCCGGCGATGACATGGCGACGCGGGGGCAGCTGGGAGAAAACTCGGTGCCGCTGGAGAGCCGAATCACGGTGGGGGTTGTGTCACCGTCATGGTTTTCCACCCTTGTTTGTTTCATCCAGTGTTTTTAGGCGGTTTTCGGTCCCACAAATTCGACTTTGGACCCTCGAATATAAAATAGACCAAATCCAGCAAAATTAAACGTATGTGAACACTACTGAACAATTTTTTGTCGTCCTGGATAAAAAATATAAAAAAACTCTTATAAAAATGTTAGTAAAGATGCTCTAAGGCATGGGCTAGATGTGTGCGCGCGCGCGTGCGTGTGGAGGGGGGAGCACAGCATGGACCACAAACTGTGGGCTGCTGTGGCTGCTTTCGAATACAGCCCGTCGGCCCGTTTACTACCAATCGATCGGACCAGAAGGCTCGACAAGAATGGCGCCCTCTCGATCCCCTGCCTCAGTGCCTCGTCGCAATTTTCTACACTAGCTTGGCGCCAGAACACGTAGCGGCTTCGTGTAAGCGGCGTGCGGTGCAGCTCACGGTACACTGGTTCACTCGAGACGCAGCCGGTCCCGCCGCGTGGCGGCCACAGCTGCCAGACCCCTGCCACGTCCGCCGCCACGCGCCATGCGCGCCGAGCTTCGGGCCGGCCTTTATATCCGCCTCTCGCCACCTCGCGCTTCCTCCACACCGTGCCATGCGCGCACTCCTCGCAGCAACAGCCAGAGCCCACCCGATTCTTCTTCTTCGACAGAGCCACCAGCATCCACTCCCCACTCTCAGGGCGCTAGCTTCGTTCGCCGCGTCGTCGCCGAGGACGCGACTGCAGCCTCGCAGGTGTAGCAGAGCCATGGCGTCGCAGCAGCAGTTCCCGCCGCAGAAGCAGGACTCGCAGCCGGGCAAGGAGCACCTGATGGACCCCCGGCCCGAGGCCATCATCAAGCACTACAAACCTGCCAACAAGCTCCAGGCAAGTAGTAGTAGAACACGACGAACGTACGGTATGCATCATGTTTGTGTCGATCGATCGATGGGCTAATTAATCTGGGTGCATGCTCGCGCGTGCAGGGCAAGGTGGCGCTGGTGACCGGCGGCGACTCGGGCATCGGGCGCGCGGTGTGCCTGTGCTTCGCGATGGAGGGCGCCACGGTGGCCTTCACGTACCTGAAAGGGCACGAGGACAAGGACGCGGAGGAGACCCTGCACGCGCTCCGCGACATCAAGTCCCGGTCAGGCGCCGGCGGTGGCGACCCCATGGCGCTCCCCGCCGACCTCGGGTACGAGGAGAACTGCCGCAAGGTGGTGGAGGAGGTCGCCAACGCGCACGGTGGGCGCATCGACGTCCTGGTGAACAACGCGGCGGAGCAGTACGTGCGGCCCTGCATCACCGACATCACGGAGCAGGACCTGGACCGCGTGTTCCGCACCAACATCTACTCCTACTTCTTCATGGCCAAGTACGCCGTGAAGCAGATGAAGGAGCGCGGCGGCGGGAGCATCATCAACACGACGTCCGTGAACGCGTACAAGGGGAACTCGACGCTGCTGGACTACACGGCCACCAAGGGCGCCATCGTGGCCTTCACGCGCGCGCTGTCGATGCAGCTGGCGGAGAAGGGGATCCGGGTGAACGGGGTGGCGCCGGGGCCCATCTGGACGCCGCTGATCCCGGCGTCGTTCCCGGAGGAGAAGGTGAAGCAGTTCGGGTCGGAGGTGCCCATGAAGCGCGCGGGGCAGCCCGGCGAGGTCGCGCCATGCTTCGTCTTCCTCGCCAGCGACCAGGACTCGTCCTACATGTCCGGACAGGTCCTCCACCCCAACGGTACGATCGCTCCTTCTGACCGAGATGTTTCGTTCGTTCGTTTTGTTCATTCTACTATCCTGTCGCCATGGAACTACTTGCTGACGAGCGAGGTTGCGCGTTTGCTCGGATTAATTGATGCAGGTGGTGTCATCGTCAATGGCTAAATGTCGGAGGACGGGAGCATTCAGCAAGAAGAGGTCCGGCCAAGCGGTGTGGCGTTCGTTCAGGACTGTGCAAGTACTGTAGTAGCGAGTCTGCATATCGAGCAAGTGTGGTGTGTAGCAAGTGTCGTCGAAGTGGTAGTACGTGTCAGTTGTTAGTGTTGTGTACTGTTTGAGCTGGGGCTCCTGAACACGGGGAGCTCGTGAATAAATAATGTGCATGGAACTATGGTGATGACTTGCTTTGGCCATCCTTTTCAACGTTGGGTTTCTTTATCTTCGTTTTGTAGTGGTAGAATGCGACCAACTTTTGGTCATTTTCCATAGAGTGAATTTCACTCTTTATCCTTTGTTTAATCCTCCGTTTATGTATTTGAGACACTAATTACCCTATTTAGTTAGGACGATATGCCACAACAAAACAAAATATGTCAAAATCCAAAATATATTAAAATCGGAGAACGTCGTTGCCTCTCTCTATACTAAATATTTTACGTTGCCTCTCTCTATACTAAATATTTTATATTTTACCAAATGTTCTATCCTTTGTTGCCATCTCTTCTCCTGCACCAACGTTGCCTTTCTCTTTACTAAATATTTTATCTTTCTTTGCGTTTTATTCTTTGTTGTCATCTGTCATCTCTTTTGATCGATCTTTCTCCTGCACCAACATGTTAACGTTGCCTTTCTCTTTACTAAATATTTTATCTTTCTCTGCACCAAATGTTCTATTCTTTGTTGCATCTCGGTATGATCGATCTTTCTCCTGTACCACTACCAAATGTTTTATTTTTTATTGCCATCTCGATAATTTTGAGTCTTAATCAACACCCAACACCTTGTTCAGTAGAATATTCATCAATAAATAAGGGAATTTTTACTACATTAGGATATAGGGTCGGAATTTAGGGTTCAATCATCAGAAAATAGAGGGTAAAAAATAGAATTCACTCTTTTCCATAACTAGTTAGTATTTTTTATAATAGAAAACATATATATGGCATTATATGGTCGTGTAGTGATGCTAAAGTTTAGTCCCGCATTGCTAGTTGAAGGGAAGTTGGACCATCTTATATAGTAGAGTGTTGCACCACTCACTAAGGTGTGACAGGAGAGTAGCCCTCGCGCACTCCTCCGACGCCGCCCGTCTCGCCTCGCCTCTTGACGACGCGCGCGGGTTGCGGGAATCTCGCCGAGCCGAACTTTATTTTGCTGGTTGGGAAAACTAATTATGAGTCATTAACGGACGTGTTAATTACATCCGTTTTCAATATTTATGGACATGGATTATTACCGATTCGGACGTGGACTGAGCCCACGATCTCCCTAACCTGCACTATATAAGCGTCTGCGCTAAACCTAATCGGTGAATCAATCCACACACGCGCCGACTCTCTAGAACCTTGCGTCGCTGCTTTCGTCTTCTCTATCCCGGCTTGCGGCGTGCACCACAGATCGGGACAGTAGGCCTCGGGAACCCCGACTCTCGTGAACCTGTACGGGTGAGAGGCGATCAGGTTTTTGGAGAGCGTTCAAGCGCGACTACTGACAACTACGACGTCGTCTGACGACTTCTTTCCGGACGACGACTTCTTCCCGGACGTCACCAATCTCTTCGACAACCTCAACATGGGCGACGCTGGTGCAATCGCTGCTGCTGCTATGCAGCCTACACTGTATGTGATCCTCAAATGTCTTTTTTGGATTATGCTAGAGTTCTTTGTTCTAGCGTTTGGTGTAGATGTGATAGGTTTATCTCCTATAGATGTAATCTGTTCATCTACTTTGTTGATCTTCATAATTGGTTTTAGTACCGTTTGTATGATCATGCTTTATCAATTTATTATTCGGATTAAATCATATGGATTATTGCTTATATTTCCAACAATCCAAAAACCTGATTATAGGCAACTGAATTCCACTGGTGTAGCCGCGGCCACTAGGCCGCCTCCTTTTGATGGCATGCACTATAAGAGATGGCGCAAGAGAGCAGTCCTCTGGTTTGAAAACCTAAACTGCTATAGCGCCACTCTTGGCAAGCCTGAAGGAGATCTTTCTGCTGAGCAGAAAGTGACCTTTAAGAAAGTCGATACCATGTTTATGGCAGCTTTGTTCAGTGTTCTTGGGGACAACATTGTTGACCCGTATATGTCATTTGATAATGGCAAGGACGTGTGGGAAGCGCTCGAGGTCAAGTTTGGGGTCTCGGACATTGGCAGTGAGTTGTATGTCATGGAGAAATTCTATGACTACAAGATGGTTGATGAGCGCTCCGTCGTTGAGCAGGCACTACTAGAGAAAAGTCTATAGGAGACATGTTTATAGGAGGCACATTTAGACCATATGTGCCTCCTATAAAATAGGTGAGGCACACTCCTTCTCCATGTGTCTCTAGTATAAAAATAGGCGAGGCGCATATGATAAAAATGCGCCTCCTATAATCCCTGTACGGGCGAAATCAAGCAGCCACAGATTATGCGAGGCGCATTCTAGCATATGCGCCTCCTATATATCAGATAGGCGAGGCACATATGGGCAGAATGCGCCTCACATAATCTGTGTGGGCTCGCGTGTTGGTAGGTGCTCGAATATGCGAGGCGAATATGGTCATATGCGTCTCCTATATTTGATAATATGCGAGGCACATATCGTCATATGTGCCTCAAGTAACTTCTGTGGGCCCGGTGGAGGTAGGTGGCCGCATAGGCGAGGCGCACATTGCTATTTGAGCCTCCTATAGTTTGAATTATAGGAGGCACATATTGTGCAATATGCGCCTCCTATAACCTGGCACCACCTTTTTCCAGCCTTTTGCACATGGAGCCAACTACCACCCCACTCACTTGTCTCACTTCTTCCTCCTCCACCAAGACAAATCTGGTCGGGCCCCTCCTCCTCCCCACCTCATTTCCCCCATTGATTCACCATAGTAGCTCGCTCAACCTCCATTGGTTGACACTCATATGTAAGTGAAGTCTCTTGCTCCTCTAGAGTGCGCCTCAAGTAACTCATGCAAGCCTGGGTGGAGGTAGGTGGCCGCATAGGCGAGGCGCATATGGTCATATGCGCCTCCTATAGTTCGAAGTATAGGAGGCACATATGGAGCAATATGTGCCTCCTATAGTTTGAAGTATAGGAGGCACATATGGAGCAATATGAGCCTCCAATAACCTGGCCAGATTCAAATTTGAAACAGCCACCTACCGCACCTATATAACACCTACCACCTCTCCCTCTTCTACTTGTCCTTCTCCTCCACCTCTCCTCCTCCTCCATCTCTCCTTCTCCTCCATCTCTCCTTCTTCTCCCCTTCTCCTCCTCCTTCTCCACTCTCCTCCTCCTCTTCCTCCGGTGACCTTATCCTCCTCCGGCAACCACTCCGGCCATGGCCTCCACAACCACACCGACCATCTCCTCCTCCACCTCCGGTGGCCTCATCCTCCTCCACCATCTCCGGTGATCCCCATGGACATGGCCTCACGCACATGCTTGCGGTGGTAGGTTGTGGCCACGAGCTCCGACGAAATTATTTTTTTGAAATTAAAAAATAATATACGAGGCACATTCGAATCAATATGTGCCTCGCATATGCACAATATAGGAGGCGCATATGCAAAGTATAGGAGGCGCATACATATGCAAAATATAGGAGGCGCATATCGATATACGCCTCGCATATGTGAAGTATAGGAGGCGCATATCATATGCGCCTCGCATAAAAAATAGGCGAGGCTCAAAGTTAGAGGCGCATACGATATGCGCCTCGCATATGCTTTTAGGTGCGCCTCGCATAAGGTTTTCTCTAGTAGTGAGGCTCATGAGATACAATCACTTGCCAAAGAACTTGAGCAGTTCAAGTGTTCCTTACCAAACAAATTTGTGGCTGGTGGCATTATTGCCAAGCTTCCTCCCTCGTGGAGGAACTTTGCTACTTCTCTGAAACATAAGAGACAAGAGTTTTCCATTACGGATCTCATTGGGTCTCTTCATGTGGAAGAGAAGGCGAGAGCAAAGGACAAAACTGCTCGAGGGTTTGAGGGAGGTTCTACTGCCAATTTGGTGCAGAGAAAAAACTTCCAATCCCACAAGTTCAAGAATAAGAACAAAAAACTGAAGGAAAGGGAAAGTTTGATGGCAAGAACAAGGCCACGCACTCAATCAACTTCAAGAAGAAAAATGATAAGAGAAAAGGCTCTTGCCACGTTTGTGGTGATCCTGGTCATTGGGCTCCTAGCTGCCATAATCGCTTTGACAAGCGTCAACATGGGAACAGCGGCAATGCCGCTGTTGTTATTAGCGATACTAAGATGAAGGATGCTGGATACGGTATTTTACCTACTATCCTTTCAGTATGTCATTCTCCTGATTGGCGGATAGACACGGGTGCTAATACACATGTATGTTCTGATATTTCCATGTTTTCCTTTTATCAGGTCTCAAGGACTTCTTCCGTGCTGATGGGAAATGGCTCACGTGCTTCTGTTCATGGCGTTGGTACGGTAAACCTGATGTTTACTTCGGGGAAGACCATACAGCTGAAGAATGTGCAGCACGTTCCCTCCATCAATAAGAATCTCGTCAGCGGATCGCTTTTATGTCGAGATGGCTTTAAGTTGGTTTTTGAGTCCAATAAAGTTGTAATTTCTAAGTATGTACAATTTGTTGGAAAGGGGTTTGTTCCGCTTGTCTTTGTCAGACTCATGTACTAAAGTTATTAATCATGTTTGCAATGATAACGAGTCCAATGTTTGGCATTCACGACTCTGTGATATTAACTTTGGTTGCATGACGCGGCTAGCCAATATGAGTTTAATTCTGAAATTTACCACTGTCAAAGGTTCTAAGTGCCAAGTTTGTGTGCAAGCAAAGCAACCCCGCAAGTCTCATACGGCTGCAGAACCGAGAAACTTAGCATCGCTAGAACTTATACATTCAGATCTTTGCGAGATGAATGGTGTGTTGACAAAAGGTGGAAAAAGATACTTTATGACGTTGATTGATGACTCCACTAGATACTGCTATGTTTATCTTCTGAAATCTAAAGATGAAGCTTTGAACTACTTCAAAATCTATAAAGCTGAGGCAGAAAACTAACTTGATCTTAAAATCAAGCGGTTAAGACCGGATCGTGGTGGAGAGTGCATTTCAAATGAATTTGATTTATTCTGTGCGGAACATGGTATTATACATGAGAGGACACCTCCCTACTCACCTCAGTCAAATGGGGTGGCCGAAAGAAAGAACCGCACTCTAACTGATTTGGTTAACGCCATGTTAGATACATCGGGTCTTTTCAAGGAATGGTGGGGGGAGGCGCTAATGACTGCGTGTCATGTCCTAAACCGTGTTCCTGTAAAGGATAAAACCATGACTCCATTTGAGGAATGGGAAAATAAAAGGCTTAAACTCTCTTACTTACGAACTTGGGGTTGTTTAGCGAAAGTCAATATTCCAATATCCAAGAAGCGAAAGCTTGGGCCAAAAACCGTTGATTGTGTTTTTGTGGGATATGCTTTTCATAGCATCGGCTATAGATTTTTGATAGTAAAATCTAAGGTATCCGACATGCATGTTGGTACAATTATTGAGTCGAATGATGCGAATTTCTTTGAGGACATCTTTCCTATGAAAGGCATGTCTAGCTCATCAAATCAGGAGATGACTAGTTCATCTAGTCAGGAATTTTCTATAATTCCTGAACCCACTATGCCGACAGAACACTCTGATGATCCTGTGGAGGATGACAATGAAGCTCCCAAAAGGAGCAAGAGACAAAGGACTGCAAAGTCATTTGGTGATGATTTCATTGTGTACCTTGTGGATGATACTCCCACTTCCATTTCAGAAGCTTATGCATCTCAAGATGCTGACTACTGGAAGGAAGCTGTCTGAAGCGAGATGGACTCCATCTTAGCTAATGGTACTTGGGAAATCACTGATCGTCCTTATGGGTGGATGTAAACCTGTAGGATGTAAATGGGTGTTCAAGAAAAAGCTTAGACCTGATGGTACCATTGAAAAGTACAAGGCACGTAATGTGGCTAAGGGTTATACCCAAAAGGAAGGTGAAGACTTCTTAGATACCTACTCACCTATAGCCAGATTGACCACTATTCGAGTAATACTTTCCTTGGCTGCCTCACATGGTCTTCTCGTTCATCAAATGGACGTTAAGACATCTTTTCTAAATGGAGAGCTACATGAGGAAATTTATATGGAGCAGCCTGACGGATTTGTAGTAGATGGTCAAGAAGGAAAGGTGTGTAAGTTAGTGAAGTCTTTATATGGTCTTAAGCAAGCTCCTAAGCAGTGGCACAAGAAGTTTGAAAGAACTTTAACTGCTGAAGGCTTTGTTGTAAACGAAGCTGACAAATATGTATACTATCGCCATGGTGGGGGTGAGGGAGTTATTATGTGTCTCTATGTTGATGACATATTGATATTCGGGACCAACCTCGTTGTTATCGAGGAGGTCAAAGAGTTCCTATCTCGCTGCTTTGAGATGAAGGACTTGGGAGTGGCTGATGTAATCTTAAACATCAAGCTACTAAAGGATGACAATGGTGGGATTACATTGCTTCAGTCTCACCATGTGGATAAGATATTGAGTCGCTTTGGGTATAGCGACTGCAATTCTTCTCCAACGCCTTATGATCCGAGTGTGCTACTTCGAAAGAATTGAAGGACTGCTAAAGATCAATTGAGATATTCTCAAATTATTGGCTCGCTCATGTATTTAGCCAGCGCTACTAGACCTGACATCTCCTTTGCTGTAGGCAAACTGAGTCGATTTGTGTCAAATCCTGGAGATGATCATTGGCATGCTCTTGAAAGAGTTTTGCGCTTTTTGAAAGGCACTACGAGTTATGGTATTCACTATACTGGATATCCACGGGTACTTGAGGGTTATAGTGATTCAAACTGGATATCTGATGCTGATGCGATTAAGGTCACAAGTGGTTATTTGTTTACACTTGGTGGTGGCGTTGTTTCCTAAAAGTCTTGCAAGCAGACCATCTTAACGAGGTCAACAATGGAAGCACAACTCATAGCATTAGACACAATCACTGTTGAAGCAGAGTGGCTTCGTGAGATCTTGACGAATTTACCTGTGGTTGAAAAACCAATACCCGCCATCCCGATGAACTGTGATAATCAAACTGTGATCGTCAAAGTAAACAGTTCTAAGGATAATATGAAGTCATTAAGGCATGTGAAGTGGAGATTGAAATCTGTCAGGAAACTGAGAAACTCCGGAGTTATTGCTTTAGATTATATCCAAATATCTAAGAATCTAGCATATCCCTTTACAAAGGGTTTATCACGCAATGTGAAAGATAATGCATCAAGGGAGATGGGTTTGAGACCCACGCTATGAGTTGATCCCAGTGGCAACCCACTCTATGTGATCGGAGATCCCGTGAATTAGAGCTGGGAGACAAGCTGTTGGTCAACTAAGAGGAGAGTACCCCCATATTATATTTACATCTCCATAGAGATGCAATACTCTCTTAATCTGCATGACAGGTTTATATTTATCTTAATATGTTCCAAGTGGCTTTTTATAAGCAGAGATGTTGTCCTGCAGAACATCTCTTGAGGAACACACCTATATGAGTCTGACTGTCAAACGTCGCAGTCCGTAAGAGTTGGGTACTCTCTAATAAACTCATGAAAGGCCCTGGAGTATGACGCATAAGCTCCAAACCGCGGGGAAGCCGGCGATAGCCCTGTACCGGTCTAAATTTTGTGTGAAACTAGCACGCAGAAAACTTGTAGTTCAAGGCATAGTCCACTATTCAAGTTGCTAGCTAGTGTAGCATGAAGTTTAACGTGGAAGTTCAACTTAACAGTCTCCACTATACACTGGTATATAAAACAATGTTCTAGAATAAAGGTGATTTGATGTGCCAATGAGACTTTGTGAAGGATTGTTGGAATTTGGTGAGTTTTGGGCTGTTGGCCCATTAGACAAATTCTGAAATTCTCTTTGGCCCACTTGTATATGGCAGCATATGATTGTGTAGTGGTGCTAAAGTTTAGTCCCACATTGCTAGTTGAAGGGGACTTGGACCACCTTATATAGTAGAGTGTTGCACCACTCACTAAGGTGTGACAAGAAGAGTAGCCCTCGCGCACTCCTCCTCCGACGCCGCCCGCCTCGTCACGACGCGCGTGCGTTGCGGGTTGCGGGTTGCGGTAATCTCGCCGAGCCGATCTTTATTTTGCTGGTTGAGAAAACTAATTATGAGTTATTAACGGGCGAGTTAATTACATCCGTTTTCAGTTTTTATAAACATGGACTGTTACCGACTCGGATGTGGGCTGAGCCCACGATCTCCCTAACCTGCACTATATAAGCGTCTGCGCTAAACCTAATCGGTGAATCAATCCACACACGCGCCGACCCTTCAGAACCTTGCGCCGCCGCTTTCGTCTTCTCCATCCTGGCTTGCGGCGTGCACCGCATATCGGGACAGTCGGCCTCCGGAACCCCGTCTCTCGTGAACCTGTGCGGGTAAGGGGCGATCAGGTTTTTGGGGAGCGCTCAAGCGCGACTACTGGCAACTACGACGTCGTCCGACGACGAGTTCCCGGACGACGTCTTATTCCCGGATGTCACCAATCTCTTCGACAACCTCAACATGGGCGACGCTGCTGCAACCGCTGCGACTGCTATTCAGCCTACACTGTATGTGATCCTCAACTGCCTTTTTCAGATTATGCTAGAGTTCTTTGTTCTAGCATTTGGTGTAGATGTGATAGGTTTATCTCCTATAGATGTAATCTGTTTATCTACTTTGTTGATCTGCATAATTCGTTTTAGTACCGTTTGTATGATCATGCTTTATCAATTTATTATTCGGATTAAATCATATGGATTATTGCTTATATTTCCAACAGGTAGCCTAGTGAAAACGATCAAAGAAAATAATCAAGATACATCAAAAAACTAATGGACTTCTTCTAAATGCCCTTTAGTTTTCTGCTCCAAACCTTTTTGGTACACAATGGTCTTGCAACCATCTCTATATATATGGCCATGCAAGCCTCAAAGTTAGTCATGTGTTTACATGCTGCAATAATGGCCATCAAAATTCATTTATTTCCACAAGGATGCATATGAGCAAAGAGACTAGTAAGCGTACACGTGCAATGCACGTTTCATGATTTACAATAAAACATCTATTGAATTTTATTTATTTTTAGTGATTTTTTATCAAGCCACACATAATCTACAATGAAACATCTATTTGGTACGTATATTAATTTTCTTTTAGCGAGTTTATTTATCGAGCCACACATAAAATGTGTCTCAAGCCCAGCCCAGTGATATGAGCACGCATACAATGATTTTAACACATGATCCACAGGCATGTCTTCACAAATACAATCACATAAATGCATGTGTTATAGTTAGTTACAGAACACTTAAAAATAATAACAAAGCAACATTATTTTCTTCCAAGTCTAGATTTATATTATCATCATTCAATTCCAGGTCCACTAAAATGACATGTTTTCTTCTAAAATGTGTCATATGAAGCCACCAAGTAGAAGTAGTAATTAGAGTTAGTTTTCAAATAATGAAAAAGTATGAAATAAATATTATAATACATAGAGAAATATATGTGTTCATGAGTATCGGATAAAATATATCTTGTAAAGTACGCCACAAGATAACATGCACGATTACGAATTTTAATAATGCACTTTTTACTATAATCAATTAAAAACAATCACCAAAAGATATGAAAATATTTAAAAGTTTGAATGAAACACAATATTTAAAATCTTAATATAATCCGAACATTAGCTAGACCAAAGGAAATTCCTAACAATAATTTTTCTAAATTGAAACGGATGAGATTTTTGGCTTTTGGCCTATTTCTAAAATCTTGAACTGGATAATCATGCTTGCCATGAGTGGTAAATTGTTTAAATAACTCGTTTAGATACGTGGAGAAGAAAATAAAGGATACCTACATGGTAGGTGCTATGGCCTATGGGACGCATCCTTCGGTCAATCGGTCGGTCGTCCCATACAAACCTGGCCATCGGGCCGTGCCTGGGCGGGCTGGCACGCGGCACACAAAAAAAAGCCCGGCCCGGGCACGACCCGTGGCATGCGTGTGCCGTGCCCGTGCCACCTTCCCGGGCACGCGGGCTGGCATGACACGGCCCGTTAGCAGCAGCCGCGGCGATATTTCGAATAAACATGCAAAAATAGGTGCTACGGGGGGTCAAACCATAGACCTCCCGGTCTCCTGCGCCGCACTCTACCATGGAAACAATGAAATCTAGATGCTATAGTTCAGGTTAGGACGTTTTTGAAGGTAAATTTCGACGGGCCTGCAGAAAAAGGACACGGTCCAGCGTGCTTGACGTGCCGGCTCGTTTAGCCCAAGTGCCGGGCTCGGGCCGTCAGGCGGGGCACGTGTGCCGGCGCGACACGGCACGTGGTTTGACGGGCCACGGCGGGATGTGCCGTGTGCCGGCCCGTTTGGCACGTACCGGACATGAGCCGTGTCGGGCCGGCCCGTTGGCCAGATTTGATCCCGTACGACAAGAGAAAAAAGATCTAGAATCATACATCGCTCTGTCCTCACCACCCATTATCTCTGTAGCTCACTCTCTCTTCAAGTACCGTGTCTGCTCCAATGCCTCCCCGCCGTCCCCTCCCTTGCATCCTTGTCGTCGTCGCCGGCCGCCGCCCCTCCCCTGCATCCCCGCAGCCTTCGTCGAGGGCTTCCTCCTCCCCTGCATCCCGGCCGTCGTCGTCTAGGGCCGTCTCCTCCCCTGCATCCCCGTCGCCCTTTCCTCGCGCTAGCGGCACACTAATATACTCTCTGCGTTAGAGGGATCCACGTCGTTGACCTCCTCATCTCGGGGGACAATCCCCGGTGAGGCCTTGTTCGGTTAGGCCCTCCCAGGCCGGTATCACTCCCTAATCCCTGTCAATCCACGTGGATCGGTCTGGCCTGGGATTAATCCACGTCCAGCAAAATTCGCGTGTTCGGTTACGCCCCGTGGGGATTCCAGCCCAGCCCAAACCCTCCCGACCCCGCCCATTCCAGCGAGGAAAAAATAATCGTCTCCCGACCCAGAACAATTCCCGAACAGTTCATCCTCTTCTCTCACGACACGCAGGCGACCTGGGGCGGCGGCGGCGCCGGCACCGGCGCAACGTCGTGGAGGAAAACGATGGTAGCGCACTGACATGGAGGGAAACGATGGATGCGCACTCCTCCATCGCTCAAGCCCAGAGGCTCGCCGCAACGCAATGACTCAGAGGCGCAGGCGGTGGCGGCGCGACCAGGAGGTGTCCTCGGCATCTAGGCAGTAACGACAATAGATCCACCACTTCGACGGCGACCTTGTCACAGCTAAGGCCCTGTTCCTCCTCTTCATTCCCCTCTACGGTCCCCTCTTATTAGGGTTCTGCAAGTTCTTGATTTAGGATTGGTGTGATTATTTTTTTGCTTTTCAAGAAATTGATTGTTGTGTCTATCGTATTTGGGTTTGAGATTCTGACTTCGGTATTTTTAAAAAAATTTGCATCTCCAATGTTAGATTATCACCCTCGATTACAAGGAGCAGTGTTCTCAATATACTCATGATTCATGAATGTCCTATGCGTATAATTTCAGTAGACCACGAGAACCACGAATTCTACAATACAATTGAAAGAACACTGTTCCGTACCTGACAGCACTTCTGATTCCATGTTTTCATTGAAGCACTTGAAATGTTTCTGTACCCACACTGGTAGAAAACGCCCTATAGGTCCCGGTTGGTAAGGGGCATTAGTCCCGGTTGCCCAACCGGGACGGGGCAATCGGGACTAAAGCTCTAACCTTTAGTCCCGGTTGCCCCACCAACCGGGACAAATGGGGGCACACGTGGCGGCATCAGAGCGCGAGGGGGGGGGGGGGGGGGTGGAGCATTAGTCCCGGTTCGTAACACGAACCGGGACTAATAACCTGCTGCCGCGGCAGAGATTTGGCCCATTTCTCTGCCGCGACAGAGAATTCATTTTGGCACATTTTGTTGCCGCGACAGCATTTTCGCCACTTTTTGTGCCACGGCAGAGAATTCATTTAGGGTTGTTTTATTGTTTATTTATTGATTTGCACTTATCAATGAAGGAACCTTATATTACATCATGATGACAACATTATATTCAATACACGGATCGAGTTCATGCACTACATACAAAAGTTGCTATTCGATGCTACCGGCCAATTTCTTGAAAGTTGCTATTTTTACAATTCCTATTGTCTATACACAGCCGAGTAGTATTCCCCTTGTGTGTTTAGGACTTCTGCATCCAAGAATCTCGCCAATTCCTCCTGAATTGCTCGTATGCGATCCTTTGGCAGAAGACCGTCCCGTAGACGTTCGATCTGATTTAAAAAAGGAGTCAGCCTATATGAATGAAACTAAACACAATTTGATTGTAATTAAAAACTATAGAAATTGTTTACGTACGTGGAGTTGCTCTAAATTTCTGCCCTTCTCATCGCACGTCTGCCGGATGAACTCGCATACATAGTATCCACATAGATTGTTACCTGGTTCCTGCGATAGGCACTTTACGAGAACAGAGTTCAATCAAAATAATAATGAAGCATGATAATAACTGTATCAAAACTAGAATCAAAGAGATGCGCGGATATAGCTAGTGGTGCTTACATTTAGTGGTTGAAATGTAAGCTCCTCTTTCCAAACACCTCTAGCCTTCTTGGTGAACCGTTTCCAAGCGCTGCCCGGCGTAGAAAACGAATAAAATAAGTTATTAAGTACTTGATATCATAAAATTCACGAACGTTGCCGATATAGTGTCGTAATGATTAGCATTACCGCTGGAGAAGTATCTGCATGTCCTTCCATGTCTCAAGGGGTTTATGTTTCGAGTCCATGACTAGTACACGCCCTTTGTCAAGTTGAATGATTAACAGAATATAGTGCAAGCTGCAAATGCATAACTAATCAATTATATACTTAACATCGAGTAAGCGAAATAGAAAGTGTATACAAGACAATAACACTCACTCGAAGTTGTAAGGAAATAGTATTTCCCTTTTGGTTTCTTGAAACCTTAACGCGTGTACTATATTATCCTCCATATCCTGGGGGCTTATTTTGAGATTAGCTTCATGAACCCAATATGGGTCAATGAAGCCAATGTCATAGATTTGTCCTCTGCTGCATTCGAGAATCTTCATTCTGCATATTACAGTATGATTATATACATGCAATAAACAAAATAATATAGCTGGAGACTAAATTAATTACAGAATTAGTACTTACAGACAATAGGCACTGATGATCGATTTGTCCAAGGCGTCTTGATTGAATAATTGAAATAGTTCATCAAATTCAATGGATATCATGTCATCCTTATCTTTCCCATGATGCTTTTTTGTAACCCTCAGCACTATCCAGTTAGCCCCGGCCCTTGTGGCATGCATGTACCAGTTATGCAATCTTCGCATTTTTGTTGGAAGATTGTTTACCTCCTCAGGTTTGACGAGAGGTTTTCCGTACTGGTATTTGTATGCTACTTCACTCACGGGGAAGAACTCTAACTGGGATAAGTACTGGGCAATACTCATACCTTGAGCAGCGGCAGCTTCTCCGTATTGTGCAACTACCTCTGGATCATACTGCTCTTCGGCCCCATATTTGCTCGACCCCACATTGGTTTGAGAAATCACCTTGAGAGGGGCGCAAGTCTGTTTTGCTTGTTCTCCGAGCTGGGCAACAGATTTCCCGCTTGCATCAGTACTGCTCTTCGAGGCTTTTTGTGCCGCATGTGACTTGAGAATAGAACGCTCATAGTCTGATGACAGCTTTGGCTCGGGTTGATGAAGATTCTTTAGCATTTTCAACACTTTGGCTTTTTCTTCTTTGGTGCTGGGGAACTCTGGCTCTTTCGGCCGCCTCAGCTTAGCGAAAAACGCTGTCGTTTCCGCATCAACGATCGCCGCAGTCTCCTCTTCAGTACAGTCATAAGCTCTCTTGGGAGGAACCGTTGGTACTTTTGGAAGAGGCTCTTGTTTACGTTTCGGCGATCGCTTACGACGCATAGTAGCGGTACGCTTATGCTTTTTATCCTGAGGCGCCGGCGATGGCTCCCGCGGCGATGGCTGCACCGGAGATTGGTGAGGCGACGAAGACGGCTGTCGCGGCGGCGACGACCTCGCTGGAGACGGGTGAGGCGGCGACGAAGATGGCCTTGGCGTGTGATTTTGAAGCACGATACATTCCTTCGGCCAAAGAATGGTGACGTTTTTTGCGTCACCCAGCACAGTCACATCCCCTTCACCAGCAGGGTAGTGAAGATCCAAAACCTCAAAGGTGGGCATGATTTCATCCACGCCAACAACAACGTAGCCCTCTGGAACCGGACGACAGTGGTAAGTTGGTGTGGGTCCAATTGGTAAGGCATAGTCGACCGCCACCTTCATTGATATGTTCACAACTTTGACATGTAGCTCGCAGTGTGTCATCTCTGTGATATCATCCACTGGGTAGCCAACAGGAGCCATCGTCGGTGCATCATCGTCATCGCCATTGTCATCACCCGGGACCTCGGTGGAAGCCACACTGCTTTTTCGATTATTCGATAGGCCGGTAGCATCGAATGCAGTGTGCTGCTGAGATGGGCCGGTAGTACTTTGCTCTTTAAGTGCGTTAATTTCATCTTGTCGTTGCTTTAATCGTTCTTCAATTAAACGCATTCGCTCTTTCTGACTTTCTGCTTCAACTGCCGCCCTGTCCTTACTCCTCTGACGGCTTCTATCAAGATATTTTTTCCTCTCTTCGGGAAACCCAGTCCTCCATGATTGGGAGCCTATTGTGCCTCGTATTCGTCCATCATGTTCCTTATTTCCAAGGGCGAGTGTGAGCTCATCATTCTCTCTATCGGGAATGAAGTCCCCATCTTTAACATCCTTCACTGCTTTTCTGATCCTCTCGATTGGCAAGGGGTCTTCTTTATGTCGTATGTTATATATACACCTCCCTTCCGAGTCCAACGTGCCCCCATGCCCGTAAAACCAATTCCTTGCACGTTCTACCCAATCGTCTGTCTCTGGGGTGATCTTTTTATCACGCAGTTCATGCTCAAGTTTCTCCCACTTAGGAATGCCAGCCCTGTAGCCACCTTGCCCCATAGTATGGTGATACTTCTTGTTAGCAGCATTCAGCTTATTCGTTTTAGACATTTTCTTAGCTTTTTCTGATTTCTTGTATTCCACAAACTCAGCCCAGAATGGTTTTATCTTCTCAAACTGAATATTCTTGAAATCGAGAGTCTTCTTTTTCACGACATAGTCTAGGTGCAATCTTTTCTTCCAGTTGGTGAAACACTGGGCCATCTTCTTCAAAGCCCACTCCCTAACCTTAGCCTCCATGGCTCTCCCATGTTGTAAGGCGTCCTCAATTGGATCCTCCGCATTTGGATCCAGCTCTATCTTCGGTAGTTTGAAATTAACCGTGAGCCTCTTCCACAGTAAATCTTTGGCGTGGTTAGGGACAAATAAACATGTTCCCTCTTCATCCGCATTAGCAGGCCTATTCCAATTTCTAATGGTGATCGGGATTAAGTCCCTAACGATTACTCCGCATTGTGCCACAAATTTGGTTGCGACAACTTCAGGAGCCGTCGGTTTGCCGTCTTCAGCGACATCTTCGATCCTGAACCTCTCATGGTCTTGCAACTTTTTGGTTGGGCCTCGTCCGCTCTTTTCAGTAGATTCCTTCGATCCGGAGGGCTAAAAGAAGAAAGATCGTAGTTACTATTTCTATATAGATAGCAGATGATTAATTAATGAATTGATTTATATTACATGCACCTCGCCGGAGCGGTCCTCTTCTCGATTACACAAGGCATCGCCTTCTCCCTCGCGGAAGGCAACACCTTCAACCTCAAACAAGTTGTCTACTCCGGTAAAAAGAGGATCACCCTCACCGGAGTTGTTCAGAAACGTTGATACGTCTAAATTATCTTCCCCACGGATCACACCTTGGATCAACTCTTCCTTTTCTTCGTCTCTGACGTGTGGGTCCATATTTTCTGCATAGGTGGAAAAACGAATAAGTGAAAGCGGCTAAAGGAGAAAGTTAAGTACGGTGTTGATAGATATAAACCCTAATTCAGATAAACCCTAATATATACATACATAATAATAAAAATGAAGAGAAAGGGAAACCGTGTAGTAGATAGGCACATCGTCGAACCCACATGCACCTAAGTTGCTTGACAATGTGAATCGGGTCTGGGGCTACCCACAGTGACTGACCAGTGGGGCCGAAGACCAATAATACCAAAGTAATTAATAAACCTAATAATACCTAACTAATAATAAACCTAATAATCGAAACACCGAAAAGAAAGGGAAACAATCAACACATGGCATCGATGCAATGCTCAAGCAAGTATGATGATATGACAAGTTAATTTGCATTGAATGTAACCCTAAGACATGCTCGACGATTTAATCGGGGTTCCGAGGGGTGAAAACCCTAACTCGGGGAAACTCCGGAACATATGAGAGGGATGCATTTGTTCTTCTAATTATACTTGTCATTTAAGTTGTTGAACAATGCATGATTATAGTTTAGATAGATAGGTTTCATTTTTCTGAACAATTTGATATATTATTTGTATTTTTCTGACTTATAAACAATAAGTTATTGATTTTACAATATTAAATCATTTTCTGGAATTAAAAAAAAGGCAAATAGTTTTTACACCGGGGCGCCCCCTAGCCAGTGAGACTGACAGAAGGGCCCCAGTGCCAACTCAGCCTCCACGCGTACAGATCATTTTCCTACCACAGAGAAGTCTACCCACTGAGGCTGACTGATGGGCCCCAGGCCACATCAGCTGCCACGCGAGCACGAGTGACGTCAGCACGACGTCACGCTGGCGGTGAGCTCCCAGGCAGCGGCGGCGATAGCGGGCACCCCTGGATGCGCGGATGGGCGCGTTAGAGAGAGCGCGATGCAGGGAGAAAGGGAGTGGCGGCGCTGCTCCTTGTTGGTCACCGGAGCGTCGCCTCCGTCGAGCTCGAGCGGCGGCGTCGTCGGGCACACGCGGGGAGAGTAGTACAGGAGGAGAGGGAGAGAAAGAAGAACACCATGAGGATCAGCAGCTCACCAGGAACACGATGGAGGTGGTGGCGAGGCCGGGCGAGCTCGGGAGACGCCGGAATCGATAGAGGCGACGCGCGGACGGAGCTTCCAATCCAGGCGATTGAGGTCACGCACGAGGGGGAAAAGTAGCAGGGGCGCGCGTGGACGGAGGCAGCGGCGGTGGCGGACGGAACGCGCGGGTGGCGGCGAGCTCGGGCAGCCTGTCGGCGTCGGGGGTGCGCGCGTCGGTGAGAAGCAGAGAAGTGAGATGGGGAAGAAGAAAGGAGACGCGTCAGTTATAAACGAAGGGCCTTTAGTCGCGGTTGGTGGCTCCAACCGGGACTAAAGGGGCATACGTCCCGGTTGGAGCCACCAACCGGGACGTATACTCCAATATTTTCAGCAGATCAAAGGTTGGCGCGCAGGGGTCTTTAGTCCCGGTTGGTGGCTCCAACCGGGACATATTCCCCTGATTTCAAATTTTTTCAGGTATTTTCTCTCTGTTCCCGCCTTATTTTTTATTTTGGGGTTTAAATTTGTATTGTTTTTTAAATGATAATTAATTTGGAATTTAGAAAAACTTTAAACATAAAAAGTGTTTGGATTTGAATAAATAATTCAAAACCATTTTCGGTTTTAAAAAATAATTAATGTAACCATTTAAAATATGAACCATTTACAATTAAAAATGAATTAACTTATATTTTTTTAATATCAATTTGGAATTTAGAAAAACTTTAAACATAAGAAGTGTATGGATTTGAATAAATAATCCAAAACCATTTTCTGTTTCTAAAAAATAATTAATGTAACCTTTTAAAATGAATTAACTTATATTTTTGAATATTAATTTGGAATTTAGAAAAAGTTTAAACATAAAAAGTGTTTGGATTTGAATAGATAATTCAAAACCATTTTCTGTTTTAAAAAACAATTAATGTAACCATTTAAAATATGAACCATTTACAATTAAAAATGAATTAACTTATATTTTTTTAATATCAATTTGGAATTTAGAAAAACTTTAAACATAAGAAGTGTATGGATTTGAATAAATAATCCAAAACCATTTTCTATTTCTAAAAAATAATTAATGTAACCTTTTAAAATGAATTAACTTATATTTTTGAATATTAATTTGGAATTTAGAAAAACTTTAAACATAAGAAGTGTATGGATTTGAATAAATAATCCAAAACCATTTTCTATTTCTAAAAAATAATTAATGTAACCTTTTAAAATGAATTAACTTATATTTCTGAATATTAATTTGGAATTTAGAAAAACTTTAAACATAAGAAGTGTATGGATTTGAATAAATAATCCAAAACCATTTTCTATTTTTAAAAGATAATTAATGTAACCTTTTAAAATGAAGATAGGGGACGAGCATCGTTAGAACTTGCATTGGATATCTGAAGAAACCACATATTGCGAGTCTAAAAATGATTTTTTCAAAAAATCACGGGCGATAGATCATGTACCTGTAGTACAAACCGGACCCACTTCCTACCGATTCGGCAGACATTTGTCCTTTTTACCCAGGATGGACGAAAAGGTTTGAGATGTACCGGTTGGGAGATAGTGCATGTAAGGTGGTCTAGTATTTTAGAAAAATGGGACGGTAGCATTGTGAAACGGCATTTTGGTGGTTACTTCACAAAACGACACGTTTTTTGCGCTCGGAAAAGGGAAAAGGGCTTTTCCGTGCGACAAAAAGGAAAACTTCCTCCTGCAACATTGTTCTCCATACCAATGTCCACACACATGCATAATATGGGCACAACATCACAAACTATGCCGTGATTCAACACATAACATCGGTCATTTGGACCGAAAGCCATGAAACCTCGAACATGATAGGTCATTTTGTGAAGGTTTTTTCGAAACATGATCAATATACCAAGTCTGATATTTTTCCTTTCAACTATGTAACAAAATATGACACCACGCGAAGGATTTTCATTGTTCGGATTTTTTTGAATTTATTATGCCCGTTTTGAATTATCTGAATTTCTAACTATGGTCGAACCGGTGTGCATGAAGATAGGGGACGAGCATCGTTAGAACTTGCATTGGATCTCTGAAGAAACCACATATTGCGAGTCTAAAAATGATTTTTTCAAAAAATCACGGGCGATAGATCATGTACCTGTAGTACAAACCGGACCCACTTCCTACCGATTCGGCAGACATTTGTCCTTTTTACCCGGGATGGACGAAAAGGTTTGAGATGTACCGGTTGGGAGATAGTCCATGTAAGGTGGTCTAGTATTTTAGGAAAATGGGACAGTAGCATTTTGAAACGGCATTTTGGTAGTTACTTCACAAAACGACCCGTTTTTTGCGCTCAAAAAATGGAAAAGGGCTTTTCCGTGCGACAAAAAGGAAAACTTCCTCCTGCAACATTGTTCTCCATACCAATGTCCACACACATGCATAATATGGGCACAACATCACAAACTATGCCTTGATTCAGCACATAACATCGGTCATTTGGACCGAAAAAGCCATGAAACCTCGAACATGATAGGTCATTTTGTGAAGGTTTTTTCGAAACATGATCATTGTTCGGCAGACATTTAGTCCCGGATGTAGTCACAAACCGGGACTAAAAATATTTTCCGCCATTTCCCACCTCTTCCCGCCAAGTTTTCCCGCCCTTTCCTTTCTACTAGAGCTTTTAGTCCCGGATGTAGTCACTAACCGGGACTAAAGTTATTTCCCGCCATTTCCCAAAGCTTCACGCCAAGTTTTCCTGCCCTTTCCCTCTATATTTAGGGTGATCGTGTCATGGCTATCCACACATCCACACCTTCCTCTCTTAGAACAATGGACAAGGCCTACTGGGCCATTCTGACCCTCGAGGAGACCGAGGCGCTGTGCGCCTCCAACTACCCTTGTCCGCCGGGCTACCGGCCGCCCGCCGGCTGGATGCTGAGCGCTGGAGGGGTTCCTGTCCCTCAAGGTTCCGCACGCCAGGCGGCCATCACAAACCACTTCTACCACGAGCTCACGCCGGAGCAGCGGATGGATCCCCAGTGGGATCCCGACAACTACGACACCTGGAATGCCTTCTTCGCTAATAGGCGGGAAAGGGAGCTCGCCAGGTACGAGGGTGACGGCCCGCCACCGGTGAACCACAACGAAGCCGGCCGTCGTCTGTGGTGGGCGAACCGTAGTATCATCGAAGTGATGCGCTACATCGCCGGGGGAGACCATCCTCGCCTACCGTGCCCACGAGTCCACCCGCCACAGGCCCCACACTGTCCCGGCGGTAGCGGCATCGTCTTCCAGGAGACCCCTCTCCCACCCGCCGTGAATCTGAGGCTGGAATGGACCCTGGTATATGCCATGGATGGGCTGAGGATCCCCGGAGTGGCAGGTGACGATGACGATGATGATGACGACGATGATGAAGACCCTGAAGCTGCGTACTATAGGACTAGGCATGATTATGACTAAAGGGGGCGGCTTTAGTCCTGAGTGTTAGCTAGTCCCGGTTTGTCTCGGTTTTTAATATTAATAAATGTCTTGAGTGTTACCTAATAAATAGAGGGAAATGCCTATATAAAGATAGGGTTCATATTTAGTCCCGGTTGGAGAAACCAACCGCGATTGAAGGGATTGCGGTAGAGTGGGCCAGGCAACACTAATAATAGGGGTGAGTGTCGACATTATGTCGTGCGGATTGTACCTTGTCCCGGATGGTGTCACCAACCGTGACTAAAGATGAACCTTTTGTCCCGGTTGGAGACACCAACCGGGACTAAAGATGAGTCAGCACTAATAATAGGGGTGAGTGTCGACATTATGTCGTGAGTGTCGACATTATGCTGAGCTGCTTGTACTATAAATATGCATCCTTGTGAGTCTAGTCCTCCAGCCAGTTTGAGGCATCTCCAAGATGGTTTTAGAGAGCAGGGACACCACTACGGCCAGTTTCAGGGAGATGCCGACGGAGCCCAGTCCTCCGGCATCTCCGAGAAACTGGTCATAGAGGCACTCCCTAATATGTGAAATTAGTTAGCTCCGAGGCGTATTGATCTAGTTAGTGAAGTTACAAGCTGCAAGATGGTTTTCGAGAGCAGGGACACCACTGCGGCCAGTTTCAGGGAGATGCCGACGGAGCCCAGTCCTTCGGCATCTCCGAGAAACTTGTCATAGAGGCACTCCCTAATATGTGAAATTAGTTAGCTCCGAGGCGTATTGATCTACTTAGTGAAGTTACAAGCTGCAAGATGGTTTTCGAGAGCAGGGAAACCACTGCGGCCAATTTCAGGGAGATGCCGACGGAGCACAGTCCTCCGGCATCTCCGAGAAACTGGTCATAGAGGCACTCCCGGTCCAGCCACAAAACGGGACTAACACTCAAGACATTTATTAATATTAAAAACTGAGACTACAAAACTGGGACTAAAGGCCACAAACCGCGAAAGATATCCTTCGGTCAAGCCACAAACCGCGAAAGACATGAACTAGAGTTACATAATATGAGCATGAACTTCTTGGCATATGTCATTCCTTATGACCGCTTCAGACGTAACCATGGAGCATCTTCTTTACTTAACGGAATGCTTGGGTCGGTTTTCACTGTGAAGGGCGGAATTTCATCAAACTTATTATAATCTTCTGACATGTCTGTCTTGTCCTCGATTCCCACGATGTTTCTTTTCCCTGAAAGAACTATGTGACGCTTTGGCTCATCATATGATGTATTCGTTTGCATATTTTTTCTTTTTTCGGTCTGGAGGACATGTCCTTCACATAGAAAACCTGAGACACATCATTGTCTAGGACGAATGGTTCATCTCTATAACCAAGATTGTTGAGATCCACTGTTGTCATTCCGTACAACTGGTCTATCTTTACCCCTTCCCCATTCAGGTTGACCCATTTGCAGCGAAACAAAGGGACCTTAAAAGAGACTCCATAGTCTAGTTCCCATATCTCCTCTATGTAACCATAATATGTGTCCTTTTGTCCATTCTCGTCTATTGCATCAAAGCGGACACCACTATTTTGGTTGGTGCTCTTTTTATCTTGGGCGATCGTGTAGAATGTATTCCCATTTATTTCGTACCCTTGGAAATTCAATACAGTAGAAGATGGTGACGCGGCCAACAAGTATAGCTGATCTCCAACAGTGGTGTCATTCAAGAGATGTGTCCGCATCCAACCACCGAAAGACTTCATGTGTTCATCTGTAATCCATGATTCAGGCTTCCCCGGGTTTTTGGAGCGTACAATATTCTTGTGTTCCTCGATATACGGTGCTGCCAAGGTGGAATTATGTAGAACTGTGTAGTGTGCTTTAGTGAAAGAATCCCCGTCCCTACATATCATTGCTTTCTTTCCCAGCGTGCCTTTTCCACTTAGTCTTCCCTCATGCCGCGAGTCAGAAACACCAATCGGCTTAAGGTCAGGAATAAAGTCAACACAAAACTCAATGACCTCCTCTGTTCCATATCCCTTGGAGATGCTTCCTTCTGGTCTAGCACGGTTATGAACATATTTCTTTAAGACTCCCATGAACCTCTCAAAGGGGAACATATTGTGCAGAAATACCGGACCGAGAATGGCAATCTCTTCCACTAGATGAACCAGGAGATGCGTCATAATATTGAAGAAGGA
This sequence comes from Avena atlantica, assembly GCA_910589765.1. NCBI lineage: Eukaryota > Viridiplantae > Streptophyta > Magnoliopsida > Poales > Poaceae > Avena > Avena atlantica. The sequence continues at coordinate 32,021,820 of OU342733.1, forward strand.
TGGTGGGAACACCAATTCAAAACTAACAAGACATTGTACCACATCCTTCTGTAACCTTGGCAGAATATCTGGATTGATTACCTTCTGAGATATTGCATTAAGGAATGCACACAGCTTCACAATGGGTACTCGAACATTTTCCGGTAGAAGCCCCCTCAATGCAATCGGAAGCAACTACGTCATAATCACGTGACACTCATGAGACTTCAGGTTTTGGAACTTTTTCTCTGCCATATTTATTATCCCCTTTATATTAGATGAGAAGCCCGACGGCACCTTGATACTGTAAAGGACTTCAAAAAATATTTCCTTCTCTGCTTTGGTAAGAGCATAGCTGGCACGACTTAAGTGACGCCCTTTATCCGTCTTGTTATCTGTATGCATGTTCTTTGGGTCTTTCATAATTTGTTGGTCCTCCCGTGCTTCAGGTGTATCTTTTGTCTTCCGATACACGCCTAGGAATCCTAGCAGGTTCACGCAGAGATTCTTCGTCACGTGCATCACGTCGATTGAAGAGCGGACACGCAGGACTTTCCAATATGGCAGCTCCCAAAATATAGATTTCTTCTTCCACATGGGTGCGTGTCCTGTAGCGACGTCGTTCGGAACTGATTGACCGTTGGGACCCTTTCCAAAGATTACTTCTATGTCCTTGACCATACCAAATACATCATCACCAGCAGGGAGTTCAGGCTTCTTCCGGTGATCTACCTCACCTTTGAAATGCTTGCCTTTCTTTCTTACGGGATGATTGGTCGGAAGAAATCATCGATTCGCCAGGTACACAACCTTCTTGCATTTATGCAAATATGTACCTTCGGTCTTATCTAAACAGTGGGTGCATGCCTTATATCATTTGTTTGTCTGTCCTGAAAGGTTACTAAGAGCAGGCCAATCATTGATGGTTACGAATAACAACCCTCGTAGATTAAATGGCTCCTGTTTGTTCTCATCCCACGCACGTACACCTGGTTTGCCCCACAACTGTAAGAGTTCTTCAACTAATGGCCTAAGGTACACATCAATCTCGTTGCCCGGTTGCTTCGGGCCTTAGATGAGCACTGGCATCATAATGAACTTACGCTTCATGCACAACCAAGGAGGCAGGTTGTAGATACATAGAGTCACGGGCCAGGTGCTGTGACTGCAGCTCTGCTCCCCAAAAGGATTCATGCCATCCGTACTTAGACCAAACCATAAGTTCCTTGCGTCACCTGCAAAGTCTGGGAAGTCTCTCTCGATTTTTCTACACTGTGACCCATCAGCAGGGTGTCTCAACTTCCCGTCTTTCTTACGGTCTTCTTTGTTCCATCGCAACAACCTGGCATGCTCTTTGTTTCTGAACATGCGTTTCAACCTTGGTATTATAGGATCATACCACATAACCTTAGCAGGAACCCTCTTCCGGAGGGGCTCTCCCTCAACATCACCAGGGTCATCTCGTCTGATCTTATACCTCAACGCGTTGCATACCGGACATTTATCTAAATTCTCATACTCCTTACCGCGGTAGAGGATGCAATCATTAATGCATGCATGTATCTTTTGCACATCTAATCCCAGAGGACAGAGAGTCTTCTTTGCTTCGTAGGTACTCTCGGGAAGTTCGTTATGTTTTGGAAACTTCGGCTTCATTATTTTCAGCATCTTTTCAAATGAGGAGTCAGTTAGACCACACTCTGCCTTCCATCGCAATAATTCCAGTGTGGTACCGAGCTTTGTGCTGCCATCTTCACAATTTGGGTACAACAATTTCTTGTGATCTTCTAACATGCCCTCTAACTTCAACTTCTCATTTTCTGTTTCACAGTCTCGCTTTGCATCAGAAATGACCCTACCAAGTTCATCAGCCGGCTCATGATGCCCGTTCTTCACCTCTTTCCTCTCCATTGTCTTCCATTGCAGTATCACTGTATTCAGGAAACATATGATGATAGTTGTTATCATCATCTTCTTCTTCACCATCTTCCATCATAACCCCTCTTTCCCCGTGCTTGGTCCAGCAATTATAGTTGGGCATGAAACCTTTCATAATAAGGTGGCCGCGAATGATTTTCGAGGAAGAGTACTCCTTGTTGTTCCGACATTGAACACATGGACAACGTATAAATCCATTCTCTTTGTTTGCCGTAGCCACATCGATAAATTTATCCACGCCTTTGATATACCCGGCTACGCGCCGGTCACCGTACATCCATTCCCGACCGTTCATCTGCATCATATAAGTAAGTTCGTCAAAAAATAGGACATCATAAATAGTGAAATAACCAATTCACACCGACACATGAATTGTATCAATGACCTAGAAAAGATAAGATTGCTAACCTCGATCGAGGGAAATAACGAGGAGAAAGCTCAAGTGCGTCTCGGTCACCTTCTATATTTTTGTTCTATGAGAAATTCAACGGGATTATTCACTCAAACATTTCATCAAACACCTTCAATGCATGCATGATAAAAAACTAGCACACCCCCTCACACCTTCCACCATTCGAAAAAACAGAGTGGAGGCAGAGGGGGCTGGGGCGTTGCATTTAAAGAGGGCAGGGGGTCTTTAGTCCCGGTTGGAGCCAGCAACCGGGACTAAAGGTGCGTGCCACGCCACGTGGCTGTGGACGCAATCTTTAGTCCCGGTTGCTGGCTCCAACCGGGATGTATTGCCCTTACCAACCGGGACTCATGCCCCCTGGCCCCGTGCCCGCTCCAACCGGGACGCGTGCCAGCATTAGTCCCGGTTGGTGGCGCAACCGGGACAAATGCTCTGAGGGGTCGCGAACGGATAGCCCTTTTTCCACTAGTGCCATTGTCGTTCTGAGCTATAGTCATGGTTTCATTTCATTGTGCAAGGGTCAGCCGATGTGAATGATTAATCTGTGAGGTCATGAGAAATCTAGTCATGTTCTAAACAAACGAGCAATTGTGGAAGAAATCTATGTAATGTGATGAACTGCCAAAACTTCTAACCTCTAGATGATAGAGTTTAACTTCTAACCTGTAATTTTAGAACACCTTTTGCCATCAAAATTTCAGACTGCATCTAAGTATTATGATTTATGAAGAAGTACATAATAGTTTTAAAGAGGGACCTGGCACTATCAAAGAATCCTATTACCTCTGCATCTAGCTATAATTTATGTTTCCCGTCCAAAAGGGGAAGCTTTTGTAGCACAAAAACCTGAGTGCACTAGCTGGAATGTTGTGCTAGCTATGCAGAAGTATAGTGTACCATTAAGTTTTCCTTAAGTGCATCTAGCTATAGTGTACCATTACTTAATTGTTGATCTGTCGTGGTATTGCCGACGAGTACGCCATGGAGGGGTTCTCACAGTGCGTGTTTAGAGACGTGGGGGAAGGCGGACGGTTGACGGGTCCGAGGTAACACAGCTTACCCAGGTTCAGATCCCACGATGGTGGCGGAATCCTACTCCTGCTATAAATCACTATAAGGGCAATACACCGAGTTACAGGGATTGGTTTGCTGTGCGAGGTGATTAGAAAGTCTAAGTTATCGTGCCCTAAAGGCTCCCATAGGCCCGACTTATATAGTCGCCAGGTCCTAGGGTTACAGGGAAAAGTCCTAGCCGGACAGGTTACAGAGTCCTACACCGTCTATTACTAGTCTTGTGTATCTTGCACTCCAAGGCTCCGGGTACGCTGGTGACTCCACCGTAGCCTTCCTTTATCCGATATGGGCCTCCCTTCTGGATCCATCTAACTGGGCCGCCCAGCAGGCCATGGGCCATGCTACCAACTGTGGGCCACCCGGGTTATCCGGATAGGTGACATGCTATGAGGATACCCATATAGCATATCCCCAACAGTAGTCCCCGGAGAACTCCTAGATCTTGCGTCGTCTTGCCTCTTCACGTTGAATGCTCCGTCTAGATGGATGTCGGCAAATCGTCAAGCAATATCTTGTAGTCCTCCCAAAGAACCCTGCAAGGTTTTCTCCGTCTTCAACTAGTAAGTCGGAGAAATGCGGAATCTTCCATCGTACTCTCCCATAGCCGGACTGGATCCGTCCATGCCGGAATCTTCCGATGTGACGACTCATCTACCTATGTCATCTAGGACGACGTAGGCTTAGGTCAGCGATGCCTCGTAACTCACACATGCAGAGAACGCAATCATGTCCGATTTTCCCGCGCGATCAATACGAACCGTTGGCGGCGACGGTTGGAGACGTGGCGAAATTTCCGCGCACGTTCGCGAACACGTCGTCTACGCGGGAACCGTCCAATCAAGCTGCACGAATATTGACGCTGGAGATGATAAATAGTAACCGTGGTGGAATTTCCACTTTTTACCTCATTCTCTCCCCGCATCATCTTCTTCCTCCAGCGCGTGCCTCTTCGAGCTCTCCGTGAAAACTCTCGAAAAACCCTAGATCCAATCTGCATCAGTCACCCCCAGACTCACTCCATGGCCAGCAGCAGCACCTCCCCATCGATGGCAGCGTCGAGCGAAGCTGCGGCGAAGCCGGCGAGCTCCGTCGTCGTGCCCCCAGAGGGTTTGGTCATCCCCGTTTCGGCGGTGGTCAAATCCACCGGCGGCGACCATAATCTGGCGGCACTGGAGCCGGTGGAGGAGGAACTGGACTCGCATAAGGGCGACTGGCGTGGCTCAGATATTACTGACCGTGATATCCAAGAGCTGATCGCTGAAGGCTACCTCCCTACGACGGAGGGGCTCGCCTGGCGGGCGGCACTGGCTGGCAAGGTGACACCTTCTCCCAAGCCGGAGAAAAGGTGTACCTCAAAGCCCAACTGGTACGCAGCGTCTCCCTGCCCATCTCCAACTTCTTCCTCTCTGTCTTGAATCACTATAGAGTCCAGCCCCAGAATCTTTCTCCCAATAGTATCTTAGTGCTTAGCAACTACGCGGCGCTCTGCGAGGGATACTTAGGGATAAAGCCTAGGCTAGACCTCTTCGTGTACTTCTTCACCGTCAAACGTGAAGCCGGAGCTAGTAAGGAAGAACTTAGGAACTATGGCACCATAAGATTCAAGATTCGACCCGGCCGGCGGTTCCCAGACATCGTCGGCCACGAGTCCTGCAAAAATTGGCAACAGACGTACTTCTACGACCCAGACATTCCTCTGGCTGGCCGACAAGTGACATACCCGGACTTCGTTGACGGAGCCGCCGCTGAAGCCTCGTCATGGAGATCCCAGGCCTCCCTTCTCTCCGACCTCGATGCTACCCGAGCCATAAGGCGGATAGAATGGTTCGTAGAGACGGGTTTGACCGGCTTGGACCTAGCCATGTGCTGGTTCATCAGGCGAATCCAACCTCTGCAGCACTGCGCGAAGCTCATGCACGAGTATACCAGCGATAGAAGGGATAGCCTCCGCATCTCCGTGGACAACTTCTCGAGCGACTCTGTCAAGCTCCGCCTTAAGGACATCGTCAAGGTGAAGGACAAGAAGCGTGGCTTCACCATCACCTATGACATGTTCGTAGACGGTAAGTGCCCAAAGGTAGGTATTTATTTTTCGTGTACGACATATACTCCAGTTCTTCCGTCTTGCAAATGTCATCCCATCTAACACGGTGACTTATCACTTAATAGCTTAGCGATCTAGAGGAGGATAGCATGGCTGCCCAAATCTACGATCTAAAGATGAAGGAAGTCACGGTCGTGTCCGATGACGATGCTCCGTTGGCGCGAAAGCAGAAGAGCTCCACCTCTGACGCTGCCGACAGAGGCAAGAAGAAGAAGACGGAGGGTGGAGCCTCCAAGAAGACTACCGCCGCCCTGGAGGCAGAGAAGAGAAAGATTACCGGGATCCCCTTTGCCAAAGCACCCCCACTTGTGTAAGTTTCTTTTTCTCCGACATTTTCTATTCAAATGTCTTGTTCCTGTACTTATGCACTTTGCACGTTTCAGGAAGAAAGCCACGACCAGCCTCAAGAAGACCTCCAAGTCATTGGGGGCTTCTAGAAATATTAAGGACATGCTGCATCGCGACGCATCTCCCGCCATCGCCCCTGCCACTCCTGATCCATCAAGCCTTCGTCTGCCCCGACAAGCTCACAAGCTAAGGAGGCATCTGGCCCTTCTGCCATGTAAGTGGACTCAGGTGCCTCTACCGAGGTTGCAGTTGTCGGTGAACAGGCGACGCAGGAGAGTGCCGCCCACCAAATGGCTAAAGCTCCGGCTAAGGATGCCATCGGTAGTGTTAAGGCGGCGGTGGAAGCAGGTACTTCTGCCGTAGGCGGCGCCCCCGCATCCACGAAAGCTATAACCTATCCGAAGATAGTTCATCCGGTACTTACGCCGGGTAGCACTGCTATGGTCCCTGGTGCGGCACCGATATCTCCTACGTGCGGTCTAGAGGAGCTTCTCCGTCAAGAAGAAATCTTGCAAGGAAACAACGAATCCTTTGGCAAGCTGCTAGCCGAGAGTGCTACAAACCTCAAGATCATTGCACTTGTAAGTTTTATTTGCCTTTTGCTTTTCATATGAGTATCTCACTGTAGCCCCCGAGGATGTAGACGGAAAACCATAGGTTTTGCATCTATATGCTCTAAGAGTAACTAAGTTAGAAAACCTCTCACTGTAGCCCCCAAGCATGTAGGTGGAATGAATTATTCTGACTCGATGCTTTAATAGTAGGATATGCAGTGTTTATAAATTTCAATACTGTAGCCCCCAAGCTTCTAGTTGTAACTGAATTAGTTTCGACTAGATGCTTAAAGAAAAGCTAAGCATATATCCGAGTTAAAAAACTTTACACTGTAGCCCCCAAGCCTCTAATCGAAAACTGAATTAGTTCCGACTAGACGCTTAAAGAAAAGCTAAGCATATTGCTAAGTTAAAAATTCTCGCTGTAGCCCCCGAGCGTCTAGGTGGAAAATTTCCGGCTAGATGCTCCAAGCAGACTAAACAACGTTTAACTTTTTTCCTTTTTTCCACAGAACGAGAATGCTCGGAGGGGCATGGCCAACGACAAGTACCGGAAGATGCGCACAGACCTAGAAGCTGAAAAGGGTAAAATTGCCTTCTTGAAGGAACAGATCACCAAGAGCAAGCGTCTGTTTTCTTTTTCACATTCCAACTTGGTTTTGTGCCCATATTCTCTGAGTAATCACTGTATACTTTGATTTCTCCAACTTGCAGAAACCATCGTCAAGGCCAAGAATATTGTCGAGCAGTCCAAGCACATTCAAGAGCTAGATAGCGAGAACAAAATTCTTAAGCAGGATAGGAAGGACATGCTGAAAATGCATGAGGAGTCGATGAAAGCCTTGCAGGACTCCGCCACCGAGGAAATCAATCGCTTGAAGGAGGAGATTGCGATCTTGAAAGATCAGAAGCAAGTTGTCGATGAGCAGAATCAACGCCATAGCGCGGCGTATAAGCTCCTCCAACAAGAGAAATAATCCTTGGCGTACACCCTCTGGCAAGCTGAGGCCAGCATCTTTAGTAAGTTTTCTCTGTCTTGGATTTCTGTAGTCTGGGTACTCTGTATTTGTTGAACTCATGCGCTCCTTGTCGGAATTTGCAGCTCCTATGGGTTTAACCCGATCGCCTCCTCCAACCAAGGAATGCATGGTCCTTGCCGGCAACTTTATCAACACCGCCATCATGCAAGCCAAGGAGATCGCCAAGCCCCTCCAGATAAATATCAAGGCATCAGAGTCTGTGGCGAAGTACTTGGAGATTCTGCGTCGAGCCCCCGAGCGTATCACAAGCTGGAAAGCTTCATGTGCACGGGCTGGCCCAAGGATGACACCTTCAATGGTGAAGGCACACTACGAAGGTGCCGACATCGACACGGTGACCTCTGGCATTCCCGACGTGGACGACGATGGCAAAGAGATTAACCATCAATCCATCTTGTCGTCTCTCGCGGGTTATGATACCAGAGTTACCGACTTGGTCGACATCAACGTCTTCGTGCCGATGAACACCATCGATGGCGGCAATCAAAGCTACTCCGAGTCTCTTCACACCACCGACTTCGAGGGTGACTCTCCTGCTGGAGATGAATGAAGAACAACTTTGTAATATTTGTTTCACCTTTGGTGCCTTTGCAGAAAAAACTTATTGATGTAACTTAAGGCGGAAAACAATAGTTGTTATTTCCTGCTACTCAAGAACTAATTTCCACCATGTATATATGTTTAAGCAAGTGCTGGCTTATCCATTACTTTGGTACTTATGCTTAACTTTTTCATGAGTCGGAAGACTCTTTGTCGGAACCATGCTCTCAGGTGATGATGCCCAATGGCACCGTCAATAACCTAAGCACAAAATCGCCGACAATAAGTGCCAAAAGTCACTACTCCAGAATCCACATAAGAACGACAAAGAACGTGTAGACCAGAAAACTTAAGCTAACGCCCGTAGGCAGAATTTTCACAAGTGCAATCGCAAAACTTGTGCATAAAGGTTTTACATGATCCAAAAATGAACACTAAAGGAGGTAAAAGACTCAGAAATATGAGTGAACAAAAGAGCTTTATTTCATTGATCATATAAGGAGTACACAATTAGATAAAAAATGCTAAGTGTAGAAAGGACGTAGCTGTGCTATGTTCCATGGCCGATCAAGCTCCGGGTAGTCATCATCCAGGTCACGTCGCTTACGCTTATGATCCTCGTTGGTCCTACCCTTTAGTTCATGATTGTCAACAAGGTAGTAAGACCCATTGAGTAGCACCTTGATTATGATGAACGGTCCTTCCCATGGCGGGGATAATTTGTGCGACTTCTTCTGCTTAAGTCGGAGCACCAAATCCCCCTCTTTAAACGAGCGATGCCGAACGCGGCGACTATGGTAGCTGCGTAGATTCTGCTGGTAGATGGCGGATCTTTGGCATGCCAAAACGCGCTCCTCCTCGAGAAGGTCCACATCTAGGCGTCTGGATTCTTCAGCGTCATCTTCGTCGTAGGCGGCAACTCTTGGTGCATCGTGAAGTATGTCGAAAGGCGGGATGGCTTCTGCTCCATATACCATGAAGTAAGGGGTGTAGCCGGTGGATCTGTTGGGTGTAGTTCGTAAACTCCACAACACAGATGACAATTCTTCCGCCCAGGCTCCAACTGCTCTATGTAGCGGGGCCTCAAGACGTGGCTTGATTCCTTGCAGAATTAATCCATTGGCTCGCTCAACTTGACCATTGGACTGTGGGTGTGCCACAGAAGCAAGGTCAAGTCGGATGCCTTTCTCCCAACAATAAGCCTCCACTTCTCCGAGTGACAAATTGCTGCCGTTGTCGGTGATAATGCTATGTGGGAGACCAATTTTCACCACTAGATCCCGGACAAACCTTAGGGAAGTTTCCCCATCAAGCTTTCTAATGGGTTTAGCTTCTATCCATTTAGTGAATTTATCAACTGCTACTAGCAGATGCGTAAACCCACAAGGTGCCGTCTATAACGGTCCCACCATGTCTAGCCCCCAGACTGCAAACGACCATGTTATTGGTATCGTTCGCAATTCTTCAGCAGGAACATGTGGTTGTCGGGCATAATACTGGCATCCCATGCATGTCTCAACCAGCTTGTCGGCGTCCGCCTTCGCGGTCAGCCAGTAGAATACTTGCCGGAAGGCTTTCGCGACCAACGATCGAGGAGCGGCGTGATGCCCGCAATCTCCGAGATGGATTTCGCGTAGGATTTCCATACCTTCTAGCTGGGAAACACACTTTAGGTATACACCAGTAGTGATCCTTTTGTAGAGTTGCCCATTTATTATGGTATAACCCTTTGCTCGTCGTACTATTTGCCATCTTTCGACCTCGTCATCGGGCAAAGTTCCGTCTTCGAGATATTCCATGAACGGTTTTGTCCAAGCCGGAGGGACCTTGGTCACCATGTTTACAAAAGAGTCAGCTCTATCCGGGTTGTCGATGTCGGCTCCCTTCACAGATGGTGTGCGCAGGTGATCTAGGAAAACTCCTGGAGGAATTTGCTTGCGCCCTGATCCAAGCTTAGATAGCAGATCAGCCGCCTCGTCTTGCTCCCTAGGGACATACTTGACTTCGTAGCCCAAGAAGCTCTTGGCTATCTCGTCCACTTCGTCTCGATATGTCTCCATCATAGGGTTCCGCGCATTCCAGGTGCCAGCCACCTGCTGGGCAACCAAGTCGGAATCTCCACGGCAAACTATGCCTTGATGCCAATATCCTTGGCTACACGCAGTCCGTGAATGAGTGCTTCATACTCCGCCATGTTGTTTGTAGCCTCAAAGTGGATCTGCGGAACGTAGTGTAGCTTGTCTCCTGTTGGTGACTATAGCAATACACCAGCCCCCGAGCCGTTGAGCAGCTTTGATCCGTCAAAGTGCATCACCCAGTACTCTGGTTTCGGCAATGGAGTAGCATCTGGCATCTCCGTCCAATCTGCAACAAAATCCGCCAAGGCTTGTGACTTGATAGCGTCGCGTCGCTTGTAAGTGATCTCGAAGGAGGCAAGTTTAATGCCCCACTTCGCGACCCTTCCTTTAGCGTCGCTGTTGTTGATTATGTCAGACAGTGGAGTCTTTCTCACCACTGTGATTGGGTGCTCCTGAAAGTAGTGCCTCAGCTTCCGAGAAGCAAGGAATGCTCCATAAGCTATCTTCTGGTAGTGCGGGTAACGCTGCTTGGACTCCGTCAAGACCTCGCTCACATAGTAAACTGGTCGTTGAACTCCGTGCTCATAGCCTGGTTCCTTCCGCTCCACCACGACGACGATGCTGATTACCCGGTTGGTTGCCGCCATGTAGATTAACAGGGGCTCGCCAGGCTTGGGTGCTGCAAGGATAGGTGCCGAGGAAAGAATCTCCTTGAGCTGTTTCAATGCTGCATATGCTTCGTCCGTCCACATGAATTTGTCCGCCTTCTTCAACAACTTGTACAGCGGCAGAGCCTTCTCTCCAAGTTGGCTGACGAACCGACTAACTGCTGCAACACAACATGTTAGTCATTGGATGTCCTTTAGGATGTCAGACGGTTTATGTTTAAGATGGCCTTGATTTTCTCTAGGTTGACCTCGATTCCGCGATGGTAAACGATGAAACCCAACAATTTGCCGGTTGGTACCCTGAAGACGCACTTCTTAGGGTTAAGCATCATGTTGTATTTCCAGAGATTATCAAAGGTTTCTTTTAAGTCGGAGATTAAGTCATTTGACTTTTTAGACATCACCGCGATATCGTCCACGTAGGCGTGAACGTTCCGACCAATTTGGTCATGAAGGCAACGTTGCATTGTCCACTGGTACATAGCACCTGCGTTTTTCAGCCCAAAGGGCATCGTGACATAGCAAAACATGCCGTATGGAGTAGTGAACGAAGTGGCCAATTGGTCCGACTTCCTCATCTTGATCTGGTGGTATCCTGAGTATGCATCAATAAAACACAAAAGTTCCGAGCCAGCCGTCGATTCAATGACTTGGTCAATGCGAGGCAAAGCAAACGGATCTTTGGGACATGCTTTGTTCAAGCCGGTGTAATCAACACACATTCTTAATTCATTGGTTCCCTTTTTGGGGACAAGTACAGGATTGGCCACCCATTGGGTGTGAAGGACTTCTCGGATAAATCTAGCCTTAAGTAACCTAGCTATCTCTTTGCCAATTGCGCGTCTCTTATCATCTCCAAAGCGTCGTAGAGGTTTTTTCACTGGTTTGGATTTTGGATCAATGTTTAGGCTGTGCTCGGCAAGTTCCCTAGGTACACCTTTCATGTCGACAGGTTGCCAGGCAAAGATGTCCCTATTCTCACGGAGGAACTCGATGAGCGCGCTTTCCTATTTGGGATCCAGGTTCATCCCAATGGCAGTGACCTTGGAGGCATCGCCTACCACAAGTTACACCGGCTTGGTTTCGATGGCGGCCTTGAACGCAGGAGAGGAGTCAAAGATCTGCTTCTTCGACGCGGGCATCTCTGAGTCATCGACCTTGCTCTGGATCTCTTTGAATTCTTCGCTGTAGAGGACAACTTCTGCAACGGCTCCTTCATTGATCTCGCAGTCCCTTGTCTTGGTAAAGCTTCCAGATACGGTGATGAAACTGTTTGGTCCGGGTATCTTGAGTTTGTTGTAGACGAAGCATGGCTTAGCCATGAACGTGTGGAATATGTCGCGGCCGAATATGACGTGGTACACGCTCTTGAAGGGGACCACCTCAAAGGTCATGCGCTCTTGGCGATAATTGTTAACATCGCCAAAGGCAACCTGAAGTGTAATGCACCCAAGGGACCGAGCCTCCCGACCAGGAAATACGCCATGGAAGATGGTGTTGGTCCGCCTTAGGTTTGCCTTCGTCAAGTTCATCTTCTGCAGTGTATCTAGGTACATGATGTTGATGCTGCTTCCACTATCCACCATACACTTGGTGAACTCCACACCGTCAATCAAGGGGTTGATGACCATGGCGTACTGGTTCTCCGTAGGTATAAGGTCTGGGTGGTCCGTCCTGTCCCAAGTGATTGGAACCTCCGACCAGCGCAGGAACTGGGGAACTGGGGGAAGAGTGGCCATCAGGATCCTCAGAGAGGTCTTCTGTTGTCGGACTGTGGGGGTGCCAAGGAAAGTGTGGTAGACTGGAGCCTTCTTTGCGAAGGGGTTCTTGCCCTTGTCGTCTCTCTTGGCGGCGTTCTTGGGGTCAATGTCCTCGTCCATGTCACTTGAATCCTTGGACTCCTCCTCCTTCTTCTTCCCCTTGCCCTTGCCTCGCGGTCTGTTCTTACGACTTTGCTTGTAGCCGGACTCCGGGTCTTCCTTGAGGTCGTTGACGAACTTGCAGTGTCGATTGGTATGGGTGGATTTGCCGTTGACGTCGAGGTGTACGAAGCACGGCATATCGCGGTACTCCTCGTAGGTTTGGGAACGCGGAGCGGCGCCGAGGTAGTTTCGCTTCCTCGCTGCTGCCCACGACCGGCTCCCCTTCCTCGGCCACGTTGTCCACCATCACCTCGTCCTGCAAAAGTCATAGCGACCATGTCAGTAGATTGCTTTTCTTCTGGAGCAGTTTTCCGCTTTGTACTGCTGGTCCTCCGAGCTTGAGTTGGAACGGCTGTTGCCGGCAAGGAGCCACGAGCATCGTCGTCTGCAGCTGCGAACTCACTAGCCAGCTGAATCATCTGGTTCAAGTCAAGCTGGTGATTGTCCTGCAAGCGCTTCAGCTTATGTCGGAGCAACATGCCCCTTTACAACCCATCAATGAAGGTGGCCATGGCGGTCTGAGCGTGCACTCCTGCGCAGGAATTCTTCATGTCCAGCCAACGGGAGTAGGCACGAGATGTCTTGTCTTTCTATTGCATGCACCGTTATAGATCGCCCACAGTACAGGGACGCTTGTATGTACCCTCAAAGTTCTTGGTGAACGCCTCTTGCATGTCCAACCAGTTATAGATAGATTTCTCCGGCAAGTCGTCGATCCATTGACGGGCCGTGCTCGCCAACATTAATGGGAGGTACTTGACGGCGGCATTGGGGTTGCCTCCGGCAATCTCCACCGCGTTGCCGTAGTCCTGCAACCATGCGGCTGGCTTGGCGGTGCCGTCATAGGACATGATGGTCTTGTCAATCCGGAAACCTTTGGGGTAAGTTGCGGACCGTATTGCAGGTCCAAAACAACGTGGTCCTAGGTATGGTCCTTCCCGGGCCTCGTGGATCTTGTCGATCCGCGAAAGTGCGTCGTATGGCTCCGAGTTCTTCTTCTTGTCAACAGGGGATGGGCTGCGTGAACGACGCGGGCCTCCTCCGCCATGGTGACTGCTTGGTGGTGACGGAGGCGGAGGTGGCGGTGGGTTAGCCTTCTTGCTGTTACCCTCCTCCGACGCCTCACGCCTATCACGGTTGCTTGTCGGACGCGGAGGGTCATGGCGTGACCTGCTCGTGTGTCCTTGGTTGCGCTCTCCGTCATGACGGGTGTGCTCCGTGTTGTCGCAGATGACGATGCCGCACTGCTTTGTTGGGGGCATATTGAAATGGATCGTATGGGCACCTAGAGGGGGGGTGAATAGGTGCTAACCAATTTTTAAAATTTTTCAATTTTAGGCTTGACACAAAGTAAATTCTCTAGATATGCAACTACGAGAATTTCCCTAGATGCAACCCTAACTACTAAGCACGTAAAGAGAGGAGCGAAGGAACCGTAGTGGAGCACGCAGACACATAGGGGTTTATTTTACCGCGGTTTCTTCCTTGTTAAGGGAAGTACATCTGCGTTGGAGGGGTGGGCGGTTCTAAGACCACCACGCCACAATAGGCCTCACCCTATTCTCCGATGGATCTCGCCACGAGAGGCCTGATCCACCTTCTCCACTATTGGATCCCTTCGAGGCGGGAACCGGTGCCTTTTACAACACTATCGGGGCACACACCCACAACCGAATTGGGGGCTCCCGAGATGACAACAAGCTGCCACAAGAACAAAGTTTATCAATATAAACAAAAACAAGGATCTAGGTATTTGCAAGAAATACTAGATCGGTGGTTATCCAAATGAATGGAGAGGAGATGAAGCGCTTGATTGCTGATGATGAAGATCGAGTTCTCCTCCTTCGAATCCCTAAGGAACGGGGTCTTTGGGTGGATCTAGGTTGAGCACTCTTGGATGAAGGTTGCAGACCAGATCTTGTCTTTTTCGAATGAATCAAGAAATTCTGGTCAGAGGGGGAAGACAGGCTTAAATACCCCTGCCTAGAACAAGCCATTGGAGAAATTTGGGGGCGGATTATCCGCCCCCTTTGGGGCGGACTATTCGCCCTGGGGAGAAAATCCGCCTCCCAGGACGAAAACTCCGGGGAAAACTCCGCCCCCCATACAGAGAGCGACGCAACCTTGACTTGAGGGTAATCCTCGAGGGGGCGGACTGTCCGCCCCCCTATCCGGCATGGCCGGAAAATCCGGACACAAACTCCGCCCACTCTCTGGGGGCCGCGCACTCCTGGGAAAAGAGAGGGGCGGATTATCCGCCCCTAGTGGAGGCGGATTATCCGCCCCCCAAGGGCAGATACTTTTTCCCTTATCTAAGAGAGAGCTGCAACACTTCAACACACATTAAATAATCCTTGATATTGTTATCTAACACACAAAACACTAGGGATTAAGAAATGTTCTTTCAATCTCCCCCTTTTTGGTGTTAGATGACAATACTAGGATTTGCAAAGAAACTGGCTAATGCCACCTTAAAAATGAAAGACGCTCCCCCTAGATGTGTGCATATTTAAAATTTGCATTTGAATACAAATACACACACTAGAGAGAACACAAATTTCATAGCAAGGATATTTGAAATAAGTTGGGTTGGGAAACAAGGTCATACCACCGGGATGTGATTATAGCCAAAGAAAAGAATTAGCTTGATAGCCTCCAAGCACATCCCAACAATATTGAAGCATACATTAGATAATCCCATGATTTCATATGCCATCAAATATGCTCCATAGATAAATCCAGAATTCCATGAGATCCACAATAGATAAATCCAGAATTCCATGAATACCGAACATAGTACCAAACATAGTGGAGCACGACAGTCTTACATAATCCAAGCACAAAATAGCAAATGAGTTCACGCTAAAAAGAGCACAAGCAAGCAAATAAAACAACGGAAAAATAAGTGCTTGCGCCTGACCCCCCTTGCAAATCCACGAGACCTAATAGAACTACTTCTCCCCCTTTGGCATCGAAACACCAAAAAGGAAGAAGAGTGATGCTAACGCCCCTGAAGATGATATGCAAGAAAATCCAAAGAGAACCATTAGAAACCAACTCTTCTCCAGGAAGAGGGTGGTGGCAGAAGCCACCATGTTGGAGCGCATGGCATGACACCGTGAAGATGTATCTTGAGTTCAAAACCAATGCTCATCGATGACCCACATATCACAAAATGATATTAAGGGAAATGATTTTACTTGCTTTCGACATTATGGGGGGAGGGTTGGTCCAATCAATTAGGACCACACTCCCCCTATGTCTATGCCCGCATCTAAACCAAATATATGAATAAGATCAAGTGAGTGTGAAAGGATAGTCAAGCCAGGCTCCTTGAATCTATGATATTTAGCTCATTCCTCAAATAACAAAATCTTGCTTCGTCAAGGGGCTTCGTGAAAATATCAGCAAGTTGGTTCTTCGTGCTCACAAAGGATAGGGCAATATCACCACGAGCAACATGATCCCGAATGAAGTGGTTGCGAATCTATATATGTTTTGTTCTTGTATGCTGCACGGGATTGTAGGCAATTTTGATAGCACTTTCATTGTCATATAATAGAGGCACTTTGTCACAATTGACACCATATTCCTTTAAAGTTTGCCTTATCCATAACAATTGTGTACAAGCACTTGCAGCAGCAACATATTCAGCTTCGGCGGTTGAGAGTGAAATATAATTCTGTTTCTTTGAAGACCAACACACTAGAGACCTGCCCAAGAATTGACATGCACCAGAGGTTGATTTCCTTTCATCTTTGTCACCAGCCTAATCGGAATCAGTGTAACCACATAGAGAGAAACTTGAACCCTTGGGATACCATAACCCAAAATTTGGGGAATGAACCAAATATCTGAAGATTCGTTTGACCGCCACTAAGTGGCTTTCTTTAGGAGCGGCTTGGTACCTTGCACACACTCCTACACTTAACACGATATTGGGCCTAGATGCGCAAAGTTAAAGGAGAGAGCCGATCATGGATCGGTATACCTTTTGGTCCACGTCTTTACCCTTGGTATTGAGCTCAAGATGACACTTTGTTTGCATTGGATTAGCCACACCATTGAGATCCATCATCTTGAACCTTTTGAGCATGTCTTGGATGTACTTAGCTTGATTAATAAAGGTTCCCTCTCTAAGTTTTGATCTCAAATCCAAGAAAGAACCTCAGCTCACCCATCATGGACATCTCAAACCTGTCAGTCAAAAGCTTTGAAAATTCATCGTTAAAAGCTTGGTTAGTAGAGCCAAAAATAAT
Organism: Avena atlantica; assembly: GCA_910589765.1. Classification (NCBI taxonomy): domain Eukaryota; kingdom Viridiplantae; phylum Streptophyta; class Magnoliopsida; order Poales; family Poaceae; genus Avena; species Avena atlantica. Next base: position 32,038,736 of record OU342733.1, read on the forward strand.
GTCATCTACATAAAGTTGGCATACAAAAAGCTCCCCATTAACCTTCTTAGTAAAAAGAGTGGGATCGATTTGCCCAACTTCGAATCCACGGTCTAGCAAAAGCTCTTTAAGGTGCTCATACCACGCACGTGGGGCTTGTTTAAGGCCATAGAGCGCCTTATCGAGTTTGTAGACATGGTTCAGAAATTTGGGGTCCTCAAAACCCGGGGGCTACTTGACGTATACTAACTCATGGAGAGGACCATTAAGAAACGCACTTTTAACATCCATTTGCTATAATTTAAAATTATGATGGGCTGCATAGGCAAGAAGGATACGGATGGACTCAAGACGAGCCACAGGAGCATAAGTCTCGCCAAAGTCAATTCCTTCCACTTGAGAGAATCCTTGAGCCACGAGTCTTGCTTTATTCCTCACAACAATGCCATTTTCATCTTGTTTGTTCTTGAAGATCCACTTGGTACCGATAACATTGCGGTAGTCCTTGGGTTTCTCTACGAGCTTCCAAACTTTGTTGCGTTCGAAGTTATTTAATTCTTCATGCATTGCAACAACCCAATCGGGGTCTTCAAGAGCATCAAGGACCTTCTTCGGTTCAACCATGGAAATATGAGCTTGATGATCACAGAAGCTTGCAAGTTCTCTTCTAATAGATACCCTTCTTCGTAGATCACCAACAACCTTGTCAAGAGTATGACCCCTTAATTCAAGGTTCCGATCAGCACGAGCCTTGCAACGAGCCTCAATGTCCTTATTGTTTCTAGAAGGAGTTGATTCAGTATGTGTATCCTTGTCTTGACCACTGCCTTGCCCTTGATCTTGATCTGAGTTAACACCAGGAGGTTGTTGTAGAGCTTGTTCTTCAGGGGCGGATAATCCGCCCCTTGGAGGGGCCGGACTATCCGGCCTGGGAGATGAAACACCAGTGACTTCTTCCTGAGCATGCCTGACAGGACTTGGAGAAACAGAGCCGGATAATCCGCCCTCGGGGGCCGGAGAATCCGGACTGGGAGTTTCTTGGTTGTTGTCTTCTCCTTAGGATCCCCTGGAACGAGTTGGAGTGCCAGGGGCGGATTGTCCGCCCCTTGGAGGGGGCGGATAGTATGGCCTGGGACTACCAACTTGTCCAGGAGATAGATGATCTTCAGCAGGTTGCGGTGTTGGTACAGAGTTTTCTCCAACAGTAGGAGCTTGTTGATCTTGTGTAGATGAGGGCTTCACTTGAGTGGAGCATTTTCCTTCCCGATCCGCCACAAGGGGTTCCTCAATGGGGCAGAAAAATCCCACGCCCATTCTTCTTATGGCATCTTGGGGTATTTCAACATGTGCATCACAAACATCAACTTGCCCTACAAAGGAGCCGTTATTTTCATCGAACTCCACACTACAAGATTATACAACAATCCCGGTGAGCTTGTTGTAGACTCTATAAGTGTGGGATTCGGCACCGTAACCAACAAAAATACCTTCTAAAGCCTTGTACTCAAATTTAGACAAGCAGACACCTTTAATAAGAAAGAAACACTTACACCCGAATACCCTGAAGTATGAGATGTTGGGCTTGTTACCGGTAAGTATTTCATAAGGAGTCTTGTCCAAAATCTTGTGGAGGTAGAGCCGGTTTGATGAGTGAAAAGCAGTGGATATGGCTTCAGCCCAACAGTTGTAAGGAGACTTGAATTCAGCCAACATTGATCTTGCCATATCCATCAAAGTCCGGTTCTTCCTCTCAGCTACACCATTTTGTTGAGGGGTGTACACAGTGGAATATTGATGTCGAATCCCCTCTTCGCTTAGAAATTCATTCAAGGTGTAGTTTTTGAATTCAGAGCCGTTGTCACTCCTTATTGCCAAGATAGGAACATTGTGTTGACGTTGAACTTCATTGGCAAAGTCAATGACTGTTTGTTGAGTCTCACTCTTTAGTTTGAAGAAATAGACCCATGTATATCTTGAGTAATCATCAACAATGACCTAACAATATTTCTTCCCACCAATACTTGCATGAGAAGGAGGACCAAATAAATCCACATGAAGTAATTCCAAGATCCTCTTTGAAGACACAATAGTCTTCCTCTTGTGGGGAGAGTCGTGCATTTTGCCTTCAACACAAGCCCTGCAAACACGATCTTTGGCAAAGGAGACATTGTCTTTTAGTCCAAGGATATGGCCACCCTTGTGAAGACTTTGCAAAGTTCTCATGTTGACATGGGCTAAACGGCGATGCCATAGCGAGCCCATGTTGGCCTTTTCGAATAGACACATCGGACCCGAAGTGGTTTTCCCCGAAAATTCCACCACATACAGGTCATTTTCGACGTATCCAACGAAAGAGACCTTTAGAGACTTGCTCCACAAGAGTACCACCAAATCATCATCGATAAAAACAGCAAAACCCATCTTTCCAAGGGAACGAACAGAAAGAAGGTTGTAACCGAGGGTCTCAACAAGCATGACGTCCACGAGAGAGATATCGTGGGCAAACACAACCTTGCCAAGAACCAATACCTGAGATTTAGACTTATCAACATAGGAGACTGTAATATTATCATGATTTGGACGCATCTCCATGATGATCTCCTTGCTTCCGGTCATATGACTGGTGCATCCACTATCCAGCACCCATTTCGACCCACCGGAAGCATAGCCCTGCAAGAGAATTACTTCTTGGTTTTGGGTACCCATTTTTCAATGGGTCCTTTCATGTTAGTAACAAGGGTCTTTGGGACCCAAATAGACCAAGCAATATATTCATCAAAGGGACCGACATAATAAGCATAAAAATCATCATAATCATCACAAAAGAGTTCATAATTTCGATTGTGAGACCCTAAAAACCAATATTGTTAGTCTTGTCTTTTGTGACATTCTTCTCAGCAGTGCTTGTCTTTGATTGCACATTCTTGGTCTTGTTCTTCTTGTTTTTCTTTTTCTTGGACTTGGTGACATATCCAAGTCCCTCTTTACCATGATTTGACCTTTGCTTGCCAAGAACTTCATCAAGCACACACTTATCCTTGGGAGTGATGTCCTTGACCACTTCTTTTTCCACACTAGCATTTTCCTTGTTACTATATGTTGAGTTGGATGAGCTAGGAACGTCATATTTGGCCAATCGACTTTGAAGATAATCATGTGACTCACTGAGAATAGAGAAATCGTTTTTCAATGCCTTGTGAGCATTGTCAAGTTTCTCCAATTCCTCGGAGAGTCTATCATGAGCAGCCCCAAAGTCAATCTTTTCCTTCTTTAACTTCTTTGCTTTGGTGACTGCATTGTCACGTTCCTTAACAAGTTTAGCCACAATTTCTTCATGTGACTCTTCAATAGATTCAAGCCTCTCTTCAAGAGAGACCCGAGCCTCTTCTTCTTCTTCCTCAAGAGCATTTTTAAGGATGCGATTTCCATTGCATCTCCCCTTTCAATTCTGCCCTTTTCTTCGAGAAGAGCTTCGTTTTGGGCCAGGTGATCCATAAGAGCTTCAAAACGAACTTTGTGCTCACCTTGCAAGTTAGTGTAGAAGTAATCCAAAGCAATAATCTCTTCTTTAACCTTAAGACTAGTAGGATCATCCATGTCAATCATAGCCTTAGAAAAAGAAGAGTTAGAAGTCATTACCTCAGAGCTTCTTGCCATGAGACAAGTAGCATTCTTGTTGATGATTATTTCATTCGGAGAGTCGAAGAGAGATGTTGATGTAGATGTGGTGGCTATAGCAGACACCTCTTGAGAGCTATCGTCTTCGTCCTTATCTTCACTTCCCGATGAATATTCTTCTTGAGCCACTAGAACAATCTTTGGTTGCTTCTTGAAGGGAGCATTCTTCTTTACAAACTGTTTCTTGTGTGGAGCCTTTGACTTGTCCTTGAAAATAAGTCTTCCTCCATTATCTTCCCTACTTTGATATAGACACTCAGCTACAAAGTACAGCCGATCACCACAGTTGAAACATGTTCTCAGCTTGGGACCATTTTCTTTTCTTCCATAGGCTCCACTCTTGCGTTCTAGTTCAGATTTAGCCTTGGCTGGATCTTTCCAAAAGTTTCTAGCATAAAGAGCCAAGTATTGTCCATGGATCCTTTTTATATCCTCGGGACAGTCCAGACCTTCTATGGCATATTCATCATGATCAATCACACCAGTCTTCAAGGCCACGTTGACCCCCTTTTGCATCCCCATAGCTCGAGCACGAGCATCTTTGGCATTCTTGGCAGCCACTTTGAAAGCGGCCATTTCTTGCATTACCTCATTGGATGTCATGAGGTGATAGTTATGCCTACCTTGGAGACTTTTCAAATCCGTGGGCTCAAATGGCATAAGAGCACTGACATACTTGCGCTTGATCCATGCATCATCAACATGAGCGGCACCATGGTTTCTGAAATTTGTGGCTATTGCCTTAAGCCTCCTATACATGTCTTCATAGTCTTCTCCATCCAACATATAGAATCCTTCAGCTTCGTTTCTCAACGCATCATATCTATTCCTTTTCATACTTTCATTTCCGATGAAGAGCTCGGTGAGAGCATCCCAAGCTTCCTTAGCTGTACTAAGATGCTGAATGTGTGGCATATCTTTGTCACCCACACCAAGCTGTATCATGTGTAGAGCTATAGCGTTGAGTTGGCTATCGACAACTTCTCTTCTTGTAAGATTGTTGTGGTTTCCAACATCAAGACCATTTTCGATGATCTTCCACAACTCTATGGAGGAACTACACACATGAGATTTCATCAAAAATTGCCATTGAGTAAAAGTAGATGCTGAAAGTTTGTATGGATCACCCCTATTATGTATATGTGGGTGAGGGATAGGTGGATCAGGGGAATACACATGAGAAACCTCATTGTATCCATCCTTACCGCTATCCTTTTTCGAGGAGGATCTCTTGCTAGTGTCATCACCAACCACTTCGTTATCTTTGGAAACAGTTTTTCCCGTTTCCTTGGATTGCGGAGTGGTAGCCTCAAAAGTTAGATGGAGGTGATGTTGCGGATGTGGAGAGACGCATTATCAATTGACGCATCTCTTCCATCTTAGCCTCCATTGAACTCACCAAGGTTGTTTCCAACGTCTTGAGATCATTCATGGTGACTACCTCCGGAGCATCACTCCCATCTACCTTGGAACCCATACTTCTATTAGGCGGTTAAGCTCGAAATAAGAGCCGGGGCTCTGATACCAATTGAAATGGATCGTATGGGCACCTAGAGGGGGGGTGAATAGGTGCTAATCAATTTTTAATATTTTTTCAATTTTAGGCTTGACACAAAGTAAATTCTCTAGATATGCAACTACGAGAATTTCCCTATATGCAACCCTAACTACTAAGCACGTAAAGAGAGGAGCGAAGGAACCGTAGTGGAGCACGCGGAGACACATGGGTTTGTTTTACCGCGGTTCCTTCCTTGTTAAGGGAAGTACATCTGCGTTGGAGGGGTGGGCGGTTCTAAGACCACCACGCCACAATAGGCCTCACCCTATTCTCCGATGGATCTCGCCACGAGAGGCCTGATCCACCTTCTCCACTATTGGATCCCTTCGAGGCGGGAACCGGTGCCTTTTACAACACTATCGGGGCACACACCCACAACCGAATTGGGGGCTCCCGAGATGACAACAAGATGCCACAAGAACAAAGTTTATCAATATAAACAAAAACAAGGATCTAGGTATTTGCAAGAAATACTAGATCGGTGGTTATCCAAATGAATGGAGAGGAGATGAAGCGCTTGATTTCTGATAATGAAGATCGAGTTCTCCTCCTTCGACTCCCCAAGGAACGGGGTCTTTGGGTGGATCTAGGTGGAGCACTCTTGGATGAAGGTTGCAGACCAGATCTTGTATTTTTCGAATGAATCAAGAAATTCTGGCCAGAGGGGGAAGACAGGCTTAAATACCCCTGCCTAGAACAAGCCGTTGGAGAAATTTGGGGGTGGATTATCCGCCCCCCTTTGGGGCGGACTATCCGCCCTAGGGAGAAAATCCGCCCCCAGGACAGAAACTCCGGGGAAAACTCCGCCCCCATACAGAGAGCGATGCAGCCTTGACTTGAGGGAAATCCTCGAGGGGGCGGACTGTCTGCCCCCAAGGGGCGGACTATCCGGCATGGCCAGAAAATACGGCCACAAACTCCGCCCCCTCTCTGGGGGCCGCGCACTCCTGGGAAAAGAGAGAGACGGATTATCCGCCACTAGTGGGGGCAGATTATCCGCCCCCCAAGGGTAGATACTTTTTCCCTTTATCTAAGAGAGAGCTGCAACACTTCAACACACATTAAATAATCTTTGATATTGTTATCTAACACACAAAACACTAAGGGTTAAGAAATGTTCTTTCACATATCCGTACGATGGTGAGCCTTGTAATCTTCGCGATGTCGGGGGGACCGGGGCGGTGGCGATGGGCGACGAGGTCGAGATTTTTCTCCGTGGTCGGAGATATGGGGATAGCATCCTTCCTGTTGCGCGCATCCCTCCGTCTTCGTTCTAATGAACCTGTCTGGGACCCGACATCAAGAGGAGATCTGTCCCTTGGCGGCTTATACTGGCTTGATTGGCAGAGCGCTGGGTTAGACTCAAGCCTCTGAGAGGTGGCCTTTTCCTGCTGCTTCACCGCCTTGGACACTAGGTCATAGACTTGTTCCACTGCCTCGGGCGATCTATCCTGCTCCAGAAGGGTCTTGGCGACGGCAAGGTTAAGGAGTGGGGTGGGCATCACCTGCTTGCCTTCACTGTCAATGTAAGGCTTGGCTTGTGCCGGCTTCGAGGGAGCCCATCCTAGGTTGCGCCGTACACCAGGATCGTTGATGATGCGAACCAGAGCTTTCTTGGCCTTCTGCTGCTGCAGCAAAGTCTTGTACTCGGCCTCCATTTCTCTAGCTTTTTCTATGGACTTCTGTGCGTTGACCAGATCTCGATCTAGCTTAGCGCCTTGCTCCGTGATGGCCTTCGCTTCCTCCAGCAGCTGCTGGCGCTTCTCGTCAAGCTAGGTCACGTTCTGGATATGAGCAACGGTCAGTGGCTCGACGAGGAGGTTGCCGTACATCACTCTATCAGCCGGAGTAACTTGGGCTGCTGCAGACGTAGATGCCGGAGGCGGCAAGTTTGCGGTGTTGTTGTTGCTCGGGCCGGTGCCGAGTTCCTGCGGCTGCTGCACTGGGTTAGGCGGAGGAGGCATGACCTTTGCACGATCATCGTCAGCAGCAAAAAGTGGCCCCTTCCCCTTCTCCAGCATTGTAGGCGGAGCTCGTCCGGGTTGATCTTCATCCATCGTCGTCCCGATGGTGAGGAACACCCCTCGAGACGTGACGACGTTGTTGGCTTGCTCATCGCGCTTGTATTCCTCCTCCATCTCCTGCATGGCGGAGTCTAGCTCTTCTGGACTGAAATCTATCTCCTCTGAATCTGCACTAAAGTCAGCCTAAAGCGGTCAATAATAGAGTCGGAGGGTGCCAGGACTTCCTCGATACGGGCGGTGGAGGTGCAACAACAGCGACAATGACTGGAGGTGGCGGCGCAGCTGGGACGACGGCGGCCGGAGGCGGTGGTGGCGGCGGCTGAATCGAAGGGTCTCCGTCAATGAGCGCAAGCGCCATCTGGGCTGCTGCGTCAGCTTCCACGTAGTTGTTGACGGTGCTCACCATCTCTTCGAGGGTAAGGCATCCTGTTGCCTGCTGTCGTCTTAAAGAATGTCGGAGAAGCGTGCCGCGGTCAAACCCTTCCACGAAGTGATATAGAGCGTTATCATCGGGGTAGTGGTCCAGATCGGCTCGTATACGGAGCCAGCTAGCCAAGTAATCGCGGGGGTTTTCGCCCTCTCTCTCAACGCAACGCGCCAGATCGAAGATGGTAACCACTCCGACAAACTTGGATCTCTGCTGTCCAGACGTACGGGCGAAGCCGGCGGATTTGCAGCGATCTTCCACCTTTATATCCTACACAGGGGCGGTTTGGGTGGGCCTTGAATTTTTCCGATATTTGCCGGCAAACTCTGAAGAGAGATCCGACATCGATCCTTCCGCGAACGTATCCTGCTCGTAGACGGTCCGTGTGAGCCTTGATGCTCCTCCGACTCCCAGGGAACTAGTGCCCGAGTCGGTTTTGCCAATGAAGAGGTGGATGTCTCCGATAGGAACGATCGAGCACCGCGTAGGGTTCGTCTTCGCCGGGATCCAGAACTCGTCGGGAGGGACGATCGGAACGTTGCCGGAGAAGAGAACGCGACCGATGGCTACAGTTTCGCCGATTCCCGCGAAGATCTTGGTCCTCGCCCGCTGAAGAGCCTGAAGCGCCTCTTGCCCCACGGTGAGCGCCAACTGTCGTGGTATTGCCGACGAGTACGCCATGGAGGGGTCCTCACAGTGCGTGTTTAGAGATGTGGGGGAAGGCAGACGGTTGACGGATACGAGGTAACACAGCTTACCCAGGTTCAGATCCCACGACGGTGGCGGAATCCTACTCCTGCTATAAATCACTATAAGGGCAATACACCGAGTTACAGGGATTGGTTCGCTGTGCGAGGTGATTAGAAAGTCTAAGTTATCGTGCCCTAAAGGCTCCCATAGGCCCGACTTATATAGTCGCCAGGTCCTAGGGTTACAGGGAAAAGTCCTAGCCGGACAGGTTACAGAGTCCTACACCGTCTATTACTAGTCTTGTGTATCATGCACTCCAAGGCTCCCGGTACGCTGGTGACTCCACCGTAGCCTTCCTTTATCCGGCATGGGCCTCCCTTCTGGATCCATCTAACTGGGCCGCCCAGCAGGCCATGGGCCATGCTACCAACTGTGGGCCACCCGGGTTATCCGGATAGGTGACATGCTATGAGGATACCCATATAGCATATCCCCAACATGATCAGTATTTACTTCCACGTCTAGTCTTTGTTTTCTTGATCTTAGTGCACAGTTGATGAAAAAAATTAACTGCTAACCAAACATAATCAGACAACATGGTTGTAATAGATTGCAAGCATCAGTTTTCGGTTTTTTATTTGAACAAGAGTTTCCATCTTCTCATGTATGCACCTATCATCTACATCCATCGTTTATTTTTATTAAAATTTCTTGGTTCATTTTATTAACACAGAAATGTGTAGCTTAAAACAATTGATTGTGTTTCTCTCAAGCGATGACAAGAGCACAACAACCAGATCACCTTCTTATTTGCTACTCTCTTTTGTTTCAAGATTCAGTACAAAACCATGGCTCAAAAGGATGTAGTTTGTACATTATACTTTCAACTGACCTATCTTGGAAATGCAAGTTGAGATGCTCTGAATAAGTGCTCAGTGCTCGACTACTTGTCATCAACAATTTACCTTTTATCCTTCTATCTCTGTTATCATTATAACAGAATAGTTTTACATTTGAACTTTCAGCCTTTTACGAATAATGATATATGTACCTGTAGTAACAATGCTTTGAGGCTGAGCACAACAAACGGAAGATGCACCGGTTATCTTGGGACAATGTTACTAGGCCAAAGTCTCAGGGAGGAATAGGGTTTCGTGATCTTAGAGTTTTTAATCAAGCTCTTCTAACTCGCCAGGCATGGCGCTTGCTTCACTATCCAGATAGCCTATGCGCTCGGTTGTTGAAGGCTCGGTATTATCCGTCATATAGTCTAATTGATACAGCTTTTATACAAAATCAATCTCAGACTTGGAAGGGCATTGTGCACGGGTTAGATCTTCTAAAAAAGGAATTGTGTGGAGAATTGGAGACGGTTCCAAGGTTAAAATATTTAGGGACAACTGGCTGCCTCGGCCAGGGTCACTTAAAGTTGATGGAAATCATGGTTCCTCGAGAAGAAAATGGGTTTCTGAGTTGATTAATCCTGCCACTAGAACATGGGATGAAGCGGTAGTGCGTGATTGTTGTTGGCCACATGATGCGAACACTATTCCTGCGGAAGACTTTGTCGCTTGGAGTGGAGAAAGCAATGGAATATTTAGTGTGCGCTCAGCTTATCGGATCGGTACGCAGGATTCTTTGCAGCAGCTTAGCTCTGGACAATCCAGCGCTGAACCGGACAGTACCTCAGAAGTTGCGTGTGTTTGGCTGGCGTGCTGCGACAGAATCCCTGGGAGTTCTTGAGGGTCTACACCAGAGAATTAACACTATAAATCCTACTTGTTCTATCTGTGGGCGCGAAGTGGAGGACACGCACCATGCTCTGGTCCGATGTACCCTTGCCAGAGCTCTTCGTGATGAACTTTGGATCCACTGGACTTTGCCGCCAGAGACAACCTTCTTGTAGGCTGGTCGTGATTGGCTGTTCCATCTGTTAAGTAATTCAGTGGCTGATGTACGTGCAAGGATCATCTTCTTATTCTGGCGGGCATGGCATCACCGGAACAATGTCATCCATGGAGACGGGAAGGCGTCTATTACATCATCAGTCCAATTTTTGGTGAACTATCAGTCGTCCTTTGCAGCGGTGTCTCCGGGAGGCGATGGGAAGCTTCTGCAAGTCTCCTCCTGGAAGCCGCCGAGTGAGGGGCAAATCAAATCAAACGTTGACGCCGGGTGGGATGCCGTTTCAAAGCAAGGAGGTATAGGAATCGTCATTCGAGATCATAGCGGAAAGGTACTTTTGACAGAGTGGAAATGTATTCCCTACTGTGGTAGCGCAAAGGAAGCGGAAATACTTGCATGTCTTGATGGGCTACGGCACCTGGTGCATCTCCGACATTGGCCGGCAATCTTGGAGTCAGATTGCTTGCGTGCTGTCGATTCATTTGCGTCTGATTCCGAAGAACAATCACCCAGCTGGGCTCTTATTTTAGAAGCTAGAGAATTGCTCAAGGTCTTTTGCGATATTGCCGTCTCGAAAGTGGATCGCGTGTGTAATGGTGTAGCGCATGTGCTAGCACAGTTAGGTAAAGCTGGGTTTAATGGGTCTCTTAGCATTGATGCTCCAGACTGTGTGAGGGAGCTGATCTCAGTTGAGATGTTGTAATCGTTCATGTAAAATCGCCGCAGCAAGTTTCTGACGCACTCTTTTCCTTACCAAGGTACCTAAGGGGACTGAAAGGTTTTTAATGAGGCGGCTTGCTTGCTCTTATATTGAATTCAAAAAAATGCTTTGAGGCTGAGTGGTTTATTAGATTCATTGCCTTTTTTATCAGATTCATTTTGGCTTTCTTTCGGGATGTGGTTGAAGCATACAACATCGAGGCAATTCTGCCCTTCCTCTTTGTTAAAGATGCTAAGAAGGTCGAGCCCCTGCTCGAGGAGTATGTCGTCGATGGGCTCGTCGCGCTGAGCTCGAAGGGCCTCCGCCTCCGCCTCGACGATGCTCCGATGCTGGATGACCTGGACCAGCGGTCAAACGAGGCGTCGTCGAGGGCGTAGTCGGCCTCCGTGACCACGCGGCCCTCCGGGAACTCCTCCTCCTTCGCCGGCGACGACGGGGTCCTCGGCGCACGCGCGGAGCTCCCCCCTCCCCTCCCGGCGGGCGCGGATGCGGGCGTCGAACTCCGCCGTCTCGTGGCGGAGGAGCGCGGCCGGCACCGGTGGCGCTCCTCCTCCTCCGCGGGCGTGAGGCGACGGAAACACGGCGTCGACGGGTCCTCGCCGGTCCATCGCGGCATGAATCGGGCGGATCTGCTACCGCCGTCGAGAAATTGCTCGCCGGTGCTCGGAGATTTGAGCGGTGGTGCGCGGCGGAGGCGTTGAGGGGGCGGTGGCGGAGAAATGGATCAAGACCTAGAAATCGAGCTCGGAACTGGGATTTTATGGGTCAACGGGTTGGATTCCCAGGAGCCCGAAATTTTTTCCCAGGCCGGGCCATGTTTACGGTGTCTGTTCGGGCTAGATTTCGCGGCCCGATTTTGGTCTGGCATTTTTACGGTGTCTGCTATGCTCTTACTCCTAATATACTGCCAACTTAATGATATACTGATGCTACAGTGTTTACACAGACAGCTGAGTCATAAGTTTTTATATGTATGTACTGCTACTCTATTTGGTGTACGGTAATGCATCAATTTGACACACAGGGTTTAACCGAACGGTTGCAATGTTAGCAGGGCCAAGGAGTGGCGGGGGTTATTTCATGTGGGGATTGGGGTGATGGAGTCGGGATCACCCAATTCCACGGCGGATTGGATCCACTAGGGGATTAGAGCCCCACAAACCGAACAAGGCCTGAATTGTAGCAAGCGCTGATGGAAGTCGGCCAGGATGCTGTGCTCCGAACATACCGCTTCCGCGCCTCTCCTATACTCAGGCATATTTACAAGGTTCGTCAGTTCCCTACTTTCCCTCTCACCTCCACGCTCACGAAATCCCAAATATTCGATTTTCCTATGTTGAATCTATACAGTTTATATCCCTTTTACAAATTGTATAAGTAGGTTGGTTTCCTGTACCGTAAATAAATGGTCCTAGACGATGCTGTGATTTTTGATTATGGAGAACAACAACCTGAAGGTGCTGCTGATGTGGTTATGAACTTCTCAACCAGAAACCATCGCAGATTTGATGATATATCCATGCTGCTATATTTCATTCAGATCCGTGCGACTGAATGTGTTGTGAGAAATACTTTTGTTATTGCTTTACCTGTCCTTTGTGCAGATTATTTTGTAATAATCCCCGACAAGTAGTTTGATAAAAATCGAACCAAGCCAGTGTTCTAACTTCGGTACTTCTACTGTAAGCTAGCACTGTTTTCCAAATCTGAGTCATACAGCCAGAAAAAATAGAATTTTTCCCATTGGTAAATGTACACCATGTTTGTTATGCTTGTACTTCTATTCATGCTACTCTATGGTTATTTTCTTCCGATGTGCCGTCCCGCCAAACATGGTGTAGTTTTAGGTATCTATGCAACTCTTTAGATGGTTCTACCTTTTTTGTTTTACATACAATTATATCCTAATATCTGGAGCAATTCCACTATGCAAAAAACTGACATGCACAGTGAATGTGTTATATGTACTGAGGTTATCCTATTAAGCTAAATGAAAGTCTTGCCTAACATTTTTGTTGACAAGTGTTTGTAGAAGAACAAATATCAGATTATTCAAGAAAAGTAAAATGTTTTCTCTTGGGTCTGCTTAAACCGATGTACTAAAACTGATGTCATGGTTTATAAACATTGGAAATTAGCAGAGTTTTCCACTCGATTGGGAAATGACATACCAGATGATTGACGGTTCCTCTATCCTGTGAATATGTATTTCATTAAATTTGAAAGAATCTGATTATTGTGGCATGTAAGGATGAACACCACCGTCAAATGCAAGGTTACCATTAGTACCGACAAGCTTTCAAATATTAAAATGCATTTGGTATGTCTCTTTTGTTGATAAGGATAACTTATAGTACTACATTTAGCCATGCTAGATCAGTTCAATAGAGGCAGATGTTTGCAGCGTGTTTAGTAGAGTTCTGATCCTAGTTTAGTCAGTCAGTACACCTATTACACATGATATTCCTACTCTAGAGGCTGACATACAAAAGTTATATAAGTCAGGTGTTGTTCAAGACTGCAAGCTATTTGAGTTTATAAATAAGTCATGTGTTGTTCAATTAGCAAGTCATAGATTTTGTCAAGATCAGGACTGCAACTGCTAGCATTGACATATGATTCTGCTCATTCCATCATGGTTTATATAGATTTATCTTCCCTAATTTACTTTAGTCAGTGCACAGTTGCTATGTGACCATATATCTCTAAGATTCCCTTGAGCTGATATATTTTCTAGATAATATTGTATTCATATTTTTTGGTACCAGCAATAGACATGATTGTCAGGCTTAATTTTTTATTGAAAGTTTGAATATCACCGTGTTTACAGGATGGCGAAGGAGGACCCGGTGCATGGAGGTGACGGTTTGACTGCAGTGAAGAGGCTCCTACTCCGGGCGTCGAGGTCGCCATCCAGGAAGTCAGCGATAGCGGCGTCGAGGTCACCGTAAAGGAATGCGGTGATGGCGGCGTCGAGGTCGCCATGTAGGAAGGCGCCGAGCGGCGGCGTCGAGGTCGCGTCCAGGGATAGCCGTGTCGAGGTTGTGTGATAGCGGCGTCTAGATCGCTGTAAAGGACTGCGGCGATGGCTGCTTTGAGGTTGCCGTCTAGGGATGGTGGCGTTGAGGTTGTGTGATGGCAGCATTGAGTTTGCTGCAAAGGGGTGCGGCAGATGGCCGCTTTGAGGTTGCCATCTAGGGATGGCGGCATTGAGATTGTGTGATGGTAGCGTTGAGTTCGCTGCAAAGGAGTGCGGCAGATGGCGGCGTCAAGGTCACCCTTGAGGTCGCTGTCGAGGAAGGCGCCAAGCGGCAGCGACCGCACCGTCCTGGGAGTTGATGGTGTTGTCGGTGGCGTTAGGCGCGGTGGCGACCATAGAGGCCGGTGTTCACGGAAGATCGTGCTGATCAGTTTCCTTTTTTGCGATGGATGAGTTCCCTGATTTTTGGCCTTTGTGTTTGGACCGTACTACGCGTCCCCTGGGGGGTCCTCCTGCTGACACGTGTCCCTAAAAAATCTTTAAAATCTCGTTTTCTATAACATACCTGTTTTTCTACAAATAGTCCCGTTTTTGCTACATGTAGCAGAAAATGGTCTTGTCTAGAAATAGAAAAACAGATTGGACCACGCCGGATATTTCGCCAGAGACCTTGCCGGCGGCCGTGTAGCAAGAAAGTTGGGCTAATGTAGCATATCCGACCTCACCGAAGACTCGCCGGAGGCTTTCGCTGGTAGACCTCACCGGAGACCATGTAGCAAAAACGTTACGCTATTATAGCAAAATCGCAAAACGGTGGTAGCAAAAAAAAAGTGCTAATGTAGCAAAAAGAACGACCTCGCCGGAGAAATCGCGGGTGCCTGCCATAGCAAAACCGATTTTGCTAGGGACTTTCGTTGAAAATGTCGTAGCAAATACTTTGTGCTATTGTAGCAAAAACATAAAACAAAAATAGCAAAAAATGACTACTATTGTAGCATCTCCCTGTAACAAAATCTCAGAACTCATTTATTCGTCGGTAGCATCGTGACCCTACATCTGTAGCCACCATGACCACCACCGCCATAGTAGCAAGCGCTGCCGCCGCTTGTAGCAAAACACCACCGTTGTGGTAGCAAGCCGTACCGCAGCTTGTAGCAATGTGTCGCCACCGTATAGCAAGCATCGCCGCCACTTCTAGCAAAGCATTGTCGGCGTTGTAGCAGAAGTTGTCGCAATCAACCAACTTGTAGCACCACTGCCGGCCGCGCGTAGTACCATCCCGTCTTGTTCCTGTGGAAGCAAAGCTAGACATCGTTGTAGCAAAACGACGTCGTCCTTGTAGCGTCTCCAGCAACACCGTCGAGAGGAGACGCGGCAACACCTGCTCGCAGCACCCCTACTCTGGTGGCGCATCGTCCCTGCGGCCGTCGAGGTCGGGCTGCGCGCGAGCTGCAGGCGACATGGTGGCAGGAGATGCATGGGGTCATGGCGGCGCGGCAGCGGGAACTCCAGGGTTGGGCTACGCGCGAGCTACATGCGGCATGGCGAAGGGAGCTGCGGTGCGGCACGACTACGACAGTGCGAGGCGGAGGGACTGCAAGGTGGCGCAGAGCTTTGAGGCGAAGCAGCGGCAGCGCCGCCGATGGGCGTGTGGATATGTGCGGTAGAGAGAAAGGTAGAAGAAAGGAAAGAGATAAGGTCCACCGCTTCCGTGTACGTGCGGAGAAGCCGTGCGATGCGACCCGAGGGATAGAAGGCAGCGATCCTCCGGAGGAGCCCAATCATTTTCCTTTGTTTTTGCTGCCAGGGAGTTTTTCTGTGCGGGGGAGAGTGCGGGCAAAGTTTGAGTCCATTAAAGATATTTGCTAAGTGCATCAAAAGAAAAAAATGTGAACAATTGAAGTACTCCCTCCGACCCATATTAGTTACTCAAGTTTGTCTAAATTTGGATAAATCTAAGTCAACTAATATGGGTCGGAGCGAGTAGTTGAATTGTTTCCATGACTGATCGTGCGGTTGTAGGGATGTGTGCCTATTTGACGGGTACATCTAGCAAAGTTTATGTTTGTGCCTTTATAAGTAGTTTAGATAAAATATAAATCAGCTACACAACATTTTCTAGAGTTAGTACTATATTTTATTATCTGCAACTTTAAGATTAAGAAACTATTTTCAAAGTCTAAATCACAAATCTTTTTTTTTTGAACAAGAAGAGGGGTCTCGAAGGACCCCTGGATGCTGCAATTAAATTAACATTGGTGGGTTACAATTTACATCCAGGACACCGAAAGAAGTAAGAAGATACAAAACTGTCCTTGAGCATTGCATATAGGACCCTAAAATAGAAAAAATAAAAGCAATCCGGTCCTTGGTCCTCTCCACCAAATTTGGGACTCCACCGCCGGCCACCGTAACGCCACCAGGGACGCACCACTTGGGGACAAAAAGGTGATGAACACCGGCGAGAATCACAGGCAGAGGCCTCCACATAGGAGGTTGAGGAAACGCCATTGCTTGGCGGAGGAGGGCCGCCCTTCGACCATGAAAAGCAGAGGCAAGACGGCACCGGCCGTCGCATGTCCTCTGCTGAGAAACTCCAGGATATCTTCCAGCATGATTCAACGACCAAATCCATAAATACAGATCAAAGAGGGACGATACTTTGGTCGTCGACGCGGATTTATTGAGGAAGAGAAAGGGGAAGGTGTAGGGAGCGATGGCAGCCGAAGCTACGCCTCACCATGGACACGGCCAAGGGGTGCCGCCATGGGATCCGGCTCCAAACAAACTCCAACCTTCCATCCCATAGCCATGGCCATAGGTTAGATCGATTGAAAGGAAGTTTGAGTCGAATCTGGATCCGGCCGCCGCCTTTTTATTCGCCAGGGAGAAGAAAAACAGCAAGAAACTAACAACTACTAGGTGCCAGACCCCCTCCCACTCGTCGCTGACCACCTTGGCCGCCGGCGACGAGGGGGAGAGAGGCCGGCAGGGGGATCTGGAGGTGGGGAGTAAGGAGAGGGCAACACGGGGCTGAAGACGCCACACGGGCAAAACCAGTAGAGAGGGAGGTAGATTTCTCCTCTAAATCACAAATCTGCATGCAACCATACAATATCCACTTCCAATTCAAAGCATAGGTAAGAAGTCCTAGTGTGCCCTAGTAACTAGGAGCAACAAAGCATAGGTGTCTTCTCAGAAAAATCTCAAATGCAATGGTCAGTCGTGAAATCATTGTTGCATCAAACTTTCCCTGATGCTAGAATAAGAGCATCTTCACAAGTTGGACGAACCAGGCTGAAAACTGGACCTTTTTTCGGCCGGACGAAACAAGTTTTCGGTCTGGGTACGCCGAGTTTTCCACTCGCGTATCCAGACCGAGTTCCCACGTTCGGATAAATTTTATTAAAGATGGGCGAATTTCATTAAAGATGGGTGAATATAAGCGGATTATATCGAATTTAAACTAAAGTAGTATATAATAAACTAAAAAAACATTAAAAAGACCGTCGTCGTGGCCTTCGTCGATGTCGTCGCCGTTCTACATGCCGAAGTTGCTGTAGAACGCCGTGTAGCCGGGACTGGCCCTGCCATCATCCTCGCCGTCGCCGTCGTCGTCGTCACTCGGCGGCTGGGGCGGGCGGGAGCTCCCCTGTACAGGGTCGCCGCACCTCCACGGCTGGTAAGAAGGGCCGTCCTCCTCGTCGTCGTCGAGGACGAAGAGAGGGGCGCCCTGATAGGCGAGCTCGCGCCCGGAAAACGCCCGTCTCCGGGCCGCCTGCTCCTCGGCCTGCTGCAGGCGGTGGACGCGCTGCCACTCCGTCTCCTCCCAGTCCGCCCTGGACCATTCCAGGATGTTCGGCGAGGAGGGCTCCACCAACGGCGGTTGCGGCGCCGAGTCGCGGAGCGACTGCTCCAATGCCATCCTCAAGGCGCTGTCTTCGGGCGGCGCCGAGCCTTCAGCCGGCTCAGTCTTCGGGCGGTGAAGGCGAAGGCGACCAGTGGGCGGCGACAACTCCGGCACGCCTGGCTCGCCGATGATGATGTCGCACAAGCGTGTCTGCGACGGCAAGCGCACAGGCAAGAACGCCTCACGCTCGACTGGGCGCATCCCCGGCGAAGGCCCAGTCAGCGTACGTAGAGGCGTGGAGCCGAAGGAGTGGGAGGAGGAGGCGGAGGCGGAGGAGCTCATGCTGGCCATTATCCTCGGCATCCAGTTCGCTGGGGGGCGCCGTCCCGACCTGGCCGTCGGCGTGGCTGTGCGCGGTTAGCCGAGGCGCGGCGTGTTCCCGGCGTTGATGTGCTCCAGCACCGCCTTGAGCGTCCGGCCTGGTGCGCTCCAAAAATGCCGGCGACCGGCCGCATTGTTGCGCTTCGGCAGCGACTCGTTCAGCGGCCCCTCGTGATGGGCGAGCTCCTGGGCGCGGCGGTCGGCGAATAACTCCTCCCAGTAGAGGAGGTTGTCGGGGCTCTCGGAGGCGGAGGGGTCATCCATGGCACCGATGAACTCTTGGATCTCGTACGACAGTTCTTCCGGCGTCGGCGCCGGCGGGAAAGGGATGCCGCCGGCGCTAAGCTTCCACCCAGGAGGGTTCCGCGTGTCCGGCGGCGCCATGTAGCCGGCCTCGTAGAGCAGGCGCGCCTCCCAGGCCTGGAGGATGCGCCAGCCGAAGCCGTTCGCCGCCGCACCGTCGGCAGGATACCGCTCGGCCAAGGCTAAGTGAGGAGGAGAGAGTGAGGGTGAAAGTGTAAGATGGTTAACCTAGAGGGGGGTGAATAGGTTTCTACAAAATTCTTTATAATCTTTTGCAAGTTTTAGGCTTTGCGGAATATAAGTGAGCCTAAATGCAAACTAGGTGAGGCAACCTAGATGATGTACAAGATACTTCAAGCTCGAAGGCTATCACAAGATAAGCAACACAAGTAAGAGATCGGTTAAGGAATAACCAAAGCACGCGGAGACGAAGATGTATTCCCGTGTTTACCACCTTTGGGAAGGGGGCTACGTCACGTTGGAGAGGTGTGAGGTTCCACGAAGGATTCCTCACGCGCCACGAAGGCTCACCTTCTTCTCCGAGCCTATCCCACGAAGGAATAGCTCACTTACTCGTGGTAGACTTTAAGGTAGTCTCCAAACCCTCACAAACTTTCCACGGAGCAAATCACAAGCCGAATGCCTCCGGGCGACCCTAGCCGCCTAGGGTTTCCCACAAACCCAAGAGTAACAAGCTAACTCGATGAACTCAAGGGGGAATGAACTTGGGCTTAGTGGAAACGTAGATCAGGGCCTCCTCTTCATTTCTACCAGAGGGATTTGGATTTGGTTGGGTAGAATGGGAGATCCTCAAGCTTTTGTGTTTCAACAATGGGGGAGAGAGAGAGCTTCAAGAAATGAAATGTTAGCTCAAATGCCTAACCTCACAGTGGAGAAGAAAGGGGTATATATAGTGTGAGGGAAAAAAGAGCCGTTTGGAGGTTACTGCGACAGAACCGGCAATAAGTCCGGTTGGACCGAGCTGCTCGCCGGAATTTCCGGCAACAGCTCCGGTCGACCGGACCCCACGCCGGAATTGTCGGCGGCGACTGGAATTCCCGGCGAACAACCGAAAACATGTTTTGTAATCCATATCGGTGTTCACCAGGAATTTCCGGTGGCGACCGGAAATTCCGGCGACAGCACCGGCGCCGCCGGCGCTTTTGCCGATTTCGCAGTAACTTCTTTAGACTCATTTTTCAAGGAAGATTTCTCTCTTTCTTCGAACAGGTGTGTGTGGGTGGATGATGAGAGGCTTATATGGTGTAGAACATCCCTAAAGAGCACATCGAGATCACCCCTCTTAATAGTGCGGTGTTTCCTATTTGACTCAAGAGTAAATAAGAGAGAATAATAAACAATGACACCGACTCTCCATAGAGAAATGAATGGGGGGTCACCCATCACCTATCACCAACAACCTACGGATTCTCACCTGTAGAGAGCTGATAGAAACATTAGTCCATCCTCTAGCTCCGATGTCATAGTTAATCGAAATACAAGATAAGGTCTATTTGCCCTTTCAATCTCCCCCTTTTTGGTTAACGATGACAAACCGAGCTAGAGTTAAAGAAAGGATATTATGATACGATTAGATCTAGCACATAATAGTAAGCACATAGTGATAGGAAATTCAAGTACAATAAGAGAACTGCAAGGTTGTCCAAAAACACACACAAATGGTTCGAAAGAGCAAATAAAAGCACAAGCCCATGAGAGACAAACGAGCAAAGAGGGGCTTGTGCAAGAGGCAAATCATGAAAGAAGCGACTCTACTCTTTCTCCCTCTTTGGCATCGAGACCAAAAAGGAAGAAAAGAGCGGAGAGACTGATCTAGCCACCGAAGTTGTCCTAATCGTCATCATCATAGGCTTCTTCCTCCTCATCTTCTTCATCGTCACCCTCCTCTTCGTCCTCGCCCTCACCATCATCATCATCCCCTGTAGTTGTAGCATGGCGCTGAGAGGAGCTGGAAGTAGCAAACTCGGGGAACATTGATGGATCAAAGCCCCTAAACATGTCCTCATCCAGCGGGGGCTTCTCAAAGTTGACATAAGGAACATGAGCAAGAGCATTGCCCAAATCTGGCACTGGTCGGCCACGCTCTACCAAGAAGGCATTGTGCTGCCTCCTGTTCTCCTGACTGAGCTCCAAACTGCGGTGGGCAACATCATAGGAGGAGCGACACATATCCCATAAGCTGTTGAAGAAGCGGGCAAGACCCTTCTTGCGAGGGAGAGCACGGGGAAGATCCCTACGAGAGAGCGAGTCACTATCAGACAGGGGATCATGAGCATGCTTGGTCTGGCGCTCAGAAGGCAACATCTGGGGAAGCTCCACATGAGTGCCTCGACGAGGTAAGGAGAAATCCTCCATGTCAACATGCGGACCCTTGGGGAGAGCAGATGCAGGAACGGTGGCCTCAATCAGGCGCTAAACATACTGACATAAATTGGGAGTCATGCGCTTCTCAATGGACCGCTGAATCTCTTTGTAGATGAAGTCACACACATTGATCTCCGGGAGACGGTGAGGCTCACAGTAGTAAAGCAGGGTGACCACGGACATCTACAGCATCACCAGCCTTGCTCACAAGATTGTAGCGGAAGAACCGAGCAAGCACCATGTAGTAGTAGTACATCCCGGACAAGCTAGGAGGCTGATGGCTGGGATCACTGGGATAGCAGAAGAGGAGCTGGTTGTCACTGAATGCCTTCTCAGAGTGAATGCAGAAGCCAGAGACACTGTCAGGAGGGTAACCCAGGGCATGGCAGAAGGCGTCAAAAGAAGCCGAGTATGGCTTGGTGCCGGTCATCCAAGTGACAGTGAGAGCATCATCAGTGTGAAAGTAAGCTGTGCAGAAGAACTGGCGAATGATATCAGGCATTAGCTTGATCTTGATTGTAGCAATAGCAAAGACATCCATCTGCTTCAGGGACACATCCACATGCTCGAAATCGGAGGAGAGGTAATGAGCATAGTGGTCCTCATTGAGATACCTGGGAGGAACAAAGAAACCCCGCCGCATACAAGATGGCTCATTGTAAAAGTCATCCCAAAAGCACTTCTGGGTGTTAGTCCAGAACAACTTGTCAGCCCCTTGATAAGTGCGGTTGGTGAAGCGGTATGGATTCTGCCTCCTCAAGTCCCGCCATTGATTCACAGTGATATCCAAGACAGTATTGTAGTTGGGAGGATTTTCTTCTTAAGTAGGACCAATATTGGACTTGCCTTTCAGAGTGGACCTTCCAGCAGAGGCTTTCTTCTTCTGGCCACTAGCAGATCCAGAACCCCCTGTGAGAGCAGCTTTCTCTAGCTGTCGCTGAGTGAGGCAAGGAGGAGGAGGAGGTCGTTGAATAGTGAGCTTCCTCTTTTTGCTGATGTCGGGCTCAAAGTCGCTGTGTTCAGACTCTGCACAAGAAGCACACAAGAACGAAAAGCAAAGAAGAACAAATGAGTGTATATGCCATAGAGGAGCTCACAAGAACACATAAGGATGGTTGAGAAAAACGCATGGACAGGGAAACAGGCGAAAGAAAAATTTCGTCGCCAGGTCCGGCGGAGCTGGCCCTGTCGTCGAAATTATCGGCGACGGGTCCGGCGGACCGAACGCTCGACCGGAATTTCCGGCGAGCAGGTCGGTCGACCGGAACTGTGACCGGGAATTCCAGCGGAGGGGTCGGCGCGACCGGGTCTGGGACCGAAAATTTTGGGCAAGCGACCGTGAAACTAGCCATGACTTAGTACTTGCACAAACAACATTACGAGGGGGAATAGTGGGTGAAACAAGGGTGATGCGAGCCGAGTTACTCTACTGGGGGGTAGAGAGAACTAAGGGAGCATAAGACATGAAGGCTAGGGTTTCACCATAAATAACAAACAAAAACACGGGAAAGGAGAGAGGAAAGAGCAAAGATACCATGGGATGGCGAAGATGAAGCCATGCCCCTTACCTTGCCAAGGAGAGGCACGAAGAAAGCTCCACACAAGAAGGTGGGGAAGCACTCCCCGATCTCCCAATGCGTGCAAGGATGGAGCAAAAACTTCGGTGAAAAGTCTTGTAGAGGCCCGATCTACAACTCGGTGGAGTAGGGAGGGTTTTGGGTGGAGGGAAGGGCCTATGGGGGGTGGGGAAGCTTGAGGCGGCGTCCATGGAGGAGGGAGAGGCGTGGGGAAGAAAGAAAGGAAGAGGGAGGAACTTCCCCACGCGCGGGCTTTAAATACCCACTCCAAAAAAATCGGCAATAAGTCCGGTCCGACCGGTTCCTACGCCGGAAATTCCGGCGAGCGAATCAGCGAACCGGCCGGGCGACCGGAAATACCGGTGACGACCGAAATTTTCGGCAGCGAACCGAAAACATGTTCTGTAAGGGTTTTCGGTTGGCTGCCGGAAATTTCGGCGGCCGTTGGAAATTTCGGTCCCCAGGCCGGCGAACCAGAAATTTTGCCGATTTTTTTTTAAAGCTGCGAAGAGCGTGTTTGATGATTTGGAGAGGAAAAAATTGTGAGGGATCATATAAGCATATACACAAGATTCAAATGAAGACCAGAGAGAGCACTATCCACAAGGCAAGGTCATAAAAACAAATCAAAAACGAAGAGCGACCATGGACAAAGGATTTAGCTTGAAGCAACAATGTATCCAATACACAAAACCGACCATTTGGCGGAGGATTTCTCCCCCTATGTTTAAGCACACATGTCATGGCGCCTCAAAGATAGATGCTTGGACCCATATCATGACACGAGATCAATTTATGTTGCACACATAGGTAAGAATCAAACCAAGATATGGTAAAATGACCATCCCTACATGTGCTGCACAACTAAGCTACGTAGCATGTTAAGAGCAAGAATATAGTGCAAGAAGCAAATCAATCCAAGTTTTGGGGATCTAGGATACCGAGTTCTCGCCTCAACATGACAAACCGGGCTTCATCCAAAGGCTTCGTGAAGATATCGGCCAATTGGAACATCGTACCCACATGAGTGAGGTTGATATCACCATTTGCGACATGGTCATGTAGGAAGTGGTGGCGAATGTCAATATGTTTGGTGCGGCAATGTTGGATGGGGTTGTTGGTGATCTTTATTGCGCTTTCATTGTCACATAGAAGAGGCGCCGTACCAAGAGACACACCATAGTCTTTCAAGGTTTGCCTCATCCATAACAATTGAGCACAACAAGATGCCGCAGATATGTATTCGGCTTCGGCGATGGATAGGGCTGTGGAGTTTTGTTTCTTGGAAGACCAACTTACCAACGACCTGCCAATGAATTGGCAAGCCCCGGAGGTTGATTTCCGGTAAACCTTATCACCTGCCCAATCGGCATCCGAATAGCCAACAAGCTCAAAGGTTGACCCCTTTGGATACCAAAGCCCGAGAGTAGGAGTGAGAACAAGGTACCTAAAAATCCGTTTGACCGCCATCAAGTGGCACTCCTTGGGAGCGGATTGAAAACGAGCACACATTCCAACACTTAACATGATATCCGTCCTAGAAGCACAAAGGTAGAGCAAGGAACCAATCATAGAACGATATACCTTTTGATCCATGTCCTTCTCACCAACTCCAAGGCCAAGTTGACCATTTAGTGGCATGGGTGTCTTCATGGGATTAGCCTTTGCCATCTCGAACTTATTGAGCATATCCTTAATGTACTTCTCTTGAGAGATGAAAGTGCCATGGGGAAGTTGCTTTATGATTAAGCCTAGAAAGAACTTCAACTCCCCCATCACGGACATCCTAAATTTCATAGTCATCAACTCGGCAAAAGCTTTGTTATGAGATTCGTTAGTTCCACCGAAGATAATATCATCAACATATATTTGAACAATAAATAAGACACCCCCTTTAACCCGTTTGGTGAAAAGGGTGGAATCGACCTTACCCACGCTAAACCCATCCATGAGTAGAAAATCCCTAAGGTGCTCATACCAAGCACGAGGAGCTTGCTTTAGTCCGTAGAGAGCCTTATGGAGTAGATACACATGGTTGGGATAGCGTGTGTTTTCGAAACCCGGGGGTTGAGCTACATATGCAACCTCTTTCAAGGGACCATTAAGAAATTCACTTTTCACATCCATTTGATAAAGCTTGAAGTTATGGAAAGATGCATAAGCAAGCAAGAGACGAATAGCTTCAAGACGAGCAACGGGCGCAAAGGTGTCCTCATAGTCAATACCTTCTATTTGGGCATACCCTTGCGCCACTAACCTTGCTTTGTTTCTTGTGACGACCCCGTTCTCATCTTGCTTGTTCTTGAACACCCACTTGGTCCCAATGACATTGATGCGATGATCTTTAGGCCTCTCCACTAGAGACCATACTTCATTGCGGGTGAAACACTCGAGTTCTTCTTGCATGGCAATGACCCAATCCGGATCCTCCAAAGCCTCATGAACCTTAAGGGGCTCAAAGTTGGACACAAAGGCATGATGCCCACAAAAGGTTGTGAGGTTCTTCTTCTTGGCACGGGTCTCGATCCCTCTTGATATGCTTCCAAGGATATTGTTGACTTGTAGTCCACTTGCAATGGAGGCGGCCTTAATCTTCTGAATTGTGCCTTCATGATCAACAAATTCATATTTTGAGGGGCCTTTATCATTGACACCATCTTGAGCTTGGCCTTGAGATGGAGGTTGATCTTCTACTTGGTCTTGCTCGAGGGTTTGAGGTCTTGGTTCTTGTTCTTCGGTTTGCAAGGCATCATGAGAGAGATGTTGATCTTGTGATGCATTTGATGGCTCAACTTGGGTAGAGCTCGACTCTTATTGAGTTGAGCTTGATTCTCCCCATCATCTTGTTGAACATGAATGTGAGACTCGGTAGGCAAGATGTGCCCAATACCCATCAACTTGATGACTTGAGAAGAATCACCATCTCCTACATCACGAGAAGAAGCTTGCCCCTCATGGGGACCATTATTCTCCAAAAACTCCACGTCACAAGATACTTCAAAACAACCATTAGTCTTATTGTAGTATGTATAGGCATGAGAGTTTTCCGCATAACCAACAAAATACCCTCTATAGTTCTAGATTCGAATTTACCGAGGTTTTCCTTTTTGTTATTGACGAGACACTTGCACCCAAAGACACGGAAGTAGTTGACATGGGGCTTCTTACTTGTGAGAATCTCATATGGAGTCATGTCAAAGGGAGCACGGAGGAAGAGCCGGTTCGTGTAGTGGACCGCGGTAGCAATAGCTTCTCCCCAAAAATTGTGAGGGGACTTGAATTCACTCATCATTGTTCTTGCCATCTCAATGATTGTCCGGTTCTTCCTTTCAACAACACCATTTTGTTGAGGGGTATAAGGAGCTGAGAATTCATGCTTGATCCCCTCATCTTCAACAAATTCTTGCATGGTGTAATTCTTGAACTCGGTGCCGTTGTCAGTTCTAATAGTCTTGATCTCCACTCCACGAGTGCGTTGAGCTTTCTTGGCTAAGATCATGAATTCCTTGAAAGTCTCATCCTTCATCTTGAGAAGAAAGACCCGAGTATACCTTGATTAATCATCAACAATTACAAGACCATATCTTCTTCCACCAAGAGAGTCATATGTCGAAGGCCCGAAGAGATCCATATGGAGCAGTTCCAAGGGTCTTGACGTGGCCACCTTGGTAACGGAAGGATGATGCTTTCCAATTTGCTTCCCTGAAATGCAAGCACTACACACACGATATTTCTCAAAGGAGACACCAGTTAGTCCAAGAATATGTTCACCCTTTAGGAGGAGATTGAGATTTCTCATGTTGACATGGCCTAGGTGACGATGCCAAAGCCATCCCTTGTCAGCCTTGGCCATTAGACATGTAGGAAGAGATTGGCTCTCTTTCGAGAGGTCGACCACATAAAGGTCGTCTTCCACGTGTCCAATGAGAACCAAGCTGAGATCATCACCCCTAAAGACCTTCACAAAAGTTCTAGAGAAATAGGAGTCATATCCGGCATCTGCGAGATGTTTAATAGAAAGCAAGCTGTAACCAAGGTTTTTAACATGTAGGACGGTCTCAAGAGTCAAAACCTTGGAAATTACCAACTTACCATAACCAAGAACCTTTCCTTTTGATTTATCTCCAAAAGTGATGCTTGACGTTGAGTTGACATCGTGAATGAATTGATCAAGCCCACTCCTACCTCCGGTCATGTGGTTGGTGCATCCACTATCAAACACCCATTTTGATCCACCGGAGGCATAACCCTACAAAATCAATTCTTTGATTTAGGAACCCATTGAGTAATGGGTCCCCTAGCATTAGCAACAAGATCCTTAGGTACCCAAATTGAGTACCACCTATAAGCATAACCATTTCGAGGGTCAACATATTTGGCATATACATTTCCTTGAGTGCCCTTACATAGCATATAGGAAGGATTAGACTTTACCGCATACTTGTGATTGGGATTGCCCCTCATGGCTCCCCCATTCACCACATTCTTTTTGACCCGGTCAACCACCTTGTCACCTTCCTTCACAAAGGTTATCTTCTTCGGTGGAATGGCATTGCTCGTGTTGTTCTTTGGATCAAAATTGACACCTTCCTTGGAAACTCTCGTCTTTTGACGGGATAAAATCTCATCTAGGATCTTTCCCTTGGAGGTAGGTGCACGACGCTCTTTCCCAAGTTGCTCTTTCAACTTCTTATTTTCCTCAATGAGGTGAGCTTGATCAAAGGTAGAGTTAGAGGTACAAGAATCATTTTCAACTATAATTGGATCCTTCAATGTACCAAGAGCTTTCTCATAGGACACCCGAAGTTGATCATGGTTCTCTCCAAGTTTTATGAGCTCACGCTTGACAATCAAACTAGCCTTCTCAAGGTGCTCAAGGTCCTTGGTAATAGAAGCATGAGAAACTTCAAGATCTTTCTTTGAGGCATCAAGATCTTGATACAATGAGTCAGCCCTATCAATAGTGTCCATGTATTTTGCTTTATCAATTTCAAAGATTTCAATTTGTAGTTTAAGAAAAGAATTGGTATTATTTTCCTCACAAAGCTCTTGCTCAAGAATATTGAATCTTTGTTTCTCATCATAAATATGAGATTCCAAGCTATCAATGGTCTCATCGTGTGAGCTAACAAGTTCCATTAATTGCTTGACTCTAGCACGAGCAATGGGAGGAAGAGACTTCATGATAGCATACATTTCTTTTATATATTCTTTACCAAATTCATCATTATCACTATCACTATCATGGTCACTCTCAAGATCATCCAAGACACTAGATAGGGATGGAGGAGAGACAATTACCTTGGAGCTTCTTGCCATAAGACAAGAACCAGTGATCTTGGGAATAGGAGAACTCTCGATGTAGTCCTTGGAGTAGTTGTAGGTGAGAGGTTAACCGGGTTCGACATGTGCCAAACCGGTCACACACACCACTTTCTCCTTATTCCCACACTCCACGTCGGACTCGTCCTTGGAGCTCCTTGCCATGAGGCAAGTGGCAGTGACCTTGGGGTTAGGAGAGTCGTCAGTGTAGTCCTTGGTGTAGTCATAGGTGAAGAGAGACCCGGGTTTGGCAAAGGCCAAACCGGCCACTGCAACCACCTTCTCTTCATCCTCTTCCTCATTGTCGGATATGTATTCTTGGCCTAGGAAGCCCTTACCATCACGCCTATTGTTCCTCTTGTATCTTTCATTGATGGGGTTGGGCTTCAATCTTGGTTTGGCACCTTCTTCATACTTAGGCTTGTCAAGCCTCTTCTCATAAGGACACTTGTCGGCAAAATGGGTTGCCTCATCACAATTGTAGCACGTCCTCTTCTTCTCACTTGATCCCATTGAGCTTCTCCTTCTTCGGAACTTCATGTTCTTGGTGAAGAGAGCAAGTTGAGAGAGCATATCATCAACTCCATCCACATCGCTATCTTCATCACTAGCAACGTCTTCTTGCACTTGCTTGGCCTTTAAAGCTAGAGAGTGGGAAGACCCGATAACACGGTTGATCTCCTTTATCTTTTGCCCTTCATCCGCCAAGTTATCCGTGGCAACTAGATAAGATACTAGATCATCAGGAGTGAATTGATTAGCTCTATCAAGGAGTTGCAAGTTCAAGGCAAGCTTCTTGTCGGTGACCGCGATCATTGAGACAATCTTGGACTTGATAAGTTCATCATTCAAATTGAATCCATCATCATACTTCTCACACCCTAGGCCACCAATCTTCACGCGGAGGGCAACAAGTCTCTTGTATGCTTCCGCGATAGTCTCACCATCATGGTTCATGAACATGTTCATCTCAGACTTGGCAGCTTCATACTTGGATTTTTGGATAAGAGAGGTTCCCTCTTGGAGAATGACAATCCTATCCTAAAGATCCTTTGCCGTGGGGATGTCGCTGACTTGATCATGGAGAGTGCGGTGAATGGCACTCCTTATCTTGTCACAAGTCGTTGCATTTAGTTGACGGTCGTAGTACTCTCCCGGGGTGAGGTTGTTGGGATCATGAGGGTGGAAGCCGGTGCATACAATCTCCCAAAGCTCAACGCTGCAGCTGCAAATATGAGATTCCATAGAAGCTTTCCAAAGAGAAATGAGTTCCATCATAATGAGGTGCAGGGCCTGAACCATTAATATGAGGCATGGTGTTCTTTTGCTTAGGATAAACATAAGGGAATTGATTAGGGGGCGTGGAAGTTTTTGACGAGCCGCCCTCATGAGCGAACTCGGCATCCTTATCCTTCTCGATGTCCATTGGTCTCCCTTGAGGTACTACCAATGTATTACCAAGAAAAGCCCCATCACCAATTGCCTTAAGTTGTCCTTCTAGGTAACACATTCGAACAAGGAGATTGGAATCCGCCTTGGCCTTTTCAAGGGCACCCTTGGCTAAGATTTCACAAAGCTCCTTGACCGAATAAGTTTTTTCCTCCTCATCATCGGAGAAAACCATCTTTTCTCTTAGGCGGTAAAGCCCTTAAAAGAGCCCTTGGCTCTGATACCAATTGAAAGTGTAAGATGGTTAACCTAGAGGGGGGTGAATAGGTTTCTACAAAATTCTTTATAATCTTTTGCAAGTTTTAGGCTTTGCGGAATATAAGTGAGCCTAAATGCAAACTAGGTGAGGCAACCTAGATGATGTACAAGATACTTCAAGCTCGAAGGCTATCACAAGATAAGCAACACAAGTAAGAGATCGGTTAAGGAATAACCAAAGCACGCGGAGACGAAGATGTATTCCCGTGTTCACCACCTTTGGGAAGGGGGCTACGTCACGTTGGAGAGGTGTGAGGTTCCACGAAGGATTCCTCACGCGCCACGAAGGCTCACCTTCTTCTCCGAGCCTATCCCACGAAGGAATAGCTCACTTACTCGTGGTAGACTTTAAGGTAGTCTCCAAACCCTCACAAACTTTCCACGGAGCAACTCACAAGCCGAATGCCTCCGGGCGACCCTAGCCGCCTAGGGTTTCCCACAAACCCAAGAGTAACAAGCTACCTCGATGAACTCAAGGGGGAATGAACTTGGTCTTGGTGGAAACGTAGATCGGAACCTCCTCTTCGTTTCTACCAAAGGGATTTGGATTTGGTTGGGTAGAATGGGAGATCCTCAAGCTTTTGTGTTTCAACAATGGGGGAGAGAGAGAGAGCTTTAAGAAATGAAATGTTAGCTTAAATGCCTAACCTCACAGTGGAGAAGAAAGGGGTATATATAGCGTGAGGAAAAAAAGCCGTTTGGAGGTTACTGCGACATAACCGGCAATAAGTCCGGTCGGACCGAGTTGCTCGCCGGAATTTCCGGCGATAGCTCCGGTCGACCGGACCCCACGCCGGAATTTTCGGCGGCGACCGAAATTCCCGGCGAACAACCGAAAACATGTTCTGTAAGCCATATCGGTGTTCACCGGGAATTTCCGGTGGCGACCGAAAATTCCGGCGACAGCACCGGCGCCGCCGGCGCTTTTTCCGATTTCGCAGTAACTTCTTTAGACTCATTTTTCAAGGCAGATTTCTCTCTTTCTTCGAACGGGTGTGTGTGGTTGGATGATGAGAGGCTTATATGGTGTAGAACATCCCCAAAGAGCACACCGAGATCACCCCTCTTAATAGTGTGGTGTTTCCTATTTGACTCAAGAGTAAATAAGAGAGAATAATAAACAATGACACCGACTCTCCATAGAGAAACGAATGGGGGGGGGGGGGTCACCCATCACCTATCACCAACAACCTGCGGATTCTCACCTGTAGAGAGCTAATAGAAACATTAGTCCATCCTCTAGCTCCGATGTCATAGTTAATCGAAATACAAGATAAGGGCTATTTGCCCTTTCAGAGGGTGTTCGCCGGAGTTTCGGGGCGGTGGGCTAGGGAGCTGTGAAAGAGTGTGAGGAACTCCGGCGAGGGGTACAACTTATACAGTCCGAGATGGGCGGAGAGGACGGGAAAAAGGGGAAATGGCGGGAAGTTAGTGCTTGTCGGTTCGTCACGGGAGCCGAGGCGGCGGCGATGACCCGGCAATTCGGCGACGCGTGGCCGACGCGACGGACAGTTAATTTCCGGCGGTCGTCGCGTGGTTCCGAGGATGGCGACGACTCGACTTCCGTCGCTAACTCGGTGGGTCTACGCGCCGATTCGTTTTTTTCGCCGAGTTCGTTGCTGTCCGGCGTTCCCAGGGCGTACCCGGAACCTGGGTTCGGCCTGGATAGTCCGGACCAAAATCCAAATATGGACGAAAACAGGTTCCTGGGTACACGACTGGGCCGATTTTCGGCGTCCGGACTTAAATTCGACGTTCGGATCGACGTCCTGGGTAGACGAGTGAAGATGCTCTAACAAACAGGATCAGTCACTTTTTTTTTCAAGTGGGAAAGGTTCAACGCAAAAGTGAAAACACGAGTCATAATCTCAAAAAAAAAGGTGTCATTTCTAACTGGGCCGTGTGCTGCCGCGTAGTTGCTTTACTCGCAGCCCACAAACAAACAAAGCCCTCTTAGCCCGTGAAAGCACTCTCTGCTTCGGGTTCGGGAGGGGAGCGCACTCGCACTGGCCACACCGTTCCCGTTCCCCATCCACCGGCCGGCAACGGCGACCGCATCGGGACCGGCTTCCCTACTCCCTCTCCATCTCGTTGTGACGCGCACCAAATCCATCCACGGATCCTCCATGGAGCACTGCGACGGGGAGATCCCCATCAAGCGACCCAATCTTCTCGATGGAGGCGACGACGGCGGCGGCAGCGAGGACCGCCTCAGCGCGCTTCCCGACGACGTTCTTATCGAGATCCTTCTCAAGCTCCTCGACGCCGCCGTCGCCGCGCGGACCAGCGTCCTCTCCAGCCGCTGGCGCCGCCTCTGGAGGCTGCTCCCGGGGCTCTACTTCCCCGCCGGTAACGACCCGCAGCGCATACGCCTCGCCCTCGCCGCCCACGAAGCTCCGGCGTTCCGAAACCTTGAAGTCAGGGTCCTGGACGGCACCCCCGATTCCGTGGCGCCCTGGCTTCCATTCGCCGCGCGCCGCCTCTCCGGCGGTCTATGCCTCATCAACAGCCTGACACGCAACGGACCGGAGGACATGGCTGGTGAAAGAGGCGCCTTTGAGCTGCCCTGCTTCGAGAGCGCCACCTCGATATTCCTGTCACTAGGCTACATTGGCCTCGCCGTGCCGTCTTCCGGTGTATTTGCCCGTCTCACCGAGCTCGAGCTGAATCGCATCACTATACATGGCGGGTGCACGCTCGGTGATGCCGTCTCCTCGCCGTGCTGCCCGGTCTTGCAGAATCTCGTTATCAGTGACTCGTGTCATGTGGGCAACTTCACCATCCACTCGGAATCTCTCCTGGAAATGAAGCTCATGTATCTGCGTGGCTTGCAGCAGCTAACTGTCATGGCGCCAGCACTCAAACTTTTAGACGTGAGGGACTGCTTTGCTCCAAAATTTTTGAGTTATAATCAACCGGTTGTAAGCATCTCCGCCCCTCAGCTGCTGACCCTCTTGTGGAGGGATTTTTACGATCCAAGATTCATGGAGCTTGGCAAGATGGAAAATCTAGAGTGGCTGGGCACCTACCCTCTTATGGTCTATGGACAAGATGAAGACAACATAATCAATCGCTTTTGTACGAGGCTTTTGCAGCGCTTTGAGCTCATCCAGAATCTGATACTCATGCTTGTCTATCTGCCGGTGAGTTGATTCTTATGTGAGTTATGTCATCATTCTGGAAAGGTGGAGTTCAGTTTAAAGAATGTGGCATAGGCATATCAAAATTCTCACATGTTCTTCTTTGCCCAAGTCCCTGAAGCATTGCTTAGAGCATCCAATCGTTGATCATTACTAGTAGCATGGTATCCTCCGAGATGCCATTAGTTGTTTCTTCCGTTGAATAGTTAGCATTTCACTTGCGCATTAGCACCGTGAGTACATTGTTATTCATGGCTCATGGGGGCACATGAGCTCGGACTTGCTAGCATAAAAGAACCATTTCTTGTTTGATATCAACTTTCTAAACAAGATGCTTGTGTCCTTTCCAACTGTTATAAATAAATAATATTTTTTGTGACTTCCTTTGAATCTACAGGAGGACCTCACTAACCAGAATTACCTGATGGAACAACACATTACGAGGCTCCCATACATTACATTCATGGTCATGGATATAGTAGCGAGTGGGCATTCCTTTGGAGCTTGTTCATTTCATGTTCTCAGGATGTGTACTAGTTTGAGAAAGCTGTCCCTTATAGTTTGTGTCACACGCACATATATCCCCGTGGAGGTAATACTAATCTTATTTCTTTCATCTAATTCTGAGTATGCATCTATATTTCACGGAACACCTGGGATTTTGCTGATAGTTCCCCTACTCTAGGGTTTTGTTTGATACTGGGTGCTTTGCTCCAAATTATATCAGTGGCAAATGCATGCCTTAGGTATCTTCCAGTGACATTGCATGTTACTTGGGTTGGTAACTTGTTAATAGGTTTTATTTCAAAAGATTCTTAGTCTATCAGAAATGAGAAAAAAAAACTGCAGGATTTTGTTTCCATGAAAGAATCATGATGCCTCCTTCATTTTCTCTGCACTTCTTCTTCAAGATCGTTCTCAGCTGACCTCTCTTTCATGAGAGGGCGGCGTGTTCCTGTGATTGTTAGGTAGGTCGGGTGGAGTTGAGTGGCAGGGGAGTAGATGACGGTGTTGCAAGGCAATGAGGTTGCTGGCAGCCACCAGGGAGGGAGGTGGGGGTGTGGTGGTGCAGGTGGTGTGAAGAGATAGCAGTTGGCAGTGAGGAGTTGTTGGATTGGAATAGAGTATGATAGCTCCCACTACAAATATAAGGCAGTGATGTGAATTTGGCCGAGTCATTGCATGACAGGCTCAATCTTGATAAAATAGTTAGGATTTAGGAGATACTCATATTAATGTAGTACTATGCTTGGGGCATGTGTTTAAGTAATAGCGATAAGGTCAATTTAAGACCTTGATGTTGTATAATTGGAATAATGTTTGCTTTTGACTTTCTATTTCCATAGAACAATCATACTCTCTGCAAAATAGGTTGGGTTCAAGCTAATTTGCAGGTGTTATTCGCTTGCAAATGTATTAAAAACTTATCTCACATATTCAGGGAATCTTGGTGTTTTCAGTTCCATCCTTATTATTTAATGGCATTCAAATATTCAATCATACAGGTTAATCTTATTAACTGGATATTCTCCTTTTTTTCAGGAAGAAACCGTGTGCCCATCATCTTGTGCTTGTCATCAGCCGCCAAACTGGAAAACCGATGAACTAGTGCTCAGTTGCCTTCGAGAAGTAGAAATCCACAACCTGAGAGGAACTGAACATGAAGCTGCTCTTGTGAAACGGTTATTTGATTGGGCAACGGTGCTAGAAGAAGTGACAATAACACTCCATTGCTCAGTTGCTACAAACGTTGCCAAGGAGTTTTGCCAGAGGCTACAAAGCTTATCTAGGCCCGGAATACGTATGGAGGGGTCACACTTTTCTTAATCTAGTCGTGACAAAGTTAGCGATGTAGCGAATGTATGCTGGAAATTCCATGTGTACCGCTGCTTCGTCGCCGCAAGGTTTTGTATGTCCCAAGACCAAGTCATCAGCCGATTACACTCGATGTGGGCATCTAAATCTAGATTATCCTTCATAGTCCTATGTTGCAGGCTATTTAAACATAATACTTCATGTCTGTTCTGCGTTTGACATATGGATGGATGTCTACTGTCTAGGGGTTCATATCATGCTTTCTACGTATGGAACAGCAGCATTTGCATTCAATACTTTAGTTCTTATCATGCTCTTTGTGATGGAACTTTTACTTGATCAGTAGCCCAGTGGATGCAGCTCAAATGGGCTCTCTTGTTTACTTCCCAGCTACGAAACTGTATGCTGTTTGTGAGATAACTGGGAGCAAAAGTTGGAGCATCTGTTCTCAAAGGTTGCTTCAGTATAATGGCCGAAGCTCGATCTAAGTTTCGTTCAGTATGGCTCATCGATAGCACAATACCTGGCTCTGTCTGTTCCAAAGAACAGCACAAATGCACAACATCTAACTGTGTAAATATTAAAATAAAGTTTGATTGTGACTTTCGTTTGCATAGAACAATCCAGGTTGGCTCTCGAGTTCTGCCAGATGGTACAAAGCTTCTTGAGGCCAGAAATATGCATGAAAGGGCCACACCTTGCCTGATCTAGTCGTGTCGTTACACCTAGCGCCACTTGTTCAAGAAGACTTTGCATGTCGCAGATGCTGGTGGTCATTTTGTAGTTATCATGTATCGTCTGAGTATCAAACATGAAGCTTGTAAACTTCATAATCTGGTATGTTAGAGGATGTATTAGTCTTTTAGCACTATCTTATATACGTTGCAGGACGTACTAGACTGTTAAAACGTGTATGATGTCTTTTTACTATTGAAGTTCATCTTTATGTGTAATCCTGAAACTGGAGTTAAATCAATATTATGTTGCCTGTAAGTAGATCAGGCGTGGGAAGAGAGATTGGATACTTCAGCAATGGGACAGCAGGGAGAAGAAGCAGTCTGTTTCTGCTCATTCATTTCTTACTGTTCTCTGAATAAAGCTGGGGCTCTTGTAGCTAACACACTCAATACACTCATATATGGCGCCTTTCTCTTCTATGCTTTCCACTATCAGGATAGCGTCGGTGATAGGGTGTCTCCTTGAACAGATGCAAGATGAGCATTTTCTATAGGGCATTGCATTTTGTATTGTGGATGGAGCAGTGATGGTCCCCCTAAGATTTGTATCACCTCTCTTCCATATTATAAGATGAGATGTTAGTTCACCAAAACGTCTTATAATATAAAACAGAGGGAGTAGTTGCCATTGATTGATTTGTTGGCCTCTCCTTGAGCAGTGTTAGCATTTAGCATGGACCACTTTTTGGGTCATAACTAAGCAGTTTGATGAACTCTATCTCTCTCTCTTACTCCAAACATATATAATTTTAACTTCCAAAAAACCATACCAGGACCCATTGTTGCTCGAGCATGATTAAGCTGTTTTATTTGAGTAGTACAAAAGCAGATGACCTTTTGTTGTTTGATAACATCCTGCAATATCATTATCTCTGTAGGAAATGATGTTTGTAGCCAGTTTGTTTTTCAAGAACAGATTGTGTGTCATTTCATTAAGGTTAGAATGGAGTGAGTACAACAAATTTCTAGCTGCTCTCTCCTTCCACAGCTAGACACCATCGATAGTTGACTTAACTACTTACAGTAACATGGGCTTCAGTCCTCATCCTGATGCATCATGATTCATGCATCTGCTGC
This sequence comes from Avena atlantica, assembly GCA_910589765.1. Lineage (NCBI taxonomy): Eukaryota > Viridiplantae > Streptophyta > Magnoliopsida > Poales > Poaceae > Avena > Avena atlantica. The sequence continues at coordinate 32,074,992 of OU342733.1, forward strand.
TTACTTCGTGGACCACGCTGCAAAGGACTACTATGAGTAGTAGTTCGAGGATCCTTCCAGACTTTTTGAGATGTGTGGACTTGGTGTTCACTTGATTATGTTCTAGACAGCTTATGCCCATTTATACTCTTTATTCGATTCAGGTTCTATATTCTCTTTTGCTTGTTGGATGGTGTAATATTGGGACATGTGTCCTCTAGTTACTCTCTATATATTTAGATCTTGTCTATCAACTTTACAATATATTTCTGTTTCTTTCTAGATGAATAATGCTATGATCTACTCTTGTATGGTCGCACACCGCACACTCCATTTTTTTAGGGGGGGTGAGCACATAGCTAATGGGTCATGTTCTTACACTAGAAGTTTTAACTTTATTGTCGGTCTATACTAGCTAGTGGGTTAGATCTCAATGACCGGGGTTTACACCTAGATTCTCTCCCTTCCCTTCTAACGGCGGCTCACGGAAGTCTGGAGCGGAGGAACCAGCAGACCAACTCATTGCCCTATCCCCCGCCGCCATGGTCCGCCGCCCTCATGCCCCGCAGCGAAATCCCCTCCGTCCCCGCACCGGGGAAGAACCCTAATTTCCTAAATTCTCTTACCCAATTTCTTTCTCAACGCGCATGTACCGCTCTGCAACCCGCACAAGTGGGGTTCAAATTAGACTAGAATTTAAAAGGTCAGGGTGCAAACGACCGGGATTTTGATGTGGGGTTTAAATGGCCGAACCTCTACGATATTTCAGGGTTTGAAATGGACTCGCTGGCACTGAAATTCGTCACATCAGACTTCAGTCTGTGACACGCCAATACCACCACATTCAGTATGTTACGACACACTTACCATAGCGAAAACAAACAAGGACTACGGCGACACAATCTACGCCATGCAAAGCTTCCCCACCGCGGCCGCGAACCTCTCCATGGCCGGCCGCGGAAGCACGAGCGGCACCGCCACCGCATCCTTCCCGTCGCGGTCCTTCACGGCGACCAAGAAGCCCACGCCGAAGATGGTGTCGGCGGGGCCGCCGTACACCGGCTCGCCCCACCCGAAGTCCACGCGGTAGAACCCGGCGTGCCGGTTGTCCGACACGACGAACATGTTGTTCTGCAGAGCCAAGCACGGCCGCCCGCGCAGCACCAGCGCGTCGAGCGTGGAGCGCACGTACCCAGGCGTCACCGCCGCCTTGGCCTGCCGCACCAGCGCCACCGCGTCGCCGATGGACCCATGGCGCAGCGCCGCGGCGTTGGCCAGCGCCGTCACGGGCACGCACGCGTTGCCGTAGTACCCCGCGGGGAGGCTCAGCTCCGGGAAGCCCCTGAAGTTGGCGATGAAGACGAGCAGCGCGTCCTCGCCCGGAGCTGTCTCGAGCGCGGTGGCGCGGGCGCGCCAGAGGAAACCCGTGAGCGCGTCGAAGGTGGTGGCGGCGTCGCGGAGGGGGGGAGGGAGGTGTTTCTTGATCGCGGCGATGTGGGCGGCGCCGAAGGTGAAGGTACGCATCATGAGCATGTCGCCGGCCGGCAGCGGTGGCGGTGGGCCATGTGGCGGGAGTAGGTCGAACTCGCGGTGCGGGAAGGACGGCGTAGGAGGGATGCGCGCCTCGAGGAGCTCGCGGGACCAAGTGGGCGTGATGGTCGGCATGGGCAGGCCGCGGGCAAGCTCCCCGACGGCGTTCAGGAACTGGGCGAGGCCGATGGCGTCGCAGATGGTGTGGTTGAGGCGGAGCGTGAGGACGAGGCCGCCGCAGAGCAGCCGAGTCACCTGGTCACCATGATAGAACACAGTGGCATATGTTTATTGTTTAGCGCATGCATGGATGGAAAAATTACTACGTATACCTGAATTAGCATCAACGGGCAGTCGAGCACGCCGCTGGAGCCCTCGACGTCGAAGAGCAGCTGGTCCATGCACGGGAACGGCGGCCTGAGCCCGGCGCCGCGCTCCAGCTCCGCAAGCCTCACGTCGGCGTCGGCCTCCACGAACAGCACCCCCTCGCCGGTGCAGTCCACCACCAGCTTGCGCCCCTCCACCTCCCTCAGCCGTCCGGCCAGCGGGTAGTAGTGCACCAGCGCCTCGCCGAGCGCGCGTCGGATGACGCCCACCGGATCGCCCGGCGCGACGTCGCCGTCCTCAAGTACCGGTACGCGGCCGCCGCGGTAGACGAGGGCGAACGAAACGTGCCCGCGCAGCGTGTCCTGGTCGTCGATGTCGGAGAGACGCTTGGTGTCACCAGGCGTCGGCGCGGCCGGGCCGACGAGCTCCGGGTCGCGCCGCCGCACCGCGAACGCCAGCGGCGATGTCGCCATGCCCATGGTCGCGTGGGCGTGCTCCTTGGACACCGGCGCAGGATGATCCTGAAACAAGTCGGAAGCGAGAAAGCGGGAGTTGTTCCCACCATCAGGAGGAATACTAGCGTGGAATGCGAATGGTTCGTGGCCGGAAAGTTCAGCAGCCGACGCCATGCTTGACATTTTGGAGAATGCTCGGAAATGTCAGAGTGCTTGGTTACAGACTTATACAGCTTAAATGGGGAAGAGACTAGATGCCTGGCTGAGAGCCTTTCCTCCGTAACATGATGCCGCATTTGTCTGACTTACCTTGGACGATCGCCATCGGCTGTCCCATGATCGGCACCTGTATGTTTCCAAGCCGTGCTTCCACATCTGAGACTTTGTAGCCTTGCTGCGAGGAGATATTGTAACTCCAAGGGGATTTTAACCGCGCATGTTTTTGACTCTTTCGCCGTGTTCAGAGCACGGCAAATGGAATCTCTTAAAAGACAAATGGACAAGACTCCCAAAAAGTCCTAAAACCGCCGCCGCCGCAGTCCTTTTCTGCCGCTACATCTCATTGCCACCGCAGTTCCTTACTGCCGCCGCCAAGCCCTTCAAACCCATGTACAAACCCCGCAGCCACAAATTCCCTCTGTCGCTGCCGGAGATCCAATACCAAAGCCAAACAAAACCTAAAACCTAGATACACAAAGCCAAAGAAACAAGCCTGCGCTGCTGTGATCTACTGCCGCGCCAAAATCAACATCAAGCCCGACCATCAAAACCTTCTGTAGCCGCTGCACCCTTGTTGCCGCCGCCGCAATGGCTTCATCATCCTCTTCTTCGTTCGTCACCGCGCTGGCCGCCACCCTTGGGGCGCCGCCGGCTCAACTCCTCACGCGGGAGAATTCTCTCGTCTGGAAGGCCCTTGTGATCCCTGCCCTTCGTGGTGCCCGTGTTTTGATTTTCGTGAAAGGACTCGAGGCCGCTCCGGACGAGGATATCGAGGTTGAAGATTCCATTGGAAAAGCAATCAAAGTGGAAAACCCAGATTATGTCACCTGGATTACTCGTGATCAGCAGGTCTTGAGGTACATCCTGAATTCCATCTCTCCAGACATGTTATCTGATGTGATTGGTCTTGAAACCTCCGCTGAACTATGGAAAGCCCTTGAGTCTCTCACCACAACGGCGGCTCGCTCTCGGACTCAGCAGCTCCGATCAGCGTTGAACGACACAAAAAAGGGGGATCTCTCTGCAGAAAACTATTTTGCCAAGATCAAAAACATTGCTACCGAGCTTGCTGCTGCTGGGAAGGCCCTTGATGATGATGAGATAATCTGGTTTGTTCTCCATGGCCTCGGAGACACCTACAATACTCTGAAAACCTACAATACTCTGAAAATTGCAGTCAATGCCAACCCTAAAACCACTCTTACCGATCTGTTCGGTCAAGTCAAGCTTTTGATCAACTCCACAAGTTCGATGAGGGCACTGGAGTTTTTGTTTCCTCGGCAAACATGGAACGCTGTGGTGGTCCTCCTCCACCTCTACGTACTCCCCAGGATGATAGGCGCCAGGATGATAGGGACTATCGTCGTCCGGATGATCGCGATCGTGACTTTCGCCATCCGGATGACCATGGCCGTTGTGGATATGATGATCGCCGCAGCTATGATGATCATCGTGCCTATGATGACCGCCGGGAGAGGTATGATGACCGTCGTGATAGTGGACGCTATGATGACCGTCCCCGTCGCCGTGATGATGACGGTGGCAGGCGTAGAGATGATGGTTAGCGTGATGATGATGGTGGTAGGCGCAGAGATGTTGGTGGTCGTGACGATGGTGGGCGTCGTCGTGGCCGTGCTCCCACCCTGTACGTCAATGTTACTTGTCAGATATGCAAGATCCATGACCATCCTGCTAGTGACTGTTGGTGGAGGTTTCAGAACAACCGTGATCGTTGTGATGATAATAGTGAAAAAGGTGCAAATTTAGCTTCCTATGGTGTTGATACAAACTGGTACTCTGATACTGGCGCCATCAACCATGTTGCCAATGAGTTAAGCAAGCTCGCCATGCATGAGAAGTACACAGGACGTGATCAAGTTCATACAGCAAATGGTAACAGTATGCAAATCTCTCATATTGGTAATTCAATGTTGTGCACTTCCCCTAGTTCTTTACATCTTAGAGATATTTTTCATGTTCCAAATGCATCAAAAAATCTTCTTTCAGTTCACAAACTCACTCTAGATAATGATGTCTTTCTTGAGTTTCACCCATATTTTTTCTTGATTAAGGATCATGCCACAAGGAGAATTTTGTTTAAAGGACCGTGCCATGATGGTCTCTATCCACTAGTACCTCTATCCACGGGATCTTCCAAGCAAGCATTCATCACAATAAAGTCGTCGTCTTCTACATGGCATCGCCGCTTAGGACATCCATCCTCCTTTGTGGTGTAGCGGATCCTTAGGAAACATCATATTTCTCATTCACCTGAAATCAATCCATACATTTGTGATTCTTGTCAACTAGCTAAGAGTCATCAGTTACCACCCTATCTCTACTAGTGTATCAACTGTTCCTTTGGAGCAAGTTTTCTCTGATGTGTGGGGGCCAATACCTATTTTTGTTGGCAAACATTCATATTATGTAAGCTTTATTGATGATTATAGTAAGTTTACATGGATTTACTTACTCAAGAAGCGTTATGAGGTTTATCAAGTGTTTCTTAATTTCCAGCAACTTTTTGAAAGAAAAGTTGATAAAAAGATCATCACTATGCAAACTGATTGGGGTGGTGAATATGAAAAACTCCATGGTTTCTTCCAAAAAGTGGGGATCACACATCATGTATCTTGTCCACATGCACATCAACAAAATGGCTCTGCGGAACGCAAGCATCGTCATATTGTTGAAGTCGGTATTGCTTTACTTGCAAATGCATCTATGCCTCTCAAATTTTGGGATGAAGCTTTTCTTACAGTCACTTTTCTCATTAATCTCCTGCCTAGTAAGGTTATCAACTTTGACACTCCAGTTAAACGTCTTCTTCACACTAAACCCAACTATGAGTCTCTTCGAGTTTTTGGTTGTGCTTGCTGGCCTAATCTTCGCCCCTACAACAAAAGAAAACTTTCTTTCCGTTCTACTAAGTGTGTGTTTCTAGGATACAGTCCTCGTCATAAAGGAGTTAAATGTATAGACACTAAAACTGGTCGCGTCTATGTTTCTAGAGATGTTGTGTTTGATGAAAATATTTTTCCTTTTGCTGATATGCATCCAAATGCTGGTTCGCGTCTTAAAAAGGATATTATTTTGTTACCTATGGAAAATGGGGATACACACATTGAAGATCATATGAATTTGCATGAAATACCAGATGTTACTAATTATATTCAAGTTATTCTAGAACGTGCTGTGATTGTAGATACTATTGACACACAACAACCAACATATGAAAATTTGGTACAAAACAGAGCAAGTTTGAGTTCTTACACGGAGACAGAAAATACGAGCCCCGACACTACGTTTGATGTTGATCTAGCATCAGCGTCGGATCAGATGAGTACTGATTCTGAAGAAAATTCTTCAACAGCCAATGACGTGCGCTCCCGCTTCCCGCTGTCACGCGTCCGGTCGTTGTCACCGGCTGCTGTAGCGTCTAGGCAGTCCTCTCCGGTGTCTCCACTTAGGTATCATCCCGTCACGAGTGAGGAGGGTGAAAGAACATTTCTTAATCCCTAGTGTTTTGAGTGTTAGATAACAATACCAAGGATCTTTTAATGTGTGTTGAAGTGTTGCAGCTCTGAACTCTGCCTTTGGGGGCGGATAATCCGGCCCCACCAGGGGCGGATAATCCGCCCCTCCCTCTATCCAAGCAAGCGCAAGCCCCAGAAGGGGGGGCGGAATATTGGCCGGACTTTCCGGCCTGGCCGGATAATCCGCCCCTCAGGGGGGCGGATAATCCGCCCCTCCTGCTCATCGCCAAGGCGCAAGCCCCAGAGAGGGGGGCGGAGTTTCGGCCGGACTTTCCGGCCCCGCCGGATAATCCGCCCATCAGGGGGGCCGGATTATCCGCCCCCCAAGATTTTCTCCAAGCTTCACCAAGGCGCAAGCCCCAGAGAGGGGGCGGAGTTTCCCCCGGAGAATCCGCCCTTGGGGCGGAATTTTCCCAGGGGGCGGATAATCCGCCCCAAGTGGGGGGCGGATAATCCGCCCCCAAAGTTGCGCAACGGCCAGATCTGGGGAGGGGGTATTTAAGCCAGCCATCCCCCTCCTGCCAGAACTCTTGATTCAACTCGAAAAAGAACAGATCAGATCTCAAAACTTCATACAAGAGTGCTCCACCAAGATCCACCCAAAGGCCCCATCCCTTTGGGAATCGAAGGAGGAGAACTCGATCTTCATCATCAGCAATCAAGCGCTTCATCTCCTCTCCATTCATTTGGAGAATCTCCGATCTAGTATTTCTTGCAAAGATCTAGATCCTTGTTTTCGTTTATATTGATAAACCTTGTTTTTGTGACAGCTTGTTGTCATCCCGGGAGCCCCCAATTCGGTTGTGGGTGTGTGCCCCGATAGTACTGTAAAAGGCACCGGTTCCCGCCTCGAAGGGATCCAACAGTGGAGAAGGTGGATCAGGCCTCTCGTGGCGAGATCCATCGGAGAATAGGGTGATGCCTATTGTGGCGTGGTGGTCTTAGAACCGCCCACCCCTCCAACGCAGATGTACTTCCCTTAACAAGGAAGGAACTGCGGTAAAACAAATCCCTGTGTCTCCGCGTGCTCCACTACGGTTTCCTCGCTCCTCCTTTACGTGCTTAGTAGTTAGGGTTTCATATAGGGAAATTCTCGTAGTTGCATATCTAGAGAATTTACTTTGTGTAAAGCCTAAAATTGGAAAAAGTATTAAAAATTGGTTAGCACCTATTCACCCCCCCTCTAGGTGCCCATACGATCCATTTCAATTGGTATCAGAGCCTCGGCTCTTATTTCGGGCTTAACCGCCTAAGAGAAGTATGGGTTCCAAGGGAGATGGGAGTGATGCTCCGGAGGTAGTCACCATGAACGATCTCAAGACGTTGGAAACAACCTTGGTGAGTTCAATGGAGGCTAAGATGGAGGAGATGCGTCAATTGATAATGCGTCTCTCCACATCTGCAGCATCACCTCCATCTAACTCTGAGGATACCACTCCGCAATCCAAGGAAACGGGTAAAACTGTTTCCAAAGATAACGAAGTGGTAGGTGATGATACTAGTAAGAGCTCCTCCTCGAAAAAGGATAGCGGTAAGGATGGATACAATGAGGTTTCTCATGTGTATTCCCCTGATCCACCTATTCCTCATCCACACATACATAATAGGGGTGATCCACCCAAATTATCAGCTTCTACTTTCTCTCAATGGCAATTTTTGATGAAATCTCATGTGTGCAGTTCCTCCATAGAGTTGTGGAAGATCATCGAAAATGGTCTTCACGTTGGAAATCCTAACAATCTCACAAGGAGAGAAGTGGTCGATAGCCAACTCAATGCTACAGCTCTACACATGATACAGCTTGGTGTGGGTGATAAAGACATGCCACACATTCAGCATCTTAGCACAACTAAAGAAGCTTGGGATGCCCTTACCGAGCTCTTCATCGGAAATGAAAGTATGAGAAGGAATAGATATGATGCCTTGAGCAATGAAGCTGAAGGATTTTATATGCTGGATGGAGAAGACCACGAGGACATGTATAGGAGGCTCAAGGCAATAGCTACTACCTTCAGAAACCACGGCGCTGCTCATGTTGATGATGCTTGGATCAAGCGCAAGTATGTCAGTGCTCTTATGCCATTTGAGCCCACAGATTTGAAAAGTCTCCAAGGTAGGCACAATTATCACCTCATGTCATCCAATGAGGTAATGCAAGAAATGTCCGCATTCAAAGTGGCTGCCAAGAATGCCGAAGATGCTCGTGCTCGAGCTATGGGGATGCAAAAGGGGGTCAACATGGCTTTGAAGACTAGTGTGATTGATCATGATGAATATGCGGTAGAAGGCCTGGACTGTCCCGAAGATATAAAAAGGATCCACGGACAATACTTGGCTCTTTATGCAAGAAACTTTTGGAAAGATCCAGCCAAGGCTAAAGCTGAACTAGATCGCAAAAGTGGAGCCTATGGAAGAAAAGAAAATGGTCCCAAGCTGAGAACATGCTTTAATTGTGGTGACCGGTTGCACTTCGTAGCCGAGTGTCCATATCAAAGTAGAGAGGATAATGGAGGAAGACTCATTTTCAAAGACAAATCAAAAGCTCCACATAAGAAACAGTTTGTAAAGAAAAATGCTCCTTTCAAGAAGCAACCAAAGATTGTTCTAGTAGCTCAAGAAGAATATTCATCGGGGAGTGAAGATGAGGACGAGGACGATAGCTCTCAAGAGGTGGCTGCTATAGCCACCACCACATCTACATCAACATCTCTCTTCGACTCTCCAAACGAAAACATCATCAACAAGAATCCTACTTGTCTCATGGCAAGAAGCGAGGTAACTTCCTCTAACTCTTCCTTTCCCAAGGCTATGATAGACATGGATGATCCTGCTAGTCTTAAGGTTAAAGAAGAGATTATTGCCTTGGATTATTTCTATACTAACTTGCAAGGTGAGCACAAAGTTCGTTTTGAGGCTCTTATGGATCAGTTGGCCCAAAATGAAGCACTGCTCGAAGAAAAGGGCAAAATTGAAAGGGAGGATGCAATGGAAATTGCATCCCTAAAAAATGCCCTTGAAGAAGAAGAAGAAGCTCGGGTCTCTCTTGAAGAGAGGCTTGAGTCTATGGAAGAGTCACATGAAGAGATTGTGACTAAACTAGTTAAGGAACGTGATAATGCGGTCACCAAGGCAAAGAAGTTAAAGAAGGAAAGGATTGACTTTGGGGCTGCTCATGATAGACTCTCCGAGGAATTGAAGAAACTTGACAATGCTCACAAGGCGTTGAAAAACAAGTTCTCTATCCTCAATGAGTCACATGATCAGCTTCAAAGTCGATTGGCCGAATATGATTCTCCTAGCTCGTCCAACTCAACATATAGTAACAAGAAAAATGCTAATGTGGAAAAAGGAGTGACCAAGGACATCACTACAAAGGAAAAAGGTGTGCTTGATGAAGTTCTTGACAAGCAAAGGTCAAATCATGGTAAAGAGGGACTTGGGTATGTCACCAAGTCCAAGAAGAAGAAAACCAAGAAGAACAAGACCAAGAATGTGCAATTAAAGACAAGCACTGCGGAGAAGGTTGTCATAAAAGACAAGACTAATAATATTGGTTTTGCAGGGTGTCACAATCCTAATTATGAACTCTTTTGTGATGATTATGGCGATGTTTATGCTTATTATGTTGGTCCTTTTGATGAATATATTGCTTGGTCTATTTGGGTCCCAAAGACCCTTGTTACTAACATGAAAGGACCCATTGAAAAATGGGTACCTAAAACCAAGAAGTAATTTTCTTGCAGGGCTATGCTTCCGGTGGGTCGAAATGGGTGCTGGATAGTGGCTGCACTAGTCATATGACCGGAAGCAAGGAGATCATCACGGAGATGCGTCCAAATCTTGATAATATCACAGTCTCCTATGGTGATAAGTCTAAATCTCAGGTATTGGGTCTTGGCAAGGTTGTGGTTGCCCACGATATCTCTCTCGTGGACGTCATGCTTGTTGAGACCCTTGGCTATAATCTTCTTTCTGTTCGTGCCCTTGGCAAGATGGGTTTTGCTGTTTTTATCGATGATGATTTGGTGGTACTCTTATGGAGCAAGTCTCTAAAGGTCGCTTTCGTTGGATACGTCGAAAATGACCTGTATGTGGTGGACTTCTCGGGGAAAACCACTTCAGGTCCGATGTGTCTATTCGGAAAGGCCGATGTGGGCTGGCTATGGCATCGCCGTTTAGCCCATGTCAACATGAGAACTTTGCAAAGTCTCCAAAAGGGTGGCCACATTCTTGGACTAAAAGACAATGTCTCCTTTGCCAAAGACCGTGTTTGCAGGGCCTGTGTTGAAGGAAAAATGCATGATTCTCCCCACAAGAGGAAGACTATTATGTCATCGAAGAGGATCTTGGAATTACTCCATGTGGATTTATTTGGACCGCCTTCTCATGCAAGTCTTGGTGGGAAGAAATATTGCTTGGTCATCGTCGATGATTACTCAAGATATACATGGGTATATTTCTTCAAGCTGAAAAGTGAGACTCAACAAACTGTCATCGACTTTGCCAATGAAGTTCAACGTCAACACAATGTTCCCATCTTGGCAATTAGAAGTGACAACGGCACAGAATTCAAGAACTACACTTTAAACGAGTTTCTTAACGAAGAGGGGATTAGACACCAATATTCCGCTGCGTACACCCCTCAACAAAATGGTGTAGCCGAGAGGAAGAATCGGACTTTGATGGATATGGCAAGATCTATGCTAGCTGAATTTAAGTCTCCTTATTATTTTTGGGCTGAAGCCATATCAACCGCTTGTCACTCATCAAACCGGCTTTACCTTCGGAAGATCTTGGACAAGACCCCATATGAAATACTTACCGGCAACAAACCCAACGTCTCATACTTCAGGGTATTCGGGTGTAAGTGTTTCTTTCTTATTAAAGGTGTCCGTTTGTCAAAATTTGAATCCAAGGCGTTAGAAGGCATTTTTGTTGGTTACGGTGCCGAATCCCACACTTATAGAGTCTACAACAAGCTCACTGGGATTGTTGTAGAATCTTGTAGTGTGGAGTTCGATGAAAATAACGGCTCCTTTGTAGGGCAAGTTGATGTTTGTGATGCAGATGTTGAAATACCCCAAGATGCCATAAGAAGAATGGGCGTGAGATTTTTCCGCCCCATTGAGGAACCCCTTGTGGCGGATCGGGAAGGACAATGCTCCACTCAAGTGGAGCCCTCATCTTCACAAGATCAACAAGCTCCTACTGTTGGAGAAAACTCTGCACCAACACCGCAACCTGCTGAAGATCTTCAGTCTCCTGGACAAGATGGTAGTCCCAGGCCGGATTATCCGCCCCCTCCAAGGGGCGGACAATCCGCCCCTGGCACTCCAACTTGCACCAGGGGATCCGAAGGAGAAATCAACACCTCTGAAGCTCCCAGGCCGGATTCTCCGGCCCCCAGGGGCGGATTATCCGGCCATGGCTCTCCAACTCCAGTCAGGCTTTCTCAGGAAGATGGTTCTGGTACTTCACCTCCCAGGCCAGATAGTCCGGCCCCTCCAAGGGGCGGATTATCCGGGCCTGAAGAAAATGCTCAGCAACAATCTTCTGGCAGTACTGGTGACCAAGATCAAGGGCAATGCAGTAATCAAGACAAGGATACAACAATTGAATCCACTCCTTCAAGAAACAATAAGGATATTGAGGCTCGTCGCAAGGCTCATGCGGATCGCAACCTTGAACTAAGAGGTCACACTCTTGACAAGGTAGTTGGTGATCTACGACAAAGGGTATCCACTCGAAGAGAGCTTGCTAGCTTCTGTGATCATCAAGCTCACATTTCCATGGTTGAACCAAAGAAGGTTTTTGATGCTCTTGAAGACCCCGATTGGGTTGTTGCAATGCATGAAGAATTAAACAACTTCGAACGCAACAAAGTTTGGAAGCTCGTAGAAAAGCCAAAGGATTGCCGCAATGTTATCGGCACCAAGTGGATCTTCAAGAACAAACAGGATGAAAATGGCATTGTTGTGAGGAATAAAGCACGTCTCGTGGCTCAAGGATTCTCTCAAGTAGAAGGAATTGATTTTGGCGAGACCTACGCTCCTGTAGCTCGCCTTGAGTCTATCCGTATCCTTCTTGCATATGCCGCCCATCATAATTTTAAGTTACAACAAATGGATGTTAAGAGCGCTTTCCTTAATGGTCCTCTACATGAGTTAGTATACGTCAAGCAGCCCCCGGGGTTTGAGGACCCCAAATTTCTGAACCATGTTTACAAACTCGATAAGGCGCTCTATGGCCTTAAACAAGCCCCACGTGCGTGGTGTGAGCACCTTAAAGAGCTTTTGCTAGACCATGGATTCGAAGTTGGGCAAATCGATCCCACTCTTTTTACTAAGAAGGTCAATGGGGAGCTTTTTGTATGCCAACTTTATGTAGATGACATTATTTTTGGCTCTACTAACCAAGCTTTTAACGATGAATTTTCAAAGCTTATGACTGGCAGGTTTGAGATGTCCATGATGGGTGAGCTACGGTTTTTTCTCGGATTTGAAATAAAACAACTTAGAGAGGGAACCTTTATTAATCAAGCTAAGTACATCCAAGACATGCTCAAAAGGTTCAAGATGACGGATCTCAATGGCGTTGCTACCCCAATGCAAACAAAGTGTCATCTTGAGCTCAATCCCAAGGGTAAAGATGTGGATCAAAAGGTATACCGATCCATGATCGGCTCTCTTCTTTACCTCTGTGCATCTAGGCCCGATATCGTGTTAAGTGTAGGAGTGTGTGCAAGGTACCAAGCCGCTCCTAAAGAAAGCCACTTAGTGGCGGTCAAGCGAATCTTCCGATATTTGGTTCATTCCCCAAATTTTGGGTTATGGTATCCCAAGGGTTCAAGTTTCTCTCTGTGTGGTTACACCGATTCAGATTGGGCCGGTGACAAAGATGATAGGAAATCAACCTCTGGTGCATGACAATTCTTGGGCAGGTCTCTAGTGTGTTGGTCATCAAAGAAACAGAATTGTATTTCACTCTCAACCGCCGAAGCTGAATATGTTGCTGCTACAAGTGCTTGTACTCAATTGTTATGGATGAGGCAAACTTTAAAGGAATATGGTGTCAATTGTGACAAAGTGCCTCTTTTATGCGACAATGAAAGTGCTATCAAATTGCTTACAATCCTGTGCAGCATACAAGAACCAAACATATAGAGATTCGCAACCACTTTATTCGGGATCATGTTGCTCGTGGAGATATTGCACTGTCCTTTGTGAGCACGAAGAACCAACTTGCTGATATTTTCACGAAGCCCCTCGATGAAGCAAGATTTTGTTATTTGCGGAATGAGCTAAATATCATAGATTCAAGGAGCTTGGCTTGACTATTCTTGCACACTCCCTTGCTCTTATTCATGTATTTGGTTTAGATGCGGGCATAGACATAGGGGGAGTGTGGTCCTAATTGATTGGGCCAACCCTCCCCCCATAATGCCGAAAGCAAGTAAAATCATTTCCCTTAATATCATTTTGTGATATGTGGGTCATCGATGAGCATTGGTTTTGAACTCAAGATACATCTTCGCGGTGTCATGCCATGCGCTCCAACATGGTGGCTTCGGCCACCGCCCTCTTCCTCAAAGAAGAGTTGGTTTTTCATGGGTCTCGTTGGATTTTCTTGCATACCTTTTGTTCTTATGGAAAATACACTAAAATTTGGCTTTTGATTGATTTGATTCTTGCACATTTGGGTGTGTATTCTAAGTGATCTCCAGGGGCGTTAGCATCGCTCTTCTTCCTTTTTGGCGTTTCGATGCCAAAGGGGGAGAAGTAGTTCTATTAGGTCTCGTGGATTTGCAAGGGTCGGGCACAAGCTCTTCGATTTTAGTGGTTTTTATTTGCTTGCTTGTGCCTTTTCTAGCGTGAACTTGTTTGCTATTTGTAATACTATGTCATACTCCACAGTTTGGTACTATGTTTGGTATTCATGGATTTCTGGATTTATCTATCATGGACCCCATGGAAGTCTGGAATTATGGAGCATATTTGGTGACATATGGATTCATGGGATTATCTATGTATGCCTTGGCTATATATTCCGGTGGTATGACTTTCTTTCACCAAACCTTAAAGTAGTGTTCTACCTAGTGTGTGTATTTGTATTCAAATGCAAATCTTAAATATGCACACATCTAGGGGGAGCGTCTTTCATTATCTAAGGTGGCACTTGCCGGTTTCACTGCAAATCCTAGTATTGTCATCTAACACCAAAAAGGGGGAGATTGAAAGAACATTTCTTAATCCCTAGTGTTTTGAGTGTTAGATAACAATACCAAGGATCTTTTAATGTGTGTTGAAGTGTTGCAGCTCTGAACTCTGCCTTTGGGGGCGGATAATCCGGCCCCACCAGGGGCGGATAATCCGCCCCTCCCTCTACCCAAGCAAGCGCAAGCCCCGGAAGGGGGGGCGGAATATTGGCCGGACTTTCCGGCCTGGCCAGATAATCCGCCCCTCCTGCTCATCGCCAAGGCGCAAGCCCCAGAGAGGGGGGCGGAGTTTCGGCCGGACTTTCCGGCCCCGCCGGATAATCCGCCCATCAGGGGGGCCGGATTATCCGCCCCCAAGATTTTCTCCAAGCTTCACCAAGGCGCAAGCCCCAGAGAGGGGGCGGAGTTTCCCCCGGAGAATCCGCCCTTGGGGCGGAATTTTCCCAGGGGGCGGATAATCCGCCCCAAGTGGGGGGCGGATAATCCGCCCCCAAAGTTGGGCAACGGCCAGATCTGGGGAGGGGGTATTTAAGCCAACCATCCCCCTCCTGCCAGAACTCTTGATTCAACTCGAAAAAGAACAGATCAGATCTCAAAACTTCATACAAGAGTGCTCCACCAAGATCCACCCAAAGGCCCCATCCCTTTGGGAATCGAAGGAGGAGAACTCGATCTTCATCATCAGCAATCAAGCGCTTCATCTCCTCTCCATTCATTTGGAGAATCTCCGATCTAGTATTTCTTGCAAAGATCTAGATCCTTGTTTTCGTTTATATTGATAAACCTTGTTTTTGTGACAGCTTGTTGTCATCCCGGGAGCCCCCAATTCGGTTGTGGGTGTGTGCCCCGATAGTACTGTAAAAGGCACCGGTTCCCGCCTCGAAGGGATCCAATAGTGGAGAAGGTGGATCAGGCCTCTCGTGGCGAGATCCATTGGAGAATAGGGTGAGGCCTATTGTGGCGTGGTGGTCTTAGAACCGCCCACCCCTCCAACGCAGATGTACTTCCCTTAACAAGGAAGGAACTGCGGTAAAACAAATCCCTGTGTCTCCGCGTGCTCCACTACGGTTTCCTCGCTCCTCCTTTACGTGCTTAGTAGTTAGGGTTTCATATAGGGAAATTCTCGTAGTTGCATATCTAGAGAATTTACTTTGTGTAAAGCCTAAAATTGGAAAAAGTATTAAAAATTGGTTAGCACCTATTCACCCCCCCCTCTAGGTGCCCATACGATCCATTTCAGAGGGGCCCTCATCTGATGTCCCACAGCAGCATGAGACTAGCCCCAATGGGGGTATCATAGGTGGTATCATGCACCACATACATGTAAAATACTTATGTGTCATAGCAATTAATGATGAAAGAGATTGTGTTGGTATCATAGGTAGATACGGTATCATAGCACATAAAACTATAAAAATTAATCCTAAACAAATCTTGTCCACAATTTTACATTGAGATTCTACAAAACAATAAATACACCAAGACTATGATACTATGATATGATACTATGCATTGTGAAGATGGTATCATATACTAGTATCCTATGCATGATACTACTATATGATACTCCCCATTGTGACTAGTCTGATGCACCAGGTGGCCAATGTGCAGTAGATAATCAACATGACCATGCGAGTGTTGACACACGCACTGATGGGCACATTAATGAAGCTGACACACACAACAATGCAAATGTAGTAGGATCTTCTGCACACGCTGATGCAGATAGAGCAGATACAACAGGATCTTCTGCTGCTCCATTTGTGCCTCGCACGCGTCTACAGAAAGGTATAAAACAGCCCAAAAATATATACATATGGTACTATTTGGTATGGCATGTTTACCTCCACAAGTGATCCATCTACACTGTCATAAGCTCTTTCTGATGACCGTTGGCACAAGGTAATGACAGAAGAATATGATGCTCTCATAGAAAACAAGACCTGGAGACTTGTTCCGCCAAATTCTACCAAGAATCTTATAGACTGCAAATGGGTGTATCGTGTGAAGAAAAATGCAGATGGTACAGTTGAAAGATATAAGGCTCGTCTTGTTGCAAAAGGGTTTAAACAAAGATATGACATATATTATGAGGATACCTTCAGTCCCGTTGTCAAGGCGCTACTATCAGACTTGTTTTGTTAGTAGCTGTCTCTTAAGGCTGGAGTTTGAGGCAACTAGATGTCAAGAACGCGTTTCTTCATGGTGTTCTGGAAGAGGAAGTCTATATGAAACAACCACTAGGTTTTGAAGATTCTCAAACTCCATACTTTATATGCAAGCTTGATAAGGCTCTTATGGTCTAAACAAGCTCCTCGTGCATGGTATTCTCGACTAAGTACAAAACTTGAAGCACTTGGTTTTGTTCCTTCTATAGAAGACACCTTGTTTCTCTACAAAAAGTCTGGTATTATGATATTCGTTCTAATCTATGTTGATGGCATAATTATTACTAGTTCTTTTAATTAGGCTATAAGTGTTTTGCTGCGTGATCTAAAAGATGATTTTCTCTCAAGGATTTGGGAGATCTGCATTTCTTCTTGGGTATTGAGGTAAAGAAAGTTGATGATGGTTTATTCCTCACACAAGAAAAATATGCTACTAATTTTATCACAAAAGTTGGAATGAGAACATACACACCATGTCCTACACCCTTGTCTTCTACCGAGAGGTTGTCTCTCAACGAGGGAACTCCTCTTGGTCCTGATGATATCACTGAATATAGAAGCATCGTGCGTGCCTTGCAATACTTGACATTGACACAACCTGATATTTCATTTTCAGTTAATAAGATTTGTCAATTTTTACATGCTCCAACAACCTCTCATTGGACAACTGCAAAAAGAATATTGAGGTATATTCAAGGTACCCTGAAGACAGGACTTATGGTTCAGAAGTCTTCGTCTAGTCTGCTTAGTGCCTTCTCTGATGCAGACTAGGCAGGATGTCTTGATGATAGGAGATCTACAGGAGGTTTTGCTGTATTTTTTGGTCCAAATTTGATCTCTTGGAGTGATAGAAAACAAGCTACAGTTTCAAGGTCAAGTACTGAAGCTGAATATAAAGCTTTGGCTAATGCCACAACTGAGCTAATATGGGTTGAAGTTCTTCTTGGTGAGCTAGGAGTTACACTAAGAGAAAGGCCATGCTTATGGTGTGATAATCTGAGAGCTGCATACTTGTCTGCTAATCCTGTTTTTCATGCAAGGACTAAGCATATTGAGATTGATTTTCACTTTGTCAGAGAAAGAGTAGCCAACAAACTACTGGATATCTTATTTCAAGCAAGGATCAAATAGCAGATGGGTTTACAAAGGCGTTACCAGTCAAGGATCTTGATGAATTTAAACGTAATCTCAATCTTTCAGAAGATTGTGATTAAGGGAGGCTGTTAGCAATATTAGATTTACTATTTCAGATATTGTTGTTATGGAGTAGTACTCCAACAGAACTCTCTCTTCCTCCCGATTGTATTCTTTCCTAGCACTATACGACTCCAAAACATGTACGTACCTTACGATGGTCAGGGTCTTTCCCTACATCGCTATGTCAAAACGAAGTCGATACCGAGGAAAAGGTATGGTTCGCCTAATATTTTGAGACCTGGAGCTCAGGCGACTGAGATTTAGTTGTTGAACGTAAGGGAATTTTCTTTATCGACCAGTACGTGCTAACGTTGCGTACACTTGCACGGGAGCAGAGGTCATGGACAAAATATTCCCGTGACAGAGTGTCACACCTACGCAACAGTAATAAACGCTCATCGAGCAACAAGTAATAAACATGGCATAACATGACATACATGGCATAACGTGGCATGAAAACTTCAAACTAGTTGTGGCCCCCAATACAGTACTTTAAAATCAGGTACTAAGCCGATAGGGGTGCCCAGACACCCCACATGTGGTTAGCGCGCTCAGTCTGGAAACATGCGTCAAGAACTCGGGTCCTAGGTGGACACAAGTGGACGGTTAACAACCAAATATCAACTATTATCCACCGGTGCCTCTTCATTAGTGATATCAATTTTAATATTTAATTAACCATCTGTAATAAAACCACGATCATCTTCACATTTATGAATATGCCAACCCCAACATGAGTGGAACATCGACGACGCGAAGCAGCACCTAAGCAAGCGACTACGACTCGCAAGGCCAAGTGTCTACCCAAACAACAGGCAATAGGAGGTGTCCAAGGCAATATAAATGCTGCAAGAATATATAAAGGGTACGGAATCTAAAGCATCGACACACAGATAGCAATAGATCAACAGGAGGAAGTAAATACTATAAATGCAAAATAGGTAGAAAGGGGGAGAATGCTCGCCTGAAAACATTGTCGAAGGTTCATCCAAAGATCGGGTCGACACTCGCATCAACTCATCGGCCTAATCCATGAAGAAGCAAAAGCACTAGAAGAAAACCGAATGCACTATTTAATACTATGGCACAAGATTAGGCATGATGCATATGTAATGCGTGATATGCCAAAGGTGCGATGCAATTAGGCCATATTAAGCGGAACCGGGGTCCCGATAATTAATTAAACGGTTCATGTTGTTTAGATACCTCGCAATTTTAAATGTTGTCTTAACAAGGCAAAATTACATTATCGGTTCGCTATACAAATTTAAATGGCGCCAATATAAGGCTAGATTTTCCTACATATGGTCTCCATATTTAATTATGAGGTGAATCGGCATAAGGCTCCCAAACCACATGATATATGCAAGCATGACAATTGATATGCAACAATTATATATATTTCATTTATTAAAATAAGGTCTCGGAAAGAGGGTCACACTTGGTGGTTCGACGAACTTGGATCCGAGGATTCGATGGGTTCGGTCTTTGGATCAGTGGATCGAGGGTCTTCGGTTCCCGGAAGGAGGACTCGGATGGTCGGTGTCGAACTCAGTTCCGACGCCAAACGGTCTTGGTATTTCCTCTCGACGATCTACCGATCATTGAATCCTTGAAGAAGATCTTGAAGCCCATCTCTTCAGCGATATCCTTCGGGTGGCACCACATTAGTACATGGATCCACATCAGTACATGGATCCTCAGAAAAATCTTGGCGTTGGTCCTTGTCGGATAAGCTGGCTTCGGGAGGCCAACGAGGATACACGGGACAACCCTGTGAAGCTAGCACACCGAAACCGGACAGAAACAGAGGCCTGCACAGCACACGCACAGGTAAGCAGAGCCGGAACAAAGAGGAACCGTGACGGCGGGCATAACTCAGGAGACGCAAGGTAGACGACCGGTGGCAGGTTGAAGGGACGAAGGCCATCGACGTCGGGGGTGCGGATGACCTATTCCTTGATGTTGTAGGATACAAAGAGGAAAGGGAGCATAGGAGCCGGACATGGACGGCAGAGGGAGATGATGCGGGCATCTGGAGGACGGCGGCAGCGGCACGCTCGCGAGGAGGGCAGCGCTCGGGCTCAACGAGCTTGCATGATGGCGGGCGTTGGTCTCGCGGAGGCCGGCACGGAGCTTGGTGGTGGCGGCCAGCGTAACGGGCTCGGCGGCGAGCTCTAGAGGGAGGGTGTGGCGTCCCTGTTCGCATGCGGAGGCACAGGAGCTCCCGGGGAGGAGCCGGTTCGTAGGAGGGAAGAAGGCGTCGGCGGTCAAGTATGGATGAGGGAGAAACGGTGCAGGGCGAGTGGGGTTCGAGAGCGGGGTCGGGGGCGGGGTAGGGGACACGGGATTTGCGGCGGGGTGGGCAGTTCGCGAGCGGGGAGAAGGAGCGGGGGAGAGAGGCGTGTCGGGGTGGGTCTGGTGTAGGGGTTCGTAGCATGGAAAACAAAAAATTTCTACCGCGTGAACACACAATCAAGATCTAATCTATGATCAAACCAAGATCTATCTACTAGATTGTAGCAACGAGTCAATAGAATACTAACCCTCGAGGATCCAAAGCGGTTAACGAGAGCAGATTCTCGTGGGTGATGTAGTCGTACACTTGCCGATCTCAAGATCGCGTAGACGATCCTTCTGGCGCTGCGTTCCGGCAGCGCTTCCGCAGTCGGTCACACGTTCGGTACTCGATGAAGACCTTCCTCTCCCTTGTTCCACTGCCTCAGCGGAGGTTGTAGTACTCTCCTCGCGATTCCGGCAGCACGACGGCATGGTACCGGAAGTAGAGGGGAGATCTCGCAGGGCTTCGCCTTAAGCCGGAGCGAGTATGGTGGAGCAAGAGAGGTACCTTGGCGATCTAGGGTTTAGAAGCACCAAGGGGAGGGGTGTAGACGGCGGCTAGGGTTTGGGGAAACCCTAGTCGGCGACTTGGGAGGAGGCCCTAGGCGGCGGCAACAGCAGGTGGTGGCGCCAGGAGCTAGGGTTTGAGGTGTAGGGAGAGGGGGTGCCCTGCCCCTCCTTATATAGGAGGGGAGAGGCGGTTTGGGGAGGATGGAGTCCTCCTCCAACTCCTCCTCATGGCCGGCGGGTGGGAGGGAGAGGGACTTCCTCCCCAAGTAGGTTTCCTACTCTCCCTCCACCAAGCAAACTTGAGATTTGACTTTTTCAAATTGGCGTTTGACTTTCAAACTTTGATTTGATTTCTTCTCTTTATTTTGCCCAGCCAAGTGACATAGTACATGATGTAACCATTCCACATTGTCATGACACATGCACGTACCCTTCCCCTCCGGAGTGTCGGACCTTCCAGACCCTTCTAGAACATTCCTGGTGAAAACACCAGAATCATTCCCGAACTCCAAAACATTACTTTCCTTATATGAATTTTATTCTCCAGACCATTTCGGATCTCCTTGTGATATCCCGGATCCCATCCGAGACTCCGAACAACATTCGGTCTCTTACTCATCATTCCATAACTACTCAACAACATTGAATCCTTAAGTGTGTCTCCCTACGGTTCGTGAATTATGCGGACATGATCGAGACACTTCTCCGATCAATAACCAATAGAGGAATCTGAAAATTCATATGGCTCCCACATATTTCTACGATTACTTTGCGATCGAATGAACCACTTACATATGATACCAATTTCCCTTTATCTCACGATAGTTTACTTATCCGAGGTTTTGATCGTCGGTATCTCTGCATACCTAGTTCAACCTCGTTACCGATAAGTACTATTTTCTCGTTCCCGTGATATGTGATCCCTTGTGAGCCAGTCACATGATTGCAAGCTAATTGGATGACATTCCACCGAGAGGGCCCAGAGTATATCTATCCGTCATATGGATGGACAAATCCCACTCTTGATCTATGTTCCTCAACCCATACTTTCCAAACACTCAATGCCACCTTTATAGCCACCCAGTTACGGTGTGGTGTTTGATGTCATCAAAGCATCCTTCCGGTGATGGTGATTTAACATGATCTCATGGTCAAAGGAATTAGGTTACTATGTATCAGAAAGCTTATAGCAAATGAACTATATTAAATGACTTGATATTTATGCTACGCTTATCTATAGGAGTATGTCCATCACATCATTCTCCTAATGATATGACCCTGTTGTTAATAACATCTCTATGTTCATGATCAGGAAACCATGATCATATATTAACCAACAAGCTAGTTTAACAAGAGGCTTTACTAGGGACTCTTTTATGTTTACAAATCACACAAGTATTAATGTTTCCGATTAATAAAATTATAGCATGGTATGTAAACATTTATCATAAGTATGAAGATATGATAATAACCACTTTATTATTGCCTCTTGGCATATCTCCAACAGTCTCCCACTTGCACTAGAGTCAATAATCTAGTTTCAAACCTTTGTGTATTCAACACCTATGGCTTTCTGGTGTCGTATGTACACGATTGCTAGTGGTCAACTAATCTAGTTTCAAACCTTTGTGTAATTGCATGTCTTTGCGTCTCTACGCATCACTCATTCTCTAATGAGATGGCTTTGTATAAATTTGGTCCTTTGGTAAGACCTTTAGTTCTTTGGGTTTAAAACATGTTGATAATATTGTCATACAATATATCTTCATAGTACTATCCCGCTGTGAAATACACCTAGTTTGATAACAAACTACTTGACACAAATGCCCTCTTTTGCTGCTATAACAGCAGTCATATACTTAGCCTTTTGTTGTAGTATCTGTCACAATGTCTTAACTTTGGAACTCATCCAAATTCATTATGGAACTCACTTTCCATCATATTGTGCCACCCTTAGTTTAGATCGAGATAAACTTAATTTGTACTTTGTGACAAAACTAGTATCAATGTAGAACTTTTACAATGAACTAACCATCTATTTGTCACTTCTACAAAATAATATACTCTTAGTTCTTCCAAAAGATCATAAGAATATCCTTACTATCGTCCAATGATCATCTTATGAATCATTCTGGTATATGCTCATAACATTTAGAGCATAGGACATATCTGGATTTGTACATATCACAGTATGATTGATATAAATACTCTTTGTGATTTCATACATCAAGTATCAATCTATACTTGAATCTTTGTTTCACTTACCAAGTGTCAATACACTTGAATATATTATCAATATTGAACCCATTCAATCCTTTCTGTGCGACAAGAACCTTTCTTGTAGTTTCTATATTGAACTTATTCAATACATCATCTATGTACTTTCGGCATAACCATATTAGCGTCTATTGATGCCAAATATTTGGGTTTTGCCTAAGTCTTTCATCGGGATGAAATTCTTAACATGTGTTAATAAAAGATACATCATTTCCAATCAATAATATGTCTTACACACAATGTATTAGAAATATGTCTTAGCGCTCCCACTTAATTTCTTGAAAATGCAAGCATCTTCATCGTCTCCGACGAATTTAAACTCCTTTAACAGTTTCATCATAGTGAAGATTCCAACTCCGCAATGCTTACTTCAATCATTGAAGTTTGCATATGCTTTTAAGCATCCATTGAATTAACAAAACCCTTTGGACCAAGTTATGCACACGTCCTAGGTAACAATTCTATTAGAATAACTTGTTTTGTTTATTCAACTACCACATAACAAAATTATATGTAGTGGTTGCTATATTAATCCGTCTAGACTAAATATCGCTATGAAAGATCAAATCTTGTCATAGTCAACCTTTGAACATTGTTGTGAACTCTTTCCCAACATGTCGACTATTTAATAGATGTGAAACATCCATGTCTATTTCTTTATAGATCCAAACACAACTGTAAGGTATTACACCTTTCTCGATGGTCCTTCAAGTTCAAAACTTGATTTCTCGTGTATGGAACTATCACGGATTTTATGGCCTCAAGCCATTTTATGGAGTTAGGGCCCATCATCGCTTCTTTGTATGTAGTCCGTTCATTATTCTCAAATAATGATTCAACCCTCAAATCTTGGTATTTGATTGTTTACTCGACCTACTTGGTTCAATAGAAACTTTGACCTCCGTAACCATAACCTTTGAGGCACGTGAGCCATGAGCATTGTTGCTGCCTCCGGAACACTTTTAGGCACTGCGCAACTTTGCACATATAGCTATGGTTCTTTTAACCTTATCAAAGTTCTATGGTCCTCCCACTTATCTTTTCACGAAAAATTCCTTCTCAAAGAAACTTGACGTTCTAAGTGACAAACACTTTTGTCTCCGATGTTATGGAGGAATACTTAACAGTTATTCGAAATAACATACAAAGACAGGTTCATCCGACTTTGGTTGCAAACATCTTTCTTATGCATAGCATACCAATGTTTAAGAAAGGATAACTTGGGTTTGATCCCAAACCATAACTTTATATGGTGTCATTTCAACGGATTATGATGGAGCTCTTTTCAGTGGAAAAAAGATAGTCTCTAAAGCTTTTAATCTTTAAAATATAATGGCAGTTTTATGAATTACACCTCTGATCTTACCATGTCAAACAAGGTTTAATTACATATCTCAAACGCTCCATACTCTTATGGTGTTTCGGGAAATGCAAATCCACAGAACGATTCCTTAAATCTTAAGTATTATGCTAAACTTGTAACTCAAATATCTTCCTTTATGATCTTATCATAGACTATTTATATTCTTGTTACAATGATTTTGCACTTCATCTTTAAACTCTTTGAACTTTTCAAATGTTTCATACTTCATCCTTATTAAGTAAATATTCATATATTCACTCAAATTTTCAGAGAAAGCATATGAAGTTGAAATCCATCGCTCTTGACTACACATAATGGACTTCATACAACAATATGTACAAGTTCCAATAAGCTAGTCATTCGTTCCCTTTTGGCCTATGAACGAAGTTTTAATTATCTCTAGGAAAGTTTCACAAGCGTCATTTGATCAAAAATCAAAAAGACTCCAAAATTCCATCCACATGGAGTTTCTTCATGGTTTCTTTCCAATATAATTTAAACGGCGATGTCACTTCCTAAGTGATCTTTCAATCAATTTATCTTTCGACATTTTTAGCACTAGTTTTATGGATGTGATTTCTCCAACGAGATTTGTGAATCATCCATCTTTTATGGATTACGGCAATTATTTGAACAACCCTTTTGTTCTCATAATACCTGATAAAACAAATCTTGAAGGCAAGCTTTGATGTTTAATGAGCAACACAATAACCCTTTATTTGTTCTCGATGAACATCATCACATATTCTTTTGCTAGTTACTTAGGCCATTGTAGTTCATGAATTCTGCTGTTTCGTATGACGACTCATACCAACAAATTCAGTATCCAATACTTAAGAACCACATTATTTAACAAGCAAAGAATATAGCCATAACACGTATATCCTTTATATACCTAAGCTGAACAATTCTAGTCTTTTCTTTTCTGCCATATATTTATGAGATTCTCTTTCAGTATTTTTTCTGTTTGAAAGAATCTATCAACATCAATAGTGGAGCCATATACATGACACATAGTCCAAAGCATGTATAGTTAAATACCAAGGTCTTTGGACTTGCACTTTGAAGTAGATCACCATCATCAAATGTTTGGTGTTCTTTCAAATTCCTTTCTTTAGTAATCTCTTGGTTTAGTAAACATTTTACCTACATCAGATATTCACCCTTATCATGGAATTATCCATGATCAAGCTACTTTTAGCTTATAACGGTGAATCGCGAGTATAATGTTGCTCTCAAAACCTTTTGGAGGATTAGGATAACTAGTGTCTCCAACTTTTTGTAAATTCTCATCAAATATGAGAACTTAAACTTTGCCATATTATACTCTATCATGTTGTAACCAAAACATCATTTCAGATATCGCAATATCTTCCATACATGATGGTTTCTGAAACAACTCTTTCAACTCCTAGATTACCTTGATATTGAAACTATCTTTCGAATATCCAGAATCATGGAGATAAACATGATACTTATATACTAACACTGGAATTGTTACTCTTGATTTAATACCAACTATTAAACTTCACGGAGTAATCGAAACTTACCGAAAGTTTGCAATGGGACTTTTAAACTTTAGATTAACACTTCAAAAACAATACGATACCAGTTCGTAAAGTAACTAACCAGAATTCTATAGTTCTATCATCTCAATTAAAACTAAGCGCAAGGTGGTAAACGGATGCCAATGACTACAACAATTATGCAAATTCACTTTTATTTAATTTATGATAAATAGTGTTCAACTCTTAATCATATTGCTGTTGAACTCCCATTCAAAACCATATCCCTCACTTTGTTTTAGTAATCACATGAACCAAATCCACCACATCAAAACCGATCATCACGAGAGTTGATGTAGCTTCAATGGCGAACAATCAACATATTCATCATATCTACTATATGACTCATGCTTTACCTTTCAGTGATCTGTGTTCCGAGACCATGTCTGTACATGCTAGGCTCGTCAAGATCAAATCTTAGCTTCCGCATGAGCAAATCTGGCTTTCTCACGTTGTATACACTCGAAGAATCTAACACATCCGATCATCACGTGATGCTTCGAAACAACGAGCTTTAGCAACGGTGCTTACTAAGGATGAACACTTTAAAACTTGAAATTGTGTGCTTGAGGGATCATCTTATAATGCTAGCGTCGTGAACTAAGCAATACAAGATGCATAAAAGGATTAACATCACATGCAATTCATAATATGTGATATGATATGGCCTTTCTTCTTGTGCTTCCGATCTCCATCTTCAAGCACGAATATGATCTCCATCATCACCGGTATAGCGTCAAGGTCAATGGCACCGTTTCATGGTTGTCGTCCACCAGCTTTAACTATTACAACTACTTTGAATATACACGCAGGTCTTAATGGAATTAAAAGACAACCATATGGCTCCTGCCGGTTGCTAACTTACAATAAGGAACATTGCATACATCATATATAATCACAATCATGGCCATATCACATCACAGCACACCCCTGCAAAACAAAGTTAGACGCCTCTAATTTTCTTTGCATATTTTACGTGGTTTGGGGCTTTCAATAAGTGTCGTTCTAACTTACGAACAAGAACCACAACATTGATGCTTGAACTATCAAGTGCCCGTTGTAAATTGAATCTTTACTATGATGGGAGAGACAGACACCCGCAAAGCCACTTATGCAATACAAGTTGCATGTTGAGCGTGGAGCAAGTCTCATGAACGATGTCATGTAAGGTTAGCCCGGGCCGCTTCATCCCACCATAGCGCAAGATGCAAAGTACACAAGAAGCAATTGATAATAAAAGCACCACCGTCCACAATGACCATTGTGTTCTACTCGTGCAACAGATCTACCTATAGACACGGCTCTGATACCACTGTAGAGGTTCGTAGCATGGAAAACAAAAAAATTCTACCGCATGAACACACAATCAAGATCTAATCTATGATCAAGCCAAGATCTATCTACTAGATTGTAGAAACGAGTCAATAGAATACTAACCCTCGAGAATCCAAAGCGGTTAACGAGAGCAGATTCTCGTGGGTGATGTAGTCGTACACTTGCCGATCTCAAGATCATGTAGACGATCCTTCTGGCGCTGCGTTCCGGCAGCGCTTCCGCAGTCGGTCACACGTTTGGTACTCGATGAATACCTTCCTCTCCCTTGTTCCAGCAGGCAGCGGAGGTTGTAGTACTCTCCTCGCGATTCCGGCAGCATGATGGCATGGTACCGAAAGTAGAGGGGAGATCTCGCAGGGCTTCGCCTTAAGCCGGAGCGAGTATGGTGGAGCAAGAGAGGTACCTTGGCGATCTAGGGTTTAGAAGCACCAAGGGGAGGGGTGTAGCCGACAGCTAGGGTTTGGGGAAACCCTAGTCGGCGACTTGGGAGGAGGCCCTAGGCGGCGGCAACAGCAGGTGGTGGCACCGGGAGCTAGGGTTTGAGTTGTAGGGGAGAGGGGGTGCCCTGCCCCTCCTTATATAGGAGGGGAGAGGCGGTTTGGGGAGGATGGAGTCCTCCTCCAACTCCTCCTCATGTCCGGCGGGTGGGAGGGAGAGGGACTTCCTCCCCAAGTAGGTTTCCTACTCTCCCTCCACCAAGCAAACTTGAGATTTGACTTTTTCAAATTGGCGTTTGACTTTCAAACTTTGATTTGATTTCTTCTCTTTATTTTGCCCAGCCAAGTGACCTAGTACATGATATAACCATTCCACATTGTCATGACACATTCACGTACCCTTCCCCTCCGGAGTGTCAGACCTTCCAGACCCTTCTAGAACATTCCTGGTGAAAACACCGGAATCATTCCCGAACTCCGAAACAGGACTTTCCTTATATGAATTTTATTCTCCGGACCATTCCGGATCTCCTTGTGATATTCCGGATCCCATCCGAGACTCCTAACAACATTCGGTCTCTTACTCATCATTCCATAACTACTCAACAACATCGAATCCTTAAGTGTGTCTCCCTACGGTTCGTGAATTATGCGGACATGATCGAGACACTTCTCCGATCAATAACCAATAGAGGAATCTGGAAATTCATATGGCTCCCACATATTTCTACGATTACTTTGCGATCGAATGAACCACTTACATACGATACCAATTTCCCTTTGTCTCACGATAGTTTACTTATCCGAGGTTTTGATCGTCGGATCGCTGCATACCTAGTTCAACCTCGTTACCGATAAGTACTATTTTCTCGTTCCCGTGATATGTGATCCCTTGTGAGCCAGTCACATGATTGCAAGCTAATTGGATGACATTCCACCAAGAGGGCCTAGAGTATATCTATCCGTTATATGGATGGACAAATCCCACTCTTGATCTATGGGCCTCAACCCATACTTTCCGAACACTCAATGCCACCTTTATAGCCACCCAGTTAAGGTGTGGTGTTTGATGTCATCAAAGCATCCTTCCGGTGATGGTGATTTAACATGATCTCATGGTCGAAGGAATTATGTTACTATGTATCAGAAAGCTTATAGCAAATAAACTATATTAAATGACTTGATCTTTATGCTACGCTTATCTATAGGAGTATGTCTTTCTCCTAATGATATGACCCTGTTGTTAATAACATCTCTATGTTCATGATCAGGAAACCATGATCATATATTAACCAACAAGCTAGTTTAACAAGAGGCTTTACTAGGGACTCTTTTATGTTTACAAATCACACAAGTATTAATGTTTCCGGTTAATACAATTATAGCATGGTATGTAAACATTTATCATAAGTATGAAGATATTATAATAACCACTTTATTATTGCCTCTTGGGCATATCTCCAACATCTGGTTGGTGTACAGGTGCGTGGGTGTTATCTGACAGGGGTGGGCGCTGGCTTCGGCGCGTGTTGTGTACAAGAAGGTTGGGGGTGGTGTGAGTGGCGGCGGGTGAGGGAGTGGCGGCTGGGTAGGTTAGGGTTTGGAGAGGGTAGGATTAGGGTTTTGGGAACTAGGGTTTGTGGTGGTAGGCTGTTGCCAGCTGGGCCTTTGGGCCTGGTCGGTGGCAGCCTCCCCCTAAAAAATAGTTTTATTACTTTATTTAGTTTTAAAATAATCTTTTGATAAAATACTTTAGGAAAACAAAAGATCCGGGCGGACCGAGGGTTTTACATTTGAAATACCGAGGGGACATTTTAGAAAACAAAAACAGACTTTTCGCAAAGTACTTTTAGGAAAACAAATGCATATTGATGCCATGATGATGCACAGAGATAATACATGCGATTTTCTAGTAGTGGTTTTACCCGGGATGCTACAATTCGAGACCACTAACAATGGATCTCGCCCTCGAGATCCGCCACCTTATACAGGGAAGATGGCCGGCGGTCTGAATCTTCTCGCTTCGTGTAGCACCTCGCTACACCACTAACAATGATTGTTTCTCCGTCTTGAAATCGGCGACACCACCAACAAGGGGTCGTTGCTATTGTCCGTCGAGAGAACACTCCGGATAAACAAAGGACGAAGGTAAAGGTATCAAAAGATAAGGCCACCCCTATCTTTGACAGAAGGAGAGAAGAGATGCATTCTAGTCCACTTAAATGTACAAGAGCAAATAGAATGAGTAGTCGGCATTGGGGCCAATCCATCATGCACCCAAACTATTACTTCGCACATCCAGTAGAAAAGCATGCAACCCATTCTCGGAATTCAGATTGAAGATCTTCACAAATGATGTTTGGACACAAAAGAGTGATGCAAACTCTTCATCGGATCTGATGCGAACAGAGGGAAAGCCAAGATCTAATCTAGGAGATGCAAACAACGAGAGAGATTGGATTAGATCTTCATACCCTTGAAGATTCGCACAGCGGAACGTTCGTCGGAACGTGGGTGATGTAGTCGTACTCGCTTCTCCTCCTCACGATCCGATCCGATCTAGCACCACAAGTGGCGGTGCCTCCGTGAGATGCACACGTGCAGCACCTCGACGTCTCCTCCTTCCTCGGTCCAATAAGTATGGTGGAGAGACGGATTGGATCTACAACACGACAGCGTGATGTATATGGTGGAGAATTTCTGCAGCAGGGCTTCGCCTACAAACAGTCGGGAGGGAGAGAGGAGGGCAGCAGGACGGCTAGCTCTTGGAGAGGAAGGTGTGGGGGGTGGTGCACCCCCAGCCCTCTTTAAATAGAGGGGTGGGGCGCAGCCCTAGCCCCTCCCCCAAGCCCAAACCGGCGGCCCCAGAGGAGGAAGAGTGGGGGGCAAGGAAACCCCCCCTTCTAGAAGCTCTATCCAGGGTTTAAACCCTCTTTGGCCGGCTGGGCCCTATGGGGCCTTGTGCCCCTGGCCCAATGCGGCCAGGGCACTCCCTCATAGGCCCATGCCCCCTCCCGGAAGGTGGGGCCACGTTGGTCCCCTTCCAGAAGGTTCTAGAAGCTTCCGGTACAATACCGATTAACCCGGAACAATTCCGAACTCCAAAAACTGCACTGCCTTATATGAATCTTATTCTCCGGACCATTCTGGAACCTCTCGTGATGTCCCGGATCCCATCTGATACTCCGAACAAAAACTCATAAACCAATTATCCAATCTATCCTAGCGTCGAGACACGTTAAGTGTGTGACCCTGCGGGTTCGAGAATATGCAGACATGATCTTCTATAAATAATCAACAGCGGGGTCTGGAAACCCATATTGACTCCCACACATTCATCGATGATCATATCGGATGAACCACGATGCCAGGATTCAATCAATCCCATATATATATTCCCTTCGTCTCGCGATATTTTACTTGCCCGAGATTTGATCGTCGGTACCGTCATACCTAGTTCAATCTCGTTCACAGCAAGTACTTTACTCGTTCCGTAATCCGATATCACTTTGTGATTAACTCCTTAACCACATGCTTGGAAGCGGTGTTGATATCGATTACCGAGTGGGCCCGAAGTATATCTCTCCGACTTGGAAGGGACAAATCCCATCTCGATACATACAACCCAACAGATACTTTCCGATCACCTGAGAGACACCTTTATGATCATTCTCTCATAGGATGACGTTTGATGACCTCAAAGCTTTCTTCCGATACCAGGGAGTTGTATTATCTCATGGTCTAAGGAATACAATATTTGACATAAGAAAAGCTTCGCAAAGACGAACACGATGACACGATCTAATTGCTTTCGCTTAGTTTGGGTCTGTCCATCATATCATTCTCCCAATGATGTGATCTCATTATTAATCGACAACTCATGTCTATGGTTAGGAAACCTTAACCATCATTAATCAATGAGCTAGTCCATAGAGGCGTACTAGGGACACGGTGTTGTTCATAAACCACACAAGTATTAAAGTTTCCGCTTAATACAATTCTAGCATGGAATATAAACATTATCATGAACAAGAATTATAATAATAACATCTTTATTATTGCCTCTAGGGCATAATTCCAACAGAGAATTCCTGGACTCGAAGAGAAGATAAGAGAGCAGGTTCAAAACACGCAGAGATAAGAGGAGAATAGCAGAGGAGTAAGGAGTAAAAGCAGACCTAATCAGAGCTATCCAACCGATTTTCCAAAATAGTTTTGACACTCTACATCGACCGTTAGCTAGGTTATCCTACAGGCTGGACTAGTGGGGTATCGCAACTACTGAGCTCTGATACCACTCTGTAACACCCTCAGATCGGCCCTATGCAAGTTTTAGCGATTCCCGACAAACCCGCATAGAAACGATTCAAAGGTGCCCACCAGGCACTTGCGTGCGGGTGGAAAACGAAGTAATATCATTACACAATAGTCCACGATGGAACCGAAGAACAGATATATACAACAATGACTCAAAGAGTCAAGAATACAAATATACAGTACAAAGATCCAAATCACCTTAAAAATTATACAGCGTCTGAGTACGAACAAGATGCAAATTGAGCTAAGAGCCCTGAAGAATAACCAATGGTGTCCATAACCCTGCCCAGGCCAGGAAGGGTAACCCTGCTAACAACATCGATCTCAAAACCTGCTAAAACAAAAGGGGTGCCGGCAAAGGGCAAAGGAAAAAGAGAGCAGTCAGTACTGAGGCCAGTACACGGCAAGACTAGAATTCGGCGGTCCTCGCCTACATAGGTATGGTGGACTGAAGCGGCGGCGCAACATGCACTAAATAACCTATAGAGACTTGATACAACTGTAGGCTATCAGAGAGGGATAAGAAAGACCTATTCAGAACCAAACTTATACTACCACCAAACATACCCATCCTGGTATTTTCCCCTCGAGACCAAATGAGGAAGTCAAGCCGAGAAAACTCACACGGTTGACAATTTTATTCATTCTTTCCATGGTGGTTATCCAACTTACTAGTCATATCAGATACAAGTCAAATTGATAACAGTAAATTTTAGTTATAGTTTTCTATGATCGAGATACTGTGCTCCAAGTCGTCCATAACCGTGGACACGGCTTTTCGAAAAGATTTAACCCTGCAGGGGTGCACCAAAGTTTTCACACGCACTTCGACCCTTGTTGCCAGATCAATTAACATACTTCTATCGGTATATCGGCGGGGCCTAGGACACGACGCTTTCCCAAACCCAAAGCAAGTACATGGGGGCCACCCGAAAGAGCTACCCGTACGAGGTATAGCTAATACTCCTCGTACGGACTCTAGGGTTGCGTACACTTGCACGAGAGCAGAGGTCATGGACAAAATATTCCCGTGACAGAGTACCACACCTATGCAATAGTAATAAACTCTAATCGAGCAACAGGTAATAAACATGGCATAACATGGCATACATGGAATATCGTGGCATGAAAATTTCAAACTAGTTTATGGCCCCCGGTACAGTACTTTGAAATCAGGTACTAAGCCGATAGGGGTGCTCAGACACCCCACATGTGGTTAGCGTGCTCAGTCTGGGAACTTGCGTCAAGAACTCGGGTCCTAGGTGGACACAAGTGGGCGGTTAACAACCAAATCTCAACTATTACCCACCGGTGCCTCTTCATTAGTTATATCAATTTTAATATTTAATTAACCATCTGTAATTAAAACCACGATCATCTTCACCTTTATGAATATGCCAACCCCCAACATCAGTGGAACATCGACGACGCGAAGCAGCACCTAAGCAAGCGACTACGACTCGCAAGGCCAACTGTCTACCCAAACAACAGGCAATAGGAGGTGTTCAAGGCAATATAAAGGCTGCAGGAATATATAAAGGGTACGGAATCTAAAGCATCGACACACAGATAGCAATAGATCAATAGGAGGAAGTAAATACTATAAATTCAAAATAGGTAGAAAGGGAGAGAATGCTCGCCTGAAAACATTGTCGAAGGTTCATCCAAAGATCGGGTCGACACTCGCATCAACTCATCGGCCTAATCCATGAAGAAGCAAAAGCACTAGAAGAAACACCTAATGCACTATTTAATACTATGGCACAAGATTAGGCATGATGCATATGTAATACGTGATATGCCAAAGGTGCGATGCAATTAGGCCATATTAAGCGGAACCGGGGTCCCGATAATTAATTAAATGATTCATGTTGTTTAGATACCTCGCAATTTTAAATGTTGTCTTAACAAGGTAAAATTACATCATCGGTTCGCTATACAAATTTAAATGGCGCCAATATAAGGCTAGATTTGCCTACATATGGTCTCCATATTTAATTATGAGGTGAATCGGCATAAGGCTCCCAAACCACATGATGTATGCAAGCATGACAATTGATATGCAACAATTATATATATTTCATTTATTAAAATAAGGTCTCGAAAAGAGGGTCACACTTGGTGGTTCAACGAACTTGGATCCGAGGGTTCGATGGGTTCGGTCTTTGGATTAGTGGATCGAGGGTCTTCGATTCCCGGAAGGAGGACTTCGTGTCGAACTCAGTTCCGACGCTAAACGGTCTTGGTATTTCCTCTCGACGATCTACCGATCATTGAATCCTTGAAGAAGATATTGAAGCCCATCTCTTCACCGATGTCCTTCGGGTGGCACCACATCAGTACATGGATCCTCAGAAAAATCTTGGCGTAGGTCCTTGTCGGATAAGCTGGCTTTGGGAGGCCAACGAGGATACACGGGACAGCCCTATGAAGTTAGCACACCGAAGCCGGACAGAAACAGAGGCCTGCACGGCACACACATAGGTAAGCAGAGCCGGAACAAAGAGGAACCGCGACGGTGGGCATAACTCAGGAGATGCAAGGGCGACGACCGGTGGCGGGTTGCAGGGACGAAGGCCGTCGACGTCGGGGGTGCGGATGACCTATGCCTTGATGCTGTAGGATACGGAGAGGAACGGGAGCATAGGGACCATACATGGACGGAAGAGGGAGATGATGCGGGCGTCCAGAGGACGGAGGCAGCGGCACGCTCGCGAGCAGGGCACCGCTCGGGCCCGGCGAGCTTGCAGGACGGCGGGCGGAGGGGCGTTGGTCTCGCGGAGGCTGGCATGGAGCTTGGTAGTGGCGGCCGGCGGAACGGGCTCGGCAGCGAGCTCCAGAGGGAGGGTATGGCGGCCATGTTCGCAGGCGGAGGTACAGGAGCTCCCGGTGAGGAGCCGGTTTGCATGGGGGAAGAAGGCAACGACGGTCGAGCAAGGATGAGGGAGAAACGGTGCGGGGCGGGTGGGGTTTGAGAGCGGGGTCGGGGACACGGGATTTGTTGTGGGGTGGGCAGTTCGCGAGCGGGGAGAAGAAGCGGGCGAGAGAGGCATGTCGGGGTGGGTCTAATTGGTGTACAGGTGCATGGGTGTTATCTGACAGGGGTGGGCGCTGGCGGCAGAATGGACAAAAATAACCCAAATTTGAAAGGATTTCACAAAATGACCCATCTGGAAAACTATTTCACTGGCACTAACCCTTTTTGTAGCGCCTAACAGCAAGGCGCTACACTCTACAGTGTAGCGCCTTTAAGCTAGGCGCTATGCCCCTGCCAGCGTGGCACCGCATGGCCCCTCCCTGGCCCCACCCCGCCGTGTGACGCCCAGGCGCTATGCCTGGGGCGACTAACGCCCAGGCGCTATGCCCAGGGTGTAGCGCCTATCTGATAGGCTCTACACTTTAATGTGTAGCGCCTAGCAGATAGGCGCTACACTTTGAGACTTAACCTGCAGCCCGCAACCCCCCTCCCCACCCCTCCCCATTCACTCCCAGCTCGACCCAAGGAAGGAGAACAGCAAGGAGGCGCCCCCTTCTCCCCCCCCTCAAATCTCTCACATTGGAAGCTTTATTTGGTGGATTTGTGCCTCTCCCCAGCTTCTAGAGGTACCCTCCCTCATTCCCCTTCGTTTTGACCTTTGGAAATCTTTCATTTTGGTTGGACTTGGCTTGAAACCCTAGAAATTTGATTTGGAGAGAAATGTTTGGAAATTTGTTAGATTCATTGGCCAATGTTGGTTATAAAGATGTGTATGAAGCATTTAGTTAGGTTTAGGGTTGTTGAAATGACATTGTTTGGTATATTGGAATGTTATGGCTAGGGTTAGGGTTTGCTTATGTAAGAGAGGGTGTTCTTGTTAGCTTTATGGTTTGGTAATGTGTCTAGTATAGTTTTGTTTATCTTGTCATGGTTAGTTAATGAACATATTCTCCTATGTGTTAGGGATGGCAAGAATTGTTCATGTTCATCATGTGGAC
Organism: Avena atlantica; assembly: GCA_910589765.1. NCBI lineage: Eukaryota > Viridiplantae > Streptophyta > Magnoliopsida > Poales > Poaceae > Avena > Avena atlantica. The sequence goes on from OU342733.1 coordinate 32,110,737, forward strand.
AAGGATGCCTTTTTGAAAGGCAACATAGAACCGGACCCGGATGAGCTATATATTGTGTTTGATCGTAGTCCCACCTATGCCGAGGTCTTGGAGCAAGTGAGGATTGAATTGAAATGGATGGACCCATGTGATGTTGTTGAGTTGGAAGGAAGACATAATGTGGGTTTTGGAGTGCATATCCGTTGGAAGACCATGCGTATCTTCTCCGAGGCTCGTTGGCTTGCATACAAGGAGGTGGTGGCCGATTCACTAGACAAGGCTCTTGAGCTATTTGCCACCAAGAAGGTTGATAGTTCATTGCCTTTGGACTTGAACCGCCGTGCTTCCCCATTGGATAGTAGGAGTCCTCCACCCGTGGAGCAAGAGCTATGGATTGAACCTCCTTTGAGCCAAACATTGAGCCCGATTTCAAGATACCAAGACGAAGTGTTGGAAGAGGACAATGATGATTGTGAGGGTGAAGATGATGATGATGTTGAAATCCATGACAACAATGTTGGTGATTTGGAGAAATATATCACTCAACATGACATGGACCGTGAACTCCCGTATTCTCGAGGCTATGCTTCGGACTCGGATGATGATGGTCCCAAAGAAGAAGTTGACGAGGAGGGGTTCACGGCTAGAGAGGCCGAAATCCACCATACCGTATTGGGGCGGGACCATCGGGTGCCTTTGTTTCGTGATCTTAGTCTCACGGATGAAGCCACGGTTGATGGTGGCAAAGGCATAGTGCTTGGACCAAGGACAAGTTCTTACCGGGATGGCAATGAAGTGAATAATGGCTTTTGCAAAGGATCAAGGTTTAAGACCTTGTTGGAATTTAAGCAATGGATAAAGGACTTCTCGGTGAAGCATCATCGTCCTTACACGGTCGTGCACTCGGATATCAAGAAGCGTTACACGGTGAAGTGCGAGGCGGAATGATGTCCTTGGATTGTGCGTGCTAGACCATTCAAGGGAGGTCCCGATTGGCACATATCTAGTTGCGTATCAACTCACATGTGCCGAGGCCCGATGGTGGATGGCAAGGATGCAAAGCATGAGCACCGACAACTCACCTCCGAGTTCCTCGCTTATAGGCTTTCCAATGACATCGCGTCGTTTCCAATAATGAGCATCAAGCAGGTCATGGAGTTTGTGAAAGCCCTCTTTAACTATGAGGTGAAGTACGGGAAGGCATGGAAGGCTAAGCAAGCCGCATTCAAGATGTTGTACGGTGATTGGGAGGAATCTTATAACCGAATCCCAAGGTTGTTGGGAGCGATGGCCGATGCTAACCCGGGCATGGTTCATGTGGTTGAACCTTTGGGGAACAAGACAAGGATTGTAAACGGAAGAACCGTTCGAGTTTTTGGCCGTGCATTTTGGGCTTTCGAGCAATGTGTTCAGGCATTTGAACATTGTAGGCCGGTCATCTCCGTTGATGGCACCTTTTTGACCGGTCAATTAAAGGGCACTATCTTGATTGCAATAGCCAATGATGCCAACAACCGGTTGATTCCTTTGGCCTTTGCTTTGGTAGAGGTGGAAAACAATGATAATTGGGAGTGGTTCTTCCATCTTTTAAGAACCAAGATATTAACCCCTCATAGGGAAATATGTGTCATCTCGGACCGTCATCAAGGAATTCTTAAAGCGGTGGACCAACATATTCCCGGGCATGCTCCGTTGCACCATCGTTGGTGCATGAGACACTTTTGTTCAAACTTCTATAGGGCATGCAAGAGCAAGGATTTGGCCGATGATCTACAAGATTGTTGCCTCGCTTTCACGGAACGTCGTTTCTCAAACTTGTACAACAAATTGCTCTTCAACAAAGATCTCGATGCGGGTGGTCGAGAGTTTCTCGATAGGAGCATTGGAGAAAGAACAAAGTGGGCACGAGCATTCGATGACGGTGGCCGGAGGTACGGCCAAATGACAAGCAACATGGCAGAGGCCTTCAACAAGTTGCTCAAAGGTGTCCGTGCATTGCCCGTCACGGCAATAGTCCGTTATACATTCGACATGATGAATGGGTATTTTCTTAAATACTCGGAGGAAACGGACCGGCATATTGCGGGGGACTACAAGAACAAGCACAAATACAAGTACCCACCTAAGTTTGATGATTGGATGCAATTTCAGACAAAGAAAGCGGATGCCCAAGTTGTCACGGAGTATGACAACGACGAGCTAATTTACCTGGTTACGGAGCCTGGAGGTACAACGGCTGATGGTGTCCAACACGGAGGCCGAGCTTTCAAGGTCTCATTCAAGACTTGTGAGTAAACATGCGGAAGGCCATCATTGCTTCATCTTGCCTGCTCGCACTTGCTCGTCGCGTCTCGCCGGCGACATTTGGATTACAATAATACGCTCACGGTGAGAGAGGCTGAGTTCTCCATTGAGACTACTAAGAAGACATGGGCTCCTAGATTTCATCCATATTTGGACCAATCAAAATGGCCGGAGTACCATGGGATTCAACTATGGCCCGATCCGAAATGGAAAGTGATTAAACGTGGAAGACGCAAGACAAAACGCTTTAGGAGCGACATGGATGGATGGGGCCGTGGTGGTGCTCGAGAAACGGGCAATGACCAATTCCAAGAGCCTCGTGAGAGAGCCCGGTGTGGAACATGCAATGGTGAAGGGAACAATGCAAGAAAGTGTTCTCAAAGGAAAAGAGCAAAAGGAAATGAAGCAAGCACTAGCCAACCAAGTGGTAGCCAACAAGTCCCAAGCCAACCAAGAACTAGCCAACAAGTCCCAAGCCAACCAAGAACTAGCCAACAAGCTCCAAGCCAACCAAGAACTAGCCAACAAGTCCCAAGCCAACCAAGAACTAGCCAACAAGTCCCAAGCCAACCAAGAACTAGCCAACAAGCTCCAAGCCAACCAAGAACTAGCCAACAAGCTCCTAGACAACAAGATCCTAGACAACAAGCTCCTAGACAACAAAGAGGTCGATCACTTGGGCTTAGAAGAGGAAGAGGGCGTGGCGGTTTTAACCCGTCTAGTATGTTAGGTTACTTGGCAGGACCAAATCCTTATGTTAATAGGTACGGATGGAATATTCATACTTGCACCCTTATGTTACTACCTACTATGCTTATTTCATTGAATCAATTATTGTTCACATTCATTGCATCCTTTACTAACTTGTAGCTTTTGTTCTTATAATAGGTATGGCGACTCGTCCCAACAAGGGCAATGATGGGGACGGTGTGAACTACTCGGCTATCTGGGCGAATGCTATGAAGGTGGTGGAAGAGAGGAAGAGGAAGGAGAAAGAAGAAGAGAAGAAGAGGAAGGAGGAAGAAGAAGAGAAGAAGAGGAAGGCATTTGAAGAGGTAGTTCAACTTGCTCGAGACTTGGCGAAGAAGAAGGACGAAGAGGAAGAGAGAAAGAAGAAAAAGGAAGAGGAAGAGAGGAAGAAGAAAAGGGAGAAGGAAGAGGAAGAGAGGAAGAGGCAAAAGGAGAAGGAAGAGGAAGAGAGGAAGAGGCAAAAGGAGAAGGAAGAGGAAGAGAGGAAGATGAGGGCCAATGCTAGGCCACCTTGCGCCGACCAAGAGGAAAGGCCACGAAAGGCGTTTCGTACTGACGAGGCCCATGGGAAAGAGGTTCCTATTTGTTGGTGTGGAACCGATTGCACTGTTAAGGAATCCCAAGACTACTTATCCGATAGTTGGGGAAAGAAGTTCTTCATGTGTGCCAACTACAACCGCTCTCCCGAGCGTAGCCGCAACCCATACGACAAGCCACGGGTATGCTCAAAGCTTTTTAGTTCTTCATGTGTCCCAAACTATTCCATAGCATATCCTCTAACATGCACTATTTTCTTGTAGTCTCCCCCTCCGGTATGCAGGTACTACACTTGGATAGACCTTGAGCAACCTCAATCCAACAAGGCTATCCAAGAGATCGATTTTGCCATAAGAAGAAGTCGCTACGAAGAACGGTTGCGTGACGAGGACATGGCGAGGAAGCGCAAGGAACGTAATGACGAGATCCACAGGAAAGAGGAGGAAGAGGAGCGCAAAGCTAAGGAGGCTCGTGCTGCGGAGAGGGAAAGGCTTCGTCAAGCGGCGTGGCGTTCCATGGAGGAAGAGGAAGAGAAGAAGAGGAAGGGAAAAGGACCTATGCTTTAGAACACCATGTTTGATGTTGTTTGAGATGCTTAAGGGCAAGAACTACTAGTGTGATGTCGAACTATTAGTATGTAAAGCCCCTTAAGGGCAAGAACACCATGTTTGAGATGCTTCTATTTGAGTATGTCATGAACTGCTATCCCTCGTCTTTTATTTGCCTTGTGTAATGTTTGTCATGTTAAAGTCTCAGAACAGGGAAATGTTTGGTCTGAACACAGTTTGAAGGCATAGCGCCTAGCAGAACGGCGCTACACCAGCATAGCGCCTGTCTGCTAGGCGCTATGCTAGCATATTCCGTCTGCCCCCAAACTAACAGAGAGCAAACCGAGAGTTGGCTCTCGGGGAAAACTCTAAGTCAGAGTGTAGCGCCTGTCTGATAGGCTCTATGCTCTGAGGTGTAGCGCCTATCAGACAGGCTCTACACACTGACTTAGAGTTTTCCCCGAGAGCCAACTCTCGGTTTGCTCTCTGTATGCTCCTGTTAATTTTGGAGCAGACGAAATCTGCTAGCATAGAGCCTAGCAGACAGGCGCTACACCAGCATAGCGCCGTTCTGCTAGGCGCTATGCTAGCATATTTCGTCTGCTCCAAAATTAACAGGAGCATACAGAGAGCAAACTCGAGTTGGCTCTCGGGGAAACCTCTAAGTCCGTGTGTAGCGCATGTCTGATAGGCGCTACACCTCAGAGCATAGCGCCTATCAGACAGGCGCTACACTCTGAACTGCCCAGTTTCAAACAACATATACTCAAACAACACTTGTTATACTAGTTTCAAACAACATATACTCAAATAACATCAATATAATCTCAAACAACATCAACTAATTGTCATACATCAACATAGTCTCAAACAACATCAACGTAGTGCCAATACATGAACATAGTCTTAAACAACATCAACATAGTGCCATACATCAACCCATACATAGTCTCCAACCTAGTGCATCATCATCAACATTGTGCCATACATGACCTACTTCCGTCCACGCGTCCTTGGGCCTCGGCCCCTCCTTGGAGGTATCTTCTTTGTCACCTCCTCTTCTTGCGACTCATCTTCATCATCATACTGTAGGCCTCTCGTCCTCCTAGTCGCTCTTGACCTCCGTGGCGTCTCATCCTCGACAACATTGGCCTTTCCCTTATTACGGAAGTCGTCCGGCGTCCAGCGATTGAACTGTTTCCTTGGCTTCAGCTGGTATGCGGAACGAATCTGGTACTCCTCCTCAGTCTCATTCTCCATATGAGGCAGCTACATGTAAGATTGTATGGCTATGAGAAATGCATGGGAAACAGAAAGCACTAAATGCATGTAAGGTTGTCCCATACCTCATCTTCCGAACGAATCGCCGAAGTGGTGTCATCCTCAACATCATCCTGAAGATGGGCCGACGGATCAGTAGTCGACTTGGACCTAGAACCAGACGGGGGTGTGTACTCGGGATCGCGACAACCTAGCACGTTAGATAAGCGACGCATCTTTTGGGCCGAACGCTGTAACAAATAACAACATAAGTCAAAACAAGAACATGCCTATCTTGAGGAAGTCTCGCATCCATACCTTAAGGAAGTCTCGTAGCATGCCTTCTCCCTTTTTCCCCTTAGGGGCAGCAAAAAGAATCGCCTCGGCATCGTCGGCATATTTCTTTACCTCCGTTCTCTACAGAGTCAAGAACAAGAACATGTTAGGCAAGAAAGAGATGAGAGTGTAAGGAAAGTAATGCGAAGGAAACGATAACTTTACCGCAAAGTTGAGTGAGGAAGAAAGCGGGATGTCGGTCCCCTTCCTGGCCTGCCGGTTGTACTGAGTGTAGGCAAGTTCATCGAACTGGACTGACTCCTCCAATATTTCTTCCTCGTAGGACGGCGGGCAAATGGAGACATGGGTACTACCAAGAAACCAATGGATGTAGTTGTTAAATGCAACTGGGCAATGTGCTCTTCCATTATTCCATTCCGTTCGTCGAGCATTCTCCACACAAATGAGGAACTCCATGACGTGCCTCCTATGATGGTGATCCCAATTCTTGATCTTCCTCTGCCTCTTTCTGTCCAACCTGAACAACAACAAAGAACCATGTTAGTACCATCCAAAGCAATTGAGCACAAGTTCTCATGCTAACTAACCGATGAAGCTCCTTGTCGGTGTCCTTCCACACGGGAGGGTTGCACTGAAACAACCCGAACTGACACATCACCCGTTGTGGCATATGAAACTCAACCGCCCAATTGCAAATCAATGGGCAACACATGAGCCAGAGAGATTGTTCCTCCAAGCACTTCGGGTTAATATCAAACCCGGGAGCAATACCAAACTCGTCCCCACAACCATAAGGCTCCCACTCCACCTGCAACATATCACAAGAACATGTTTGGTATCGATTTTGACTCGTGAAGTAAATATTATGGATAGTGATGTATAGATAAACATCTACCTGCTCGGGCGTAATCGCATCAAACTCGTTCGTGTACTTGAGGTACATGGCATCAACATCGCTTGTCATCTCCGATACCACGTCCCACTTGTAAGCCCAAGTCGTCTGGAGTAGAGGGTTTCTATTATACGATGGCCAAGGATGGTGGCCCACCTCTTTGGGACGACCAACTGGTAAGCGTTCCCAGCTCCATATCGAGAGAAGAACCATAGCACCACCTATTCCGGCAGATTCGCCTGCCCTACGACAGTCATCGTCCAACTGCAAGTGAACAAAAACGAGGTCAGTATAGCATATGTGTGGACTCGACATATACAAATGAATGTAGAGTGCACATGTGATTACCTGCCGGTACAAGTAGGCAAGAGTCGCCGAACCCCAGCTGATATTGCTATCCCAGTTTGCTAGTGCCTTGAGCCACATCCACTGAGCGGTCCTACCTCCGCTGTCAACAAACAGAGTCCTAGAAAGGACATACCACACGTAGACACGAGCATGTGTCTCGATCACCTCAACCTCGGCGGGGTTTGGGCATTCCCTAAAGTTCTCCACGATCCACGCATATGTCGTGCCTGCTGGGACTCTATCTTTGCTCTTATCTTCAAGTTCTTCAGGAGCCATGCCAATAAGTAGATGCATCGCATTGTGCCACCCATCAGAATCTGTGCTCATAAAGAGAGGCTCCCCCGCGATAGGAAGTCCAAAGATCATGGAAACATCCTGAAGAGTAGGAGTGATCTCGCCGGTCCGGAGGTGGAAAGTGTGCGTCTCCGGCCTCCACCGGTCGACAAGTGCGGTGATAGCAGCCGCGTTGAGGTTCGGCGTCGACCGGCTCACAAGCGTGATGAAAGGGAGGAGGCCTAGCCGCTTGATGTACTCGGTGTACCGCTCGTCGTACGGCATGTCATTCGAAGACGCGCCATGAGACCCAATCTTGAGGGGACGAAGCCTCTGCATACATACAAGATCGAACATTATGCTTTTTCCAACACAATTGAATCAATAGAAAAATAAAAGCAAAGAAGTTCAACCATGGTTTTATTACCATATGCTTCTCCGCCATCAAGTATGCCCGCTGTTGATGATCATAGTAATCCTCAAGTAGCCACACCATCCTACATATATATTCCAAACATCAATAAAATGTGTGTGGTATGTACAATCCATATATGGTAGCATATTATTCAAACATCCATACAAATCCATATACAACCATCATATACAATGCAAATCAACAACACACTTCCATTCACCATAAAATACAAGTAATATATAACAACAAGTAACAAAAAACATGCACAAACATGCCATATTATGAATCCAACTAAACCTAGGGTTTGAGAATAATGTGCAAGATTGATTGGATGAAAGAGAGGGAAAAGGAGGGGAATACCTTGAGGGAGGGATGGGGAAGCAAATCCACGGTGAAATCTATCAGATCTGATGGATTTGAGAGAAAGAGGAGGAGGAACTGCCGGCGCCCAGTGTGTGTGTTCTATCTTCCTAGGAGTGAATGGGGAGGGGTGGGGAGGGGGCTGTCGCGCGACAGGCTATGTCTCAGGGTGTAGCGCCTTTCTGCTAGGCGCTACACATTAAAGTGTAGCGCCTATCAGATAGGCGCTACATCCTGGGCATAGCGCCTGGGTGTTAGTCGCCCCAGGCATAGCGCCTGGGCGTCACACGGCGGGGTGGGGCCAGGGAGGGGCCAGGCGGTGCCACGCTGGCAGGGGGCATAGCGCCTAGCTGAAAGGCGCTACACTGTAGAGTGTAACGCCTTTCTGTTAGGCGCTACAAAAAGGGTTAGTCCACTGAAATAGTTTTCCAGATAGGTCATTTTGTGAAATCCTTTCAAATTTGGGTTATTTTTGTCCATTCTGCCGGCGCTGGCTTCGGCGCGTGTTGTGTACAGGAAGGTTGGGGGTGGTGTGAGTGGCGGCGGGTGAGGGAGTGGCGGCTGGGTAGGTTAGGGTTTCGAGAGGGTAGGATTAGGGTTTTGGGAACTAGGGTTTGGGGTGGTAGGCTGCTGCCAGCTGGGCCTTTGGGCCTGGTCGGTGGCGGCCTCCCCCTAAAAAAATAGTTTTATTACTTTATTTAGTTTTAAAATAATCTTTTGATAAATACTTTAGGCAAACAAAAGTGTTGGAATTATGCCCTAGAGGCAATAATAAAGATGTTATTATTATAATTCTTGTTCATGATAAAGTTTATATTCCATGCTAGAATTGTATTAAGCGGAAACTTTAATACTTGTGTGGTTTGTGAACACCGTGTCCCTAGTACGCCTCTATGGACTAGCTCATTGATCAATGATGGTTAAGGTTTCCTAACCATAGACATGAGTTGTCAATTGATAATGAGATCATATCATTGGGAGAATGATATGGTGGATAGACCCAAACAAAGCAGAGCAATTAGATCGTGTCATCGTGTTCGTCTTTGCAAAGCTTTTCCTATGTCAAATATTGTATTCCTTAGACCATGAGATAATGCAACTCCCTGGTATCGGAAGAAAGCTTTGAGGTCATCAAACGTCATCCTATGAGAGGGTGATCATAAAGGTGTCTCTCAGGTGATCGGAAAGTATCTGTTGGGTTGTATGTATCGAGATGGAATTTGTCCCTCCCAAGTCGGAGAGATATACTTCGGGCCCACTCGGTAATCGATATCAACACCGCTTGCAAGCATGTGGTTAAGGAGTTAATCACAAAGTGATATCGGATTACGGAACGAGTAAAGTACTTGCTGTGAACGAGATTGAACTAGGTATGACGGTACCGACGATCGAATCTCGGGCAAGTAAAATATCGCGAGACGAAGGGAATATATATATGGGATTGATTGAATCCTGGCATCGTGGTTCATCCAATATGATCATCGATGAATGTGTGGGAGTCAATATGGGTGCCCAGACCCCGCTATTGATTATTGATAGAAGATCATGTCTGCATATTCTCGAACCCGCAGGGTCACACACTTAACGTATCTCGACACTAGGATAGATTGGATAATTGGTTTATGAATTTTTGTTCGGAGTCTCGGATGGGATCCGGGATATCACGAGAGGTTCCGGAATGGTCCGGATAATAAGATTCATATAAGGCAGTGAAGATTTTGGAGTTCGGAATTGTTCCGGGTTAATCGGTATTGTACCGGAAGCTTCTAGAACCTTCCGGAAGGGGACCAACGTGGCCCCACCTTCCGGGAGGGGGCATGGGCCTATGAGGGAGTGTCCTGGCCGCATTGGGCCAGGGGCACAAAGCCCCATAGGGCCCAGCCGATTCTAGAGAGATTTGACTCGTTTAAATCTCGGGATAGAATTTCTAGATAAGGGAGAGTTTAAATCGTTTAAACTAGAGATAGGATTTCTAGATAAGGGAGAGTTTAAATTGTTTAAACTAGAGATAGGCTTGGAGGAGGGACAAGGGCTGGCCGCCCCCCTCTATATATAGAGGGGTGGTGCGCCCCCTCCCCCACACACACCTTCCTCCAAGCCCTAGCAGCCTTGCTATCTTCCTCTCTCCCTCTCGACTGTTTGTAGGCGAAGCCCTGCAGCAGAAATTCTCCACCATATACACCACGCCGTCGTGCTGTAGATCCAATCTATCTCTCCACCATACTCGCTGGTCCGAGGAAGGAGGAGACGTCGAGGTGCTGCACGTGTGCATCTCACGGAGGCACCGCCACTTGTGGTGCTAGATCGGATCGGATTGCGAGGAGGAGAAGCGAGTACGACTACATCACCCACGTTCCGACGAACGTTCTGCTGTGCGAATCTTCAAGGGTATGAAGATCTAATCCAATCTCTCTCGTTGTTTGCATCTCCTAGATTAGATCTTGGCTTTCCCTCTGTTCGCTCCGTAGAAAATTTTGATTTACTATGCCGCGAAACCCTTCAGTGGTATCAGAGCTAGATCTATGCGTAGATGTGTTTCACGAGTAGAACGCAACATGGTTGTTGCGGGCGTTGATGTTTTCTGTTGCAAGCCTCTTGTTTGCGTCCTTCTTATGACGCGGGATAGTGAGATTGAAGCGGTCCAGGCCAACCTTACGCGACGTCGTTCGCGAGACCGGCTCCGCACTTGACGTGTGGCTTGTTCCACACATGCGGCTGGTGGATGTCAATTTCTCTCACTATAGTTGTCATGGGATTAACACCGGAGTTTGGCAACCATAATATCACCGTTGTGGCTTTCCGTAGGTAAGAATCGTTCTTAGCATCTACTCCCATAAAGCCACGTAAAACATGCAACAACAAAGTAGAGGCGTCTAACTTGTTTTTGCAGGGAGTGTTTTCTGTGATATGGTATGGCCCAAGATGTGATGTGTATATTGTATGCGATGATCATGTTTTGTAATGTTTCACGACTTGCATGTCGATGAGTACACAACCGGCAGGAGCCATATGGTTGTCTTTATAATTGTGTATGACCTGCGAGTCAACTTCTTATACGCCATGTAATAGCTTTACTTTATCGCTAAATAGTTAGCAATAGTTGTAGTTTCTATTCGTGGTGGAGGCAATCATGGTGGAGTGATGGAGATCATGCCGGAACGCACAAGATGGAGATCATTGCGTGAAGATAGGCTATACCATGTCACATAAAGTTATATGCATGTGATGTTTATCCTTTTATGTATCTTATCATGCTTAGATCGCGACGGTAGCATTATAAGATGATTCCTCACTTAAAGATCAAGATAAAAACTGTGTTCTCCCCAAGTATGCACCGTTGCGAAAGTTCGTCGTGTCCAAGCATCACGTGATGATCGGGTGCTATAGACTCTACGCTCACATACAACGGGTGCAAGCCAGTTTTTGCACGCGCAGAAATACTTGGGTCTAACTTGACGAGCCTAGCATGTACAGACATGGCCTCGGAACACAAGAACCGAAAGGTTAAGCATGAGTCATATGAATGATATGATCGACACTTCGTTGTCCACCATTGAAACCACATCTCTTCTCGTGATGATCGGATTAGGTGTGGTGAATTTGGATCGTGTTCACTAAACAACTTGAGGGATGTTGAATTTAGTGGGAGTTCATCTAGTAATTTGATTAAGTTGAACTACTTATCATGAACATAGTCTAAGTTGTACTTGCAAATACTGTAGATCACATGGCCAAATCCAACTTCAACTTCAACGTTTTTGCTGAGAAGGAAAAGCTTAGAAACAATGGGTCTAACTTCACCAATTGGTTCCGCAATCTAAGAATCATTCTGTCTGGCGGACAAAAGGACTATGTACTTGAGAAAGCGTTAGGTAACCCCCCTGCTGCAACTGCGCCGGCTGATGAGAAAGCTGTCTATCAGTCGCGCAAAGATGATTATGGTGTGATTAAGAGCACCATGTTGTTTGCTATGGAACCGGACCTTCAAAATCGTTTTGAAACCTATCCCGGGCCCTTTGAGATTCTCGAGGAGCTGAAAACCATGTTTCAGACTCAAGCCCGTTCTGAGAGATATGAGATCTCTGAGAAGTTCTTTAACTGCAAGATGGAGGAAGGGAGTTCCGTTAGTGAGCACGCCATAAAGATGTCGGGCTACACTCAACGCCTTGAGCAACTGGAATGCACGATTCCAGAGGAGCTCAAGATTGACAGGGTTCTGCAATCACTCCCTCCCAGCTACAAAAGTTTTGTAGTGACTCATAATTAGATTGGTTCCACTGATACGATCACCGAGCTCTTCGCAAAGCTGAAGGCTGCGGAAGTGGACATCAAGAAGGATAATCATGTGTTGATGGTCAACAAGCCCTCCTTTAAGAAAGGTAAGGGAGCAAAGAAGCCCTTCAAGAAGGGCGGCGGCAAGCGCAATGCCCCTGCTGAGAAGAAGCTCAGGTCTGGTCCCAAGCCGGACACTGAGTGCTTCTATTGCAAGGACAAGGGTCACTGGAAGCGCAACTGTCCGAAGTACTTAGCGGACAAGAAGGCTGGCACCATCAAAGGTATATTTGATATACATGTTATTGATGTTTTCCTTACTAGCCCTCGTTGTAGTGCCTGGGTATTTGATACCGGTTCAGTTGCTAATATTTGTAACTCGAAACAGGAGCTACAGAATAGACGGCGGCTTGCGAGGGATGAGGTGACGATGCGCGTTGGCAACGGATCAAGAGTTGATGTGATGGCCGTCGGCACGCTCTCCTTAGTTTTACCTTCGGGATTAGTTTTAAACCTTAATAAATGTTATTATGTGCCTGCGTTGAGCATGAACATCATTTCCGGATCGTGTTTATTGCAAGACGGTTATTCATTTAAATCGGAGAATAATGGTTGTTCTATTTATATGAGTAACATCTTTTATGGTCATGCACCTCTTGTGAATGGTTTATTTCTTCTAAATCTCGAAAGGGATGAAACACACATCCATAACATTGAGGCTAAGAGATGCAAAGTAGATAGTGATAATACTACGTATTTGTGGCACTGTCGTCTAGGTCATATTGGAGTAAAGCGCATGAAGAAACTCCATTCTGATGGACTTTTGGAGTCTCTTGATTTTGAATCATTTGACACATGCGAACCATGCCTCATGGGCAAGATGATCAAAACCCCGTTCTCCGGTATGATGGAGCGAGCAACGGACTTGTTGGAAATCATACATACCGATGTATGCGGACCGATGAGTGTTTCGACGCGCGGTGGATATCGCTATTTCCTCACTTTTACCGATGACTTAAGTAGATATGGGTATATCTATTTAGTGAAACATAAATCTGAAATGTTTGAAAAGTTCAAAGAATTTCAGAATGAAGTGGAGAACCATCGTAACAGAAAGATTAAGTTTCTACGATCCGATCGTGGGGGCGAATATTTGAGTTATGATTTTCTCACGCATCTTAAAGCAAGCGGAATTGTTTCGCAACTCACGCCACCCGGAACACCACAGCGCAATGGTGTGTCTGAACGCCGGAATCGAACCCTATTAGATATGGTCCGATCGATGATGTCTCTTACTGATTTGCCGTTATCATTTTGGGGTTATGCATTAGAAACCGCTGCATTCACTTTAAATAGGGCTCCATCTAAATCCGTTGAGGCGACACCGTATGAACTGTGGTTTGGTGCTAAACCTAAGTTGTCGTTTCTTAAAGTTTGGGGATGCGAAGCTTACGTCAAGAAGTTGATGCCGGACAAGCTCGAACCCAAAGCGGAGAAATGCGTCTTCATAGGATACCCTAAGGAAACTATTGGGTATACCTTCTATCACAGAACCGAAGGCAAAGTGTTTGTCGCAAAGAACGGTTCCTTTCTTGAGAAGGAGTTTCTCTCGAAAGAAGTGAGTGGGAGGAAAGTAGAGCTAGACGAGGTTATTGAACCTTCTCTTGAATTGGAGAGTAGCACAGCACCTGAAATTGTTCCAGTGCCGCCTGCACCAACAATAGAGGAAGCTAATGACAAGGATCATGAAGCTTCGGACGATGCTGCTACTGAACGTCGCAGGTCGACAAGGTCGCGTGCCCCTCCTGAGTGGTACGGCAACCCTGTCTTGACTGTCTTGTTGGTAGAAGACAGTGAACCTACGAACTATGAGGAAGCGATGATGAGCCCAGACTCTGAGAAATGGCTGGAAGCCATGAAATCCGAATTGGGATCCATGAGCGAAAACCAAGTATGGACTTTGGTGGATCCTCCTAGCGACCGAAAGGCCGTTGAGTGCAAATGGATATTCAAGAAGAAAACGGACGCGGATGGTAATGTTACCGTCTATAAAGCACGGCTTGTCGCAAAAGGTTTTCGACAAGTTCAAGGTGTTGACTACGATGAGACTTTCTCTCCCCTAGCGATGTTTAAGTCCATTCGGATTTTATTAGCAATTGCTGCGTTTCATGATTATGAAATATGGCAGATGGATGTCAAGACTGCTTTCCTCAATGGAAACATTGATGAAGAGTTGTATATGATGCAAACCGAGGGTTTTGTCGATCCTAAGGATGCTAGTAAAGTATGCAAACTTCAGCGTTCCATTTATGGACTGAAGCAAGCATCTCGGAGTTGGAACCTTCGTTTTGATCAAGTGATCAAGAGCTTTGGATTTGTTCCAAATTGCTACGAAGCTTGCATCTACAAGAAAGTGAGTGGGAGCTCGGTGACGTTTATGGTACTGTATGTGGATGACATATTGATTATCGGAAATGACATCAACATGCTTAACGATGTGAAGAGTTATTTGAACAAGTGTTTTTCAATGAAAGACCTAGGTGAAGCTGCTTATATATTGGGCATCAAGATCTATAGAGATAGACAAAGACGCCTGATAGCTTTAAGCCAGAGTACATACCTAGACAAAGTTCTGAAAAGGTTCAGAATGGATAAGGCAAAGAAAGGTTCAGTGCCTATGTTGTCAGGTAAGATATTGAGCAAGGCTCAGTGTCCAGCTACGGTAAATGATAGGGAAGCTATGAGCAAAGTGCCTTATGCCTCGGCCATAGGTTCCATCATGTATGCCATGCTGTGTACTAGACCGGATGTGTCCAATGCTCTTAGTTTGACGAGCAGATATCAAAGTGATCCAGGAGTGGAACACTGGACAGCCGTGAAGAACATCCTAAAGTACCTAAATAGAACTAAAGAAATGTTCTTAGTCTATGGGGGTGATGAACAGCTTGTCGTAAAAGGTTACGTCGATGCTAGTTTCGACACCGACAAGGATGATTCTAAATCTCAGACAGGATACGTTTATATTTTGAATGGAGGAGCTGTGAGCTGGAGAAGCTGCAAGCAAAGCGTGATCGCGGGATCTACAGTAGAAGCGGAATACATGGCTGCTGCAGAAGCGTCAAGTGAAGGAGTTTGGATCAGAAACTTCATCACTGAGCTTGGCGTGGTTCCAAGTGCATTGGACCCACTGGAGATATTGTGTGACAACACTGGCGCCATAGCACTCGCTAAGGAACCAAGATATCATCCAAAGACCAAGCATATCAACCGCAAGTTTCATATAATCCGAGATTATATAGCAGATGGAGATCTGAAGATTAGCAAAGTACATACGGATCTGAATGTCGCAGATCCATTGACTAAACCTCTTCCACGTGTAAAACATGATCAACACCTCAGTGCCATGAGTGTGAGATTGTTGCCAAATGTAAACTAGATTATTGACTCTAGTGCAAGTGGGAGACTGTTGGAATTATGCCCTAGAGTCAATAATAAAGATGTTATTATTATAATTCTTGTTCATGATAAAGTTTATATTCCATGCTATAATTGTATTAAGCGGAAACTTTAATACTTGTGTGGTTTGTGAACAACACCGTGTCCCTAGTACGCCTCTATGGACTAGCTCATTGATCAATGATGGTTAAGGTTTCCTAACCATAGACATGAGTTGTCAATTGATAATGAGATCATATCATTGGGAGAATGATATGGTGGATAGACCCAAACAAAGCAGAGCAATTAGATCGTGTCATCGTGTTCGTCTTTGCGAAGCTTTTCCTATGTCAAATATTGTATTCCTTAGACCATGAGATAATGCAACTCCCTGGTATCGGAAGAAAGCTTTGAGGTCATCAAACGTCATCCTATGAGAGGGTGATCATAAAGGTGTCTCTCAGGTGATCGGAAAGTATCTGTTGGGTTGTATGTATCGAGATGGAATTTTTCCCTCCCAAGTCGGAGAGATATACTTCGGGCCCACTCGGTAATCGATATCAACACCGCTTGCAAGCATGTGGTTAAGGAGTTAATCACAAAGTGATATCGGATTATGGAACGAGTAAAGTACTTGCTGTGAACGAGATTGAACTAGGTATGACGGTACCGACGATCGAATCTCGGGCAAGTAAAATATCGCGAGACGAAGGGAATATATATATGGGATTGATTGAATCCTGGCATCGTGGTTCATCCGATATGATCATCGATGAATGTGTGGGAGTCAATATGGGTGCCCAGACCCCGCTGTTGATTATTGATAGAAGATCATGTCTGCATATTCTCGAACCCGCAGGGTCACACACTTAACGTATCTCGACGCTAGGATAGATTGGATAATTGGTTTATGAATTTTTGTTCGGAGTCTCGGATGGGATCCGGGATATCACGAGAGGTTCCGGAATGGTCCGGAGAATAAGATTCATATAAGGCAGTGAAGATTTTGGAGTTCGGAATTGTTCCGGGTTAATCGGTATTGTACCGGAAGCTTCTAGAACCTTCTGGAAGGGGACCAACGTGGCCCCACCTTCCGGGAGGGGGCATGGGACTATGAGGGAGTGTCCTGGCCGCATTGGGCCAGGGGCACAAAGCACCATAGGGCCCAGCCGATTCTAGAGAGATTTGACTCGTTTAAATCTCGGGATAGAATTTCTAGATAAGGGAGAGTTTAAATCGTTTAAACTAGAGATAGGATTTCTAGATAAGGGAGAGTTTAAATTGTTTAAACTAGAGATAGGCTTGGAGGAGGGGCAAGGGCTGGCCGCCCCCCTCTATATATAGAGGGGTGGTGCGCCCCCTCCCCCACACACACCTTCCTCCAAGCCCTAGCAGCCTTGCTATCTTCCTCTCTCCCTCCCGACTGTTTGTAGGCGAAGCCCTGCAGCAGAAATTCTCCACCATATACACCACGCCGTCGTGCTGTAGATCCAATCTATCTCTCCACCATACTCTCTGGTCCGAGGAAGGAGGAGACGTCGAGGTGCTGCACGTGTGCATCTCACGGAGGCACCGCCACTTGTGGTGCTAGATCGGATCGGATTGCGAGGAGGAGAAGCGAGTACGACTACATCACCCACGTTCCGACGAACGTTCCGCTGTGCGAATCTTCAAGGGTATGAAGATCTAATCCAATCTCTCTTGTTGTTTGCATCTCCTAGATTAGATCTTGGCTTTCCCTCTGTTCGCTCCGTAGAAAATTTTGATTTACTATGCCGCGAAACCCTTCAAAAAGATCCGGGCGGACCAAGGGTTTTACATTTGAAATACAGAGGGGATATTTAGAAAACAAAAACAGGCTTTTCGCAAAGTACTTTTAGGAAAACAAATGCATATTGATGCCATGATGATGCACAGAGATAATACATGCGATTTTCTAGTAGTGGTTTTACCCGGGATGCTACACAACTGCCCCGCGGTGGGGGTTCAATTACAACCAAAGTTGCAAATGGCCCCCCTCTCGACGGGTGTTCAGTTATAAGCAAGTTTCAAATGACACTCCTCCTGACGTGTTCTCCGTTGCAATCAATTTGCAACTGGCCCTAGGCGGAGAACCAACGGGAGGTCAATTACAATCAAGTTGTAACTGGGACCTGACGGGGGCTCAGTTACAAGTAAGTTGCAACCAATGCCCCGCCCGGTTGCAACCAAGTTGCAACTGGGACCTGGCGAGGGCCCAATTACAATCAAGTTGCAAATTCGCCCTTCCCGACGGATGCTCAATTACAAGGAAGTTGCAAATGGTCATCGAGGAGCTTAATTACAAGCAAGTTGCAACTTGGACCCCCCTCGGCGGGGGCTAACTAACAAGCAAGTTGTGAATGCTCCCCTCCTGACGGGTGCTCGGTTACATGCAAGTTGCAGCTGGCCCCTGGCGGGGCTCAATTACTTTCCAACCGATGGGGACACCGGTCACAATCAAGTTACAACTGACCCTCATCGGGGGCTCAAATTACAAGCAAGTTGCAAATTCCCTTGCCCCTATGGGTTCTCAGTTACAATCAAGTTGCAACTGGCCCTCGGCAGGGAACTGACGGGAGGTAAGTTACAATCAAGTTGCAACTGGGACCCGGTGGGGCCCAATTACAAGCAAGTTGCAAATGGCCCCTCCCGACGGGTGCTTAGTTACAAGCAAGTTGAAACTAGCCCTCGGTGGCAACTGCCCCGCGGTGGGGGCTCAGTTACAAACCAAAATTGCAAATGGTCCCCCTCCCGACGGGTGCTCAGTTACAAGCAAGTTGCAACTGGCCCCCAGCAGAGCTCAGTAACAAGAAAATTGCAACTAGCCCGCCGACGAGGGTCTCACCGGTTGCAATCAAGTTGTAACTAGCCCCTCGACGGGAGCTCAATTACAAGCACATTGCAAAATGCCCCCTGAAAGGTGCTCAGTTACAAGCAAATTGCAAATTCGCCCACCGACAGGGTCCCCCGGTTGGAATCAAGTTGCAAACTCGCCGCCTGCAGTGCTCAGTTACAAACAAGTTGTAACTAGCCCCACGAAGCTCAGTTACAACCAAGTTGTAACTGGCCCGCCGACGAGGGTCCACCAGTTGCAATCAAGTTGCGACTGACCCTTGGCAGGGGCTCAGTTACAAGCAAGTTGCAACTGGTCCTCGGCGGCGAACCAACGGGATGTTAGTTACAATCAAGTAGCAACTGGGACCCGGCGGGGGCTCTGTTACAAATAAGTTGCAACCAACAATGCCCCGCCCGGTTGCAACCAAGTTGCAACTGGAACCTGGCGGGGGGCCAATTACAATCAAGTTGCAAATGCTCCCCTCCCGACGGGTGCTCAATTATAAGCAAGTTGCAACTTGGACCCCCCTCGGCGGGGGCTAAATAACAAGCGAGTTGCGAATGCTCCCCTGCTGACGGGTGCTCAGTTACAAGCAAGTTGCAGCTGACCCTTGGCAGAGCTCAATTACTTCCCAACCGATGGGGACACCAGTCACAATGAAGTTGCAACTGACCCTTGGCGGGGAACCGACGGGAGGTCAGTTACAATCAAATTGCAACTGGGACCCAGCGGGGCCCAATTACAAGCAAGTTGCAAATGCCCCCTCCCAACGAGTGCTTAGTTACAAGCAAGTTGAAACTAGCCCTCGGTGGCAACTGCCCCGCGGTGGGGGATCAGTTACAATCCAAAATTGCAAATGGCCCCCCTCCCGACGGCTGCTCAGTTACAAGCAAGTTGCAACTGGCCCCCCAACAGAGCTCAGTTACAAGAAAATTGCAACTAGTCCGCCGACGGGGGTCTTGCCGGTTGCAATCAAGTTGCAACTAGCCCTCGGCAGGAGCTCAATTACAAGCACGTTGCAAATTAGCCCCTAGAAGGTGCCCAGTTACAAGAAAATTGCAAATTAGCCCGCCGACAGGGTCCCCCGATTGCAATCAAGTTGCAAACTCGCCCCGACGGAGCTCGGTTATAAACAAGTTGCAACTAGCCCCACGGAGCTCAGTTACAACCAAGTTGCTAATTTGCTCGGTTACAAACAAGTTGTAACTAGCCCGCCGATGAGGGTCTCCCGGTTACAATCAAGTTGCGACTGACCCTCGGCAGGGGCTCAGTTATAAGGAAGTTGCAACTGGTCCTCGATGAGGGGCCTAGTTGTATATGGCCCTCGCCAAGGGCTCAGTGACAATTCTCTTTTAATAAAAATTGTATCTGGCTTAAAAAAGTAACAACCAAGATATAGCTGCTCGACGAAAAAGGAAAATAACCCAACAAAAATAAAATGCTCACGATGAAGTGGCAATTTGCTTTAAAAAAGTGTGTCTAGACTTTTTAGTGTGTGGGTTCACTTCGAATCTACACATTTAAAAAGCTAAAAATATCTTATATTATAAAAGTAGAGGAAGTACATGTTACTGGAGAAAAAAAATATTAGTCTAGTAAAAAATTTGCAGTCTAAAATGTCTTCCTAGCATTAAAATAATGACAACTATAAAATCTAGAGGAAAAACAATAAAAAATGCAGCAAAAAATGAAAATTAAAACTCAATTTAAACTCGACCGAACAACCAACTCAAACACTTAAGCTAATCTTAATTTCACATGAAGAAAAAAACAAAATAACTATCCAGAAAAAAGAAACAAGAAAAATAAAGGAAAAAAAACAAACTCACCGATTGGTGACAGCCCACAAGAAAACAGCCCACATAAAAACAGAAGCTTAACGATGCGGACGACACAACCTCAAAAACTAAAAAACAACGCGGGCGACACAGCAACGCGGACGACACAACCTCAAAAAAGTAAGGGGGCGCGTGGGACAGGGACGCGGGCGTGGGGATACAACACGGAAAACAACCAGGTTTGCACTGATCGTAAAGCAAAAGATATGACAATCTATTAGATGACTCAGTGGCGGACGACGGAAAAAATTTAAGGTAGGGCGAACTCCAATAAAAGTAAATACCAACTCGTTTTTGATAAAAGTAAATACCAACTCAAGAAGGCGATAACGGATACGAAGCATGATGTATCATTCAAATATTAACATAATCTCCAAAATCTTTAATTCTTCGCATATGCATAACGAATATCTTAAGGTTATCTTATATAAGCTCATGCTTATAACAAGATAAATCTCCGTAAGCTGAGAAATCTCATTCACATTGAAACTATAAAATGAGTTACTTGAGTCAAGACAAAAAGTTCCGAAGAAACTCTAACGACAACTCATCAAAGCAACAATCAAAATCAGTTGTAATAGATTCTACAGAATAATAGAAAGTATACATACTCCAAAATAATCAATAGTGACCCGGTGCCTTCTCACTTTTAATGACTTTTCACTCATTTTGTTACCATTTCATCCATACTTAGGATTGTAATATCATTTTTGCGCAAATTCACATCTTT
Organism: Avena atlantica; assembly: GCA_910589765.1. NCBI lineage: Eukaryota > Viridiplantae > Streptophyta > Magnoliopsida > Poales > Poaceae > Avena > Avena atlantica. The sequence goes on from OU342733.1 coordinate 32,131,832, forward strand.
TAGGAGGGATCTAAACCATAATTTCTCCAGTTGAGCCAGAATGTCAATTAGAATTTAGATCAGTAGTATATACAAGCCAGAATAGAAATATAAAACATAAACCATCATATAAGTTGGTTCTGGCCACATGTCATAAGATGGCCAAATTACTCTTAGATCCTTCTTAGATACCTCATCTAGGACATTGTTTATATTGAGAATTAGATGTTGCAAAGAGAAAGAGTTGGTTAAAACTAGACTATACCTAGACCTTATGTCACTCCAGAATCAGTTTTGCGCCGTGTTCACTAAAACAAGTATAACTTTCTCATACGAAGTCTGTTTTCAGCATATGACCACTCAAAATGTTCAGAAAACACATACGCATCTAAAGCTCCTTACCAAAAATCAAGGTAGGGCGGCTGACCTACCTTGCCCTACTAGGAGAGAGATGACTGGAACTTAACTAATTCTCACACGCCTAAAAATTAGCAAAATCATCATGCATATTTATTTAATGAAACAATTTAATAAAAAATATCTAAAAAGAGACAAGATAGTCGTCACGACAAACCAATCTCTTCTACTATATAATTTGTCTAGAGGTGGTTTTTGTCTGGTTTTTCGTCCGTCGGACATTTTGCACTTTAGCCCCTAAAAAATAGAGCATCAACCCGCGGTACATACTATCCACGCAGCACACAACAGGCTCGCTCTCCCGGACCCCCACCTTGCCTGTTTCGGATCGGACAGGAGTGGCGGAGGAGATGGCGTCGATGGCGGAGGAGATGGCGTCCGATTCTCCTAGACCCCCACCTTCCCCGATCGGATCGGACTGGAGTGGCAGAAGGGATGGCGTCGATGGCGGAAGGGATGGCGTAGGAATCGGACCGGACTGGAGGGGCGGAGAGGATGGCGTCTGATTCCTATAGGAATCAGATCGGACTGGAGGGGCAGAGAGGATGGCGTCGGTGGCAGAGCAGTTCGTCGATTTCCCATCCGCGTCGCTGCTGCCGGCTGAACTGGAGTGCCGCCGCTGCCTGCTAGGGTTGGAGCGGCGCCGCTGCCGGCCGGATTTCAGCGCCACTGGAGCATCGCCGCTGCCTGCTTGGATTGGAGCGCCGCCGCTGTAGGCCGGATTGCAGCGCCACCATGCTGCCGGTTCCGGCCGGGATTGGAGAGCTGCCGCCGCTGATTCGGTCGACTCCCCATCCGCTTCGTTCACCTCCGTTGCTTCGTCCAGGAGGCCAACCTCGCACACGTCCGCGGCACACCCATGCCGTGCTCGACTTGGAGCTTCGGGAGGCCGGGGATCAGCAAGAGGAACCTCATAGGGAGAAGAGGCAGATGGACAACACCGGGGAGCATTATAGCGGCCGAGATGTTTCTGATTCTCCAGATGTTGGTAAACTTAAATTACGTTTCATGTAATGCCTCACTAGAGATGTAGTACCATTTGCTACCCCGATGCACCATTTGGGCGAACTATGATCAGGGCGTGGTGTTAGTAATTCAATGGTGACCTTGTATGCCACATTACAACGTGGTCAGTATTACTCCTACTTCGCAAGCTTGGATACAGTGAATATGTTAATGTAGACTTGATTTTTTTAGGTTTAGTTTAACAAAGGCCCAGCTGGGCTGAAATTCTGTAACATGTAGGGCCTGCGTTACTCCAATCTAAATTGCTACTGTAATGAATTTTAATGTCAGTGGGGCAAGTCAATATATTCTCTCCATCCCAAAATAAATGATTTGGATTTGTTTAGATTCGCATATGCCTAGACACGTTTTAATATATAGATACATACGAATCTAGACAAATAAAAGTCACTTATTTTGGAATGGAAGGAGTACAACATACATATGGCAAGACTATTCCGAATAACCATTTCACAAGCTCCTTGCACAATGAACTGTATTTAAATGTTTGATTTCTTTTTTGTTTTAGTTTGTCCTGGAGCTAGAATCACATTAGTAAATTGCTGCATTTTCTATCAAAGATGAGGATGCACATAGTATGCTTCTAGGACTAAAGTTAGTTCTGTTCATGCATTCCCTACATGGACTATGTATGTGACTTCTACATTGTGATGTAGGTATTTCCTGCTTATTCTACTAGACAAAGATGCAGTAGGATATAACATATTTTACTCCTGTGTTGATTTCTGCATCCATTCTCCTGCTTGAGCTAACTGACTGGAAAGAAATTCACCCCTGGCTTGAGATATTGTTATAAATAAAAATACTTTGGTAACACCAAATAATTAAAATTTTCAAACCCAATTCGCTTCGAAGTATGGTATATTTTTCTCCATATCATGTTGAGTCAAACAGGTGGCTAGGACTTCCTTTTTGTGCCTCCAAGACCTTGGAGACACATATTTTCCTCTCTTGTTGCAACTATATGAGCTTAATCCAAAATGTCGCGTTTATATAATATGAAGATCAATTTATTAATTGTTTAGTCTTTTTTGATCCGTAGCAACGCACGGGCATTAAGCTAGTCTGCGTAGAAACAAAGAACATACAAAAAGAGCCTCAAAAGGACAGGGAAATAAAAAGGAAATAGGCACTTATAAAGGCCCAGCCAACCACAAAAACAAGAAGAAAAGGTCCATGTAAAGCCGACCCACTCCAACACGCCTGAGCTAGTCTCACATAGAAACAGAAATGAGGCAGACGCCTAGACCGCAGAAATTTAACGTAACCTACAAATCTAACTGTGGTTAATGCGACTGAGATTTAGCTAGTTCTCATGCGGACTCGCAAGGCTACAAAGTCTCAGATGTGGAAGCACGGCTTGGAAACATACAGGTGCCGATCATGGGACAGCCGATGGCGATCGTCCAAGGTAAGTCAGACAAATGCGGCATCATGTTACGGAGGAAAGGCTCTCAGCCAGGCATCTAGTCTCTTCCCCATTTAAGCTGTATAAGTCTGTAACCAAGCACTCTGACATTTCCGAGCATTCTCCAAAATGTCAAGCATGGCGTCGGCTGCTGAACTTTCCGGCCACGAACCATTCGCATTCCACGCTAGTATTCCTCCTGATGGTGGGAACAACTCCCGCTTTCTCGCTTCCGACTTGTTTCAGGATCATCCTGCGCCGGTGTCCATGGGCATGGCGACATCGCCGCTGGCGTTCGCTGTGCGGCGGCGCGAGGCAGAGCTCGTCAGCCCGGCCGCGCCGACGCCTGGCGACACCAAGCGTCTCTCCGACATCGACGACCAGGACACGCTGCGCGCGCACGTTTCGTTCGCCCTCGTCTACCGCGGCGGCCGCGTACCGGAGGAGGACGGCGACGTCGCGCCGGGCGATCCGGTGGGCGTCATCCGACGCGCGCTCGGCGAGGCGCTGGTGCACTACTACCCGCTGGCCGGACGGCTGAGGGAGGTGGAAGGGCGCAAGCTGGTGGTGGACTGCACCGGCGAGGGGGTGCTGTTCGTGGAGGCCGACGCCGACGTGAGGCTTGCGGAGCTGGAGCGCGGCGCCGGGCTCAGGCCGCCGTTCCCGTGCATGGACCAGCTGCTCTTCGACGTCGAGGGCTCCAGCGGCGTGCTCGACTGCCCGTTGATGCTAATCCAGGTATACGTGCTCGACTAGTAATGTTTCCATGCCTGCATGCGCTAAACAATAAACATATGCCACTGTGTTCTATCATATGGGTGACCAGGTGACTCGACTGCTCTGCGGGGGCCTCATCCTCACGCTCCGCCTCAACCACACCATCTGCGACGCCATCGGCCTCGCCCAGTTCCTGAACGCCGTCGGGGAGCTTGCCCGCGGCCTCCCCATGCCGACCATAACGCCCACTTGGTCCCGCGAGCTCCTTGAGGCGCGCAGCCCGGCTACGCCGTCCTTCCCGCACCGCGAGTTCGACGTACTCCCGCCACATGGCCCACCGCCACCGCTGCCGGCCGGCGACATGGTCATGCGTACCTTCACCTTCGGCGCCGCCCACATCGCCACGATCAAGAAACACCTCTCTCCTCCCCTCCGCGACGCCGCCACCACCTTCGACGCGCTCACGGGTTTCCTCTGGCGCGCCCGCGCCACCGCGCTCGAGACAGCTCCGGGCGAGGACGCGCTGCTCGTCTTCATCGCCAACTTCAGGGGCTTCCCGGAGCTGAGCCTGCCCGCGGGCTACTACGGCAACGCGTGCGTGCCCGTGACGGCGCTGGCCAACGCCGCGGCGCTGCGCCATGGGTCGATCGGCGACGCGGTGGCGCTGGTGCGGCAGGCCAAGGCGGCGGTGACGCCAGGGTACGTGCGCTCCACGCTCGACGCGCTGGTGCTGCGCGGGCGGCCGTGCTTGGCTCTCTAGAACAACATGTTCGTCGTGTCGGACAACCGGCACGCCGGGTTCTACCGCGTGGACTTCGGGTGGGGCGAGCCGGTGTACGGCGGCCCCGCCGACACCATCTTCGGCGTGGGCTTCTTGGTCGCCGTGAAGGACCGCGACGGGAAGGATGCGGTGGCGGTGCCGATCGTGCTTCCGCGGCCAGCCATGGAGAAGTTCGCGGCCGCGGTGGGGAAGCTTTGCATGGCGTAGATTGTGCCGTCGCAGTCCTTTTTTTTTGTTTTCGTGTTATTGTGCAGGGGTGGAGCCAGGGTGTGAGCTTAAGGGGGCAAAGTGTCCATGTTATTTGTTTGAGGGGGTTGAGCTTGCTAAACTATCACAAAAAACGACCTGCCATGGCTACTATTCTTAAGGTGGAGCGTCGTCCCTGCTCGTCCCTCCTTGTCTTCATCCATGTGTATGTGTGCCGTGGACTCATGGTCATGGCATACTGAACGTGGTTGTATATCGCGGAATAGATTTTTGGAAGACGCATATATCGATTCACAAAGCCTTTGTTGGCGTGGTGCCTTCTCTTTCAGTGTCTGTCTCGGCGGCGCTGGAGTTGGACGGCGGCCGATGGATTTTTGATGGTTGCAGGAAATTCTAGGAATCGTTTTGTATTTCTCGATTTTTTAGAATTTTATCTGCAAATTTCAGGATAATCATTTTATTCTGGTTTGTCTTTTAGTTTTCACGTGTATTACTTATTATAACATGTTTTTCAATTAATGAAATACGTGTTTGCTCTAAAAAAAAGTCTCGTCCACCGCCTATTTTTACTTTGAGATTGGTGCGTTTATTTAGCCTATTTTCGTCGACCTCTCCAGATTCGAGTTCAGCGTCACCATCCTCTCGGGCAAGTCTTGGGACAGGTTGCACCTCCCAAACAAGTTCGCGTCCTTGAGATATCCTCCCATATTTATACCTTCTATAAGTCTCTGTTCTCTGCGTCGTCGTGCTCTGGGCTCTCGCTGGCCCCGGACTTCTGGTCTAAGGGGGAACGGTTACCCCGGCCGAGAATGCGGAGCTCACACTTCCATTCCTTCCGGAGGAGATAGCCGCTGCGCTTTAAGTCATGAAGACCAACTCGGCCCTAGGGCTGGATGGTCTTCGGGTCATCTTCTTCCGGACCTTCTGGGAGCAGCTGTAGTCAGACGTCATGAAGATGTTCTAGGAGTTCTACACTTGGACTCTTGTGATGTCTCGACTGAATTTCGGTGTGATTATCCCCAAATTAGTGAGGGCCATGGATATTAGCCAATTTAGACCGATTACGGTGATCATCATCATCCAGCATATCTTTGCAAAGGTCTATGCATCCAGGCTCACTTCAATTATGGAGCGTCTCACCCATCCTCTTCGGTTCGCCTTTCTGAAGGTACGCTTGATTCATGATGGTGTTCTTGCCCTTCATAAAATTATTCATGAAGTCAGAATACGCCATTCGAAGGGAGTGTTACTTAAGTTGGATTTCTAGAAGGCTTGTGACCATCTGGACTGGGCCTTCCTCCGGTTAGTTCCATAGAGGAGGATACTTGATGACATAATGATATGCTGGATCATGCAATTCGTCATGAGTGTAAATGCCGCGATTAATGTCAATGGGGAGATCGGTCCCTACTTTAGACCATCCCGCGAAGTGATACATGGGGATCCCATCTCGCCCCTCCTGTTTACCTCTACGGTGGATGCCCTTGCAGAGATTTTGGATAGAGCCAAAATCGCTGGCCACATCTCTGGTGTGGTTGGACATCTTATCCCCGGAGGTGGTATCTCGCACCTCCCTGTATGCGGGCGATACCATGATTATGGTGCAGGGCTCGGATCTTGACATCATCAACCTCAAATTCCTGCTCCTCGTCTTTGAATCTATCTCATGCCTAAAGATCAAATTCAATAAGAGAGAGGTTATGATCCTGGGTTACTCAGATGAGGACAGACAGCGCATAGCTGACAACCTCAACTATAGATTGGCCGATTTCACTCACTTACCTAGGGATGCCAATTCGGGAGACACGTGTGTTGATGAAGGACCTTGCTCTCCTGTTCATGAGGGTTCGACATAGAGCTGAACCCTGTCGAGCGAGGTTCACGACTAAGGGAAGCAAGACGATCTTGATCAACGCATGCCTGTCTAGCCTCCCCATGTACCAGATGGGGATGTACCTGCTACCTGAGGGGACCCATGCGGACTTCGTGAAAGAGTTGTCTCGGTTCTTCTAGGCAGATAGGGACGGTCACACGAGTACCATATGGTTAAATGGGCTAACATGTGCACCCCCAAGATTCTTGGGGGCATAGGTATTTTTGATTCGCGCCACTTTAATGTGGCCCTGATGCTAAAATGGGTATGTCATATCCTTAGGGACGATGCAGGTCTATGGCTGCAACTTATCAAAGCCAAATACCTTCGGGGCCGCCCCTTACTAGCATGCGAGCGTCGAGAGGGCTCCCAATTCTGGCGAGCCATTCAATACATCAAGTAGTTCATTTGGCGGGGAGTTGCCTTTAGTATTGGCGACGGGAGGGAGGTGTGTCTATGGCTAGACCAGTGTGGCTAGTGTATTCCCCTCTTTGCGAGAAGTTCCCTGCCCTGTTCGCCATTAGTGCCTCCCCCTCGATGTTGGTAGTCGAGGCCTTCCGCGGGACGCTGGATCATCTTGTTCCGCATGACCTTTAGTCTGGCTGAAGCCAAGGATTACTAGTTGAGGGCCTCTGTCCCAAAGTCCCTATCGTCTGAGAGGGACTCTATCTCATGGCGGATGACCCCGGCGAGAGAGTTATCGGTTAGCTCGGCGTACATAGCCCTCTTCCAGGGCCCTGAGCTAGGTTGGACCACCCCCCAATGGAAGCCCCCCTTCCCCTTAGCATTCCTATCTTTGTTTGGCAACTTCTCCGCGATCATATTCCATCATGAGTCGAAGTGGCTAAGCGCAATGGTCCTGGCAATGGAAAGTATTCACTATATGGGACACCGGAGACGTGCACCCACATTATGTTCACATGTCCTGTGGCTCAGTTTCTATGGAGCTTTGTCTAGAAAACCCTTGGGCATGCATGGCAGGCACAGGACCTCGAGGAGTTCCTGAAAATTGAGGCAAACCATAGTGGAAGGAGACGCCGCCTCTTCTGGATAGTGTTTACGGCCTTAGCCTGGATCTTATGGAATGTACAGAACAGGATGGTGATTAAGCGGATCTTTTCTAGCCGTGCTTCTGACTCCATTTTTCTTTTCTTGCCTACCTGCAGCAGTGGTACCCGCTAGCTAGACAACATGACCGGGAGCACTTGGACGACACCATCCAGGCTCTGATAGCGGTGGCACACCCCTTGTTGTCCCCTGACCGCACGTGATCCAGGCGTCCACTGTGCTTTCGAGCTAGCTCCGTCGTCGTCTTTTTTATGTTCCTTTGGCCTTTCTTGTGCCGAGGCCCAGCGGACCGTGGTGTTTTTTTTCTGTTTCTTTGGCTTCGGCCGGTTGTGTGTTGTGTTGGAATTCGGTTGTATCTGGTTTTGCTTTATTTATAAAGTGGGGCGCATGCCTGTTTCGAGGGAGTTCGTGTCCGTAGTCAATGGGAAGAAGCACCACTATCTTGACCTGCGGGCCAACGGCATGACCGGTGTATGGACCATGGAGATGTTGTTTGACCGCCTAGGCCAGATGTTCCTCGACCACGGCTGGAGGGATTTTTCCCGTGTGCACGTCCTTGATGTCTGGTACTTCCTCATCGTTAAATTTGACAGCCATGGCATGTTCACCGTCACTTTCAGGGACACAATGGAGCTACTCGCCCAAGGCTGAATCTGGTCTTAGGTGACCGATTTGTCTCTGAAACGGGATTGCTTTGTCCATCATTCAGCCATAGGTAGTGACAGTGCCATATGACCTCTCACTTTTTTTTTGACATGGACCTCTCACTTTGTTGCATCATTAGTAGTGGTTGTCGTGTCGTAGTAGGTGTTCAGTTCCTGGGATGCTTACAGCCACCTATGCATCGTTGCTCCTAATTACTATCAGCAGCAGCTTACACTTTCATAGATACTATTGCACCCAAATACTGTACTGTTGTTCCATCAGTAGAAAAGAAAGCATAGTACTGTATTATCAATTGTCTGGTGACTTCATCTCGCTACATAGATACTATAGCTCCAAAGTAAGTTTTAACATAGACTACTTTCTGAGCAAGCCTCCGGGGACGGTGAAGCTGCACGTGGACAATAAGTCCGCGATTGAACTGAGCAAAAATCCGGTGCATCACGAGCGAAGTAAGCACATTGACACTCGCTTTCATTACATTCGTGAGTGCATCGAGGAAGGCAAGGTGGACATCGAGCACGTCGGCACCGGTGCTCAGCTCGCCGACATTCTGACCAAGGCATTGGGCCGTGCCAAGTTCATGGAGATGAGGCTCAAACTCGGTGTCATGGAGGTCTCGTCGGGTTGTCAGGATTAGGAGGGGATTTGTTGCATATAACCCTGACAATAGGGTGTCAAGCGGGGAGGGTTGCGACACTGCTTTTTAACTAATCCTTTATTAATTTTGCTAGTTTTTGAGATTTTTTTTCCTATATTTTCCTTTGCGGGTCGTTATGCAGATGCCGCTTGCCACCCTACAACCAGATTCAGTTAGTTTAGACTGTCGGACAGGTTTCGGCTGTTAGTCAGTCAGCTGCATTAGTTTCAGTTAGGAATAAAACGGCATGTGCATGAGCCTGTTGGCCATAACCGAGTCCTTTGCTTCCTTAGCTGTAGGTGCATAGTTAGGCCGCTGTGAGAGCATTGTGGGATGGCACGAGTATATGCGATCATGGCGGCAATATCAGGAGGTGGCGAGTGGACGTGGGATGGCACGGCCGCACAGCTCGGACTCTCTCCCGTTTTGGTTTAAGACTATAAATAAGAACATAAGATAAAGAGGAAAAGTTGCAACGATTACAACGCAAAACACCATGTAAATCTCTGTCAGTTCGTGTGTTAGTTAGCTGCAGGTCTGTCATTTACATCCTTACAAATTCAGCAAAGAAACTACAGTGTCTTATTCATTTCTCACAAATCAAATGGGACTGAGATATAGGACGCCCTATCCTCGATCGCATGTTTAGTTTTTCCAACGGTACTTCAGAACCATAGCTGGGAATCTGCACCAGTTGTCCTAAAGTGGAGGGCTAATTCAAAAGCTTCTATTGGAGTGCATGTCCAACTTTTGCTCCCAGTTATCTCACAAACAATGTACAGTTTCATAGCTGGGAAGTAAACAAGAGAGCCCATTTGAGCTGCATCCACTGGGCTACTGATCGAGTAAAAGTTCCATCACAAAGAGCATGATAAGAACTAAAGTATTGAATGCAAATACTGCTGTTCCATATGAACCCCTAGACAGTAGACATCCATCCATATGTCAAACGCAGAACAGACATGAAGTATTATGTTTAAATAGCTTGCAACATAGGACTATGAAGGATATTCTAGATTTAGATGCCCACATCGAGTGTAATCGGCTGCTGACTTAGTCTTTGGGACATACAAAACCTTGCGGCGACAAAGCAGCGGTACACATGGAATTTCCAGCATACAATCGCTACATGGCTAACTTTGCCACGACTAGATTAGGAAAAGTGTGACCCCTCCATACGTATTCCGGGCCTAGAGAAGCTTTGTAGCCTCTGGCAGAACTCCTTGGCAACGTTTGTAGCAACTGAGCAATGGAGAGTTATTGTCACTTCTTCTAGCACTGTTGCCCAATCAAATAACCGTTTCACAAGAGCAGCTTCATGTTCAGTTCCTCTCAAGTTCTTGATTTCTACTTCTCGGAGGCAACTGAGCACGAGTTCATCAGTTTTCCAGTTTGGCGGCTGATGACAAGCACAAGATGACAGGCACGCGGTTTCTTCCTGAAAAAAAGGAGCATATCCAGTTAATAAGATTAACCTGTATGATTGAATATCTGAATGCCATTAAATAATAAGGATGGAACTGAAAACACCAAGATTCCATGAATATGTGAGATAAGTTTTTAATACATTTGCAAGCGTATAACACCTGAAAATTAGCTTGAATCCAACCTATTTTGCAGAGAGTATGATTGTTCTATGGAAATAGAAAGTCAAAAGCAAACATTACTACAGTAACGTTACCTTCTATGATTGTTCTATGGAAATAGAAAGTGAAGCAGTTCAGCCCTCTCTTAGGCATGCCAAATCAGTTTTGGTACTGTAGATAGCTACAGTAGCACACATCTACAGTAACATTACCTTCTGCGAGCTCTCGTGCGGTAATTTCGTCGGACACGTAGCCTCTCCCATTCACTCTGCCGTGGTGGTACGTGTTCCTTGCACGGAGACTTCCTTGCACCGCTTTTAAACCGCTGTCTCCGTGGTCAGGGGCACGGATCAAATTGAACACGGCGTCTCTTTTCCCCAACCTCGAGCCCTTGACTGCTTCCATTGAAGAAATTCATGACCATCCATCGGAGCTACGGGCCTCCCAAGCATGTATAGGATCTGCTCAATTCCACCGTCTCCCATAAAGCGAGGGCTGGCCGAGGGGGTCGTGCGCCGGCGTGTCCGAGGTCCTCGCCGTACTGGCCATTCGCCGCCACGAGGCCACGCTAGAAGGAGCAGCGCAGCTACAGCTAGCGTCGGAGGGAGCCCGGCCGAGGGGTGCCACCGTCTGCGTGCCGGGGGGCTTCGCTGGACCAGCCGCCGGTTGCCACGGCCACGGTCCGATCTGTTGCCAGGCCGTCTCGGGAGGAGGCGAGCAGCAGAGCCGAGGCGTCGCCTCGCGTTCTCTGATGTGCTCGACGAAACCGCCGTTCTTGGTGTAAATTGATTTGGATTTTGGCGGATCGAAAGGGCGTACATCCAGGGGGACATGGTCTGCAGGAGGAGATGGAGGAGTAGCATAAGATGCGGACACCACGCCACCGCGTTGCTGAGTGTTTTCAAGGAGCTAATCTCGAACGAGATGCTGGCTACGAACCCAAATTCGAGCGGGCGTATAAGGAGGGCGGCACATGCGTGAAGATTGGGCAAACTGCTCTTTCCCCGGCCCCTTCCAGCAAGCGATATGGTGAGCCATCTCTCGTGAGCCATCTTCTTTGATCGATCCTAGCATCTTATTTTTCTTCTTTTTCTACCTAGGTTTTGTCGTCTGTCGTGCTGCATCAATTCCCCGTGTGGTTCTCAATTCTTCATCAATTCTGCAAGTGGTGGTCAATTTGGAAGTGGTTTGACCAAAACATACCAAGAGATTCTCAATGAAGCACAGGTACCCGGTCTAGCTGTTGCAGATGTTCGATGCAAGTTTGCTGATTAATTTAAATTATGTTGTGATTACTGTAGCGATTTATTTTTCTAGGTTTCTGATTTCTCGGACGACACAAGTTAGTGCATTATTTTAAACAATGTTGTGATTGCTGTAGCGGTTCATTTTTCTCAGGTTTTTTATTTCTCGAAAGAGGCCGCTGATAAGTCGCCACAAACTGTATGGGAGCTTTCAAAACGCCACATCTAATGGTGGCGCTCTTGCTATCAAATTGAGACGGGTCTTAGACTGTTGTGAGTATCCTAATTTAGTTTTTCTAATGTCCAATAGAATGTTCATATTGTGTTTCCACGTGAAGAACACATACATGTTTCTGAAAAACAGAAAAATATGCCAGCATAAGATTAATTTTCTTGCTTGCAGGTGCTTTGTCTGAGGCTGCTTGGAACCATGAGATTTGTTTGGGTAAGCGGTTATTGATCCAGTTACTACATGTTGTTCTCAAGTTATGTTTCTTGGCTCTGTACGAGCAGCTTACGCACTGCCTAAAGCATCTGTTCTCACTTTCTGCAAATAATTTTGATAAAAACAGTAGAGTACCAAGAAGAATGCAAATCCTTTCTCATTCAGTTCCCTTCAATGCAAATATTTTTAACTTCAGAAACTAGCAAAGGTTCTGTTTCATGTAGTTAGATAAATTCCATCCTTGAACTGTAGGCTTTTGATTTCCAATGTCCTGCAGACATCATGTATTAAGTTTGCACCAACAACATTATTCATTCTACATCATTGAGTGAGTATGCCACTCTCCCTGTATTGACAATTACAGCAGGTATATTCTTATTTTCTTAATTTTGGTTTTATCTTTCTTCTAAAAAATAAACTGTGTGGGATGCTTATCGCCTAAAAAAAGTTTAAATTTCTGTCTACCCATGTTTCTGCGGATAGTATTTATGCAATCAAAGGAATCCCTCCATTCAAATATGCTCTAACCCTTTGATAAGGGAATTTGATATGTGAAATCATTTGGTTGATACTGCGGTGCATCTGTTTACTTGACAGTCTAAGGGTGTGTTTGGTAGCCCGGGGCAACCCAGAAAATCTCATCTCATCCCACCTTTTTGCTCTTTTTGTTGTTTGTTAGGCCGGGTCGGCTCCTCTCGTCTGTGCCCAGTTGATACGAAAATAACCCCTCGGCCCTGCCCAGTTGAGAAGCTCAGATCGAGCTTCACAACTCGGCAGTGCCGAGTCCATCCCATGCGTCCCTCCAGGCCGATAGGGGTCAAAGGCCCGCGTGCTCATTCCCCCCCCCCCCCCCCCCCCCACACACACACACACGCAACTGTCTCGCCCGGTACGAAGCCTCTCGCGACCTGAGCCGCAGATGTGTCCCAGCGGCGGCGAGTCTCCGCCTGGCAAGAGTCCCTTCTCCTTCCCCGTCCCCGACTAGCGGCCGCACCGCCCCTGCCGTTCCCGATCTGGTGGCCGCACCTCCCTGCCTTCCCCGTCCCCATTCCCGACCAGCACGTCCGGTGGCCGCACCTCTCCGGCCGTCCCCGACCAGCACGACCGGCGGCCGCACCTCCCCTGCCATCCCCGACCTGGCGGCCCCAGCTCCTCCATCGTCCTCGTCCTCGACCTGGCGGCCGCAGATCCTCCGTCGTCCCCGTCCTCGACCTGGCGGCTGCACCTCCCCTGCCATCGACGACCTGCACCAGCAGGACCGGTGGCCGTAACTCCTCCGCCGTCCTTGTCCGATAACAGCACGAGCAGCGGCCCTAGCACGACTGCACGCGAGCTCGGCGACGACGGTAGCCCCTAGCACGAGCAGCGGCCCTAGCACGAGCACGGGATCTCACGAGGAGGCGATTGCTTTTTCTGTTTTTTTGTCCAAGGACCTCAATGTAAAATTTTGGACAGTAACATGTCTTACCTCACACAAGCTACCAAACAATGTCTCAGTCCAACTCGTTTCAGCAAACCCGAGCTATCAAACAGGCAAGAAAATCTGAGCTGGGCTTGTATGAGGGCAACATGTATGAGTGGAGATAAGGATTCTGAGTTGGCACAGGCTACCAAACACACCCTAAGGTATTACTTTGTCAGAAAAACTATTTTCCCATCTTATTGGATGTTTTCCGATTATATCAATCAGTTTGGACAAAACGTAAATGTCTTGGTCTGATGTGTACTACAATGCGTGCAAGAATTTTGATTTTTCCACTCATGGATAGTAATAGTTTGAACCTGCTATATCAAACTGAGCTATTGGTTTTGGATTCAGTTCACATGTCTCTCTTTGTGATATTGAATAAGACCGGTAGGAAGAGGTGACCAAGCGTGTTAATTTCGTCTACTTCCATGTGAAGCATCATGCGCTTGATATGTCTATTTTGTCTGAATTGGCTTGATATATTCAATCTTTTGCGGTTTCATCCAGGTTGTGTGGAATGACAGTCATACAAGTGTTATCTCGAGGAAGGTGCATCACAGCTTGCAGTTAAGGTTCTACTGATTATACAAGAAGGGTGATGCAAGCCTTATGCTGGCTATTATGGTATATGAGTTTTTAGAGATAACTCCACTTCTAACTTTTAGCTTACATGTCGGGGGGATAACCCCCAGGTGGGGAAAGCCAGGCACAAGCAGGCCGGCTCCAGAAGATGCAGGCCGCCTGGCCTCCAGGAAGGACAACTCTAGCCAACTGGCGAACACACCCGGCTGGGCTTATAACCTTCCCGACTGGCCCGTCTAGCCGGTGGCCAGAAGAACCGGCCGGGTGGCCGTTTCCACCCACCTCGTATTCGATGTAGAGCACGGAAGGGCTGACGCTCCGTGCGGGGTACGCCTCTGGCTCTCCCTCGTTATTCTAACAATTATACAACATCAAGGTCTTAAATTGACCTTATCGCTATTACTTACTGATGCAATAGTGCAAAACACATGCCCCAAGCATAGTACTACATTAATATGAGTATCTCCTAAATCCTAACTATTTTATCAAGATTGAGCCTGTCATGCAATGTCTCGGTCAAATTCACATCACTGCCTTATATTTGTAGTGGGAGCTATCATACTCTATTCCAATCCAACAACTCCTCACTGCCAACTGCTATCTCTTCGCACCTCCTGCACCACCACACCCCCACCTCCCTCCCTAGTGGCTGCCAGCGACCTCATTGCCTTGCAACGCCATCATCTACTCCCCTGCCACTCAACTCCACCCAACTTACCTAACAATCACAGAACACGCCGCCCTCTGGTGAAAGAGAGGTCAGCTGAGGACAATCTTGAAGAAGTGGAGAGAAAATGAAGGAGGCATCATGATTCTTTCATGGAAACAAAATCCTGCAGTTTTTTTTCTCATTTCCGATAGGCTAAGAATCTTTTGAAATAAAACCTATTAACAAGTTACCAACCCAAGTAACATGCAATGTCACTAGAAGATTCCTACGGCATGTATTTGCCACAGATAGAATTTGGAGCAAAGCACCTAGTATCAAACAAAAACCTATAGTAGGGCAACTATCAGCTAAAAGCCTAGGTGTTCCACGAAATATAGATGCATACTCAGAATTAGATTACAGAAATAAGGATAGTATTACCTCCACGGGGATAGTTGTGACACCAACCGTAAGAGACAGCTTTCTCAAACTAGTACACATCCTGAGAACATGAAATGAACAAGCTCCAAAAGAATGTCCACTCGCTACTATATCCATGACCATGAATGTAATGTATGGGAGCCTCGTAATGTGTTGTTCCATCAGGTAATGTTGGTTAGTGAGGTCCTCCTGTAGATTCAAAGGAAGTCACGAAAAAATATTATTTATCTATAACAGTTGGAAAGGACACAGACATCTTGTTTAGAAAGTTGATATCAAACAAGAAATGGTTCTTTTATGCTAGCAAGTCCAAGCTCATGTGCCCCCATGAGCCATGAATAACAATGTACTCACAGTGCTAATGCGCAAGTGAAATGCTAACTATTCAACGGAAGAAACAACTAATGGAATCTCGGAGGATATCATGCTACTAGTAATGATCAACGATTGGATGCTCTAAGCCATGCTTCAGGGACTTGGGCAAAGAAGAACATGTGAGAATTTTGATATGCCTATGCCACATTCTTTAAACTGAACTCCGCCTTTCCAGAATGATGGCATAACTCACATAAGAATCAACTCACCGGCCGATAGACAAGCATGAGTATCAAATTCTGGATGAGCTCAAAGCGCTGCAAAAGCCTCGTACAAAAGCTATTGAGTATTTTGTATTCATCTTGTCCATAGACCATAAGAGGGTAGGTGCCCAGCCACTCTAGATTTTCCATCTTGCCAAGCTGCATGAATCTTGGATCATAAAAATCCCTCCACAAGAGGGTCAGCAGCTGAGGGGCGGAGATGCTTACAACCGGTTGATTATAACTCAAAAAATCTGGAGCAAAGCAGTTCCTCACGTCTAAAAGTTTGAGTGCTGGCGCCATGACAGTTAGCTGCTGCAAGCCACGCAGATACATGAGCTTCATTTCCAGGAGAGATTCCGAGTGGATGGTGAAGTTGCCCAGATGACACGAGTCACTGATAACGAGATTCTGCAAGACCGGGCAGCACGGCGAGGAGACGGCATCACCGAGCGTGCACGCGCCATGTACCGTGATGCGATTCAGCTCGAGCTCGGTGAGCCGGGCGAATACACCGGAAGACGGCACGGCGAGGCCAATGTAGCCTAGTGACAGGAATATCGAGGTGGCGCTCTGGAAGCAGGGCAGCTCAAAGGCGCCTCTTTCACCAGCCATGTCCTCCGATCCGTTGCGTGTCAGGCTGTTGATGAGGCATAGACCGCCGGAGAGGCGGCGAGCGGCGAATGGAAGCCAGGACGCCACGGAATCGGGGGTGCCGTCCAGGACCCTGACTTCAAGGTTGCGGAACGTCGGAGCTTCGTGGGCGGCGAGGGCAAGGCGTATGCGCTGCGGGTCGTTGCCGGCGGGGAAGTAGAGCCCCGGGAGCAGCCTCCAGAGGCGGCGCCAGCGCCTGGAGAGGACGCTGGTCCGCGCGGCGACGGCGGCGTCGAGGAGCTTGAGAAGGATCTCGACAAGAACGTCGTCGGGAAGCGCGCTGAGGCGGTCCTCGCTGCCGCCGCCGCCGCCGCCGTCGCCTCCATCGGGAAGATTGGGTCGCTTGATGGGGATCTCTCCGTCGCAGTGCTCCATGGAGGATCCGTGGATGGATTTGGTGCGCGTCACAGCGCCATGGAGAGGGAGTAGGGAAGCCGGTCCCGACGCGGCCGCCGTTGCCGGCCGGTGGATGGGGAACGGGAACGGTGTGGCGAGTGCGAGTGCGCTCCCTTCCCGAAGCAGAGAGTGCTTTCACGGGCTAAGAGGGCTTTGTTTGTTTGTGGGCTGCGAGTAAAGCAACTACGTGGCAGCACACGGCCCAGTTAGAAATGACTCGTGTCCTTGGACTTTCAATTTGGGATTTATTGAGAATTAGTTGAGCTTGCAATTTGTTAATTGACTCATATTTTTCTAGATTTAGATAAATCTATATTTAGTATATAGGTTCGTCCAAATTTTGACAATTCTAAGTCAATTAATATGGATCGGAGGGAGTAGAATTTTGAAAGAATTTTTTCTGACTTGGAAGCCTGGTTAGGACTTGGGAGCAATCTCCGGTTGGTTCTCCGGTTGGATATCAACATTAGTGGACAACTTTGCAAAGAGGGACAGATTGTAATTGTTCGCTTAATTGCTTATTGGGTGACTCCTACATGGGTGCTCGAGTTTATCAAAATGATTGTAACGTTTCGCTAGAAAAAAGAACACTTGTGTACGTGTTCGTGATTAATTAATGTATACAAGGTGCGCTTCAAGAAAGTACCATCCTTACAAATTCAGCAAGAAACTATCTTATTCATTTTCCACAAATCAAACTGAGATATAGGACACCCTATCCTTGCCTGTTCAGTTTGTCCAACGGTTCTTCAGAACTTGTTGAAGAAATGCATCTCCAACTTTTGCTCCCAGTTATAATCACAAACAGCGTACAGTTTTCTTAGCTGGGCAATAAACAAGACAGCCCGTCTGAATTGCACCCACTGACTAGCTTGTATCAGATACTGATGCTAAAAGATCCAGGTACAAGAAGTATTTATTTAGATGACACTGTAACATCTCGAAAGAATTTCCAGCATAGTTTCGCTTCATGGCTATCCAAAGACTAGCTTAACCAAAGCATTCCCTTCATACGTATTCCTGGCCTAGAGAAGCTTTGTAGCACCCGCAAGTACTTCTTGGCAGTGCTTTTAGTGAGTGAGCAATCGAAAGTTACTGTCATCTTTTCTAGCACTGTTGCCCACTCGAATAACCGTTTCACAAGAGCAGCTTCATGTTTGGTTCCTCTCAAGCCATCGATTTCTACTTCTCGGAGGCGATTCAGTGCAAGTTCCTCAGTTTTCCAGTTTGGTGGCTGATCACAAACACAGCCTAATGGGCACGGAGTTTGTGCCTGAAACAAGGCGCATACCAGTTTAATAGATCAGAGGATATGATTTAATGCCACCAAAATAAGAATGATGGAACTAGAATTCTAAGGCTGCTGGGATATATAACATGTCCTTAACAAATTTTAAAAAGAATAACACATGGAAAATAGTTTGAAGCCAACCTATTGCAGACAACTAGCTAGATGGTCTGAGCATTTGTTTAATCTATCAGCAATTAATTCCCATTCGGTTGAATTCATTTCTACATCCTCATTGAAACATATGCAAAATATAGAAAAGTATTATGACCGAAATATAGGTCCAGGGATACCTTTTGGTCGAAATGCTCTCATTAAGTTTATTATGTTGTTGGTTAAAGAGATTTATTTGCAATATCGGAAGACCAATGTCATTTGAGATCCCCAGCCCACTGTTCATACCCTCTCCATCTGAAAATGGACAGACAATCTTGACATGTATTCAACTATACGTGGTGAATTATGGATTACATGTCTTGAAGATTTATCTTTACAAAGCATTTGTTCAACTATATGTAGCATTGTTGATTACTTGATACAAACTTGACATTTATTCATAATCGTAGAACGCCCAGATTGCATGCCTGCCTTATATTTGCAGACCGAGGAAGTACTAATTTCTAGATTTGCATCTTCCACTCCTCCCCATAGCTGTTGTTTATAACTGAATCAATAATTTGTTAACAGCAGCATTTCATCAAATATCCTGTCCAAACATTGTCATCACATACCTAAACCTTGTGTTCCTTCACGGTGTCACCACTGGCTTTTTATTAGTGTAACAAGCCTCTAGTTGGTACCAAAGCATAATCATCTAACCAAATTGTATTAGTCACTTGCATGTCTAAAACTGAAACTTGTTTACTTTAGTGCTAAAACAACTTGTTTTCTCTTGTGAACTTTAGTGTTGTATCCAGAATATCCTTTGCTTCCACGTGCATACCCTTGCTTGTACATAACTCGGTGGCATCCTTCCACCAATGTTTCCTAGCTACCCCATGCCATGCAAATGCATATTCCCTTTTAGTTCTACACTCCTCTGAAATTTAACCATCATGACTACCAATTAATGTGTGCCTTTACTATTCTCTTTTCTAATCGTGGCGAATTATTTACATGTATGCAGAAACTATTCAAGTTGCTACTACCTCCGCTCCGCAAAGTAAGGCGTGTATAAATTTTCTGAAAAGCCAAATAGTGTCAAGTTTGACCAAGTTTACTGAAAAGGGTATTAACATTTACAATGTCAAATCTATATCATTAGATATATTATGAAATATTAGGTACTCCCTCCGATCCATATTAGTTGTCACTGGATTAGATGTATCTAGCACTAAAACATGTCTAGATACATCCATTTCTGCGACAAGTAATATGGATCGGAGGGAGTAGTACATATTAGCATACATGAAACATTTGAGTCATACTATTGGCCTACTACATACCGCGTGGCGTGTGCTATTTAAACTGAGATAAAAATTCTAACTTATGTCTGTTTGTATTACACGTTTAAGTAATTGGTTTCATTTTGTTTATTTCGAGTTTCATATAATACACTTGAGTTATATATTTATCCACATAATAAGAGTCATATCCCCTACAAAATCTGGAAAACAAATCATATTCTTTAATTAATTATATGTTAGGTCACTTAGATATTAGGTTAGATGTTCATAGTTAGCTTAGAGTGTGATTTTTTTTTTCATACAACTGCTAGCTAGCATACATGTAGTATATTTTAGGAATCTGAGCCTAAATAGTTGGTGTGCTAACCTAGTAGTAAAACTGTGCGCTGATGCATCCTGAGAAGATTAAAGGAAAACAATGGCTAGAAAATGACCCAGCCAACTTTCTATCGACGAATCTCAACCATTTGTCTTCTATCATCACAGTAATATAATAGATATGAATGTCGAACAACTAACATTTTAATACTTACATAGTCGAGGTATTGTGCAATTGATTAAGCATATTGAACAAGATCTTAAATTGGCCTTAGGCCACTGTTATTGTCTTATTGATGCACTCTTAAAAAAATAGCAAAGAATAATAGTATATTAATATTATCTCCTAAATCCTACTTTTTCAAGATCGAGTCGGCCATACAATTACTCAATCAAATCCACAAAACTGTTGTATACTTGTAATGGGAGCTGCCAACACAGCAGAATCCTGTCAGGATTGTTCCCAGAGGGTCGCCTCCTCTAACTCTGATAGTTCTACAGCTTCCCTGTGGCAGCCGCTTTCTCTTCACCACTCCTGCACCGCCACCACCACCTCCCTCAGTGGCTACCATCGACCTCAATACCTTGCAATGCCACCATCTACTAGCCAGCCAACCCACTCCAACCAACCTAGTCAAAGCAACACGCCACCCTCTGGAGAACGGAAGGAGATATTTCTTTCGATTGTAGGCCATGTGTTTGCCACAGATATAATTTGGTACCAAGCGTCCAGTATCAAACCAACACCTATTGTAGGGCTACTAGCAGCTCGAGCCTCCTAGGCGTCCCAAGAAATATGAATGCATACCATGTACCAGACAAACAGAGCAAGGGTGGTATTACCTCGGGGTGGTGAGTTGTGCCACCAAATTTAAGTACTAGGTTTCTCACACCAGTACACATCCTGAGCAAATGGAACACACTGGCTCCATAGGAATGTCCATGTGGATATATATGCAGGGCCAAATGTTTCAAGTCCGGGAGCCTTGTAATGTCTTCCATCAAGTACTGCGTGTTAGTAATGTCCTGGTGCAGATTCATGCGAAGACACGAAAATGGATCAGTTCTGATGGTTAGTAGTTTCAAGGTGTAAATCGATGGGAAGTCACAAAAAATGATAAGTTATAACAAATAAAAAGGAAATGAGGATCTTCTTTAAAAAGTCAATAGAAAACAACAAATGATTCTTCTATGCTAACAAGTCCGAGATCATGTGCTCCCTTGAATAATCAATGTACTAGTGCAGCGTAGTGGTTGGTAGCATCAACGCTAGCTACTGAAAGGCAGAAAACCATTCCATAGGATAAAAGGCTACTATGGAAGACAAATGACTGGGTGTGTGCTAAGCCATGTTTCAGAGACTTCAGAAAAGAAAAACAAGCGAGAATTTCATTGTATGCATATGGCTGTTTCCTTCATTTTGGACTTCAAGTTTACACAGTAATGGAATAACTTCACATAAAAATGAACTCACCGGCATATAGAAAAGAACCAACCCGAGACTCCGGATGAGCTCAAAGTGTCGTAGAAGCCTCAGACAAGAGCTATTCAATCTATGTGCAACCTCACCTGGTCCATATACAATAAAACGGATGTGCAACCACACTAGATTTTCTATCTCGCCAAGCTGCGTGAATCTTGGATCATATTGATCTTCCCACTCGAGGGACACCAACTGAGGGGCGGAGATGTTTGCAACCGGTTGATTATGACTCAAAGAAAAGCAGGATCTCACATCCAACTGTATGAGTGCCGGTGCCATAACAGTGAGCTGTTGCAAGTCATGCAGCTTCATCAGTTTCAATTGCTTGAGAGACTCTGAATGAATGGCGAAGTTGCCCACACCCCAGGCATCACAGACAGTGAGCTTCTGCAAAGATGGGCACCGCAGCGAGGAGACAGCTTCACCGAGCTTGCTCGGACCATGTAGCTTGATGCAAAATAGAAAGAGATCGGTGAGCCCAGCGAATTCACCTAATGGTGGCACGGCGAGTCCAAGATGTCCTAGTTCGAGGTGGATCGAGGTGGCGCTCTCGAAGCAGGGCAGCTCAAGGGCGCCACCTTCCGCAGCCTCGTCCTCTGTCTCGTTATGCGGCGCCGTGTTGGTGAGGAGTAGCTTGCCGGAGAGGCGGCGCGCGGCGATGGGAAGCCAGGCCGCCACGGACTCGGCGGTGGCGGCGATGACATAAACGGAGAGGTGGTGGAGGGCCGGCGCTTCATGGGCGGTGAGGGCGAGGCGTATGTGCTGGGGATCACTGGGGGAGGGGAAGTTAAGCTCCGGGAGCAGCCTCCAGAGGCGGCGCCAGCGGCTGGAGAGGACGCCGGTCCGCGCGGCGACGACGGCGTTGCGGAGCTTGAGAAGGATGTGGATCAGAACGTCGTCGGGAAGCACGCTGAGGCGGTCCTCGCTGCAGCCGTCGCCGCCATCAGAGAGCTTGGGTCGCTTGGCAGGGATCTCCCCGTCGCAGTGCTCCATGGAGGAAGAGGGAGTTGGCGCGTCCCAGGTCGGGCTCACACTCGCTCGCTAGCCGGAGATAGGGGAGAGGGTGGTGGACGCCATCGCCGTTGCCACCGCTGCCGCCGAGAATGGGGAATGTTGGTGTTGTCGCCACTGCCGTGGGCTAGGTAGGGAAAATGGACGGGGCACAAATTGTGGGCTCTAGCTGGGCTGCAGTTCAGTTTGTGGGCTCGTTTACCGTCTGTGATCAGTATGATTAGGGATGTAAGTGGTATTAGCCCCATGTTTCTGATACCGATGACTGCACATGCATCAGATGCGGGAAATGGACAAAGCATGGAGCGCTTCGCTCTCGCGGCGCCACTTAGACAAAACAGCCAGATTACATAAGTGGCTACCGCAAAATCAGCCACTTAGTACATCCTGAAGCATGATCGGCACGTCGAGACAACGAAGCTAACGCCTAGGAATGAAAACGGAGCGAAAACGGATGAAACTGAGTGCACATTTGTTTTCATATCTTTTGCAAAAGCGTAAACGAATATAGAAACCCCGAAAACAAAAACAGATATTGTCGAAAACAGATATAGACCAAATACGGTGCAGACGCGGAACAATACAGATTTTACCCGAAATCAAGAGAACTCTAAAATTATGCAACAAACCTCAAACGTTTAAGAAAATCAACAATGTTGTTCCTTGATTATAGCACGATGCTAGGTTTATAAGGGAACAATGAAAAGATCAAATCATGGAAACCTACTCAAATGCGTGAAGGGATTATATTATCGGCCGTTTTAGGATCAGCAGCTTTGCAAATTTGGTTTGATAAGGTCATGTAATAGGTCTATTAGATTTGTCCATGCACATCAACCCTAAAACAAAAATTCCATATTAGCCGGAAACGGACTTAAAAAAAAAGTTCATTTCCGCACCAGAAAACGCTGTTTTATTTTTGTTTTCGTTTCCGCCAAACTAATTCCATTTCCATTTTTGTTTTACAAAATTCTGTTTCCATTTATGTATTTCCACTCTGTTTCCATTTTTCTGCGGAACAGTCAAAAGCTTTCCGCTCCACTTTCATCGCTACTAACGCCAAACTCATTGTCAGCTGGGCCACCATATACCGGCTCAACACACCCGAAGTCAGACATGGTGGAACCCGGGGTGCCGATTATCCGACGCCATGAATCAGGTCTGCCAGCGCCAACTACAGCCAGCCGCCCAGTGCCGAGCCACACGTTGTCAGCGGTCACCGCCCTCTTCGCCTGCCACACCAGCGCCAGTGCGTTGCCAAGCGAGCCACAGAGCAACAGGGCGATGCTAATAGATTCAGCCCCCTATGAGTACATCAAATAAGGAATTTAGATATACTCCGTACTATATACTCCCTCCTATCCATATTACTTGTCACTAAAGTGGATGTATCTAGACATGTTTCAGTGCTAGATACATCCATTTTAACGACAAGTAACGTGAATCGGATGGAGTAGCAAGAAACACATCTTGCTCAGAACATAAAGCTGAATCCATGTCACAAAAAAATTCATAGCAAACATGGATCTATGCCTTCAGCGCCACACTGAGCAATATTTTTTTAATCACCGTCCATGACTTCTCACGTCAACTTGGAAGGGATGTGTTGCAGTGGCACTTGCATGCTTGTTGAAACAACAAAAGATACCCGTGCTCTCCCTTGATGAAAAAGGATCCAGAGGTGAGAAATTGCGGTGTTGCGATTTTACCTTGTCAGCCCCTCGTCATCCCGGGGCTTGTCTAGAAACGGAAGGAAAATGGAGTACTCTAGTCAGTAAACATCGTGTCTAGACCATTTGATTCTTGGGTGAGGCTGCTTCCATTCTCCTCGAATATATCGCAGGCATTTTCTCTTCGCGTCTTGCGCTCTTTGATCACGTCTTCAATTGAGTCTGAGCAGTAGAGCCCCCTCGACTGCCCCTGTGGTTTGTCGGCTACAACAAATTTGTTGCCTTCTCGGCCTCGTTCAGGAAAGCCAGCCCAGACTGCAGAAATCCAAGCAAAAATAATAATCAGGCAACTATAAGTCTATAACACCAGAGTAGAATGTCCGCACTCCAGCACATGACTGACTAGTGTTCAATCAAAGTCCTGAGCGGTGAACCGCTCTAAAATACAGTCAATAATGGAAGCTGTTCGTGTTAGTATTACAGCCACTAGACAAAGCTAGAATATGGTCCTTACTCCATAAGTTGTGTGGGGCTAGGCGTAAAAGCATCCATGGTCACTGCTGACACAACCACAGCAAAGTCCAGATTAGAGTCTTAGCTTGAGTAGTGTTCCTATTGATGGGGAATTACTATATGGCAGGAGTCCTAGTTCAATATACACTCCTATTGACGGAACAACTGCTGTCCAGTTTGCTCTAATAGATTCAGAATCCTACAAAGTGTCAAGCAAACCCTTTATAATTTTGTAGCAGCCTGATGAAAAAAATCAAACAAGGAA
Source organism: Avena atlantica (assembly GCA_910589765.1). Classification (NCBI taxonomy): domain Eukaryota; kingdom Viridiplantae; phylum Streptophyta; class Magnoliopsida; order Poales; family Poaceae; genus Avena; species Avena atlantica. The sequence continues at coordinate 32,156,608 of OU342733.1, forward strand.
ACTTGAAGTGCTTATCCTTTTCCCTCATGCACCATCTCTCCCCTGAACCAAAGCTCCAACACCCTACTCTATCTTAAACATACTCCTTCCATTTCAAAATCTAAGGACATTAGATTTTGCATAAAATCAAACTTTGACCAAGTTTATTTAAAAAAATTAACATCTATAATACCAAATCAGCAATATTAGTTCATCAAGAAATATATTTTCACATTGAATTTACGTGGTGTCATATATGTTGATATTTTTTCTATATACTTGGTCAAACATTAGAACTTCGACTTCGTACAAAATCTATAGTTCTTAGATTTAGAAATGGAGGTAGTACATCCTATAGTCAACACTAATAGCATTTTCAGAATGCTTTAATACCTTTTCAAGGTCAATTCAATTTCAGAACTTCCTTAGAATGTGAATGTACGCTTGTGCTGAAAGTTTAGATGCATCTCTAACAACAATTAGAGCTTTTCTTATTTATACAGTGCTGATGCAAATAAAGCAAAATTCTCCTGGGGAACCTACCAACAACCACTGGTTACTGAGTTTCTGGTGAGGTCACTGATACATCTCATGAAAGCTAAGTTTCTGAGGATTCGTACAAGTTAGATTCCAGCCCAGGTTTAATTTTGATTATACTACAAAAATTATCTCTCTTCTTCCATAAGAACAACTTTTTACGCTAGTTGGCTCTTTTCTCCGAAGTTTGACCAACTTGGAGATTAGAACAAAAGTCTCATCTGCCAAATAATTGCATGAACCAGCAGAAACCCAGTAACAGAATCACCTAACAGTATGGTACCACCACAAATTCTAGAGCAGAGATTGCTTATATAGCATCCAAACAGTACAAAATGAACAAGGTCTACAATGTTTTTAGCCAACAAATGGAAAATTTCCAGAAACGAACAACATTAGACCAAGTTTTCCTCCATGTGCCTACCTGAATATGAAAATTCAAGTACCAATTCAGTGGTTACTTTCCATTACGAGCACAATGATCTACTATCTTAGTACCAAATTCATAGTAGAACTTGTTTAATGTCATCATTATGAAGTTATTCCAAATATTGAGCAGTACATACAGCTAATAACATGGATGATGGAACTCTGCTCTAGGTTCCATGATCCAATTATAAAACTAACTTCCACATCAAGATTCACAGGTGATAAAGCTTAAAATAGACATTGGATAATTTGGAGAAATAATGTAACACTCATCCACTTGAAAATTCGTGTAAAAGTTGGTCATTCTACTAGTCGTGAGTTCCGCAGAGTCCAAATTATTGATGTAGGAAACAGGTATTAGTTCGAGAATATTTTGGTCAAATGGAGCAACATACAAATATAACATACTAAAAGCGTGCAAAAGAAGTTCTGGGACTATTCCTGTGAATCCAAATGACTGAAGTACCAATAGAAAGCTCTGGTGCATAAGGCAACAGAAGATAGGAGACGTTTGCGTTGCAAACATGCAAAACACGCTGATTTTGGCACCAAGTCAACACGAAAAACTAATAACAAATCAAGTTAAACATTTCTCATGTACTTGTAACTGTTTTAGAGGTCAACACACTTTTTTTCTGTATATCTCAACTTATCACCTAGAGAATATCTAGATAACAAGAATTACACAAAGAGGATTGCTTTTCAATATCATTTATCCATTTCTTTTCTTGTTAGATGCGGCAGCTATTTAAATGCGTCTGTTATAGAAGTAACGGAAAAATCTTGCGGGGATTAGTAAGGACACACTAACTAACTAGATTATGTAGCACATCAGAACACATCCCATAAAACTGCAAACTGCCTCTCAGAGTAAGAATATGGAAATTCCATGCTCTACTCCAGAAAACAGTGAAGTTAACAGAGAGCAAAGGATTTGGGAATTCCTAGCTCTTATTCAGATAACTGCATTGTTCAAAAATTCATGTCACATCAAGTGAACGAAGGGAACTTACCCGCAAAGTGGTGGAGAACAATTGATGCTGCAACTGTAACATTCAGTGATGCAGTTCCGCCACCATACTGAGGGATATAGACGAAGAAGTCACAGACCTCACACTCCTTTTGTGATAGTCCTGTACCCTACTGAATGCAACAAACATTGGAAGGATTTAATTAGAATAGAGGGCTCGCAACAAATTGCTAGCTCTGTTGCATAACTAAAATGAACAGCACTCACTTCAGCTTTAACTTGCTCAGTAAACTTTAGAAAAGATTTAACTCTAACAAGAATTTTTCTAGCAACTTAAAAATAGAAATGAACAGTAGAACATGATAATTAAAAACCATGAAGGATAATAAAACTAAGCATGTTTAGCAAGATGTAAATCCTTGAGATCGTATATTACTTGCAACTATGAATCAATTCAAAATCCATCTACCCGCACTGGTTTCTAAATCTATCTACCCTGAGGCATAGACATAATTCCCTATTTTCCTTCCATAGGTGGCTCCGCTGCTACATCAATACCTAAAACTGGAATAATTAGGAAACAGTATGATTGCATCGGTCATAAATTTGGTCAATCAAATACCCATTGGGGCTGCAAGTTGCAACAGATATGAAAATCCAATATATGGAAAGGAAAAAATGAGATAGCATCATGACTAATTCCCTTAATAGATACAAAGTTATATATAAGGGGTATCAAATATCATCTGTGGTTAACATATTCATATTGTCCAACCAAATTCTACTTTAAGCTAATGTCCAATGAACTTTCCTACCGATATTGGACGCCTACTGTAAGGTAAGGGAGGTGTGTTTGTCATCAAAATTGCAATTCATTGAAGCTAACTATTACAATACGAAGTTCACATCAGCAGATAGAGACGTGGTGCTTGCACAACATACACAGTACATCGTGTTCGGATGCACATTGGTAATATGTCGTCAATATTCCACATCTGAGATTGCATATGTTGACTACATGAAGTTGAGTAATACTCATCTCGGTTCTCCTCTTAAAAATTGCATACCAGACAAGTCAATTTCGCATCAGCACTCGTTACCGGTGCTGACAGATGAGAGTCCGACTAACCTCATTGCCGAAGAGGAACGCGGTGCTCCTGCGGAACGGGTGGGCCGTCACCGGCATCGCGTCGTCGGTGATCTCCACGCCGCAAATGTCACACCCCCTCTCGTCCTGCAATAAGCAGCAACACATAGAAGGATGGGGGGTTAGGGTTTAGGGTTTAAGGAGGGGGATGCGGAGGTTGGATCGGGGGGGTTTGCTGTCTCGGAGCTAGAGAGGAAATTACCTTGAGGTAGGCACAGGCGGTGGCGAGGGAGGTGAAGTGGCGGAAGCGGAGGTGGGAGGTGGATCCGTGGCTGCCGAAGGCGCTGACGTCGCGGCGGCCGACCACCACCACCTCCGCCACGCCGAACGCCGTCGCGCTCCGCGCCAGCGTCCCCACGTTGTGCCTCTTCGCCACGTTGTGCACCACCACGATGCTCTCCACCGCCCCGCTCGCCGCCGCCGCCGCCGCCGCCATAGTCGCCGTTCGCTCGTGCTATTCTCTCTCTCTTTTTTTTTGAAAGTTCTGAGCTAGGGCGTTGGTGGCGAGCGAAGCAGAGGAGGTGGGGGAAGTTCACCTGTGCCGTCCGGCCGACATGTGGGCCCCATGAAGGCACGAATCCGGACGAGTCTGCGTAGGTCGGAGATCCAGTGAGCTACTATCCGGTGGGCGGTGGGCCTGTGCAGTCCCACAGGATTTTCCATCAGATTCAGGTCGATTGTGCTGGAAAAAAGAACAGATATTCAGATCGCTGATGCATTTTTTAGCACCTTTGAAACGCCAAGAATTTGTTAGATGTTCGTGACAAAATCAGAAACATGTAAAAATTTCAAGATTTGTTCGCCGTTCGTGACAAGATTTGTTCGATCTTCCTGTGAAACTTCCCTCCCTAAACTGAAGTAGAGTATTTTCTTCAGAAACATGTAGTAAAAATTCCAAAAGATGTTTGTCATACATACATGCATCGCTCAGAAACAAGTCAAACAACTCCAGGCAAAGAGATGCCAATGTTCCGAAAAGCTCAAGCAAGATCCAGGTTCGGAGCCAGCACTTGCTGCCGTACAGTTTGACAGATCTTGATGATTCTCACTCCCTACCAACCGCAGCCAGGGATGAGAAATGCCTAGGTTACAGGGAACATCCTAGACTTACCAGAAATGGCTCACACGATACTTTTGGCTTCACAACAACAGTTAAGCCTGCACAAAAAAGGGGTTGGCGCAGAGGTATATATATATCCATATAACCATCCATTATCCATCGTCCATAATCTTTTTTGGGGGTATACGATGTTCGACCAAGTATATTATTGTTCAACCGGTCACCGGCTCACGCATTATTTCTCTCTAATAATCTCTCATCAAATCCAAACTGGGCAATCGACCAAAAAAAGGAGAATAAATGGTATAAGATGCAAAATTCTTTCTCAGCGACCAGCGGTGCGGGCGCACACCCTGCGCTGGATGTGGGCCCGGCACGACGGGCACTCCTTCATCCCTTGCTTGTCGTGGAGGTCGTTGCACTTGGCACAGACCACCTGGTGGGCGCAGGGGAGGAAGACCACCGACATCTCCTCGCTCAGGCACATCACGCACTCCCGGTCGCGCTGGATGTCGTCCAGATCAATGTCCAGGGCTGCCGCTGACGCCACCTTGGCCAGAACCTGTGTGTTCCCGTTCTTTCTCCCCTCGGGGAGACGCGAGGCGCGGGTCTTGTCGTCTGTATTCCACTTGGGAGCAGCGGCCACCGAGGTGGCAAGGGATACCTTCAGCTGCGAGATCTGCTGCTCCACAGCACGGATCTCGCTCTTGTATCTTTGCATGTCGTTCTCAGCTTTAAGGTGCAGGAAATTCTCTTCCGACCTCAGTGATGTCTCAATTTGACCCCTCTCTTTCCTCTCTGAGCTCACACGGGCAACTGCATCAGTCTTCGCAGCCTCTTCTTGTCTCCACCTTACCTGCAAGCATTCAGAATGGTTCGGCCAAGGGGGTAAAGATGACATACACTCATCACATGATTATTACTGCATTGCACAAAGCAACCCTAGAATACTTCAATAACTTCCAACAAGTACAACCAGCATTAGATCCATGGGACTAATCATCATTTGACTACTACTTCGGCAAAACACGATATTAGCAATTAACTTATAACGTATTTGATATAGTAGTAAGAATGAAAAGCTAATGTGTTTTTCCTTCACAAGGGGTAACATGCTTTTAAATTTCACCATCTGAAAGACAATGAACACGGGAAGGACTTCGATAACATGATATTAGTCGACCTATCAAAGGTTAGACGGACGTACTAGTAGTGAAAAAAATGGCATTGCTGGCTTTATCTGTTAAAAGTTTATTAGACTACAGCACATAGCGAAAATGAACAAAAATGTTACTACAATTTAGACTTTATTACCAGTTTACTTAACAAAAAAATCGACTAATGGGCTACAATTTAATGAAGCATACAGATGTACCGCGTAAGGCTCTAGAAGCCTCTTTCCTGAAAATTTTATATGTAAGAACTTGCCAAATGCGAGCTAGATGTGAAATACTATATGCGTGTGTGGGATTGATAACATGACAACCAGTTTAGTTACCGTTTATTATATGAAACTTCTCATCACATTTGTATGCACGGAAAGGTAAAACAAATGCAAGGAAATAAAAGACCATGAAGTGAAACGTAATGATTAGCACAACCATGACCACTAACTAGTATTAAACTTACCCAAAAAAGAACACGTGTTAAAGCATATACTGGAGAGCTGAATATTAAATGGAAACACATCACACAAGAAAAGACGTCCCAGTTAATATAAGAAGTTCCGATGCAGGGTAACATCAGATTTTATGCAAAAGTTTTACCTTTTTCCTGTTTAATTTAATTATTTGTTTGCAGTCAACAATTCTAAGCACCATTCTTTCAAAAATAATCTAAACAGCTATAAACATTTCCTATAAAAAAATGTGGAGTATATACCAACTGCATTATGTGGCTTGCATGTGTCTCATAGATGGTAGGTGTAAAGGATTACAAGGAGGCAAAGTAGTAAGTACCTTCAGTTGTTCTTTCTTCTCTTTAGCATGCTGAAGTTGTTGCTGAACCCTGGATAGTTTGCTTTTTTCGGCTGCAAGCTGCTCTTGCAACAGGGCTCTTTCAGATTCCCAATGCTGGGACCTTTTAAGACTGTTCTCATCCTTCTTTGAAAGCTCCACAGAATTAGCTGCGGACTCAGCCGCATGCTGCTTTGCAACTTCCATCTGATGCCTAAGTAGTGCATTCTCAGACTCGCGCCTACGAGCGGAAGCATCTGCTTTATCCAGCTGAGTGTTTGCCCTGCAAATTGCAGACTCCAACTCTAAAAGCTTCTTCCGAGTGCTCTCTTCCAGACAGTGCCTTTCGTCATGAAGTCGGTCCGCCTCTTCCTTCTCTTTCCGGAGTGACTGAAGCTCCTCCTTCTCCTTGGCAAGTCGTCGTGTGACCTGCATCACCTTCTCCATAGCCCAGTCTGTCCAATCCCGCATATGAGCTTGCAACTCTTTCTGCCTCTGGACAAGAATCAAAACCATTTCATCCTTCTTATCTTGTGGAATCCAGACCTTCTGATCCTCATCATATGCGAAGTTAATTTTGCTGCTAGGGTCTATAGCTTCAGTATTAGATTCATGATTCAAAGATGGAGCAGAACCATCACCTGAGGATGGTGAAGGCAAAGGCACTGGCAGCGACAATGACAATTCTGTGCTAGCAGCTGATGCTGGGTCAGCATTATTGGTTGTCTTGGCATCAAATGATGGAATGGATGCAATGGTACCAGTGGCAGTAAAAGAAAGATCGACTGCATATTCTGACCCTTTAATGCTTGCAGCAAACCCTTTTCCAATTTTTGATGAACCCTTCAAGCTACTAGTAGCAGAATCTGGAAGCGGCCTGCACTTCCTCTCTAGTGCTGCAATACTGGAAGAGCTATGCTTGCCAGACCTAAGAGATCCTTTAGAGCCCAATGCTCGGGAATTCTTATCAAAGCTCATCAACTTCTGCCGGTGCAAGGAATCCCTCTTAGAGCTTCCCCTCTTGCTAGGGAATGGCTTATCATCCTTCACAGACTGCGTCGCAGTCGCAGCAGCTACAAATGGTTGATCCTCTGAATGATCAGGCATAGCAACCGGCTGTTCTTTTGGCTTACCATTTGGTACCACAGGATGTATCTTTCCAGAGACAGATGGCTTGCCATTTGGGACATTCGGGCTCCCTGGTGCTGCGGATGAATCAGCTTTCACAGCATTGTAGGTGCCGGGGGGCACTGGGGTAAGTTTTCCGCGGAAAGTAGCACCAGTCTGTTGGTTGATAATAGAAACGGAAAGATCGGGACTTGTGCCAGGTTCACAATTCCCCGCAGCTGGTTGTGCAATCACTTGAGCACCCACCGCTGGAAGAGAGGCAGTGCTATAGTCCATGGCGCAGGCATGGGCTACATTCATATCTGACATGAGCAGGCAAAACATCACATCGCCTGTGGTGTAGAACGGCTGGGCTTCATTGACCACCGCAATCAAGCTAGCGAGCACAACCTGTTCAATCTTCCTCATGTCGTCAAGGGAGGAACCATCCCTAGGTAGCAAGTCCCCCTCGGTCTTGAGCACTTCAACCGCGGCCTCACCGAACCCAGCAAGGCTCTCCCTCCAGCTGTATTGTGCGGCTGCCCGCACGACCGCAGCCCGAGCAGCAGCCTCTGAGTAACCCATTGCGGTGATCACACTGACGGCATTGTCGAAGGTTGTATCCAGGCTCTTTAGAAGGATCTCCTCCAGCTGCGCCTCATTCGGGTCACTCCAATTCACATACCGCTGGCACTCTAATAGCTCCTCAGCCGTGGCGTGGATGCCTTTGCAGGCGTCACACGCGCTGGGGATGAGGTCTAGATTGACACCCTCAGCGGCGGCCGCTGCCGCCGCCATGGCAGCCTTCTCAGGTGACATGAACTCGAACCCCACGCAGTCCGTCGTCAGTGGGTACTCCAGGCCGAAGGGGCCCAGCTCGCCGGAGGGCGGCTCTGCGCGAAACTTGCGCTTGTTCCGGCTGGCCGCTGACCCTGAACCCGACGCCGCCTCCTGGGTCGCGACACTAGACATCAGGAAAGCCGCTTCTTCTGTTGAAAAATCAAGTAATTCACCAACAGAAACGACGCCGGAAAATCTAACAGCACAAAAATGGAAGGAAATTTCTCCAGGGACGGGAACGGATTTGACAGACCTTTGGTTCCTGAGCGCCGAATCAAGGAAGAACTCTGGAAAATTCGGAGAAAAATACTGTGAGATTCCGGAAGCTTCAACGAATCAGGAACCAAATAAATACTGATATGCGGCTAGTTTTATAGCATCAGATGGGATGGGGGCGAGCTCTTGATCCGATCAGGCGCGGGCGGAGGCGAGATTGGGCGGACGGATCGAGGCACGTACCGGGTTGGATCGGCGGGGGTCGAAGAGCGGGGCGGCTGGTGATCAGAGGAGTGGAGAAGAAAGACTACGGCGTATGTATGGTGTATATAGCAGAGGAGGGGGGAGGAGGGGGGAGGAGATGGAGATTAGAAGAAGGGGGAGGAGGCGTCTCAACCTCTGGGGTAGAACCGTAGAACGCCTGATGAGGGGTCACACTATTCGCCCTTCTTCCTTGCCCACCAACATTTCCACCTTCATTTCTTTTGGGGCTGGATGCGAGGTAAATGTTGACCACCTAGGTGGCTAGGTTAGGTCCACATGGAACCGACATGGCGCAAGGGCTGATGTGGCAGTGGCAACGGCTGATGTGGCGACCGAGAGGCAAGAATTTGAGCATTGAGTCGAGGAGGCTAACTTGAATGTGGCTAGAGTGGTCGTCGACGCTGTCTAGGGTTTGCTAAGTGCATGGTTTGGCGGGGAACTAGGGACTTTGCATGGTGTAATCAGTTTGATTATTATCGGGGTTAGTGACGGTCTCTAGGGTTTCCTATGTTGGATGCATTTGGCGCGAGAACAAGGGCATCTGCATGACATAATATTGCCGACCGTTCAAAAGGTGCAACGACTAAGTGTAATTGGCTGACTTTTGGATTAGCGTGTAGTGGGACACCAGACTGTTATGGTTGGCTTGTGAGGGGGTGGGTGGGAGGGGCGTGACGCCTAGGATTGGCAAGACCTAATAATTTGCGATGTGCGCATCTTTGAAGCGACTACATGTGAGTGTAATTCTTGCATGACATGGCGGGAGAATGAAACTCACATGAATGAACACAATGATCCGGCCAAATTGGTTGGTTTGCTTCTTGGTAGTATTCCACATTATTTTAAACCATAAGCCCGCTACATTTTATACAATTTAAATGGGATATATGAGAGTTTTTTTTGCAAATGGATCAATTTAGCTGTTATACTTTGCTTTTGTAAGAAGTATTAGCTTCCATGTCTGCAATATTTAGTGTTTAGCATAATTAGCTCACTGCATGACTTTGTCTAAATCCAGTTCTTCATGTTGTGAGGGGGTGGGTGGGAGGGGCGTGACGCCTAGGATTGGCAAGACCTAATAATTTGCGATGTGCGCATCTTTGAAGCGACTACATGTGAGTGTAATTCTTGCATGACATGGCGGGAGAATGAAACTCACATGAATGAACACAATGATCCGGCCAAATTGGTTGGTTTGCTTCTTGGTAGTATTCCACATTATTTTAAACCATAAGCCCGCTACATTTTATACAATTTAAATGGGATATATGAGAGTTTTTTTTGCAAATGGATCAATTTAGCTGTTATACTTTGCTTTTGTAAGAAGTATTAGCTTCCATGTCTGCAATATTTAGTGTTTAGCATAATTAGCTCACTGCATGACTTTGTCTAAATCCAGTTCTTCATGTTGTTAGACTGTCCCATGGAATGAACATTATATTTCGTTAGCATCCAACAATATTAAAATTGCTTCATCATCTTGAATACCCCACACACTATTGACCTGTTTTTTTATCAGGTGAACACCCCGCATTGGTTGTCCATGTCAGACGACACCTTGGTGACTTAGGCCTTCCACGGCGTATACCAAATCGGTGTCCAAACCCGTTTTCCAGGCATCGAGCACCGGTGCTCTCCGCTGTGTAGGAGGTGCCCCAAACTCTTTTTAAGGAATCGGAGCAGCTAGATGCTCCGATGCACAAACGCGGCAGTGTATAAAATATTACTGTATTGAGCTAGCAATCGACTTGCAGTGAAGAGAACTAGAGGAGAAAAGGACTCATGCATAGAGATGTAGGCCTTGCAATTTGTTTTCAGGCATCGACAATTTTTCCAAACGCTATGAGACCGGAGCACAAGTAATTTTTAGGACATCGATAATTAGGTGTTAAACTTTTCACTCTTTGGGCATCGACCACATTGTGGAAGCCCTTATCTAGCCACAACAGTCCTTCCTTCATTTTTCATTATACGTCAACATGCCTGCCTAGGTGGTTGTCATGAAGTTGGCATCCATAAAAGGAGAGAAATAAATGAGTACACAAAGGCATATATTGAGCACAATTAATGGAAATAAATAATTTCCTTATATTACATCTGGTGTGCAATAAATTGCTGTATTTTTATTAGATATTTTCATTTGTTGCTTTAGAGTAGGCAGTAAATTTTGACCATCCATAAAATCTTTTCGAGCGTACCATTCACAAAGATAAAACAATTACATATATCGTTCCACTTATTGGAACTATTAATAATTGTAATTATCATATGCCAAATATATACACATATTTATTGTAAAAGATAATATATGTACCGCTCTTGAGTGGTATGGTAATCTTGTCAATATGGTCATGTTAGTTGAACAATACGAACCTACAAACTACAAGGAAACAATGGAAGACCCCGGCTTGAAGCGAAGAAATCCGAGATAGGATCCATGTATGATAACCAAGTATGGATTTTGGTGGATATTCCCGATGGCCACAACGATGTTGAGAATAAATGAATCTTAAAATAAAGACAGATACCTATGGTAATGTGACCATCTATAAATCTTGACTTGTCGCAAAGGGTTTACGACAAGTTTAAGGAGTTAACTTCAATGAGACGTTCTCACCCGTAGCGAAGCTTAAGTCTATTCGGGTTTTACTATAAATTGTTGCACATTTCAATTATGAAATATGGCAAATGGATGTGAAACTCGTGTTCCTTAATGGCAACATTGAGAAAGAGTTGTATATGAAGCATCCGGAATATTTTGTTGGTCCTAAGAATGCTAGAAAGGTATGCAAGTTTCAATGTTCCATTTATGGACTGAAACAAGCATCTCGAAGCTGGAATCTTCGCTTTGATAAAGTGGATTTATCCAAAATAAGGAAGAGTCCTGCATTTACAAGAAAGTGAGTGGAAGCTCAATGACATTACTAGTACTATATGTGGATGATATATTACTGATTGGGAATGATGTGAATCTTCTGAATAGTGTGAAGGATTATTTAGATAGTAAATTCTCCATGAAAAACTTGGGTGAAGTTGCTTCATATTATGCATTAAGATCTATAGAGATAGATCAAAATGTCTATTAGCATTAAGTCAGAGTACTTACCTAGAAAAGGTTGTGAAGAGATTCAGAATGGATCACAGTCTAAGAAGGGTTCTTGCCTATGATGAAAGGTAAACCATTAAGTTTGACTCAATGTGCAGAAACGGATGATGATAAAGAAACGATGTCTAACATCCCCTATGCTTCAGTCATAGGTTCTATCATGTATGACATGCTGAGTACTCGACCAGATGTGTCGCTAACTCTTAGTTTGACGAGCCGATTCTGAATTAATCCTGGAATGGATCATTGGACTGTAGTTAAGAATATCCTGAAGTATCTAAAAAGAACTAAGTATATGTTTCTTGTCTATGGAGGAAGTAAAGAGAAACTTGCTATAACTGGTTACATTGATGCAATTTTTGACATTGATCTAAATGAATCGAAATCTCAGACAGGGTATGTGTTTATGGTGAATGGAGGAACGATAAGCTAGAAGAGCGGCAAGCAAGCCTCGGTACCTCAATCTACAATGGAATTGGAGTACATTGTTGCTTCGGAAGCGGCAAATGAAGTTGTGTAGCTAAAGAAGTTCGTCATTGAATTGGGAGTGTTTCCAAGCATGCAAGACCCTGTGAGCATCTACTGCGACAACAGAGGGGCCATTGCAAATGCGAAGGATCAGAGGTTCCACTCTACTGCCAAACACATACTTCTGCGTTACCATGTGATAAGTCAGTATGTCAATGATGGTGACGTTAGGATTTGCAAAGTACATACGGATCTGAATGTAGCAGATCCGTTAATGAAGCTAAGGTGTTAGATTCTTGCCAAATGTAAACTAGTCTATTTGTACTCTAATGCAAGTGGGAGACTATTGGAGATATGCCCTAGAGGCAAATGATAAAGATGTTTTTATTTGTTATATCTCAAATGTTCATAATAGTTTTATACCATGCTATAACTGTATTAAGCGGAAACATTAATGCATGTGTGGTATGTAAAAAAAACCAAGTCCCTGGTAACCTCTATTAACTAGCTCATTGGTCAACTGATGATCAAAGTTTCTCGATCATGGACATTTATATCAATTGACAATGGGGTCATGTCATTAGACGAATGATGTGATGGAGACACACACGACCATAGTATTGCAATGAGATCCAGCCATAAAGTTCAACACTACGATAACTAGTAAAACATAGTAACCCACTTCTTTGACCATGAGATCATATCTAATCACTATCACTGGAGGCTGCTTTGACTACATCAACATCACACCATAATAGGATGATGATAAAGGTGTATCTCAAGTATACCAATGGGGTAGGTTGATGCGTATGCATTGAGATAAGGATTTTCCTATCCGAGTGATGGATAGATACTTTGGGCCCACTTGGTGAGATTACATCTATGAAGCTCGCAAGCATGTGACTAGTTCACAAGAATGTAATATCACAGGAAAGAGTAAACGTGTTTGTCAGTAATAACAAGATCAAACTAGGTATCGAGATGTTGGGGAATGTGCTACGTAAAACAAAAAATTCTAGCGCATAACCAAGATCATATGCAAGGGGGGAGGCAACGGATCATATCCTCGAAGATCAAACTAGCGGAAGTTTGTCAATGATGAGGTTGGTCGTGCGTCGACCCCTGCAACAATCCTTAGCAAGTCGTGAGGAGATGTATTATTCCATGGACGGCTGATGGCACACGATGTTGATGTGGGAGCGCTTCGTTGGAAACCCCAAGAGCAAGGTGTGAAGAGCACAACAACAAGTCTTCCCTTAGTAAGAAACCGAGGTTATCGAATGTAACACCCTCAGAATCGACCATATGCAAGTTTTAGCGAAACTCGACAAACCCGCATAGAAACGATTCAAAGGTGCCCACCAGGCACTTTCGTGCGGGTGGAAAACGAAGTAATAACATTACACAACAGTCCTCGATGGGACCCACAGAACCGATATATATACAACACGACTCCATGAGTCAAGAATACAGATAATATATACAAAGATCCAAATCACCTTGAAAACGATAGAGCGTCCAGCTACGGACAAGATGCAAATGGGGCTAAGAGCCCTGAAGAATAACCAATGGCGTCCATAACCCTGCCCAGGCCAAGCCGGAAGGGTAACCCTGCTAACGACGTCGATCTCAAAACCTGCTTAAACAAAAGGGGTGCCGACAAAGGGCAAAGGAAAAAGAGGAGCGTCAGTACTGAGGCCAGTACACGGCGAGACTAGAATTCGGCGGTCCTCGCCTACATAGGTTTGGTGGACTGAAGCGGCAGCGGCAGCATGCACTGAACAACCTATAGAGACTCGATACAACTAGCGGCTATCAGAGAGGGATAAGAAAGACCTATCCGGAACCAACCTGATTCTACCATCAGACAAACCCATCCTGGTGTTTCCCCCTCGAGACCAAACGAGGAAGTTAACCGAGGAACTCACACCGTTGGCAGTTTTATTTATTCAGTTATCGTTGCAGTAATTACTAGTCAGGTATAGATAATCATCCTGATAAGATAAGCGGTGGGCATTTTTAGTTAACCATTCCGTGATAGTTGCAACACTTACTAGTCAGATACAATTAGCATGAGATAAACCCAAAACCCAGCAGTTGTTGGTACTTTTATTTAGCCATTCCGTTGCAGTGTAGCTGATTACTAGTCATATCGGATACAAGTCAATTTATAACAGTAAACTTTAGTTTTAGTTGTCTATGATCGAGACCTGTGCTCCAAGTCGTCCATAACCGCGGACACGGCTTCTCGAAAAGATTTAACCCTGCAGGGGTGCACCAAAGTATCCACAAGCACTTCGACCCTTTTTGCCAGATCAGTTAACATACACCCATCGGTATGTCGGCGGGGCCTAAGTCACGACGTTTCCAGACCCAAAGCAAGTACGGGGGGCCACCCCACTAAGTACACCCGCAACGAAGTCGGCCGGTCTCCGAGACGGACTCAGGGTTTGTGACAGTGGCTGTAAACGACAGGAAACCCCAAAACTAGGCCTGTCGATACCGTGAAAACACTCCGCTTCCAAAATAGTACAGCGTGCTCCTCACACAATCGTAAATAAAGCAGTAAAGCATGGCATAGGTACAGGATAGTAAATAAAACCTCAAACTAGTTGTGGCCCCCAGTACAATACTTTGAAATCAGGTACTAATCAATGGGGGGCCCATATCTCCCCACCTGTGGTTAGCGCGCTCGATCTCGGAACAGGTGTCAAGAACTCGGGGTCCTACGGGACACAAGTGGGCGGTCGGAAACCAGATATTATCTATCAGCCACCGGTGCCTCTGCTTACCTACTTCAATTTTAGTTGTTAAACAGTAATTAAAGTGACAATAAGTAAAGCCATGATCATCTCCAACATCAACATGCGGCAATACTCCGACAACTGTGGTACCTGACGACACGCAACAGCACTTGAGCAAGCGACTACGATGCGCAAGTCCAACTATCTACCAAACAACAGGTAATAGGAGGTGTCCAAGGCAATATAAGGCTGCAAGGAATATCACGGGTACGAAAGCTAGAGCATCGCAACACAGATAGCAATAGATCAACAGGAGGGAATAAAGACTATAAAAATAAGATAGGTAGAAAGGGGGAGATGCTCGCCTGAAAACATTGGCGAAGGTTCAACCGAAGATCGGGTCGACACTCGCATCAACTCAACGGCCTTATCCGCGAAGAAGCAAAACACTAGCACAAACACCGGATGCACTATTTAATACTACGCCAAAAGATCGGCATGATGCATGCATGATGTATGGCATGGCAAAGATGCGATGCAATTAAGCCATATTAAGCGGAACCGGGGTCCCGACAATTAATTAAACGGTTCAAGTTATTTAACTACCCCTCAATTTAAATGTTGCATTATCAAGACAAAAGATAGCACCGGTTCGCTACACAAATTTAAATGGGACCAACATAAGACTAGATTTGCCCGCATATGGGTCCCATATTCAATTATTAGGTGAATCGGCATAAGGCCCCCAAACCACACAAATGTGCATGCAAGATGAACAATTAATATGCGACAAGTTTTATATATAGCATTTATAAAGTAGGGGCTCGGTAAAGGTTCACACATTAGGGTTCGGCAGATCTTGGTTCCGGGGTTCGGGGTTCGGTCTCAGGGTTCAGGGATTTAGGGTCTTCGGATCGGAAAGTAGATCTTGTCGCACGAGCGTTAATGTTTCCGGGAAGGAGATCTTGTCGTCCAGGGTCTCGGTGTCCGGGGTGAAGTACTCGGCGTCCTCGAGGGAGTACTTGGTTCGGTGTCGGGGCGCATTGGGTCCGCCCTGGTCGATGTCGTTCTTGTCGCATTCGCGGTCTTCGGGTCATGTCGACGGTCATGGCGTCCGGAAGACGATCTTGGCGGTCCAGGAGAAGATCTTGGGGTTCCGCGTCGGCGGCCTTCGGGTACGGGGGTCTCGGCGACCTTGGAGGTTCCGAGGGTTCGACGGTTTTTGGCTGGGTCTACAGGCAGATCTTGGGTGTCCGTTCAATGGTCGGTGAGGATCTTGGGGTTCCGTCTTGTTCATTGATGGCAGACTTGGTTTCATCGTCGGGTCTTGGAGTGGCATCACGGTGGTTTTTGTCGGTCTCGGCGTCGACCGATCTCGGTATTGGTGGAGGCATACCTCAACAATGCAGGAACATGTCGCAAGCAAGGAGGAGCTCAGGACGGTGGGGCTCGGGCTCGCGCGGGACGGCGGAGCAGGGCGGCGCGAGGCGGAGGTCGGCGCCGGGGGACAGCGGGCTTGCTGACGGGGGCAGAGGCCGGCAGGGGAGGAGCACAGGGGTCGAGCGGCGCCGGCAGAGGCGACGACGCGGGGCCTGCCGGAGGCGGCGCGGCGGAGGCGGGAGGAGCGCCGGGGGAGGAGCAGAGGCGGGCCGGCGGGCTCCTGGGCGGCGGGCGGGTGGAGGCAGATGGTGGAGGACGCGGGTGGCGGTGGAGGCGCGGAGGAGGCCGGAGGAGGCCGGCGGGCGCGCGGAGTCGAGCTCGCCGGAGGGGAGGGTGGCGACGGCGAGCTCGCGGCGGGCGACGGCGGGGCAGCACCGTGCGGAGGAGGGGGCTCGGCGGAGTCCCGCGGGTGGCGGAGGCGGCGCGGACGGGCCGTGGCCGGCGAGGCGGCGTCGGCGCGGCCGGAGGAAGGGGTGCAGAGCGGCGGGGCGGCGGCCGCGGGGTGGAGGGGAACCGGCGAGCGGCGGCCGGAGAAGGGAAAGATCGGAGGAGGCGGGGAGACGCGGGCGGCCGCGCACACGGAGGAGGAAGGGGCGGCTCCGGCGAGCCTGGCGGGGCGGCGTCGGTAGGGGGGAGGTTGGTGCGAGCGGGCGACGCGGGGAGGAAGAGAGAGGCGCGTCGGGGGGAGGCAGGGGCGAGGGGTGGGCCGGGACGAGTGGGGCCTGGTGGGGTCGGGCGCTGGGGCAGAGTGGGGTTGGTGGGGGTGTGGGCCGCGGTTTGGGGTGGGGCCAACCTGTAAGGGAGAGAGGAGAGAGATGGGTAGGTGGGAATGAGGTGAGAGAAGGAAAGGGGGGGCTGGATCAAGGATTGCTGAGGTGGCGGAGTGGGTAGGAATTGGGGGAGAGGGTGAGGTGGCGAGCTGTGAGTGGTGGGTAGATTAGGATTGGGTGGGAATAGGATTTCGGGTTTAGGTTTTGTAAATATGTGTTTGTTTGGTTTTGTTTATTTTAAAACAAGGCCACTTTGCAATTAGTTTTTAGGGAAATAAAATATCCGATACGATCGGGGTTTTGCCTTTGAAATAAAGAGGGGCATTTGTACAAAGCAAAACTAGGTTTTTCGAAATAGTTCAGACAAACAATGCAAGATGATGGCGATGCAATGCACAAAAACAACGCGATTTTCTAGTAGTGGTTTTAGCGGGATGCCACGTCGAACCAGTAGGTGGAAGGAAACGTCTCAAAGTTGTTGCAAGCAACGTGAAAACCTACACAACACAAACTCAAGACTTTACCCCAACGAACAGTGAGGTTGTCAAGCTCACCGGTTTGCTGTAACAAAGGATTAAATGTATGGTGTGGAAGGTGATGATGGTTTGCAGCAAGTAAACAGTAACAGTGGAAGATGTATCAATGGTAAAGATTGGACCGGGTTCCATAGTTCACTAGAGGTGCTCTCCTTACATAAACAAACATGGCATGCAGGGTAAACAAATTAAAGCAGGGCAATTTACAGGACTGAGCAGGGCAAAACAATGCAATACTAGACAAAAAGATCCTATGAGATTCGATTGGGCAATACAACAATATACATAGACCGCCATCCAACTACATCTATGACTAGAAGTCCACCTTCAGGTTATCATCCGAACCCCCTCCAGCATTAAGTTGCAAGCAACAGACAACTGCTTTAAGCAAAGTGTGTAAGGTAAACAATCCACTTGTTCCATGAATAAGAGACCGTTGTTTTCTCCCTAGTGGCAACATCACATCTACAACCGAAGAGATTTCTGTCACTTCCCTTGGTAAGTTGAATGCCACTATGCCATGTTTTCTGTATGTGAAATAAACAAACGTTTTTCAATGCATGTTATCCATGATCTTTGTTTGTATCCTTTTATGTTGCATGCATAGTTACTTTGTCTTATTGTTAGAACTCCATCTTTCATGCACATGTTTAGAGTTCTTTGATCCCAGCTTTCAATGCTTGCAAATGGTTTGATCTTGGTTTTGATGGTGCATGTCACCTCAAAAGTTATTGTTTTATCACTTACCTACTCGAGGACAAGCGAGAGTTAAGCTTGGGGATGATTGATATGTTAGAAACGTATCTATCATTTTTGATGTTCCATGCTTGTTTAGTATTAACTTTGCTTTGCTTTATCTACACTTTGAGGTGTTTTTATATGTTTTTTGGTACTAATCTATTAACAAGATGACATAGTTCCAGTTGCATGTTTTCTTCTGTTTTTGTTCCAGAAAGGCAGAAAATCAATATACTCGGAATTGTACAGGACAAAAGGCAAAGTCAATATTTTACCGTGGGCAACACGAAGCCAGAATACAAGATGGAGGAGGCTCACCAGGGGGCCACATCCCTGGCCGCGCGGGTGGGACCACCCCGTGCCTGGGGGGGTGCAGCCGCCCTGGTGGCCCCCTACCTCGCCTCTTCGCCTATAAAGTCCCCCCGATGCCAAAACCCTAAGCACCCAATCAAAATTCCACGAAACCGTCTATAGCCGCCGCCACCATCGTCCCTATATCGGGGGGATATAAAGCTCTTCCCAGCACCCTGCCGGAGGGGAGATCATCCTAGAGGCCTTCTTCATCATGCCAGCCTCCGGTATGAAGCGTGAGTAGTTCCACCTTGGACTAAGGGTCCATGTAGTAGCTAGATGGTTGTATCTCCTCCTTGTGCTTTCATGTATAGATCTTGTGAGCTCCGTTCATGATCAAGATCTAATATATTTGTAATCATGCATGTTATGTTTGCGGGGATCTGATGGATATTGAGATTACTATGTCAGATTGATTAATGGTTTTGTCTTATTGATTCTATCATGTATGTGTTGTTTGTGATCTTGTATGCTCTCCGTTGTTAGTAGCTATCTTGGCCAAGTAGTTGCTAGTGACTCCAAGAGGGGGTATTTATGCTCGATAGTGGGTTCATGCCTCTATTTCTCTCATAGAGTAGCAAATAGATGCATAGGACACCTTCAAAGTTCATAAGGGTGACTAGATACAAATAGCACAAGAACAAGCAATAACAACAATATGCATCGATCATTAAGTTTTGGGACACTACACATAGAACTAAGAATGGCAACTATGCTCTCTTAATGGTGCCTAAAGGTAGAAGGTGGAGACTCAATATAATAGTGGAAGAAAGGCCCTTCATAAAGTGAAGCAGGGATTTCAAGTTTCAAAAAGAGCTTTAAAGAAATTATGGTACTTGTTAGCTTTCAGCCCTAATTTCCCCTATCATAAGCATCTTGAAGTGATTAAGGTTAAAGTGAACAAACTATGGAGTATATGCTTGACAAAGTATAAGTTGTCAATCTCATGTCCCTTGAATACGAGGGCCGCACCTCATGCTACTCAACTTCAGTCACCTGTAAGTTCTTGTCATAGTAAGTACATGTGTATCATAGAGAACCGCCAACGGGGTACCCCTTGCACATGGTACAGGAGCTATCCCATAACCAAAATGATAAGGCAAGTAGACAATGAGCATCTCTGCGATCTTTTTATTTACTATGTGCATAGATTTTTGTTGAGGATGCTTCACAGATTGTTCATTATGGTGATGCTGCAAGTTTCCACCATGATTAGGCATGGCTTAGGCTAGTGGCCCAGGCGTTTCTCTAACACAAAATACATAACTCCATGGACTTACAAGCTTCCTCTTTATTTCACACCGGCGACATCCATAGACAAAAGAGCATGATATCAACTGTGTACAAAGTACAAGTGCAATGTTGAAAACGTTCCCCATGACAACATGGTTCTTCTAATTCCAACGTATAAGTGCAAGCATATAGAACTTATATGACACAATGGTTCAAGTTTATTAGGGTCAAAGAATAAAAAGTGTGCCATCAAGTTCGTGAGGGATTTAATCACTATGTTTTCACATAACAAAATACTTTTTAATTGGAAGATAGCTGAAAACAAGAATATACTTGGAATGGTGTAACACACCATGCATAGGAGTTTATAGTGAAAACTTTGGAATAACTTGGTTTCTTGGGAGTTGGAAGCATGAGTAGATCTTACTCATACAAGTGGAGGCTAGCAAAAGACTGGGAGCAACCAACTAAGAGAGCAATAATGGCCATAATCATGCAGAGCGACAAAACATTACTAACCAAAGCATAGAGTGGTACTACAAGTCAAGGACTAAATGATCACATAGGCTATGGTGACTTGTTCATAGTCATAACATGGTGTGAGCATGTGCCAAGTCAACCCAAACAAAGCATCAAAGGAGAATACCACAATACTATGCTTTTGCATGCTAAAACAACGCATGATTTCTTCAAGTCACACTAAGCAATCCCAATTGTTTGGAACAAGACATGGTACAACAATAATCACTAAGCATAAGGTCGAAACAACACCTAGCATGTCATGCAAAAGTCTAAGTCATAGTTGTTGGGGATATGCTATATGGGTATCCTCATAGCATGTCTCTTATCCGGATAACCCGGGTGGCCCATAGTTGGTAGCATGGCCCATGGCATGTTGGGAGGCACAGTTAGATGGATCCAAAAGGGAGGCCCATGCCGAATAAAGGAAGGCTACGGTGGAGTCACCAGCGTACCCGGATCCTTGGAGTGCAAGACACGCTAGACTAGTAATAGATAGTGTAGGACTCTATAACCAGTCCGGCTAGGACTCTTCCCTGTAACCCTAGGACCTGGAGACTATATAAGTCGGGCCTATGGGAGCCTTTAGGGCAAGACAACTTAGACTTTCTAGTCACACCTTGCATAGCGAACCTATCTCTATAACTCGGCGTATCGCCATTATAGTGATTTATAGCAGGAGTAGGATTCCTCCACCGTTGTGGGATCTGAACCTGGGTAAGCTGTGTTACCTCATACCCGTCAACCGTCCGCCTTCCCCCACGTCTCTAAACATGCACTGTGAGGACCCCTCCATGGCGTACTCGTCGGCAATACCACGACACCAGTCAATGCAAGCTCCTCTTGCACTTTCAAACAAGAACTTTCTACTCCTTTCCAACACCAATCAACTTATTTGAAACAAGACAGCGAGAACGAGGGGCCAAACTACTTTATTCAAGCAAACTAAACAACTAAGCAAAGCAAACGAAAACTAAGACGCTCCAAGAACAACACAATAATGCATGAAACAATAAAAACGAAGTGTCTAGAAAGACCTGAGCTTTTTATTGATGAAGGAGGGCATGCCTTGGGCATCCCCAAGCTTTGACGCTTTTACCTCTTGGATATTTCTTGGGGTGACACCGGGGTTGCATCCCCAAGCTTGATCTTTTGTCCATTCTTTATCTCATTACATCATTTTCTCTCTACACCTAAAATTTTCATTCATACAGAACTTCACACAATCTTCATTAGCAACATTAGTGTATTCAAAAGATAATAGACCTTTGGGTTTAGCTTTGTAACACAAAAACTTTTCACTAAAAACACAAGCTACTGTATCAACTCCTTCAAAAAGCTCAATTCCCCAAAAGAGAACTCAAAAAGGAGTCAATAAGAAGCAAATGCCAATAATGGCAGAAATCTGTCAAAACAGACCAGTAGCTAGGAACCGATTTTTCTAAGATGTTCTGTTGCTCAAATAAAAAAATCTTGAACTAACGAAAGTTAGATAACATACTAGGGATTTATTCATAAATTTTCAGCTCAATCCGACTTACAAAGACTCCTCACAAATGTTTATGGTGGAGGACAGGAATCTGTTTTGGGACAGCAACTCCCTAAATCCTACTTCCCCCTCATTAGAGGTCATTCTTGGCACAAAAAGCAAAAAAAATGATAAGGAGAGGTTTACTGAAGTAATAACTTCCAATACTCAAGGAAACTTTTGGGTTATCTCCCAATAAGTACTTTTCTTTAACGCCTTTAAGTTAGGCTTGATAGCTTGAGAAGATGCTCACATAAGAAATATGAATTGAAGTAAAAGAGAGCATCAAAAAGAAAATTCAAAACACATTTAAGTCTAACCCACTTCCTATGCATAGGAATCTTGTATGCAAATAAATTCACAAAGAACAAAGTGACAAGCATAGGAAGATGAAACAAGAGTAACTTCAAAACTTTCAGCACATAGAGAGGTGTTTTAGTACCATGAAAACTTCTACAACCATATTTTCCTCTCTCATAATAATTTTTAGTAGCCTCATGAATAAACTCAACAATATAGCTATCACATAAAGCATGCTTTTCATGATCTACAAACACATAATTTATATCAAGCTCAAAAATAGTGGGATTAAAACTTTCACAGGTTTTACCCAAAGTAGATATTTCAAAAGGATCCACAGGAACATAACATTCATCCTCCTTTGGTAAGCATGGGGGACAATCAAATAATGTAAGGGATAAATAGTTACTCTCATTAGAAGGTAGGCATGGGTAGATCCATTCTTCCTCCTCTTGACCATCACTCTCCTCCTCTTTTTCATCTAATGAGCTTTCAGGTTCAGCAATTTCTTCTTCCATAGGTTCCTACAAGGCATTAATATCTTCCGTTTGTGGAAAACACCTATTAAAGTATTCAAGAATATAGCCATTGTCTTCCTTGTAATTATCAAAGCAAAATTTAAGTATCTCATAAACCTCATATTCATAAGGTGCATCATCAGTATTTTCAAGCAAACTAGCAAGTTCGAATGCACCCTTGAAAGCAATAAATTCTTCAATTTGTTCCACATCATAAAAGTCATAATTTACCTTAAACATAAGAAGATATGGTAACATTATCATTATACTCACATTAAAAAGGAAGGTGTTTATACCTCCTACATCAACAAGATTTATCAAAGCAATAAGTAACATTATAAGTAGAGCACATGTCTCTAGCAATAGTATTCAACTTATCAATTTGTTCCCATAAGTGTTTCCCTTTTTGTGACAAACGATGTTCCTTATAATAATACTTTTGTTCTTCCGTGAACCGACCTTGCCAATAAGAACTAGTTTCAAAGAAACCATCCATTGATAGAAAGCATGGCAAAGCAAGGCAAAGACAGACCATCAACTAGAGGAGGAACTATTTTTTTGTGTTTTTGATAAGGGAAAGCAAACCAAACTAAACTATTTTTTTGGAGTTTTTGATAAAAATAGCCAAACAAAACCAAGAAAAAGAAACTAAGCAAACTAAAATAAAGTAAAGAGAAAGGTTAAGGAGGACTCCCCTTGTGAAGACGTCCTTAGTCTCCCTCGCAACGGCGCTAGAAAACTTGATGGCGCCCAGTGTTGACGTGGGAGCGTTTCGTTGGAAACCCCAAGAGCAAGGTGTGAAGGGCACAACAGCAAGTCTTCCCTCAGTAAGAAACTGAGGTTATCAAACCAGTAGGAGGAAGGAAACGTCTCAAAGGTGTTGCAAGCAACATGGAAACCTGCACAACACAAACTCAAGACTTTGCCCCAACGAACAGTGAGGTTGTCAAGCTCACCGGTTTGCTATAACAAAGGATTAAATGTATGGTGTGGAAGGTGATGATGGTTTGCGGCAAGTAAATAGTAACAGTGGAAGATGTATCAATGATAAAGATTGGACCGGGGTCCATAGTTCACTAGAGGTGCTCTCCTTAGATAAACAAACATGTCATGCAGGGTAAAAAAATTACAGCAGGGCAATTGATAGGACTGAGCAAGGAAAAACAATGCAATACTAGACAAAAAGGTCCCATGAGATTCGATTGGGCAATACAACAATATACATAGACCGCCATCCAACTGCATCTATGACTAGAAGTCCACCTTCAGGTTATCATCCGAACCCCCTCCAGTATTAAGTTGCAAGCAACAGACAACTTCTTTAAGCAAGTTGTGTAAGGTAAACAATCCACTTATTCCATGAACAAGAGACCGTTGTTTTCTCCCTAGTGGCAACAACACATCTACAACCGAAGAGATTTTTGTCACTTCCCTTGGTAAATAGAGGCATGAACCCACTATCGAGCATAAATACCCCCTCTTGGAGTCACTAGCAACTACTTGGCCAAGATAGCTACTAACAACGGAGAGCATGCAAGATCACAAACAACACATACATGATATAATCAATAAGACAAAACCATTAATCAATCTGACATAGTAATCTCAATATCTATCAGATCCCCGCAAACATAACATGCATGATTACAAATATATTAGATCTTGATCATGAACGTAGCTCACAAGATCTATACATGAAAGCACAAGGAGGAGATACAACCATCTAGCTACTACATGAACCCTTAGTCCAAGGTGGAACTACTCACGCTTCATACCGGAGGCTGGCATGATGAAGAAGAAGGCCTCCAGGATGATCTCCCCTCCGGCAGGATGCCGGGAAGAGCTTCAGATCCCCCCGATCTAGGGACGATGGTGGGGGCGGCTATAGACGGTTTCGTGGAATTTTGATCGGGTGCTTAGGGTTTTGGCATCGGGGGACTTTATAGGCGAAGAGGCGAGGCAGGGGGGCACCAGGGCGGCTGCACCCACCCAGGCGCGGGGTGGGCCCACCCGCACGGCCAGGGGGTGTGGCCCCCTGGTGAGCCTCCTCCGCCTCGTATTCTGGCTTCGTGTTGCCCACGGTAAAATATTGACTTTGGCTTTTGTCCCGTCCAATTCCGAGAATATTGATTTTCTGCCTTTCTGGAACCAAAAACAGAAGAATACAGGCAACTGACACTGTGGCATCTTGTTAATAGGTTAGTACCAGAAAACATATAAAAACACCTCAAAGTGTAGACAAAGCAAAACAAAGTTGATATTAAATAAGCATGGAATATCAAAAATTATAGATACGTTTCCAACGTATCAACGACTCTCATGAACATGCACCAAGATTGTTGGTGTTGTGAACAAGCTTTCTCGAGGCGCGACACTTGGTGCGGTGACCTAGCATACCACTGCATGATGTAGTATACTATAGTCGTTGACAAAACACGAATGAAACACCGTTCACTAGTATTACATCCCTCAGAATGGCACAACAGAAACACAGCGGGTCCAATACATGGCTAAAGGTTACAACTCACTCTGTTACATAAGATCTAGATAACACTCTAGGTTAACGAGAGAGAAAGAATTTCTTACAGAGAAGAATCAAAGATAAATAACGCAAGAACGATTATACTATTGAGTCTAGTATTCTGGCTAAGAGGTTGGCATTGCTGCTATTGCAACGCACTACACAAATAGGTTCTTTGGCTAGAGATTATATTCTTAACTAAATAGTAACTCTGTCTTCACTTGAGTTGAGGTCTAAGTTGACTTCATTGTCTTTGTCGAAGAGCTTTAGCTTGGGACAATGAGTCCTCGAACATAACTTGATGTAGATGTTGTATGTACTGGATCCAGAATCTAGCAAGGGTTAAGAAGATACTTTGAGTACGAGCGTACTTAGCAAATTCACTAGAAAAGGAGTGTTTGGTGCACAATAGCTACAGCCACAGACCGTAGGTCGTAGGCAATGCAAATTTTCGTAAACATTTCTTCAAAGGTTGCTTTTATTCTGAAAAGTTATGTCCATCAGCCTTCACGGGTTTACCAGAACTTTCATGGAGTTCCTTTCCCGCCGCGTTCGCAGCTCCTTCCCGCAACAGGGAGTAACAAGTTACAGTTCTTACACTCTGCAGAAGTGCATTACTTTACCCATGAGAGATCAAATCTTTGTTGCACAACCGGGCAGCTTATTCCCGTCCACAATTCCATGATGTGGGGCCCAGAAGATGATCCAAGCCAATCATGAAGGGAATATGCCCTGAGAGGCAATAATAAAGTGTTTATTATGTGTATTCCAAGTATATGATAGATGTTTATTTTGCATGCTATAATTGTATTAATACGGAAATGTTAATACATGTGTGTTTAATAAACAAACAGAAAGTTCCTAGTTATGCCTCTCTCATAAACTAGCTCGTTGATTAACAAGATGATCAAGGTTTCCTGATCATGGACATTGGATGTTGTTAATAACGGGATCACAACATTAGTGTAATGGTGTGATGAACATTCATCCGAAGTATAGCATTACGATCAAAGTCATTGAGTTTATATTGCTATAACAACTTACGAAGTGATCCTAATCCTTAGACCATGAGATCATGTCAATCACTAACACTTGGAAGAGTTTCTTGATAACATCAAACGACACACCGTAACAGGGTGATTATAAAGATGGATTCAGAACTAATAAAGTGTTATGTTGAGGCTCATGGATCAAGAGTGGAATTTGTTCATCCCGATGACGGATAGATATACTCTGGGCCCTCTCGGTGATATCACATTGATTAGCTTGCAAGCAACTGATTTGATCACTAGAATGTTATATCACAGGAACGAGAAAAGAGTGCATGTCGGTAACGAGATCAAACTAGGTATGGAGATACCGATGATCGAATCTCGTACATGTAATATATCATGAAACAAAGGGATTAAGATACTAGCGTAAAAGGTTCCGACGATCACAAGAAAGTCATCGTTGAATGTGTGGGAGTCAGTATGGGTCTCCAGATCCCGCTTCTGATTATTGATCCGAGAGGGGTCTCGATCATGTCCGCATTATTCACGAACCGTAGGGTGACACACTTAAGAGACACCGACATCCAATTGGAGCAAATGTTTCATGCCGAAAGAATGAACAAGCGCAGGAATTTATTTCACTAGATACCGAAACAGGTTTTCGGGTGAAATTGCATAAAGTGGTTATGCATGTGAAATAGAATTCTAGCAAGGGGTTATTTGTGAATATTTGTCATTAAAGTAATTGACAAAATTCTGAATAAAATAAAAGAGTTTTATTTAATGAGAGTTTGCATTAAATTTGGTGGAAATTTAATGGGAATTTGAGTGGACTTTTGAGTGGAGGGAATTTAAAGGAGATTTGTGAGTGGAGTGTCCACCCACATGAAGAGGGGAGGGCAAGGGGGCAGCCCCCATGCGCCTGCCACCCCCTTGGGGTTCCCCCTCCTCCTATAAAAGGAGCCCCCCTCCTCACTTGTCTCTCACACCTCCTCGTGAAGGATCTCTCTCCCCCTCTAGAATTTATCCCCCATGGTCTCGGACTAGCGAGATACATGTTCCCGGTGGCTATTCGGCAAGAAAGAGTTGTGCTTCCGCTGCATCGCTGGAGCGAGGAGGCGGAGGTTGCTCGGTGCCTCGAACATGTGTGCGAGCACGGATGCGCTGCTGATTTGCGGCGCTAGGACTTCCTCTCGATCTTGAGATCGGCAAGAGATCGTCTACATCAACCACGAGTTGAACTCGTTAAGCTTTGTCGGTCTTCAAGGGTATGTTCTCTACGGATATACATCCGCCCGTTGTTTGTATCTAGTAGATAGATCTTGGTATATAGTTCACATCGTAGGAAATTTTTTGTTTTCTATGCTGCGAACCCTACAGTGGTATCAGAGCCAGATCTATGCGTAGATACTTTACACGGGTAGTACACATATGAGTATGTGGGCGATGATGATCATGTTGTTGCTCCTTTGTTGTAATTTTGGATATTGGTGGCATAGTGGGATGAAGCGGCCCGGACAAACTTTACATGTCCTCGCACATGAGACCTGTTCCACGCTTGACATGCAACTAGTTTGCATAAGTGGCTAGCGGGTGTCTGTCTCTCCTACTATAGTCAATATCTATTTTGCAAGCGAGTTGTCAACAATTTGATTATCCTCGTTGTGGTTCATGTTCGTAGGTAAGAACGGTTCTATCTCGAAAGACCTAAGCCACGTAAAACTTGCAATGGATAAATTAGAGGCGTCTAGTTTAGATTGTTGTTGGGCTAGTGTTATGATATGGTAGTGTTGTAAGTAGAAGTATGAGATGATACTCTTACAACACACATAGCGTGTAAAATCCATAAACCTTGGATTTACACATATAGGTATGATAGTGATCATACCACGATGCACATGATAGAGATCATCTGCGAGAACCATATAATTTCACTAATAAACATATGATGTTTGATAGCATCTTATATTGCTTGTTTAGCGCTTTGTTAGCATAATAAGATGATCCCTCATTTAAATATCAAGATAAGAATGTGTTCTTCCTTTAGTATGCATCGATTATGTTTTCGTCGCTCCAAGACATCACGTGATGATCGGGTGTTCTTGGATCCACGACCATATTTCGGGTGTAAAACAGTTACACACGCGAATACTAAGGTTCTAACTTGGCGAGCCTAGCATGTACATACATGGCCTCGGAACACGGACCGAAAGGTTAAGCATGAGTCATATAGTTGATATGATGCCCATTTGATGCTCGCCTTTGAAGCTATACCGACTCACGTGATGATCGGACTTGGTGTAGTGGATTTGGTTCATGTAATCACCAAAAAGGCACGAGGGATGTTGTTTTTGAGTGGGAGTTCATTCGTAATATAGATTAGTTGAACTCAATCTATCATACACTTAGTCTAAACTTTACAAATTCTGTTGTAGATGGCACCACCTGCTTTTAATTTCAATGTGTTCATGGAGAAAGAGAAACTAGCAACGAACGGTAGCAACTTTATCGAATGGGCCATGAATTTGAGGATTTGCCTCTCTGCTGCACAAAAGCAATATGTGCTAGAAGCGTCGTTAGGCCCCCCACCTTTAGATGATGCCCCTGACGAGGAGAAGAATGTCTATCAGACTCGTCAGGAGGACCACAACTTAGTTCATTGCGGCATATTGTATGGGCTAGAGCCGGAACTTCGAAAACGGCAATGCATTTGATACAATGGGTGAGTTGAAAATGATTTTCGACACACATGCTGCTGTAGAGAGCTACAACGCTTCAGAAAAGTTCTTTAGCTGCATGATGGAAGAGCACAGCTCCGTTAGTGAGCATGTACTCAAGATGTCAGGTTACGCCGATAAGCTTGTGTCCTTGGGAATATCGATTCCCATTGACTTAGGCATCCATCGTGTTCTGCAGTCTCTGCCACCTAGCTATAAGAGCTTCGTGATGAACTATAATATGCAAGGCATGAAGAAGTCTCTCCCCGAGCTTCTGTCAATGCTTAAAACTGCAGAAGTGGAGATCAAAAAGGAACATCAAGTGTTGATGATCAATAGGAACACAGGTTTCAAGAAAGACAAGAAGGGAAAACGGAAGGGAAGTAACGGCGGCAAGCCTGTTGCTGCGCCTGAAAAGAAACCACGAGTTGGACCTAAGTCTGATTCCGAGTGCTACTATTATAAGGGGACTGGCCACTGGAAGCGCAACTGCCCCAAGTATCTGGCAGACAAGAAGGCCGGCAAGGCAAACAAAGGTATATATGATATACATGTTATTGATGCGTACTTGACTAGTGCTCGCAGTAGCACCTGGGTATTTGATACCGGTTCAGTTGCTAATATTTGTAACTCGAATCAGGGGCTGCGGAACAAGCGACCGCTAGCAAGGGGTGAGGTCAAGATGCGTGTCGGCAATGGATCAAGCGTTGATGTGATCGCCGTCGGAACGCTGCCTCTCCACTTACCGTCGGGATTAGTTATAAACTTGAATAAATGTTATCTGGTGCCAGCACTGAGCATGAACATTGTATCTGGATCGTGTTCGATGCGAAGTGGTTATTCATTTAAATCTGAGAACAATGGTTGTTCCATTTATATGAATGAAATCTTTTACAGTCATGCACCGATGATGAATGGTTTATTTCTATTAGATCTCGATGATAATGTTACACATATTCATAATGTTGATGCTAAAAGGATTAAACTTAATGATGATATATCCGCATATATGTGGCACTGCCGTCTAGGTCATATTGGCGTTAAACGCATGAAGAAGCTCCATTCGGATGGACTTTTGGAATCACTTGATTATGAATCATTTGATACATGTGAGCCATGCCTTATGGGCAAGATGACTAGAACGCTGTTTTCCGGTTCAATGGAACGGGCGACAGATTTATTGGAAATCATACATTCTGATGTATGTGGTCCAATGAGTGTGTCGGCGCGAGGTGGATATCGTTATTTTGTTATTTTCACGGATGATTTGAGTAGATACGGTTATATCTACTTGATGAAACACAAGTCTGAAACCTTTGAAAAGTTCAAGGAATTTCAGAATGAAGTGGAAAATCATCGTAATAGAAAGATCAAATTTCTACGGTCCGACCGTGGAGGTGAGTATCTAAGTTACGAGTTTAGCACTCACATGAAAGAGTGTGGAATTGTTTCACAACTCACACCTGCTGGAACACCACAGCGAAATGGTGTGTCGGAACGTCGTAATCGTACTTTGTTATATATGGTTCAATCTATGATGTCTCTGACGGACTTGCCGTTGTCATTTTGGGGTTATGCACTAGAAACTGCTGCATTCACTTTAAATCGGGCACCATCTAAATCCGTTGAAAAGACACCGTATGAATTGTGGTTTGGAAACAAACCTAAGCTGTCATTTCTTAAAGTTTGGGGATGCGATGTTTATGTGAAGAAACTTCAACCGGATAAACTCGAACCCAAAGCGGAAAAATGCGTCTTCATAGGATACCCTAAAGAAACTATTAGGTATTCCTTCTATCACAGATCCGAGGGCAAGGTTTTTGTTGCCAAGAATGGATCCTTTCTAGAGAAAGAGTTTCTCGCGAAAGGTGTGAGTAGTCGGAAGGTAGAACTCGAAGAGGTTGTGGAACCTTCTCTTCAAAGTATGGCGAGTAGCGCAGCGCCGGAAGTTGTTCCGGAGTTGGCTCCACCTGTTGAAGAGGGAACTAATGATAATGATCATGAAACTCCGAAAGAGAGTACTACCGAACCTCGCAGGTCAAACAGGACGCGTGCAGCTCCCGAGCTGTACGGAAATCCTGTCATGAATTTCATGGTTGATGAAAATGATGACCCTGCGACGTATGAAGAAGCGATGATGAGCCTGGATTCCAACAAATGGTTAGAAGCCATGAAATCCGAGATGGAATCCATGTATGAAAATCAAGTTTGGAACTTGGTGGAATTACCTCACGACCGAAAGGCCGTGGAGAACAAATGAATTTTCAAAAGGAAAACTGATGCTGATGGTAATGTGACCGTCTATAAAGCTCGACTTGTCGCAAAGGGGTTTCGACAAATTCAAGGAGTTGACTACGATGAGACTTTCTCTCCCGTAGCGATGCTAAAGTCAGTTAGGATTATGTTAGCAATTGCTGCATATTTCGATTATGAGATATGGCACATGGATGTCAAAACCGCGTTTCTCAATGGTAATATTGAAGAAGAGTTGTATATGATACAACCAAAGGGTTTTGTCGATCCTAAGGATGCTAACAAGGTGTGCAAGCTTCAGCGATCCATCTATGGATTGAAGCAAGCATCACGAAGTTGGAATCTTCGCTTTGATGAGGTGATCAAAGAGTTTGGATTTGTCCAAACTTATGGAGAAGCTTGTATTTACAAGAAAGTGAGTGGGAGCAACGTGGCATTTCTGATATTATATGTGGATGACATATTATTGATCGGAAATGATATAGATCTTTTAAACAGTGTTAAAAGTTATCTAAACAGCAAATTTTCAATGAAGGACCTAGGTGAAGCGTCATACATATTAGGCATAAAGATCTATAGAGATAGATCTAGGCGCCTAATAGGGCTATCGCAAAGTACATACCTTGATAAGATTTTAAAGAAGTTTAAAATGGACGGAAGTAAGAAGGGGTTCTTACCTATGTTGCAAGGCAAGACATTGAGTAAGACTCAAAGTCCGGCTTCGGCGGAAGAAAGAGAGATAATGGACAAAGTCCCCTATGCTTCAGCCATAGGCTCTATAATGTACGCCATGCTATGTACAAGACCGGATGTGGCACGTGCTATTAGTTTGACTAGTAGGTACCAATCGGATCCAGGTTCGGAACACTGGATAGCGGTCAAGAATATCCTTAAGTACTTACGAAGAACTAAGGATATGTTTCTTGTATACGGAGGTGAAGAAGAGCTCGTCGCTAAGTGTTATGTCGACTCTAGCTTTGACACCGATCCGGATGACTCTAAGTCTCAATCCGGATACGTATTTCTCATGAATGGCAGAGCGGTTAGTTGGAGGAGATCCAAACAACCTGTGGTAGCGGGATCAACAATGGAGGCCGAATATGTTGCTGCTTCAGAAGCGGCTCAGGAAGCAGTTTGGATGAAGGAGTTCATATCCGAACTAGGAGTGGTGGCAAACGCGTTGGACCCAATGGTGATCTATTGTGACAACAATGGTGCCATTGCCAATGCCAAAGAGACAAGGTCTCACAAGCATTCCAAGCATATTAAGCGCCGGTTTCACTCCATCCGCGAGCATGTCAAGGATGGAGATATAAAGATTTGTAAAGTACATACGGATCTCAATGTAGCAGATCCGTTGACTAAAAATCTCCCTAGAGAAAAACATGATCAACACCAGAACTCAATGGGTGTTAGATTTATCACTATGTAACTAGATTATTGTCTCTAGTGCAAGTGGGAGACTGAAGGGAATATGCCCTGAGAGGCAATAATAAAGTGTTTATTATGTGTATTCCAAGTATATGATAGATGTTTATTTTGCATGCTATAATTGTATTAATACGGAAATGTTAATACATGTGTGTTTAATAAACAAACAGAAAGTTCCTAGTTATGCCTCTCTCATAAACTAGCTCGTTGATTAACAAGATGATCAAGGTTTCCTGATCATGGACATTGGATGTTGTTAATAACGGGATCACAACATTAGTGTAATGGTGTGATGAACATTCATCAGAAGTATAGCATTACGATTAAAGTCATTGAGTTTATATTGCTATAACAACTTACGAAGTGATCCTAATCCTTAGACCATGAGATCATGTCAATCACTAACACCGGAAGAGTTTCTTGATAACATCAACGTCACACCGTAACAGGGTGATTATAAAGATGGATTCAGAACTAATAAAGTGTTATGTTGAGGCTCATGGATCAAGAGTGGAATTTGTTCATCCCGATGATGGATAGATATACTCTGGGCCCTCTCGGTGATATCACATTGATTAGCTTGCAAGCAAGTGATTTGATCACTAGAATGTTATATCACAGGAACGAGAAAAGAGTGCATGTCGGTAACGAGATCAAACTAGGTATGGAGATACCGATGATCGAATCTCGGACATGTAATATATCGTGAAACAAAGGGATTAAGATACTAGCGTAAAAGGTTCCGACGATCACAAGAAAGTCATCGTTGAATGTGTGGGAGTCAGTATGGGTCTCCAGATCCCGCTTCTAATTATTGATCCGAGAGGGGGCTCGATCATGTCCGCATTATTCACGAACCGTAGGGTGACACACTTAAGAGACATCGACATCCAATTGGAGCAAATGTTTCATGTCGAAAGAATGAACAAGCGCAGGAATTTATTTCACTAGATACCGAAACAGGTTTTCGGGTGAAATTGCATAAAGTGGTTATGCATGTGAAATAGAATTCTAGCAAGGGGTTATTTGTGAATGTTTGTCATTAAAGTAATTGACAAAATTCTGAATAAAATAAAAGAGTTTTATTTAATGAGAGTTTGCATTAAATTTGGTGGAAATTTAATGGGAATTTGAGTGGACTTTTGAGTGGAGGGAATTTAAAGGAGATTTGTGAGTGGAGTGTCCACCCACATGAAGATGGGAGGGCAAGGGGGCAGCACCCCATGCGCCGGCCACCCCCTTGGGGTTCCTCCCCTCCTCCTATAAAAGGAGCCCCCCTCCTCACTTGTCTCTCACACCTCCTCGTGAAGGATCTCTCTCCCCCTCTAGAATTTATCCCCCATGGTCTCGGACTAGCGAGATACATGTTCCCGGTGGCTATTCTGCAAGAAAGAGTTGTGCTTCCGTTGCATTGCTGGAGCGAGGAGGCGGAGGTTGCTCGGTGCCTCGAACGTGTGTGCGAGCACGGATGCGCTACTGATTTGCGGCGCTAGGACTTCCTCTCGATCTTGAGATCGGCAAGAGATCGTCTACATCAACCACGAGTTGAACTCGTTAAGCTTTGTCGGTCTTCAAGGGTATGTTCTCTACGGATATACATCCGCCCGTTGTTTGTATCTAGTAGATAGATCTTGGTATATAGTTCACATTGTAGGAAAATTTTTGTTTTCTATGCTGCGAACCCTACAAATCACTGCCCCCTTCACGACCCCGCATGCCTCCTTGGTGTACACCATGCCCACATAAAGAATTACGACAATGGTTTGTACAAACTGTTAGATGTCAGAACTATCGTGGGACGTTGAGGGTTCCCACCCATATGCTGCATATCCTCTATGAATTACCAATTAATATGCACGCTACGAGGATAACAGCCACGACTTGCACATTCCGTTTCATGCGAGAGGAAGAAGATACAGCTGACTTCTCCGTCGCATTCCAAATCTCATGGTCAACGCGTAATATACGGCGCAAGAATCACTGGCGACATTGGTTGTTAAGTCCTATGTGATATAGTTCTGAAGAGTGGTATTCCAACTATCAGATTTAATAGATTAACTGATCACCCTGGATCAGTAACCAATAGTTCACATTATTATCAAAAATAGTGTTTTAAGACCCTTTTCAAATGCAGGTGATAACAACACTGGATTTTTAAAATACACAAGTAAGAATGTGTTCTTCCTTTAGTATGCATCGATTATGTTTTCGTCGCTCCAAGACATCACGTGATGATCGGGTGTTCTTGGATCCACGACCATATTTCGGGTGTAAAACAGTTACACACGCGAATACTAAGGTTCTAACTTGGCGAGCCTAGCATGTACATACATGGCCTCGGAACACGGACCGAAAGGTTAAGCATGAGTCATATAGTTGATATGATGCCCATTTGATGCTCGCCTTTGAAGCTATACCGACTCACGTGATGATCGGACTTGGTGTAGTGGATTTGGTTCATGTAATCACCAAAAAGGCACGAGGGATGTTGTTTTTGAGTGGGAGTTCATTCGTAATATAGATTAGTTGAACTCAATCTATCATACACTTAGTCTAAACTTTACAAATTCTGTTGTAGATGGCACCACCTGCTTTTAATTTCAATGTGTTCATGGAGAAAGAGAAACTAGCAACGAACGGTAGCAACTTTATCGAATGGGCCATGAATTTGAGGATTTGCCTCTCTGCTGCACAAAAGCAATATGTGCTAGAAGCGTCGTTAGGCCCCCCACCTTTAGATGATGCCCCTGACGAGGAGAAGAATGTCTATCAGACTCGTCAGGAGGACCACAACTTAGTTCATTGCGGCATATTGTATGGGCTAGAGCCGGAACTTCGAAAACGGCAATGCATTTGATACAATGGGTGAGTTGAAAATGATTTTCGACACACATGCTGCTGTAGAGAGCTACAACGCTTCAGAAAAGTTCTTTAGCTGCATGATGGAAGAGCACAGCTCCGTTAGTGAGCATGTACTCAAGATGTCAGGTTACGCCGATAAGCTTGTGTCCTTGGGAATATCGATTCCCATTGACTTAGGCATCCATCGTGTTCTGCAGTCTCTGCCACCTAGCTATAAGAGCTTCGTGATGAACTATAATATGCAAGGCATGAAGAAGTCTCTCCCCGAGCTTCTGTCAATGCTTAAAACTGCAGAAGTGGAGATCAAAAAGGAACATCAAGTGTTGATGATCAATAGGAACACAGGTTTCAAGAAAGACAAGAAGGGAAAACGGAAGGGAAGTAACGGCGGCAAGCCTGTTGCTGCGCCTGAAAAGAAACCACGAGTTGGACCTAAGTCTGATTCCGAGTGCTACTATTATAAGGGGACTGGCCACTGGAAGCGCAACTGCCCCAAGTATCTGGCAGACAAGAAGGCCGGCAAGGCAAACAAAGGTATATATGATATACATGTTATTGATGCGTACTTGACTAGTGCTCGTAGTAGCACCTGGGTATTTGATACCGGTTCAGTTGCTAATATTTGTAACTCGAATCAGGGGCTGCGGAACAAGCGACCGCTAGCAAGGGGTGAGGTCAAGATGCGTGTCGGCAATGGATCAAGCGTTGATGTGATCGCCGTCGGAACGCTGCCTCTCCACTTACCGTCGGGATTTGTTATAAACTTGAATAAATGTTATCTGGTGCCAGCACTGAGCATGAACATTGTATCTGGATCGTGTTCGATGCGAAGTGGTTATTCATTTAAATCTGAGAACAATGGTTGTTCCATTTATATGAATGAAATCTTTTACAGTCATGCACCGATGATGAATGGTTTATTTCTATTAGATCTCGATGATAATGTTACACATATTCATAATGTTGATGCTAAAAGGATTAAACTTAATGATGATATATCCGCATATATGTGGCACTGCCGTCTAGGTCATATTGGCGTTAAACGCATGAAGAAGCTCCATTCGGATGGACTTTTGGAATCACTTGATTATGAATCATTTGATACATGTGAGCCATGCCTTATGGGCAAGATGACTAGAACGCTGTTTTCCGGTTCAATGGAACGGGCGACAGATTTATTGGAAATCATACATTCTGATGTATGTGGTCCAATGAGTGTGTCGGCGCGAGGTGGATATCGTTATTTTGTTATTTTCACGGATGATTTGAGTAGATACGGTTATATCTACTTGATGAAACACAAGTCTGAAACCTTTGAAAAGTTCAAGGAATTTCAGAATGAAGTGGAAAATCATCGTAATAGAAAGATCAAATTTCTACGGTCCGACCGTGGAGGTGAGTATCTAAGTTACGAGTTTAGCACTCACATGAAAGAGTGTGGAATTGTTTCACAACTCACACCTGCTGGAACACCACAGCGAAATGGTGTGTCGGAACGTCGTAATCGTACTTTGTTATATATGGTTCAATCTATGATGTCTCTGACGGACTTGCCGTTGTCATTTTGGGGTTATGCACTAGAAACTGCTGCATTCACTTTAAATCGGGCACCATCTAAATCCGTTGAAAAGACACCGTATGAATTGTGGTTTGGAAACAAACCTAAGCTGTCATTTCTTAAAGTTTGGGGATGCGATGTTTATGTGAAGAAACTTCAACCGGATAAACTCGAACCCAAAGCGGAAAAATGCGTCTTCATAGGATACCCTAAAGAAACTATTAGGTATTCCTTCTATCACAGATCCGAGGGCAAGGTTTTTGTTGCCAAGAATGGATCCTTTCTAGAGAAAGAGTTTCTCGCGAAAGGTGTGAGTAGTCGGAAGGTAGAACTCGAAGAGGTTGTGGAACCTTCTCTTCAAAGTATGGCGAGTAGCGCAGCGCCGGAAGTTGTTCCGGAGTTGGCTCCACCTGTTGAAGAGGGAACTAATGATAATGATCATGAAACTCCGAAAGAGAGTACTACCGAACCTCGCAGGTCAAACAGGACGCGTGCAGCTCCCGAGCTGTACGGAAATCCTGTCATGAATTTCATGGTTGATGAAAATGATGACCCTGCGACGTATGAAGAAGCGATGATGAGCCTGGATTCCAACAAATGGTTAGAAGCCATGAAATCCGAGATGGAATCCATGTATGAAAATCAAGTTTGGAACTTGGTGGAATTACCTCACGACCGAAAGGCCGTGGAGAACAAATGAATTTTCAAAAGGAAAACTGATGCTGATGGTAATGTGACCGTCTATAAAGCTCGACTTGTCGCAAAGGGGTTTCGACAAATTCAAGGAGTTGACTACGATGAGACTTTCTCTCCCGTAGCGATGCTAAAGTCAGTTAGGATTATGTTAGCAATTGCTGCATATTTCGATTATGAGATATGGCACATGGATGTCAAAACCGCGTTTCTCAATGGTAATATTGAAGAAGAGTTGTATATGATACAACCAAAGGGTTTTGTCGATCCTAAGGATGCTAACAAGGTGTGCAAGCTTCAGCGATCCATCTATGGATTGAAGCAAGCATCACGAAGTTGGAATCTTCGCTTTGATGAGGTGATCAAAGAGTTTGGATTTGTCCAAACTTATGGAGAAGCTTGTATTTACAAGAAAGTGAGTGGGAGCAACGTGGCATTTCTGATATTATATGTGGATGACATATTATTGATCGGAAATGATATAGATCTTTTAAACAGTGTTAAAAGTTATCTAAACAGCAAATTTTCAATGAAGGACCTAGGTGAAGCGTCATACATATTAGGCATAAAGATCTATAGAGATAGATCTAGGCGCCTAATAGGGCTATCGCAAAGTACATACCTTGATAAGATTTTAAAGAAGTTTAAAATGGACGGAAGTAAGAAGGGGTTCTTACCTATGTTGCAAGGCAAGACATTGAGTAAGACTCAAAGTCCGGCTTCGGCGGAAGAAAGAGAGATAATGGACAAAGTCCCCTATGCTTCAGCCATAGGCTCTATAATGTACGCCATGCTATGTACAAGACCGGATGTGGCACGTGCTATTAGTTTGACTAGTAGG
The DNA here is from genome assembly GCA_910589765.1 of Avena atlantica. Lineage (NCBI taxonomy): Eukaryota > Viridiplantae > Streptophyta > Magnoliopsida > Poales > Poaceae > Avena > Avena atlantica. The sequence continues at coordinate 32,195,231 of OU342733.1, forward strand.
TACCAATCGGATCCAGGTTCGGAACACTGGATAGCGGTCAAGAATATCCTTAAGTACTTACGAAGAACTAAGGATATGTTTCTTGTATACGGAGGTGAAGAAGAGCTCGTCGCTAAGTGTTATGTCGACTCTAGCTTTGACACCGATCCGGATGACTCTAAGTCTCAATCCGGATACGTATTTCTCATGAATGGCAGAGCGGTTAGTTGGAGGAGATCCAAACAACCTGTGGTAGCGGGATCAACAATGGAGGCCGAATATGTTGCTGCTTCAGAAGCGGCTCAGGAAGCAGTTTGGATGAAGGAGTTCATATCCGAACTAGGAGTGGTGGCAAACGCGTTGGACCCAATGGTGATCTATTGTGACAACAATGGTGCCATTGCCAATGCCAAAGAGACAAGGTCTCACAAGCATTCCAAGCATATTAAGCGCCGGTTTCACTCCATCCGCGAGCATGTCAAGGATGGAGATATAAAGATTTGTAAAGTACATACGGATCTCAATGTAGCAGATCCGTTGACTAAAAATCTCCCTAGAGAAAAACATGATCAACACCAGAACTCAATGGGTGTTAGATTTATCACTATGTAACTAGATTATTGTCTCTAGTGCAAGTGGGAGACTGAAGGGAATATGCCCTGAGAGGCAATAATAAAGTGTTTATTATGTGTATTCCAAGTATATGATAGATGTTTATTTTGCATGCTATAATTGTATTAATACGGAAACGTTAATACATGTGTGTTTAATAAACAAACAGAAAGTTCCTAGTTATGCCTCTCTCATAAACTAGCTCGTTGATTAACAAGATGATCAAGGTTTCCTGATCATGGACATTGGATGTTGTTAATAACGGGATCACAACATTAGTGTAATGGTGTGATGAACATTCATCCGAAGTATAGCATTACGATTAAAGTCATTGAGTTTATATTGCTATAACAACTTACGAAGTGATCCTAATCCTTAGACCATGAGATCATGTCAATCACTAACACCGGAAGAGTTTCTTGATAACATCAACGTCACACCGTAACAGGGTGATTATAAAGATGGATTCAGAACTAATAAAGTGTTATGTTGAGGCTCATGGATCAAGAGTGGAATTTGTTCATCCCGATGATGGATAGATATACTCTGGGCCCTCTCGGTGATATCACATTGATTAGCTTGCAAGCAAGTGATTTGATCACTAGAATGTTATATCACAGGAACGAGAAAAGAGTGCATGTCGGTAACGAGATCAAACTAGGTATGGAGATACCGATGATCGAATCTCGGACATGTAATATATCGTGAAACAAAGGGATTAAGATACTAGCGTAAAAGGTTCCGACGATCACAAGAAAGTCATCGTTGAATGTGTGGGAGTCAGTATGGGTCTCCAGATCCCGCTTCTAATTATTGATCCGAGAGGGGGCTCGATCATGTCCGCATTATTCACGAACCGTAGGGTGACACACTTAAGAGACATCGACATCCAATTGGAGCAAATGTTTCATGTCGAAAGAATGAACAAGCGCAGGAATTTATTTCACTAGATACCGAAACAGGTTTTCGGGTGAAATTGCATAAAGTGGTTATGCATGTGAAATAGAATTCTAGCAAGGGGTTATTTGTGAATGTTTGTCATTAAAGTAATTGACAAAATTCTGAATAAAATAAAAGAGTTTTATTTAATGAGAGTTTGCATTAAATTTGGTGGAAATTTAATGGGAATTTGAGTGGACTTTTGAGTGGAGGGAATTTAAAGGAGATTTGTGAGTGGAGTGTCCACCCACATGAAGATGGGAGGGCAAGGGGGCAGCACCCCATGCGCCGGCCACCCCCTTGGGGTTCCTCCCCTCCTCCTATAAAAGGAGCCCCCCTCCTCACTTGTCTCTCACACCTCCTCGTGAAGGATCTCTCTCCCCCTCTAGAATTTATCCCCCATGGTCTCGGACTAGCGAGATACATGTTCCCGGTGGCTATTCGGCAAGAAAGAGTTGTGCTTCCGTTGCATCGCTGGAGCGAGGAGGCGGAGGTTGCTCGGTGCCTCGAACGTGTGTGCGAGCACGGATGCGCTACTGATTTGCGGCGCTAGGACTTCCTCTCGATCTTGAGATCGGCAAGAGATCGTCTACATCAACCACGAGTTGAACTCGTTAAGCTTTGTCGGTCTTCAAGGGTATGTTCTCTACGGATATACATCCGCCCGTTGTTTGTATCTAGTAGATAGATCTTGGTATATAGTTCACATTGTAGGAAAATTTTTGTTTTCTATGCTGCGAACCCTACAAATCACTGCCCCCTTCACGACCCCGCATGCCTCCTTGGTGTACACCATGCCCACATAAAGAATTACGACAATGGTTTGTACAAACTGTTAGATGTCAGAACTATCGTGGGACGTTGAGGGTTCCCACCCATATGCTGCATATCCTCTATGAATTACCAATTAATATGCACGCTACGAGGATAACAGCCACGACTTGCACATTCCGTTTCATGCGAGAGGAAGAAGATACAGCTGACTTCTCCGTCGCATTCCAAATCTCATGGTCAACGCGTAATATACGGCGCAAGAATCACTGGCGACATTGGTTGTTAAGTCCTATGTGATATAGTTCTGAAGAGTGGTATTCCAACTATCAGATTTAATAGATTAACTGATCACCCTGGATCAGTAACCAATAGTTCACATTATTATCAAAAATAGTGTTTTAAGACCCTTTTCAAATGCAGGTGATAACAACACTGGATTTTTAAAATACTTAAAGAAAATAAACAAAGGATATGAGCAAGTGTGAACTTGCCTTTTGTGATTGCAAGATTATGCACTCACGGTCTTCGGGTCAGTATAAGATCCAAAATCTGAAATCAGCATCATTGGTCCGGTAAGGACTAATGTTTAAAGAAGCAATATTCTTTTATGCATAAGTAATGTGATGCACGTTTTAAATGCAATTCCCAGGAATAACGTTGTCCTAGGGTTTGGATTCCAGAAATTGTATTTTGGAATGTGTGGTCCTTTTAAATGGGTTTCACATTTGTGCCTCTATTAGAGTTTATAAGTGTTTGTGAGGAACATATATATAATAATAAAATATATACTTATAAAATGCTCGTTAAGATTGTTTATATAAGAGTGCTTGTTTGAAGTGGCAAAAAGAATAACCTTCGAAGAAAAGGTTTCTCTTCTAAGGTCTAAACAAGCTTTGTGGTTAGTTAGTGGTGGTTGATGTTATTTGTTTGCTCCAATGGTTTGGCTTGAGTTGTTTTATAACTTAACTACTTCATACCAAAGTTAACTATAAAACATATAATAATGTTTATAGTGTTATATTTAGATTTTTGGAGACTAAAGTTAACTTTAAAATATAGATAGTCTTGAGGGTTTAATACTTATAACATTGGTATCTTGTGTATCTGGAATGTTTCCTTTAGGTTACTTAAGAATGGTTATTGTTTTACTTGGTGTAATGGTTTCTTGATTCTATAATAGAGTAGTATCATTTATCTTTTATACAGGAGTGGTTGTGGTTTTATAAACCAAAATATAATATTTCTTCACTACTAATGGACTTATTATAATGTTGGGTAGTTTTTGTAATCTGGTAGTTAACATGAATTGAAATAATTTGAGGATATAATCTTCACTTAAGGTTGATGATAATTTAATAAAAAGATATTTATAATGTTTTAAACCATTTAAGCTTCATTTTATTAATATTTAAGACTAATACTATTTATTAAACTTAATTTACTCATTTTAGGAATATTAATAAATTTTTCTTATCCTTATATGAATTATTAATAAAGTAAATAAGTTTAAATTTGAGTTATTAAAATATTTAATTCTTTATTTAACTCAAAAGTAGAATATTAGATTCTTAACATGTAGATATTATTTTTGTGATCATTTTGGTATAATACATTTATTTTTGTGATTTATAAATAATAAGATATGATTTTTATAATTCTTATTACTTTATAACTACTTAATAAATAATAAATATTTAATTAAGTGGAATAATAATACATGATTATATTTTTAAATTATAATTCTTAATTTTCTAAGATTTTTGGTATTTTATTTATATTATTAACATTCATCATTATAAAAATATGAATTATTAAAGTTTTGTTACTTATAAAATATTTACTAAATAATATTTATATAAATTATTATCATAATAATATTTGATAATAGTTTTAAGTTATAGATTTTATTTTTTTGAAAAATTTCATATATTATACATATTTTTCTGGATTATAAATCAAAAGTTATTAATTAAAGAAGATTTAATCCTTTATTAATTTTTTGGAATATTATTAATTGAATTATAACATTTCATTTATTTCCTAACAGAAAATACTTTTTACACCGTACCAAGAGCTAGCTCTAGTCACTGACTAGTGGGCCATTGTCCACCTCAGTTTACTGGCTAAAGAAAATGCATTTATCACTGACCCTCTCTTTACTCCCAGTCGATGACACATGGGCCCTAGGCCACGTCACTTGCCACGCAGGACAACGACCAGTCAAACTAGATGATGTGGTGCGATCATGACGTAACGATGGCGTCAGCACCACCACTGCCGTCGGTGGATGGTCGCCGGCGACGATCTACTGCATCCAAGCAAGCGAGATAGACCTAGTTCTAATCAGCGCAACCTACTGAACCTAAGAGTGGCGGCGCCGCTCGGAAATGGTCATCGGAGCTTCAGCTCCGACGAGCTCCGACGGTGGCATATAGTGAAACAGCGTTTTACAACGAGATCCGGCGATTGAATGTTACTGGGAGGTTCAGGAACTCACCCCTGATGATGATTGAGTGGTCGGCGAGGACAGGCGCGATCGGAATCGAGCTTCTCGACGAGGATTCTGACGAATTGCTACAAATAAGAACGACAAAATTCACCTGCTCCAGTGCTCCCCCTGATGCAAGCTTCTACCCCGAGGATCTACGGAGGAAGGCGCTTCTCCATGACGGCTCAGAATGGTGTGGGGAGACATGGTTTGACGACGAGAGGTGGCTCCGGTGAGCTAGGGTTTCGGCCCCGTTCGCATCTGAGAGGATAAGGAGGAATTGGAGATAGGGATGGAGGCAGTGCGTCGCGGTGGCCTTCTTATCCCCTCCTGGCAACAACGACGTGTATCTTGGCGCAAGGCTGACGACGATGACGGCATCGAGCGGCGGCGAGCTCCGCCAGCGAGCTGCCTGTGTGCGTGACGATGACGACGATGCAACTTTTGCGGATAACCCCCTAGAAATTTCTTCAGCTCAACCCGCGGTCCTCTCCTGACCCTACTTGTCAGTCACAGACAGAAAAGAAGTTGGGCTGGTTACTGGGCTGTTGTGGGCTGCTCAGGGGCGTCAGATAGGTGTAGGGTTGTTGGGCCACGGCCAGGTAGTATTTTTATTTGTTTTATCCTTTTTTTTATTTTCTATTTTCTTATTCATCTTTGAATTTGATTTATATTTTGAACCTTTCTTTGTATGATTTGTTTGATGGATATTTACAACAATACTAAACTATACCTAGTCTCATTTGTGAATTTTTATTATATCCTCTTTTTGTATTTCTTTTATTTACTTAATATGAACCCCCTTATTAATATTTTATACAAACTTTTCTTATTATTTTTATCTCCTATTTTTTATAGGGATTTCTTGAATGATATATTCTTATTGGTTTATAAGCTTAACTTTAATTGGCTTATAGTTTGAATATAAATTTTATATTTATAATGATCCTGGATTATTATTTGGTGCATGAAACATGAAAGACATTGATATGGTTATTACTACTCCCATTAATTTAGAAAATGAAATGTATATATTCTATTGTGATAAACAAAGAAGCTTAAGGTTTTGAATTATGATTATTTACCTTAGGGTTTAGGATTTTGCATATACTTAGATTCCTTTATGGATATGGTTCAAGATTTAATGACTAATCACATTGTCTTAGATTTATGATATTTGTTGGAATCTCCCTTTATAACAGAAAGTTACAATTAGGATGTTTTATAAAAAGGAATGGATAAAAATATACTTAAGCACATATAGTTATGATGGTTGGAATTAACAGAGATGTGCTGATGTGATTTGTTTTAGGGAAATGTTCCTATTAAATGATATAGTTATAAGATGAGGAATTCTTAATATGAAATGGATGTGATACTTGGTTTTAAGATTTGGAGTTGATTGCATACCAAGAATTACTATCTTTCATAATTCATAACTCTGGATCTTTAAATAAAGAATTCCTTTCCTACATATACTACATTTTCCAATTTATTATTCTGATTAACATGATGAGTTTTACTTCATAGAAATATTCTCATTCACTGATTAACCTTCTGAACTCATGGATGAATCCAGTGAGTTTGATACCCAAGTATTCCATAACTTCCTCATATCCTTGCTTGGTTGTATCCACTACTCTACTGTGGATAGCCGTCCATCCAACAAGTAGTTCTTTCAAACTCTACTTATAATCTTCCTTAATCATTCATTACTATTGTATCTCCAATAGTTGTATGCATCCAACTACCTTTTTCTAAAGTTGACTATCCTTTAAGATAACGAACACTACTTCTATAACTCTAGGCTATACTAGCTTTAATTGAATAATACCATCCTATATTCACTTTACTCCAATAACCCACACTCCAACTTTACCTTATGTTAGTATGACTTGTAATTACTATTCTAGGATAACTTATCCCTACTAGGTGTTCAATCATGTTCTACCCACTAGTATTACTTATACTAAATGTAAGCATTCAATATTGGTGGCTAAAGCATCACCATTATAATCCTTTAATCACTTATGGCTTAAGTTCTTAGTTGTCTAAACAAAGCTTTAGCAATACAATCTTTCAATTGTCTTGGAATTATCATCTTAGTATCTTTAATTGGATTAAGACTATTTTTCATGGACTATACACACTTGGTCTAATAGAATTACTACCGGTAACTATCTTCAGGCTTCATCCTTGTAATATTCTTAACTACCATATAATTAGATGGTATAAATAATTCTTCTATTTATTTAGAAGTGATTTAGATCCATCAATTATCCTATTGATTGGATTCTTTTCAATCTTTCCCATCCTATAGATGATTTCTAAAGCTAACATCACTATTTACCCCTTCTTAATTGTTTCTATATAGGCTCTTTAATTGTAAACTATGATATTGTTAAGAGTTGATAAATTGAAATCTGGTGAATCAATAGTTGATTCCTCAACATTAATGAACAACAGATCTTGAAATATAACTCAATAGGTATGATAAGGATTGATATGGAAAGAAAGATATAGGTAAATGATCTAAACTTAGTTTCTTTCCTACTCAATCTTACTTAGGAAGTAGGGTTGAACATTACCATGATACTCATGGTATATGCAGATGAGATTAAGAGATAGTTGTTAAATTCATATTTGGTGTTATATCCTCTAACTTGGTACTCATGAGTGGTTATAAGGAATACTACAATATGACCACCTAATGATCAAGTATAATTCACATTGTATTAAGGTTTAACTTTTAGTACATTTGATCTACCCTTAGATCAAATCTCCCTTACCCAAAATAAGGTTTTAGCAAAAGTCTTATTGAAACTTATCGCAGTAAACTTGATGATCTACTTCAATTCCATCAAGTTAAGAGAAGCTTCATTAAATTTGACAAGTTCTGTTTTAGAAGCGCAAAAATTATTCGGATTTTCTATGCATGAATGCAATGCACACATCTGGGTTCAGCTTATTTCTAGGCTCTAATGCTGGGATGTTACATTTGGAACACTTGATCGTGCGTATCTTCACAAGGAAATCTTCTCGCGGCTAATTGACTAGCTACGGGAATCGATGTTCTGACTACTTTGACAACGTCGTCTTCATTGGTGCATGTTCATGAGATCCGTTGATACGTCGGAAACATATCTATAATTTTTGATATTCCATGATTGTTTAGTATCTACTTTGCATTGCTTTGTCTACACTTTGAGGTGTTTTTATATGTTTTCTGGTTCTAACCTATTAACAAGTTGCCACAGTGCCAGTTGCCTGTTTTCTTCTTTTTTTGGTTCCAGAAAGGCAGAAAATTAATACTCTCGGAATTTGTAAAGACCCAATGGTGCTACCATGTTTAGATCTTGTGAGCTCCGTTCATGATCAAGATCATAAATTTGTAATCATGCATGTTGTGTTTGAGGGGATCCGATGGATATTGAGATTACTATGTCAGATTGATTAATGGTTTTGTCTTATCGATTCTATCATGTTTGTGTTGTTTGTGATCTTGCATGCTCTCCGTTTCTAGTAGCTATCTTGGCCAAGTAGATGCTAGTGACTCCAAGAGGGGGTATTTATGCTAGATAGTGGGTTCATGCCTCTATTTAATCTAAGGGAAGTGACAGAAATCTCTAAGGTTGTAGATGTGTTGTTGCCACTAGGGAGAAAACAACGATATCTTGTTCATGGAACAAGTGGATTGTTTACCTTACACACTTTGCTTAAAGCAGTTATCTATTGCTTGCAACTTAATACTAGAGGGGGTTAGGATGATGACCTGAAGGTGGATTCCTAGTCATAGATGCAGTTGGATGGCGGTCTATGTATCTTGTTGTATTGCCCAATCGAATCTCGTAGGATCATGAATGTCTAGTATTGCATTGTTATGCCTTGCTCAGTCCTGTCAATTGCCCTGCTGTAATTTGTTTACCCAGCATGCCATGTTTGTTTATATTAAGGAGAACACCTCTAGTGAACTATTAACCCCAGTCCAATCTTTACCATTGATACATCTTCCACTGTTACTGTTTACTTGTTGCAAACCATTATTACCTTCCACACCATACAGTTAATTCTTTGTTACAGCAACCGGTGAGATTGACAACCTCACTGTTCGTTGGGGCAAAGTCTTGAGTTTGTGTTGTGCAGGTCTCAAGTTTCTAGCAACACCTATGTGTCGTTTCCTTCCTCCTACTGGTTCGATAACCCGGGTTTCTTACCGATGGAAAACTTGTTGTTGTGCTCATCACACCTTGCTCTTGGGGTCTCCCAACGAGGAATGAATAACACGCCAACAAGCTTTTCTAGCATCGTTGCCAGGAAGGCTAAGGACGTCTTCACAAGGGGAGTCCTTCACAACCTTTCTCTTTACTTTGTTTTGCTTAGTTTCTTTTGGTTGGTTTTGTTTGCCTCTTTTTATCAAAAACTCCAAAAAAAATAGTTTAGTTTGGTTTGCTTTATCTTATCAAAAACACAAAAAATAGTTTCTGCTCTAGTTGCTGGTCTATTATTTCCTTGCTTTGTCATGCTTTATATCAATGGATGGTTTCTTTGAAACTAGTTCTTATTGGCAAGGTGGGTTCACGGAAGAACAAAAGTATTATTATAAGGAACACCGTTTGTCACAAAAAGGGAAACACTTATGGGAACAAAATGATAAGTTGAATACTATTGCTAGAGACGGGTGCTCTACTTATAATGTTACTTATTGCTTTGATAAATCTTGTTGCTGTAGAAGGTATAAACACCTTCCTTTTCAATGTGAGTATAATGATAATGTTACCATATCTTCTTATGTTAAGGGAAATTATGACTTTTATGATGTGGAACAAATTGAAGAATTTATTGCTTTCAAGGGTGCATTTGAACTTGCTAGTTTGCTTGAAAATACTGATGATGCACCTGATGAATATGAGGTTTATGAGATACTTAAATTTTGATTTGAAAATTACAAGGAAGCAAATGTCTATATTCTTGAATATTTTAATAGATGATTTCCACACATGGAAGAGACTAATGCTTTGCAGGAGCCTATGGAAGAAGAAATTGCTGAAACTGGAAGCTCATTAGATGAAAAAGAGGAGGAGAGTGGTGATAAAAGGTGTCGTGGGAATGGTCACGGCAGATGCTGCAATCGGCAGCGAGTAGTAGAACGAGGGGCAAGGGCGGCCAGCCATCTGCGGTGCGAGATGAGGGCAAAGACACAGGGTTTTACCCAGGTTCGGCCCCCCGGAGGGTAAAGACCTACTCCTGCTAGATTGTATTATGGAGGTGTTACAATGGGCGAGCTCGGCGGCTAGGCGGCGACTCGCTTGGGTGTATGAGGGAACGTGTCTCTACTCACCCCATAGGGAGGTTTATATAGGCTCACCTCCCCTAGGGTTTACATATCTCAACCGATTCGGTTACAGCTTCGGTAATCGTTTAACCTAGTCCGACTGGGCCTATCTACTCGCCTGGGCCTTCAGCTTCCAGTCGCTTGGTACCTTGCTGGGCCTTGATCCACTCGCCGTTCTGCAGGCCCACTCGCCAGCCCTCGGGCCAGTCGGAAACGTCCTGCTGAGTATACCCCAGTAGGCGTATCCCCATAAGTAGTCCCCGAGGCCGTCGTCGATTAGGCGTAAGTGGCTGCTGGCAGTCGGAGTATACAGCCCCGAAGTAGGCATCCAGTCGAATCGTCGGCGGGCTCCTGTATGAAGAAGAAAATCCGGTGAACCGAGTCGCGTCTTGGGCGAGCCGAGCTGACGGAACGCGGTCGCGGCGAGTGACCTAGCGAGCCGAGTGGCTGGAGTTGGACCGTCAGGCGTGGTCAAACTAGCCGTTAGGGCAACTCAACGGTAACTTTCGGCGTAATCATCGCGCGGTAACGGCCCCCTGATTTGGCGGGTAACTCCCGCTATATAAGAGGAATGGCAGGCAATCGTAGAGCCAACTGCCCACCACTTCTTCCGAGTGCGCGCATTCTCTTTCCTTTGCTCCTTGGTCCAATCGACCCGAAATCCTCCGATCTCCAACCAACCTCTCGGCTATGGCCCTTCTCACCGAACCATGGGGCAGGTCCAAGTGCACGAGGGCGCAGCTGGCCTCTTTCGAGGAGGCCGGAATCCTGCGAGCCGGCTGTTGGCGTATCCCCGCAGCCGGAGAAACGACCCCAAACCCGCGAGAGAGGGAATTCGTCTGTTTCACCAGTCATCTCGAGCGGGGGCTAGGGTTTCCCACGTCTTTGTTCTTCCGGCGTTTTTGCGCCTACTACGGGATCCAGCCTTCAGATCTGGGTCCCCACAGCATCGAGCAGCTCGCCATCTTCGTGGCGTTCTGCGAGTGCTACTTGGGCTGCCGGCCCTACTTTCCCTTGTGGCAAGATCTGTTCCACGGACGGATCAGCCGCGAGGAGGCAGGCGGCCCAATGCTAGCCGCGGGCGGCCTGACGTTCCAGCTCAAGTCCAAAGCTTCTTTCTTTGACCTGATGCTACCCGCCAAAGCAGCGAGCGACTGGAAGAAGTCATGGTTCTACGTGACCGAGGCGACCCCGGAGGACGAGGCGGCGATCCCGCGGTACTCGGCCAATCGTTCCGAGCCGCGCCATCTCCAGGTCGGCAAGCTCCCCGACGACCAGCGGATGGTCGTCGACGAGATGCTCCAGGCCATCCGTGGTCTGAAGAAGAAGGGCCTTCAGACGATAAACTTGTACAATTGCTGGCTTGGGCGACGGCTCGTTCCGCTCGCCCAACGCGACCACTACATGTATCAGTACACGGGCCGGGGAGACTCGACGAAAGCCTGCCTCGACGAGTGGAGGCTGGAGGACTATCTCCCAGCGTTGAAGAAGATCACCCAGGCGGTGTACGTGGATGCACAAGCCGGGGTCGCCCCTACACCGCGAAGCGTCCGGCTCCAACGGTAATTTCTTTACCTTGTTCGCAGTCGCAGCGTGTGCAGTCGCGGTAATTCTGACTCTGTTTCGTATTCATCGCAGCTGTTCCAAGTGGTGGAAGGGTGGCTCCCACCTTCTGATGATGAGAGCCCGGGGCCATCCGCCCAGGATACAGGCGAATCGCCAACCGCGAAGGGCAACGAGGACGACGAGGACGAGTCCGAAGAGGAAATCGCCCCGTTGGTCCGAAAGACCCGCGGGCACCGTCAGCGCGAAATCGAAGCGAGCAGGAGCCTCGAGCGTCATGATGACGATGACGAGCTCCCAGAAACCACCTCGCGCCGCCAGGCCACTCCTTCGAAGAAGAAGAAGAAGAAGAAGGAGAAGGAAACGAGGCCCCCCCCGAAGAGGAAAACGAAGCCGCCGAGGATGGCCTCGCCGCCGCACTCGACGAGCAGCTCCGATGCTCACAGCTCGGCCGGTGACGGCGCGACCCCAGCGACAACCGCGCTAGACGCGCCAACTGTGGAAGTGCCGCTGGCCTCGATGCCCCCGCCGTTCGCGCCAGTCTCTGGGCTAGGGAAGGCTCCGGCTGCGGCGACTTCGCCTCGCAAGGAGGTTCCGATTGGGGCGGCTTCGCCCCGCAAGGAGGCTCCGGCTGTAGCGGCTCCAATTCGCGAGGAAGCCCCTGCCGAGGGTATCCCAGAGGCGCCAGCCGCGGCCTCAACGACGAAGAAGCCGTCCGTGTCTTGGGCACGCGACGTCCTTTAACTAGGGCTCAGTCGCCAACTGGGCCCCGAACTGGAAAAACCGGCCGGCCTTCGCACAGGGCTACGTTTCATCCCAGTTGCCAAGTGAGTGCATTCGGCCTTCCCTATTTTCCGTAGCTATTTCGATTGTCTTTATTGATTCAACTGACGTGCAGGACCGGAGTGAAAAGGATGGGCCACCCGACCGTGGCCCAGGTACCCTCCACCGCTAGCGAGGAGGATCCTTCCCGTAAGAGGAAAGCGGACGAGGTCGTTGCCTCAGCGGATGGCAGTAAGAAGGCCAAGGGCGACGACATCGTCACTGTCTCTGACGACACGGCGGTCGCGCCGGCCGGCCCTGCGGTGGAGGCAGCCGCGTCTACGAAGGAGGGCGTTTCCTTGCCTGGAACGGCGGAGGCGACTTCCTTTGGAGTGGGTGCCTCTATCGCTACCTTCCCTCGCTTCGTGACCAAGGCGGCCGCGGCTAGCGGGGCTGCGCCCCCGAGCCTCGCTCCAGGGACCGCCGATGCTGAAGTCGACCAGCGTCGTGGCACACGCCAGCGTTACTCGCGTCCGTGGACGCGATGCAACTTCATGGCATGCTTGGCGCAGCCATCCAGGTATATCCAGTCCCCGAGGATCAGGTCGGTGCTTTGCAGCGGCTTGATTCTTATTATTTTCTCGTCTTTTATTTTCGTATCCAGTCCCCAAGTGCGCACGCGCTAAATTTTAGCGGGGTGGGCACTTGGGAATTTCTTGATCGCCAGTCCCCGAGTGCGCACTCGCTAAATTTCAGCGGGTGGGCACTTAGGAGGTTCGTTTTTACTGACTTTTTTGATGATATGCAGGGTCTGCAGCTCGAGTCGGCGGACCGATTGGCCGCGCAACAGCGTGCTGAGAAGGAGCTGACCACCATCCAGGAGGCGAACAAAGAGCTCCAGGCTGTTGCTGCAAAGGCAGAGGAAGCTCGCCAGGAGCTTGTCCCTGCTGGTGAGTTGGAGGCGGCGAGATCTGCTCTGGGCGCTGCTGAGCGGCGGGTCACCGACCTCGAGCGCGAGCTGCGGGAGGCGAGGGAAGAAGCGAGCTCGGCGGACGGGCGAGCTAAGGCCGCCATTGCAGCCGCGGAGGAGGATCGCAAGTTGTCGGAAGTCCTTATTGCTGGGCTTCAGGACGACCACACGTCGCTTCAGTGCTTCATCACGGGACTCGCCCGCCCGTTGCTTGGTGAGTGCATCTTCCCTTTCCGTTAGTTGGGGTTTTTGTGGTGTCCGTCGCACTCATCATTGTCTCCTTCTCGCAGGTCGCGTTATTGGTAGCCAAGAAGAAGCGAGCTCGCTCGACGCGAGGCAGTGCGTAAGCATGCTCGTCGACTCGGCTACGCTATCGGCGACGTGCATCCGCGCCTACCTTCAAGAAATGTCCCCCACAGAGGTTATTCCCAGCGACCTCGTTGAGGTGTGGGAATATTTGGAGAAGGCGCCCGCGGTCGTTGAATTCATGACGCGGTCGGCGTTTCGGCGTGGAGCGTCGACAGCACTGAGCCTTGGACTCGCCCACTTCCCCGAGGATTTCGACCTCGACGATGTGACGAGTGGGTATCCCTCGTCGACTGGCGCGGTGGACCTGTCCGAGGTTCTCAAGTTGCAGGAGCGTGCCGCCACGTACTCGGAGCGTGTCTGGGCGATGGGCGACCTCCTTCCCTACCAGGAAACGGTCGTCGCGCCGAACGACCCCGAGCCGCCGCATCGTGACTTCAAGGTCGAGCAGCCTTTTCGCGCGGCGATGGCGGGTGAACTGACGACGTATCCATCAAACCCTTACACCGCGTTCATCCGTAGTCGCCGGGATTCTGGCGAGTCGTCATCGAAGCCTGCAGAGTAGGGTAGTTTGCCTTGAAGTGTTAGCAGCAGTTCTGCCACGCGGGCATATTTTGTAATCTAAGACAATGCAATATGCGATTGAACTGGACGTCATGTTTATTTTGCTATTTGTTTATGTGCTTTGGATTGATTTTGGACGAGTCCCCGAGCGCGTCCGCCCTTTTGTGGGGTTCACCTCGTATATGATGTTTGTTGTTATCATGTGTTTTGTTGATTTAGTCGACTCGCCCGAGCTCGGAGAGCCAGTCGCAAGGCGACTCCCTTGAGTGCTCTGTACTTTACCGTTTTCCCGTACGCGAACGGGGTCGGGTGGCCGAGTCCCCGAGCGTGGTACTTGGTAGTTCTAGGCGCGACTCGAGGGTGGTTGAGGACTTGGCGCGTTGGTGTGAGCGCGTCACTCCTGCCTGGCCCGTGGGGTCAGTCGCGTGGCGAGTCCTGGGCATGCTCTCTTACTTGGCGTTTTCCCTGACCGATCGCGACGAACTGGTATTCAGTCCCCGATCATGGTATTTAGCCGTTCGAGTCGCTATGCCGAGGATGCGGAGGACCAAGGTCGCTGTGAGAAGCGAGGGCAGTTGTCTTGGTCCGTAAAACCAGTCGAGCTAGGCGACTCCAATGGGGCTCCGGATTGGCGTTTTTCGTGGACGACGCAAGACCTGAAATGATTCAGTGCTCTTACGCCGCACTACTTAGCCGTGCCGATCGCTGTACCAAAGGTTGACTTCTGCATTTTAGCGTACCGCTGTTATTACGAGTGCGAGTGGCACAAGTCATGGAGAGTAGACGCAATTTGTGGTAACCGTTTCTTTTATTTCATAGCGACTGGAGAGTACATGTGTGGGGTTCTAGGAGTAGAACTTCCGGAGGAGGTTTACGTTCCATGGTCGCTTGACGTCGAGCTCGCCGTCCCCGCGAACGTCGATGAGGTAGTAGGCGTCGTTGCCGAGTACGCGCCCGATAGCGAACGGGCCTTCCCACGGAGGGGAGAGCTTGTGCATGCCCTTCTTGTCCTGGATGAGGCGTAACACCAGGTCGCCTTCCTGGAAGGTGCGGGTTTTCACCCGTCGGCTGTGGTAGCGGCGGAGTCCTTGCTGGTAAATGGCGGTGCGCGATCGAGCGAGGTCGCGTGCTTCGTCGAGCTGGTCGAGCCCATCTTGGCGGGCCAGCTCGTTTGCGGCCTCCGTATAGTGGACGACCCGCGGCGAGTCGTGTTCGAGGTCGGTGGGCATGACTGCTTTGGCGCCGTAGAGCATGAAGAAGGGAGTGAATCCCGTCGATCTGTTAACCGAGGTGCGGACTCCCCAGATGACGGAGGGCAGCTCTTCGACCCAGCATCCAGCGGTGCGCTCGAGTGGTACTTGGAGTCGCGGCTTCAGGCCGTGGAGGATGCTTTGGTTGGCTCGTTCCGCCTGGCCGTTGGATTCCGGGTGGGCGACTGACGCGAGATCGAGCCGGATGTGGTGCTCTTCGCAAAATTCGGACATTGCTCCCTTGGCGAAGTTTGTGCCGTTGTCCGTTATGATACTGTTTGGGAACCCGTAGCGATATATGAGCTCGCGTAGGAATTTAGTGGCGGTCTTCCCGTCGCATTTCCGGACTGGCTTGGCCTCCACCCACTTGGTGAATTTGTCGATGGCGACTAGCAGGTGGGTGTAGCCGGAGGGGGCTTTCTTGAAGGGGACTACCATGTCCATGCCCCATACGGCGAATGGCCAAGCGATGGGGATCGTTTTGAGCGCTGAGCTCGGTACGCGCGTCTGGTTGGCGTACTTCTGGCACCCGGCGCATTGCTGGACGATGTCGACAGCGTCGGCGTGTGCGGTGGGCCAGTAGAAGCCGTGTCGCATAGCCTTGGCGACCAGGGAGCGAGCGGCGGCGTGGTGGCCGCAGTCACCTGAGTGAATGTCGTGGAGGATTTTGCGTCCTTCAGCCGGTTGGACGCAACGTTGGAACACGCCGGTGACGCTGCGCTTGTGTAGCTCGCCGTCGATGATGGTGTAAGACTTGCATCGGCGAGCGATCATTCGAGCGTTTGTCTCGTCTGCTGGCAGGGTGCCGGTTTCCAGGTAGGCGATGTAGGGCTTGGTCCAGTCGTCTGGCTCGGTGATGAGTGCGACCAAGGCTGCCTCTGGTTGGAGTGGGACTCCGATGTCGATCTCCCTCGGGGGAGAGACTGATGGTTTGGAGATTGTGTCGAGGAACACGCCGACGGGTGGTGCGAGTCGAGCCGACCCGATGCGGGAGAGGGCGTCGGCCTCCTCGTTTTTTTGCCTGTCGATCCACTCGACAGAGTAGCCGGTGAAGTGGCCGCCCAACTTGTCCACCTCTTGGCGGTATGCCGCCATGGTAGGGGAGATGGCGTCGCAGGTGCCGGCGACCTGTCCCGCGACGAGGTCGGAATCTCCGTAGCATCGAAGGCGATTGACGTTCATCTCCTTGGCGGCTCGCATGCCGTGGAGTAGGGCCTTGTATTCAGCCATGTTGTTGGTGCAGGGCGTGAATTCGAGGCGGAGGATGTAGCGGAGCTTGTCGCCCTTTGGTGAAGTCAACACTATCCCTGCTCCTGCACCGTCCGCGTTCTTGGAGCCGTCGAAGTGCAGGCTCCAGTAATGGAGGTATGGCAGCTTCTCTGGCTGCTGGGCCTCCTCCCAGTCGGCGATGAAGTCTGCGAGTGCCTGTGACTTAATCGCTCTTCGTGGCTCGTATTTGATGTTGTGGGTGCCGATCTCGACGGCCCACTTGGCGACCCGTCCGGTCGCCTCGCGGTTGCGGATGATGTCTTGCAGTGGCGCTGAGGAGACGACCGTGACCGGGTGCTCCTGGAAGTAGTGCGGCAGGCGCCGCTGAGCCCTGAAGACCGTGTATACTAGCTTTTGGTACTGTGGGTACCGCTGGCGCGACTCGGTGAGGACCTCGCTGATGTAGTACACCGGCCGCTGAACCGGGCGCTCCTTTCCTACCTCTGGTCGTTCGACGACCATCACAGCACTGACGACGCGCTCGGACGCCGCGACGTAAACTAGCATAGGCTCTTTGTCGGCGGGGGCGGCGAGTAGTGGTGCGGCGAGTAGCACCTTTTTGAGGTCGCGGAGCGCGTCGTCCGCCTCCTTGTCCCACTGGAAGGTGGGGTTCTTGCGCATCAGGCGGTATAGGGGCATCGCCTTTTCGCCTAGGCGGGGGATGAAGCGACTGAGAGCCGCTACCCGCCCGACCAGCTTCTGGACGTCACGCAGGCACTCGGGTTTGCCGAGCCGGGCGATCGTGTCGATCTTTGTTGGGTTCGCCTCGATCCCTCGTTTGGAGACGACGTACCCCAGTAACTGTCCGGCAGGTACACCGAAGGTGCACTTGCCTGGGTTGAGCTTTATCTTATACCTTCGCAGATTGGCGAAGGTTTCCGCCAGGTCGGCGAGTAGGTCGCCTTGGCGAGCGGATTTCACGACCACGTCGTCGATGTAGACGTGGATGTTGCTGCCAATTTGGCTCGCGAGGCATTCTTGCATGCACCGCTGGTAGGTTGCCCCGGCGTTCTTGAGGCCGAAGGTCATGGCGGTGTAGCAGAAGGCTCCGAATGGCGTGATGAACACCTCTAGTGAACTATTAACCCCAGTCCAATCTTTACCATTGATACATGTTCCACTGTTACTGTTTACTTGTTGCAAACCATTATTACCTTCCACACCATACAGTTAATTCTTTGTTACAGCAACCGGTGAGATTGACAACCTCACTGTTCGTTGGGGCAAAGTCTTGAGTTTGTGTTGTGCAGGTCTCAAGTTGCTAGCAACACCTATGTGTCGTTTCCTTCCTCCTACTGGTTCGATAACCCGGGTTTCTTACCGATGGAAAACTTGTTGTTGTGCTCATCACACCTTGCTCTTGGGGTCTCCCAACGAGGAATGAATAACACGCCAACAAGCTTTTCTAGCATCGTTGCCAGGGAGGCTAAGGACGTCTTCACAAGGGGAGTCCTTCACAACCTTTCTCTTTACTTTGTTTTGCTTAGTTTCTTTTGGTTGGTTTTGTTTGCCTCTTTTTATCAAAAACTCCAAAAAAAAAATAGTTTAGTTTGGTTTGCTTTATCTTATCAAAAACACAAAAAATAGTTTCTGCTCTAGTTGCTGGTCTGTTATTTCCTTGCTTTGTCATGCTTTCTATCAATGGATGGTTTCTTTGAAACTAGTTCTTATTGGCAAGGTGGGTTCACGGAAGAACAAAAGTATTATTATAAGGAACACCGTTTGTCACAAAAAGGGAAACACTTATGGGAACAAAATGATAAGTTGAATACTATTGCTAGAGACGGGTGCTCTACTTATAATGTTACTTATTGCTTTGATAAATCTTGTTGCTGTAGAAGGTATAAACACCTTCCTTTTCAATGTGAGTATAATGATAATGTTACCCTATCTTCTTATGTTAAGGGAAATTATGACTTTTATGATGTGGAACAAATTGAAGAATTTATTGCTTTCAAGGGTGCATTTGAACTTGCTAGTTTGCTTGAAAATACTGATGATGCACCTGATGAATATGAGGTTTATGAGATACTTAAATTTTGATTTGAAAATTACAAGGAAGCAAATGTCTATATTCTTGAATATTTTAATAGATGATTTCCACACATGGAAGAGACTAATGCTTTGCAGGAGCCTATGGAAGAAGAAATTGCTGAAACTGGAAGCTCATTAGATGAAAAAGAGGAGGAGAGTGGTGATAAAAGGTGTCGTGGGAATGGTCACGGCAGATGCTGTAATCGGCAGCGAGTAGTAGAACGAGGGGCAAGGGCGGCCAGCCATCTGCGGTGCGAGATGAGGGCAAAGACACAGGGTTTTACCCAGGTTCGGCCCCCCGGAGGGTAAAGACCTACTCCTGCTAGATTGTATTATGGAGGTGTTACAATGGGCGAGCTCGGCGGCTAGGCGGCGACTCGCTTGGGTGTATGAGGGAACGTGTCTCTACTCACCCCATAGGGAGGTTTATATAGGCTCACCTCCCCTAGGGTTTACATATCTCAACCGATTCGGTTACAGCTTCGGTAATCGTTTAACCTAGTCCGACTGGGCCTATCTACTCGCCTGGGCCTTCAGCTTCCAGTCGCTTGGTACCTTGCTGGGCCTTGATCCACTCGCCGTTCTGCAGGCCCACTCGCCAGCCCTCGGGCCAGTCGGAAACGTCCTGCTGAGTATACCCCAGTAGGCGTATCCCCATCAGTAGTCCCCGAGGCCGTCGTCGATTAGGCGTAAGTGGCTGCTGGCAGTCGGAGTATACAACCCCGAAGTAGGCATCCAGTCGAATCGTCGGCGGGCTCCTGTATGAAGAAGAAAATCCGGTGAACCGAGTCGCGTCTTGGGCGAGCCGAGCTGACGGAACGCGGTCGCGGCGAGTGACCTAGCGAGCCGAGTGGCTGGAGTTGGACCGTCAGGCGTGGTCAAACTAGCCGTTAGGGCAACTCAACGGTAACTTTCGGCGTAATCATCGCGCGGTAACGGCCCCCTGATTTGGCGGGTAACTCCCGCTATATAAGAGGAATGGCAGGCAATCGTAGAGCCAACTGCCCACCACTTCTTCTGAGTGCGCGCATTCTCTTTCCTTTGCTCCTTGGTCCAATCGACCCGAAATCCTCCGATCTCCAACCAACCTCTCGGCTATGGCCCTTCTCACCGAACCATGGGGCAGGTCCAAGTGCACGAGGGCGCAGCTGGCCTCTTTCGAGGAGGCCGGAATCCTGCGAGCCGGCTGTTGGCGTATCCCCGCAGCCGGAGAAAAGACCCCAAACCCGCGAGAGAGGGAATTCGTCTGTTTCACCAGTCATCTCGAGCGGGGGCTAGGGTTTCCCACGTCTTTGTTCTTCCGGCGTTTTTGCGCCTACTACGGGATCCAGCCTTCAGATCTGGGTCCCCACAGCATCGAGCAGCTCGCCATCTTCGTGGCGTTCTGCGAGTGCTACTTGGGCTGCCAGCCCTACTTTCCCTTGTGGCAAGATCTGTTCCACGGACGGATCAGCCGCGAGGAGGCAGGCGGCCCAATGCTAGCCGCGGGCGGCCTGACGTTCCAGCTCAAGTCCAAAGCTTCTTTCTTTGACCTGATGCTACCCGCCAAAGCAGCGAGCGACTGGAAGAAGTCATGGTTCTACGTGACCGAGGCGACCCTGGAGGACGAGGCGGCGATCCCGCGGTACTCGGCCAATCGTTCCGAGCCGCGCCATCTCCAGGTCGGCAAGCTCCCCGACGACCAGCGGATGGTCGTCGACGAGATGCTCCAGGCCATCCGTGGTCTGAAGAAGAAGGGCCTTCAGACGATAAACTTGTACAATTGCTGGCTTGGGCGACGGCTCGTTCCGCTCGCCCAACGCGACCACTACATGTATCAGTACACGGGCCGGGGAGACTCGACGAAAGCCTGCCTCGACGAGTGGAGGCTGGAGGACTATCTCCCAGCGTTGAAGAAGATCACCCAGGCGGTGTACGTGGATGCACAAGCCGGGGTCGCCCCCTACACCGCGAAGCGTCCGGCTCCAACGGTAATTTCTTTACCTTGTTCGCAGTCGCAGCGTGTGCAGTCGCGGTAATTCTGACTCTGTTTCGTATTCATCGCAGCTGTTCCAAGTGGTGGAAGGGTGGCTCCCACCTTCTGATGATGAGAGCCCGGGGCCATCCGCCCAGGATACAGGCGAATCGCCAACCGCGAAGGGCAACGAGGACGAGTCCGAAGAGGAAATCGCCCCGTTGGTCCGAAAGACCCGCGGGCACCGTCAGCGCGAAATCGAAGCGAGCAGGAGCCTCGAGCGTCATGATGACGATGACGAGCTCCCAGAAACCACCTCGCGCCGCCAGGCCACTCCTTCGAAGAAGAAGAAGAAGAAGGAGAAGGAAACGAGGGCCCCCCCGAAGAGGAAAACGAAGCCGCCGAGGATGGCCTCGCCGCCGCACTCGACGAGCAGCTCCGATGCTCACAGCTCGGCCGGTGACGGCGCGACCCCAGCGACAACCGCGCTAGACGCGCCAACTGTGGAAGTGCCGCTGGCCTCGATGCCCCCGACGTTCGCGCCAGTCTCTGGGCTAGGGAAGGCTCCGGCTGCGGCGACTTCGCCTCGCAAGGAGGTTCCGATTGGGGCGGCTTCGCCCCGCAAGGAGGCTCCGGCTGTAGCGGCTCCAATTCGCGAGGAATCCCCTGCCGAGGGTATCCCAGAGGCGCCAGCCGCGGCCTCAACGACGAAGAAGCCGTCCGTGTCTTGGGCACGCGACGTCCTTTAACTAGGGCTCAGTCGCCAACTGGGCCCCGAACTGGAAAAACCGGCCGGCCTTCGCACAGGGCTACGTTTCATCCCAGTTGCCAAGTGAGTGCATTCGGCCTTCCCTATTTTCCGTAGCTATTTCGATTGTCTTTATTGATTCAACTGACGTGCAGGACCGGAGTGAAAAGGATGGGCCACCCGACCGTGGCCCAGGTACCCTCCACCGCTAGCGAGGAGGATCCTTCCCGTAAGAGGAAAGCGGACGAGGTCGTTGCCTCAGCGGATGGCAGTAAGAAGGCCAAGGGCGACGACATCGTCACTGTCTCTGACGACACGGCGGTCGCGCCGGCCGGCCCTGCGGTGGAGGCAGCCGCGTCTACGAAGGAGGGCGTTTCCTTGCCTGGAATGGCGGAGGCGACTTCCTTTGGAGTGGGTGCCTCTATCGCTACCTTCCCTCGCTTCGTGACCAAGGCGGCCGCGGCTAGCGGGGCTGCGCCCCCGAGCCTCGCTCCAGGGACCGCCGATGCTGAAGTCGACCAGCGTCGTGGGCACACGCCAGCGTTACTCGCGTCCGTGGACGCGATGCAACTTCATGGCATGCTTGGCGCAGCCATCCAGGTATATCCAGTCCCCGAGGATCAGGTCGGTGCTTTGCAGCGGCTTGATTCTTATTATTTTCTCGTCTTTTATTTTCGTATCCAGTCCCCGAGTGCGCACGCGCTAAATTTTAGCGGGGTGGGCACTTGGGAATTTCTTGATCGCCAGTCCCCGAGTGCGCACTCGCTAAATTTCAGCGGGTGGGCACTTAGGAGGTTCGTTTTTACTGACTTTTTTGATGATATGCAGGGTCTGCAGCTCGAGTCGGCGGACCGATTGGGCGCGCAACAGCGTGCTGAGAAGGAGCTGACCACCATCCAGGAGGCGAACAAAGAGCTCCAGGCTGTTGCTGCAAAGGCAGAGGAAGCTCGCCAGGAGCTTGTCCCTGCTGGTGAGTTGGAGGCGGCGAGATCTGCTCTGGGCGCTGCTGAGCGGCGGGTCACCGACCTCGAGCGCGAGCTGCGGGAGGCGAGGGAAGAAGCGAGCTCGGCGGACGGGCGAGCTAAGGCCGCCATTGCAGCCGCGGAGGAGGATCGCAAGTTGTCGGAAGTCCTTATTGCTAGGCTTCAGGACGACCACACGTCGCTTCAGTGCTTCATCACGGGACTCGCCCGCCCGTTGCTTGGTGAGTGCATCTTCCCTTTCCGTTAGTTGGGGTTTTTGTGGTGTCCGTCGCACTCATCATTGTCTCCTTCTCGCAGGTCGCGTTATTGGTAGCCAAGAAGAAGCGAGCTCGCTCGACGCGAGGCAGTGCGTAAGCATGCTCGTCGACTCGGCTACGCTATCGGCGACGTGCATCCGCGCCTACCTTCAAGAAATGTCCCCCACAGAGGTTATTCCCAGCGACCTCGTTGAGGTGTGGGAATATTTGGAGAAGGCGCCCGCGGTCGTTGAATTCATGACGCGGTCGGCGTTTCGGCGTGGAGCGTCGACAGCACTGAGCCTTGGACTCGCCCACTTCCCCGAGGATTTCGACCTCGACGATGTGACGAGTGGGTATCCCTCGTCGACTGGCGCGGTGGACCTGTCCGAGGTTCTCAAGTTGCAGGAGCGTGCCGCCACGTACTCGGAGCGTGTCTGGGCGATGGGCGACCTCCTTCCCTACCAGGAAACGGTCGTCGCGCCGAACGACCCCGAGCCGCCGCATCGTGACTTCAAGGTCGAGCAGCCTTTTCGCGCGGCGATGGCGGGTGAACTGACGACGTATCCATCAAACCCTTACACCGCGTTCATCCGTAGTCGCCGGGATTCTGGCGAGTCGTCATCGAAGCCTGCAGAGTAGGGTAGTTTGCCTTGAAGTGTTAGCAGCAGTTCTGCCACGCGGGCATATTTTGTAATCTAAGACAATGCAATATGCGATTGAACTGGACGTCATGTTTATTTTGCTATTTGTTTATGTGCTTTGGATTGATTTTGGACGAGTCCCCGAGCGCGTCCGCCCTTTTGTGGGGTTCACCTCGTATATGATGTTTGTTGTTATCATGTGTTTTGTTGATTTAGTCGACTCGCCCGAGCTCGGAGAGCCAGTCGCAAGGCGACTCCCTTGAGTGCTCTGTACTTTACCGTTTTCCCGTACGCGAACGGGGTCGGGTGGCCGAGTCCCCGAGCGTGGTACTTGGTAGTTCTAGGCGCGACTCGAGGGTGGTTGAGGACTTGGCGCGTTGGTGTGAGCGCGTCACTCCTGCCTGGCCCGTGGGGTCAGTCGCGTGGCGAGTCCTGGGCATGCTCTCTTACTTGGCGTTTCCCTGACCGATCGCGACGAACTGGTATTCAGTCCCCGATCATGGTATTTAGCCGTTCGAGTCGCTATGCCGAGGATGCGGAGGAC
The DNA here is from genome assembly GCA_910589765.1 of Avena atlantica. Classification (NCBI taxonomy): domain Eukaryota; kingdom Viridiplantae; phylum Streptophyta; class Magnoliopsida; order Poales; family Poaceae; genus Avena; species Avena atlantica. The sequence continues at coordinate 32,219,182 of OU342733.1, forward strand.
CAAGGTCGCTGTGAGAAGCGAGGGCAGTTGTCTTGGTCCGTAAAACCAGTCGAGCTAGGCGACTCCAATGGGGCTCCGGATTGGCGTTTTTCGTGGACGACGCAAGACCTGAAATGATTCAGTGCTCTTACGCCGCACTACTTAGCCGTGCCGATCGCTGTACCAAAGGTTGACTTCTGCATTTTAGCGTACCGCTGTTATTACGAGTGCGAGTGGCACAAGTCATGGAGAGTAGACGCAATTTGTGGTAACCGTTTCTTTTATTTCATAGCGACTGGAGAGTACATGTGTGGGGTTCTAGGAGTAGAACTTCCGGAGGAGGTTTACGTTCCATGGTCGCTTGACGTCGAGCTCGCCGTCCCCGCGAACGTCGATGAGGTAGTAGGCGTCGTTGCCGAGTACGCGCCCGATAGCGAACGGGCCTTCCCACGGAGGGGAGAGCTTGTGCATGCCCTTCTTGTCCTGGATGAGGCGTAACACCAGGTCGCCTTCCTGGAAGGTGCGGGTTTTCACCCGTCGGCTGTGGTAGCGGCGGAGTCCTTGCTGGTAAATGGCGGTGCGCGATCGAGCGAGGTCGCGTGCTTCGTCGAGCTGGTCGAGCCCATCTTGGCGGGCCAGCTCGTTTGCGGCCTCCGTATAGTGGACGACCCGCGGCGAGTCGTGTTCGAGGTCGGTGGGCATGACTGCTTCGGCGCCGTAGACCATGAAGAAGGGAGTGAATCCCGTCGATCTGTTAACCGAGGTGCGGACTCCCCAGATGACGGAGGGCAGCTCTTCGACCCAGCATCCAGCGGTGCGCTCGAGTGGTACTTGGAGTCGCGGCTTCAGGCCGTGGAGGATTCTTTGGTTGGCTTGTTCCGCCTGGCCGTTGGATTCCGGGTGGGCGACTGACGCGAGATCGAGCCGGATGTGGTGCTCTTCGCAAAATTCGGACATTGCTCCCTTGGCGAAGTTTGTGCCGTTGTCCGTTATGATACTGTTTGGGAACCCGTAGCGATATATGAGCTCGCGTAGGAATTTAGTGGCGGTCTTCCCGTCGCATTTCCGGACTAGCTTGGCCTCCACCCACTTGGTGAATTTGTCGACGGCGACTAGCAGGTGGGTGTAGCCGGAGGGGGCTTTCTTGAAGGGGCCTACCATGTCCATGCCCCATACGGCGAATGGCCAAGTGATGGGGATCGTTTTGAGCGCTGAGCTCGGTACGCGCGTCTGGTTGGCGTACTTCTGGCACCCGGCGCATCGCTGGACGATGTCGACAGCGTCGGCGTGTGCGGTGGGCCAGTAGAAGCCGTGTCGCATAGCCTTGGCGACCAGGGAGCGAGCGGCGGCGTGGTGGCCGCAGTCACCTGAGTGAATGTCGTGGAGGATTTTGCGTCCTTCAGCCGGTTGGACGCAACGTTGGAACACGCCGGTGACGCTGCGCTTGTGTAGCTCGCTGTCGATGATGGTGTAAGACTTGCATCGGCGAGCGATCATTCGAGCGTTTGTCTCGTCTGTTGGCAGGGTGCCGGTTTCCAGGTAGGCGATGTAGGGCTTGGTCCAGTCGTCTGGCTCGGTGATGAGTGCGACCAAGGCTGCCTCTGGTTGGAGTGGGACTCCGATGTCGATCTCCCTCGGGGGAGAGACTGATGGTTTGGAGATTGTGTCGAGGAACACGCCGGCGGGTGGTGCGAGTCGAGCCGACCCGATGCGGGAGAGGGCGTCGGCCTCCTCGTTTTTTCGCCTGTCGATCCACTCGACAGAGTAGACGGTGAAGTGGCCGCCCAACTTGTCCACCTCTTGGCGGTATGCCGCCATGGTAGGGGAGATGGCGTCGCAGGTGCCGGCGACCTGCCCCGCGACGAGGTCGGAATCTCCGTAGCATCGAAGGCGATTGACGTTCATCTCCTTGGCGGCTCGCATGCCGTGGAGTAGGGCCTTGTATTCAGCCATGTTGTTGGTGCAGGGCGTGAATTCGAGGCGGAGGATGTAGCGGAGCTTGTCGCCCTTTGGTGAAGTCAACACTATCCCTGCTCCTGCACCGTCCGCGTTCTTGGAGCCGTCGAAGTGCAGGCTCCAGTAATGGAGGTATGGCAGCTTCTCTGGCTGCTGGGCCTCCTCCCAGTCGGCGATGAAGTCTGCGAGTGCCTGTGACTTAATCGCTCTTCGTGGCTCGTATTTGATGTTGTGGGTGCCGATCTCGACGGCCCACTTGGCGACCCGTTCGGTCGCCTTGCGGTTGCAGATGATGTCTTGCAGTGGCGCTGAGGAGACGACCGTGACCGGGTGCTCCTGGAAGTAGTGCGGCAGGCGCCGCTGAGCCCTGAAGACCGCGTATACTAGCTTTTGGTACTGTGGGTACCGCTGGCGCGACTCGGTGAGGACCTCGCTGATGTAGTACACCGGCCGCTGAACCGGGCGCTCCTTTCCTACCTCTGGTCGTTCGACGACCATCACAGCACTGACGACGCGCTCGGACGCCGCGACGTAAACCAGCATAGGCTCTTTGTCGGCGGGGGCGGCGAGTAGTGGTGCGGCGAGTAGCACCTTTTTGAGGTCGTGGAGCGCGTCGTCCGCCTCCTTGTCCCACTGGAAGGCGGGGTTCTTGCGCATCAGGCGGTATAGGGGCATCGCCTTTTCGCCTAGGCGGGGGATGAAGCGACTGAGAGCCGCTACCCGCCCGGCCAGCTTCTGGACGTCACGCAGGCACTCGGGTTTGCCGAGCCGGGCGATCGTGTCGATCTTTGTTGGGTTCGCCTCGATCCCTCGTTTGGAGACGACGTACCCCAGTAACTGTCCGGCAGGTACACCGAAGGTGCACTTGCCTGGGTTGAGCTTTATCTTATACCTTCGCAGATTGGCGAAGGTTTCCGCCAGGTCGGCGAGTAGGTCGCCTTGGCGAGCGAATTTCACGACCACGTCGTCGATGTAGACGTGGATGTTGCTGCCAATTTGGCTCGCGAGGCATTCTTGCATGCACCGCTGGTAGGTTGCCCCGGCGTTCTTGAGGCCGAAGGTCATGGCGGTGTAGCAGAAGGCTCCGAATGGCGTGATGAACGCCGTCTTCTCCTCGTCTTCGACAGCCATTTTGATCTGGTTGTACCCGGAGTAGGCGTCGAGGAAACATAGCGACTCCGAACCCGCGGTTGAATCGATTATCTGATCGATCCGCGGGAGGACGAACTGCTCCTTTGGGCAGGCGCTGTTCAGGTTTGTGTAGTCGATACACATTCTCCAGGTCCCGTTTTTCTTCTCGACCAGGACTGGGTTTGCCAGCCACTTGGAGTATTTGATTGGCCGGATGAAGCCGGCAGCGAGTAGGCGCTGCACTTCCTCGGTGATTGCTCGACGGCGTTCTTCATTGAAGGGCCGTAGCGACTGCTTGACAGGTCACACTTTGGGGTCGGTGTTTAGTTTGTGCTCAGCGAGCTCCCTAGGGACACCGGGCATGTCGGAGGGTTTCCATGCGAAGATGTCCCTATTCTCACGAAGGAACTCGATGAGCGCGCCTTCCTATGCTGGGCTCATGCCTGTCCCGATCGTCACCGTTTGGCTGGAGTCGCCTGGGACCAGCTCGACGGTGCGGGTGTGCGTCGTGGCCTCAAAGGTTGAGGTGTTTGTGCCCTCTGAGTTGGGCTTCTTGAGTATTGTGGGATCGTCACTGTTGACCCCGCTCGCGTATTTGGCGAGCTCGTCGGCGTGATTAGTCTCTGCCGCGATGACGGCGTCGGCGAGTTCGGCTCCTTTGGCCTCGCATTCGGCGGCCATGTCGGGGTCGCCGTTGATGGTGATGACGCCGCACGGCCCGGGGAGCTTCATCGCGTTGTACGCGTAGTGGGGCGCTGCCATGAATTTAGCGAACGCCTGGCGCCCCAGGACGCAGTGGTAAGGGCTGTCGAAGGGTACCAGCTCGAAGACGATCCGCTCGGTGCGGAAGTTTGCCGGACTACCGAAAGTGACTGGCAGCGTGACTTTGCCGATCGGATACGCCTTCCGACCGGGGACGATGCCGTGGAACGTGGTGTGGGTTGTCTCGATCATCGACTGTGGGAGCCGCAGCCGCCTGAAGGTGTCGAGGTAGAGGATGTTGATGGAGCTGCCGCCGTCCATCAGTGTCTTGGGGAGCCAGTAGTCGCCAACCTTGGGCTTGACCACCAGGGCGACTCGTCATGGGTACTCGATGCGTGGCGAGTGGTCTTGTCGGCTCCAGGTGATGGGCTGTTCCGACCAGTTCAGGAACTGGGGAACGTCTGTTTGGGCCACCGCATTGACGGCGACGGCGCGGGCGATGACCTTCTTCTCGCGCTTTGTGTTGAAGCCTGTGAAGGTGTGGAGCGAGCCGGCTACTTTGCCGAATTTTCCGCCATTTGGCGGGTCGTTGTCGGTGTCCTCCCGCGCGTGCCGTGCCTTCTCGATTTCCCTGAGGGTGTGGCAGTCGGTGGTGGTGTGCGTTGCGGGCTTCCCTTCCCTGTTGTGGAACGCACATGGTTGGTTAAGGAGGGCCGCAGGATCGAACCTTGGCTTGTTCTTGTAATTGCCGCCATCGCGCCGTTGCCCTCCGTCGCGGCGGTAGCTCTTGGGCTCGCGCTGTGCGTGCCCAGCGTTGGCGACGAAGTCGACTCGCCCGTCGCTGCGGCGCTTGCCAGTGAGGCGGGTGCTGCTGTAGCGTAGGTCGGTTCGGCGTCCGCTGTCGTTGCCGCCCGTGCGGCGTTGCCCTCCTGACTCGTCGTCGGTTTCCTGGTTTGGATCCTCCTCGGCGTACCGTTTGGCGATCTCGAGGAGGTCGGGGATGTTGTTGAGTGTGCGGGAGTGTCGCTTAAGCTTGGCGACTAGAGGCTCGTAGCGGCACCAGGTCTTGAAGCAATGGATCGCGGTGTCCGGGTGGATGCCGACCGCGTTGTACCAGAGCTCTTGCCACCGTTGGACCCAGTTGCGGGTCGACTCACGGGGTCCCTGGACGCATCGTTCCAGGTCCTCAATGGTGGTGGCGCGGGTGTAGGAGCACTCGAAGTGCCTGACGAAGGCGTCGCGCATTTCCTCCCAGGAGTCGATACTGTCCTGGGGGAGAGTGTTGATCCACTGCCTGCACGTCCCCTCCATCATCAGTGGGAGGTAACGGGCGGCGAGTAGGTCAGTGTGACCCGAGATCCCCATTGCCATGAGGTATGTGTCGAGCCAGACTGCGGGGTCGTACGAGGAGTCGTATTTTTCTATCTCCTTTGGCGCCTTGAAGTTTGGCGGGTACTTCTCGCCTCGGATCATTGGTCCGAAGCACTTAGGCCCAAGTCGACTGAGCGACCCCATAGGCTCGCCATCGCGGCGATTAGTTAGGGTGTGCCGCAAGTCGTCGGCTGGCGTGCGCGCCAGTTTTGGTTGTTGATGATGTGAGTGCGGGCGTCGATGGGTTGTCCGTTAGCGGCGACGAAGTTGGTCGCCGGCCTGGGATCGTTGGTGGAGAGTGCCGCGTTCGCGGGTCGGTGTTGGAGCTGCAGTGGCTCTGGTGGCGGGCAATTGAGGGTGTTTGCCGCCGCTGGGCGGCCGCTTGAGGCCGCTCTGCTTCCCGAGGAACGCGAGTATACTCGACCTTGCGAGTCGGCGCCCGCTTTTTGCTGCTCCACGGCCTTCGCAAGCAGGGCCTTGACGTACTGGATCTGTAAGGCGCCGTCGCCAGTGGCCGTGATGCTATCTGCTGCTGCTCGGCCTGCCACGAGGTTGTCCATTGGGGTGGAGAACAGTGGGAGGCCGTTTGCGTCTCGCTCCCGTGAGGAGACAACTATCCGCGGTTGGTCCCTGGGAGGGGTGCGGTTGGGTGGTGGAGGGGCACCCATCGCCGTTGATCCTGGCGGGGGCCGGGCGCTTCCTCCTGGTGGCGCATTCTCGCAGATCGCGCGCTCGGCTATGCGGGCCGGGTCGTTTTCGTCGTCGAAGTTCAGGGCACGCCCTTGAACGGTGGGGTTCAAGCGTGACCTGATCCGCTGCTGGTGGTAGCGTGACAGCTCCTGCGCCGTCACCTGCTCGAGGCGAAATTTTTCGCGCTCGGCCTGCTCTTTGCGTACCGCCTCCGCCAGTTTCAAGCGGAGTTCCTCGACCTCCGTTGCCGTGGCGTTAGGAGGGATTGGGGTGGAGAAGGGATCCTCCGGTGGATCGGTGCCGGTGGCCATGTAAGCCGCGGCGTGGCGATTGGCACCATCGCGGAGGTCGGCGGAGTTCTCCGACCCGGAGTCGAATTCGAAGATCCCGAGGATGGAGGGGTCCTCGAAGTCTCCCGCGTTGGAGACCTGGGCGATGGAGCCCGCGGATGAGGCCGCGGTGATGGATCCGGCGAGTGACGCCGGGGTCGCCGAGTCGGCGTCATCGGTGAGGGCCGCATCTTCTGCGGCCGCTGAGTTCCCGGCCACATTGCTGTGGGCCGAGTTGTACTCGGAGGCGAGGCGGTGGATCGTGCGAACCTGGCTCTCGGAGAGCCGATCGCGTGGCGGCGACTCGCGGATGCGAGCCGAGTCCTCCGAGACGATGACGTCGGTGAGGCCGACGAAGAGGCTGATCGTGCCGATTGGCAGGATTACGCTGTGTGTGACGGGTCGCGCCGCCGGGACGTAGCTACTCGGTAAGATCTGGAGCATCTCGCCGATCGCTATCATGCGGCCGGTGGCGACCGTCTCGTTGATGGGCAGATTGGATCTCGCCGCAGAACACCGGCCAGACCGGCCAGGCCCCACGGTGGGCGCCACTGTCGTGGGAATGGTCACGGCAGATGCTGCAATCGGCAGCGAGTAGTAGAACGAGGGGCAAGGGCGGCCAGCCATCTGCGGTGCGAGATGAGGGCAAAGACACAGGGTTTTACCCAGGTTCGGCCCCCCGGAGGGTAAAGACCTACTCCTGCTAGATTGTATTATGGAGGTGTTACAATGGGCGAGCTCGGCGGCTAGGCGGCGACTCGCTTGGGTGTATGAGGGAACGTGTCTCTACTCACCCCATAGGGAGGTTTATATAGGCTCACCTCCCCTAGGGTTTACATATCTCAACCGATTCGGTTACAGCTTCGGTAATCGTTTAACCTAGTCCGACTGGGCCTATCTACTCGCCTGGGCCTTCAGCTTCCAGTCGCTTGGTACCTTGCCGGGCCTTGATCCACTCGTCGTTCTGCAGGCCCACTCGCCAGCCCTCGGGCCAGTCGGAAACGTCCTGCTGAGTATACCCCAGTAGGCGTATCCCCATCAAAAGGGAGGAAGAATGGATCTACCCATGTATACCTTCTAATGAGAGTAACTCTTTACCTCTTATATTATTTGATTGTCCCCCATGCTTACCAAAGGAGGATGAATGTTATGTTCCTATGGATTCTTTTGAAATATCTGCTATGGGTAAAACTTGTGATAATAGTTATGATCCTATTATCAATGATAATCCTTTATTTGTGCCTTACTTCGAAATGCATGGTACTAAAGAATTTTGGTTAGAAAATGTTTATGATAAAGCTCTAGATGATGGTACTATATTGAATGATCAGTCTTCTTGTGATAAAATTGTTAAAAGTGGGTATGAAGGTTTTAATCCCACTATTTTTGAGCTTGATTAAAATTATGTGTTTGTCGATCATGAAAAGCATGCTTTATGTGATAGTTATATTGTTGAGTTTATTCATGAGGCTACTGAAAATTATTTTGAGAGAGGGAAACATGGTCTTATGTATCTCAACAATATTAAGTTTCCCCTCTTTATGTTGAAAATCTTGAAGTTGCACTTGTTTTGCTTTCCTATGCCTATTGCTTGGTGCTTTCATGACTTGTTTCTTTACAAGATTCCTATGCATAGGAAGTGGTTTAGACTTAAATGTGTTTTGAATTTGCTTCTTGATGCTCTCTTTTACTTCAATTCATATTTATTATGTGAGCATCTTCTCAAATTATCATGCCTAACTTAAAGGCGTTAAAGAAAAGTACTTCTTGGGAGATAACACAAGAGTTTTATTGAGTCTTGGAAGTTATTACTTCAGTAATGACCTCTCCTTATCCTTTTTGTTTGCCTTTTGTGCCAAGAATAACCTCTAATAAGAGGGAAGTAAGATTTGGGGAGTTGTTATTTCGAAACAGATTTTTGTGCTCCACCATAAAATTTTGTGAGGAAACTCTGTAAGTCGGTTTGAGCTGATATTTTGTGAAGAAATCCCCAAGTATGTCAGCTAACTTTAGATAGTTCAACACTTTTTGATTTGAGCAACATAAGGTCTTCGAAAAAATCGGTTTCTACCTGCTGGTCTGCTTTGACAGATTTCTGCCATTATTTACATTTGCTTCTTATTGATTCCTTTTTGGGTTCTTTTTGGGAAATTGAGATTTTTGAGGGAATTGCTACAGTAGATTGTGTTTTTAGTGAAATTTTTGCTGTTCTAAAGCTAAACCCAAAGGTCTATTATCTTTTGAATACACTAATGTTGCTAATGAAGATTGTGTGAAGTTTTGTATGAAGGAAAATTTTCAGGTGTAGAGAGAGAATGATGTAATGAGATGAAGAACGGACAAAATTTCAAGATTGGGGATGCCACCCCGTGTCACCCCAAGAAATATTCAAGAGTTACAAGCGTTAAAGCTTGGGGATTCCCAAGGCATCCCCTTCTTCATCAATAAAAAGCTCAGGTCTTTCTAGACACTTCGTTTTTATTGTTTCATGCACCGTTGTGTTGTTCTTGGAGAGTCTTAGTTTTCATTTGGTTTGCTTAGTTTGCTTTAATCAAGTAGTTTGGACCCCCGTTCTCGTTGTGTTGTTTCAAATATGTTGATTGGTGTTGGAGAAGAGTAGAAAGTTCTTGCTTGAGTAGTACAAAAGGAGCTTGCTTTGACTATGACTTAGACTTTATCATGTCATGCTAGGTGTTGTTTTGACCTTATGCTTAATGATTATTATTGTAGCATGACTTGTTCCAAACAATTGGGATTGCTTAGTGTGCCTTGAAGGAATCATGTGTTGTTTTAGCATACAAAAGCATAGTATTGTGGTATTCTCCTTTGATGCTTTGTTTAGGTTGACTTGGCACATGCTCACACCATGTTATGACTATGAACAAGTCACCATAGCCTCTATGATCATTTAGTCCTTGACTTGTAGTACAACTTTATGCTTTGATTAGTAATGTTTTGTCGCTCTGCATGATTATGGCCATTATTGCTCTCTTAGTTGGTCACTCCCAGTCTTTGCTAGCTTCCACTTATATGAGTAATCTCTACTCATGCATACAACTCCCAAGAAACCAAGTTATTACAAAGTGTCCACTATAAATTGCTATTCATGGTGTGTTACACCATTCCAAGTATATTCTTGTTTTCATCTATCTTCCAATTAAAAAAGTATTTTGTTATGTGTAAACTTAGTGATTAAGGCTCTCACAAACTTGATGGCACACTTTATTTTTCTCGCCCCTAATAAACTTGAACCATTGTGTCATCTATGTTGTATATGCTTACACTTATACGTTGGAATTAGCAGAACCGTGTTGTCACGGGGAACGCTTTCAACATTGCACTTGTACTTTGTATAGAGTTGATATCATGCTCTTTTGTCTATGGATGTCGCCGGTGTGAAATAAAAGGGGAGCTTGTAAGTCCATGGAGTTATGTATGTGTGTTAGAGAAACGTCTGGGCCACTAGCCTAAGCCATGCTTAATCATGGTGGAAACTTGCAGCATCACCATAATGACATCTATGAAGCTTTCTTATTATTAAAAAAAGAGACATATTGGAAAGAGGAAAGAGAGAAAAAAGCACCATTTTTCTCATGGTAAATAAGAAGATTGCTGAGATGCTAATTGTCTGCTTGCCTTGTCATTTTGATTATGGGATAGCTCCTGTATCATGTGCAAGGGGTACCCCGTTGGCGGTTCTCTATGATATACATGTACTTACTATGACAAGAACTTACAAGTGACTAAAGTTGAGTAGCATGAGGTGCGAACCTCATATTCAAGGAACATGGGATTGCCAACTTATACTTTGTCAAGCATATACTCCATAGTTTGTTCACTTTAACCTTAATCACTTCAAGATGCTTATGATAGGGGCAATGATAGCTGAAAGCTAACAAGCACCATAATTTTTGGAAGCTCTTTATGAAACTATAAATCCCTGCTTCCCTTTATGAAGGGCCTTTCTTCCACCATTATATTGAGTCTCCACCTTCTACCTTTAGGCACCAGTTAAGAGAGCATAGTTGCCATTCTTAGTTCTATTTGCATTGTCCCAAAACTTATTGGTTGATGCATATTGTTGATATTACTTGTTCTTGTGATATTTGTATCTAGTCACCCTTATGAACTTTGAAGGTGTCCTATGCATCTATTTGATACTCCATGAGAGCCAAGCTGAATGCCACTATGCCATGTTTTCTGTATGTGAAACAAACAAACATTTTTCAATGCATGTTATTCATGACCTTTGTTTGTAACCTTTCATGTTGCATGCATAGTTACTTTGTCTTACTGTTAGAACTCCATCTTTCATGCTTATGTTTAGAGTTCTTTGATCCCAGCTTTCAATGCTTGCAAATGGTTTGATCTTGATTTTGATGGTGCATGTCACCTCGAAAATTATTTTTTTTATCAGTTACCTACTCGAGGACGAGCAGGAGTTAATCTTGGGGATGCTTGATACGTCGGAAACGTATCTATAATTTTTGATGTTCCATGCTTGTTTAGTATCTACTTTGCTTTGTATACACTTTGAGGTGTTTTTATATGTTTCCTGGTACTAACCTATTAACAAGATGCCACAGTGCTAGTTGCCTGTTTTCTTCTGTTTTTGGTTCCAGAAAGGCAGAAAATCAATATTCTCGGAACTGGACGGGACAAAAGCCAATTCAATATTTTACCGTGGGGAACATGGAGCCAGAATACGAGACGAAGGGGAGGCACCAGGAGGCCACACCCCCTGGCCGTGTGGCCTAGGGCTAGCCACGCCTGGGGGTGTGACCACCCTGGCCGCCCCCCTGCCTCGCCTCTTCGCCTATAAAGACCCCCGATGCCAAAACCCTAAGTACCCGATCAATATTCCATGAAACCGTCTGTAGCCGCCGCCACCATCGTCCCTAGATCTGGGGGATCTGAAGCTCTTCCCGGCACCCTGCCAGAGGGGAGATTATCCCGGAGGCCTTCTTCTTCATCATGCCAGCCTCCGGTATGAAGCGTGAGTAGTTCCACCTTGGACTACAGGTTCATGTAGTAGCTATATGGTTGTATCTCCTCCTTTGTGCTACCATGTTTAGATCTTGTAAGCTCCGTTCATGATCAATATCATCTATTTGTAATCATGCATGTTGTGTTTGCAGGAATTTGATGGATATTGAGATTACTATGTCAGATTGATTAATGGTTTTGTCTTATTGATTCTATCATGTCTGTGTTGTTTGTGATCTTGCATGCTCTCCTTTTCTAGTAGCTATCTTGGCCAAGTAGATGTTAGTGACTCCAAGAAGGGGTATTTATGCTAAATAGTGGGTTCATGCCTCTATTTAATCTAAGGGAAGTGACAGAAATCTCTAAGGTTGTAGATGTGTTGTTTCCACTAGGGAGAAAACAACGATCTCTTGTTCATGGAACAAGTGGATTGTTTACCTTACACACTTTGCTTAAAGCAGTTATCTATTGCTTGCAACTTAATACTGGAGGGGGTTAGGATGATGACCTGAAGGTGGATTCCTAGTCATAGATGCAGTTGGATGGCGGTCTATGTATCTTGTTGTATTGCCCAATTGAATCTCATAGGATCATGAATGTCTAGTATTGCATTGTTATGCCTTGATCAGTCCTGTCAATTGCCCTATTGTAATTTGTTTACCCAGCATGCCATGTTTGTTTATCTTAAGGAGAACACCTCCAGTGAACTATGGACCTCGGTCCAATCTTTACCATTGATACATCTTCCACCGTTACTGTTTACTTTTTGCAAACCACTATTATCTTCCACACCATACAGTTAATCCTTTGTTACATCAACCGATGAGATTGACAACCTCAATGTTCATTGGGGCAAAGTCTTGAGTTTGTGTTGAGCAGGTCTCCAAGTTGCTAGCAACACCTCCGAGTCGTTTCCTTCCTCCTACTAGTTCGATAACCTCGATTTTTTACTGAGGGAAAACTTGTTGTTGTGCTCATCACACCTTTCTCTTGGGGTATCCCAACGAGGCGTCAATAACACGCCAACAAAGGCCAGGATCATAGAAGGCCAGAACAGTAACATGCTGAATTTGCGCCAAGCCGGAACAGTAATAGGCCGAGGAACTTACAAGGTTAGAATAGTAACGGGCCAGAACATGGGAAGGAAATTTACTGGCCTGAACAGTAATGGGCCCAAAGTATATGTGCCTGTTTCGAATAGTGCGTAGCTATACAGTAACGGGCCAGAAAGGTTACGGGCCAAAGCAGGCTGGCCAAATGGTCCCATATCAAAAGTGCAATATGGAACACTAATGGGCCTGGAATTTATGCGGCGTGCAAACAGGCCAATTTCAAACAGTGTATGTGGAAACAATAACGGGACACCTACGACAACACTTGTTGGCCCATTTGTAACAGCATAAGACGAAACAGTAACGGGCCATGATACTATTGGGCTCTCTTAATGGGACGACCCACTTAATAATTATCAGGCCTTGGATAGGCCTTGCTTCTTGTGACACCCTCGGGATTAAGGCTAGACAAATCCCATACCTTCGTCCGAACATAAGCCTAACCTAATCTCGAAAGCGTACAGAGGGAGAATCGGTAACACAATAGTGACCATTATTACAGCAAGCTCATAACTGAGCGAAGAACCAAAATATTACAATCATAGGTCACTGACCACAAGCACCAAGCAATCGAAGGCAAATTATGCTATTACGTATAGCAAACTTAACAAATGGCCTAAGAGGCCTGAAACATAACGATGACGTCCAATCCATAGATCCCAGACTGCCGACTGGGAACTCCAAACTACTCGTCGATGTTGATGCCGTGATGAACTCATCTTCTATGGTAACACGTACTCTGCTGCAAAAGTACCAATGAAGCAAGGGTGAGTACAGGGTGTACTCCGCAAGACTTATAGCTGGTGGAGTTATTTTGCTCAAAGCCATCTTTGTTTGTAAAACAAGAGGGAGAAGAATCTTGACGAATCAGAATATTTTAAAAGGGGATAATAGAGCGGTAACTCTAGCTTTGATCATATTTTAACATCCACCAAATCATCATCAGCTGAACCTACCTAGGATCACCCCCTCGATCCCTGAGGAAGCATCCTTAAGCACACTTTGATCTGCCAAGTTTTACGATTAAGTTCAAGTTCTCTATGATCTTTGAATCTGGTCTCCAAGTTCGTCCATAACCGTGGACACGGCTTTTCGAAAAGATTTAACCATGCAGGGGTGTACAACTTTACCCACACGTACCAACTGATTCTTAATGCCAACGTTATTAGCCCTCTTCCTTGGAAGGCCAGCAGAGAGTGGTTGACCACGGCCTTTACCTTGCTTCGCCGAGACCATGAGTCACGCACTAGGGAGATGCCGCTGTAATGGGTCGATTCCTGAAGACGGTCCCTAATGATGTGTGCGTGGTTCAAGATTACGGATGCCGGGTATCTCTTGTTCCCGGCCAGACTTACCTACCTGTTATGAATGCACCTCTTTCACTTGCATTCAAGAACAACCAAGATGCATATGTCGAATGGAAACCCTGAACTATGTGACTCATGGAATCTACTAGGCAAGTTAGTTGGTCGAGGGGGTTTCCAGGCCCCCGTGTGGCTGTACGCTCGTCTTGGACCATAGGCAAGAACTTAGGTCCTAGTAGTGGCAAGTATGGGACTGCAAAAACCACAATCCACCATGGCCTCCCATACAAGCCTTAGCATGTTTTACTTTCATCTCTGATCATACCACGTCATCCTGTCAAACTAGGTTCATTTGCAGCTCTGATTCATCAAACGGATGGACCAGCGATAACATCTAAGCATGGCTAAGCACAACAGATATAATAGCTCTAGCAACGCTTCACAAGCCAAACCCTAGTTATGCTAGGAGCACTGGATCAGGGAATATAGGCTTCAAAGGTAACATGCATCATATATGATTACTCCATCTATCTATAAAAGACTTTGGAATCATATGCACATGGCAGGAATGAAATACTTTGAAAACATAGGATTATATCATGTGTGGGGTTTCGCTTGCCTTTGCCAGTTGATATCCAGAAAGCAGAGTTCCGGACACCTGGTACTTGACTTGGTTATAGTTGGTCAAGTATTGATCTTCGAGCTTCGACAGTGTTGATCTCGGTCTTCAATCTTGGACTTGATCTCGATTCCGATATCGTATTCTACCGGAGAAGAACCAAATACCGTAAAGGAAGGGAAACAATCAACACATGGCATGTAACTACCTCGGTGAATTACGCTCCTAGTTACAAGCCTGGATGAGCAGAAATGGTTGAAATAGTACGGTGGGGCCCAAATGCCACTCACAGGTAGACCTTTTGGCTGTCCCAACCATTTCCAAACATCGGGACAAGAACGGGCGGCGTAATCGGCAGGCAAAGGGATCAACTACATACACAAATGAGTATGTATGCAAGCCACCATACAACAGTACATCAGAGCCATTCCATCTAAAAAGAAAGGAAATATAAGAACGCCATACGGCAAGATTCAAATGTCCTAGATAGATATAATAGTTTAGGATATATCCTCATACATCAAACATCAGAGTATCAGGCGGAAGCGGCAAACAAGATCCGAGTACGGATAAGAAGCAAATCGGCATAAGATGCCCCATAAGTAAACACATCCCGCCCACAGATCTCACGGATCCCCGTTCCCGGAATCTCTACACCGAACGATCGTTGCCCACATCGTCTGCCTCCTCCACCCAGTATCCATCTTGTGAGTGTACCTGTCCATCTGAATCAAACAATTTATCGTGTGAGACCCTAGGGGTACTCAGCAAGTCTTTATGCCTCTAAAGGGGACACAACCTGCGGTGACGCAATTGCAGCAAAAGATAATACCTAGCAATTCTATAGATACTCGCTAACCATCCACCTAACCAAAGATAGACGGATGTCCGTGAATTAATGACAACAGTTATAACAGTAATATCAACAGATCCATCCTCCTCCTCGCTTACCGACGAGGAAGCGGACGAACAACCCCCATCCGTTGGCAGTTTTATTATCCATTCCGTGAGTATGGCACTATTTACTAGTTAGTTACTTAGTCAAATTAAAAGCGGTACTTTAGTTATGCTTGTCTATGATCGAGAAACTGTGCTCCAAGTCGTCCATAACCGCGGACACGGCTTTCAGAAAGTTTTACCCTGCAGGGGTGCACAAATAGCAACACACACTCGATCAACCTCGGAAAAACCAAATCAAAACCTAACAAGGCCTTCACGACAAAGCAATCACAGGATTCAGAAATATTTCAGGGGGCCACCCCATTGAGTACACCCGCAACGAAGTTAGCTGACTCCGAGACGGACTCAAGGTTTGCGCCAGTGGCTGTAAACGACTGGGAACCCGAAAATATGACTGGGCTTGTCGATACCGCGAAAACACTCCGCTGACCTAAATAGTACAGGTGCCGTACCTCGCACAATTTTAAATAAAGCAGTAAAGCATGGCATAAGTACAGGATAGTAAATAAAACCTCAAACTAGTTTGTGGCCCCAAGAAATAAGAATGAATCAAGCTCTGGCTCAGGGGGGTCCCATAAGCCTCCCGAATGTGGATAGCGCGAATAATCAAGGAACAGGAATCAAGTACTCGGGGTCCTACGGGACACAAGTGAGCAGGAAAAACCAACTAGCAGATATTGCTCACCGGGGCCACTTTCATTAGTTATCCAATTACTACTCAGGTTAAGTTGTTTAGGTACCTCGTTATCCATCAGACACTCACTTACCCTACACATGCTGTTCTACGACTCGCATGGCTCAAACAACTCCTGTAGTAATGGCTCATGGGATGGAGGAACAAGCTTTGGTGGGGTTTAAAAGTAAAGGCTATGCAATACTTGGGATTCAATTTAATGCAATCGCGACTCCATGATGCAAGAATAAGATAGAGGCAATAGGTACTATATGTATGCAAGCATGTGGTAGTGCTTGCCTGGCAGCTCAGTTGAAGCGAGAGAAGGATCTGGATAGTGCTCCTGGGTTTCTTGATATATCCCTTGCTCAGCGTCTATTCGAAGAAGAACCAAACAAACAAGGGCCAACATAAATAAAGTGCACAAGCATAGGAATAAAATGCGACAAGCAAACAATCATGCCATGATGAATGATGCACAATTTGCATGGCAATAAAGTAGCATGGCATGGGTGAGATGTGGAATACAAGAAATAAACATTTTATTGAGTTTTGGTCACATTTTATACCCAAATAAGTTGCTGTACTCTTTATATTTATATGATGCATGCTGCAAAACAGAACATGGAATGCATAAACAGAAAGGTCTCGTCGAGCTGATCATTTTAGACATATCATTTGTTAAATTTGGAGTTCTAAATCAAAAGTTATTAATTAATTAAGGAAGAAGGGCATTTTGTTGTAATTTTAATCAACTTGAAATTTAAAGTGCCCAAAATATATTTTGGATGGCATAGTTGAAATCCTCACATTTTTCTGATCTAAAAACATATATTATTTGTATTATTTGGATTTATATTTCAAAAGTTATTTAAAACAGATTTGAATTTGAATTTAAAACAAATTTGAAAAGGTTTATTTAAAACAGACAGACAGAAATCCTTTTGATACACACCCAGATCTAGCCACAGTCACAGACAGGTGGGTCCAGGCTGACTGGGCGACACAGCGCGCAGAAACAGTCTGTCACCGCGAGCACGCCTAGCCGCAGTGGATGACAGGTGGGGCCAGCGGCCACGCGGTCCCATACGCCAGAGGGCGAGTGCGGGGCTGCCACGCGGCGCAGCGGGGGACTGCGGGTTGAGGAGTACAAACTACGGGATCCTTTTTGCAAAAACGCCACGGGGACAGACATGTGGGCCTAGAGGAGCGCGGTTGAGAGATTAAAAAGATTGGGGTTTTCTGAAAGACTGCCACGGGGTACTGTGGATCTTCCCCTCTGCCTTGCGCGCACGGAGCACAGCGCAGCGAGGCGGGGATTCGATCCCAGGTCGCGGGCGCGCGCGCTGAGGGGGCTGACCGACGCGGCTGGCTGCGGGATGGTGACAGGAGGGCGGACGGGGCCTAGGTGAGGCGTGCTGTGGCGCGGTGATGAGCCGAAGCAGCGGCCACCGGCGCACAGAGCGTGCTTGATGAAACAAATGGCGAGACCAGAGGGTGTTGGCGAGGGAGAGGATGTCAGGTAGGTGGGCCAGCTCACCGTGAGTACGACGGAGAGGTTGGATCAGATCGGGGAGCAGTAGTGCGACGGTGTTGCAGGCGCACCAGGAGCTAGGGTTTCGGGTCGGCGTCGCGATGTTCTTCGGCTCCGGCCCTCCTCCTCGACGGCGGTTACGGGGTGAAGCAGGGGATGATCCACGGCTCCTCGATCACCTTCACGACGTGTCCACCGGCCGGAGCGGCGGGGCGACGTGGTGCTGGCGGTGGCCGGCGGGCGAGGTTGGCGACGGTGGTGGAGAGGAAGGAGAGAAGAGGGCGAGGCCCTGGGCGGATCTGGGAGAGGCAGAGGAGGCGAGAGAGGGGTAGATAAGGACGGAGAGGAGAGGGGGTGCCGTGGGGGCTCGGGGTGGGAAAAGGTGGTCTCGGCCACCTTTGCTTCTCCCTCCCTCACGTGATCGAGCTGGAGCTCGGGACAGGAGCAGGGTAGGGGCTGCCAGGTGGGTCAGGGTGAGGCCAGAGAGGGGTGGGCTCGGTGTGGCACGTACGGCAGAGAGAAAAGAAGGAGAGATGAGAGGGGAGGCTCGGGCTAGGATGGTAGCCTCGGCTAGGGTTTGTTTAGGGTTGGGTAGAGAGAGAGGGGTAGACAGGTGGGCCTGCTAGGTGAGAGAGGAGAGGCCGAGAGGGAGGGGTGGCATGGTAGCTAGGGTTTGTAGAGAGAGGGGGTTTTAGATTAGGTATAGATTAGGAGAGAGGTTTAGAGAGAGGTGAGATGTGGTGAAGAGGATTGGGCGATAGGTTTCTTTTGGGCAAGCTCAAGCAAGAGCAAAAAGAAAACAAGATCAAACAAGAGCTCTACCAAAAAGAGGAAGAGGTAAAGGTGGTGATGGGTTTGAGCAAGATCAAACTAGATCAAGCCCAAAAGGAGGGAGGGAGAGATTGGAGATGCTCCACTCAAAAACCCAAAGAAAACCCAAAGGAGATCCAAGGATGACGATGGTTGCATGGCCCATGCAAGCATTTATTGCCATGTGTTTATCTTGTGAAAACAAAAATAAAATCCCATGACATTTATTATGTGCATCCTCAAAAGATGGAGTAAGGGCCAAGCTAAGGATTGAAGGAATGTTCCATGTGGAGTGAATGAGGATGACCATATTTGAATATATTTTGGACATTCTAGTGTGTAAATTCCACTATGTGCATATTATCCTCAAAATATTCCAACATGAACAACCTTCCCATATCATTCCATATGGAAGCAGGTAGAAAGGAAAAGAGTCCATTCCAACAACATGAGCTAGGGATAACACAAGTAAAATGCAATACTCCCATGTGGTGGAATGGAGGAATGTTGGGGTGGTGACAAGAAAGGTGGTGGAGTCAACAAAAGATATGCCCCCAACTCAACTTGGGCATTTAAACAATATATCAATATCCAAATACAATATCAAGAGACAAATACAATTGATAATGCATATGAGAGAAGAACCAAACCAAAAGGGTTTTATGTGATGCTCAAATGCAAGGTGGCATGATGACATGAGCATGATATCATTATGATGCAACAATTATATATTGGAAGTAGCCATTATATTACTAAACCAAGTAGCATTACAGTTGTTAGACAAATGGGATGCTACAACTCTCCCCCACTAAACAGGAATCTCGCCCCGAGATTCTAGGAAGAAGAAGACTCAAAGAGGGTAGGGTAGTTGGCACGAAGTTCATCCTCACGCTCCCAAGTGGCTTCATCAACGGAATGGTGCGACCACTGCACCTTGCAGAACTTGATGGACTTGTTGCGAGTCCTTCTTTCTGCGATCTCAAGGATTTTTGTGGGGTGTTCTTGATAAGACAGGTCTTCTTGGAGATTGATTAGCTCATGATCCACGGTCCTGCCAGGATCCTTGAAGCACTTCTTGAGTTGAGAGATGTGGAAAACATCATGAACCTTGAGTTTTTTCGAAAGCTCAAGAGCATAAGCAACTTCTCCTCTTCTTCCACGAATTTTGAAAGGACCGATGTATCTAGGAGCCAGCTTTCCTTTGATACCAAAACGATGCGTGCCTTTCATGGGAGTGACACGAAGGTAAACGAGATCACCAGGGACATACACCATGTCCGTGTGCTTCCTGTCATAATTGCTCTTTTGGCGACTTTGAGCAATCTTCAGATTTTCAAGAATGATGTGCACCTTCTCCTCCGCTTGAGTTACAATGTCAGGGCCAAACCAAATTCTTTCTCCTGCACCTGACCAACCAATTGGAGTTCTGCATTTGTGACCATAGAGAGCCTCAAATGGTGCCATCTTCAGACTTTTCTGGAAG
Source organism: Avena atlantica (assembly GCA_910589765.1). Taxonomy (NCBI): domain Eukaryota; kingdom Viridiplantae; phylum Streptophyta; class Magnoliopsida; order Poales; family Poaceae; genus Avena; species Avena atlantica. The sequence continues at coordinate 32,238,821 of OU342733.1, forward strand.
CTGTTGTTGTAAGAGAATTCAGCATAAGGAAGCCATTCCTCCCACTTCATGCCAAAAGAGATGACGCAAGCCAGAATCTGATTGATCCTTTCAACTTGTCCTTGCGACTGAGGGTGGTAAGCTGTGCTGAAGTTCAATTTTGTTCCCAAAGCATTTTGGAAACTTTCCCAGAACTTGGAAGTGAAGATGCTTCCACGGTCTGAACTGATATCAAGCGGAACCCCATACAGAGAGACAATTCTGTTGATATAGAGCTCAGCCAACTGAATTCCAGAAATTGTTTCCTTGACGGGGAAGAAGTGAGCCACTTTAGAAAGCCTGTCAATGACAACAAAGATTGCATTGTTTCCCTTCTGCGACCTTGGAAAACCAGTGATGAAGTCCATCTCTACTTTCTCCCATTTCTATTCCGGGGGTTTCAATGGCTGTAGAAGACCGAAAGGTTTCTGATGGACATCTTTCACTCTGCGGCAGACATCACACTCCGAGACATACTTGGCACAATATCGTTTCAATCCCGGCCACCAATATTGTGTTTTTAAGTCCATGTACATCTTTGTGCTGCCAGGGTGGATAGAAAGAACAGAATCATGCGCCTCCTTGAGAACTTGCTCTCTCAAACCCGGGTAGTTCGGAACAAACATCCAATGTTCAAAGAAAAGCGTGCCTTGATCATCGACATGGAAGGACTCATACTTCGGAAGCTGAAGTTTGGAGATGATCTTTCTGGTGTGCGGATCACCAAGCTGACGAGAGCGAACCTTTTCTTCCAAGAGAGGGGTTGCTAGAAGGTTCAGGAGATACCCTTGTTCCACAATTTCAAGGTTGAGCTGACGGAATTCCTCGCACAAGAGAGGCTGTTGTTCTTCCATCATGAGGTTATTGACATAAGCTTTGCAGCTTAGAGCATCGGCCATGACATTAGCTTTGCCCGGAGTGTAGTTGATGGTCAAATCAAAATCATTGATTGCTTCAATCCATCTCCTCTGCCGAAGGTTGAGATCAGGCTGAGTGAAGATATACTTCAGACTCTTGTGATCAGAAAAGATTTCACAACGGTTGCCAAGAAAGTAGTGCCTCCAAAGTTTCAAAGCAAAGACAACTGCTGCGAGCTCGAGGTAATGTGTAGGATAGTTTATCTCATGCGTCTTCAACTGTCGAGAGGCATAGGCAACAACTTGTTTTTCTTACATCAGGACCGCACCCAATCCTTGCAAAGAGGCGTCACAGAATATCTGGAAAGGCTTAGATGTATCTGGAGGAACCAAGACTGGTGTGGAGGTGAGCTTCTCTTTGAGTGTCTCAAATCTTGCTTGACATGCAGGAGTCCATAGGTATTTCTTGCCTTTCTTGAGGAGATCGGTAAGAGGCTTCGCTATCTTCGAAAAGTTCTGAACGAAGCGACGGCAATAACTAGCCAAACCAAGGAAACTCCGCACTTCTTTGACATTAACAGGAGGAAGCCATTCAACAATTGTCTTTACGGTTTCCGGGTTGACTGCAATGCCCTTGGCAGAGATGACGTGACCAAGATAGGTTACTTGAGGCAGCCAAAACTCACACTTTGAGAACTTTGCATACAAGCGGTTCTCACGAAGCTTGTTTAGGACACACCAAAGGTGTTCTTCATGTTCTTCCTTTGACTTAGAATAGACTAGGATGTCATCCAGATAGACCACAACGAACTTATCAAGATACTCCATGAAAATCGAGTTCATAAGCCTCGAGAAGGTGGCAGGTGCGTTGGTGAGACCGAAAGACATGACCGTGTACTCATACATGCCATAGCGGGTGGTGAAAGCTGTTTTAGGAACATCTTCCTTGCGAATCTTGATTTGGTGATAACCACTTCTCAAGTCAAACTTAGAGAACACCACAGCTCCAGCTAGCTGATCGAAGAGACATTAATCCGCGGAAGGGGATATTTATTCTTGATGGTTTTAGCATTAAGAGCCCGATAGTCAACACAAAGTCTATCAGTCCTGTCTTGCTTTTTCACAAATATTGTTGGGCTACCCCAAGAAGAAGTACTGTGTTGAATGAAACCCAACTTCTCTTGTTCATCAAGCTGACGTTTGAGTTCAGCCAACTCAGCAGGACCCATTTTATAAGGCCGCTTGGAGATAGGAGCCGTTCCAGGTTCAAGCTCAATTACAAACTCAACCTCACGATCCGGAGGCATACCCGGCAACTCTTTAGGAAAAACATCTGGGAACTCACAGACCACCGGAACACTCTGAATAGCTTCCATAGCATCATCATTCAGAGCCGCCAAAGAGAATAGCTGGATAGCAGGAGTCAGACTTGGAGAATAGACTATATGGCCTTCAGGAATCTTCAGAGAAACCGAGCGTTCAGCACAATCAATCATAGCTGCATTTGCTGTCAACCAATCCATGCCCAAGATGACATCAATGTCAGAATTGCCCAGAACAATTAAGGACGCCGAGAACAAAGAGCCACCAATCTCAATTTGATTGCCATGGCTGATTTTAGAAGCTGCCATCTTTGCTCCAGGAGAAAGGACCATTAACCGCTTATGGAGAGGATCCAACGCTAACCCATTCTCATTTGCAAACTTGATAGAAACAAAAGAATGCGATGCACCAGAATCAAACAAAACTCGTGCAGGGACTGAGTTAACGGGAAGCATACCCATCACAACTCCAGGTGCATGCTCAGCTTGAGCGGCGTTGACACAGTTGGCACGAGCTACAGTAGACCCGGGCTTGGTGTTGATGTTGAGAGCCCGAGGTGGTGGTGCACGAACAATAGGAGAGCTTGCCACATATCTTGGAGGTGGTGGAGGAAGAGCTTTGTTTTTCATCGGACAGTTCCAGTTTTGATGCCCAGAGTCTCCACACGTGAAACAAGCACCAGGTGGACGTGGGGCAACGTAGCCAGGGACTCCGCCAGGCGCTCCAGGGTAGTGGTGGTTGTAGCCCCTGGGAGCAGCAGTGAGGAAGTTTCTTGGCTTTGCCACGAAGCTTGAAGGTCTTGGTGGAGCCGGGAGCGACGGTGGGGTGTTAGGAACCCAGACACGACGCTTAGAAGGAGCTGACATAGCTGAAGAGCTTGGTGCATCACGGTTGATTTTCTTTGACTCCTCAAACACTTGCCTACTTGCTTCTTCCTGCAGAGCTGTATGCTGAAGTTCCAGAAAAGACGCTGGCCTTGCATGTGTGATTGCATATTTAATCGATGCATTGAGCCCTTGCCGGAACCTCTTTTGCTTCTTCTTGTCATCAGAGATCTCATCGCCACCATAACGAGAAAGATTCATGAAGTTCCTGATGTAGGTATTGACATTGTCATTTCCCTGCTTGAGGTTGAGAAACACTTCCTTCATCATTTCCATGACAATTTCTGACAGATACTGCTCTTTGAAGGCTCCAGTGAACTGTTCCCAAGTAGGCTAAAAACCAATGCAGTTTGCCTTCAGGTAATTATCCCACCAGAGAGCTGCATCTCCCTTCAGAAGGTGAGTAGCACATTTTACCCATTCTTGCTCAGGAACATCAGCAGTCTCCAGTAGCCTTGACATCTCACGCAGCCAATCATCAGCATCAAGTGGTTGATCAGAAACATCAAATTGGCGTGGGTTGAACTTCAGGAAGCTTTTGATGTCTCCTCGCTTGGGAGGTGGAGGTAGTGGAGCAAACTCATTCCTCCGAACACTCTCTTCAAAACGCTGCTGGTTCTGCTGCATTGCTGCCAAGGCATTGGCGATGTTTGACAACGCGGACCCCAGTTCAGGTGGAATGTCTTCATCAGAGCGGCGTGGTGGCGCCATCCTGTTATTGATATAAAAAACAAGTCAGTACTATAATGGAGAATAATAATAATCCAAAATAGTACCAAGATGGAATTACTCAAGATTAAAGGATACAATTTACTAAGATGATATTAAAATATCAACAAAGTTAAAAGCACCTAGAAGATATTAAGCATATCGCACACGACTGAAAAGGAGTGTGGTACACAGATATATCAAAGAAAAAATTTCCGCAAATTTTCGGCACTAAAATACCAATAGATGCGCAAAATCACTTAACGAATCAAGATTAGTGACTCTACCAATTTAATATACAAGAGCGAATGATAAGAGTAGTGGTATGGTCGCGACTCCATCCCGCACTCAAATCATTACTCCGCACATGAATAAGTAGAACACATATCCTAACCCCTTCTTCTCACGTTGAACCTAAAGATTAGTAACTACGGAAACGAACACCCTAAACAAGATAACGTCGGATAACAAAGAGCAAGACAGATCGCGGCGGTATACAACTAATCAGATAGATCGCGTCGGTTTGCAAAAACCTGTCGGTATGGAATGTACAAACAGTTGATAACCAAAAGGCCGATAAAGATAACATGTTGGATGCAACAGATAGACAAGGAATTACACACAATACACACACACACAACCTATGGTACTACGGAAACCCAGAACACGTGAATCCTATTTTGAACTTTTAAGAAGAGGATTGAAAACGTTACACTTCCTTACCAGAAAAGGGTGGGTGGGTGGGTAAGAAGAAAAATGGAAGCAGTCCTACTCTCACGTTTTGTTTTTCCCTAGTATACATAACTATCAAAAATATTTGCTAGACTGACAACGACCATTTGGCTGAGACCCTGAAGGGCAGGATGGCTCTGATACCAATTGTAACTACCTCGGTGAATTACGCTCCTAGTTACAAGCCTGGATGAGCGGAAATGGTTGGAATAGTACGGTGGGGCCCAAATGCCACTCACAGGTAGACCTTTCGGCCGTCCCAACCATTTCCAAACATCAGGACAAGAACGGGCGGCGTAATCGGCAGGCGAAGGGATCAACTACATACACAAATGAGTATGTATGCAAGCCACCATACAACAGTACATCAGAACCATTCCATCTAAAAAGAAAGGAAATATAGCAACGCCATACGACAAGATTCAAATGTCCTAGATAGATATAATAGTTTAGGATATCTCCTCATACATCAAACATCAGAGTATCAGGCGGAAGCGGCAAACAAGATCCGAGTACGGATAAGAAGCAAATCGGCATAAGATGCCCCATAAATAAACACATCCCGCCCACAGATCTCACGGATCCCCGTTCCCGGAATCTCTACACCGAACGATCGTTGCCCACATCGTCTGCCTCCTCCACCCAGTATCCATCTTGTGAGTGTACCTGTCCATCTGAATCAAACAATTTATCGTGTGAGACCCTAGGGGTACTCATCAAGTCTTTATGCCTCTAAAGGGGACACAACCTGGGGTGACGCAGTTGCAGCAAAAGATAATACCTAACAATTCTATATATACTCGCTAACCATCCACCTAACCAAAGATAGACGGATGTTCGTGAATTAATGACAACAGTTATAACAGTAATATCAACAGATCTATCCTCCTCCTCGCTTACCGACGAGGAAGCGGACGAACAACCCCCATCCGTTGGCAGTTTTATTATCCATTCCGTGAGTATGGCACTATTTACTAGTCAGTTACTTAGTCAAATTAAAAGCGGTACTTTAGTTATGCTTGTCTATGATCGAGAAACTGTGCTCCAAGTCGTCCATAACCGCGGACACGGCTTTCAGAAAGTTTTACCCTGCAGGGGTGCACAAATAGCAACACACACTCGATCAACCTCGGAAAAACCAAATCAAAACCCAACGAGGCCTTCACGACAAAGCAATCACAGGATTCAGAAATATTTCAGGGGGCCACCCCATTGAGTACACCCGCAACGAAGTTAGCTGACTCCGAGACGGACTCAAGGTTTGCGCCAGTGGCTGTAAACGACTGGGAACCCGAAAATGTGACTGGGCTTGTCGATACCGCGAAAACACTCCGCTGACCTAAACAGTACAGGTGCCGTACCTCGCACAATTTTAAATAAAGCAGTAAAGCATGGCATAAGTACAGGATAGTAAATAAAACCTCAAACTAGTTTGTGGCCCCAAGAAATAAGAATGAATCAAGCTCTAGATCAGGGGGGTCCCATAAGCCTTCCGGATGTGGATAGCGCGAATAATCAAGGAACATGAATCAAGTACTCGGGGTCCTACGGGACACAAGTGAGCAGGAAAAACCAAATAGCAGATTGCTCACCGGTGCCACTTTCATTAGTTATCCCATTAATACTCAGGTTAAGTTGTTTAGGTACCTCGTTATCCATCAGACACTCACATACCCTACACATGCTGTTCTACGACTCGCATGGCTCAAACAACTCCTGTAGTAATGGCTCATGGGATGGAGGAACAAGCTTTGGTGGGGTTTAAAAGTAAAGGCTATGCAATATTTGGGATTCAGTTTAATGCAATTGCGACTCCATGATGCAAGAATAAGATAGAGGCAATAGGTACTATATGTATGCAAGAATGTGGTAGTGCTTGCCTGGCAGCTCAGTTGAAGCGAGAGAAGGATCTGGGTAGTGCTCCTGGGTTTCTTGATATATCCCCTGCTCAGCGTCTATTCGAAGAAGAACCAAACAAACAAGGGCCAACATAAATAAAGTGCACAAGCATAGGAATAAAATGCGACAAGCAAACAATCATGCCATGATGAATGATGCACAATTTGCATGGCAATAAAGTAGCATGGCATGGGTGAGATGTGGAATACAAGAAATAAACATTTTATTGAGTTTTGTTCACATTTTATACCCAAATAAGTTGCTGTACTCTTTATATTTATATGATGCATGCTGCAAAACAGAACATGGAATGCATAAACAGAAAGGTCTCGTCGAGCTGATCATTTTAGACATATCATTTGTTAAATTTGGAGTTCTAAATCAAAAGTTATTAATTAATTAAGGAAGAAGGGCATTTTGTTGTAATTTTAATCAACTTGAAATTTAAAGTGCCCAAAATATATTTTGGATGGCATAGTTGAAATCCTCACATTTTTCTGATCTAAAAACATATATTATTTGTATTATTTGGATTTATATTTCAAAATTTATTTAAAACAGATTTGAATTTGAATTTAAAACAAATTTGAAAAGGTTTATTTAAAACAGACAGACAGAAATCCTTTTGATACACACCCAGATCTAGCCACAGTCACAAACAGGTGGGGCCAGGCTGACTGGGTGACACAGCACGCAGAAACAGTCTGTCACCGCGAGCACGCCTAGCGCAGTGGATGACAGGTGGGGCCAGCGGCCACGCGGTCCCATACGCCACCGGGCGAGTGCGGGGCTGCCACGCGGCGCAGCGGGGGACTGCGGGTTGAGGAGTACAAACTACGGGATCCTTTTTGCAAAAACGCCACGGGGACAGACTTGTGGGCCAAGAGGAGCGCGGGTTGAGGGATTAAAAAGATTGGGGTTTTCTGAAAGACTGCCACGGGGTACTGTGGATCTTCCCCTCTGCCTTGCGCGCACGGAGCAAGACGCAGCGAGGCGGGGATTCTATCCCAGGTCGCGGGCGCGCGCGCTGAGGGGGCTGACCGGCGCGGCTGGCTGCGGGATGGTGACAGGAGGGCGGACGGGGCCTAGGTGAGGCGTGCTGTGGCGCGGTGATGAGCCGAAGCAGCGGCCACCGGCGCACAGAGCTTGCTTGATGAAACGAACGGCGAGACCAGAGGGGGTTGGCGAGGGAGAGGATGTCAGGTAGGTGGGCCAGCTCACCGTGATTACGACGGAGAGGTTGGATCGGATCGGGGAGCAGCAGTGCGACGGTGTTGCAGGTGCACCAGGAGCTAGGGTTTCGGGGTCGGCGTCGCGATGTTCTTCGGCTCCGGCCCTCCTCCTCCTCGACGGCGGTTACGGGGTGAAGCAGGGGATGCTCCACGGCTCCTCGATCACCTCCACGACGTGTCCACTAGCCGGAGCGGCGGGGAGACGTGGTGCTGGCGGTGGCCGGCGGGCGAGGTTGGCGACGGTGGTGGAGAGGAAGGAGAGAAGAGGGCGAGGCCCTGGGCGGATCTGGGAGAGGCAGAGGAGGCGAGAGAGGGGTAGATAAGGACGGAGAGGAGAGGGGGTGCCGTGGGGGCTCGGGGTGGGAAAAGGTGGTCTCGGCCACCTTTGCTTCTCCCTCCCTCACGTGATCGAGCTGGAGCTCGGGACAGGAGCAGGGTAGGGGCTGCCAGGTGGGTCAGGGTGAGGCCAGAGAGGGGTGGGCTCGGTGTGGCACGTACGACAGAGAGAAAAGAAGGAGAGATGAGAGGGAGGCTCGGGCTAGGATGGTAGCCTCGGCTAGGGTTTGTTTAGGGTTGGGTAGAGAGAGAGAGAGGGGTAGACAGGTGGGCCTGCTAGGTGAGAGAGGAGAGGCCGAGAGGGAGGGGTGGCATGGTAGCTAGGGTTTGTAGAGAGAGGGGGTTTTAGATTAGGTATAGATTAGGAGAGAGATTTAGAGAGAGGTGAGATGTGGTGAAGAGGATTGGGCGATAGTTTTCTTTTGGGCAAGCTCAAGCAAGAGCAAAAAGAAAACAAGATCAAACAAGAGCTCTACCAAAAAGAGGAAGAGGTAAAGGTGGTGATAGGTTTGAGCAAGATCAAACTAGATCAAGCCCAAAAGGAGGGAGGGAGAGATTGGAGATGATCCACTCAAAAACCCAAAGAAAACCCAAAGGAGATCCAAGGATGACGATGGTTGCATGGCCCATGCAAGCATTTATTGCCATGTGTTTATCTTGTGAAAACAAAAATAAAATCCCATGACATTTATTCTGTGCATCCTCAAAAGATGGAGTAAGGGCCAAGCTAAGGATTGAAGGAATGTTCCATGTGGAGTGAATGAGGATGACCATATTTGAATATATTTTGGACATGCTAGTGTGTAAATTCCACTATGTGCATATTATCCTCAAAATATTCCAACATGAACAACCTTCCCATATCATTCCATATGGAAGCAGGTAGAAAGGAAAAGAGTCCATTCCAACAACATGAGCTAGGGATAACACAAGTAAAATGCAATACTCCCATGTGGTGGAATGGAGGAATGTTGGGGTGGTGACAAGAAAGGTGGTGGAGTCAACAAAAGATATGCCCCCAAGTCAACTTGGGCATTTAAACAATATATCAATATCCAAATACAATATCAAGAGACAAATACAATTGATAATGCATATGAGAGAAGAACCAAACCAAAAGGGTTTTATGTGATGCTCAAATGCAAGGTGGCATGATGACATGAGCATGATATCATTATGATGCAACAATTATATATTGGAAGTAGCCATTATATTACTAAACCAAGTAGCATTACAGTTGTTAGACAAATGGGATGCTACATGGCATCGATGCAATGCTCAATCAAGGATGATGATATGACAAGTTAAATTGTATTGAAATAAACCCCTAAGACATGCTCGACCAATTTAATCAGGGTCCGAGGGGTGAAAACCCTAGAACAGGGGAAACCTCTGAAACACCTACGGGGTTCAATTAGTTCTTCTAATTAAACTTGCAATTCAAGTTGTTGAACAATGCATGATTATAACTTAGTTAGATAGTTCTCATTTTTCTGAACATTTTGATATATTATTTGTATTTTTCTGACTTATAAATAATTAATTATTGAATTTACAAGTTTTATTTATTTTCTGAAATTATTTAAACCATATTAATACTCTTTTCTGAAAATATAAGAAACTGGACAAAAAATTTACACCAGGACAACAGCTAGCCGCAGAGACAGACAGATGGGCCCTAGGCCAACTCATCCTCCATGTGGGCAAGGTGGGACCTAGGCCGGCTTTGACTGGGTAAGACCACGTGTTGACGCCGGGGTGATGTCACAGTGACGTCATCGACGCCGGTGAGCCACAGAACAACAAGGGAACGACGATAGGGGGATCACGAGGCTGTGCTAAGGCATGTGCTGGAAGCAGGCTTGCGCGACGGACGGTTTAGTGGTGGCGCCTGTCCTATTTGGTAGCCGGGGCAGCATATACGGCGAGGTCTAACGGTGGCAGACGGCGGCGCTCGATGCGGGCGTGATACAGGCAGAGAGTAGGAGAACAGAGGGGACTGGGAGGTGGAGGGGCTCACCACAGAGGCAGTGAAGGGTCGGCGAGGCCAGAGAAGGTCGGACACGGCCGGAATCAACGGTGACGGTGGCGGAGCTTGTCGGAGACGGAGGGGTCGATTTTGACATTTGGAAGCTCGTCGTCTTGCGTGCTTCAGGTGTAACAACGGAGGCGAGCGAGGTGGTCACAACGGCGACCTTAGAATAGCAAGGGGAGGTGGGTAATGGCGGCACCACGCGGCGGCCGAGGCTAGGGTTCCGGAGCTTCTGCGCGCGAGCGACGCAGAGCGAGAGAGGAAAAGAGATGGGGATAAGGAGGAAGAGGAGATCGTGGCGGTTCTTATCCTCGCGTCGAACGGTGGCGACGGGCATCGCAGCGCGAAGACGATCAACGGCCGGCGGCGAGACATGCATCAGCTTGTCGACGACCCGTCGTTGACGAAGACGACGAGGGAAAAGAAGGCCGAAACGGTATCGGGCTGCTGGCGGGCCGGCTGGGCTGAGGATGGTCTGTGCTAGGCTGCTAGCTGCGCGCGCGAGCAGCGGGAAGAGAGAAGAGAGAGTTGGGCTGGGCTAGAATAGAGTTCTGGCTCTGGTTTTTCTAAAATTATTTTCTTTTCTGTTTTGCCTTTTATCTTTTGTATTTTTCAAATACAAATTCTGTTTTCTATCTTCATTTTGAAATCTGTTTTGATACATTTCAAAATACCAGAGCTTTGCAAATACTCAAATATTGCAGGGACCCTTGTAAACAATTTGGGTTCCATTGGTTTTGGACTTTCAAAATTCAAAAGCCATTTTGAAAGGTTTCATATAGATAGAGGGAAACTATGGTTTAGGGTTTTGAGAATATATTTGTTGTATGCATTTGTAATGATGATGATCATGAGTGCATATTCAAACCCTAATTACTATTTAATAAAACTAGGGGTGTTACAATTCTATTCCCCTTAAAAGAATCTTGTCCCGAGATTCCAAGGTAGGAAGATAGATTGAACAGGGTTACACTAAACTTCAGAGATCTTCTCGAAGAGGTTGATCCATGCCACCATTACGAATGGACGAAGCGCTTCATAATCTTCAAGGTGGCTACTCACACTAAGGGAGAGAGGGAATGACACAGACCCACAAACTGAGTATCTCATGGTTAACTCATGGATAGATGTTTCACAAACATCTCTAAAGCTAACGACATGAAACACGCCAAGGTAGAGGAGGAAACAAGAGGAGATGGTTTCCAAGGTGACAGATAACTGGTCTTTATAAGGATTGAGACCAGGGGAATTACAGAGGAGTTTTGAATTCTGAGGGAATAAAGCTTCCAACAGAAAGAACACGACCACAGACTTCGAGAGATAAACCTCTAGTAAACAACTTAATAGAGGTTTACAGGTGGAAAAGATAGGTATCAACAAAACCAAGTTGTTGAACTACTTTTGACACAGAAGGGTCACTCTTTCATTCAACAGAAGGCCTAGAAGATAGGTGCTTTGGTGGAGAGGACTCATAAGAGCCCAAAGGAACATGTAACAAGAGAAACTATTGATTACCAAAATCATAGTCGCTCTTAAAACACGTTTAAGAAAGTGGAAAGGAAACTCTTAATTCATCCAGGACTACCAAAATCTTTGCCAAAGATCTCGATATTACTTTGCACCACCAAGATGAATAGTTTAGAAGATTCCCGATGACACGAGAAGAAAGAAACTTCATTCTCAGACTATAAGTACTTGTCATAACAAGACGCTTGCCATCATAAAAGGGTCTGGAGGATTGACCGAGAGACATTTAGCAACACTACTTTAAATGTTCTCCTTGATGTTCGAGAAATAAGACATCAAGTGAAGGTCGAACTTCAGATACAAAGGAAACCATAAGAACAACTCCTATAGTAAGTCATAGAAGAAGCCTCATGAGGAGTGGCTGTTATTGCTGATTCAAGGGGGTATGGCAATAGGTCTTCCGACTGATTGTGTCAACCATTACATCAATCTTACCGGATGTCCAAAGAGACCAATGTCGAAACCTTGAGGGACACCAATCATTATTGCTGCTTGAGATTCAGCTTTGATTAAGTGGAGAGATACTTCAGACTCAACATGTCCGAATAGAAAATGTGCAACATTTACCATGGAGGTAAAGTCATTAGATTCTCAAGACATGGACTTCAATGTCAAGCTCCGAGAGATGAGCTAGATTGCGAATTCCATGTATTAGCAAGTTATCAAAGATAACTGCATATACATGGATTCTTTGCAGCGAAACACAATTGAATCCCGTTAGGAAACATTTAGGAGGATATCGGAGTTTTGTTGGACTTCTTATCTTCCGTGAACAAATCAATCAGTGACTTGGTGTGATTGGAGGATCTTCTCGAGATGTGAAGGTATCAACCTACCATATCAAGAATACCTCGCACATGCTTGACTAACTTGGAATGATTTCCGAGGAAACAAAGATAACTCTACTCAGATCCACGTGGACATCTTTCAACATTTACACGTGAACCAGGGTAGGTTATTTCTAACATCCAGAACACATACTTCGAGATAACATGAAGATGGTTCTCAAAAGTTTCCAACATTAATGCCAAATGTTCCACACGAATCTTTTATAGCATGGAGAAGGTAAGGATGTCGTCGATGGGCTCAATAACAAAATTTTCTATTCACTCCAAGAAGACGGACTCATATGTTGTATGAACAAGGCAGAAATATTGGTCAGACCAGAGGACATGAAGATGTACTTAAGTGAAACATCACGAGTAGATACACCGTCAGGATTGTCCTTGGAACTGAGTTTGATTTGATAATTTCCCAAATCAAATCAAAGGCGGGGAAGATAACATATCCACAAAGGACATACTATCCTTCTTCAACACGAACAGAACTAGACATCCCTTTAAGAAGGAACTGAGTTGGATGGAACTTTTGTCTTACAACTCTCCAAGTTGTTGTTCAAGCTCAACCAACTAGTTCATGGGTATCCAGTACGGATCCTTGGAGAAAGGAGCAGTTTAAAGAAACAGCTAATTCAAGAACTTTGACAACATGGTCATGTGGCAACATGGCGATACTTCTAGTAGACATCTAGAATATCACAAACCACCGATATCACTTAGTTCGAGAGGAAACTTGCTTGGTAAGGCAAGAATACATAGTCCTAGAGCTTCGGTATGAACCTAACTCTTTGACCGAGGAAAGTGCACCGAAATAACGGACTTGATAGCACAATCAAACTTCGCTTAGTGATAGGGTTAACCAATCACGCTAAGAATGACACAAATGTCCTTAGAGTTCAAAGCGATGAGAATTGCTAAGAATCTTAGATGGCCACATCAATATGCACACGCATCATTCCTGAGTGCAAAAACTCAGAGGAAGGGTGGGTAATATGTGTAAGAGCATCACTTCATTAAGAGGGTCATGAAACTCAGCACGACCTCTTAGTATAAAAGAGTGTGATACTTTAAGATAGAACAGATGGGAGATAATCAATGCCTCTTGATCTGCGGTTTACAACACTTTGACCTGGTCCTAGATATGACGAGGTACTGGAGTTTTTTCTCCTAGACATTCCAAGATGGTTTGTCTTGACGGACCACAAGAGTATCTTGCATCAGAAGACACCAATGCACATTTACTACTTGGCTACCAACTGGTAGACAAAAGTCAGAAAACAACAAAGAAGAAAGAACACGCTCAGAATAGAACCCCGAGATGTAGATGCATAAGTCAACAATCTTCCAAAAACCAATGCATAGAAAGGAAGGCGTGGCAGATTCACGAGCACATATGTAATACTCTCGAGGAGTACCCTTGTCGTGATCTATTTAGTTCCATTAAAGAACATCTACCATAGCATGTGGTAGGGGAAGTCCTTTATCGTCACTATTCAATAGCGACAATATCCACAAGCTTGAAGGCTATACTAGGAGTTACTAGCCATTCTGAGGTAATGTGTAAACATTAACCATATGGGTCAACAAAATGGATCTTTGGTTAAAGGTCAGCGTCATGTACAAGATTCGCAACACCAGAATCCCGCACAATCGGGGATCTTAGGTTCAAGTCCGAGGGTTAAAACCCAAAGAGATAAGTAACTACTACTTGAGTGACAAAGCGTACACTACAAGATAGTAATCACGAGGTAGCTTCCAAGAGAAGAAACGACTTCTGAAGTACCCAAACAAATAAAAATGAGGCACACGAAGCGAAAGGAAACTTCGAGGCCTAGAACAGAACAATATGGAACCATCAACATGATGTCGTGGACCCATAAAATAGAGGGATTATGATAGACATAAATCTCTCAAACGAATAGGATCAAAGGGAACAAGGAGCACACACACACCAGACTCTAGAGAACTTATCACTAGGTCAAATGGTTGAGAGCCGACATGCCTGAAAAGGCACCTAAGCTTTGAAGGAAGAGACGAGATAGCAATACTTTTCCAAATCACACAAGATAAGGTGACCCAGAGTTAGAGTGAAACTAGATAAGAAAAAAAAGAAGCGTACCAGAGTTTTTTGCACATAATTTTCATCTTTGAAAATAGTTTTCACAAGCACTAGACTCAACATCGACCAATAGAAATGGTTTCCTACAGTCGGTACTACTCTGATACCAAAACCTGTGACACCCCCAGGATTAAGGCTAGACAAATCCCAGACCTTCTTCTGAACATAAGCCTAACCTAATCTCCAAAGCGTACAGAGGGAGAATCGGTAACACAACAGTGACCCTACGACACAAAAATTATTACAGCAAGCTCATAACTGAGCGAAGAACCAAAATATTACAATCATAGGTCACTGACCACAAACACCAAGCAACGGAAGGCAAATTATGCTATTAAGTATAGAAAACTTAACAAGTGACCTAAGAGGCCTGAAGCATAACGATGACGTCCAATCCATAGATCCCAGACTGTCGACAGGGAACTCCAAACTACTCGTCGATGTCGATGTCGTGAAGAACTCATCTTCTATGGTAACACGTACTCTGCTGCAAAAGTATCAACGAAGCAAGGGTGAGTACATGGTGTACTCCGCAAGACTTATGGCTGGTGGAGTTATTTTTCTCAAAGCCATCTTTGTTTGTAAAACAAGAGGGAGAAGAATCTCGACTAATCAGAATATTTTAAAAGGGGATAATAGAGCGGTAACTCTAGCTTTGATCATCTTTTAACATCCACCAAATCATCATCAGCTGAACCTACCTAGGATCAACCCTCGATCCCTGAGGAAGCATCCTTAAGCACACTTTGATCTGCCAAGTTTTACGATCAAGTTCAAGTTCTCTATGATCTTTGAATCTGGTCTCCAAGTTTGTCCATAACCGTGGACACGGCTTTTCGAAAAGATTTAACCCTGCAGGGGTGTACAACTTTACCCACACGTACCAACCGATTCTTAATGCCAACGTTATTAGCCCTCTTCCTTGGAAGGCCGGCAGAGAGTGGTTGACCACGACCTTTACCTTGCTTCGCCGAGACCATGAGTCACGCACTAGGGAGATGCCGCTGTAATGGGTCGAGTCCCGAAGACGGTCCCTAATGATGTGTGCGGGGTTCGAGATTACAGATGTTGGGCATCTCTTGTTCCCGCCCACGCTTACCTACCTGTTATGAATGAACCTCCTTCACCTCCATTCAAGAACAACCAAGATGCGTATGTCGAATGGAAAGCCCGAACTATGTGACTCATGGAATCTACTAGGCAAGTTAGTTGGTCGAGGGGGTTTCCAGGCCCTCGTGTGGCTGTACGCTCGTCTTGGACCATAGGGAAGAACTCAGGTCCTAGTAGTGGCAAGTATGGGACTGCAAAAACCACAACCCACCGTGGCCTCCCATACAAGCCTTAGCATGTTTAACTTTCATCTCTGATCATACCACGTCATCCTGTCAAACTAGGTTCATTCGCAGCTCTGATTCATCAAACGGATGGACCAGCGATAACAGCTAAGCATGGCTAAGCACAACAGATATAATAGCTCTAGCAATGCTTCACAAGCCAAACCCTAGTTATGCTAGGAGCGGTGGATCAGGGCATATAGGCTTCAAAGGTAACATGCATCATATATGATTACTCCATCTATCTATAAAAGACTTTGGAATCATATGCACATGGCAGGAATGAAATACTTTGAAAACATAGGATTATATCATGTGTGGGGTTTCGCTTGCCTTTGCCAGTTGATATCCAGAAAGCAGAGTTCCGGACACCTGGTACTTGACTTGGTTATAGTTGGTAAAGTATTGATCTTCGAGCTTCGACAATGTTGATCTCGGTCTTCAATCTTGGACTTGATCTCGATTCTGATATCGTATTCTATCGGAGAAGAACCAAATACCGGAAATGAAGGGAAACAATCAACACATGGCATCGATGCAATGCTCAATCAAGGATGATGATATGCAAGTTAAATTGTATTGAAATAAACCCCTAAGACATGCTCGACCAATTTAATCAGGGCCCGAGGGGTGCAAACCCTAGAACAGGGGAAACCTTGGAAACACCTACGGGGTTCAATTAGTTTTTCTAATTAAACTTGCAATTCAAGTTGTTGAACAATGCATGATTATAACTTAGTTAGATAGTTCTCATTTTTCTGAACATTTTGATATATTATTTGTATTTTTCTGACTTATAAATAATTAATTATTGAATTTACAATTTTTATTTATTTTCTAAAATTATTTAAACCATATTAATACTCTTTTCTGAAAATATAAGAAACTGGACAAAAATTTTACACCAGGACAACAGCTAGCCGCAGAGAAAGATAGATGGGCCCTAGGCCAACTCATCCTCCACGTGGGCAGGATGGGACCTAGGCCAGCTTTGACTGGGTCAGACCACGTGCTGACGTCGGGGTGACATCATCGACGCCGGTGAGCCATAGAACTGCAAGGGAACGGCGACAGGGGGCTCACAAGGCTGCGCTAGGGCATGTGCTGGAAGCAGGCTTGCGCGACAAACAGTTTAGTGGCGGCGCCGCTCCTATTTGGTAGTCGGGGCAGCAGATACAGTGAGGTCTGACGGTGGCGGACGGCAGCGCTCGATGCGGGCGTAATACATGCAGAGAGGAGGAGAACAGAGGGGACTGGGAGGTGAAGGGGCTCACCACAGAGGCAGTGAAGGGGTCGGCGAGGCCGGAGAAGGTCGGACACAGCCGGAATCGACGGCGACGGTGGCGGAGCTTGTCGGAGATGGAGGGGTCGATTGCGACGTTTGGAAGCTCGTCGACTTGCGTGCTTCAGGGGTAATGACGGAGGCGAGCGAGGTGGTCACAACGGAGACCTCAGAACAGCAAGGGGAGGTGGGAAACAGCGGCACCACGCGGCGGCCGAGGCTAGGGTTCCGGATCTTCTGCGCGCAAGCGACATAGAGCGAGAGAGGAAGAGAGATGGGGATAAGAAGGAAGAGGAGATCGTGGCGGTTCTTATCCTCACGTCGAACGACGGCGGCGGGCATCGCAGCGCGAAGACGATCGACGACCGGTGGTGAGACACGCAGCAGCTTTTCGACGACCCGTCATTGACGAATACGACGAGGGAAAAGAAGGCCGAAACGTTATCAGGCTGCTGGCGGGCTGGCTGGGCTGAGGATGGGCCGCGCTGGGCTGCTGGCTGCGTGCACGAGCAGAAGGAAGAGAGAAGAGAGAATTGGGCTAGGCTAGAATAGGGTTCTGGCTCTGGTTTTGATGAAATTCTTTTCTTTTCTTTTTTGCCTTTTATCTTTTGTATTTTTCAAATACAAAGTCTGTTTTCTATCTTCATTTTGAAATCTATTTTGATACATTTCAAAATACTAGAGCTTTGCAAATACTCAAATATTGCAGGGACCCTTGTAACAATTTGGGTTCCATTGGATTTGGACTTTCAAAATTCAAAAGCCATTTTGAAAGGTTTCAAATAGATAGAGGAAAACTAGGGTTTAGGGTTTTGAAATATATTTGTTGTATGCATTTTTAATGATGATGCTCATGAGTGCACATTCAAACCCTAATTACTATTTAATAAAACTAGGGGTGTTACACTCCTACCATGGTTTCATTGACAGTTAACGGCACTAACTGGCCGCTAACAACGTTCATCACGTGGCAGTTTGCATGACGTCAGCAGTCAACACGGCTGGCGAACAGATCTACGACAGAACGATTTTTCGTGGCTAAAGGGTGCGATCCGCCATGGTTGAAAAAAACATGGTAGAATCATTTGTGACAGGGATTCTACCACGATGGTCATCTATCGTAGAAGGCTTTTCAACAACGAAAAACGGATCTTCAACCACGAAAATCGTCTGTTGTAAAAGGACTTTTTTCTTGTAGTGTGGTTTATGAACACTACAACTTAAAAAGAGAGTAGACAAGTGAACCCATGAACCCCGATCCAATTTTAATCATAAGAAACACATTTCCATTGCAACTACTAGCTTTTATACTTTATGTAATTTATTATTTCGAAAATACAAAAATACTTTTCTACTTGCAATCATCCATAAAAACCCCAAAACAACTTTACTATCTTCCATATCATCTAGTTTGCATTACTTTACTCTAGTTACTTTATTTATTTCAGTTTTGTCTATATTTTATTTCACATTACTAATACGAAACCTTGTGCTTGAGAACCACTTGGTGGAGTTGGGACACAAAACAAATTATTTTACTTTGCAAGTTGCTTGAAGAGGAGAAGACGAACAAAACTTCCGCAACCAATTCCCCCGAGAGTTTGATATAAACCCTCGAGTCACCCTTGTGGGGAAAAGAATCTTTCTACGACACTCTGCACTTGGAGTCCCAACAAATAGTGGCCACGATTGTTTCCATCAAGGTGGAATTTACAGCTCTCAAGAATCATTGCTCGAAGGACCACTTTCCATTACCGCGGATCGACCGGATCATCAATTCCACCTCGAGATGCGAGCGCCTCTCCTTCCTTGATGCCTACTTAGGATACAACCATATTCGAATGAAGGTGGAGGACCAGGAAAAGACAACATTCATCACGCCATTCGGAGTCTTCTGTTACAACACAATGCCTTTCGGGCTAAAGAACGCAGGTGAAGCCTATTAATGGTGCATGCAGGCCTGCCTGAAGAACCAAATTGGTCTCAAGATCCAAGTTTATGTCAACAACATAGTGGTAAAGACCAAGAAAAGACAAACATTGATCGACGATAATCTCCGTGAGATGTTCGACAACCTTGATCATTATAGGATCAAGATGAACCTAGAAAAATGCGCCTTTGGCATCCCTTCCGGACAATTACTCGGGTACCTCATCTATGAGAGGGGCATAGAGGCAAACCCAAAGAAGATAAAGGCCATACTGGCCATGGAGAAGCCAAAGAGCATCAAAGGCGTCCAATAGCTGGCTGGACGAATCGCAGCACTCAATCGATTCATTAGTTGCATGGGATAAAAGGCTCTCCCATTTTATCAACTCCTCCATAAGTTGGAGAAATTTGAGTGGATGGAAGAAACTCAAGATGCATTCGAAGACCTCAAGCATCTACTATCCACGTCTCTGGTCCTGGTGATGCCCCAGGCAAATGAGCCTATGCTTCTATACATAGCTGCCACACATCAGGTGGTCAGCACCGCACTCGTTGTTGAACGACCTGAAGAGGTAAAAACCCATGGGCTGCAGCGCTGTCACATCCCAAAATTTTCCAAATTCTGAAATGTGAAAAATAAATAAACAAAAGAAACAATTATTGAAATTTAGGATGAAAAGAAACTTTTTTCTTCTAAATGGAAACATCAAAACCCTTCTTGAGCAAATTTGAATGAAAAGGGAATCCAACAAAATTTCAATCAAGTTAAATGCATTCATCAATGAATGTATCTTGAAATTTAAACACTTGTAGAAGTTAAACCATAACTCTAAAACCCTAATGAAAGAAATCATTCCCAAGATCTCTCTAAGACTATAGATTTGATCCATATAAAAATTTAGCAACAAACATTTATAAATGATAAAAAATGATAAACAAAAATATTATAAAACCATAAAAATTTGTTTCACTCAATTTGGAGCCATTGATAAAAACTTATGAATTTAATAAGATAAAAAGGGAATAATTTCCAAAGCTAATAAAGCTCCTAACCAAAATCCATGCCCAGTGGGGAAGTCCCCCAGTGTGTTACTTTTTATTTTATAAATAGGGCACTGTACATGGGGTGAGTCACAGAGTGAATCACCAATCCATGCCAAATTGTGAGCAAAATAATCTTAAAAGGATTTAAAAGAATAAACAAATATTAAATAAAATTATACAAATTGGAATCACCAATTTTGGATCTATAAATAAAAAAAGATATGGATTTTATAAGATAAATAAAGAAATAATTGCAAAGACAATTTAAATCTTGGCCAAATCCATAAGCAAATGGAATAAAGATAGTCCAAATAAAATAAAGGAATAAAGAATATTTAAATAAAATTATATGGAATTAAAACATATTCAATTTTATTTAAATGAAGACAAAATCCCTAATAAAATTGATTAATTAAATCATGAGAAAATAAATAATTGAAATTCACAAAATGGATTAAAAGTTATCTAATTAACTTAAAAAGAATATTTGAATAAAATAATATGGATTGGAACCATATTCAAACTTTATTTAATAAAGATAAAATGCCTAATTCAAATAAATAATAAACCATAAGAGAATATTTGAAATATTCTCAAATAGACTTCTAAAACACACTATTAAATGGTGTAAACTTATTGAGAAAGTTCTGGAGAATTTGAATACAAACAAAGGGTTAAAAATATTTGAATCAAATGAAAACAAGAAGTAGAAAAGGAAAAAGAAAAAGAAATCATAAAGAAAAAATAGAAAAAGGATCAAACCCAACCAGCCCAACTAACCTAGCTCAACCCTGGCCCAACTACAACCTACCTCTCTCTCCCCGCGAGCCCGTTCTTTCTCACCCGCGAATCGACCCGTGCCCTCACTGACACGCCAGACCCACAGCGCCACCTCATCGTCGTCCCCACCCCGCGTGACCCGTTCCCCCTCATTCCTCCGGCCGTTTCTGTCGTTAATCCTCGTTTCAGTTCACGTCAATGCGCCAGTAAATCACTCCTCTGACCACACTCGATAAATCGCCTCCCTCCCCTCTCCCTTACCCCCCAGTCATCACACCACTGGATCCCCCAGGCTGCCCATAATTTTGCTTGCAACCCCACTGCTCCAGCGAACCTCCTTGCCAATTCTGACGAAGCCATACCACCTCCCACCCCCTGGCACCCACAAGTATGCTCACTAGAACCAGGCGCACCTACCAGTAGCCCTAGATCGCTCGCACGCGCCCCAGAACATCGCCTCCGATGACGCCAACTTGCCGCCACTGTCTGCCTCGACTCCGATGAGCTCTCCCCGTAAGTTCAGACCGTGCCTCCCCCTCTGGTTGACGCTCGCATATTCGCCTCTCTTGCGCGCATCTAACGCACCCGTTGCTTTGCCTCCCCGTGCCCTATAGCGATGCCACCGACGAAGGCCGTGCATGCTCGACGGTAGCAAGAACTCCGACGAGCAATCGCCAGTAACTCTGTGCGCCCCTCGACCAACGACGACCACATTGAGCATCAACACGTCGCCGCGTACCTGGTGATCCCCTTACCCCTCTCTCTCGCTTCCTATTATCGTCGGAACGTCATCGCCTAAGCGCCGCCGTCGCGCATTAGTCGCCAGCGCCGCCAGATATTGGTTGTTGCGTTTTGGACCGTTAGATCTTGATCGAGTGACTTAGAATAGATGACTTAACAATCCATTATTAGATGATCTGAGCCGCACAGATCTAATTAGATCCAAGGATCCACGTAGCGCGATCCGAACGAACTGGTATCAGCCAGTAAGAACACGCCACATAGCCTAGCTTTTGTTTTAAAAACAGAAAAGGTTCTATTAGATGTTTGATTTTGTAAAATTCATAACTTTAGTTCTACACGTCCAAAATTTGCAAATTTTATATCATTGGAATCAAGAAAATGAAACCTATGCAACCATGCCCTTAGTTTAGTATTTTGCTTCTATAAAATTAGGTGTTTTTGCAGAAACATTTGTAAGGCTATTTTGGTTAAATAATTATTCTAAAAATGCTTTTTGAGTAAAACCTTTTGCAAATGGTGATTTGAACTCTTTGACCCTAAACACTAACTTTTGGACTTAAAAAATATATTTTATTAACACTAGAAAATTATTCCTTTGAATAAAAGCATTTCTAGTAAAACAAAAATGTTGCTATGTTTAAAAAAATGATTTTTGAGTGAAAACTTTTGCAAATGGATTTGTTTTAAACACTTTGACCATAAACACTAATATTTGTGTTTAACAACATATTTGGCTAACACTAGAAATTATTCCTTTTGATAAAAGCATTTCTAGCAGAACAAAAATGATTTAAATGGCCATTTTCACTAACTTGTTTTCAAATGGTTTTGCCACTTTTATAAATGACCAGTAAGTGTTTTAAAAAATTTATAACCTTATTAGAAACCATGTTTCCAAATAAAACAACCTTTGCATGCTTGCATGCATTTCCTTGTTTTTATTATTTTATGTGGTGAATTGTTTGAATGCTAGTTTTGAATATGTGCTTGCTTGATTGAATTGTAGTGATCATTGAAGAGTGTGACAATTGCAAGATCAAGGAGTGAACAAAGTTCCTCTACTAAAAAGGCAAGTGGTGCTTCATATATTTTGTCCTATTATTTTCACTATGCATTAGTGATATTTTGAGTAGGACTTGCATGGAAATTTTACTAAGTATATATATATATATGATATGCCATGGGAAATCCTAGTGATGATGCCTTAGTAGAATTTTCCCTAAGTTAAGATTCTTGCTACTATCATGCTTAGCTTAGCTAATAGAAAACAAGGGTGGATTATTCATTCTATGATATTATACAAAGTCTATGACTTATGTTTTTGCTTAATAAAACTACTAAGTGAATGAATCACCTATGTGGAATGGTGAGAATGGGTTATGTTGAGTGGTTACACAAGGCCAGTGAACTGGTGAACCTTGTGTATCACACTTGGGGAAATCCACCCAGGAACAAAGAGATTTGAGATGTCAAGTGTTGAGAAGCTTCTAGTGCAGCCACATGGAAATATGGGCTCTGCCTGGATCATATAGGTTGCAATAACTTAGCCAGATGGATAGAAGTGGTAGGGTGATAGGATGGAACGCGTCCATTTGGTCTAAGGGAAGGCTTCTTAAAGATCTTGTCTCGATGCATGTCGAGTCTTGTGGGGAAAGTGCACCACCTCTCGAGAGAGTAAAACCTAAGTACTTAGCCGTGTCCCCGGCAATGGAAAATTTGAGCATCAAGACATTGAAGCATCAAGGATCTCCTCATCCCAATTTCTAAGTTAAAAACTTGTGGTTGAACAAGGGTAAAGGTTAACCAATTTCTATTGGTTGTTTCTTGGGTGATTTTGATAAACAAAAACTTAGTGTTTTCAACTAATAAGGAAAATTTATTTCGAGCAAAGCAAGCCTAAGCTCCACTTAGCCAAATTCATATAGAAGATAGATACCACTATTCTACCATAGTATCACTTGCCAATACAATTCAAATGTATTGACCCTTGTGGATGTAACTTATTATGTTGCAGGTTTGTTTGATGTTAGTGAAGTTTGATTGAGTAGGGATTACAAGTATAAAACCAACATGATTGCCCGTGGCACTTGAAGATGAAGGACTCCATGCTATATAGTTATATCTGCTGCATTGTATTGAGATAGCCAAATGAGCTATGTAAGATGTAATGAATTATTTTATTCCTGGTTATAAGTTGTAATATGACCTTTGTTTATTGATATTACATCTTAAGTTGTGGATGCTAGCTATTGATCCAGGGACTAGCATTGTAAACACAGGGATCTCTACCTTATCAGGTTGGGACCTCTACAAGCGCACGGTGTACTACATCAGTGAGGTATTAACACCAATAAAGCAGAGGTACCCTCACTACCAAAAGATGGCCTACGACATGCTCATGACTGCATGTAGACTGTGCCACTACTTCCAGGAGCATCAGATCATGGTAGTCAACGACGCACCACTATCGCACATCCTCAATAACCTCGAGGTCACGGGGTGAGTGGTCCTCTGGGGCATCGAGTTGTCCCCACGGGACATCATCTATGAATGGTGTACCGCTATCAAGTCGCAGGTGCTCCTTGATTTCCTCATCCATTGGATGGAGCTTCAACTGCCTGACACCCCAAACTTATCGCAAGTCTGGATGGTAAACTTTGACAGATCCAAGCGTTGAGACAAAGCTGGAGATGGAGTAATCCTGACATCTCCTCAAGATGATAATATGTGGTACATGTTGCGGATAAAGTTCTGCACATATAACAACGAGGCGGAGTATGAGGCCCTACTCCATGGTATGTGGATGGCCAAGGCATGTGGCACCACTCGACTCGTCATCTATGGAGACTCCAAGCTCATCGTACAACAAACAAACCAATGCGATGACGTCAGCGACAACATGGTCGCCTACCGTGACCTCTATGACACACTCAAAGGAGACTTTGACGGTTGCAAACTCCGGCAGGTCGGCTGAGAAAGGAACAAAGAGGCTAACCAGCTCGCTAACATTGGTTCTACTTGTGCACCGATCCCTCTAGGTGTATTCTTGGAGAAAATATACGAACGCTTCATCAAGTGCAAGCCATCTAAGAGCGCACTAGACGCAACAGCACACTCGGGGGGCTAAGCCACCCAAAGACTCCAAAGCGCCAGGAGAGGAGGAACCAGAGGCTCCAGTCAAAAATCTCATGGAGGTCATGATGATCGAGCAATCCTGGACTCAGCCGTATGTCACGTACCTACTAAGCAAGAAGCTTACAGATGACCCGACCGACGCACGACACATCTCCCTTCGCTCCAAAGCCTTCACCATCATCAACGGCGAGCTTTACAAGCGAAGCATCACCGGGGTCCTCCATCGATGCGTCACCAATGGTGACGGCAAAAGCATCCTCCTCGACATCCATAAAGGCACTTGTGGCCATCCATGAAGGCACCTATGGCTTATACTGGCCAACAACTATGCACGACACCAAGAGCATCGTCGAAAGATGCAACACCTGCCAAAGGTTCACCGACAAGCCACATGCACTAGGCTCGGAGCTGCGGCCAATACTGCTGGCATGGCACATTGCAATGGGGACTTGATACGTCATAAACGTATCTATAATTTTTGATGTTCCATGCTTGTTTAGTATCCACTTTGCTTTGCTTTGTCTACACTTTGAGGTATTTTTATATGTTTTTTGGGACTAACCTATTAACAAGATGCCACAGTGCCAGTTGCCTGTTTTCTATTGTTTTTTGTTCCAGAAAAGTCAGAAAATGAATATTCTCATAATTGGACGGGACAAAAGCCAAAGTCGATATTTCATTGAGGCGAACACGGAGCCAGAAGACGAGATGGAGGAGGGCCTCAAGGGGGCCACACCCCCTGGCCGCGCGGCAAGGCCTGGCCCGCACCTGGGGGGTGCAGCCGCCTTGGGCACCCCCTCGGCCTCCCTCTTTGCCTATAAGAAGCACCCGATACCTAAACCCTAAGGACCCGATCAATATTCCACGAAACAGTCCATAGCCGCCACCACCATCGTCCCTAGATCGGGGGATCTAAAGCTCTTCTCGGCACCCTGCCGGAGGGAAGATATCATCCCGGAGGCCTTCTTCATCACCATGCCAGCCTCCGGTATGATGCGTGAGTAGTTCCACCTTGGACTATGGGTCCATGTAGTAGATAGATGGTTATTTCTCCTCCTTTGTGCTACCATGTTTAGATCTTGTGAGCTCCGTTCATGATCAAGATCATCTATTTGTAATCATGCATGTTGTGTTTGCGGGGATCCGATGGATATTGAGAATACCATGTCAGATTGGTTAATGATTCTATCTTATTGATTCTATCATGTCTGTGTTGTTTGAGATCTTGCATGCTCTCCGTTTCCAGTAACCATCTTGGCCAAGTAGATGCTAGTGACTCCAAGAGGGAGTATTTATGCTTGATAGTGGGTTCATGCCTCTATTGAATCTGGGGAAGTGACAGAAATCTCTAAGGTTGTAGATGTGTTGTTGCTACTAGGGAGAACACAACGATCTCTTGTTCATGGAACAAGTGTATTGTTTACTTTACACACTTTGCTTAAAGCAATTATCCGTTGCTTGCAAATTAATACTGGAGGGGGTTCGGATGATAACCTAGAGGTGGATTACTAGTCATAGATGCAGTTGGATGGCTGATACGTCGGAAACATATCTATAATTTTTGATGTTCTATGCTTGTTTAATATCTACTTTGCTTTGCTTTGTTCACACTTTGAGGTGTTTTATATGTTTTTTGGTACTAACCTATTAACAAATTGCCACAGTGCCAGTTGCCTATTTTTTGTTGTTTTTGGTTCCATAAAAGCTAGTAAGGAAATATTCTCAGAATTAGATGGGACAAAATCCAAATTCAATATTTCACCGAGGAGAACAGGAGTCCATAGGAGAGACGGAGGGGAGCCACAGGGCGGCCGCACCCCCCAGGCACGTGCCCACCCTAGGCCACGCCTGGGAAGGGTGTGGCCCCCCTGGCCGCCTCCCAGCCTCGCCTCTTCGCCTATAATAAGCCCCCAATGCCTAAACCCTAAGTACCCCATCAATATTCCACGAAACCGTCTGTAGCCGCTGCCTCCATCGTCCCTAGATCAGGAGGGATCTGAAGCTCTTCCCAGCACCCTGCCGGAGGGGAGATCATCCCGGAGGCCTTCTTCTTCATCATGCCAGCCTCCGGTATGAAGCGTGAGTAGTTCCACCTTGGACTACGGGTCCATGTAGTAGCTAGATGGTTGTTGTTGGAATTATGCCCTAGAGGCAATAATAAAGATGTTATTATTATAATTCTTGTTCATGATAATGTTTATATTCCATGCTAGAATTGTATTAAGCGGAAACTATAATACTTGTGTGGTTTGTGAACAACACCGTGTCCCTAGTACGCCTCTAAGGACTAGCTCATTGATTAATGATGGTTAAGCTTTCCTAACCATGGACATGAGTTGTCAATTAATAATGAGATCATATCATTGGGAGAATGATATGGTGGACAGACCCAAACTAAGCGAAGCAATTAGATCGTGTCATCGTGTTTGTCTTTGCAAATCTTTTCTTATGTCAAATATTGTATTCCTTAGACCATGAGATAATACAACTCCCTGGTATCGGAAGAAAGCTTTGAGGTCATCAAAAGTCATCCTATGATAGGGTGATCATAAAGGTGTCTCTCAGGTGATCGGAAAGTATCTGTTGGGTTGTATGTATCAAGATGGGATTTGTCCCTCCCAAGTTGGAGAGATATACTTCGGGCCCACTCGGTAATCGATATCAACACCGCTTGCAAGCATGTGGTTAAGGAGTTAATCACAAAGTGATATCGGATTACGGAACGAGTAAAGTACTTGCTGTGAACGAGATGGAACTAGGTATGACGGTACCGACGATCAAATCTCGGGCAAGTAAAATATCGCGAGACGAAGGGAATATATATATGGGATTGATTGAATCCTGGCATCGTGGTTCATCCGATATGATCATCGATGAATGTGTGGGAGTCAATATGGGTGCCCAGACCCTGCTGTTGATTATTGATAGAAGATCATGTCTGCATATTCTCGAACCCGCAGGGTCACACACTTAACGTGTCTCGACGCTAGGATAGATTGGATAATTGGTTTATGAGTTTTTGTTCGGAGTCTCGGATGGGATCCGGGACATCACGAGAGGTTCCGGAGTGGTCCGGAGAATAAGATTCATATAAGGCAGTGCAGTTTTTGGAGTTCGGAATTGTTCCGGGTTAATCGGTATTGTACCGGAAGCTTCTAGAACCTTCCGGAAGGGTACCAACATGGCCCCACCTTCCGAGAGGGGGCATGGGCCTATGAGGGAGTGCCCTGGCCGCATTGGGACAGGGGCACAAGGCCCCATAGGGCCCAGGTGGCCAAGGGGGTTTTAAACTCGAGATAGACCTTCTAGAAGGGGGGGGGGTTTCCTTGCCCCCCACTCCTTCTCATTGGGGCCGCCGATTTGGGCTTGGGGGAGGGGCTAGGGCTGCGCCCAGCCCTCTATATAAAGAGGTCTGGGGGCGCACCAACCCCCCACACCTTCCCCTCCAACCCTAGCCGCCCTGCTGCCTTCCTCTCTCCCTCCCGACTATTTGTAGGCGAAGCCCTGCTGCAGAAATTCTCCACCATATACACCACGCCGTCGTGTTGTAGATCCAATCCGTCTCTCCACCATACTTGCTGGTCGAAGGAAGGAGGAGACGTCGAGGTGCTGCATGTGTGCATCTCACGGAGGCACCGCCACTTGTGGTGCTAGATCGGATCGGATCGCGAGGAGGAGAAGCGAGTACGACTACATCACCCACGTTCCGACGAACGTTCCGCTGTGCGAATCTTCAAGGGTATGAAGATCTAATCCAATCTCTCTCGTTGTTTGCATCTCCTAGATTAGATCTTGTCTTTCCCTCTGTTCGCATCCGTATAAAATTTTGATTTACTATGCCGCGAAACCCTTTAGTTGTATCTCCTCCTTGTGCTTTCATGTCTAGATCGTGTGACCTCCGTTCATGATCAAGATCTAATCTATTTCTAATCATGCACATTGTGTTTGCGGGGATCCGATGGATATTGAGATTACTATGTCAGATTGATTAATGGTTTTGTCTTATTTATTCTATCATGTCTGTGTTGTTTGTGATCTTGCATGCTCTCCGTTGTTAGTATCTATCTTTACCAAGTAGTTGCCAGTGACTCCAAGAGGGGGTATTTATGCTCGATAGTGGGTTCATGCCTCTATTTAATCCACGGGAAGTGACAGAAATCTCTAAGGTTGTAGATGTGTTGTTTCTACTAGGGAGAAAACAACGGTCTCTTGTTCATGGAACAAGTGGATTGTTTACCTTACACACTTTGCTTAAAGCAGTTGTCTATTGCTTGCAACTTAATACTAGAGGGCGTTCGCATGATAACCCAAAAGTGGACTTCTAGTCATAGATGCAGTTGGATGGAGGTATATGTATCTTGTTGTATTGCCCAATCGAATCTCATAGGATCATGAATGTCTAGTATTGCATTGTTATGCCTTGCTCAGTCCTGTCAATTGCCCTGCTGTAATTTGTTTACCCTGTATGCCATGTTTTTTTATCTAAGGAGATCACCTCTAGTAAACTATGGACCCCGGTCCAATCTTTACCATTGGTACATCCTCCACTGTTACAGTTTACTTTCTGCAAACCACTGTTACCTTCCACACCATACAGTTAATCCTTTGTTACAGCAAACCGGTGAGATTGACAACCTCACTATTTGTTGGGGAAAAGTCTTGAGTTTGTGTTGTGCGGGTCTCCAAGTTGCTTGCAACACCTTTGATTTGTTTCCTTCCTCCTACTAGTTCGATAACCTTGGTTTCTTACTGAGGAAAAACTTCCTCCTACTATTATATTGAGTCTCCACCTTCTACCTTTAGGCACCATTAAGAGAGCATAGTTGCCATTCTTAGTTCTAGGTGCAGTGTCCCAAAACTTATTGATCGATGCATATTGTTGTTATTGCTTGTTCTTGTGCTATTTGTATCTAGTCACTCTTATGAACTTTGAAGGTGTCCTATGCATCTATTTGCTACTCTATGAGAGACAAGTTGAATGCCACTATGCCATGTTTTCTGTATGTAAAACAAACAAACGTTTTTCAATGCATGTTATCCATGATCTTTGTTTGTATCCTTTTATGTTCCATGCATAGTTACTTTGTCTTATTGTTAGAACTCCATCTTTCATGCACATGTTTAGAGTTCTTTGATCCCAGCTTTCAATGCTTACAAATGGTTTGATCTTGGTTTTGATGGTGCATGTCACCTCAAAAGTTATTGTTTTATCACTTACCTACTCGAAGACAAGCAGGAGTTAAGCTTGGGGATGATTGATATGTCAGAAACGTATCTATCATTTTTGATGTTCCATGCTTGTTTAGTATCAACTTTGCTTTGCTTTGTCTACACTTTGAGGTGTTTTTATATTTTTTTGGTACTAATCTATTAACAAGATGACATAGTTCCAGTTGCATGTTTTCTTCTGTTTTTGGTTCCAGAAAGGCAGAAAATCAATATACTCGGAATTGTACAGGACAAAAGGCAAAGTCAATATTTTACCGTGGGCAACACGAAGCCAGAATACAAGATGGAGGAGGCTCACTAGGGGGCCACATCCCTGGCCGCGCGGGTGGGACCACCCCGTGCCTGGGGGGGGTGCAGCCGCCCTGGTGGCCCCCTACCTCGCCTCTTCGCCTATAAAGTCCCCCCGATGCCAAAACCCTAAGCACCCAATCAAAATTCCACGAAACCGTCTATAGCCGCCGCCACCATCGTCCCTATATCGGGGGGATATAAAGCTCTTCCCAGCACCCTGCCGGAGGGGAGATCATCCTAGAGGCCTTCTTCTTCATCATGCCAGCCTCCGGTATGAAGCGTGAGTAGTTCCACCTTGGACTAAGGGTCCATGTAGTAGCTAGATGGTTGTATCTCCTCCTTGTGCTTTCATGTATAGATCTTGTGAGCTCCGTTCATGATCAAGATCTAATATATTTGTAATCATGCATGTTATGTTTGTGGGGATCTGATGGATATTGAGATTACTATGTCAGATTGATTAATGGTTTTGTCTTATTGATTCTATCATGTATGTGTTGTTTGTGATCTTGCATGCTCTCTGTTGTTAGTAGCTATCTTGGCCAAGTAGTTGCTAGTGACTCCAAGAGGGGGTATTTATGCTCGATAGTGGGTTCATGCCTCTATTTACCAAGGGAAGTGACAGAAATCTCTTCGGTTGTAGATGTGATGTTGCCACTAGGGAGAAAACAACGGTCTCTTGTTCATGGAACAAGTGGATTGTTTACCTTACACACTTTGCTTAAAGCAGTTGTCTGTTGCTTGCAACTTAATGCTGGAGGGGGTTCGGATGATAACCTGAAGGTGGACTTCTAGTCATAGATGTAGTTGGACGGCGGTCTATGTATATTGTTGTATTGCCCAATCGAATCTCATAGGTCTTTTTGTCTAGTATTGCATTGTTTTGCCCTGCTCAGTCCTGTAAATTGCCCTGCTGTAATTTGTTTACCCTGCATGCCATGTTTGTTTATCTAAGGAGAGTACCTATAGTGAACTATGGAACCCAGTCCAATCTTTACCATTGATACATCTTCCACTGTTACTGTTTACTTGCTGCAAACCATCATCACCTTCCACACCATACATTTAATCCTTTGTTACAGCAAACCGGTGAGCTTGACAACCTCACTGTTCGTTGGGGTAAAGTCTTGAGTTTGTGTTGTGCGGGTCTCCAAGTTGCTTGCAACACCTTTGAGTTGTTTCCTTCCTCCTACTAGTTCGATAACCTTGGTTTCTTACTGAGGAAAAACTTTTTTGTTGTGCTGCATCACACCTTCCTCTTGGGGTTTCCCGACGAAGTGCTTTCACGTTGATATAGTGACGCCATCAATGGCGGTCTATGTATCTTGTTGTAATGCCCAATCAAATCTCATAGGATCATGAATGTCTAGTATTGCATTGTTATGCCTTGCTATGTCCTGTCAATTGCCTTGCTGTAACTTCTTTACCCAGCATGTTATGTTGTTTATCTTAAGTAGAACACCTCTAGTGAACTGTGGACCCCGGTCCAATCTTTACCATTGATACATCTTCCACTATTACTGTTTACTTTCTGCAAACCACCATCACCTTTCACACCATACAGTTAATCCTTTGTTTTCAGCAAACCGGTGAGATTGACAACCTCACTCTTCGTTGGGGCAAAGTCTTGAGTTTGTGTTGTGTAGGTTTCCAAGTTGCTAGCAACACCTTTGGGTCATTTCCTTCCTCCTACTGGTTCGATAACCTTGGTTTCTTACTGAGGGAAAAAACTTATTGTTGTGCTCATCATACCTTCCTCTTGGGGTTTCCCAACGAAGCTCTACAGTGATCTGAGCTGCAATCAAAGCTTTTTCTAGCACCGTTGCCGGGGAAGCTAAGGACGGCTTCACAAGGGGAGTCCTTCACAAACTTTCTCTTTACTTTGTTTTTGGTTTTCTTAATTTCTTTTGCCTTGTTTTGCTTGCTTCTTTATTATCAAAAACTAAAAAAATAGTTTGGTTTGGTTTGCTTTTTCTTATAAAAACACAAAAAAATTAGTTCCTGCTCTAGTTGCTACCATGTCTGGTGTTGTTCCAATCACCGTGTCACCTATGGAAAGGATCTTTACTTTCAAACAAGGAAGTGAAGGGAGTTTCATAGAAGCTTGGTCTATAATTTCTAATTTACAAGGAAAAACTGAGCCTAAAATGTGTCTAGGCCTAGTTATTAGCAGTTTCTACCATGGTCTTGCTCTTTGTTATAGATAAGCTTTGTATGTTGTAGCTGGGAGAGATATCTTTAAATGTAATGAGAATGAAGCTTTGGATTCCATTAATAAGTTGATTACAATTTATAATATGCCTAGCAAGTCTAATTCTTCCTTTATAAACATCTATGATAGGTTGAACACTCTTGAGACTAGTACAATTGCTTTGAAAGATTGCTATAACATGCTTAGAGAGCACCATGATTATGTTCCAATATATTCCGAGCCTTCAAAATGATTTCCTACAATAAAAGTTGCTATAAACTGTGAAACTTTTGATGCTCATTGTGATATCATGTCTGAATTTTGTCTTATGCCTAAAGATATCTATGAGTCTTTGAATCTTTGGGGACTTTCTAAAGGAGGAGAATAAATATATCTTACCAATAATGCAACTTTATTACCCATTGGAATATCTGAAGGTGTGTTTACAAAGATCTCAGGGAAAGTGGTGTCTATTGATTATCTTGTTATTGAATGTGTTGGGAAAGGACAAATTACATTTGGAAGACCCCTGCTAAAACACCTTGGAGCAATAATAGATGTGGGAAAAGGCATTATGCATTTTTCTTCTCCAATAAGCAATCATACATTCCCTAAATATAATAAGAAAGGTAAGAAAGGTAGGAGCAAGAAAGTTGATATTAACGCTTCTTAATTTGAAAATACTTGATTCTTACTTCTTGTGCCTAACTTAAAGGCGTTAAAAAAGTACTTCTTGGGTGATAACCCAATAGTTTTCTTGAGTCTTGGAAGTTATTACCTCTGTAATAACCTCTCCTTATCCTTTTTGTTTGATTTTTGTGCCAAGAATAACCTCTAATGAGAGTGAAGTAAAATTGGGGAGTTGCTGTCCCGAAACATACTTTTATGCTCCACTGTAAAAATTGGTGTAAAATCTCTGTAAGTCGGATTGAGCTTTAATTTTTTGAATAAACCCCCCAGGTTGTGAGCTAACTTTTGTTAGTTCAATACTTTTTGGTTTGAGCAACAGAAGGTCTTCTAAAAAATTGGATTCTACGTGCTGGTCTATTTTGACAGATTTCTGTAATTATTTGCATTTGCTTCTTATTGATTCCTTTTTGGGTTCTTTTTGGGAAATTGAAATTTTTGAGGTAATTACTACAGTAGATTGTGTATTTAGTGAAAGTTTTGCTGTTTTAAAACTTGCGGTGACCCAGCATACCACTGTATGTGTAGTACACTATAGTCGTTGACATGACATCCACAGAACATCGTTCCGTAAATATCACATCCCTCAGAGTGGTACAACAGAAACATTGCGGGTCCTTATTACAAACATACACACATCATTATTATTACAATACCGGAAGTACAAGACTTCCAAAAGGTTCAACTTACAAACCAAAATATAAGTGTTTCAGCGGAAGTTTCAAATTTAAAACTTAAACTCCAAATTGATCTCAACAACTTATTGCTATATATTGTTCATGTTGCTCGGCTCAAGTGGCTACTAGAACTATATTAATTATTCGGGCTCCTGGAACTCTCCTCCGTAGACGATGTTGTAGTCCTCCCCTTCTACGACTCCATACAGGTAGGGCTCTTCATAGAAGACCTCCTCTTGGCTCTCAGATGCATACACTGGAGTATCTTCGGGATTCTCAGAGTCTAAGTGTAGGGGTCTCAACCTAATAAGGTAGATTCCTCCTGTGTTTACAATGCTAGTCCCTGGATCAATAGCTAGCATCCACAGTTAAGATGTAATATCAAGAAACAAAGGTCATAACATAACTTTATAACCAGGAATAACATAATTTTATTACATCATACATAGCTCATTTGGCTATTACATTACATTACAGCGGAATAACTATAAGCATGGGGTCCTTCATCTTCAAAGTACCACAGGCAGATGTTGGTTGTAGACTTTGTAATCCTAAACAATCAATCTTCACTAAAATCAATCAAACCTGCAACATACAAGTTACAGCCACAAGGGTCAATACATTTGAACTGTATTGGCAAGTGATACTATGGTAGTATAGTGGAGTCTATTATCTATATGCATTTGGCTAAGTGGAGTGGAGGCTTGCATTGCTCAAAATAGATTTTTCTTAACATTTGAAATTACTAAGTTTAGCTTGGCAAAATCATTTTCTCAATCAAAGATTTGAAGATCCTTTCAAGGCATCTCTCCATCAAAGATTGAATATTTCAAACAACCCTTGTTCAATACCACAAGATTTTAACTTAGAAATTTGAATGATGAGATTCTTGATTGCTTCCATGTCTTGATGCTCAATTTGTCCTTTACCAGGGACATGGCTAAGTACTTAGATTTTACACTCTGCAGAGGTGGTGCACTTTCCCCACAAGACTTGGTTTCCCAAGACAAGATCTTTCAGCAGCTTTCCCTTAGACCAAAATTGACGCGCTCCAACCTATCAAACACTACCACCCACTGTCCATATGGCTAAGTTCTTGCAACCTATATGATCATGGCAGAGCCCATATTGCCAAGTGGTTGCACTTGAAGCTTCTCAACATTTGACATCTCAAATCTCTTTGTTCCTGGGTGGCATACCACAAGTGAGATACACAAGGTCAACCATAAACATGGCCTTGTGAACCACTCAACCAAAAACCACCAAGCAAGCCCATTCCACCCAGGGGATTCATTAACTTAGTTGTTTTATTAAACAAAAACATAAGTCCTCAGACTTAGAGATTTTTCCATAGTGTGAATATATTTTCCACCCATGTTTTCTATTAGCTAGGCTAAGCTTGGTAGTAATAGGAAACTTTAACTTAGGAAATCCTTCTAAGGATTCATCTACTAGGTTTTCCTATAGCAAGGTTCATACTTAGCAAAATCCATGCAAGTTTTACTTAGCAAAATTCACTAATGGATAGAGAAAATAATGGGACAAAAAGTATGAAGCATCACTTGCCTTTTTGGTAGAGAATGGTGGTTCACTCCTTGATCTTGCTAGTCTCACACTTCACTACAAGTCAATCAAGAAAACACAATTTCAATTCACATTCCAAACTAAAGTCAAACAAACAATTTTTCACACACACAAAGTAATGGAATCCAAGTCATGCATAAGTATGCAAAGGTTGGTTCTATTGCAAGGATGGTCTCCACTAGGCTTCTAAACTTTGTAAGATCCAAATTGGCCATTCACCAAAGTGGCAAAGTCATTAGCAAATGGGTTTTTATCCATAAACCATTTTTAAAATCCAATCATCATTTCATGTGGTGAGAAATATTTTTATCAAAGCAAAACTTTATGTTTTTCACCAAGTGAGTTGCCATTGGCAAAGCTTGGTGTTTTGGGTCAGTAAGTTTGGTCCAAAACATTTTCCCAAAGTTTTCTTTGCAAAAACATTTCCATAATAAAATCAATAATTTTATTTGGCTAGAAAATGGCTAAGTCAAATAATATAACCTAAACTTTACCAAAATCATTTTCAATACTAAGGGTTGGTTCCTAGGGTCAGTAAGATCACATCAAACCATTTTGCAAAAGTTTGGACCCCAAAATCAATTTTAAACAATTTTTCTACTCTAAACAAGCTCACAAAAGAATCTTCAAAATCAAGCAAACTAACAGATACTATTTTATAAACTAAGGCCATGGTTGGTTAGGTCTTGATCTCCTGAATCCAACGACATAAAACTTGTAATTTTTGGACGTGTGGTTTGAAAGTTACAGAGGTTTGAAAATGGCATTTAAATCTGGTTTCTAAATTCTATTTCAGATCGTCTGGTGCCACGCGTCTTAATCTCATTCGCCCATACCGTTTCGTCTGGATTGGCTATTCTGGAGCGTTGGATCAAGTCCGATCGTGCGACCCTGAACGCATACCTCTTCGCGGTTTAAGTGACTCTATCGTGCCCGCCCGATCTAGATCGAACGGCTGTTGCTGCCTGGCCAAGGACTGGCGGCGCAATGTCAACGGCGAGCGGCGGAGCGGCCAGATGGCGGCGGCGCTGGCGAATCAGGAAGCGAGAAGGAAGGATAGGGTGCTCACCGAGTTCGCAATGCAGCACTGATACTCAACGTGCTCTTGGTTGGTGGAGGGGCGTACGGGGACGGGCAGGATTCTTCGCCGGAGTTGGTTCTGGCGACGGACGCACGCGGTCGAGGTCGAGGACGACGCTACAGATCACGTCGAGGCAAGCAGAAGGCAAGGTTAGCTGCGCAAGGTCGAGGCGGTGACGCGTGCATGAAAGAGAAGAGGAGGGGCGGTCGGATACAACCTGTGGGCGTCGTCGGAGAAGAAGACAACGCGGCGACGTCGGGAGCTTGTCGTAGTCGATGCTCCGGGGCGTCCGTGGTCGAACTAAAAGATCTGGGAGGTGCGTCTGGGAGTGGGGAAGCTGCTAGGTTGCATAGGGAGGCAAGGGGCGGCGTTACTTGGCCGGAATTCGACGAGGAAGGTCATCGGAACAGAGGGGCTCGGGGAGGAATTGAGGCGGCCTGGGGGCGTGCTTTGGGGAGAAGACAGAGGGGAATGAGAGAGGATGCGCTGGCGTTTAAAGGTGCTTGATCGCTGCGAGTTAAGGTGGCCGTGTTAAGGCGAATTCAAGCCACGAATCAAAGCCTGCAACGGCCGGCGAGGGGGAGAAGAGGTCGTGCGGGGTGATGAGGAAGAACAGGAGGAGTGGGGCCGGTCGGTCAGTGGGAAAGGAGCGAGGAGGAGGTCCACCAGTCATACTCTGTGTGGGTTAGAATCTGGGTGCGAAACGTTTTCTTTCGGGTGAGGGGGAGCTGGGCTGTTGGGCTTGGCCAGTTGGGTCAGGTCCGACTCTATTTTTTTCTTCCTGTAATCCTTTTTTTTTCTATTTCTGAATTCTGTTTTGAAATTTCCATCAAACAAACATGGTTCAAATCAATTCAAACAACACCCAAACTTTGTAATATTGAAATTAGTTCTGTTCAGTAACATGAACCAAAATCCAAATTCAAATTAATAATTTTAATAATAAGATCCATTAATAATTAACTAAATAGATGTATCAACTATTAAATCCATAGGTTTTGATTTAATTCCAAAGCTCCACTTGAAAACTAATTAATTTTAAACCATTCAGTAGGTTGTATTTGAAATTAAGGAACATTTGGAAAGCTTGTTTTAAAATAAAATAACATTTTGTTATATAGGGTCCATTAATAATTAAATATAATTGGACCTTGGTTATTTAAATCAAAATAGAGTTTGATTTTATTAATAAAATCTTTATTTGAAACCTAAATATTTTCGAAACCAAATCAGTAGGTTTTATTTGGGAAATATAGAATACTTGGAAATTTGTTTAAAACAATATAACCTTTTATTTTAGAGTCCATTATTAATTAAATATAATAGACTTTCATTATTAAATCAATTAGGATTTGTTTTATTGAGATATTTATTTTGAAATCTAAAATAAAACCAAAACACTTCAGTAGGTTTTAATTAAGAAAATAAAATACTTAGAAAACTTATTTAAAATAATTTAATAAGTTTTGATATTTTAATTAAAATGGTAAAACCTTTTATTTAAATAAAGTTGGATATTAAATCCTTATTAATTTATTTAAATAAGACCTTTGTTATTTATTTTTATTCAAAACAAAATGTTTAATTCAAAAGCTTGGCCAAGGTTTAATTTGGCTTTATAAAATAATCCTTATTTGTAAAACTTCTATTTCATTTGAAAACAATTTTTTTCATTTAATTGTTTCAAAATAGTATTTCCAAATGTTTTATTTTTCCTTTTATTAAATGTTTATCTTTTTAGATCCCTTTAGGTTTTATTTAATTCAAATGGGTTTGAAGTTCCAATTGAATTCAAAAGGTTTCTTCTGGCTCTGAAAATCAAACAAAGTTTTGTTTCATTCATTTATTTTCACATTACAAGATTTGGAAAATCTTGGGATGTGACACTAAGCAAGGATTCAAAGGAAAGGATGAGTAACAGCGTTACCCACCAAATTCATTATATACAAGGTAGGAAGTTTGATGCTCTATCTACCTGTTGCCTACCAAAACCCACCGGCGAGCAGCGACGGGCAACACGAAGAGCCGGGAGGCTCCCAGAACTGCTGGTGGGCCCTGGTCGCTCGGGCAACGGCCCGCAAAGCTCCGGCACGCGTCCTGGCTTGGTTCGAGGGCGTGCCACCTGACCTATACCTGATCAGGAAGGTGAAAGATTGCTTCGATTGGTTTCCTGCATGGCAAACAAACATGTGTAAAATTCGAGCCATAACCGGCTCCCAGGTTTCCCTGTGAATCGGCTCCTAGAGCCGATTATCCCATGGTTCTGCATTAGATCCATTATAACATGGGGTTTCTGCTTCATCAATACAAGCTAAATCGATCTACAACAGTTTAACGTTTTCACTACATGACTGGAACATCCTACACGTAATTGAGCCTGGTAGATACAAAAGATAATAGAAAATTAATCCTAGAGAAGGCCTAAAAACCAACGTAATCGTCAATTCCCGGAACACCCCCTCCTGGATTGATAAACCATATCTTACATACTACTGGATCGTTCAACCCGTTTGCAAGGCCTGATCATGTAGATATTAAACTAAACCTTGGAGAACAAGGCACAACTATAACAGATCAAGTCGACTTAAATAAAGATCAAGCAAGATGCCACCCTCACACCTGGGAAAAGGTGCAAAGGCGGCGATATAAGTATAGGCAGCATAACTGAAACAATCGTAGCGAAAAGTACTGATGCTAACCCAGACAAATCTATGATAATGGTGTTACTCGCCATCAACAAGGCTTCAGTACGAGTAATACCAGATAACGCATAAGTAGATACTGCCTAGATCGCAAGATGCGATCTAGGCAGCATGGCACTTACCCGAGAAAAACCCTAGAAACAAGGGGTGGCGATGCGCCGAGATTGTTTGTTGTGAACGTGATTGTCCTCCTTTTCTCGATAACCTTAGGTACATATTTATAGTCCGGAGACTTTCTGTCTTTGGAATAACTCTACAACTCTAAACGGAACCTACTACAATATAAAGATACACGGGCAATTCAGCCCAAACCAACACGTGAGGCCGATTCAACAACACGTTGTATATACGTATCTTCTAAGCCCATCTTGATCACGGCCCAACTCCTCCTTTGGCCAAAATATGGCGATAACACATGCCCCCCTGGTTTTGGCAATAATAATTCCAAAACCACTCTGTTCTCCTTTTTTCTTCTTCTCCCCCTCTCTTTTTTTTGTATCGGGTTGCGCATTGACAGAATGCGTTGCAGAACAGGATCGTCACGCCACCCCCTCATCATGATGCCTTGTCTTCTCCACTTCCCCGCAGCGCATGATTTGACAACTTCGGCAGTACATCCTGGGAAACCGCTATAGCATTGAACCGCTTCATACTATTCCCCTTATTTAACTTCACCCAAGCAATCCACAGTCCTCATCTTCCTCCAGTAACCAAAAGAAACTCCTTCTTTCTCCTCCGCCGAAAAAACCCTCTTTCTCCGCCATGGCCTCCTCCACTTCCTCTGGCCTGTCCTCCCAAGCCTCCAACTTGATGAGCGACCGAGAGCCGACGCCAGAACATCCGCCGATGGCGGCGTACAACGCTCTCGCCCCACAATGGTGGGACGAGAGAGACTGGGACTTCGCCGCTTGGTCGGAGGACGACGCGTCCATGACCGACGGCGAGGAGGACCTGCAGTTCCTCGCCGATGGGGAACTGGAGGCGGACAGCACCGACGACGCCATGTCCTGGGATGGCATAGATTCTTCCGACGAGGAGGAGGAAGAGGAGGACACCTCCTCCGAGGAGTACCAGCCGGTGAAGTACTTCCACGCCGGGTCCGAGGACACCGAAGACGAAGACGAGGACGAGGAGGCCCCCGCCGGCTTCCTCAGCAGCAGCAGTGAAGACGACGCCGGTAGCAGCGCCGAGGACAGCGAACAAGACGGCGGCGATGACAGCGACGACGACCTCGGCCTAGATTAGGAACCAGTAGTAGTAGTAATAGCAATAAGCTCCCTTTTGTAATCAATCAGCCTTCTGTAAGCAATCAGCTTTTGAATGAATGCAAATCTGTTTCTCGAAGATTGCTTTTGTCGCCCCAATTTTGTAGATAACCAAAACAGGTCGATACTCCAGGAGCCGATAACGCTGTATCGGCTTTTACCATACTGCACTTATTCCGTTAACTAAGTCAAAGCTCAAAGAGCCGATGGACATCGTCTTTTCCCAAAAACATTGACAAGGTCAAAACTTGGTCGCATATTTAGGCAAACCTAAGCGGCTGCTCTCCAGTCTCAAACGGTAACCTGCGACCTTCTTCAAAAAGGGCGACCTAGATCTTCAATCTCCCACTGACCAGATCGAGCTCACAGCGACAAGAACCCTCGCTCCCCCACTGCTTAGATCCACCTCCGCCGGCGAACTAGATGGCGGAATCGTCCAACACCAACCCAGAGGTCTCCGGACTGAAGGTACGGCTACCCCTCGTAGTCTGAACACGATGCTAGACTTAATGGCGAACACCTGAATTAATGCCTTATTCCACCATTGAATTTTCTAGGTTTCAGACATTCTGTTGCCGCATCCTTCTCTCCCAAACTCTCTCTGTCTTGGCCCTCGCACAGAATCCAGCCCTGCTCATCTGATTTCTTGCGAAGCAAATAGAATCCCCTTCGTAAGCC
The DNA here is from genome assembly GCA_910589765.1 of Avena atlantica. Classification (NCBI taxonomy): domain Eukaryota; kingdom Viridiplantae; phylum Streptophyta; class Magnoliopsida; order Poales; family Poaceae; genus Avena; species Avena atlantica. The sequence continues at coordinate 32,279,960 of OU342733.1, forward strand.
AAGACCTAGATCTGAACTCCTGGGCCGACTGTCTGCGAGCCTGGCCTAATCCCCCTGAACACTGGGTCTCCTGGTTCAGTAGAGTAGCTAGAGCTTACCAATCCCAATGGGAAACTACAGGGATAACCGATGCCTTGCACTTATCATTGTCTCCTCTTGAGAAACATGAGAACCTTCTGAAAACCATCGGCTACTTCTGGTCTGACGCTCTGAACTGCTTTATGTTCGGTCATGGCCCTATGTCACCAACCTTGTTAGACGTGGTGATGATCACTGGCCTGGATGTCACCTCGCCCAGCCCCTCTGCTTTTAAACTGACCAAAGTCCCCTATAAGCTGTCTTCTAAAACAGACTGCACAAACTGGGGTGCCTACCTCCAACGCCATATGAAAACAAAGGGCCCTGTCTCAGAGAAAGAACATACAGCCTTTCTCAACTTCTGGCTGGAGCATTTCATATTCTGTGGCCCTTCCCTGGCTCCAACCAAGAACTATCTCTCCCTAGCCCACGAACTAGCCAAAGGTACTCAACTTGGCATCGGCAAACTGTTCCTTGGAGAGGTCTATCGATATCTCCAGTTGATGTCCGTCAAGCTGTTCTCAGGCATAGCAATCAAAACAGGCGGTCCTTGGTGGTTCATTCAGTTATGGGCTCAGCTGTACTTTCAAAACCACATCCCAGACTTCCCCCTTCTAGCGAGTTGTACCTTTCCCGATGTTAAAGGGAAGCAGATCCGATGCACTAGTTATGGCCAAGCTTTGTACAGGCTGCCAGGCAGTAAACTATCTCCTAAGGAAGCAGCCAAGTGGTTCAGCACTTTCTTCCAAGGCCTGGACAATCCTACCTTCTTCCCCTATATGGAAGAATCTGAACATTTCGAAAATCCACTCTCCTTCAGGCTAGATAACTTTGCCGATGACACCAGCACTCGGCAACTCTTTTCCATTGTGATCCGTCCCTGTTTCCTTCCAGTTGGCATGAGCACATCCAACAGAATTATCAAGCCTGGGTATGAATTCTACCAGCCGGTCATAGTGGCCCGGCAATTTGGCCTTGGGCAAGTACCTCCCCATCTCTTTCTCCATCATCTTACGGAGTGCAGAGCCGACCTACCTGATCCTCTCACCAGTCAGAGGTGTTACTCCTTCTTTGATGCTCTGACCATCCCTATTCCAAATGACCTCACCTTCACTTCATCAACTGACGGCTTCGAAGACTGGTGGATGATGTGGAAAACCCACGCTTTCAGGAAAGCTCTGGGACCGCTGTTGAAACAACTTGATGCCGATTATGACGTCCCCGTGGAACAGGTACCACTACTTGTAAATTTTCTCAATGTAGCTCATAAATGACTCTCCTACTAACTCAATTTCTCCCTTTGCAGCAACAAAACGGCCCTGAACCTACACACAGTGACGGCTCTCCCTTTGAGTTCTTTCCACCAGCTCCTGTGGTTCTTTTCTGCAAAAACTCGCCGCCTTTGAAAAAGGTCATAATGCAGAAACAGCCGATAACACCTCAATCGGCTTCTAAGAAGCAAGGAACTTCAACACCAGCTGCTCCCCGAGTTCCAACTAAGACAAGAACGACTACGAGGAATGTAGCCGCCAGGAAGACCTTGAGGCACCGGAGTCCTCCTCCAGAAAGCTCGCATGTAGGCTGACCCATTTCTTGGTCGACTCTCCTTATTCTTTCATTATTGCAGACGCGCTCATGTCTAACATCCTTCCTTCTTTTGCAGGCTTCCATTGAAGATTCTTCCCACGAGGACGAACAACCCGATGAGGGAGAATCGAGCCCAACGGATTCTGAGAGGACCATCACCCCGAGCCAGCCAGATGTGCCACCATCGGCTTCTAGGAAAAGGTCTGTTCCTGAGCCTGCTGCCCCCCGAGCACCAGTCGAGGCCGGGCCAGCATTGGGTCCCAAGAGAGCTCGTAAAGGACCACCAGTTTCTTCATCGACCCAAGAGGTTTCGAAAAATCATCATCCTTTATGCTCCTGCCCCTTACTCCCTTTTTCCTGCCGATTCATCATTATTTACATTAGTAAATCACCTTTCATGCAGACAACTGATGCTTCTAGTGGGAAGGCCGGAGCCGCGCCGACGCCTTTAGCCAAACCAGACCTGGCAATCCCCGAAAATGCAGATGAAATGGCTACCAATTTGGTAACGCCTCCAGATCCCAAACACAAACCGATCGCTTCGTCGTCTGCCAACCCTTCGGTCTCAGGAAAGGTATGTTAACTTCCTTCAGCTTATTCTCCCCTGTTGGACGCATACTGACGTCTTTTCGGGCTGCCAGGGCTATAACATTTCAGGCTTGTTGACATTTGATCCTAACTCGATCGATCCAACTCCCTTTGTCGCCACCGATGAACCACCAGCCAGGGCTGTCCTACCTCAATTCCAACGACTTAGAGCCTTACTGTCTTCCCCAATCGAGGAGTTGATCGAGGGTTCTGAAGAAGTAAAGGGCGTTCTTGCTGAAATCAAGGACCAAATCCCAGTAGCATTGCAGGTGAAGCTTTGGCCCGTCGTAACTCTATCCTTCTACGGGTCCAGGGTGAAGCTAGCTCGTGAAAGGATCAACCTGCACCGCGCCCAACTTCCGCTGAAGGCCAACATTCCCGACAGATGTCAGCAGCTCAATGAGAAGAAAGCGTCCTTTGATGCCAAAACTGACACTTCTGTCAGCACAGCTGAGCTAGCATCTTTGAAAAAAGAGCTGGAAGATCTTGAAGAAAAGGTCCGGGCGACGAAACAGCTCATTCGCGACAAGGAAGCATCCATCGCCCTGAACCAACAGCTCAACTGAAGACTGACCTGGCAGAGATACGCACCCTGAACCAACAGCTTGTGACAGGCGAGGACGAGGATGACGAAGCCGAGATCGCCGAGGTGGACCGTGTTCGTGCTGACGCCCTCCACGCCTTCGAGGCATTTCTTCAGTAGTTTGTTTACGTAAACTGGCATTGGGTTGTACCAGTTTTGAACCTCTAAAGTCGATGACCAAGCATCGGCTGTATACTTCTATTGGCCGATTTCATGCATCGGCCCCCGTATCTCACTACCCATCATCCCACGTGCTTGGGAGCTACATAATAAAAAAAAATTATTGGCCGATTTCGTGTATCGGCCCCCATATCTCATTGTCCATCAACCCACATACTTGGGAAATATTTCTTGAGATGTTGACCGTTGACAGCTACTGGGAATTTCACGCCGTCCAGTTCTTCCAGCATGTATGTGTTCCCTCTTAAAACCTGATCGATCCTGTATGGCCCGTGCCAATTTGGAGACCATTTACCATATGCTGCATCCTTGGTCCCTAATGGCAACACCGCTTCCCACACCAGATCGCCAACGTGGAACTCCTTAGGTCTCAACTTTTTGTTGTATGCACGAGCTACTTTGGCCTTGTTCTCTTTGATTTTCTCAAGTGACCACAGCCTAAGCTCAGTCAAATCTTCAACAATGTCACTCATCAAAGCTGCGTATTCTTCAGCCGTTAGATCGTTCTGAAAAGTGACGCGTCTCGATCCAGCCGTAATTTCCCAAGGCAATACGGCTTCTTGTCCATAGACAAGATGGTACGGCGAGGTTTTCATCGCTCCATGACATGACATGCGGTAAGCCCATAAAGCCTCTGACAAAACCTCATGCCAACGCCTAGGGTGCTCATCGATTTTCCTCTTGATCAGCTTGATAAGGCTCTGGTTGGACGCTTCAGCTTGCCCATTTGCTTGAGCATAGTACGGAGATGATCGAATCAGCTTAATCCCTGTATCCTCACAGAACTTTCTGAACTCGTGGGAAGTGAAAACCGAACCTCCATCGGTCGTGATAGTCTGGGGAATCCCAAACCTATGAATGACGTGCTCTTTCACAAAATCGACAACATCCTTTGAACTTACTGACTTCATAGGGACGGCTTCCACCCACTTGGTGAAATAATCCGTGATGGCCAAGATCCACACGTGGCCCTTGCTTGACGGAGGATTGATCTTGCCGATCATATCCATGCCCCAACCTCGGAAGGGCCAAGGCTTGATGATGGGATTCATTGCTGACGCGGGTACCATCTGGATTTTTCCAAATCTCTGACATGCTTGACATCCTTTGTAGTACTTAAAACAGTCCTCGAGCATGGTAGGCCAATAAAACCCTGATCGCCTGATCAACCACTTCATTTTATGAGCCGATTGGTGAGTTCCACAGGCGCCTTCGTGTACCTCGTGTAGGAGCCGATTGGCCTCGGCTGTTCCCAGACATTTGAGCAATAACCCCTCAAGAGTCCTGTAAAACATGTCATCCCCGATGAGCACATACTTCATGGCCTTGTATCTTATCGGTTTAGGTGCCCCCCGAGCCGAATCCTTCAAGTAATTGAAGATATCGGCTCTCCAGTCGTCTGCGTCCAGGAATTGCACCTGAACATCGGCTCCCTCTGCTACATCCTTGTAGCCTGAAGCCATTTGTGCAAGATCGTTGGCTTCGGTATTCTGCGATCGCGGGATCCAGGTGAAGTTTATGTATCGGAACTGTGCCATCAGCTCACGGCATTGCATCCATAATGGGAAGAGCGACTCACTCTCACACTTATATTCCTCTGTGAGTTGAGAAATAACCAGCTTGGAGTCTCCAAAAATTTCCACTGCTTCCGCTCCAGCTTCGATGAGCAGCTCCATTCCCTTGCGTATCGCCTCATACTCAGCGACATTGTTGGTGCGAGGGGCAGATAACCTGATAGAGAAGGAAAATGTTGCCCCCCGGGGTGACACGAGGAGCATGCCAATGCCGCACCCATCGTCACAAACTGACCCGTCGAAGAACATAGCCCAGGCTTGTATAGACAGTGCTGCTATATTAGTGTTGATCCTTTCAGCGATAAGGTCGGCCAATGCCTGCCCCTTAACTGCTTTAGCGGGTTGATACCGGATGTCAAACTCCGATAATGCAAACATCCATTTACCTAGTCGGCCTTTCAACATAGGAGCCGACAACATGTGTTTTATGATGTCTGATTTGCAGATGATGATAATTTCTGCTGATAGCAAAATGTGGCGTAGCTTGGTGCAGGTGAAAAACAGGCAGAGGCACAACTTGTCGATCTCAGAGTACCTTGTCTCTGCATCCAGCATCCTCCTGCTGATGTAAAATACCACTCGCTCCAGCCCGTCATAAACTTGCACCACCACTGAGGCGATGGACGTGTCCGCTACTGACAAGTAAATATAGAACGGCCTGTCTGGCTGGGGCGGGACTAAAACCGGCGGCTTCGTTAAATATTCTTTGATTTCGTCGAAGGCCCGTTGCTGTTCTGTTCCCCAGCGGAACTCCTCGTCAGATTTAATCTTTACCAGTCCCATGAACGGCTCTATCCTTCCTGACAGATTGGAGATGAACCTTCTGACGAAGTTGATCTTGCCGATGAGAGACTGTAGTTCTTTCTTCGTGGTAGGTGGCTTCATTGTTCGCACGGCCTCTTGACTCTTTAGACCGATCTCAATCCCGCGTTCGTGGACCAAGAAACCCAAGAACTGACCGGCCGTTACCCCGAAGGCGCACTTCTTTGGATTCATCCGTAATCCGAATTTTCTCGTTCGGTCCAGTACGCGTTGCAGATCGCCCAAGTGTCCTTCTACTGAGGCAGACTTGACCACTACGTCATCGATATAAATTTCCACCAGTTTGCCGATCAGATCATGGAAAATGTAGTTCATGGCTCTTTGGTACGTGGCACCGGCATTTTTTTAATCCAAACGTCATGACAACGTACTCAAACAACCCCACCGAGCCTGGTACTCTGAACGCAGTCTTGTGTATGTCTTCTGGAGCCATAAAAATTTGGTTGTAACCGGCATTTCCATCCATAAAGCTCAAGATCTTATGGCCAGCCGCTGCGTTGATTAACGTTTCTGCCACTGGCATTGGATACTCATCTTTTGGGGTAGCTCTATTGAGGTCCCGAAAATCTATGGCGACACGCCAACGGCCATCCTTTTTCTCCACAGGTACGATACTAGAAATCCATTCAGCATACCTGCATGGCCTGATTAAATCGGCTGCCAACATTTTCTCGACCTCCTTCTTGACTTCTTCCAGAATTTCGGCCTTCATCTGTCGTGCCCGCTGCTGGAATGGCCGAAATCCTTTTTTAAGCGGGAGTCGATGCTCGATGATGCTCCTGTCTAACCCGGGCATCTCTGTGTAGTCCCAGGCGAAGCAGTCTGGATATTGTTTTAACAGGGCTATCATCGGATCCCGCAGACTCGGATCCAACCTTTTACTGATAAAAGTTGGTCGTGGCTTATCCCCAGGACCAATGTCGATCTCTTCTAGTTCATCAGCAGATGTAAACCCATACCCTAGCTTTCCGTCACCTGTCAAATCGATGCTAAGCACAGGGCAAACCGTAGGTGAGGTTAACAAAAATAATTTGGGCCGGTTGCCCGAATCGGCCCCCTTTTTATTGCATTAGTCAAGGATGGTTTACACCTTACGGTTTTAACATGGCTGGGAATCTCCCTGCTACAACTGCACGATCTGCTCGTCGTAAGATCGCTGCTTTTTGTTTTTTGTGGCCGATCACAGGGATCGGCCGTACCACGCACCGTCGTGGACTTTGCTACTCCGTTAGGCCGGTGGATAAGACCAGCCTCACCCCGTTTTTTGTAGCCTCGATGCGTTCACAGCCGTCTAGACTGATTCCAGAGATCGGCTCTTGGTCTTCTGCTTCCCAGACGTTCATGCCAGCAATGGAGACCTCGACAGAATCGTCTGCGTGAATGACTTCTACCTCATCTCCATCCCACTGTATCAGGCACTGGTGCATCGTGGATGGGATGCAGCAGTTAGCATGAATCCAATCTCTCCCTAGTAGGACGGCGTAGGTGCTTTTGCTGTCCACGACGAAGAATGATGTAGGGACGGTTTTTCTGCCCACGGTCAGGTCCACGTTCAGTACACCTCGTGTTTCTGAAGTCTGGCCGTTGAAGTCGCTCAAAGTGACGTTGGTTTTGATCAGATCTGCAGTGGAGCGTCCCAGACGCCGTAGCATGGAGTATGGCATTATGTTGACTGCCGCCCCGGTGTCTACCAACATCTTGCTAACAGGTTGCCCATTGATGTACCCTCGTAGATACAGTGCTTTCAGGTGTTTGTAACCCTTCTCACGTGGCTTCTCAAAGATAACTGGCCGTGGGCCGCAGTCGAACTGTGCCACTGGTAGCTCGTTGGTTCTTGGCGCGCAGAACTCTGACGGGAGTATGAATACCATGTTTGTGCCAGCCGATGTCTTTGCATCGGCTTTTACCGGTTTGGGGCGCCACTCTTTCTTTTTCGGGTGATCTTCCGTTTCCAAGGTCTGCCTAACTTTAACGGCCAGATCGGGCCGTGCTTTCTTTAGAGCATGGAGGTACTGTGCTTCGGCTTCCTCCAAATTACGCAGCCGCTGCACTCTACGCTTTTGGGTGTGCCTGAGTCCGTCGGGACACCACCTTGGACGGTGATACCTGTCTTTCTCTTCGTCACCCACTGGCTCCTTGAGACCTTGTGCTCGGGATGCTCCCCTGCGTCTGCTCTGTGGTGGGAGAGGCCCTAGGCGCTTGAACACTGACACTGGCTCTGTGTCCTCCTGCTGCTGTCTGCATTCCGGGCAGTTATCGATCGTAGGCAATCGGCTCATTCCCGCGTCCCAGCAATACTTGAAGAACGGGCAATCCCAATGTTTGTCTGCGCCTTCCTTACCTTTTGGCGGTCCCCTAGCGAGGTGCTCATATCCTTCATCTTCTCCGTCGCGCCGGCGACGTTGGTCATATTGCCGCTCATACTTGTTAAGGAGATGCGTGGAATGTGGTTTCTGATATCGCACACTTTTTACTTGTTCCTCAGTTAAGTACCGCCTGTCGTCGTAGCTGGGCCGGTCGCGTGGACCAGCCTCATCTCTTACCCTGCGATAGCGACCGCCTCCCTCCTTGTACGTCGCATGGTGGTATCCTGGTCCTGCCATGTTGACATCGAACGAGAAATCTACCTGGCGCCTCGTGGAGTGGCTGTGTTCTACCATGTTGACGCCGGGGAATGGGTTGGTGTCTACTTTTATGGCGAATTGTCCCAGGATGAGACGGCCCTGCTCTATCGCCGCTTGGATTTGGCGGCGTAGCTCTTTGCAGTCATTGGTGGTGTGGGTGAACGAGTGATGCCACTTGCAGTATGGTCTTCCGTTCATCTCTTGAACCGTAGGGATCTTATGGCCTTCAGGTAACTTCAGCTGCTTTTCTTTCAGCAGTAAATCGAATATTTGCTCAGCTTTGGTCACATCGAAGTCGAACCCTTTTGCAGGCCCTTGTTGTTTCACCCATTTGCAGGATACGGGATCTGCGCCCCGAGCCCATTCAGCCACGACCACCTCCTGGTCTTGCGTTGGGTCTTCTTCTTCTGTATCGACCAGGCCTATCGGACGTTTGAACTTGTCCTGGTACAACTCAGGGTGGCGCTGCTCATACATCGTCAGCTTCTGGGCCATGTGCGCCAACGAGTTATACTCTACTTGGAAAGCCATATCTTTGATGGGCGCTGCGAGACCCAACGCTGCCAGCTCGACTGCTTCCTTCTCAGTTAAACGAGCTGAGTAACATCGGTTCTTGACAGTCCTGAAGCGTTGGATGTACTCGGCTACCGTTTCTCCTCGCTTTTGCCGCACCTGTGCCAGGTCTGGAATGCCAGCCTCGGTAGCTTCTGAATGGTACTGAATGTGGAACTGCTCTTCCAGTTGCTTCCAGGTCTGGATCGAATCAGGTGGCAGCGAGGTGTACCACCCAAAAGCTGGTCCTGTCAAAGATTGCGCAAAGAACCTTACGCGCAACTGATCTGATGTTGATATCATGCCTAACTGTGCTAGGTATCGACTCACATGCTCGATCGAGCTTGACCCTTCTGATCCGCTAAATCTCGAAAACTCGGGGAGCCGATACTTGGGCGGCAGCGGGATCAGGTCAAACTCGTTGGGGTACGGCTTTGAATAGCCGATTGTCCTTCTCTTCGGCATGAAGCCGAACTGGTCTCTCAGGATGGTACGGATTTGTTCCGTTGTTTGGGTTGCAGGGGCTAGATTCTCATGGCTCGTTCCAGTGGCATACTTGGCTAGCCACGCCTGTTTATCGGCGTCCATCCCAGAGATTCCTGCTCCGGGAACACTTGCTCCCGAAGCTCCTACCCCAGCAACCCCTGCTGTTGCAATCTGGTTTGTGCGCGTCAAACTGTTGGAGTCTGGCACGTAGGTGCACACGTATCCATGTGGGATTTCTTTAGGTGGTTCACACAGGAATTGGCAATCGCCAGGGTCGCCTCCAACCTTGTAGACGACGTACGCCGGTGCCCCTGGTGGCTCTGGAGCTGCAAGTGTGAATGGCAGCGGTGGCCTGGCCTGGAGCGGTCTTTCTCCCTGGTGAGTTCCTAGAGTGGGCCCCGAAGGAGAGCACTGATGTTTCATGATCTCCTGAACCACGCGAACTGCTACCCGCTCGAAAGCGTTTACCAAGCTCTCAGAATGGCGGTGAAGAGAATGAGCCACCATGTAGTTAACTTCCTGGCGCAGGGCTCTGGTGCGGTCCTCTGAAGGAACAGACAGATCTACCTCATCGAGAGCACCCTCGGGTGAGAACCCTTTCCACCTGATCACATGCTTACGAGTCCTCTCAAAAGAGCCGATGAGATCGGCTTCGAAGAGAGCTTTGACGTCATCATACTTCGCCTTGAACTCCTCAGGCAGCTCATCGTACGTGACCGGTCTGTTGTCCATCGCAGCGTCGGATGTTGATGTAGACGTTGTTTTAAGTGTCCCACCGGGCGTGCCAGAATGTGTTGCCTACCAAAACCCACCGGCGAGCAGCGACGGGCAACACGAAGAGCCGGGAGGCTCCCAGAACTGCTGGTGGGCCCTGGTCCCTCGGGCAACGGCCCGCAAAGCTCCGGCACGCGTCCTGGCTTGGTTCGAGGGCGTGCCACCTGACCTATACCTGATCAGGAAGGTGAAAGATTGCTTCGATTGGTTTCCTGCATGGCAAACAAACATGTGTAAAATTCGAGCCATAACCGGCTCCCAGGTTTCCCTGTGAATCGGCTCCTAGAGCCGATTATCCCATGGTTCTGCATTAGATCCATTATAACATGGGGTTTCTGCTTCATCAATACAAGCTAAATCGATCTACAACAGTTTAACGTTTTCACTACATGACTGGAACATCCTACACGTAATTGAGCCTGGTAGATACAAAAGATAATAGAAAATTAATCCTAGAGAAGGCCTAAAAACCAACGTAATCGTCAATTCCCGGAACACCCCCTCCTGGATTGATAAACCATATCTTACATACTACTGGATCGTTCAACCCGTTTGCAAGGCCTGATCATGTAGATATTAAACTAAACCTTGGAGAACAAGGCACAACTATAACAGATCAAGTCGACTTAAATAAAGATCAAGCAAGATGCCACCCTCACACCCGGGAAAAGGTGCAAAGGCGGCGATATAAGTATAGGCAGCATAACTGAAACAATCGTAGCGAAAAGTACTGATGCTAACCCAGACAAATCTATGATAATGGTGTTACTCGCCATCAACAAGGCTTCGGTACGAGTAATACCAGATAACGCATAAGTAGATACTGCCTAGATCGCAAGATGCGATCTAGGCAGCATGGCACTTACCCGAGAAAAACCCTAGAAACAAGGGGTGGCGATGCGCCGAGATTGTGTTTGTTGTGAACGTGATTGTCCTCCTTTTCTCGATAACCTTAGGTACATATTTATAGTCCGGAGACTTTCTGTCTTTGGAATAACTCTACAACTCTAAACGGAACCTACTACAATATAAAGATACACGGGCAATTCAGCCCAAACCAACACGCGAGGCCGATTCAACAACACGTTGTATATACGTATCTTCTAAGCCCATCTTGATCACGGCCCAACTCCTCCTTTGGCCAAAATATGGCGATAACACTACCACCTCGAACTATCAGTCTTTGGCACTATGCAATTTTCATAAATATTTCTTCAAAGGTTGATTTTATTATGAAAATCTATGACCATCAGCATTCACAGGTTGACCAGAACTTTCTTGGAGTTCCTTTCCTACCGAGTTCGTATCTCCTTCCCGAAATAGGGAGTAACAAGTTACAGTTCTTACACTCTGCAGAGGTGCGTTACTTTACCCATGAGAGATCAACTCCTTGTTGCACAACCGGGCCTACTTTCCCGTCCACAATTCCATGATGTGGGGCCCAGTAGTTGGTCCAAGCCAATCACTGCCCTCTCCGCGACCTCATATGTCTGCACGATCCTTCGGGGTTAGCTCACCTTCGCTAATCCCCCTTTCGGGCAGGCTAAAACCCTGATGAGTTCTCGAAGACTCTATGACCTAGTGATGCCCAGAATAGTACCATTTACATGGACTATATCCCTAAACACCATTCATAGATAATCTAGACACCAAAAGTGTGGGGCGTAAGGGTTCCCACCCATATGTTGGATCCGCACAAGGAATCACAACGTCACGTTAAGGTCGTCTTGCATCCATACAAGAGGAAAAGGATACAACTGACTTCTCTGTCGCATTCCAAATCTCATGGTTAACGCGTAATATACAGCGCTAGAATCACTGATGTCATGGGTTATTAATCCCTAATTGTCCATCATTATTGCAATTAGAACCCTAAGTTCTATTGCTCCATCATATCATCACTTAGGATGATATCTAAGATTTAGTATCTTGAGAAAATAATGTTTTCTTTTTCTATAATATAGATGATAACACACAATTCACAAATACTTTGATAAAGACTCTTCAAAGGACATGAGCAAGTGATGAACTTGCCTTGTGATTGCAAGGTAGTGAAGTCTGATGCTTGCACTGGACCTTGAGCTTCTATGTCTACAAAAACATCATTATCGGTAAGGACAATATTTAAAGAAGCAAAATGATTATGCAAAAGTAATGTAATGCATTATTTAACTTTATATGTATTCTACCCCATTATTTAAATTATAGAAAATCCTTTTTAATAATTAAGGATTTATAAATATTAATTTCTTCAATATTTATTGAATAATGTTTTTTTATTTTATTTGTTTTTTCTTTACTTAATAATTCATTTAAGAATTATCATTAAATACCAAAAATTGGTATTAAATATTTGTTTAGTATTTTTCTAAAATACTACAATATTAATATATAATAAAAACGATTTTTATTTATTTTTATCATCTTTTAATAATTTTGTAAAATTCCATATGGAATATATATATTACAAATTTCTTAATAAAATTTACATGTCTAAATTTTTTATTTCTTTAATTTATTTGGATAGTTTGGATTATTGTGAACCCAAAAATATTTTATTTATAATTTTTTGGTTTTTTATTTTATTTTCTAGAATTTATTAAGTTCACGGGTATTTTGGTCTTTTTCCTATTTATTAAAACAAGCTCTAAATGCTTTGGACTGACTGTTTGGGTTTATTGGGCCCTTGTGGCCTAGTAGGGCAAAGTCAAAACAACACCCCGAAGGGTTCCTGGCCCAAACCTGCCCAACACTCTCTGTCTCTCTCTCTCCCGAGCTCACCTCTCTTCTTCTCCTCGACCCCGTGGTCAATGGCGCCGCCGTCGTACTCTGCTCGCCGCCGTGGTCCTCCCTGGCCACTGCCGTGATGCATGGCGAGGTTGTCGACCACACGCTACCCTTCTGTCCAATTCGATTTGGCATAGGAGCTTTCCCGTGGCCAATCTAGTCTCATCCCGAACCCTAGGGTTTGGGTTGATGTGGTTGCTATCGCCACCATTGCTGTCGTGTGCTGTGGTGGTACTCCTCGCCTCCAGGCGAGACTATGGCGTTGTGTGGGTCGCAGCGCCCCCTTGGGGGTGCTCCCCATGCCGCCCTGTTCGTCGGCCTTCTCTGCTTCCTCTTCTAATCTACAGCGAGGACCTTCGGTAAGTGGTTCCTCTCCCTCTCATGCTCTCTCTGTGCTAGGCCATCCCATGCTAGATGTTGGTAGTGGCATCTCCTAGTTAGTGTCCTGTCCTGATTAAGATGGTTTGTTCTGCTTAGGGTTCATACCCCTCTGTGGATTGGATATTGGACGAGTTGGATCAAGTTTTGATGGTCCCTAAGCATGATTAGTGGTTGTTAGCTATGGCTTGCTGCTTATGATTAGCTGTGGTGATGCTAGTGGTTTACCAAATGATTCATGGATTAATTTTGATATGGTCCATATAGTGAGGTTGCTCTAGAAGCAATACTTGGGAAATCTTGTGGTTTAATAGCTCACCACTGTTATTACTTGGTTAATGACAATGCGTGTTGTGTGATAAAGTCACTGTATTAATCATGTTGGCTTAAGAATTCATTTAAAGCTTGAGATCAAATGGTCTCTTTCAGTGAAAATATGTATATGAATTTTCCTGATTATGATTCCTGTGATGTCAGGAAAATGATTTATAGTTGGTTGGTTGTATCTGTGAAGATTGGATGCTTAACCTGCTTAGTTTAGAACTATTCTTGTGACACCATCCTTGTATCGCACACAAGATTAGATTCTATTACTTGGTTTGGTCTTGTTCAAGCTTAATATTAGCTTGTCATTATTTATAAGTGGAATTCTCTTTCCTTGCATCCCTAGAACCCATGATGTTGGTCTGAGGTTTAGGGATTAAGCCTTTGTCTTGTTGTTTCTCATGGATTGGTTCTGGTAGTGATACTAGCTACTGTTTCTTGAATCAAAGTTGGGAGAAATTATTGTAGGCTTGATAACTTATATAGATCCATAAGATTAAATTCTAAGGTGCTACTCTAAGAGATGTGCCTAGAAGTTTAAATCTTGGCTATATTCATTCTTGAATTGAAATATAGCTTAATAGCTTATATCAATGATGTTGTCCTGAGATCTTAGTTGGATCTTTATAGTTTTCTGATTGTTTTAAGTGTTTAAAAGTTTAGTGATGGATTCACCCCACTTGGGTGTTTTCTGAGAATTTGAGTAAATGACAAATCATGAATACATGTCTAATCTTAGACAAATAGATCATGTGATGGTCTATTTTACTCACCACACTCACTTGATGTTGGGGTTGCCAGTGGTTGATCTTGTGCTAACTTGATCTAGTGCTCTCCTGGTATTTCCAGCTTCTAGATTGTCCTTGATCTAGCCCTTCACCTCCTGGTCCTGATGGCTTGATCTTGGTCTTGCTATCCACCTGATATACCCCCTCCTTATGTCACCATTTTGGTGATGTGATCCAGGGTTTTGATTGGTGTGATCTTGCTTGGCTTTGGCTTGGTTTAGCTCGTGGCTGTTGTGCTTGGTGTGTAAGAACAAGAAACTGATGTGGGGTTTGCTTCCTACGGTTGTGTTGAGCACTTTTGTGTGATTGAGTTGTTGTTGTGGTGCTGACAGCACACACCATGCAGTTTGGTGTGTGTGCTGCATGTGTGCCTGCTGCACACCTTGTGGATATGTTCTGAATTTAAAAGTTACTTTTTACAAGATTACCTTTTACTTGGCTGGTGAAACTTGCCCCTTCTTGCTATTTATTTGACTTATGGCTTAAAATTATGAAAGATATATTCTTTCATATTGGTGAAACTTGCCCCTTTAAAAGATTACTCAATGATGAAATCTTGAACAGTGCACTTCACTGTCAATTCTGAGAGTAATATAATTTTAACCTTAACTTTCTTTCTTTTTTGTTTGTGTTTATTTTGCAGGTACCAGACTTGGAAATTCAAGACCTTAGTCTAGGTTTTCTTTTTCTTTGTAGAATAGTCATATGTAATATTTCTTTATTCTTTTGTAATTTTATTTTTATCCTTTTGTAATAAAGATTGTACTATTAATCAATAAAGAAATATCATTCTTCTATTTAATTACTATTGTAAAGATTCTTGCTCATTTCCATAAGTTACATTTTGTAACTCATTTGTTTATGGAATAAATATTCATTTTATTGATTATGTTATTTATTTAAAGTTTGAGCTATTAATCATCATCTCTTGACTAATTCCAAAACACTCAAACATAATTCTAAATTCTTTTGAATTATAAATCAAACACTCAAGTTTTAAATTCAAATTCCATTCCGCAAAACACTCCACAAAAGATCATATCAAAGTCTATAACAATCATCCTTCAAGACTATACCTAATCTCAAAGCATGAAAGAAACTTTGATCACTTTAGGTTTTTATTTGGCGAAAAATTTACCCACATTTTCACAAATGAATGCATGCAATATCACTAATTCCTAAATCTACCCTTCGCTGGTTCCTAAATGCTGGGATGTTACAAAACTAAACCCCAAAGGTCTATTATCTTTTGAATGCAATAATGTTGCTAATGAAGATCGTGTGAAGTTTTGTATGAAGGAAAATTTTCAGGTGTAAAGGAAGAATGATGTAATGAGATGAAATGGAAAAAAGCTCAAGTTTGGGAATGCCACCCCGTGTCACCCCAAGAAATATTCAAGAGGTACAAGCGTCAAAGCTTGGGGATGCCCAAGGCATCCCCTTCTTCATCAATAAAAAGCTCAGGTCTTTCTAGACACATCGTTTTTATTGTTTCATGCACAAGTTGTGTTGTTCTTTGAGCATCTTAGTTTTCATTTTAGTTTGCTTAGTTTGATTTAATAAAGTAGTTTGGACCCCCGTTCTCGCTGTGTTGTTTCAAATAAGTTGCTTGGTGTTGGAGAGGAGTAGAAAGTTCTTTCTTGAATAGTGCAAGAGGAGCTTGTTTTAACTATGACTTAGACTTTAGCATGTCATGATAGATGTTGTTTTGACCTTATGCTTAGTGATTATTGTTGTAGCATGACTTGTTCCAAACAATTAGGATTGCTTAATGTTCCTTGAAGGAATCATGTGTTGTTTTAGCATATAAAAGCATAGTATTGTGGTATTCTCCTTTGATGCTTTGTTTGGGTGGACTTGGCACATGCTCACACCATGTTATGACTATGAACAAGTCACCATAGCCTCTATGATCATTTAGTTATTGACTTCCAGTACCACTCTACACTTTGATTAGTAATGATTTGTGGCTCTGCATGATTATGGGCATTATTGCTCTCTTAGTTGGTTGCTCCCAGTCTTTTGCTAGCCTCCACTTGTATGAGTAAGCTCTACTCATTCATACAACTCCCAAGAAACCAAATTATTCCAAAGTGTCCACTATAAATTCCTATGCATGGTGTGTTACACCATTCCAAGTATATTATTGTTTTTGTTGGGTTCGCAGCATAGAAAACAAAAAAATTCCTACGATGGGAACAACTATGTACCAAGATCTATCTACTACATACAAGCAACGGGCGGATGTACATCCATAGAAAACATACACTTGAAGACCGACAAAGCTTAACGAGGTTGAACTTGTGGTTGATGTAGACAATCTCTTGCCGATCTCAAGATCGAGAGGAAGTCCATCTGGTCCAGCCGATCCAGCACCATCAAGTCCAGCACCGCAAAGCAGTGGTGCATCCGTGATCCCACACACATCCGGGTACCCCGACAACCTCCGCGCCCTCACTCCAGCGAAGCAGCGGAAGCAACAAATCCTTCCACAAAAAGCCACCGTGAACATGTATCTCGCTGATCCAAGACCATGGGGAAATTCTAAAGGGGGGAGAGAGATCCTTCACGAGGAGGTGTGAGTGAGAAGAGAGGAGGGGGCTCCTTTTATAGGAGGAGGGGGGCACCCAAGGGGGTGGCCGGCGCATGGGGCTGCCCCCTTGCCCCCCTCCATTGATGTGGGTGGACAATGCACTCACAAAAATGCCTTTCAATTTCCTCCACTCAAAAACCACTCAAATTCCCATTAAATTTCCACCAAATTTAATGCAAACTCTCATTAAATAAAACTCCTTTTATTTATTCATAGTTTTGTAAATTACTTTAATGACAAACATTCATATATAACCCCTTTCTAGTATTTCATTTCACATGCAAAAACACTTTCTGCAATTTCACCCGAAAACCTGTTTCGGTATCTAGTGCAATAAATTCCTGCACTTGTTATTCTTTCCGGCATGAAACTTTTGCTCCAAATGGATGTCGGTGTCTCTTAAGTGTGTCACCCTACGGTTCGCGAATAATGCGGACATGATCGAGACCCCTCTCAGATCAATAATCAGAAGCGGGACCTGGAGATCCATACCGACTCCCACACATTCAGCGATGACTTCTGTGATCGCGTGAACCTTATACGCATGTAACTCAATCCCTTTGTCTCGCGATATATTACATGTCCGAGATTCGATCATCGGAATCTCCATACCTAGTTTGATCTCGTTACCGACATGTACTCTTTTCTCGTTCCCATGATATAACATTCTAGTGATCAAATCACTTGCTTGCAAGCTAACTAATGTGATATCACCGAGAGGGCCTAGAGTATATCTATCCGTCATTGGGATGGAAAATTTTCACTCTTGATCCATGGGCCTCAACATAACACCTTCGTAGCACTGAACCCATATTTATAGTCACCCTGTTATGGTGTGACGTTTGATGTTATCAAGATACTCTTCCGGTGTTAGTGATTGACATGATCTCATAGTCTAAGGATTAGGATCACTTTGTATGTTGTTATAGCAATATAAACTCAATGACTTTGATCGTAATGCTATACTTCGGATGAACGTTCATCACACCATTACACTAATGTTGTGACCTCGTTATTAACAACATCCAATGTCCATGATCAGGAAACCTTGATCATCTTGTTAATCAACGAGCTAGTTTATGAGAGAGAGGCATAACTAGGAACTTTCTGTTTGTTTATTAAACACACATGTATTAATGTTTCCATATTAATACAATTATAGCATGCAAAATAAACATTTATCATAAATAAGGAATACGATAATAACCACTTTATTATTGCCTCTCGGGCATATTCCCTTCAGTATCCCACTTGCACTAGAGACAATAATCTAGTTTGAAAACTTTGCGTATTGAACACCTATGGCTTTCTGGTGTTCCATATACGCGATTGCAAGTGGTTAACATAATTTACGGATCTGACGCTTTCAGGTTCGTGTGTATTTGCATTTCTTTGCGTCTTCACGCATCACTCATTCTCCAATGAGATGGCATTGTATACATTTGGTATTTTGGTGAGACCTTTAGTTCCTTGGGGTTAAACCATGTAGATACTATTGTCGTACAATATAGCTTTAGTGCTAGCCCATTGCGAACTACACCTTAGTTTGATAACAAACTACTTGACACAAATGCCCTCCTTTGCTGCTACTATAGCAGTCATATACTTAGCCTTTTGTTGTAGTATCCGTCACAATGTCTTAACTTTGGAATTCATCCAAATCCGTCAGAGAAACTCCTTTCCATTTCATTGTGCCACCCATAGTTTAAATTGAGATAAACGTAATTTGTATCTTGTGACAAAACTAGTATCATTTTTCAATGAACTATTTGGCTCTTATACAAATGGAATATATTCTTAATTCTTCCAGAAGATTATAAGAATATCCTTACTATCGTCCAATGATCATTTTATGATTCATTCTGGTATATGCTCATAATACTTAGAGCATAGGACATATCTGGATGTGGACATATCATGGTATGATTGATCAAAACATTCTTGTGATTTCACTCATCAAGTGACAAAGCACTTGAATCTTGTTTCACTTATCAAGTGTCGATACACTTGAATCTTGATTCAATTCTTTTCCATGCGACAAGATCCTTTTTCTCGTCGTTTCTATGTTTAACCCCTTCAATATCTCATATATGTACGCTTGACATAACCATATTAGCGTCACAGTCTATCCATGTAGAAATTCATGCTAAATATTCAGGTTTTGCCTAAGTCTTTCATCAAAATGAAATTCTTAACCTTTGACAATAAAAGATACATCATTTCCAATCAGCAAGATGTCCTCCACATAATGTATTAGAAATATATCTCAGCGCTCCCACTTAATTTCTTGCAAATGCAAGCATCTTCATCATCTCCAGATGAAAACTCCTTTAATAGTTTCATCACGGTGAAGATTCCAACTCCACGATGCTTACTTCAACCATTGAAGTTTGCATGCCCTTTTAGCATCCTTTGAATTAACAAAACCCTTTGGATCGTGTCATGCGCACATTATAGGTAACCATTCTATTAGAAGAACTTTGTTTTGTTTATTCATCTACCATATACCAAATTATATGTAGTGGTTTCTACTTTAATCCATCCAGACTAAATATCGCTTATGAAAGATCAAATATTATCATAGTCAACTCCTTAAACATTGTCGTAAAATAATTTACGACATGTCGACTATTTCATAGATGTGAAACATCCATGTCTATTTCTTTATAGATCCAAATATGACCGATAGTTTTTTACACCTTTCCGGAGGGTTTTCCAAGTTCAAAAAACTTGATTTCTCGTATATGGAACGATCACAGATTTTATGGCTTCAAGCCATTTGACGGAGTCAGGGCCCATCATCGCTTCTTTGCATGTAGTCGGTTCATCATTGTCAAATAATAATGATTTACTCTCAAATCTTAGCATTTGATTGTTTATCCGACCAATTTGGTTCAATAGGAACTTAGACCTTCGTGACCGAAACCTTTGAGGCACATGAGCCATGAGCATTGTGGCTGCCTCCGGAACATTTTCCGGCACTACGCAACTCAGCACATATAGCTAAGGTTCGTTAACCTTATCAAAGTTCTATTGTCCTCCCACTTAACTTTTTGTGAAAAAATTCTTTTTCAAGAAACTTCACGTTTCAAGCGACAAACCCTTTTATCCTTGGTGTTATGGAGTTATACCCAATGGTTATTCGAAACAACCTACAAAGACATACTCATCTGACTTTGGTTGTAAACATATTACTTATGCTTAGCATACCAAAATTTAAGAAAGGACAACTTGGGTTTTACCCCAAACCATAACTTACATGGTGTAATTTCAACGGGTCAAGATGGAGCTCTTTTCAATGTAAAAGCGGTAGTCTCTAAAGCTTTAATATTTTAAAACATAATGGCAGTTTTATAAATTACACCTTTGATCCAACCATGTCAAACAAGGTTTCATTACAAATCTCAAACACTCCATATTCCTATGGTGTTTCGGGAGATGCAAATCAGGTGTTTTGCTAAACTTGCAACTCAAATAAATCCCTTTATGATAAAATCATAAATTATTTATTTCCTTGTTACAATGATTTTCACTTCATCTTGAAAGTATTTGAATGTTTTCAAATATTTCATACTTCTTTCTCATTAAGTGAATATTCACTTAAATTTCCGGAGAAAGCATATGAAGTTGAAATCCATCTCTTACGACTACACATAATGGACTACATACATCGATATGTATAAATTCCAATATTTTAGTCGATCGTTCTTCTTTGGCCTTTGAACAAAGTTTTAATTATCCCTAGGAAAGTCTCACAAGCGTCACTTGATCAAATCAAATACTCCAAAAATCCATGAATATATAGTTTCTTCATGTTTTCTTTTCAATATAATTTAAATGGCGATGTCACTTTGTAAGTGATCTTTCAATCATTTGTCTTGCGACATTTTAGCATTAGTTTTTATGGATGTGATTTCTCCAACTAGATTTGTAAATCATCCATCTTATATGGAATACGATAATTATTTGAACAATCTTTGTTCTCATAATACCTGATTTAAATAACGATTATTAAAACAAATCTTGAAGGCAGGCTTTGATGTCAACGAGAAATACAAACAACGGCTTGTTTGTTTTCGATCATCACATATTCTCTTGCTAGTTACTTAGGCCATTGTGGTGCATGAATTGCGTCGTTCTGTATGAAATTTCATACAAACCAATTCGGTATTAATACATAAGAACCACATTGTTTAACAAGCAAAGAATACAACCATAACATGTATATCTTATATATACCTAAACTGGATATTTCCAGTCTTTTCTTTTCTGCCAAATATATTTTATGGATTCTCTTTCAGCATTTCCTTTTCCTTTTAAAAGAATCTATCAACATCAACAGTGGCGCCGTAAACATGACACATAGTCCAAAGCGTGTATATTCAAATACTAATACCTTTGGACTTGCACTTTGAAGTAGATCACCGTCATCAAATGATCGGCATTCTTTCAAAATCCATTCTTTAGTAATCTTTTAGTGTAGTAAACACTTTACATACATCTTCTATTCATCCTTATCATGACGACTTTCATGATCAAGCTAATGTAGATTATAAAGGTGAATCATGAGTATAATTTTACTTTCCAAAACCATTTTGGATGATTAGGATGTCTAGCATCTCCAAACTTTGCAAATTCTCATCCAATATGAGAACATACACTATACTCTATCATATTGCAACCAAAAAATTGTTTCAGATATCGTTATATCTGCCACACATTATGGTTTCTGAAACAATTCCTTTAGCTCATAGATAAACTTGATATTTAAATCAAGAATCATGGAGGCAAACATGATACTTTAGATACTAACATTGGAATTGTCATTTTCGATTTAATACTAATTATGAAACTTCACGGAGTAAACAGAGTTTGCTGAAAGTTTGCAATAGGACTTTAAACTGTAGATTGACACTCAACACAATATGATACCAGTTCGTAAAGTAAATATCCAGAATTATATAGTTCTATTATCTCAATTACAACTAAGCATAAGGTGGTGAACTAATGCCAATGACTACAACAAAGTATGCAAATTCACTTTGATTTAATTTATGATAAATTGAGTTCTTATAATCCAAATTAGACTCCCACTCAAAAACGACATCCCTCTTGTCTTTTTGGTGATTACATGAACCAAATCCACTACACCAAGTCCGATCATCACATGAGTCGGTGTAGCTTCAAAGGCGAGCATCAAATGGGCATCATATCTTTCATATTACTCATGCTTAACCTTTCGGTCCGTGTTCCGAGGGCATGTCTGTACATGCTATGCTCGCCAAGTAAGAACCTGAGTATTCGCGTGTGTAGCTGTCTTACACCCGAAATATGATCGTGGATCCAAGAACACCCGATCATCACGTGATGTCTTGGAGCGACGAAACATAATCGGTGCATACTTAAGGAAGAACACATTCTTATCTTGATATCTAAATGAGGGATCATCTTATTATGCTAATAAAAACGCCAAACAAGCAATATAAGATGCAATAAACATCACATGTTTATAAGTGGAATGATATGGTTCTTGCACTCGATCTCCATCATGTGCATCGTGGTATGATCACTATCATGCCTCTACGTGTAAGGCCAAGGTCTATGGAACTTACATGTTATGTGTGTTGTAAGAGCATTGACTTATACTTTCACTTACAACATCACCATATCATGACACTAGCCCAGCAACAATCTAAACGAGACGCCTCTAATTTATCCATTGCAAGTTTTACGTGGTTTAGGGCATTCGAAGATAGAACCGTTCTTACCTACGAACATGAACCACAAAGAGGATAACCAAATTGTTGACAACTCGTTGCAAATTAGATACTGACTATAGTAGGAGAGACAGACACCCGCTAGCCACTTATGCAAAATTAGTTGCATGTCAAGCGTGGAACAGGTCTCATGTGCGACGACATGTAAAGTTTGTCCGGGCCGTTTCATCCCACTATGCCACCAATATCCAAAGTACAACTAAGAAGCAATAAAATGATCATCATCGCCAACATACTCATATGTGTACTACCCGTGCAAAGCATCTACGCATAGATCCAGCTCTGATACCACTGTTGGGTTCGCAGCATAGAAAACAAAAAAATTCCTACGATGGGAACAACTATGTACCAAGATCTATCTACTAGATACAAGCAACGAGCGGATGTACATACATAGAGAACATACCCTTGAAGACCGACAAAGCTTAACGAGGTTGAACTCATGGTTGATGTAGACGATCTCTTGCCGATCTCAAGATCGAGAGGAAGTCCATCTGGTCCAGCCGGTCCAGCACCATCAAGTCCAGCACCGCAAAGTAGGTGATCGCACACACGTCCGGGTACCCCGACAACCTTCGTGCCCTCGCTCCAGCGAAGCAGCGGAAGCACCAAATCCTTCCAGAAAAAGCCACCGGGAACATGTATCTCGCTGATCCGAGACCATGGGAAATTCTAAAGGGGGGAGAGATCCCTCACGAGGAGGTGTGAGTGAGAAGAGAGGAGGGGGCTCCTTTTATAGGAGGAGGGGGGCACCCAAGGGGGTGGCTGGCGCATGGGGCTTCCCCCTTTCCCTCCCTCCATTGATGTGGGTGGACACTCCACTCACAAAAATGCCTTTCAATTTCCTCCACTCAAAAACCCACTCAAATTCCCATTAAATTTCCACCAAATTAATGCAAACTCTCATTAAATAAAACTCCTTTTATTTATTCAGAATTTTTTCAATTGCTTTAATGACAAACATTCACATATAACCCCTTGCTAGTATTTCATTTCACATGCAAAAACACTTTCTGCAATTTCACCCAAAAACCTATTTCGGTATCTAGTGAAATAAATTCCTGCGCTTGTTATTCTTTCCGGCATGAAACTTTTGCTCCAAATGGATGTCGGTGTCTCTTAAGTGTGTCACCCTACGGTTCGTGAATAATGCGTACATGATCGAGACCCTTCTCAGATCAATAATCAGAAGAGGGACCTGGAGATCCATACTGACTCCCACACATTCAGCGATGACTTCTGTGATCGTGTGAACCTTATACGCATGTAACTCAATCCCTTTGTCTCGCGATATATTACATGTCCGAGATTCGATCATCGGTATCTCCATACCTAGTTTGATCTCGTTACCGACATGTACTCTTTTCTCGTTCCCATGATATAACATTCTAGTGATCAAATCACTTGTTTGCAAGCTAACTAATGTGATATCACCGAGAGGGCCCAGAGTATATCTATCCATCATTGGGATGGAAAATTTTCACTCTTGATCCATGGGCCTCAACATAACACCTTCGTAGCACTGAACCCATCTTTATAGTCACCCTGTTACGGTGTGACGTTTGATGTTATCAAGATACTCTTCCGGTGTTAGTGATTGACATGATCTCATGGTCTAAGGATTAGGATCATTTTGTATGTTGTTATAGCAATATAAACTCAATGACTTTGATCGTAATGCTATACTTCGGATGAACGTTCATCACACCATTACACTAATGTTGTGACCTCGTTATTAACAACATCCAATGTCCATGATCAGGAAACCTTGATCATCTTGTTAATCAACGAGCTAGTTTATGAGAGAGAGGCATAACTAGGAACTTTCTGTTTGTTTATTAAACACACATGTATTAATGTTTCCATATTAATACAATTACAGCATGCAAAATAAACATTTATCATAAATAAGGAATACGATAATAACCACTTTATTATTGCCTCTCGGGCATATTCCCTTCAGTATCCCACTTGCACTAGAGACAATAATCTAGTTTGAAAACCCTCCTCCAAGCCTAGGGCCGGCGGCCACATGGGAGGAGTGGGGGGCAAGTTTCCCCTCCCTTCTAGAAGCTCTCCCTAGGGTTTCCCCTAGGGCTTGGCCGGCTGGGCCTATGGGGCCTTGTGCCCCTGTCCCAATGCGGCCAGGGCACTCCCTCGTAGGCCCATGCCCCCTCCCTACAAGTGGGGCCACGTTGGTCCCACTCCGGAAGGTTCTAGAAGCTTCCGGTACAATACCGAACAATCCGAAACAATTCTGAAATCCAAAATCGGATTTCCTTTATATGAATCTTATTCTCCGGACCATTCCGAAACCTCTCATGATGTCCTGGATCTCATCCGAGACTCCGAACGAAAATTTATAAACCAACTATCCATTATATCCTAGCGTCGAGACACGTTAAGTGTGTGACCCTATGGGTTCGGGAATATGCAGACATGATCTTCTATCAATAATCAACAGCGGGGTCTGGAAACCCATATTGACTCCCACATATTCATCGATGATCATATCGGATGAACCACGACGCCAGGATTCAATTAATCCCATATATATATTCCCTTCGTCACGCGATATTTTACTTGCCCGAGATTCGATCGTCGGTATCGGCATACCTAGTTCAATCTCGTTCACAGCAAGTACTTTACTCGTTCCGTAATCCGATATCACTTTGTGATTAACTCCTTAACCACGGGCTTGCAAGCAGTGTTGATATCGATTACCGAGTGGGCCCGAAGTATATCTCTCAGACTTGGGAGGGACAAATCCCATCTTGATACATACAACCCAACAAGTACTTTCCGATCACCTGAGAGATACCTTTATGATCACCCTCTCATAGGATGACGTTTGATGACCTCAAAGCTTTCTTCCGATACCAGGGAGTTGCATTATCTCATGGTCTAAGGAATACAATATTTGACATAAGAAAAAGCTTCGCAAAGATGAACACGATGACACGATCTAATTCCTCTGCCTGATTTGGGTCTGTCCATCATATCATTCTCCCAATGACATGATCTCATTTTTAATTGACAACTCATGTCTATGGTTAGGAAACCTTAACCATCATTAATCAATGAGCTAGTCCATAGAGGCATACTAGGGACACGGTGTTGTTCATAAACCACACAAGTATCAAAGTTTCCGCTTAATACAATTCTAGCATGGAATATAAACTTTATCATGAACAAGAATTATAATAATAACATCTTTATTATTGCCTCTAGGGCATAATTCCAACAGTCTCCCACTTGCACTAGAGTCAATAACTTAGTTTACATCTGGCAAAAATCTAACACCCATGTCACTAAGGTGCTGATCATGTTTTGCTCGTGGAAGAGGTTTAGTCAACGGATCTGCGACATTCAGATCTGTATGTACTTTGCTAATCTTCAGATCTCCATCTGTTATATAATCTCAAATTATATGAAACTTGCGGTTGATGTGCTTGGTCTTTGGATGATATCTTGGTTCCTTAGCCAGTGCTATGGCGCCAGTGTTGTCACACAATATCTCCAGTGGGTCCAAGGAACTTGGAACCACACCAAGCTCAGTGATGAAGTTCCTGATCCAAACTCCTTCACTTGACGCTTCTGCAGCAGCCATGTATTCCGCTTCTACTGTAGATCCCGCGATCATGCTTTGCTTGCATATTCTCCAGCTCACAGCTCCTCCATTCAAAATATAAATGTATCCTGTCTGAGATTTAGAATCATCCTTGTCGGTGTCGAAAGTAGCGTCGACGTAACCTTTTACGATGAGTTGTTCATCACCTCCATAGACTAAGAACATTTCTTTAGTCCTATTTAAATACTTTAGGATGTTCTTCACGGCTGTCCAGTGTTCCACTCCTGGATCACTTTGGTATCTGCTCGTCAAACTAAGAGCATTGGACACATCCGGTCTAGTACACAACATGGCATACATGATAGAACCTATGGCCGAGGCATAAGGCACTTTGCTCATAGCTTCTCTATTGTTTATCGTAGCTGGACACTGAGCCTTGCTCAATATCTTACCTGACAACATAGGCACTGAACCTTTCTTTACCTTATCCATTCTGAACCTTTTCAGAACTTTGCCTAGGCATGTACTTTGGCTTAAAGCTATCAGGCGTTTTTGTCTATCTCTATATATTTTGATGCCCAATATATAAGCAGCTTCCCCTAGGTATTTCATTGTAAAACATTTGTTCAAATAACTCTTCACATCGTTAAGCATGTCAATGTCATTTCCAATAATCAATATGTCATCCACATATAGTACTAGAAATGTCACTGAGCTCCCACTCACTTTCTTGTAGATACAAGCTTCGTAGCAATTTGGAACAAATCCAAAGCTCTTGATCACTTGATCAAAACGAAGGTTCCAACTCCGAGATGCTTGCTTTAGTCCATAAATGGAACGCTGAAGTTTGCACACGTTATCAGCATCCTTAGGATTGACAAAACATTCAGGTTGCATCATATACAACTCTTCATCAATGTTGCCATTGAGGAACGTAGTCTTGACATCCATCTTCCATATTTCATAATCATGAAACGCAGCAATTGCTAATAAAATCCGAATGGACTTAAACATAGCTACGGGAGAGAAAGTCTCATCGTAGTCAACACCTTGAACTTGTCGAAAACCTTTCGCGACAAGCCGTGCTTTATAGACAGTAACATTACCATCCGCGTTCGTTTTCTTCTTGAAAATCCATTTGCACTCAACGGCCTTTCGGTCGCTAGGAGGGTCCACCAAAGTCCATACTTGGTTTTCGCTCATGAATCCCAATTCGGATTTCATGGCCTCTAACCATTTCTCAGAGTCTAGGCTCATCATTGCTTCCTCATAGTTCGCAGGTTCACTGTTGTCTACTAACAAGACAGTTAAGACAGGGTTGCCGTACCACTCAGGAGGGGCACGTGACCTTGTCGACCTGCGACGTTCAGTAGTAGCATCGTCCGAAGCTTCATGATCCTTGTCATTAGCTTCCTCTATTGTTGGTGCAGACGGCACTGGAACAATTTCAGGTGCTGCGCTACTCTCCAACTCAAGAGAAGGTTCAATAACCTCGTCTAGCTCTACTTTCCTCCCACTCACTTCTTTCGAGAGAAACTCCTTCTCAAGAAAGGATCCATTCTTTGCGACAAACACTTTGCCTTCGGATCTGTGATAGAAGGTATACCCAATCGTTTCCTTAGGGTATCCTATGAAGACGCATTTCTCCGCTTTGGGTTCGAGCTTGTCCGGCATCAACTTCTTGACGTAAGCTTCGCATCCCCAAACTTTAAGAAATGACAACTTAGGTTTAGCACCAAACCACAGTTCATACGGTGTCGTCTTAATGGATTTAGATGGTGCCCTATTTAAAGTGAATGCAGCGGTTTCTAATGCATAACCCCAAAATGATAACGGAAAATCTATAAGAGACATCATCGATCGCACCATATCCAATAAAGTTCGATTCCGGCGTTCAGACACACCATTGCGCTGTGGTGTTCCGGGTGGCGTGAGTTGCGAAACGATTCCGCTTTCTTTAAGATGCGTGAGAAAATCATAACTCAAATATTCACCTCCACGATCAGATCGTAGAAATTTAATTTTCCTGTTACGATGGTTTTCCACTTTGTTCTGAAATTCTTTGAACTTTTCAAATGTTTCAGATTTATGTTTCATTAAATAGATATACCCATATCTACTTAAGTCATCAGTAAAAGTGAGAAAATAGCGATAACCACCGCGCGTCGAAACACTCATTGGTCCGCATACATCGGTATGTATGATTTCCAACAAGTCCGTTGCTCGCTCCATTATTCCGGAGAATGGGGTTTTGATCATCTTGCCCATGAGGCATGGTTCGCACGTGTCAAATGATTCAAAATCAAGAGACTCCAAAAGTCCATCAGAATGGAGTTTCTTCATGCGTTTTACACCAATATGACCTA
Source organism: Avena atlantica (assembly GCA_910589765.1). NCBI lineage: Eukaryota > Viridiplantae > Streptophyta > Magnoliopsida > Poales > Poaceae > Avena > Avena atlantica. The sequence goes on from OU342733.1 coordinate 32,308,392, forward strand.
CACGGCAGTGCCACAAATAAGTCGTATTATCACTATCTACCTTGCATCTCTTAGCCTCAATGTTATGGATGTGTGTTTCATTGCTTTCAAGATTCAGAAGAAATAAACCATTCATAGCAGGTGCATGACCATAAAAGATGTTACTCATATAAATAGAACAGCCATTATTCTCCGATTTAAATGAATAACTGTCTTGCAATAAACACGATCCAGATATGATGTTCATGCTCAACGCAGGCACATAATAACATTTATTGAGGTTTAAAACTAATCCCGAAGGTAAAACTAAGGAGAGCGTGCCGACGGCCATCACATCAACTCTTGATCCGTTGCCAACGCGCATCGTCACCTCATCCCTCGCTAGCCGCCGTCTATTCCGTAGCTCCTGTTTCGAGTTACAAATATTAGCAACTGAACCAGTACCAAATACCCAGCCACTACAACGATGGCTAGTAAGGAAAACATCAATAACATGTATATCAAATATACCGTTGATGGTGCCAGCCTTCTTGTCCGCCAAGTGCTTCGGACAGTTGCGCTTCCAGTGACCCTTGTCCTTGCAATAGAAGCACTCTGTGTCCGGCTTAGGTCCAGACTTGAGCTTCTTCTCTGCAGGGTCAACGCGCTTGCCGCGGCCCTTCTTGAAGGGCTTCTTTGCACCCTTACCTTTCTTGAAGGTGGGGGGCTTGTTGACCATCAACACATGATTATATTTCTTGATATCCACCTCCGCAGCTTTCAGCTTAGCGAAGAGCTCAGTGATCGTATCAGTGGAACCAATCTGATTATGAGTAACTACAAAACCTTTGTAGCTAGGAGGGAGTGATTGCAGAACTCTGTCAATCTTGAGCTCCTCTGGAATCTTGCAGTCCAGTTGCTCAAGGCGTTGAGTGTAGCCCGACATCTTAATGGCGTGCTCACTAACGGAACTCCCTTCCTCCATCTTGCAGTTAAAGAATTTCACAGAGATCTCATATCTCTCAGAACGGGCCTGAGTCTGAAACATGGTTTTCAGTTCCTCAAGAATCTCAAAGGGCCCGGGGAACTCCTCAAAACGATTTTGAAGGTCCGATTCCATAGCAAACAACATGGTGCTCTTAATCACACCATAATCATCCTTGCGCGACTGATAAACAGCTTTCTCATCAGCCGGCCCATCTACAGCAGGGGCATCACCTAGCGCTTTCTCAAGGACATAGTCCTTTTGTCCGCCAGAGAGAATGATTCTCAGATTGCGGAACCAGTTGGTGAAGTTAGACCCATTGTTCTTAAGCTTTTCTTTCTCAGCAAAAACGTTGAAGTTGAAGATGGACTTAGCCATTTGATCTACAAAATTTGCAAGTACAATATAGACTATGTTTTTGGAATTATGCCCTAGAGGCAATAATAAAGATGTTATTATTATAATTCTTGTTCATGATAAAGTTTATATTCCATGCTAGAATTGTATTAAGCAGAAACTTTAATACTTGTGTGGTTTGTGAACAACACCATGTCCCTAGTACGCCTCTATGGACTAGCTCATTGATCAATGATGGTTAAGGTTTCCTAACCATAGACATGAGTTGTCAATTGAAAATGAGATCATATCATTGGGAGAATGATATGATGGATAGACCCAAACAAAGCAGAGCAATTAGATCGTGTCATCGTGTTCGTCTTTGCGAAGCTTTTCCTATGTCAAATATTGTATTCCTTAGACCATGAGATAATGCAACTCCCTGGTACCGGAAGAAAGCTTTGAGGTCATCAAACGTCATCCTATGAGAGGGTGATCATAAAGGTGTCTCTCAGGTGATCGGAAAGTATCTGTTGGGTTGTATGTATCGAGATGGGATTTGTCCCTCCCAAGTCGGAGAGATATACTTCGGGCCCACTCGTTTATCGATATCAACACCGCTTGCAAGCATGTGGTTAAGGAGTTAATCACAAAGTGATATCGGATTACGGAACGAGTAAAGTACTTGCTGTGAACGAGATTGAACTAGGTATGACGGTACCGACGATCGAATCTCGGGCAAGTAAAATATCGCGAGACGAAGGGAATATATATATGGGATTATTTGAATCCTGGCATCGTGGTTCATCCGATATGATCATCGATGAATGTGTGGGAGTCAATATGGGTGCCCAGACCCCGCTGTTGATTATTGATAGAAGATCATGTCTGCATATTCTCGAACCCGCAGGGTCACACACTTATCGTATCTTGACGCTAGGATAGATTGGATAATTGGTTTATGAATTTTTGTTTGGAGTCTCGGATGGGATCCGGGACATCATGAGAGGTTCCGGAATGGTCCGGAGAATAAGATTCATATAAGGCAGTGCAGTTTTTGGAGTTCGGAATTGTTCCGGGTTAATCGGTATTGTACCGGAAGCTTCTAGAACCTTCCGGAAGGGGACCAACGTGGCCCCACCTTCCGGGAGGGGGCATGGGCCTATGAGGGAGTGTCCTGGCCGCATTGGGCCAGGGGCACAAGGCCCCATAGGGCCCAGCCGATCCTAGAGAGTTTAAATCGTTTAAACTAGAGATAGGGTTTCTAGAAGAGGGGAGAGTCCATGCTCCCCACTCCTTATCCTTTGGGCTTGGGGGAGGGGCTAGGGCTGCGCCCCCCCCCCTCTATATAAAGAGGGATGGGGGCGCACCAAACCCCTACACCTCTCCTCCAAACCCTAGCCGCCTTGCTAGCTTTCCTCTCTCCCTCCCGACTGTTTGTAGGCGAAGCCCTGATGCAGAAATTCTCCACCATATACACCACGCCGTCGTGTTGTAGATCCAATCTATCTCTCCACCATACTTGCTGGTCCGAGGAAGGAGGAGACGTCGAGGTGCTGCACGTGTGCATCTCACGGAGGCACCGCCACTTGTGGTGCTAGATCGGATCGGATCGCGAGGAGGAGAGGCGAGTACGACTACATCACCCACGTTCCGACGAACGTTCCGCTGTGCGAATATTCAAGGGTATGAAGATCTAATCCAATCTATCTCGTTGATTGCATCTCCTAGATTAGATCTTGGCTTTCCCTCTGTTCGCATCCGTAGAAAATTTTGATTTACTATGCCGCGAAACCCTTCACTATGTTCATGATAACTAGTTCAACTTAATCAAATTACTAGATGAACTCCCACTAAATTCAACATCCCTCAAGTTGTTTAGTGAACATGATCCAAATTCACCACACCTAATCCGATCTTCACAAGAGGAGATATGGTTTCAATGGTGGACAACAAAGTGTCGATCATATCATTCATATGACTCATGCTTAACCTTTCGGTTCGTGTGTTCCGAGGCCATGTCTGTACATGCTAGGCTCATCAAGTCAAGCCCAAGTATTTCCACGTGTGCAAAACTGGCTTGCACCTGTTGTATGTGAACGTAGAGTTTATAGCACCCGATCATCACGTGATGCTTGAACACGACGAACTTTCGCAACGGTGCATACATGGGGAGAACACAGTTTTATCTTGATCTTTAAGTGAGGAATCATCTTATAATGCTACCGTCGCGATCTAAGCATAATAAGATACATAAAAGGATAAACATCACATGCATATAATTTTATGTGACATGGTATAGCCAATCTCTGCGCAATGATCTCCATCTTGTGCGTGCCAGCATGATCTCCATCACTCCACCATGATTGCCTCCACCACGAATAGCAACTACAACTATTGCTAACTACTTAGCGATAAAGTAAAGCTATTACATGGCGTATAAGAATTTGACACACATGTCATACACAATTATAAAGACAACCATATGGATCCTGCCAGTTGTGTACTCATCGAAAAGTCGTGAAACATTACAAAACATGATCATTGCATACAACATACACATCACATCTTGGGCCATGCCATATCACAGAAACACTCCCTACAAAAACAAGTTAGACGCCTCTACTTTGTTGTTGCATGTCTTACGTGGCTTATGGGAGTAACAAGCTAAGAACGATTCTTACCTACGGAAAGCCACAATGGTGATATTATGGTTGCCAACATCCGGTGCAAATCCCATGACAACTATAGTGAGAGAAACTGGCATCCACCAGCCGCATGTGTGGAACAAGCCACACGTGAAGTGCGGAGCCGGTCTCGCGAACGAGGTCGCGTAAAGTTGGCCTGGACCGCTTCGATCTCACTATCCTGCATCATAAGAAGTACACAAACAAGAGACTTGCAACAGAAAACATTAATGCCCGCAACAAGAATGTTGCGTTCTACTCGTGAAACACATCTACGCATAGATCTAGCTCTGATACCACTGAAGGGTTTCGCAGCATAGTAAATCAAAATTTTCTACGGATGCGAACGGGAAAGCCAAGATCTAATCTAGGAGATGCAAACAACGAGGCGGAATATATGAGATCTTCATACCCTTGAAGATTCGCACAGCGGAACGTTCAACGGAACGTGGTTGATGTAGTCGTACTAGCTTCTCCTCCTCGCGATCCGATCCGATCCAACACCGCAAGTGGCGATGCCTCCGGGAGATGCACACGTACGGCACCTTGACGTCTCCTCCTTCCTCGGTCCAGCAAGTGGGGTGGAGAGATATATTGGATCTACAACACGACGGCGTGGTGCAAAGGTGGAGAGTTTCTGCGGTAGGGCTTCGCCTACGCGCAGTCGGGAGAGAGAGAGAGAGAGAGAGAGGAGGGCAGCAGGTAGGCGGATAGGGTTGAGGAGGTGTGTGGGGAGGGTGCGCCCCTGCCCTCTTTATATAGAGGGCTGTCCGGCTGCCCCCTTTCCCCTCCTCCAAGCCTAGGGCCGGCAGCCACATGGGAGGAGTGGGGGGCAAGTTTCCCCCCTTCTAGAAGCTCTCCCTAGGGTTTCCCCTAGGGCTTGGCCGGCTGGGCCTATGGGGCCTTGTGACCCTTGACCAATGCGGCCAGGGCACTCCCTCGTAGGCCCATGCCCCCTCCCGACAAGTGGGGCCACGTTGGTCCCACTCTAGAAGGTTCTAGAAGCTTCTGGTACAATACCGAAAAATCCGAAACAATTCCGAAATCCAAAAACTGCTTTCCTTTATATGAATCTTATTCTCCGGACCATTCCGGAACCTCTCATGACGTCCTGGATCTCATCCGAGACTCCGAACAAAAACTCATAAACCAATTATCCATTCTATCCTAGCGTCGAGACGTTAAGTGTGTGACCCTACGGGTTCGAGAATATGCAGACATGATATTCTATTGTTAGACCCCTCCTTTATAAAGGAAAGGATCCCTGTGATTGCAATGCTAGTCCCTGGATCAATGCTAGCATCCACAGTTTAAGATGAAGTACACAGATACAAAGGTCGTTTATTACATTCATTCCAGAGATAAACATAGTCTTTTACAACTCAGGGCCAAAGGCCTAATACAAGAGTTTATGGAATAAGTAAATAAACATAAGTCTTCATCTTCATGTGCCACAGGCAAGCATGTTGAGTGTAGACTCATGACTCCTATTCATCATCGGAGTAACCTGCAACATCACAAGTTACAGCCACAGAGGGTCAATACTTTGGAATAGTATTGGCAAGTGATACCTTAGTATATTTTAAGTGGACTATATTACTATATGCATTTTGGCTAAGTGTAGCTTGGCTTGCTTTGCTTGAAAATAGGTTTTTCCTATTAGTTGAAAACACTAAGTTCTTCTTTGTCAAAAACATTCCCAAGGAACCACCAATAGACATTGAGGTCCTCCACCCTTGTTCACCCACAAATTTTTACTTAGAAGTTGGAGTGATGAGATTCTTGTAACTTCCATGTCTTGATGCTCAAAAGTGTCCATTTCCTTGGACTAGGCTAAGTACTTAGGTTTTCCATCTGCAGAGGTTGTGCACTTTCCCCACCAGACTTGGTTTCCCAAGACAGGACCTTTCAGAAGCTTTCCCTTAGCCAAATGGACGCGTTCCAACCTATCATCCCATCTACCACCAACTGTCCAAATGACTAAGTTCAGGCAACCTATATGTAACACCCTCAGAATCGACCCTATGCAAGTTTTAGCGAAACTCGCCAAACCCGCATAGAAACGATTCAAAGGTGCCCTCCAGGCACTTTCGTGCGGGTGGAAAACAAAGTAATAACATTACACAACAGTCCTCGATGGGACCCACAGAACAGATATATACAACAGCGACTCAACGAGTCAAGATTACAGATATACGGTACAAAGATCCAAATCACCTGTAAAACGATACAGCGTCCGACTACGGACAAGATGCAAATGGGGCTAAGAGCCCTGAAGAATAACCAATGGCGTCCAAAACCCTGCCCAGGCCAAGCCGGAAGGGTAACCCTGCTAACGGCATCGATCTCAAAACCTGCTTAAACAAAAGGGGTACCGACAAAGGGCAAAGGAAAAAGAGGAGCGTCAGTACTGAGGCCAGTACACGGCGAGGCTAGAATTCGGCGGTCCTCGCCTACATAGGTATGGTGGACTGAGCGGCAGCGGCAGCAAGCACTGAACAACCTATAGAGACTCGATACAACTAGCGACAATCAGAGAGGGGTAAGAAAGACCTATTCGGATCCAACCTGAAGCTAACACCAAACAAACCCATCCTGGTATTTCCCCCTCGAGACCAAACGAGGAAGTCAACCGAGGAACTCACACGGTTGGCAGTTTTACTGATTCGGTTATCGTTGCAGCAATTACTAGTCAAGTATAGACAATCATCCTGATAAAATAAGCAGTGGGCACTTTTAGTTAATCATTCCGTTATGGTGGCATCACTTACTAGTCAGATACATTTAGCATGAGATAACCCAAAAACCCAGCAGTTGTTGGTACTTTTATTCAGCCATTCTGTTGTAGTTGCAATACTTACTAGTCAGGTACAATGGTCGCAAGCGACACTCCAAACAATCAGTTGTGGGCAGTATTAATTAGCCATTCCATTATAGTGAAGCTGATTACTAGTCATTATAAAGTCAAATTTACAGCAATAAACTTTAGTTATGCTTGTCTATGATCGAGATACTGTGCTCCAAGTCGTCCATATCCGCGGACACGGCTTTCAGAAAGTTTTACCCGGCCGGGGTGCACCAATAGCAACACACGCTCGATCAACCTCGGAAAAACCAAATCAAAACCCAACGAGGCTTTCACGACTGAACAATCACAGGATTCAGAAATATTTCAGGGGGCCACCCCTTTGAGTAGATCCCGCAACGAAGTAAGCAAGCTTCGAGACGGACTCAAGGTTAGCGCCAATGGCTGTAAGCGACTGGGAACCCGAAAACTCGAGGTGTCGATACCGCGTAATCACTCCGCCTTCCTAAACAGTACAGTGTGCTATCTGTCGCACAATTTAAATACGTAAGTAGCATGGCATAAGTACAGGATCGTAAATAAAACCTCAAACTAGTTGTGGCCCCAAGAAATAAGACTGAATCAAGCTCTGGCTCAGGGGGGTCCCATATACCTCCCGGATGTGGATAGCGCGATAAATCAAGGAACAGGTATCAAGTACTCGGGGTCTTACGGGACACAAGTGGGCGTTCGGAAACCAAATATTATCTATCACCCACCGATGCCTCTGCTTATTTCAATTTTAGTTGTTAAACAGGAATTAAAGTGAACGATAAGTAAAACTATGATCATCTCCAACATCAACATGCGGCAATACATCAACAACTGTGGCACTGGACGACACGCAACAACACTTGAGCAAGCGACTACGACACGCAAGTCCAACTATTTACCAAACAACAGGCAATAGGATGTGTCCAAGGCAATATACGGCTGCAGGGAATATCACGGGTACGGATTCTAGAGCAACGCAACACAGATAGCAATAGATCAACAGGAGGGAATAAATACTATAAAAGTAAGATAGGTAGAAAGGGGGAGATGCTCGCCTGAAAACATTGTCGAAGGGTTCAGCCGAAGATCGGGGCGAAGCTCACATCAACTCAACGGCCTTATCCGCGAAGAACCAAAACACTAGAAGAAACACCGGATGCAATATTTAATACAACGGCAGAAGATCGGCATGATGCATGTATGATGCATGGCATGGCAAAGTGCGTTGCAATTAGGTCAAGTTAAGCGGAACCGGGGTCCCGACAATTAATTAAATGGTTCATGTTATTTAGCTACCCCGCAATTTAACTGTTGTTATAACAAGGCAAGATAAGATACCGGTTCGCTACACAAGTTTAAATGAGGCCGATATGAGACTAGATTTGCCCGCATATGGGCCCCATATTTAATCATTAGGTGAATCGGCATAAGGCCCCCAAACCACATGATTATGCATGCAAGTATGGCAATTAATGTGCAACAGGTTTTATGTTTAGCATCTATAAAATAGGGTTCGGAAAAGGGGTCACACATTGGGGTTCGGCGAACTTGGGGTTCCGGGGGTTCAGGGTTCGACAGGGTCCAGGGTTCGACGGTTCGGTCTCGGCGGGATCGTTCGCGGTTATCGGGGTAGTTCTTGTTGCACGGAGCCCGCGTAGTAGATCTTGTTGTTCTGTGTCGGCGACCTTGGCGTTCCGGGAGGGCGTACTTGGTCTGGCGTCGGGGCATCGGACTCGCCCTGGCCGGTGTCGAACTTGTCGGGTTCTCGTGTCGGTTCGGTCTTGGCATACGGTTGAAGTTCTTGACGTTCCTTGTCTTGTCGAAGTCCCTGTTGCTCTACGGCAAAGAAATTAGCGTCATCGGGGTCCGAGAAGGAGATCTTGGCGCGGCACCGGGTACGGGATCGGTCTTCGGGTTTGGGGGGGTCTCGGCGTCCGTGGCGGAGTCATCGGAGCTCCACGATCACCTTGTCGTACCGATGTCACCGGATCCTCGGTCTTGCATGCGTCACCCCTCGATCACATATCGGCGTACTCGGGGTTCCGGCTCGATGGCGAACTTGGGTTGGTTGCGGCCACTGTGGAAGTTGAGCTTGTTTGTCGTCGTTGTATCGCAGAGGTTGTCCCGCGTCTTGTAGTAGCAGTACCACATCGGTACCGCATCGACAACACCCGTCCAGGCGTGGCATGAACCGGCTGCAGCAGGCTCGCGGGGCGACAGAGGGCCAGAGACGGCGGCGGCGCGGAAGCAGAGGACCTGAGGGCGGCCTCGCGGCTTGGGCCCGACGGGGCGGGGTCCGGCGACACGGACGCGGGCTGGATGAGCCCGGGCGGGCCGGAGGACAGCGGCGGAGGTCGCACTGGGCTTGGCAAATGACGGCGAACGAGGAGACGCAGGGGCCGGCGACGACCACGGCGGTCTGCCGGTGACGAACGGAGGCGGCCAGGGAACGGGGAGCTTGGGCGGCGGACGGCCGGAGGTGGGCCGGCGCGCTCTGCTCGGCGGCGAGCTCGGAGGAGAGGGGGGTCGCGGTGGCTCCGGTGGGCGGTGGCGGAGCGCGGGCCGGCGGCGGAAGCGGCGCGGCCGGAGGCTGACCGGCGGCGGGGCTCGCGAGCTCGGGCGAGGCGGGGCACGGTCGCGCGGAGGGGCCCCCGCTGGCGGCGCTGGGGGCGCGCCGGCGCGGCGGAGGGGCTGCGCGCGGGCGGCGGGGCGAGCAGCGTTTGTGCGCGCGGGCGGCGGGGCGAGCAGCGTTTGGCGGAGCAGAGAGGTGGGGAGGAGCGGCAGACGCGCGAGGGGCGACGGCGGGCGGCGGGGAGTCGAACGGGGCCGGGGTCGGCTGGCGCCGCTCGGGGAGAGAGGGGGAGAAGCTCGAGGGCGGCGACGGATTGGAGAGGAGGGGGAAACGCGACGGGACCGGGAGGGCGAGGAGGCCGGAGGTGGCTCGGACGGAAGCGGTTGGCGAGCGCGGCCGCGGCGGCGCCGCGCCGGAGAGAGAGAGGGAGAGCGGCGGAAGGTGAGCATGGTGCAGGGAGGGAGACGTGGGGCGAGCGGCACGCGGGGAGGACGCGGTTGCGGGAGTGGGGACGAGGCAGGGACGCGGTCAGGGGGTGGGACCCAGGTGGGGTCCAGGCTGGCGAGTGAGGCGTGCGTGCGTGCTGTGTGCCGTGTGCGGTAGGGCGCGTGTAGAGGCTGTGTGGTGGGGAGAGAAAGGAGTGGGGTGAGAGAGGAGGGGTGAGGTGGAGCGATCTGGTTGGGTGGGAGGAGAGGAGAGGGTGAGGTGGCGCAAGGGGAGTGGCCAGGGTGATGTGGAGGCTGGGTTGGGGTAGAGTTTTAGGTAGCTGTAGGTTTTAGAGGAGCTGGTTGGGTGGACCGATTTAAGTCCTGGGGGTGGTCGTTCGGGTCGATTTGGCCCGTTCGACTGCCCCCACTAGAATAATTAAATCTTTTTATTTAATTTGCGATGAACTTTTGCAAGTGGTTTTTAGACAAATAAAATATCCGGCCGCACCCGGGGTTTGGCGTTTGAATAAAAGACGGGGCGTTTTTTAGAAAACAAGAATAGGTTTTTCTGAAATAGTTTTATGCAAACAATGCATGATGATGACGATGCAATGCACAAATTCAACGCGATTTTCTAGTAGTGGTTTGCGGGATGCCACACTATATGATCAAGGCAGAGCCCATATTGCCAAGTGGTTGCACTGTAAGCTTTCTCAACACTTGGCCTCCAAATCCCTTTGTGCCTGGGTGGCATACCACAAGTGAGATACACAACCCAAGTCCATGGCCTTGTGTAACCACTCAACATAACCCAATCATTCCATTCCACCCAGGAGATTCATTTGACTTAGTTGTTTTATTAAGAAAACATAAGTCTCTTGACTTAGAATATTTTATCATAAACCATATAGATGTTCACCACCCTTGTTTGCTAAGTAGCTAGACTAAGTAGATTATGATAACTTAACTTAGGAGAGATCCCTAGCAATTCTACTATTCCACTCTACTTAGGATTTCCCATCTTAGCACTAGGCAAAATATCATGCAATACTTTAGCAAAATATCTAATGCTAGTACAAAACATAGGATAGAAATATTCATGAAAATATCACTTGCCTTGGTAGTGGGGAGAGTAGCACTCTTCACAATCACAATCACTAGAAAAATCTACACAAGGAATAATAGCATACAATTACACACAAATATATACAACCAAAAATAACATGAATGCATGCATGCAAGAATCTAAGTGGTGATTTTTGAAAATTCTACCAAGTATGCTCCTGTCTACAGAAACTTAACATGTCACAAATTTGCCAACTAAACTTATTTGGCACTAATATAATTTACCTAAATAAATCCATATCTAAAATAGCCTTAAACTTGTTCTACAAATAAAAACATTTTAACTGTTACTATATGCTAAATAAATTGGATATTCTGAAAGGCCTTGTTTCACTGAATCCAACGGTATAAAGTTTGTAAAAAACCAACGTGGCAATCAAAAGTTATAAGCATTTGAATTTGGATCAAAATTCAGGTTTTAAATCTATTTTTAGATCTAACCTAGCCACGCGTCATGTTCTTATTCGCCCATACCGTTTCGCACTGGATCGAGCTCCACAGCCGTAGGATCTAAATGAAATCTGGCGGCTCAGATCGCGTACCGCTTCGGGGTTAAGTGGATCTATCGTAGCGCTACGATACAGATCTAACGGCTGCTATTGTCCTGGCCAAGAACTGGCGGCGGAGCGGTGGCTACCGGCGGCGGAACTGTCGGTCGACGGCGGAGGCGGCACTACAGGGGGTTAGTGAGAACGAGGAGTAGCTCACCAGGCTCAGGGGGTCACGGCGAAGCTCGTCGTACTCGCGGTTGATCAAGGGGCGCTCGGGCACGGTTGCGATTGCTCGCCGGAGTGGAGGATGGCGTCGGTGTGTCGGGTGGTCGTCGTGGACGTCGCTGTGAACCACCCCAAAGCAAGACGAGGACACGGTTAGATTCACAGAGTCAAGGCAGAGTCGTGTGCCTGAACTAGAAGACGCGGGGCGGTCGGGGCTTACCACTAGAGCTCGCCGGAGTTCGTACAGAAGACGGTGGCGGCCAGTCGACGATGCTGCTGGAGCTACGGTTCATGCGAGGGTAAACGAAATGTGTCAAAAGAAGCGCAGAGGCTCACTGAACTAGTTTGCAAGAACGAGAGGCAGAGGGAAGCTCAGAACTCACCGGGATTTGCCGGCGCAGTCGTCGGAGACGGCGGGGCTACAGAGGGTAATGCTTTCAGCCTGGTGGCGCTCTGGGTTCGGGGTTTGAGGGAGAAGAGAGAGGGGACAGAGGGGGTTCTTATAGCCTGGTCACGAGCGAGAATTACTCGGCCAATAAATCGAATTGACGCCACGAATTAAACACAGAAACGCCCGCGTTGATTTGGGGATGAACGGGTTATGCGGGTGGAGACGACGCTGACGTGGAGAAGGCCCGCTTGTCAGCGAGGTGCGCGGAGTGTAGGTGGGGTCTGCCTGCCAGCGGCTCAGCGCGTGCGCTTGCGCGTGAGAGAAAAATAAGAAGATCCCGGGTGGGCTTGCTGGGCTCGATTTGCTGCTGGACCAGATTCTGGCCGCGCGGCCTTTTTCCATTGAGGAGTCCTTTTCTTTTTCTAAATTCATTTTCTGGTATGAATTTGATATGAATTCAAATCCTTTTGAATCCCAACTTCTTTAGGAATTTTTACAGGGTTTTGTGGTTTCAAAAATAGTCATTTTAACTAAGTGGTTATCTAGCAAGGCTTGGTCAAGTTTGGGTTTCAAAGTAAACAGAGATTTGCTCTAGTTTGCAAATATTTGAAAAAGGATTTTGAAACTATTTCTAAATTTGGAATCTTGGGTTAAAAGTTTCACCTAAACTTTCCATCAATGGAGGCAAGCAAACAGGTACCTAAACATTCAAATATCAAAGGGTGATGGCCATTTGGGATAAATTGCCCACATGAAATCATAGCTCAACTTCTGTCTCTAAATGATTTTTGAGAAAACCCTAAATGGATGAATGATGCAAAGATGATATGAATGAGTTTTGAAACTATGATTTTTGGGATGTTACAAATCTAACCCCCTTAAGATGAATCTCGCCCTCGAGATTCGGGTTGGCTAGCAAATAGGTGAGGGTGGTCTTTCCGAAGATCATCTTCTCTTTCCCATGTTGCTTCCTCTTCGGAGTGATGGTTCCATTGCACTTTACAAAACTTGATAGTCTTGGTCCTGGTAACTCTTTTTGCGGTCTCTAGAATCTTGACAGGCTTTTCCTCATAAGTGAGATCACTTTCTAGCTGAACTTCTTCCAAAGGTATGGTATCCTTCAAAGAAGACTCTTCCATTTATGGGTGACATTTCTTAAGCTGACTCACATGAAACACGTTATGGACTGCTGATAGAGATTCTGGCAATTCAACTTCATATGCAACTTCTCCTTTGCGACTTAGAATCTTGAATGGCCCAACATATCTTGGTGCCAACTTTCCCTTGACTCCAAATCTTTTCACTCCACGAAGTGGTGATACCCTGAGATAAGCTCTATCCCCAACTTCGTAGGTGACTTCTCTACGCTTAGAATCCGCGTAGCTTTTCTGTCGGGACTGTGCTATCTTCAATCTGTCCTTAACCAATTTGACTTTCTCTTCGGCGTCTTTGATAAGATCAGGTCCAAATAAGCTTCTTTCTCCCACACCATTCCATAATAATGGGGTGGTACACTTCCTTCCGTAGAGTAACTCAAATGGTGCCATTCCAATACTAGCTTGATGACTATTGTTGTAAGAAAACTCCGCGTAAGGTAAGCTTTCATCCCAACTTGCTCCATAGTCTAAAGCACAGGCTCTCAACATGTCTTCAAGAATTTGGTTGGTTCTTTCTGTTTGTCCATCCGTTTGGGGATGAAAAGCAGTGCTAAATTCCAATCTCGTTCCTAAGGATTCATGAAGCTGTCTCCAAAAGTGAGATGTGAACTGGGTTCCTCTATCTGATACAATACTCTTAGGCACACCGTGAAGGCATACAATCTTGCTCACGTAAATTTTAGCTAGCTTGGCACTTGTATATGTTGTCTTCACGGGTATAAAATGAGCCACTTTAGTTAGGCGATCCACTACTACCCATATGGAATCATACCCTGACCTGGTCCTTGGTAATCCGGTAATGAAATCCATACCAATATTTTCCCACTTCCATTCAGGAATAGGCAGTGGTTGAAGCAAACCCGCTGGTTTCTGGTGCTCCGCTTTGACTCTGCTACACACATCACACAAAGCAATATGTTCGGAGATGTCCCTTTTGAGATTGTTCCACCAAAACCTTTCCTTCATGTCCATGTACATCTTGGTATTTCCCGGGTGAATAGAATACGGAGAGTTGTGACCTTCCTGTAAGATCAGTTTTCGCAACTCTGGGTCTTGTGGAACACATATACGTTTCCCGTGCCATAAAGTACCTTGTTTGTCAACATGGAAACTCTTAGCCTTCCCTAGACTAATATTTTCCTTAATCTTTTTAATTTCCTCATCAGTCTTCTGAACTTCTCGGATTTTATCCAATAGAGTGGGTTGAACATCTAAGGACATGAGATGTCCCTCTGGTACAATCTCCAATCTGAGTTCTTTGAATTGCTTACACAAGTCATCTGGCAATTCCCCTTTTGTAAGGCCATTTACAAACGTCTTACGACTTAGAGCATCGGCTACTACATTCGCTTTACCGGGGTGGTATTGCAAACTTAAGTCGTAATCCTTTATAAGTTCTAGCCATCTTCTTTGTCTCATGTTGATTTCTTTCTGGGTGAAAATGTACTTCAAGCTCTTATGATCGGTGAACACTTCACACCGTTTACCCAAAAGGTAATGTCTCCATGTTTTGAGTGCATGGACGACAGAGGCTAACTCCAAATCATGAGTAGGATAGTTTACTTCATGAGTTTTGAGTTGTCTCGAAGCATAGGCTACGACTTTACCACCTTGCATAAGTACGGCACCCAAACCTTGATGAGACGCATCACAATATACTTGGAAATCCTTTTCTAAATCTGGCAGACATAGAACTGGCGCTGTCACAAGTCTCTTCTTCAACTCTTGGAAACTGACTTCGCAACCTTCAGTCCAAGCAAACTTCTTGTCCTTCTTTAGCAATTCTGTCATTGGCTTAGCAACCTTCGAGAAATTTTCAATGAACCTTCTGTAGTAACCTGCTAAGCCGAGGAAACTACGAACTTCTTTCACATTCTTGGGTGATTCCCATTCTGTCACAGCTGAAACCTTTGCAGGATCAACTGCCACACCATCTTTTGTCATCACATGACCAAGAAAGCCAACTTTCTCTAACCAGAATTCACACTTACTGAATTTGGCATACCGTTTATGTTCCCTCAGTTTCTCAAGTATCAAGCGTAAGTGTCTCTCATGTTCTTCCTTGCTCTTGGAGTAGACTAAGATATCATCGATGAAAACGACAACAAACTTGTCAAGAAATTCCATGAACACCTTGTTCATCATATTCATGAAGTATGCCGGAGCGTTCGTTAAACCAAAGGGCATCACAGTATACTCATACAATCCATACCTTGTGGTGAAAGCCGTTTTCGGTATGTCTTGCTCCCTTATCTTGAGTTGAAAATAACCTGACCGGAGATCAATCTTCGAGAATACACATGCTCCTTCTAACTGATCAAATAAGTCGTTGATTCTTGGCAAAGGATATTTGTTCTTGATGGTAACCTCGTTGAGAGAACGGTAGTCAATACATAATCTTTGTGTTCTATCCTTCTTTTCCACAAATAATACTGGGGCTCCCCAAGATGAAGAACTTGGTTGAATAAACCCTTTCTGTAACTGTTCTCCTAGCTGCTTCTTGAGCTCTTTCAATTCATCAACTGACATTTTGTACGGTCTCTTAGCTATTGGTCCGGATCCTGGCGCCAAATCTATCAGAAACTCCACATCTCTATCTGGTGGCATACCTGGTAACTCCTCTGGAAACACATCCGGATATTCACATACTATTGGCACACTGTCCATGCTAACCCCCTTAAGAGAATTCAGCTTACTTCCTTTGGATTCAAAGTTTGACTTAAATTTTATTCTTTTTCCTCCGGGGGTTGTGAGTGTAACTGTGCGATTGGCACAATCTAATACTCCTTCATACTTAGCCATCCAATCCATTCCCAAAATAACATCCAGTCCTTGGGAATCCAGAATTATTAGGTTCACTGGAAACTTATGTTTTCCAAACTCTATGACTAAGTCATGACATCCCGAGTTTACTATCATTTCTCCCCCTGGAGAACTTACTCTTATAGGACACCCAATGGTTTCTACCGGTAGTTCATTTCTTTCAACAAATGTTTTTGATATGAATGAATGAGATGCACCGGTATCAAAGAGTACAAATGCCGAAATTGAATTGAGTCTGAACTTACCAGCCACGGCATCAGGCTCCTCATAGACCTCCTCCACATTGAGGTGGTTAACCTGTCCTTTCTGAAAAGGATTTGGCTTGTTAGGTCCTTCAACTTTCTTCTCAGGGCACTCATTAGCATAATGCCCCAGCTTCTTGCATTTGAAGCACTCCACCTGGCTGATGTCCTTTTTAGGAGGTTGGCCTCCACTTCCACTACCATTTCCACTATAGTGACTCTTATGTCCACCCTTGTGGTTCTTGTACTTGTCCTTGTCATGACTGCGGTGATGCTTGTTGTCATGACGGTTGTGGTTGTGCTTGTTGAATTTCCCATGTTTATGGGATCCTGAGTTGTCACTGTCATCATAGTGAGATCGTTTGTGAGACGATCCCGAGCTGTGTTTGTCGGAGTGTTTCCTCTTTCTACTCTCGACTTGCTTCATTTTACTCTCCAAAATAGCAGCCTTGTCACACAAAGTCTGATAAGTTGGAACATATGCCACAGCCAACTGTAGATTCAGCTCATCATTTAAGCCTTCCAGCAATTTTTCCTTTCTTTTGGCATCCGTGTCAACCTCATCCGGTGCATAGCGCGCCAGATTGTTGAACTCTTCTATATATTCTGCCACGCTGCGGTGGCGCTGTTTCAGGTTGTGAAACTCCTTCTTTTTCAGACTCATTATCCCCGATGAGATATGAGCCGTGCGAAAGCCATCTTCAAAGATAGCCCAAGTCACCTCATCAATAGGAGTGGTGATTTGGAAGTTGTCCCACCATGTGGCGGCTGGTCCTTCCAACAGATGAGCTGCGAACCTGACTTTTTCAGCATCCGTGCAGCCCACGGTCACTAGGTCTTTGTTCACAGAACGTAGCCAGTCATTGGCTACCATGGGATCAGTTGTTCCCGAGAACTTTGCTGGTCTCAGACGCAGAAATCTGGTGAGCATATCAAAACCCGGAGGGTTGTTGTTGTTGTTGTTAGGGTTGTTGTTGTTATTCTGGTTTTGGATGAATGTTGTCATCATTTGCATAAGCTGTGTTTGCGCATTCATCATTTGTTGCATTTCCGGGGTGATGTTGTTGGGGTTGGGGTTTGCGCGACGGGGAGGCATCTGTGGTTTATTCAAATAGATAAGTATGAGATACCCTTATATGTTTTATGCACAACACATCACAAGCATTTCACATAACATGCAACATAAGAATCAACCAAATGATAAGTTCATGGAATAAAACACACAAGTGGCAAGCCATCCACATGTCGGATGGTCCAATAACAAGTTCACAATAACAAGTATGAATATGAAAGGTGTATGAATAGTCAAGTCTACTCATCAATACAATCTCCTCCTCGACGAAGGTAAGACCTACGTTCTCCATCGCGGTCTTGTTCTCCTCAATCGTAGTGGTCAAAGAATCAACCTTGGCCTTGAGAGCCCTCTTCTGGGAACAAAGCCTCTCAATAACCATCTGCTGCTGCTCTAGTTCGAAATCCTTGAACTTCAATTCCTCGGTCATGTCCCGGATCTTCTTGTTCCTATCCTGGACGCGTTTCTCTTGACTCTTGAACTTGCGGTCCTGGGCCTCGAACTTTGTCTCCATTTCCTTGATCATCTCATCCTGCTGCACAAAAAGCTTGTCCTTCTAGCGAAGCTGCACCTGAAGCTCGTCATTACCTAGCATGACGTTCGTCCTGTCCGTATCTACGTGCCTGAGAAGAGTCTCTAAGTCCTGAAGATAAAGACGTATCGGCTCCGCAGTGCTCCTAGAGTCGTCCTCAAAGTCGATGGACTCTCCATCAACATCATGTCTTCCAAAGACGTGGAAGTGAGTGCCCCTAACCTGACAGGAGTGACGGCCTAACAGTCGTCCTATCAGGTCATGCATGACTACCTCCATGCCTCTCTCCCTGTCGTCGTGCATCAGCTTGAAGACGATGGTCTCCGTAGTAGGCTCAGTCTGGCGTCCGGGCTGGTTCACCTTGAATCCCCAGAGGTCCTTCCTCTCGAACTTGGTGAGTGGGTACACCGTGATGGTAGGAAGAGGAAGATCAAGCAGAGTGGTAAACTCAATGATACGGGGACCAAAACGAGTAACCCGAAACTCCTCAACAGTGCTGATGGCAATAGGCATCTATTTATAAGATTGAAAAAGTTAGAACAATGCAATTCAAGGTAAATCAAGACAAACATTCATACATATCCATGAAACATAATTGTCACACAAGTCATGCATACATAAATCCATTACATCATTCAAGGTCCATACTTATTTAAAATATCTTTTGGAAATAAGGTGATAAGTGGTGGTCCAACTAACGAAGTGTTCTTACAATCCAATCTCACGGGATCTATTATTAAACACAATGTTCCTAGAGGCAATCCACCAATCTTGCTCTCTTGACTCTATCACTAAGTCTATAACATCTCCCCTTATATCTTGGTTGGTGTCTTCCAACTCTTGAGTAAGCTCCTTCTCTTTCTCTAAGTCCTTTTGGAGGTTGAGCATTCTGCACTTGACTCTAGCACTTAGTTCTTTGATAGTCCTCCAAGCTGCATCCCTGGCTGACTCAAAGAATGTGGTGTGCATTGTAGTGTTGGTGTACATGCAGAATCCCCTTTCTTTGTGGTTGTCTTCCTTGTTTTTGTACAAGTGAAGTTGCACCCACCAATACTCCACTCCTTCATCCATCACTGGAAAGCCCTTGTACACGGCTTCACCATGTGCATCCATTGCCTCCATGAGGTCCTTGAGAATATTGGGAAACTCAGTTTCACACTCCAAGGTCATGGTCATGAGTGGTCCCTTCTTCACGGCTTCGTTGATGGAGTTCATCTACAAAGGAAGTTGAAAGAGATTAGAAAAGTTTTACGAGAAGAATAGACAAGTGTAGAAGTAGTTGAAAAAAAACTTTTTCCTTAGGGGTTTTCCAATCCTAGGGTCATAATCCTACAGGCAACACAGTGCTCTGATACCATCTGTTAGACCCCTCCTTTATAAAGGAAAGGATCCCTGTGATTGCAATGCTAGTCCCTGGATCAATGCTAGCATCCACAGTTTAAGATGAAGTACACAGATACAAAGGTCGTTTATTACATTCATTCCAGAGATAAACATAGTCTTTTACAACTCAAGGCCAAAGGCCTAATACAAGAGTTTATGGAATAAGTAAATAAACATAAGTCTTCATCTTCATGTGCCACAGGCAAGCATGTTGAGTGTAGACTCATGACTCCTATTCATCATCGGAGTAACCTGCAACATCACAAGTTACAGCCACAGAGGGTCAATACTTTGGAATAGTATTGGCAAGTGATACCTTAGTATATTTTAAGTGGACTATATTACTATATGCATTTTGGCTAAGTGTAGCTTGGCTTGCTTTGCTTGAAAATAGGTTTTTCCTATTAGTTGAAAACACTAAGTTCTTCTTTGTCAAAAACATTCCCAAGGAACCACCAATAGACATTGAGGTCCTCCACCCTTGTTCACCCACAAATTTTTACTTAGAAGTTGGAGTGATGAGATTCTTGTAGCTTCCATGTCTTGATGCTCAAAAGTGTCCATTTCCTTGGACTAGGCTAAGTACTTAGGTTTTCCATCTGCAGAGGTTGTGCACTTTCCCCACCAGACTTGGTTTCCCAAGACAGGACCTTTCAGAAGCTTTCCCTTAGCCAAATGGACGCGTTCCAACCTATCATCCCATCTACCACCAACTGTCCAAATGACTAAGTTCAGGCAACCTATATGATCAAGGCAGAGCCCATATTGCCAAGTGGTTGCACTGTAAGCTTTCTCAACACTTGGCCTCCAAATCCCTTTGTGCCTGGGTGGCATACCACAAGTGAGATACACAACCCAAGTCCATGGCCTTGTGTAACCACTCAACATAACCCAATCATTCCATTCCACCCAGGAGATTCATTTGACTTAGTTGTTTTATTAAGAAAACATAAGTCTCTTGACTTAGAATATTTTATCATAAACCATATAGATGTTCACCACCCTTGTTTGCTAAGTAGCTAGACTAAGTAGATTATGATAACTTAACTTAGGAGAGTTCCCTAGCAATTCTACTATTCCACTCTACTTAGGATTTCCCATCTTAGCACTAGGCAAAATATCATGCAATACTTTAGCAAAATATCTAATGCTAGTACAAAACATAGGATAGAAATATTCATGAAAATATCACTTGCCTTGGTAGTGGGGAGAGTAGCACTCTTCACAATCACAATCACTAGAAAAATCTACACAAGGAATAATAGCATACAATTACACACAAATATATACGACCAAAAATAACATGAATGCATGCATGCAAGAATCTAAGTGGTGATTTTTGAAAACTCTACCAAGTATGCTCCTGTCTACAGAAACTTAACATGTCACAAATTTGCCAACTAAACTTATTTGGCACTAATATAATTTACCTAAATAAATCCATATCTAAAATAGCCTTAAACTTGTTCTACAAATAAAAACATTTTAACTGTTACTATATGCTAAATAAATTGGATATTCTGAAAGGCCTTGTTTCACTGAATCCAACGGTATAAAGTTTGTAAAAAACCAATGTGGCAATCAAAAGTTATAAGCATTTGAATTTGGATCAAAATTCAGGTTTTAAATCTATTTTTAGATCTAACCTAGCCACGCGTCATGTTCTTATTCGCCCATACCGTTTCGCACTGGATCGAGCTCCACAGCCGTAGGATCTAAATGAAATCTGGCGGCTCAGATCGCGTACCGCTTCGGGGTTAAGTGGATCTATCGTAGCGCTACGATACAGATCTAACGGCTGCTATTGTCCTGGCCAAGAACTGGCGGCGGAGCGGTGGCTACCGGCGGCGGAACTGTCGGTCGACGGCGGAGGCGGCACTACAGGGGGTTAGTGAGAACGAGGAGTAGCTCACCGGGCTCAGGGGGTCACGGCGAAGCTCGTCGTACTCGCGGTTGATCAAGGGGCGCTCGGGCACGGTTGCGATTGCTCGCCGGAGTGGAGGATGGCGTCGGTGTGTCGGGTGGTCGTCGTGGACGTCGTTGTGAACCACCCCAAAGCAAGACGAGGACACGGTTAGATTCACAGAGTCAAGGCAGAGTCGTGTGCCTGAACTAGAAGACGCGGTGCGGTCGGGGCTTACCACTAGAGCTCGCCGGAGTTCGTACAGAAGACGGTGGCGGCCAGTCGACGATGCTGCTGGAGCTACGGTTCATGCGAGGGTAAACGAAATGTGTCAAAAGAAGCGCAGAGGCTCACTGAACTAGTTTGCAAGAACGAGAGGCAGAGGGAAGCTCAGAACTCACCGGGATTTGCCGGCGCAGTCGTCGGAGACGGCGGGGCTACAGAGGGTAATGCTTTCAGCCTGGTAGCGCTCTGGGTTCGGGGTTTGAGGGAGAAGAGAGAGGGGACAGAGGGGGTTCTTATAGCCTGGTCACGAGCGAGAATTACTCGGCCAATAAATCGAATTGACGCTGCGAATTAAACACAGAAACGCCCGCGTTGATTTGGGGATGAACGGGTTGTGCGGGTGGAGACGACGCTGACGTGGAGAAGGCCCGCTTGTCAGCGAGGTGCGCGGAGTGTAGGTGGGGTCTGCCTGCCAGCGGCTCAGCGAGTGCGCTTGCGCGTGAGAGAAAAATAAGAAGATCCCGGGTGGGCTTGCTGGGCTCGATTTGCTGCTGGACCAGATTCTGGCCGCGCGGCCTTTTTCCATTGAGGAGTCCTTTTCTTTTTCTAAATTCATTTTCTGGTATGAATTTGATATGAATTCAAATCCTTTTGAATCCCAACTGCTTTAGGAATTTTTGCAGGGTTTTGTGGTTTCAAAAATAGTCATTTTAACTAAGTGGTTATCTAGCAAGGCTTGGTCAAGTTTGGGTTTCAAAGTAAACAGAGATTTGCTCTAGTTTGCAAATATTTGAAAAAGGATTTTGAAACTATTTCTAAATTTGGAATCTTGGGTTAAAAGTTTCACCTAAACTTTCCATCAATGGAGGCAAGCAAACAGGTACCTAAACATTCAAATATCAAAGGGTGATGGCCATTTGGGATAAATTGCCCACATGAAATCATAGCTCAACTTCTGTCTCTAAATGATTTTTGAGAAAACCCTAAATGGATGAATGATGCAAAGATGATATGAATGAGTTTTGAAACTATGATTTTTGGGATGTTACATCTATCAATAATCAACAGCGGGGTCTGGAAACCCATATTGACTCCCACATATTGATCGATGATCATATCAGATGAACCACGATGCCATGATTCAATTAATCCCATATATATATTCCATTCGTCACGCGATATTTTACTTGCCCGAGGTTCGATCGTCGGTATCGGCATACCTAGTTCAATCTCGTTCACAGCAAGTACTTTACTCGTTCCATAATCCGATATCACTTTGTGATTAACTCCTTAACCACGTGCTTGCAAGCGGTGTTGATATCGATTACCGAGTGGGCCCGAAGTATATCTCTCCGACTTGGGAGGGACAAATCCCATATCGATACATACAACCCAACAAGTACTTTCCGATCACCTGAGAGACACCTTTATGATCACCCTCTCATAGGATGATGTTTGATGACCTCAAAGCTTTCTTCTGATACCAGGGAGTTGCATTATCTCATGGTCTAAGGAATACAATATTTGACATAAGAAAAAGCTTTGAAAAGATGAACACGATGACACGATCTAATTGCTCTGCTTGATTTGGGTCTGTCCATCATATCATTCTCCCAATGACATGATCTCATTATTAATTGACAACTCATGTCTATGGTTAAGAAACCTTAACCATCATTAATCAATGAGCTAGTCCATAGAGGCATACTAGGGACACGGTGTTGTTCATAAACCACACAAGTATCAAAGTTTCTGCTTAATACAATTCTAGCATGGAATATAAACTTTATCATGAACAAGAATTATAATAATAACATCTTTATTTTTTCCTCTAGGGCATAATTCCAACAGCTCATTGTCTGCTTGCCTTGTCATTTTGATTATGGGATAGCTCTTGTATCATGTGCAAGGGGTACCCCGTTGGCGGTTCTCTATGATACACATGTACTTACTATGAAAAGAACTTACAGGTGACTATAGTTGAGTAGCATGAGGAGCGGCCCTCGTATTCAAGGGACATGAGATTGCCAACTTATAGTTTGTCAAGCATATACTCCATAGTTTGTTCACTTTAACCTTAATCACTTCAAGATGCTTATGATAGGGGCAATGAGGGCTGAAAGCTAACAAGTACCATAATTTTTGGAATCTCTTTTTGAAATTTGAAATCCCTGCTTCCCTTGATGAAGGGCCTTTCTTCCACTATTATATTGAGTCTTCACCTTCTATCCTTAGGCACCAATTGAGAGAGCATAGTTTCCATTCTTAGTTCCATGTGCATTGTCCCAAAACTTATTGATTGATGCATATTGTTGATACTACTTGTTCTTGTGCTATTTGTATATAGTCACTCTTATGAACTTTGAAGGTGTCCTATGCATCTATTTGCTACTCCATGAGGGACAAGCTGATTGCCACCATGCTATGTTTTCTGTATGTGAAACAAACAAACGTTTTTCAATGCATGTTATTCATGATCTTTGTTTGTAACCTTTCATGTTGCATGCATAGTTACTCTGTCTTACTGTTAGAACTCTATCTTTCATGCTCATGTTTAGAGTTCTTTGATCCCAGCTTTCAATGCTTGCAAATGGTTTGATCTTGATTTTGATGGTGCATGTCACCTAAAAAATTATTATTTTTATCACTTACCTACTCGAGGACGAGCAGGAGTTAAGCTTGTGTATGCTTGATACGTCGGAAACGTATCTATAAATTTTGAAGTTCCATGCTTGTTTTGTATCTACTTTGGTTTCCTTTGTCTACACTTTGAGGTGTTTTTATATGTTTTCTAGTACTAACCTATTAACAAGACGCCACAGTGCCAGTTGCTTATTTTCTTCTGTTTTTGGTCCCAAAAAGGCAGAAAATCAATATTCTCGGAATTGGACGGGACAGAAGCGAAAGTCAATATTTTACCGTGGGGAACACGAAGCCATAGTATGAGACGGAGGAGAGCCACCAGGGGCCACACCCCTGGCCACGCGGCCTGGGTGGGTCCGCTCCTGGGGGGTGCGGCTGCCCTGGCTGCCCCTGCCTCGCCTCTTCGCCTATAAAGACCCCCCGATGCAGAAACCCTAAACACCCGATCAATATTCCACGAAACTGTCTAGCATCTGCCATCGTTGTCCCTAGATCGGGGTGATCTGAAGCTCTTCCCGGCACCCTGCCGGAGGGGAGATCATCCTGGAGGCCTTCTTCTTCATCATGCCAGCCTCCGGTATGAAGCGTGAGTAGTTCCACCTTGGACTACGGGTCCATGTAGTAGCTAGATGGTTGTATCTCCTCCTTTGTGCTACCATGTTTAGATCTTGTGGGCTCTGTTTATGATCAAGATCATCTATTTGTAATCATGCATGCTGTGTTTGCGGGGATCCGATGGATATTGAGATTACTATGTCAGATTGATTAATGATTTTGTCTTATTGATTCTATCATGTCTGTGTTGTTTGAGATCTTGCATGCTCTCCGCTTCTATTATCTATCTTAGCCAAGTAGATGCTAGTGACTCCAAGAGGGGTATTTATGCTCGATAGTGGATTCATGCCTCTATTTAATCTAAGGGAAGTGACAGAAATCTCTAAGGTTGTAGATGTGCTATTGCCACTAGGGAGAAAATAACGGTCTCTTGTTCATGGAACAAGTGGATTGTTTACCTTACACACTTTGCTTAAAGCAGTTATCCGTTGCTTGCAACTTAATATTGGATGGGTTCGGATGATAACCTGAAGGTGGATTTCTAGTCATAGATGCAGTTGGATGGCGGTCTATATATCTTGTTGTATTGCCCAGTCAAATCTCATAGGATCATGAATGTCTAGTATTGCATTGTTATGCCTTGCTCGGTCCTATTAATTGCCATGTTGTAATTTGTTTACCCAACATGCCATGTTTGTTTATCTTAAGGAGAACACCTCTAGTGAACTATGGACCCCGATCCAATCTTTACCATTCATACATCTTCCACTGCTACTGCTTACTTTCTGCAAACCACTGTTACCTTCCACACTATAACATCCCAGCATTTAGGCACTAACGAAGGGTATATTTAGGAATATGGATTTTTGCATGCATTCATCTTTAAAAAAATGTGGGTAAAATTTTCTCCAAATAAAAACCTAAGTGATCAATGTTTCTTTCATACTTTGAGATTAGGTTTAGTCTTAAATGATGATTGTTATAAACTTTGAGATGATCTTAAGGAGCTATGAGTTTTCAAATGGATTTGAAATATTAGACTTGAGTGATTGAATTATAATTCAAATGAATTAGATATAAGTTTTGAATCTTAATTCAATTAAGAGGTAAATATTATAACTTGAATTCTATCCAAAGATAAACAATAATGAATATAAAGACTATTTCTTATCATCAATACATATAATCAAGTTATAAAATTATAACTTATTTGAAACATCCACATAACTTACAAAAGTAAATATACAAAGAATAGGAATATTCTTTATTAATAATAATATAATCTTTATTACAATTGAATAAAATAAAGATTACAAGAATAATAAAAGAAAATTACAAAAGAATAAGAAAATTACATTGGAATATTTACTAACCATCCTCTGTCTAAATCTAAACTAAATTTTCATCCTTATCTTTGTACCTGCAAAACAAAGACTAAATAAAAACAAAAGAAGATTAGTGTTAGTATTATTTCTCTCAGATATGTCAGTGAAATGCACTTGACAAATTCATCATTGAGAAATGTTATAAAAGGGCAAGTTTCACCAATATGAAAGATTCTATCTTTCATAAATTCAAAGCCAGAAGTCAGATGACAGCTAAGAGGGACAAATTCACCAGCCAGATGAAAGTAACCTGGTAAAAGTAAATATACAGATTCTGAACATATCCACAAGTGCATAGCAGGAACACAAGCATGACACACACCAGCATGCATATGGTGTGCTGTCGACCTCACAAGCACAGCCCAATCTCACAAAACCACAGCACAGCCGTGGGAGGCACTAGTGCATCACCCCACTGCACAACACACAAGAACAGTCAGTGTAGACAGCAGCTAAACCAAACACCACATCCAGCAACCACACCAACTAAGGATCAACCAAACATCACCAGGATGGTGACATAAGGAGGGGGATGGATCAGGTGGACAGCAAGATCAAGCCCAGGAGCTAGGAGGAGCAGGCTAGCTCAAGATCAAGCAAAGTAGTCCAGCAAAACCAGATCAAGATCATCATCACCAACTTACTACACCATCATCAGATTTTGTGGTGAGCTTCATAAAACCTTCACATGATCTTATTCAGAGAGAGACATGTGTTGTTTTATAAAACAAAACCTCAAAAAGCACCCAAGAGGGGTGAATCCATCATAGGGATTTCTGAAAATCTAAAGGCACACAACAAAGTACCAAGATCCAACCAGAGCTCAGAGCAACATCCTTGCTCTGGTTGTCAAACTATATTTTACCATTCATTCATGCATATACCTATGATCTATTTCTAGGCACATCCCTAAAGGAAGGGTAGCACCTTAGGAACAAATCCTTAGGATCCATAACATGATCAAACTCACTATCATTTTTCCAAGCTTTGATTCAATAAAGAATAGCTGGTACCACTACGAGGACTATCTAGATGAACCAATTAGATAAGATTTGAATCCCTAAGCCTCAGACCAACATCATTGGTCTTAGGTAAGTCAGATAAGAGCATCTATATTTATCTTTCAAAGCCAAGATTGTCTTAAGCATAAACTAACCAAATCCATGGTTTAGAATCAAACTTGTGTGTCATACATGATGGTGTCACAAGAACAATCCAATATGAATCAGGAAAGACAGTAAATCATCATAGATTCAGACAATCAACTAACTAATCATTTTCCTGTAAAACAAGAATCATAACTAGGATATTCCTATGATACACTTCACTATTTGAGATCATGATGATCTCAAACCACATGCTAATTCCCAAGCTAACAACACTAAGATAGTAGGTGTATCTTATCATAATCATGACCATGAATCAAATAAATAATGGAAAGCTATCAGATCATTAGCTTAACCAAGCATGCTTCCCAAACAATTACATCATCTGAATCTGATGCAATCCAAGCATCAAATCGTCTAGTAAGCCACCAGAAATATCATCTATCATTTTAAGCAACAAGCCTTAGGCCAATAATCACTTAGCATGTATACAGATCAAACAAACACAATTCAAATCATCCAGTACATGATCAATCACATAACATGAACCCTAAATGGGTAATCATCCTAAATGAATCAGATAATAGATAGAGAAGACACTGCCAGCCTCTAGAATCGAATCAACAAGCACAAAAAGCACTAGGGGGGAGGAATCAAACTTACTGATGGTCCTCGCTGAAGAAATTGAAGAGGAAGTAGATTGGACGACGAACCACAGCGGCACAGGGAGCACCCAGGGGGCGCTGCAACCTGCACCAGCCATGGTGGCGGCCACAGCAGCACATGAATCCACCACATCACCTTAGGCGAGACCACGACGGCGGCAGTAGCACTTGAACACATGCCAAACCCCAAACCCTAGGGTTCAGAGAGGCATCGATCCATTGCAGGAGAGCCCCAGGATCAAATCCAATTGGATGGAACGAACGGGCATCGTCGATAACCCCCTAGTACACCACGGCGGTGACCAGATCGACCTACAGCAGCGGGAATCGCCGGTGGCGCCATCGCCGGTCACGGGGTCGGGGTCAGAGGAGGAGAGGATAAGCTCGAGAGAGAGAAAGAGGTAGTGAGGAGTGGGCCGAATTGGGCCAGACCCTTCGGGGTGGTCCTTTTGTGAAAAACTAAATGGGCCACTAGGGCCCAATATGAATAACCAGCCCAGAAACAATTCCAGGCCTGTTTTAATAAATAGGAAAAGACCAAAATACCCCTAGACTTAAATAAATTCTAGAAAATAAAATATAAGTACAAAAATTATAAATTAAATACTTTTGGATTCAAAATAATCCACTTTATCCAAATAAAATAAGATATAAAATTTTGGACATTTAAAGTTTTATAAGAATTTTGTAATTTATATATTCCTTATGGAATTTTAAAAAATTATTGAAAGATGATAAAAATAAATAAAAATCACTTTCATTATATATCAATACTATAGTATTTTTGAAAAATACTAAATAAATATTAATAATAATTTTTTATGTATAATTGATAATTCTTAAAAAGAATTATTAAATCAATAAAAGTCAAATAAAATAAAATAATTCAATATATGTTATAAATATTATAAATTAATATTTATAAATGCTTTATTAAAAGGCACCTTATATAGGGAAAATGCATATAGAATTAAATAATGCATTACATTACTTGCATAATCATTTTGCTTCTTTAAATATTGTCCTTACCGGGCAATAATGATGTTTTTGTAGAACTAGAAGCTCAAGGTCTAGTGCAAGCATCAGACTTCACTACCTTGCCATCACAAGGCAAGTTCATCACTTGCTCATGTCCTTTGAAGAGTCTTCATTAAAGTATTTGCAAATTGTGTGTTATCATATATGCTATAAAAGAAAAAATATTATTTTCACAAATAAAGAAATCATAGATATCATCCTAAGTGGTGATATAATGGAGCAATAGAACTTAGGGTTCTATTTGCAACAATGATGTCAAGTAGGGACTTAATAACCCCTGACATCAGTGATTCTAGCGCCGTATATTACGCGTTGGCCATGAGATTTGGAATGGGATAGAGAAGTCAGTTGTACCTTCTTCCTCTCGCATGAAGCCGGATGTGCAGGTCGTGACTGTTATCCTCATAGTGTGCATATTAATTGGTAATTCGTAGAGGATATGTAGCATATGGGTGGGAACCCTCATCGTCCCACGATAGTTCTGGCATCTAACGGTTTGTACAAACCATTGCCGTAATTCATTATGTGGGCATGGTGTACACCAAGGAGGCATGTGGGGTCGCGAAGGGAGCAGTGATTGGATTGGACCAACTACTGGGCCCCACATCATGGAATTGTGGACGGGAAAGTACGCTCGGTTGTGCAACAAGGAGTTGATCTCTCATGGGTAAAGTAACGCACCTCTGCAGAGTGTAAGAACTGTAACTTTTTACTCCCTATTTCGGGAAGGAGATACGAACGCGGCAGGAAAGGAACTCCATGAAAGTTCTGGTCAACCTGTGAAGGCTGATGGTCATAGATTTTCATAATAAAATTAATCTTTGAAGAAAGATTTACAAAAATTGCATAGTGCCATGGATTTATAATCTGAGGTGGTAGTTAGAGCATCAAACTTCCCACCTTGCATATAATGAACTTGTTGGGTAACGATGTTACTCATTCTTTCCTTTGATCCCTTGCTTAGACTCTGAGGATCCTGAAGACATGCCAATGTATGCAGCCGAATGTCAAGAAGATGTGTTCTATGAGGAACCTGATCTGTCCGGAGGAGTTGAAGGAGTGGATTACGAGATCCGCTATGGTGTCAATGAGAACGAGTCAGATTAAGTACCTAGTTAGTAGTAACTAACGGAGCCGAGCAACATGAACTCTATAGAATAAGCTGCTCAGCTCAACTCCTAGTCGGAGTTGCTACTTTTAAATTTCCGCTGAACACTTTATATTTTGGGTTTGTAAGTTGGATCATTTGGAAGTCTTGAACTTCCGGTATTGTAATAATAATAATGTGTGTACATTCGTAATATGGACCCGCAATGTTTCTGTTGTACCACTCTGAGGAATGTGATATTTACGGAACGGTGTTCTGTGGATGTCATGTCAACGACTATAGTGTACTACACATACAGTGGTATGCTGGGTCACCGCACACACCATACAGTTAATCCTTTGTTTTCAGCAGACCAGTGAGATTGACAACCTCACTGTTCGTTGGGGCAAAGCCTTGAGTTTGTGTTGTGCAGGTTTCCAAGTTGCTAGCAACACCTTTGAGTCATTTCCTTCCTCCTACTGGTTCGATAACCTTGGTTTCTTACTAAGGGGAAACTTGCTGCTGTGCTCATCATACCTTCCTCTTGGGGTCTCCCAACAAAGCGTTCACGCACCATCAATATCCTAGCTAAAATAACGGAGAACCACGATGCTATGCTTGGTAAATTATCTAACCAAGCTGTAAGTTTGAGGAATGATTTGCAGGCCCTCCAAGAAAGAACAAGGATTGTTGAGGCACATCTAGGTAAAATAACCGAGAGTCAAACTCTCATTCTAGCTAAATTTGCAGGTAAAGCTGAGCCCAATCTAGTAGAAGACCTCAAGATGATAAGAATCTAAAGGGAGGAGCCTGGAGAACTTGACTATAGCAATGCTCCTTCACCAAATTACACAGTTGAAGATCTTGTAAAAAGGATCATGCCAAGATTCCGGTGAGTGAAAGAAATGAGGAAGACATGTATCAACACTTCGTTAATCTGGTAGCAATAAAGGTACATGAGCTTGAGAAAGAATATAAGAAAATTGCTGAAAAATTATCTGTTAATCTTGATGACATATTTGAGCCTACTATTATGATTAAAATTGGGACTAATGAAATAGCTACACTTTGTAATTTAGGTGCAAGTGTTTCAACAATTCCAAAGAGTCTTTTTAATAAGTTAAATCTTGGCTCTTTTGAAATCACCGAGTTAAAATTGCATTTAGCAGATTCTACCTACAAACAAGCACTAGGAATTAAAGAAAATACTTTAGTGTACATTAAAGGTTGTCCTGCTCTTATTGATTTTGTTATTGTTAACATGCGTGAAGATGCTACTTCTCCTATCATATTAGGTCGTCCTTTCTTAAGAACTATTAAGGCTTTAATTAATCTGCATGAAGGGAACGTGAAGCTCCAATTGCCTTCGCGGGATCTTTTGTTATTCATTTTCCCAGGAAAAATAAAGCCAAACAAGATGAGAAGGAGGCCATCACTTTAAAGGCCAACAATTTTGGAGTGGGTGTTCCACTCATCTGGCCTAAGTAAACAACATCAAGGTCAAGCCATTGACCATAAAAGAGCGCTGCATGGGAGGCAAACCATGTTTAATAAAGGTTTAAAGTGAAGTTTTAAAGTTTTAGTTTAAGTTTTATGTTGAATAAAATGTGCTAGAAAACTCTAGTGAGAAGGAGAGATTCAGTGGTACTAAAATTCCTGTTTTATACATGCTAATTTTGGTCGACAATTTAGTCTATCATTTTTCTGTCAAAACATGGTGTTTTGCTAAGTTTAAGTCTAAAAGGTAATTCTTGAAGAAATAGATTTTTTTTGATGTATATAATACCTTTAAAGACCAACTATATAGTGGGAATAAAAATTCCATCTGTATAGTTCCGGTCGTATAGTTATTTGAGCCATCGACAATTTTTCTTCTCTAGATACAGAAGGTTTAACGACCAACTATATGGCTAGAACAAATGATGGGGATATGCCTACTGGGGTATACCCAGCAAGGCGTTTCCGACTGGCCCGTGAGCTGGCGAGTGGGCCTGCAGAACGGTGAATGGATTGAAGCCCAGCAAGGTACCGAGCGACTGGAAGCTGAAGGCCCAGGCGAGTAGATAGGCCCAGTCGGATTAGGTTAAACGACTACTGAAGCTGTAACCGAATCGGTTGAGATATGTAAACCCTAGGGGAGGTGAGCCTATATAAACCTCCCTAAAGGGTGAGTAGAGATACGTTCCCTCATACACCCAAGCGACTCGCCGCCTAGCCGCCGAGCTCGCCCATTGTAACACCTCCATAATACAATCTAGCAGGAGTAGGTCTTTACCCTCCGGGGGGCCGAACCTGGGTAAAACCCTGTGTCTTTGCCCTCATCTCGCTCCGCAGATGGCTGGCCGCCCTTGCCCCTCGTTCTACTACTCGCTGCCAATTGCAGCATCTGCCGTGACCATTCCCACGATAGTGGCGCCCACCGTGGGGCCTGGCCGGTCTGGCCGGTGTTCTGCGGCGAGATCCAATCTGCCCATCAACGAGACGGTCGCCACCGGCCGCATGATAGCGATCGGCGAGATGCTTCAGATCTTGCCGAGCAGCTACGTCCCGGCGGCGCGACCCGTCACGCACAGCGTGATCCTGCCAATCGGCACGATCAGCCTCTTCGCCGGCCTCACCGACGTCATCATCTCGGAGGACTCGGCTCGCATCCGCGAGTCGCCGCCACGCGATCGGCTCTTCGAGAGCCAGGTCCGCACGATCCACCGCCTCGCCTCCGAGTACAACTCGGCCCACAGCAACGTGGCCGGGAATTCAGCGGCCGCAGAAGATGCCGCCCTCACCGACGACGCCGACTCGGCGACCCCGGCGTCACTCGCCGGATCCATCACCGCGGCCTCGTCCGCGGGCTCCATCGCCCAGGTCTCCAACGCGGGAGACTTCGAGGACCCCTCCATCCTCGGGATCTTCGAATTCGACTCCAGGTCAGAGAACTCCGCCGACCTCCGCGATGGAACCGGTCGCCACGCTGCGGCCTACATGGCCACCGACGCCGATCCGCCGGAGGATCCGTTCTCCACCCCAATCCCTCCTAACGCCACGGCGACGGAGGTCGAGGAACTCCGCCTGAAACTGGCGGAGGCGGTGCGCAAGGAGCAAGCCGAGCGCGAAAATTTTTGCCTCGAGCAGGTGACGGTGCAGGAGCTGTCGCGCTACCACCAGCAGCGGATCAGGTCACGTTTGAACCCCACCGTTCAAGGGCGTGCCCTGAACTTCGACGACGAAAACGACCCGGCCCGCATAGCCGAGCGCGCAATCTGCGAGAACGCGCCACCAGGAGGAAGCGCCCGGCCCCCGCCAGGATCAACGGCAATGGGTGCCCCACCACCACCCAACCGCACCCCTCCCAGGGACCAGCCGCGGATAGTAGTCTCCTCACGGGAGCGAGACACAAACGGCCTCCCACTGTTCTCCACCCCGATGGACAACCTCGTGGCAGGCCGAGCAGCAGCCGACAGCATCACGGCCACTAGCGACGGCGCCCTACAGATCCAGTACGTCAGGGCCCTGCTCGCGAAGGCCGTGGAGCAGCAAAAAGCGGGCGCCGACTCGCAAGGACGAGTATACTCGCGTTCCTCGGGAAGCAGAGCGTCCGCCCAGCGGTGGCAAACACCCTCAATTGCCCGCCACCAGAGCCACTGCAGCTCCAACATCGACCCGCGAACGCGGCACTCTCCACCAACGACCCCAGGCCGGCGACCAACTTCGTCGCCGCTAACGGGCAACCCATCGACGCCCGCACCCACATCATCAACAACCAAAGCTGGCGCGCACGCCAGCCCGACGACTTGCGGCACACCCTAGCTAATCGCCGCGACGGCGAGCCTATGGGGTCGCTCAGTCAACTCGGGCCCAAGTGCTTCGGACCAATGATCCGAGGCGAGAAGTACCCGCCAAACTTCAAGGCGCCAAAGGAGATAGAAAAGTACGACTCCTCGTACGACCCCGCCGTCTGGCTCGACACATACCTCATGGCAATGGGGATCGCGGGTCACACTGACCTACTCGCCGCCCGTTACCTCCCCCTGATGATGGAGGGGACGTGCAGGCAGTGGATCAACACTCTCCCCCAGGACAGTATCGACTCCTGGGAGGAAATGCGCGACGCCTTCGTCAGGCACTTCGAGTGCTCCTACACCCGCGCCACCACTATTGAGGACCTGGAACGATGCGTCCAGGGACCCCGCGAGTCGACCCGCAACTGGGTCCAACGGTGGCAAGAGCTTTGGTACAACGCGGTCGGCATCCACCCGGACACCGCGATCCATTGCTTCAAGACCTCGTGCCGCTACGAGCCTCTAGTCGCCAAGCTCAAGCGACACTCCTGCACACTCGACAACATCCCCGACCTCCTCGAGATTGCCAAACGGTAGGCCGAGGAAGATCCAAACCAGGAAACTGACGACGAGTCAGGAGGGCAACGCCGCACGGGCGGCAACGACGGCGGACGCCGAACCGACCTACGCTACAGCGGCACTCGCCTCACTGGCAAGCGCCGCAGTGACGGGCGAGTCGACTTCGTCGCCAACGCCGGGCACGCGCAGCGCGAGCCCAAGAGCTACCGCCGCGACGGAGGGCAACGCCGCGATGGCGGCAATTACAAGAACAAGCCAAGGTTCGATCCCGCGGCCCTCCTTAACCAACCATGTGCGTTCCATAGCAGGGAAGGGAAGCCCGCAACGCACACCACCGCCGACTGCCACACCCTCAGGGAAATCGAGAAGGCACGGCAAGCGCAGGAGGACCCCGACAACAACAACCCGCCAAATGGCGGAAAATTCGGCAAAGTAGCCGGCTCACTCCACACCTTCACAGGCTTCAACACGAAGCGCGAGAAGAAGGTCATCACCCGCGCCGTCGCTGTCAACGCGGTGGCCCAAATAGACGTCCCCCAGTTCCTGAACTGGTCGGAACAGCCCATCACCTGGAGCCGGCAAGACCACTCGCCGCGCATCGAGTACCCAGGACGAGTCGCCTTGGTGGTCAAGCCCAAGGTTGGCGACTACTGGCTCCCCAAGACACTGATGGACGGCGGTAGCTCCATCAACATCCTCTACCTCGACACCTTCAGGCGGCTGCGGCTCCCGCAGTCGATGATCGAGACGACCCACACCACGTTCCACGGCATCATCCCCGGTCGGAAGGCGTACCCGATCGGCAAGGTCACGCTGCCAGTCACCTTCGGCACACCGGCAAACTTCCGCACCGAGCGGATCGTCTTTGAGCTGGTGCCCTTCGACAGCCCTTACCACTGCGTCCTGGGGCGCCAGGCGTTCGCTAAATTCATGGCAGCGCCCCACTACGCGTACAACGCGATGAAGCTCCCCGGGCCGTGCAGCGTTATCACCATCAACGGCGACCCCGACATGGCCGCCGAGTGCGAGGCCAAAGGAGCCGAGCTCGCCGACGCCGTCATCGCAGCAGAGACTAATCACGCCGACGAGCTCGCCAAATACGCGAGCGGGGTCAACAATGACGACCCCACAATACTCAAGAAGCCCAACTCAGAGGGCGCAAACACCTACACCTTCGAGGCCACGACGCACACTCGCACTGTCGAGCTGGTACCAGGCGACTCCAGCCAGACGGTGACGATCGGGACAGGCATGAGCCCAGCATAGGAAGGCGCGCTCATCGAGTTCCTCCGTGAGAACAGGGACATCTTCGCATGGAAACCCTCCGACATGCCCGGTGTCCCTAGGGAGCTCGCTGAGCACAAGCTGAACGCCGACCCCAAAGTGCGACCTGTCAAGCAGTCGCTACGGCCCTTCAATGAAGAACGCCGTCGAGCAATCGCCGAGGAAGTGCAGCGTCTACTCGCTGTCGGCTTCATCCGGCCAATCAAGTACTCCAAGTGGCTGGCAAAACCAGTCCTGGTCGAGAAGAAAAACGGGACCTGGAGAATGTGTATCGACTACACAAACCTGAATAGCGCCTGCCCAAAGGAGCAGTTCGTCCTCCCGCGGATCGACCAGATAATCGATTCAACCGCGGGCTCGGAGTCGCTATGTTTCCTTGACGCCTACTCTGGGTATAACCAGATCAAGATGGTTGTCGAAGACGAGGAGAAGACGGCGTTCATCACGCCATTCGGAGCCTTCTGCTACACCGCCATGACCTTCGGCCTCAAGAACGTCGGGGCGACCTACCAACGGTGCATGCAAGAATGCCTCGCGAGCCAAATTGGCCGCAACATCCACGTCTACATCGACGACGTGGTCGTGAAGTCCGCTCGCCAAGGCGACTTACTCGCCGACCTGGCAGAAACCTTCGCCAACCTGCGAAGTTACAAGATAAAGCTCAACCCAGGCAAGTGCACCTTCAGCGTACCCGCCGGCCAGTTACTGGGGTACGTCGTCTCCAAACGAGGGATCGAGGCGAACCCAACAAAGATCGACACGATCGCCCGGCTCGGCAAACCCGAATGCCTGCGCGACGTCCAGAAGTTGGTCGGGCGAGTAGCGGCTCTCAGTCGCTTCATCCCCCGCCTGGGCGAAAAGGCGATGCCCCTATACCGCCTGATGCGCAAAAACCCCACCTTCCAGTGGGACAAGGAGGCGGACGACGCACTCCACGACCTCAAAAAGGTGCTACTCGCCGCACCACTACTCGCCGCCCCCGTCGACAAAGAACCCATGCTGGTTTACGTCGCGGCGTCCGAGCGAGTCGTCGGCGCCGTGATGGTCGTTGAACGACCAGAGGAAGGAAAGGAGCGCCCGGTTCAGCGGTCGGTGTATTACATCAGCGAGGTCCTCACCGAGTCGCGCCAGCGGTACCCGCAGTACCAAAAGCTAGTATACGCGGTCTTCAGGGCTCAGCGGCGCCTGCCGCACTACTTCCAGCAGCACCCGATCACGGTCGTCTCCTCAGCACCACTGCAAGACATCATCCGCAATCGCGAGGCGACCGAGCGGGTCGCCAAGTGGGCCATCGAGATCGGCGTCCACAACATCAAATACGAGCCACGAAAGGCGATTAAGTCGCAGGCGCTGGCAGACTTCATCGCCGACTGGGAGGAGGCCCAGCAGCCAGAGAAGCTGTCGTACCTCCACTACTGGAGCCTGCACTTCGACGGCTCCAAGAACGCGGACGGCGCAGGAGCAGGGATAGTGCTGACTTCACCAAAGGGCGACAAGCTCCGCTACATCCTCTGCCTCGACTTCACGCCCTGCACCAACAACATGGCCGAATACGAGGCCCTACTCCACGGCATGCGAGCCGCCAAGGAGATGAACGTCAATCGCCTCCGCTGCTACGGAGATTCCGACCTCGTCGCGGGGAAAGTCGCCGGCACCTGCGACGCCGTCTCCCCTACTATGGCGGCGTACCGCCAAGCAGTGGACAAGTTGGGCGGCTACTTCACCGGCTACTCTGTCGAGTGGATCGACAGGCGGAAAAACGAGGAGGCCGACGCCCTCTCTCGCATCGGGTCGGCTAGACTCGCACCACCCGACGGCGTGTTCCTTGACACAATCTCCAAACCATCAGTCTCTCCCCCGAGGGAGATCGACATAGGAGTCCCACTCCAACCAGAGGCAGCCTTGGTCGCACTCGTCACCGAGCCAGACGACTGGACCAAGCCCTACATCGCCAACCTGGAAGCCGGCACCCTGCCAGCACACGAGACAGACGCGCGAATGATCGCTCATCGATGCAAGTCCTACACCATCATCGACGGCGAGCTACACAAGCGCAGTGTCACCGGCGTGTTCCAACGCTGCGTCCAACCGGCTAAAGGACGCAAAATCCTCCACGACATTCACTCAGGTGACTGCGGACACCACGCCGCCGCTCGCTCCCTGGTCGCCAAGGCTATGCGACACGGCTTCTACTGGCCCACCGCACACGCCGACGCTGTCGACATCGTCCAGCGATGCGCCGGATGCCAAAAGTACGCAAATCAGACGCACGTACCGAGCTCGGCGCTCAAAACAATCCCCGTTACCTGGCCATTCGCCGTATGGGGCATGGACATGGTAGGCCCCTTCAAGAAAGCCCCCTCCGGCTACACCCACCTGCTAGTCGTCGTTGACAAGTTCACTAAGTGGGTGGAGGCCAAGCCAGTCCGGAAATGCGACGGGAAGACCGCCACCAAATTCCTACGCGAGCTCACATATCGCTATGGGTTCCCAAACAGCATCATCACGGACAACGGCACCAACTTCGCCAAGGGAGCCATGGCCGAATTCTGCGAAGAGCATCACATCCGGCTCGACCTCGCGTCAGTCGCCCACCCGGAATCCAACGGCCAGGTGGAACGAGCCAACCAAAGCATCCTCCACGGCCTAAAGCCGCGACTCCAAGTACCACTCGAGCGCACCGTCGGGTGCTGGGTCGAGGAGTTGCCCTCCGTCATTTGGGGGATCCGCACCTCAGTCAACAGGTCGACGGGGTTCACCCCCTTCTTCATGGTCTACGGTGTCGAAGCAGTCATGCCCACCGACCTCGAACACGACTCGCCGCGAGTCGTCCATTATACGGAGGCTGCAAACAAACTGGCCCGCCAAGATGGGGTCGATCAGCTCGACGAAGCACGCGACCTCGCTCGGTCACGCACCGCCATCTACCAGCAAGGACTCCGCCGCTACCACAGCCGGCGGGTGAAAGCTCGCACCTTCCAGGAAGGCGACCTGGTGTTACGCCTCATCCAGGACAAGAAGGGCATGCACAAGCTCTCCCCTCCGTGGGAAGGCCCATTCGCTATCGGGCGCGTACTCGGCAACGACGCCTACTACCTCATCGACGTCCGCGGGGACGGCGAGCTCGACGTCAAGCGACCATGGAATGTAAACCTCCTCCGGAAGTTCTACTCCTAGAACCCCACACATGTACTCTCCAGTCGCTATGAAATAAAAGAAACGGTTACCGCAAATTGCGCCTACTCTCCCTAACTTGTGCCACTCGCACTCGTAATAACAGCGGTATGCTAAAATGCAGAAGTCAACCTTTGGTACAGCGATCGGCACAGCTAAGTAGTGCGGTGTAAGAGCACTGAATCACTTCAGGTCTTGCATCGTCCACGAAAAACGCCAACCCGGAGCCCCATTGGAGTCGCCTAGCTCGACTGGTTCTACGAGCCAAGACAACTGCCCTTGCTTCTCACAGCGACCTTGGTCCTCCGCATCCTCGGCATAGCGACTCGAACGGCTAAGTACCACGCTCGGGGACTGAATACCAGTTCGTCGCGAGCGGTCAGGGAAAACGCCAAGTAAGAGAGCATGCCCAGGACTCGCCAAGCGACTGACCCCACGGGCCAGGCAGGAGTGACGCGCTCACACCAACGCGCTAAGTCCTCAACCACCCTCGAGTCGCGCCTAGAACTACCAAGTACCACGCTCGGGGACTCGGCCACCCGACTTCGTTCGCGTACGGGAAAACGGTAAAGTACAGAGCACTCAAGGGAGTCGCCTTGCGACTGGCTCTCCGAGCTCGGGCGATTCGACCAAAGCAACAAAACACATGATAACAACACAACACATCATATACGAGGTAAACCCCACAAAAGGGCGGACGCGCTCGGGGACTCGTCCAAAATCAATCCAAAGCACACAAACAAATACCAAAATAGACACGACGTCCCATTCAATCGCACATTGCATTGTCTTATGTTACAAAATATGCCCGCGTGGCAGAACTGCTGCTGACGCTTCAAGGCAAACTACCCTACTCTGCAGGCTTCGATGACGACTCGCCAGCATCCCGGCGATTACGGATGAACGCGGTGTACGGGTTTGATGGATACGTCGTCAGTTCACCCGCCATCGCCGCGCGAAAAGGCCGCTCGACCTTGAAGTCACGATGCGGCGGCTCGGGGTCGTTCGGCACGACGACCGTTTCCTGGTAT
This sequence comes from Avena atlantica, assembly GCA_910589765.1. Taxonomy (NCBI): domain Eukaryota; kingdom Viridiplantae; phylum Streptophyta; class Magnoliopsida; order Poales; family Poaceae; genus Avena; species Avena atlantica. The sequence continues at coordinate 32,348,089 of OU342733.1, forward strand.
GGAAGGAGGTCGCCCATCGCCCAGACACGCTCCGAGTACGTGGCGGCACGCTCTTGCAACTTGAGAACCTCGGACAGATCCACCGCGCCAGTTGACGATGGGTACCCACTCGTCACATCGTCGATGTCGAAGTCTTCGGGGAAGTGGGCGAGTCCAAGGCTCAGGGCCGTCGATGCTCCACGCCAAAACGCCGATCGCGTCATAAATTCAACGACCACGGGTGCCTTCTCCAAGTACTTCCACACCTCAACGAGGTCGCTGGGAATCACCTCCGTGGGTGATATTCTTGGAGGTAGGCGCGGATGCAGGTCCCTGACAGCGTCGCCGAGTCGACGAGCATGCTTACCCACTGCCTTGCGTCGAGTGAGCTCGCCTCTTCGTCGCTATCAATGATGCGACCTGCGAAGAAAAAGACAATGATGAGTATGATGGACACCACAAAAACCACAACCATAAGAAAGGGAGGAAGCACTCACCAAGCAGCGGGCGGGCGAGTCCCGTGATGAAGCACTGAAGCGACGTGTGGTCGTCCTGAAGCCCAGCAATAAGGGCTTCCGACACCTTGCGATCCTCCTCTGCGGCCGCAATGGCGGCCTTAGCTCGCCCATCCGCCAAGCTAGCTTCTTCCCTCGCCTCCCGCAGTTCGCGCTCGAGGTCGGCGATCCGTTGTTCAGCGGCACCAAGAGCAGACCGCGCCGCCACTAACTCACCAGCGGGGACAAGCCCCTGGCGGGCTTGATCTGCCTTCTCAGCAACAGCCTGAAGACCTTTGTTCGCCTCCTGGACGATGGCCAGCTCTTTCTCCGCGCGCTGTTTCGCGGCCAATCGGTCCGCCGACTCAAGCTGCAGACCCTGCACATCACCGAAAAAGTCAGTTAAAACGAACTCCATAAGTGCCCACCCGCTGAAATTCAGCGAGTGCGCACTCGGGGACTGGCGATCAAGAAATTCCTAAGTGCCCACCCGCTGAAATTCAGCGAGTGCGCACTCGGGGACTGGCGATCAAGAAATTCCTAAGTGCCCACCCGCTGAAATTCAGCGAGTGCGCACTCGGGGACTGGCAATCAAGAAATTCCTAAGTGCCCACCCGCTCAAATTCAGCGAGTGCGCACTCGGGGACTGGCGATCAAGAAATTCCTAAGTGCCCACTCGCTGAAATTCAGCGAGTACGCACTCGGGGACTGGATACGAAAATAAAAGACGAGAAACTATAAGAATCACGCCGCTGCAAAACACCGACCTGATCCTCGGGGACTGGATGTACCTGGATGGCTGCGCCAAGCATGTCGTGGAGCTGGATCGCGTCCACGGACGCGAGTAACGCTGGCGTGTGCCCACGACGCTGGTCGACTTCAGCATCGGCGGTCCCAGGAGCGTGGCTTGAGGGCGCAACCCCACTCGCCGTGGCCGCCTTGGTCACGAAGCGGGGGAAGGTAGCGATGGAGGCACCCGCTCCAAGGGAGGTCGCCTCCGCCGCGGGTTCCTTCGTAGACGCGGCTGCCTCCACCGCGGGCTCGGCCGGCGCGGCCGCCGTATCGTTAGAGATGGTGACGATGTCGTCGCCCTTGGCCTTCTTACTGCCATTCGCTGAGGCGACGACCTCGTCCGCCTTCCTCTTGCGTGAAGGATCCTCCTCGCTAGCGGCGGAGGGCACCTTGGCCACGGTCGGATGGCCCATCCTTTTCACTCCGGTCCTGCGCATTAATCGAATCAACAAAGACAATCGAAATAGTTATGGAAGATAAGAAGGGGTGAGCACACTCACTTGGCGACTGGGATGAAACGTAGCCCCGTACGAAGGCCGGCCGGTTTTTCCAGTTCAGGGCCCAGTCGGCGACTGAGCCCCAGTTCCAGGACATCGTGTGCCCAAGACACGGACGGCTTCTTCGTCGTTGAGGCTGCAGCCGGCGCCTCTGGGACATCCTCGGCGGGAGCTTCCTCGTGAGTCGAAGCTGCTGCGGCTGAAGCCTCCTTGCGAGGTGAAGCCGCCGCAGCCGGAGCCTCCCTGCACGGCGAAGCCGCCATGGCCGGAGCCTCCCCCAGCCCGGAGACTGGGGCGAATGGCGGAGGCAATGAGGCCAGCGGCACCTCCATAGTCGCCATGTCCAGCGCGGTTGTCGCCGGTGGCGCACCGTCACCAGTTGGGCTGGGAGCATCGGAGCTGCTCGCCGAGTGTGGCGGTGAGGCCGTCTTCGACGGCTTCGTTTTCTTCTTCAGGGGGGCCCTCGCCTCCCTCTTCTTCTCCTTCCTCTTTGACGGAGTGGCTTGACGGCGCGAGGTGGTCTCTGGGAGTTCGTCGTCATCGTCATGGCGTTCGAGGCTTCTGCTCGCTTCGATCTCGCGCTGACGTTGCCCGCGGGTCTTTCGGACCAGCGGGGCGACCTCTTCTTCGGACTCGTCCTCGTCGTCTTCGTTGCCCCTCGCGGGTGGTGATTCGCCTACGTCCTGGGCGGATGGGTCCGGGCTCTCATCATCCGAAGGTGGGAGCCATCCTTCCACCACCTGGAATAGCTGCGATGGATACAAACAGGATCAGGATTACCGCGACTGCATACACTGCGACTGCGAACAAGGTAAAGAAATTACCGTTGGAGCTGCACGCTTCGCGGTGTAGGGGGCGATCCCGGCCTGCGCATCCAGGTACACCGCCTGGGTAATCTTCTTCAGTGCTAGGAGGTAATCTTCCAGCCTCCACTCGTCGAGGCAGGCCTTCGTCGAGTCCCCCCGGCCGGTGTATTGGTACATGTAGTGGTCGCGCTGGGCGAGTGGAACGAGCCGCCGCCCGAGCCAGCAATTGTACAGATTTATCGTTTGGAGGCCCTTCTTCTTCAAACCACGGATGGTCTGGAGCATCTCGTCAACGACCATCCGCTGGTCGTCGGGAAGTTTGCCGACTTGGAGATGGCGCGGCTCCGAACGGCTAGCGGAGTACCGCGGGATCGCCGCCTCGCCCTCCGGGGTCGCCTCGGTCACGTAGAACCACGACTTTTTCCAGTCACTCGCTGCCTTGGCGGGTAGCATCAGGTCGAAGAAGGAGGCTTTGGACTTGAGTTGGAACGTCAAGCCGCCCGCGGCTAGCATTGGGCCGCCTGCCTCCTCGCGGCTGATCCGTCCATGGAACAGATCCTGCCACAAGGGAAAGTAGGGCCGGCAGCCCAAGTAGCATTCGCAGAACGCCACGAAGATGGCGAGTTGCTCGATGCTGTGGGGACCCAGATCCGAAGGCTGGATCCCATAGTAGGCGCAAAAGCGCCGGAAGAACAAGGACGTGGGAAACCCTAGCCCTCGCTCGAGATGACTGGTGAAACAAACGAACTCCCTCTCTCGCGGGTTAGGGGTCGTTTCTCCGGCTGCAGGGATACGCCAACAGCCGGCTCGCAGGATCCCGGCCTCCTCGAAAGAGGCCAGCTGCGCCCTCATGCACTTGGACCTGCCCCATGGTTCGGTGGAAAGGGCCATGGCCGAGAGGTTGGTTGGAGATCGGAGGATTTCGGGTCGATTGGATCGCGGAGCAAAGGAAGGAAAATGCGCGCACTCGGAAGAAGTGGTGGGCAGTTGGCTCTACGATTGCCTGCCATTCCTCTTATATAGCGGGAGTTACCCGCCAAATCAGGAGGCCGTTACCGCGCGATGATTACGCCGAAAGTTACCGTTGGGTTACCCCAACGGCTAGTTTGACCACGCCTGACGGTCCAACTCCAGCCACTCGGCTCGCCAGGTCAATCACCATGACCGCGTCCCGCCGACTCGACTCGCCCAAGCCGCGACTTGGTTCACCGGATTTCCTCCTTTATACAGGAGCCCGCCGACGATTCGACTGGATGCCTACTATGAAGCCGTATACTCCGACTGCCAGCAGCCACTTACGCCCAATCGACGACGGCCTCGGGGACTACTGATGGGGATATGCCTACTGGGGTATACCCAGCAAGGCGTTTCCGACTGGCCCGTGAGCTGGCGAGTGGGCCTGCAGAACGGTGAATGGATTGAAGCCCAGCAAGGTACCGAGCGACTGGAAGCTGAAGGCCCAGGCGAGTAGATAGGCCCAGTCGGATTAGGTTAAACGACTACTGAAGCTGTAACTGAATCGGTTGAGATATGTAAACCCTAGGGGAGGTGAGCCTATATAAACCTCCCTAAAGGGTGAGTAGAGATACGTTCCCTCATACACCCAAGCGACTCGCCGCCTAGCCGCCGAGCTCGCCCATTGTAACACCTCCATAATACAATCTAGCAGGAGTAGGTCTTTACCCTCCGGGGGGCCGAACCTTGGTAAAACCCTGTGTCTTTGCCCTCATCTCGCTCCGCAGATGGCTGGCCGCCCTTGCCCCTCGTTCTACTACTCACTGCCAATTGCAGCATCTGCCGTGACCATTCCCACGACAACAAAAGTTCCGGCTGTATAGATATAGCCACCAGGAAAGAAACCCTAATTTTTGCCGTCAGACCAACTATACAACGGGAACAAATCATTTCGGCTGTATAGTTGCGACGGTATATTTGCGTCCGACCACTTAAACACACGGGAAGGTAGAGAAAACACCAAAACTTCAAACCTTTCTCTCTCTTCTGCCTCCAAACTCTCTCAAAACCTCAAGGGATCTTCACCCCTACTCAATTTTTTTCGATTTCCTCACACACAAGTGATCTATGGTATGTTTCTCCTCCGATCCTCTAATTAATTTTTGCAAATTCATCTCTGATCTATTGTCATTATCAATCTAGGGTGAGACCTACTTTGAACTAATTGCCATGATTCTCTTGCTTAGATTATTATGTTGAGGAGATTCTTTAGTGTTCTATGATGAGGAATATGCTATGCTTATTATTGTTGGATAAAAAAATTTATTTTTGTCTTTCTTACTTATTTTTAGAAGATGAACACAAGGATCCAAACGCGTGCTCGTGCCGCTGCGAGTTATTCTCAGGCTACTGCTGTAGCTCAGGAACGCATGGGGATAGGTTCAAGAATGAGCTCCAACGTGATCACTTCAAAAAGATCAAGAACCGAGAAGTGAAGGCAACCAAGTGGGTTTGTCCCGCCATATTAAACCAACTCGGTATTTCTAATGACTTCAATTTACTTTGCAATAGGGTTGGCCTGCAAAACTTTGTATTTAAAATGTGCCTACTTATCGCCGGTTAACTCTTGAATTCTTAAGTTCATTGCAGAGCACCGTTAGAACATGGCAAGGAGAGGACACTTCTTTCCATCTTATGAACCACAATTATACATTGGCACTTGATGAATGGTGCAATTGCCTTAGTTTACCAAACAATGATGCTAATGCTTTGTGTGCTTCTTATACCGACATGACCCTTCCCCAGATCACTATTACAATATAATGAGTTTTACTTCTAGAGTCAATAGGGGGAAGAATATTCAACATCCTGCTATTTGCTATTTGTTCTATGTCATTGCTAACACCTTGCAGGAATGTAATGAGTTTACAAGACTCAATGAAGATGACATCTTGGTCCTTGCAAAAGCTGCTTTCAACACCAACTTGTCACTCAACTTGGGCGCAATTCTTGTGCACTATTTGGAGCACCAGTCCTCCCAAAGCCAAGGACCCCTCATAGGTGGAGGAGTCATCACCGTACTTGCCCTTGACTTAGGCATCGACCTAGGTGAGTTGCAACCAGTGCTAGGTGAGCGACGTGTTGGTTTCTCTACTTTAAAATCTTGTGGAATACTTACTCAGAGAGGTGGTAGTTTTTACTTGCATATTGCAGGAGCTGGGCGTCTCTACCCCGATCCTTTGCCTAATGGTCTCTTCTCTATTGAGGAGGGACTTTTTCTATATGATGTGTAGGTTGAACAACATCAACCCGAGGAGGAGATTTTGGATGAGGATGAAGACCAAGAAGAGGAGCAAGAAGTTCCTTATCAAGGGGAGCAGCCACCAAACCGGTTTTCCACATATCAAGACTTCCAAGAACTTGGAGGTACTATGGAGGGGATGCATAATCTCGCCCTGAACCTCCGAGAACCCACAAGTAACTTATCAACTCAATTTGCGGACTGGAGTTATAACTTTTTCCCACCACCTCAATGATTTAAAGGGCTTGTAAAAGCCTAAGCTTGGGGAGGTTTTCTATCTATTTTTATTTGGCGTTTTGATTAATTTTATTTTTGAGGTTATGCTTTTATTTGAGTTTGTAAGCACTCATGTTGGTTTCCCCAACACTTCATCTTTAGTTATTTTATTTTGTTTTCGAGATTTTCAAGTCGAGCTTTGCCGCCAATTTTCTATTCTTTAATTCCCCTTCTAAAAAACAACAAAAATATTTCTCCATTTATCTTTATTTTCCCTATTTCTTTTCTTTTCGCCTCGAGGTTCTCATGTATTTGCAGGAGATTGATCAACTTCGAGTTTCCAAGAAACAAATCAAAAGGGAAGAGAGAAGTGGAACCAAACATGAGAGGTATGCCTTATGACTCCCCACTTTTGAAGTTTGAGAAACCCATGCTAGTTAGTAGTAAATGTTAAGATATTATATTGGTGGAGTGAGTCTCTATATTGAAGTAAAATTTTGTATGCATGGGTATTTTTTTGAGTATGTTTTGTTCCAGCTCTTGTAGTTAACCAAGTCTTGGCTAAAAAATATGCTAAACAATTGAAATAAGAAAAAGTCTCACAATTGAAGGCTTGGGTGTTGTAGTGTTCAGTCTTGGAAGCTTATTCCTAGAGACACTCAACACCACAGAAAATAATGATTGACTTGATAGATCTCTTTGAAAAGATTTGTTCAATTGAATTAATGTTTAGCGGTATTTGTGAGCATGCCAAAGTTTGACTTGTATATCATAAGAATGATATAGCTTTATGCATGTCAAACTTCATGGGATGCCAACAACTCCGCTAGCCTACGAACGATCTTCATGGAGGAAACTCCTAGATTTTGGCTATGAGTTGATTAAACATATGTAGTAGCAAGGCTATAATGGGTAAGATTCTTGGCACTCCCGGGTAGCTGTGTTCATGATGGAATCACTCCTCTGGATGATATGAGTAATCATTATGCAGAAGGAACAAAAACCTTAGTGATGCCACGAGTGTCCATCACAGCCCGAGAAACTAATGAGTTTTTGGCATGTTCTCAATTACTTAAGAACTAAAATTCTTGAAGGACAATGAATAGAAAGGAAGTGCTTGAAAAGTCTTGATTTATTGATGTGGGAGAATTGAGATACTTTAGTGTATATGCTTTTCATGACGAACTCTCACACTCTCAATTTTACATGATTATACTTTATTATTCAAAGGCAAGCTTATGAGTTGATTACATGACATGGAATAAAGTTTACTCATTTGAATCATCCATGCTTATAATAATTTTGCTGCGCTATAAGGATTCATGAAACATGTATGATATGCTTGCCATTACTCTATCTATGCTGAAGTTTTTCAGATTAATAAAGTGGAGGAAACATGAGACTACCAATCATGAGAAAGATCATCATCTCACTATTTTAGTTTAAATGTTGAGTTCCTTTTTGATTTTGGTTTTCTTGCTCGAGGACGATCAAGTTTAAGCTTGGGGAGGTTGATGGATGTGAAATATATCCATCCACACTCACATTTAAAATGGATATTATTCATATATTTGATGAAATATCTCTCTAAATCCTGCCACTAATGACTAATGATCAAAAGGGTATGCAATCCTTTCTCTCTATTTTACCTACACAGATATTGACATTTGATGATGGGAATAACTACATTAAATTCAAAGATATGATATTTCCAACATACCAAAGAAACCTAGAGCCGTGAAGCAGAGGCAGAAGATTTAACGACCAACTATACAACGGGAATTTTATTCTGGCCATATAGTTGGCACCGACATCGCCAGGTCAAATAGAACAACTTTTGTGAAGGGACCCCTATATAAAGAGGCTTCGAGCAACGAGAAAACCCTACTCCTTTTCGATCTCAACTCTCCCTGGCACCAGAAGATACCATGCCGGAGGAATAGATCTAGATCTAATCTCCAAACCCTTCTCCACCACCATAGCCATATTCCACCACTTGTAATAGTATATCTCATCTCCGATTGGCGACATTGTAAGACTATTATTATCAATCTCATGATTTCCATTATAATGTTTATGATTGTTGATTTCATCTCTGTGTGTGAGTAATTCTCCTTGGGCTAAGGCTTCGGCCTAGCCATGTAGCTTTTTGTGCATGTTATTTATCATAGATGGGATCTGATATGTCAAGAAACGTATCTACAATTTTTTATGCTCCATGCTTGTTTAGTATCTACTTTGCTATGCTTTGTCTACACTTTGAGGTGTTTTTATATCTTTTCTGAAACTAACCTATTAACAAGTTGCCTCTATTCTTCTGTTTTTGGTTCCAGAAAGGCAGAAAATCAATATTCTCGGAATTGGACGGGACAAAATCCAAAGTCAATATTTTACCATGGGCGACACGAAGTCCAAAGGGGAGACGGAGAGGCAAACCAGGGCCGCCACACACCCCTAGGCACGGGTGGGCCCACCCTATGCCTAGGCAGGGTGTGGGGCCCCTGGCCGCCTCCCAGCCTCGCCACTTCGCCTATAAGAATCCCCCGATGCAGAAACCCTAGGCACCCGATCAGAACTCCACAAAACCTTCTATAGCCGCCGCCACCATCGTCCCTAGATCGGGGGGATCTGAAGTTCTTCCCGGCACCCTGCCGGAGGGGAAATCATTTCGGAGGCCTTCTTCTCTGGTATGAAGAGTGAGTAGTTCCACCTTGGACTACGGGTCCATGTAGTAGCTAGATGATTGTATCTCCTCCTTGTGCTTTAGTATATAGATCTTGTGAGATCTGTTCATGATCAAGATCTAATCTATTTGTAATCATGCATGTCGTGTTTGCGGGGATCCGATGGATATTGAGATTACTATGTCAGATTGATTAATGGTTTTGTCTATTTGATACTATCATGTCTATGTTGTTTGTGATCTTGCATGCTCTCCGTTGTTAGTAGCTATCTTGGCCAAGTAGTTGCCAGTGACTCCAAGAGGGGGTATTTATGCTCGATAGTGGGTACATGCCTCTAGTTTCCAAGGGAAGTGACAGAATTCTCCTCGCTTGTAGATGTGCTATTGCCTCTAGGGAGAAAAACAACAGTCTCTTGTTCATGGAACAAGTGGATTGTTTACCTTACACACTTTGCTTAAAGCAGTGGTCTGTTGCTTGCAACTTAATACTAGAGGGGGTTCAGATGATAACCTGAAGGTGGACTTCTAGTCATAGATGCAGTTGGATGGCGGTCCATGTATATTGTTGTATTTCCCAATTGAATCTCATATGATCTTTTTGTCTGGTATTGCATTGTTATGCCTTGCTCAGTTCCTGTCAATTGCCCTGCTGTAATTTGTATACCCTTCATGACATTTTTATCTAAGGAGAGCATCTCTAGTGAACTATGGACCCCGGTCCAATCTTTACCATTGATAAATCTTCCACTGTTACCTGTTTACTTGCTGCAAACCATTACCTTCCACACCATATGTTTAATCCTTTGTTACAACAACCAGTGAGATTGACAACCTCACTGTTAGTTGGGGCAAAGTCTTGAGTTTGTGTTGTGCAGGTTTCCATGTTGCTTGCAACACCTGTGTGATGTTTCCTTCCTCTTACTGGTTTGATAACCTCGGTTTCTTACTAAGGGAAGACTTGCTGCTGTGCTGCTTCACACCTTGCTCTTGGGGTTCCCAACAGGCTCCACATCAACTGAGCCATCAACAAGTTTTCTGGCGCTGTTGCCGAGGAGGCTAAGGATGTCTTCACAAGGGGAGTCCTCCACTTCCTTTTTTTCTTTGCTTTGTTTTTAGTTTGCTTAGTTTCTTTTGCTTGGTTTTGTTTGCCTCTTTTCAAAAACTCCATAAAAATTAGTCTAGTTTGGTTTGCTTTCTCTATTCAAAAACACATAAAAATTAGTTCCTACCCTAGGTGCTACCATGTCTGGTTTTGGTCCTATCTCTGTGACACCTATGGAAGAGATCTTTGCTTTCAAGCAAAAAGGCGAAGAGAGTTTTAAATAAGCTTGGTCTAGAATATCTGCTTTACAAAGGCAAACTGAGCCTAAGATGAGTCTTAGCTTGGTTATCAATAGTTTATACCGCGGTATTGCTCTTTGTTATAGATATGCTTTAGATGTTGTGGCTGGGAAGATATTTTTCAATGTACTAAGGATGAAGCTTTTGATGCCATAAAGAAATTGATTATAATTTATAATACACCTGGCAAGTCTGATTCCTCTTTCATAAATATTTTTGCTAGGTTGAACACTCTTGAGTCCAGTACTGCTGCTTTGAATAGTTGCTATCACACACTTAGGGAGTACCATAATTATGTTCCAATGAATTCTGAGCCTTCAAAGTGGTTTCCTACAATCAAAGTCACTATAAATAGTGCAACTTTTGATGCTCATTGTGATATCATGTCTGAATTTTGCCTTATGCCTAAAGATATTTATGAGTCTTTGAGTCTTTGGGGGCTTTCTAAAGGAGGAGAGGAAATCTCTCTTACTAATAATGCCACTTTATTAACCATTAGAATAGCTGAAGGTGTGTTTACAAAAATCTCAGGGAAAATGGTGTCTAATTATTATCTTGTTATTGAATGTGTAGGCAAAGGACAGATCACACTTGGAAGATCCCTACTGAAACACCTTGGAGAAATAATAGATGTGGGAAAAGGCATTATGCATTTTTATCCTCCAGTAAGCAATCATGTTTTCCCTAAAGAGAAGAAGAAAGGTAAGAAAAGAAAGAACAAGAGAGTTGCTTCTTCATTTGAAAATACTTGATTTCTTGCTTCTTGTGCCTAACTTAAAGGCGTTAAAAGCGTTAAAGAAAAGTACTTGTTAGGAGATAACCCAAGAGTTTCCTTAAGTCTTGGAAGTTATTCCTTGAGTAATGACCTCTCTTTATCCTTTTTGTTTGCCTTTTGTGCCAAGAATGACCTCTAATGAGAGGGAAGTAAGATTTGGGGAGTTGCTGTCCCAAAATAGATTTTTGTCCTCCACCATAAAAAATCGTGAGGAGTATTTGTAAGTAGTATTAAACTGAAAACTTACGAATAAATCCCCCAGTATGTTGTCTAACTTTCATTAGTTCAATACTTTTTGATTTGAGCCACAGAAGATTTTCGAAAAAATCGGTTTCTACCTGCTGGTCTGTTTTGGCAGATTTCTGCCATTATTTGCATTTGCTTCTTATTGATTCCTTTTTGAGTTCTTTTTGAGGGAATTGAGGTTTTTGAAAGAGTTGCTACAGTAGATTGTATTTTTAGTGAAAAGTTTTGTTGTTCCAAAGCTAAACCTAAAGGTCTATTATCTTTTGAATACACTAATGTTGCTAATGAAGATTGTGTGAAGGAAAAATTTCAAATGTAGAGAGAGAATGATGTAATGAGATGAAGAATGGACAAAAGATCAAGCTTGGGGATGCCACCCCGGTGTCACCCCAAGAAATATCCAAGAGGTACAAGCGTCAAAGCTTCGGGATGCCCAAGGCATCCCCTTCTTCATCAATAAAAAGCTCAGGTCTGTCTAGACACTTCGTTTTTATTGTTTCATGCACTGTTGTGTTGTTCTTGGAGCGTCTTAGTTTTCGTTTGGTTGCTTAGTTTTTTTAGTTTGCTTGAATAAAGTAGTTTTGGACCCCCGTTCTCGTTGTGTTGTTGCAAATAAGTTGCTTGGTGTTGGAAAGGAGTAGGAAGTTCCTGCTTGATAAGTGCAAGAGGATCTTGCATTGACTGTGACTTAGACTTTAGCATGACATGCTAGGTGTTGTTTTAACCTTATGATTAGTTATTATTGATGTAGCATGTCTTGTTCCAAACAATTGGGATTGTTTAGTGTGCATTGAAAAAACAATTATGCGTTGTTTTAGCATGCAAAAGCATAGTATTGTGGTATTCTCCTTTGATGCTTTGTTTGGGTTGACTTGGCACATGCTCACACCATGTTATGACTATGAACAAGTCACAATAGCCTCTTTGATCATTTAGTCCTTGACTTGTAGTACCACTCTATGCTTTGATTAGTAATGTTTTATTGCTCCACATGATTATGGCCATTATTGCTCTCTTAATTGGTTGCTCCCAGTCTTTTGCTAGCCTCCACTTGTATGAGTAAGTTCTACTCATGCTTCCAACTCCCAAGAAACCAAGTTATTCCAAAGTGTACACTATAAATTCCTATGCATGGTGTGTTACACCATTCCAAGTATATTCTTGTTTTCGGCTACCATCCAATTAAAAGTAGTTTGTTATGTGAAAACTTAGTGATTAAAGCTCTCACGAACTTGATGGCACACTTTATATTCTTTGTCCCTAATAAACTTTAACCATTGTGTCATCTATGTTGTATATGCTTGCACTTATACGTTGGAATTAGCAGAATCATGTTGTCATGGGTAACATTTTCAACATTGCACTTGTACTTTGTACATAGTTGATACCATGCTCTTTTGTCCATGGATGTCACCGGTGTGAAATAAGGAGGGAGCTTGTAAGTCCATGGAGTTATGTATTTTGTGTTAGAGAAACGTCTGGGCCGCTAGCCTAATCCATGCCTAATCATGGTGGAAACTTGCAGCATCACCATAATGAGCTATCTGTGAAGCATCCTCAATAAAAAGCTATGCACATAGTAAATAAAAAGATCGCTGAGATGCTCATTGTCTTCTTGCCTTGTCATTTTGGTTATGGGATAGCTCCTATACCATGTGCAAGGGGTACCCCGTTGGCGGTTCTCTATGATACGCATGTACTTACAATGACAAGAACTTACAGGTGACTGAAATTGAGTAGCATGAGGTGTCGCCCTCGTATTCAAGGGACTTGAGATTGCCAACTTATACTTTGTCAAGCAAATACTCCATAGTTTGTTCACTTTAACCTTAATCACTTCAAGATGCTTATGATAGGGGCAATGAGGGTTGAAAGCTAACAAGTACCATAATTTTTGGAAGCTCTTTTTGAAACTTGAAATCACTGCTTCCCTTTGTGAAGGGCCTTTCTTCCACCATTATTTGAGTCTCCACCTTCTACTTTTAGGCACCATTAAGAGAGCAAAGTCTTGAGTTTGTGTTGTGCAGGTTTCCATGTTGCTTGCAACACCTGTGTGATGTTTCCTTCCTCCTACTGGTTTGATAACCTTGGTTTGTTACTGAGGGAAGACTTGCTTCTGTGCTGCTTCACACCTTGCTCTTGGGGTTCCCAACAGGCTCCACATCTTCTGAGCCATCAGGATCATGTATTAGTTTGTATGACATGATGATTAGTGTACCCTCTCTTGCCTCAATCTAAGGTCTTGTCAGGTACCCAAGACCCCAAGGATTGATCCAGGTATAAGGAGTGTGAGTGATGACTGATCTATAGGTTGGGAACCCCAGTGATGGAAGGGGTAGTATGGCTGTATGTGAGGGATTTACTTGGGATTAATGGTGACATCGCTATGCATATCATTGGTTCTCTTTCTTCTATGGATGAGACTAGTAGGTTATTGCTTTAAGCGATTGAGGAGGCAATAGCAATTATGGATGCAGTGCCCACATATAATTATCTTGCTCTATTAGTTACATGTATACTTTATTATTATATTTTATTCCCATTAGATGTTTTGCATAACTACTGGTGAAACCGAAAGCCCTAGGCCCTCTCTCTCCATCGTCAACAACAACAAAAAGATCACAAACTCTTGGTCCGGTGGAAACACAAAAGGAATTCTAAAACTCTCGAAGGTCCGTTTAAGTAACCTTACTACGCTTTCTGCTTCCCGAGGATTCGATAAACCTAGGTCTACTAGGGAAAAAGAACTATACTACATCCGTAATCCGGATCGAAGGTATCACTGGCCTATCTATATAAAGGCCAGGAGGCCACGGCTATAAGGACTCACCTCATAACCTAGCACACACCTCGTCATATCCAATCTGCGCACACCTAAAATCTTCGGCTTTGCCATTAATCGAGAGTAGACAAGCTGGAGTAGAGTTTCCCTCCAGGGGCCTGAACCTAGGTAAACACCATGTCACATGTTGCTTGTATGTTAGCCGTTCCATGATCTCCAGCGTCCCCTCCTTCTCCAAAACCTAAGTCCATAACAATGGGCATTGACGAGTCGAACCCTCGTCAACGGTCTTCCCTGAAATAAACTTCAGATTTACCGTACCAACACCATGAATAGAAGGACGTGAGCCGTTTCCCATCAGTACGGAAGAAGTCCTTGAGACCTGATAAAAAGAAAACATGGAAATGTCAGAACATACATGTGTATTAGCGTTCGTGTCTATCCACCATTCAGGAGAATGACATATTAAAAGGATATTATGTAAAATACCATACTCAGCATCCTTCATCTTAGTATCTCTAATAACTACATTAGCGATCTTTCTGCTGTTCCCATGTTGACGCTTGTCAAAGCGATTATGGTAGCTAGGAGGCCAATGATCCGGATCACCACAGACGTGGCAAGAGCCTTTATTCTTATATTTTTTCTTCTTGAAGTAGGTTGAGTGTGTGACCTTGTTATTGCCATCAAACTTCCCTTTGCCTTCAAATTTGTTCTTATTCTTGAACTTGTGGGATTAGAATTTTTCCTCTATACCAAATTGCCACTAAAACCTCCCTCAAATCCTCAAGCAGTTTTGTCCTTTTCTCTCGCCTTCTCTTCCACATGAAGAGTCCCAATGAGATCTGTAATGGAATTTTTTTATCTTTTATGTTTCATAGAAGTAGCAAAGTTCATCCACGAGGGAGGAAGCTTGGCAATAATGCCGTCATCCACAAACTTTTCTGGTAAGGTACACTTGAACTACTCAAGTTCTTTGGCAAGTGGTTGTATCTCATGAGCTTGCTCAATGACAATGCACTCATCAACCATCTTGTAGTCATAGAATTGCTCCATGACATACAACTTCGTGCCAACGTTCAAGACCCCAGACTTGGCCTCGAGCGCATCCCACACATCCTTGCCATTATCAAATGACATGTATGGGTCAACAATGTTGTTCCCAAGAACACTGGAAAGAGCCGCCATAAACATGGCATCGACAGACCAGTAGAAAGATCTCCTTTAGGTTTGCCAAAAGTGACGCTATAGCAGTTTAGGTTTTCAAACTAGAGAACTACTCTCGCGTGCCATCTCTTATAGTGCATACCATCAAAAGGAGGCGGTCTGGTAGCCGCGGCTACACCAGTGGAATTCAGTTGCCTATAATCAGGTTTTTGGATTGTTGAAAATATAAGCAATAATCCATATGATTTAATCCAAATAATAAACTAATAAAACATGATCATACAAACAATACCAAAACCAATCATGTAGATCAACAAAGTAGATGAACAAATTACATCTATACAAGATAAACCTATCACATCTACACCAAATGCTAGAACTAGAAACTCTAGCATAATCTGAAAGAGATAGATTGAGATTACATATAGTGTAGGATGAATAGCAGCGGCAACAATAGTGGCTGCAACGGCATTGTCGCCCATGTCGAGATTGCCGAAGAGGTTGGTGACATACGGAAAGAAGTTGTCGTTTGGAAACTTGTCGTTGGACGTCGTGATGCCAGTAGTCGTGCTTGAGCGCTTCCCAAAAACCTGATCGCCCCTCACCCATACAGGTTTACGAGAGACGGGGGTCCGGAGGCCTACTGTCTTGATCTGCGGTGCACGCCACAAGCCAGGACGGGGAATACGAATGCGGCGTCTCAAGGTTCTGAAAATAGGTGCATGTGTGGATTACCGATTAGGTTTAGCATAGACGTTTATATAGTATAGGTCAGGGAGATCATGGGGCACAACCCACACGTCCGAGTCGGTAAAAGCCCATGATTCCAGAAAATTCGGAAACAAATGATTGATTAACATGTTTATTAATGACTCATAATTAATCCATGATTAATCTTTCTTAACAGTAAAACAAAGCTCATCTTGGCGAGATTCACGCAACCCATGACGCGTGCGCGTCATGATCGAGGCGAAGTGCACGTCGTCAGAGAAAGAGTGCGCCAGAGCTACTCTTCTTCTCACACCTTAGTGAGTGGTAGATAGCCTAGTATATAATGAGGTGCAACTCTCACTTAACTAGCAATGTGGGTCTAAAATTTAGCCCACTAGCACAACTATATGCTATCATGTATAGATGGTCCAAAGAGAATTTCAAAATTTATCTTATAGGCCAGCAACCCAATACTCATCAAATCCCAACAATAACAAACCGTGTGTATCGTAAGCATAGACATCCAACATCCTATTTCTGTTTGGGACGCTGAAGTCTCCATGAAATTCGCAAAGAGTTAAACACACTATCAGTGTCTATACTTGTGCATGTGGCCCGTTTTAGTTCTCCGTACTCGCAATTTGCACAATTTTATGCATGTACTTGTCAATCTGATTCAATTTAATCCTAAACTAGATTCATCGTTGAAATTGAGCTGACGTGGACGACATATGGATGTTAGTCGCACTTGCAAACATTACCGCTCCTAGAAATTTGGAGATCGAACCCTCCCAATTGCATCGGTCATACTTGACAATGGGCAACTCCTTGTGGAAACATACTACTCCTTCTCCGTACCTGAGTGCGAACCACATGAGCCGCTCTCCATGCTCGAGCTCCAATCACGGGATTCGCTCACCAAAGAGGATTCGGGGTGGAGAAGAATAAGGGATAAACAGATGAAGTATGATTAAGGATTAGAGGAAGTGGAGATTTAAGAGCAGACGATATATAAATAAAAATGGGGTTCACATATTTAACCCGACGAGAGATTAACTAACCGTAGAGGAGTCACGTGAGAGGGATTGAGTGCAAAATTCCAGAGAATTGCTCTACTGCGAGTGGGACCCATGTTGATGTGTCGTTTGTGTCAGCGTAATTTCAAAGAAAAACATGATTTAGGACTAAATCGAGTCAAACTTATGACTTTATGGATAATATTATGCAAATTACAAGAGTAAGGACTAAATCAAGCCATACACGGATGGTGGAGCGCTCGAGGATGAGGAGGTCGAGGGCGTATTCGCAGCCCTAGTTTGTATTAGACTTGGTGGTGGTGGAGCGTTGTTGTTTTGGAAGGACCGTTGGCTCAAAGGTCGCTCAGTCGGTGATATCGCACCAGAGGTGGTTGAGGCGGTTGGTACCGGGAGGAAAAACTGCAGGACGGTGACCTAGGCAATTTCTACCAGCGCATGGATGCTGGACATGATAGGGACCCTGGGGGAGCAGGGGTGCAGACAGTGGGTAGCCCTCTGGCTTGCGCTGCGGGAGGTCCAGTTGGTTGTGAGGCCAGATGAGTTCGGTTGGACGAGATCGCACTCTAGGGCATACTCGTTAGTGACACGTACGAGTTGCTCTGCCAAGGTGTGGTGAGATCCAGCGTGACCTCTCCGATCTAGAAATCTTTCGCGCCCCTCAAATGCAAGATCTTCTGCTGGTTGGCTACAAGGTACAAGCTTTGGACGTCAGATGGGAGGGCGAGACACGGTCTGCAGGGGCATCCCTCGCCCTGCTTCACGTGCATTCAGGAGGAGGACACCGTGGACCACATTCTTGTTCAGTGTGTGTTTGCCAGGATAGTCTGGTGGGATTGCTTGGGAAAGGCGGGGATTGATTGCCCGCTGCCGCAGCTGGGTGACACCCTGGAGGAGTGGTGGTTGATGACCAGGAAGAGAATCCAGAAGTTCGGCAGCAGAGTCTTTGATACTCTGATCATCCTCATGTCTTGGATGCCGTGGAAGCAGAGAAACGCCAGGGTTTCCGGCAAGGTGAGGGATCATTGTGATGAGACGCAGCTGGTGTCTCGCATCGGGAAGGAGTTCAGGCTTTGGCATATAGATAGACCTGGGAGAGGAGTTCCGATCATGCCACGAGAGTAGGCGTTGCGTTATGCGTGAGTTCGGCTGGGCGCCTTGTTTGCAAGGTTTTCCGGCATCTTGTAATTGCGTTGCTGTCTTTTATAAAAGTTTGGTACGTCTTCAGACGTATCTTAAAAAAAATTAAGCCATACATGCATTGGTGTATTTAACTCATTGGAAAAAAACCTACTGTAGCAGAAAAGAAGTAAGATCCTCGTAAACATTGTCCGGCATGCCACATTGTCCCCGTCTCAGCCTGTCAGCACGACGTTCTGGAAAGCCAGAAAACCCGAGACCGGGGCCGCCGGCCGCGCGCGTGCGATCCACCTCGTCGTGGGGACACGCAAACCACCAACCCGCACCTCCAGATCCGGTGACAGGTGCGTGCGGGCCCCACTCGTCACCGAGAGTGAGGGGCGATTGTTTTCCACCACCGGAGCGAAGAAAAAGTCCGCTGTCCTGTTCTACTCGCGCGGGCCAACAGACACACGTCCATGCCGCGCACATGCCCACCGGCCAGCCAGACGGTTTAAAAGCAGAGAGAGAGAGAGAAAAAAACAATCCCGTTCAAATCTCTCTCCTTCTCCTGTCCTCTGATCCCCTCTCGTCTCTCTTCCTGCCTTTCTGGACCTCCTCTCCTCCTCAGGAGCAGAGGCGCCTTTCCTCTCTCCCTCCTCCGCTGCTCGCGACGGAAGAGCCGCCGAACCGCGCCACCGCCACGAGGTACGTAGTATGACTCTCCCCCGGTCTTGATTATGTGTGTGGTTCAGGCGCGATTCGGAATTTCGAGCTGGGATCATCCTGTCCCGCGTCCTCGCGCTAGCTTTGCTTGGTTGATCCGTGGGTCTGAATTTAGTGGATGGCGCTAGTTCGTCTGACGGATCGATCGTTGATTTCGTGTCGAATCCGTTGCTTCTGCTTGTTGCTCGCCTGCGAGCTGGAGCGGAATTGGTTGCGGGAGGTGGGGGAAATGGCCAAATGGGGGCTCGTTGAGGGGATCGGACGGTGCTGGATTGCCGAGCCGGTGCTGCTTTCTGCCTCCGGAGTGGATCCGTTGGTGTATTTTGCTGAGATTGCAGCATCACATTGCTGAATTCGTGAAAGATGCAGCGGAGTTGGAAGCATAAGGCTGTGTTCCTTTCTAGGGGTGGGGGGAATGTCCTGCATTCAGATGTCAGTGTTCCGCTTTGTCACGCCTAACAAATTCTGCTTTTGCCGCTGGGATAGCTGTTTGACATACTGTACCGTATATGTTTGAAAAGGACATTTTACTACCTTGTCTGATTCTCCTTGCAAAAAAGGAAAACTGTCTCTATCACCGTGAATGATGACATTTCTCAGGGACATGCCCATCTAGACATTTTATTTCCCTATGAAGAAAAATTTGTTTGTTAAGGGCATGTTGGGTTTGTAGCCTAAATTTGACACACTTAACCTCAGTTATGCCAAAATTCCTTATGCATCTATTTTTGAATCATTGCCACAACTACGGCTTACCAACCTGTTATGGCCGTGTGCATGCAGAAGCTGGGTGTGCATCCTCCTTTTTGGAAAAAAAACCCGACTTATCAACTTGTTAGCTCTATAGTACACATGTCATAGATTTAGTTTCTTGCCAACATTTTGTCCCCAACACATTATCTATGGCAATGCTAGGCATCAACCAAACATTACCCTGAATCCCAGTGATAGTTCATGCTCAGCACTGTCACAGGGAAGCCTGAAATCACTACTGATTGAGCACACCAACTGGTTTGGCGACTCCCATGTATCCTGAGCTGATGCTCTTCGAGCGTGTGAGCCTTTAACGCCCGCGAGCTGGAGCGGAATTGGTTGTGGGAGGTGGGGGAATGGCCAAAATGGGGGCTCGTTGAGGGGATCGGATGGTGCCGAATTGCCGAGCCGGTGCTGGTTTCTGCCCTCTGAGTGGATCTGTTGATGTAGTTTGTTGAGATTGCAACATCGCATTGCTGAATTGGTGAAAGATGCATTGGAGTTGGAAGCATAAGGCTGTATTCCTTTCTAGGGGGGAGTATCCTGCATTCAGATGTCAGGGTTCCACTTTGTCACGCCTAACAATTCTGCTTTTTCCGCTGGGACAATTATTTGACATGCTTTCCTGTACATGTTTGAAAAGGACATTTTACTACTTCCTCTGATTCTCCTTGCAAAAAAGGAAAAACTGTCTTTATCACCATGAATGATGACATTTCTCAGGAGCCATGGCCATCTAGACATTTCCCTATAAAGAAACTTTTGTTTGTTAAGGACATGTTGGGTTTGTAGCCTAAAGTTGACACGCTTAACCTAACTTATGCATCTATTTTTGGGTCATAGCCACAACTACGGCTTAGCAACCTGTTATGGCCGTGTGCATGCAGAAGCTGGGTGTGCATCCTCCTTTTTGGAAAAAAACCCAACTTATCAACTTGTTAGCTCTATAGTACACATGTCATAGATTTAGTTTTTTGCCAACATTTTGTCCCCAACACATTCTGTTGTAGCCACGATGTTATCTATGGCAATGTTAGGCATCAACCAAACATTAGCCTGAATCCCAGTGATAGTTCATGCTCAACACCGTCACAGGGAAGCCTGAAATCACTACTGATTGAGCACACCAACTGGTTTAGCGACTCCCATGTATCCTGAGCTGATGCTCTTCGAGCGTGTGAGCCTTTAACGCCCACGAGCTGGAGTGGAATTGGTTGCGGGAGGTGGGGAAATGGCCAAATGGTGGCTCGTTGGGGGGGGTCGGATGGTGCTGAATTGCAGAGCTGGTGCTGGTTTCTGCCCCCGGAGTGGATCAGTTGGTGTTCTTTGTTGAGATTGCAGCATCACATTGCTGAATTGGTGAAAGATGCAGTGGAGTTGGAAGAATAAGGCTGTATTCCTTTCTAAGGGGGAATATTCTGCATTCAGATGACACTGTTCCACTTTGTCACGCCTAACAATTCTGCTTTTGCCGCTGGGATATTTGACATGCTGTCCTGTACATGTTTGAAAAGGACATTTTACTACTTTGTCTGATTTTCCTTGTAAAGAAAGGGAAAAAGGAAAACTGTCTTTAGCACCATGAATGATGACATTTCTATGGAGACATGGCCATCTAGACATTTCCCTACAAAGAAACTTTTGTTTGTTAAGGGCATGTTAGGTTTGTAGCCTAAAGTTGACACATTTAATCTTAGTTATGCGGCCACAATTCCTTATGCATCTATTTTTGGGTTATTGCCACAACTACGGCTTATCAACCTGTTATGGCTGTGTCCATGCAGAAGCTGTGATAGCCACGATGTTATATATGGCAATGTTAGGCATCAACCAAACATTACCCTGAATCCCAGTGATAGTTCATGCTCAACACTGTCACAGGGAAGCCCGAAACCGCTATCAGATTGAGCACACCAACTGGTTTGGCGACTGCTATGTATCCTGAGCTGATGCTATTCGAGTGTGAGCCTTTAATGCTTCCATTTGGTGCCTCCCAGGTGGATTTCTGTTTAGTGCTGTCTTCGTCTACTCTGCGGAAGCGAGATTGATTTCCTCCGAGAACCTTTCCTGTGAACCCGTTTTGGTTACTAAAATCAAATACTAAGTGAGATTGCAACATCACATTGCTGAATTGGTGAAAGTTGCAGTGGAGTTGGAAGCATAAGGCTGTATTCCTTTCTAGGGGGAATATCCTACATTCAGATGTCAGTGTTCCGCTTTGTCATGCCTAACAACTCTGCTTTTGCCGCTGGGGTAGTTATTTGACATACTGTCATGTACATGTTTGAAAGGGATATTTTACTACTTTGTCTGATTCTCCTTGCAAAAAAGGAAAAAAGAAAAACTGTCTCTGTCGCCACGAATGATGACATTTCTCAGGAACCATGGCCATCTAGCCATTCATATATATATTTCCCTATGAAGAAACTTTTGTTTGTTAAGGGCATGTTTGGTTTGTATCCTAAAGTTGACACGCCTAAACTCAGTTATGCCACAATTCCTTATACATCTATTTTTGGGTCATTGCCACAACTACGGTTTATCAACCTGTTATGGCTGTGTGCATGCAGAAACTGGGTGTGCATTCTCCTTTTTGGAATAAAACAACCTATCAACTTGTTAGCTCTATAGTACACATGTCATAGATTTAGTCTCTTGCCAAAGTTTGCCACCATTCAGCCATTTTGTCCACAGCACATTCTGCGGTAGCCACGATGTTATCTATGGCAATGTTAGGCATAAACCAAACATTACCCTGAATCCCAATGAAAGTTCGTGCTCAACACTGTCACGGGGAAGCCCGAAACCGCTTTCTGATTGAGCACACCAACTGGTTTGGCGACTCCCATGTATCCTGAGCTGATGCTCTTCGAGTGTGTGAGGCTTCCATTAGTGCCTACTAGGTGGACTTCGCTTTTGTGGGTGTGTTCGTCTACTCTGAGGAAGCGAGATTGACTTCCTCTCACAATCTTTACTGTGAACTCGTTTTGGTTACAGTTCAATGAAAAGCTGTTTATGTAAAATAATACTGTCACAGTAAACATGTTTAGCTTTTGTTAAGCGCAGAGAACAAAACAAAATATCTGCATTATATCTATTCTAGTTTACGGTTCTGATCATCAAATGGAAGAGGAAGCTTCCAGCCTTTTTGTACTGCCGCAGGTTGTGTTCATATCAATCTGTATTAGCGAGTGCATATTCTGTAGCTCAATACTATATGCACATCAAATGTGAAAGTTGCAGACCAGATCCGAATAGCCATTTCCTTATTTTGCAGCAGCCCAGACATATCAGATATACAAATTACAGCTGAATTGTTGACATTCTACATTTTCAGTCTCAAAAATGAAAACGAAGTTGCGGTCGAATGTTAACATGGAATTGTAGAAATGAAGAGTGTTGTCTATAAGGTTGGAATTTATTACTTACTCTCTCTATTTATGTAGATCTATATTTGGACCAAAGACTTTCTACAAGTGTGCACTGTGCCACAACTAGCGCTTATCACACTTTGTTAGCTCTATAATCAACATGTCATGGATTCAGTTTTTTGCCAAAGGTCTATAGTACATGTTTAATACTTCTGGCTCAAGTATTTGGCTATTTTTTCAGAAACACCTTTTGTGGTAACCACACAGTTAGTTGTGGCAATGTTAGGAAAGAACCAAACATTATCCTGAATCCCACTGATAAATCATCTTCTCCAAAAGACTGCTATAGTAAACATGTTTAAGACTTTTCGTGCACAGAGAAGAATGAAAATATCTGCATTACATCTGTTCTGATCTACAAATGGAAGTGGAAGTTTCCAGCATTTTATTGTGCTCACGCTTGTCTTCATATTAATATATGTTAGTGAGCCAATATTCTGCAGGTTTTATACACATAAAATGTGAAAAGTTGTAGACTAGAGCCACAAAAACTTTCCATATTTCTTAGCATCCCACACGTATCATTACTCCACCTTAAGTTACAGAAGAATTATTGACATTCTATATTTTCAGTCTGACAGATGCAATATAATTTACGATTTTATGTTAGCATGGCATGGTTGAAAAGGAAAATCCTGTAGTACTATTTGTGTTTGTCCATGCTACGGTAAGGACTTATTACATCCTCTTTGTATTGATGTAGATATATTATTTGGACAAAGGACTTTATACGCAGCAGCCTGAGTTTTTTTCCTCAACCGGATATCAGGCTCAAAATTCAGTTGGAAATAGGGAAAGACGACTTCTCGGTAAGCATTAATCTTTCTTTTAGGACTGATACTTTTGATTCAAGTATGATCACTTGCATCCTTGGTTGTTTTATGCATAATTTTAACTGGCAGTTGATTGTTGCCATGAGTCCAGACTTCCGCAGTTGTGCTGTTTGCCATCTAGTGACTTAAATGTTCAAACATTTCCGTTTTGAAACAAAAAGATACTTCAAATATTTCACCATGCCATGGAAAGCTATATGAATATAAACTAGCCCTTTGGAATATGAACAATTTGTTTCTCGAACACGCACCAGACTGTATGTCTTTAAGAGTGTAAAAATTACGCAAACTGTACAACCGGAGAAAACCAGAGCGAGGAGAAAGCTGGAAAAAAATCTACCTAGGCTAATGAAAACAACAACTGAAGAAACATAAAGAAGCAACATGAACAATTTATGTTTGTATTCTATTTCTTGTTTGCTAAGCATCATCCTGTGATATTTGTTCTAGAAGGTAAAACTAAGTTTCTAGGGGGGAGGGGGACTGGGAGATGCATCTAATAGGGATGCCTTTTAATGACCAGCCTCTCAAAATAGTTATAATTCTAGATATTACAAGATAATCCTGGCATTAAGTTACATACATATGTGATAATCATTGACAACTGTGGGAAGTTTAGCTGTCAATTAGTTAGTGGACACTAGAAATAGGTCATTAAGTTGGAGACACCAAGGGCTGACGAGTTGGTTATCAGTAGTGCAACTACATTTCAGAACCCTTCGAACTAAAACATACTAGATCATTGTGAAAATGTAGCTGAGAATCATGTAAGAGGCAACTTTGTGTGAGTAGGGGCTCAAGGAATGGCAAAGCACACATCATAATCTTTTTACTGTTTTGGAAGAGACGATTTGGATTTCATCGGGTTTAATAAAATAACAGTCTAGAGCAGAAAATCGTTATTTTGCTGCATATAGTTTTCAGTGATGAATATGCACGCGTGCTACGGTGCTAGGAATGTGTAATAGTTTGGGAAGGTAACATAAACATCTTGTGAGGATGACAAAAAATTCCGACATAACCCCACAGAAATGAGCAGAGTACGATAACCTTTTGAGCTTAAGTCCCACCCAGTACTTCTGTTTCCATCCATAGTATAACTTCTCAGTGGTAGTGCTAGACCTAGTTCCAGGCACCAAGAGGAGGAAGTGTTTGGTATTTTCCTTTTCGTCCTTTCCCAATCATCATGTCTTCTCTTTTCTACCGCCAATTAGTCCCAGTTCTGTATTCGAGCGCATACCAGTCAGTCAGATAAGGTTCTCGCTTGATCAATTTTGGTCCTATCCATGTATTCGGAAGGGCCAGATGAAACAGCTTGTGCACTCCACTTGGTCATGCTTACTACCATGATGAACAGCATCATGCGCTGCACAGAAAGAGGATATAATAGTGTTCGATGTATACCATCTACTACCTTAGGACTGACGCACAACCAAAAGAGGTCGAAGAGAACTAGATGCCATGATTCTGAAGCACGTGCCGTGGATGTTCCTTGCTCGGTTCCTAACTTCATAATATGCTCTGCTTGTCGAACAGAAGAAAACTCTCCACCTTTCAAAGAACTAAGAATAGTAGGCAACACAGTAGTGGGAAGGAAGAACTGATCAGGTCCTTGAGCACTTGGCAGCTAGACATATTCTTCTCAATCTTCCCAAAAAAGATTAAGCCATAGTAGTGTTTTAGCCGGTGAATCTCATGCGGTTGGTTAGGTGAGCTTAGTTTCTTCGGAGCCATTCGCCGTAGGCCCGTAGATGTGGGGTTGCTTCTTGTTAGTTATCTGAAACCAACAACCATCAGATTTGGGAAGGAGCTGACAGCCGAGGGCTTTGCCTGGTCCTGCCTCCCAGTCCCTTTCTTCTCCCCTGCACGGTCAAGTCTGTTCAGACTTCAGAAGATGTTACCCGTCCAAGCGCTGGAGCTACACGGAATCCAGCATCTCTTTACCGGATAGCTGGGCATGTGACGAGGAAAAAGGTGATCTGAAACTGCACTGCAAGTCCGCAACACGATCGAGCTGGATGCAATCATCTTATCCGGATCCGGTTCGGCGCCACATGACATGAGATGTTCTTCTTCCTTCGGGGAGAGGACTTGCTCCCTAACAAGCTAAGCGTGTCAACCTTTTCCGGCCGGGGGTGGGGGGCAAGGCATCGTTGGGCCGCACCGCACGGCTGGCCATGGCGGTGCCTACTGCCTAGGCTTCGTGTGCATACATACATGTCATCTTCGTCCGAGAAAAAGCAAAGATTCCTTACTTGATGGACTGGACCAGCATCCGTGTTGGTCTAAATCGATCGATGCTAGCTTCACGCTGTTGATAGACTCCAGCGGGGCTTCGAAGGCCTGTAGCTTACCTGATTTCGGTAGCGTCCATACCTGCCCCCATTCCAATTGTGGCTTTTATCTGGCGCGCTTTATTAGGTTGCTTTCTGAATGATACCGAGCCGGTCTCCCGGAAATTAAAAAAAAAACTCGAAAGCAATGATCCTACTACTAATTTTTGAGCTGGACTTCATGATAGGACCCTTCATCTAAATACGTTGTTTGCATCCTATATATATATATGCTCTGTCCAATGTGTTGCTTAACTTCCATGTGTTCTCTTACTAGCAAAATAAACATTACTCCATGGTCTTTAGTTAGTACAACTAATCCATTACGATCAAATGCCCTAAACAACTTGCTCCCACTCGGTTGGAACGCAGCACTACTAATATAATTGGACCCTGCATATATGAATATGATCTTCAGTCTTGATGATATATAGACAGGTAGTACTCTAGATGATAGCCATTGCTCATTGTGGCCCGTTGACCACGCATTGACGCCGTGTGATCATCAGGGTGGAATTCAGTGTTGGCCTATTGGGGGGTTATACGTCTCTCCGTCGGTATTGAATGCGTATGATATGCCGTGTGTGTGTGATTAGTAGAAGCTTCTAAGTTCTGTAGTACAACTAGCTGTATATATGGGGCCTGGCCTGATAATTGGATCATCCTGGGACGCGTTCTCCGTGTACGGCCGTGTGCTGTGTCTGTGGATGCCGTGTCAGGGCAGGGCACCCCCTGTCCAAGGTACACCTACACGCATCTTCCAAATCCAAAAAATTAAAGCACCGACCCCTGCGTGCGTGATCAGGGAGGGATGATGGACCAGGACTTGCTCGGCTGCTTCTCATCTCCAAACCCCCACTCCCGTCCATGGGTTTGCGTGGTGCGCACATGCTTCACGGACACGAAAGCAGCCGCTGCCTGCTACGCAAACCGCGATACGCCAGGCGCCGTATCACGTGCCTTTCCTTGCACCGGCGTCTCGGGACGGAAGGAGGATCCATCCATCCACACTACACTCTGCTAATCATGTGGCTTAACCAGGAGGCTCTGTCCTTAACCACGAAGCTTAACTGCTTGGTTAGTCTGCAAGAAACTTGGCATCTGTGTAAAATATTATACTACTACTACTGTACTGTACGTTGCGTATCTGAAAACATTGTGTACTGCAGATTTGGCTTGACCATGTGTTCCGTTTCTTTGCTGTGTATCCATCTGCTTCGTACATAGATGCTGCTGTCTTTGCAGTTGACCTGATTAATTAATAAGTAAACAAAATTTGGTTCTAGCAAAATAATAATCGGGAGTTTACTGTACCATGATGTCGGCTCATTGCACGTTTTTGCCGTTTAACTTCTGGTATGTATGAAGGGTTGAGATGCTTTGAACAGGAACGGGGTAATCTGACCCTCCCAAGATCCAATGAACGTGTTTAAAAACCTGATAATGTGAACTCCTAGTGCTTAGGAGTAGTCTGCTAGCTGAGCATGGCTGATGAATAGAGCTAACACATTGCTAATACAGTCCTTTGGTCAATAGGTTTCTGTACTACACAGGCAGATGGCTAACAGAGCTGAATTGCTTTGCAGTGACATTGCAGGAGGAGGAGCACGGCACACGGTATAGCTTTGCAGCGGCAGGAGATCTCTGAACTGTCAGTTAACAATTCCTTGCAGCGTAAGTCGGCCAGCCGCCAGCGAGGCAGAACTCCAGCTGGACCAATCGGGGCGCGGCGCCAAGAGCCTGACACAGTGTTTTTTTTCTTTTTCTTTTTTTTGGGTGGGGAAAGAGCTTGGCACAGTCTGTTGCTCTCCATCACGCAACCACCTCCCTTCCCTGTGGTCCCCACTCCCCCCTGCCCCCACACATACTCTATATATACCCCGCACACGCCCTGGCGCCAGCGATGTCATCCTCCTCACCCGAGACGGCGGCGGCGGCGGCGAGCCAAGGCGAAGAAGGCGGGAAGGACTCCTGCGCCTTCTGCGAGATGACGAAGCAGCACGCGGCGGGGTGCGCGCGGCGGCTCCCCAAGCGGATCATCCTGGTGCGGCACGGCGAGTCGCAGGGGAACCTCGACATGTCGGCCTACTCCACCACCCCGGACTACCGCATCCCGCTCACGCCGCGCGGGGTCGAGCAGGCGCGCGCCGCCGGGAGGGGCATCCTCGACGTCGTCTCCTCGTCGCCCGAGGGGGCCCCCGACGCCAACTGGAAGGTCTACTTCTACGTCTCCCCCTACGAGCGCACCCGCGCCACGCTCCGCGGGATCGGCGCCGCCTTCCCGCGCCACCGCGTCATCGGCGCGCGCGAGGAGTGCCGCGTCCGCGAGCAGGACTTCGGCAACTTCCAGGTCGAGGAGCGGATGCGCGCCATCAAGGAGACCCGCGAGCGGTTCGGCCGCTTCTTCTTCCGGTTCCCCGAGGGCGAGTCCGCCGCAGACGTCTTCGACCGCGTCGCCAGTAAGCCACCCGCCCGATTCCAATCCCCTCCACTCCCCCCATTCCAATCCCCCCATTTGATTCGATTCGATTCGGTTTTCGATCCGAATCGTGCGCCTCTGTCTGACTCTGATCGACGGAATCAACAATGCAGGCTTCCTGGAGTCGCTGTGGAGGGACATCGACAACGGGAGGCTGGACCAGAGCACCAGCTGCGAGACCAACCTGGTGATCGTCTCGCACGGCCTCACCTCGCGCGTCTTCATGATGAAGTGGTTCAAGTGGACCGTGGAGCAGTTCGAGCGCCTCAACAACTTCGAGAACTGCGAGTTCAGGGTGATGCAGCTCGGACCCGGAGGGGAGTACAGCCTCCTCATGCACCACACCAAGGAGGAGCTCGAGGGATGGGGACTCTCGCCGGAGATGATCATCGACCAGCAGTGGCGAGCCTCCGCCAACCGCCGCAGCTGGGCCGAGGAGTGCTCCTCCTTCATCGCAACCTTCTTCGACAACTGGAAGGACGATACTCCGGAGGAGGATGCCCAGGAAAAAGACGATGGCAAGATCAAGTCCCTGGAGCTCCCATAGAATTTCTTCAAAAAATCGATACTGCACACCTCGTTCGTTCGTCTGCACACTCTTCTTTCGCCAACCGGAATGGCAACATCAAGCTGCTGGAGTATCCCAACTGACTTTCTCGTTCGCTAGTTTCGTCAAAATTATTCGCATTTGATACTGCTAGTGTCTTTCGCCATGGATGGATGTAGCCATTGGTGGTTTCTTTTTGCTGAATTTGAAACATGTTCATAGTAGCTAGACATTCAGATACGATTTGTGGAAATGCAAAACTGGGTACTCTGATTGAGAGCAGAGTCTTGCAGACATTCAGATACGATTTCTGCAGGTTCTGGTATCCAGTTCGTCCTCTTACCGACAAGTTCTTTTGCACTATGCTGATTCTTCGTTTAGTCTGTAACCACAGGTCTTAATACTTCTTGTTCGTAGCAGTTAGAAATTGAGATCCTATTTGGGGGATGCTCTGATTGCGAGCACAACCTTGGAGAATGATATACCTGGAGGTTTTCGTTTTCATTCGTTCTTATTCCCAAGTTTATTTAGAATGTGGTGATTTCTGGTTCAGTCTCTAACCTGTTCATAGCTAGACATTGAGAATCTGAATACATGGTATAGGAAATTGCAGGAGATGCTGCTCAATTTGGGAGCAGAGTCATGGAGGACGCTTTAATTCTAATTTGATCTTATCTTCCTAGTTTGTCACTGCTTTGAAAATGGAGCATATCTCCATCATCTTTACTTTTACAGGTAACTTCAACCGAGAACTATCGAGATTATTTGAGCAGTAAAAAAGGGGGAAATATCTTCAGCTAGATACTGTTCTGTGTATGTTTCTTTATCTAACTAGTACCTCAACTGTCCCTCAAAAAAAAAAAAACTAGTACCTCAACTGTCCCTCAAAAAAAAAAAAACTAGTACCTCAACTGAGAAACAACCAGTCCTTTTCTACAGGTCTCTTTCTCTTCATTTGTACAAGAATTTTATTTTATTTTACTCTTATCTTTTGTGAGAAGTTTAGGTCTCTTTTGAGGAATAAATTATGAGAAAAATGGTTCTTTCCATGTTTCTTTGTCTAGCAAGTCATATCCAGTCCTTTTCTGTTCTTTATCTTGTTTTTTATTATATTACCTTTTGAGAAGTTTTAGGTCACTTTTTTTAGGAAATTACAGGTTCCTCTTGAAGAAGAGAATATGATGACATTATTATCTGAGAAAATTTGTTTGGTAGTCTCTGTTGTGTTCTCAAGCAAAGAGTACTAGTAGTATCTTAGCATATGGTTTGGCAGCAAAAGTATTTTTTTTATCTGATCAATTTTCAGCTGTCACGTGCAAATATTCCCTCCTGATTGCCCAACGATGCATTTCATTTTCCAACTATATCTGTCCATGGTCTGTTGCTAGTGGTGCTGTATCTACTAGTACATCCAAATCCTGCAGTCAATCATGTGTCTCGATGTAGCTTAAGAAATGATAGGAGTTCGTAGATCATTGTAGCCATAGTACCTAATCCTTGTTGGCACGATGTTGCTCTGTTTTGGTCCGATGTTGCGACAGATTTTCGTTGTCCGACAGAATTGACGCGTCTATGAACTGTCAGTTGTGCGCGTCAAGATCCCGAAGCTCCGGAGCCGGAGCGTAGAATCTTGACCGTTGAACTGCCATACGGTTTAGTACTAGCAGTTTCTAGCTAACTCGATGATGCTATCTTTTGAATGTTCTTAATTACTCTTGAGATGATTGGAAACATGTTTGATTAATGATAACTTGCTCAGGCAGTAGCCGTAGCAACACCATTTTTCGATCTGTATGGTGAGAAGAGAACACAACCACTCCATTCCCATATGACTGTTTCGAGTCGTGACTTGTGACCTCTGCCTCGGTCAGGGACTTCGGCCACTCAAGGGGACCGGTTATCCATGGCTAGGTAAACTCTCACGGGCATCCTAAAATCGGATATAAGAAGTGTCTGATTTGATCATTTTGCGTTCCCTCGCAAATGAAAAAACCACCATATTTGAGGCTAGGGTTTTAAAAGACTATCAAAAATTTAAAAAAATTCAGATTGCACCGTTTTTGAGGCACGCGATTGCAGGCTGCACTGATCTGGCTCTGATGGCATGCTAACGACGAATCTGACTGGTGGGGTCCAGTCGTCAGGCTTACGTGGCGCATTTGGACGGCTGGACATGGACGACCGTTAACGGCGCTGACCGAACCATCAAAACGGTCGGGCTCTCCTCTTCTCTCCCCCGCTGCCTCACTCGTCTGCTTCCTCTGAGCCTTAGCCACCAAGTCACCGAGTTAGGGCTTCTCCAAGCCTTAGCCACCAGCTACACCACTCCCCTTGGTGCCCTCTATTCCGTAGATCGCCAAGGCCCTCTCTTACTCCACCACACTCGCTCCGGCTTAAGGCGAAGCCCTGCGAGATCTCCCCTCTACTTCCGACACCACGCCGTCGTGCTGCCGGAATCACGAGGAGAGTGCTACAACCTCCGCTGCCTGCTGGAACAAGGGAGAGGAAGGTCTTCATCGAGTACCGAACGTGTGACCGACTGCGGAAGCGCTGCGGAACGCAGCGCCGGAAGGATCGTCTACGCGATCTTGAGATCGGAAGTGTACGACTACATCATCCACAAAATCTGCTCTCGTTAACCGCTTTGGATCTTCGAGGGTTAGTACTCTATCGACTCGTTGCTACAATCTAGTAGATAGATCTTGGCTTGTGTGGGTTCATGCGATAGAAATTTTTTGTTTTCCATGCTATGAACCCCTACATAACTTCCCACAAGCCATCAACAGACCTACTAGATATATACATTCTTTCTCATTTCTTGCTTTCTTCTAGCATTTCTGAATAAGTTGGTGTGATGTCCCACCTTGCCTTGGCACCTCATGTTCTCTTAGCATCATGTCTGACCATTACTTTCTTCCTGATACCATCAAACATGGTTTTCATTGGTTTTCCTATAATATCTAGTATCCATCTATTGAAAACTTCACTCAAGTTGTTGACAACTAAATTAGTTTTACAGTTATAATCCATGGCATATCTAGCCCAAGCTGAAACTGGTATTTTCATTAGACACTCCCAAGCTTCTACACTCTCTTCTTTCATGTTAGCCATAGCAACATCAAAGCCATTTTGTGTGTAAGAATAGCTGGTTGCATACATGTATTTTTTTAGCTCCTCACCTCTAAACCCAGCAGTTTGAAAGTTTTGCATAGATGTGCCTTAAACAATATTTTTGAGGGCAGTTAGGAAATACTGTGTTTATTGCATTAAGCAGGTCCTACACAATTACAGAGTATTTTATTGTATCAAGTAAAGCAATAGTAGTTTTTGGAATAGTAGTTTCTATATACTTGCAATGTGACAATGTATAAAAGCAAGAGGAAACACTGACCTTCTGCCTATCAGATATTATTGTCTAACTAGCTGAATACCCGTGCGTTGCTACGGGTAAAGCGTTATACTGTATTTGTGAATCAAGAAAAATATCAGAATGATGAGGTGTGTGATATCTCTTTTCATGCATTGTTAAGAGTTTACATGGTTGAAACCTACTCCCTTCGTTTCAAAATATGAGATGGTTTAGGTTTGTGAAGCAAATGTATCTAGACTTCTTTTAGTATATAGGTTCACTCAACTTTAGGGTGAATCTACACACTAAAAGAAGTCTAAATTTATTTTTTTCATAAATCTAAAACATCTTATATTTTTAAAAGAAAGGAGTACCATACATCCAGTTATTCCAGTCTGCTCTAAGGCTAGGACGCATTGTTGGGCTGCTTTTCGAAGTGGATTTATGTCCAATCAAGTTTGACATTGGCCAGACCGTTGGGGTTGGACTCCTATTTTTTCATTGGGACTGAGCGCTTTTTTCCCCGATTGGGGCAGGACGGAGCTAGGCCGTCAGCCGCATATGCTCGACATGAAAACCATTACCACTTAACAAATATTAATATAGACTTAACAAATATTAATATAGTATAGTCTCTACGGTCTCAAAATAGATGTCTCAAATTTTGTCAAAATTTAGATGAATTTAGACACTATTTATATATAGATTTATCCAAATTTTGAAAAACCTAACACATATTTTGAGACGAAAGGAGTATAAGTTTGAAATTAAAATGCCATATATGAAGAACGAAGGGCACAAATATTTGTAGAAACTCATATTTATGAAAATAAGTACTTTAAACATATAAACTTGTATGAAATCTTTACATGCATGATTAGTTTACAGCTTATGCATCTTTGAATCTATACATGCATCATGTTGATTATTTTGCTCATGCCCGATGGTACCTTTTAATTGCTGCTATGTTTTACTTTTCTTTACTAAAGTGAACAAATGTGGATATCAATGTTATCGTCATGCATGTCTTGTTGTGCTATGGGGCCGATGGACAACACACAAAAAAGGCAACGCAGACGCAAATATGATTTACGATCCTATATATCTTAGCAGAATGTCAATGATCTTCGCTGCTGATTAAGCAGTGAGCGTTTACTTAGAAAAAAGTAGTTATACTTTAGCTGCCAATATATTTGCATCCGATTGCAGGACATCGAAGCAAGCTATGGACTATGCACCACTTGGTATCATGTTCAGGCAAATTAATTCCTTTTGAACATTGTGTGGCACCGCTGGCCAAGAGCCGAATGGTCAATGCAGCTCTCTCTAGTGTTTGAGTTGACCGATGCTTTATAGTTGCAGTTCTAACCAGATGAAAAATAGACGCACTATAGTTTCAGTTGTAATCAGATGAAAAATAGACAGACAAAAGTCGACCAACAGGTATCCCACTCTTTTGACAGAAGTAGCACAATCAAGAGAGGGGAATACAGGGAAGCGCAGCGCTCAAGTCTGAAGAAAGAAAGGCAAATCATGAATCATCCATATCTTGTTCCCAAATAAACCAGTAGCGGCATTACGCCACGGAAGCGGAGGTTACCAGAAGGCGGTGCACCCTGCGAAGCCGGCTGCAGACGCCATGACGCCGATGGAAAAGCCAGGCCCACGTCACAGGTCTCTCTAGAACTCCTTATCCGCAGTTATCACCTCTGCCGGACGGCCGGAGCCAAGGAGTCAGGCCAACCTGGGAGGCGATAGAAACCTGGCCTGCTCGCACCGCCGGGAGCCAATGCGACAGGCGGTCTGGTTCCTGAAGGTGAAGCTCCGAGGCACTACGCCCAGATCCGTCCGCAATCGGGCCCATGGCAGTGGCCATATCATGGCAGCGCGTACAGGAGTAGGGGTGGTGAGAGGATGTGACGTCGGCACTGCCCATCGCGCCCAAATCCGCCACCCGTCGAGGTGTTTCCTCCGTCTGCCTGTTAGTCCGGTTAGCGGGAGCTCTTCCACAAGCGGTCGGGACGAATATCCTCCAATCGGGTCCTTTAAGGCAGCGGCAGTCGGAGGCCTTTTCCAGTTCTGCGGTGGTGGTGCGGGGCCAAGAAAAGGGCGGCGGCGCAGCAGCAACAAGTCCCGTTACTCCCACTGGAGGAGGACGACGGTGCTGGGCCCTGGGGATCGATAGGGTGGAGCGGAGAGGAAAGTGCGCGCTCCAGGAGAGAAAAAACAAGAGAGTTTGACTGACTTGTCGGCGGCAGTTTTTGTTATTTCTCTAAACTTCTAAGGGCAAATTCGTAATTTAGTGGTAGACGGAAAATTTTAGAAGTGACGAACGTTCCCAATCTTTTTAATAATATAGATATCCAAACTTGCCTTGTTCACCCCCAATTGCATACTTCAGTTGTGCGAGGAACCAACTTCATGAAGCTGTTTCCTCCTTGTCAACCAAGCCAAAAGCAAGAGAAAATATGTTGTTGTTCCCATCTCTTGCAGTGGCATAAAGGATTTGCTGGCATGTGGTTAGCTTCACAAAGAAACCATACAGACCTACAAAGAAACAATAAACAGTGAGGTAATATTATGGCTAGCTGGTCACAACAACTATGAAGCAAACATTTGATCAAATGTACCTAAAAATGGTCTGCAGCCATTAAGAAAACCTTGTATGCATCCACCTAGACAGTAGAATATCCCATGGAATCTAGGGTTGGTGCTGGGATGCTCTACAACAAATTTGGTAGTAACAATGCATCTTAAGCCAGGGTTGGTGTCAATAACTGTCTGCAAGTAGTCTCTGAGCCTCCTGTACTGTCTAACCTGATCACCAAGCACTGCCTGCAATGCTTTCTTCTTTGTCCTATATGCCATCATCTTGTGCACATCTACACCATATTTATCCTTAGTTGTCTTCATCACCGCCTCAATGTCTGTCCTTGGATATACTCTCACACTGGGCTCACACACTTGTGCTAGCCACTTGCCTGTCACCTTGCATTGTTCACCAGATGAGGCACAAGTGTGGTCAAAGTCCACCTTTTTAGGCAGAAAGTCTTCTCATTTTTAATTTGTGCACCAACCATTAAAAATGAACATTTCTCCTGAGCACAATGTACTATGACTCTGTCTTTGCAATTTCTATGGTACCTAAAGTTCCTTAGTTGTGCAACATGCAGTGTCTGCACTGCTCTTCTGAACTGATAGACATCTAAGAAACACATTTTCCAACAGATCCCTTCTTCCGGATGAATCCTGTTTTCATCATACCACACCCTTGGCTCCTTCTTCTTGGCCCTGCTTTATCTTCCTTTTGGCTGAATCCAAGAAGATGTCTCAAACCCATCATCATCTTTTGGATCCAAATCTACACCTAGCCCTTCATTATCAGAAGGAACATAATCTGCTAGTAGCCTTTTCTTTGGCTGACTGCAATGACTTCTGTCAGTTGTGAAGGGTTTCGCAACATAGTAAATCAAAAAATTTCTACGGATGCGAACGAGAAAGCCAAGATCTAATCTAGGAGGTGCAAACAACGAGAGAGATTAGATGAGATCTTCATACCCTTGAAGATTCGCACAGCGGAACGTTCGTCGGAACGTGGGTGATGTAGTCGTACTCGCTTCTCCTCCTCGCGATCCGCTTCGATCTAACACTGCAAGTGGCGATGCCTCCGAGAGATGCACACATGCGGCACCTCGACGTCTCCTCCTTCCTTGGTCCAACAAGTATGGTGGAGAGACGGATTGGATCTACAGCACGACGGCGTGGTGCAAGTGGTGGAGAGTTTCTGCAGCAGGGCTTCGCCTACGCGTAGTTTGGAGGGAGAGAGAGAGAGAGGAGGGAAGTAGGGCGGCTAGGGTTGAGGAGGAGGTGTGTGTGTGTGTGGGGGGGGGTGGTGCGCCCCAGCCCTCTATATATAGAGGGGTGGGCGGCTGCCCCTTTACCCTCCTCCAAGCCTAGGGCCAGCGGCCAAGGGGGAGGAGTGGGGGGCAAGTTTCCCCCTCCTTCTAGAAGCTCTCCTAGGGTTTTTCCCTAGGTTGGCCGGCTGGGCCCTATGGGGCCTTGTGCCCCTGGACCAATGCGGACAGGGCACTCCCTCATAGGCCCATGCCCCCTCCCGGCAGGTGGGGCCACGTTGGTCCCCCTCTGGAAGGTTCTAGAAGCTTCCGGTACAATACCGATTAACTCGAAACAATTCCGAACTCCAAAAACTGCACTGCCTTATATGAATCTTATTCTCCGGACCATTCCGGAACCTCTCGTGATATCCCGGATCCCATCCGAGACTCCGAACAAAAACTCATAAACCAATTATCCAATCTATCCTAGCGTCGAGACACGTTAAGTGTATGACCCTTCGGGTTCGAGAACATGCAGACATGATCTTCTATCAATAATCAACAGCGGGGTCTGGAAACCCATATTGACTCCCACACATTCATCGATGATCATATCGGATGAACCACGATGCCAGGATTCAATCAATCCCATATTTATATTCCCTTCGTCTCGCGATATTTTACTTGCCCGAGATTTGATCGTTGGTACTGTCATACCTAGTTCAATCTCGTTCACCGCAAGTACTTTACTCGTTTCGTAATCCGATATCACTTTGTGATTAACTCCTTAACCACATGCTTGCAAGCGGTGTTGATATCGATTACCGAGTGGGCCCGAAGTATATCTCTCCGACTTGGGAGGGACAAATCCCATCTCGATACATACAACCCAACAGGTACTTTCCGATCACCTGAGAGACACCTTTATGATCACCCTCTCATAGGATGACGTTTGATGACCTCAAAGCTTTCTTCTGATACCAGGGAGTTGTATTATCTCATGGTCTAAGGAATACAATATTTGACATAAGAAAAGCTTCGCAAAGATGAACACGATGACACGATCTAATTGCTCCGCTTAGTTTGGGTTTGTTCATCATATCATTCTCGCAATGATATGATCTCATTATTAATCGACAACTCATGTCTATGGTTAGGAAACCTTAACCATCATTAATCAATGAGCTAGTCCATAGAGGCATACTAGGGACACGGTGTTGTTCACAAACCACACAAGTATTAAAGTTTCCGCTTAATACAATTCTAGCATGGAATATAAACTTTATCATAAATAAGAATTATAATAATAACATCTTTATTATTGCCTCTAGGGAATAATTCCAACAGTCTCCCACTTGCACTAGAGTCAATAATCTAGTTTACATTTGGCAACAATCTCACACCCATGGCACTAAGGTGCTGATCATGTTTTGCACGTGGAAGAGGTTTAGTCAATGGATCTGCGACATTCAGATCTGTATGTACTTTGCTAATCTTCAGATCTCCATCTGCTATATAATCTCGGATTATATGAAACTTGCGGTTGATATGCTTGGTCTTTGGATGACATCTTGGTTCCTTAGCGAGTGCTATGGCGCCAGTGTTGTCACACAATATCTCCAGTGGGTCCAATGCACTTGGAACCACGCCAAGCTCAGTGATGAAGTTCCTGATCCAAACTCCTTCACTTGATGCTTCTGCAGCAGCCATGTATTCCGCTTCTACTGTAGATCCCGCGATCACGCTTTGCTTGCAGCTTCTCTAGCTCACAGCTCCTCCATTCAAAATATAAATGTATCCTGTCTGAGATTTAGAATCATCCTTGTCGGTGTCGAAACTAGCATCGACGTAACCTTTTACAACGAGTTGTTCATCACCCCCATAGACTAAGAACATTTCTTTAGTCCTATTTAGGTACTTTAGGATGTTCTTCACGGCTGTCCAGTGTTCCACTCCTGGATCACTTTGATATCTGCTCGTCAAACTAAGAGCATTGGACACATCCGGTCTAGTACACAGCATGGCATACATGATAGAACCTATGGCCGAGGCATAAGGCACTTTGCTCATAGCTTCTCTATCATTTAACGTAGCTGGACACTGAGCCTTGCTCAATATCTTACCTGACAACATAGGCACTGAACCTTTCTTTGCCTTATCCATTCTGAACCTTTTCAGAACTTTGTCTAGGTATGTACTCTGGCTTAAAGCTATCAGGCGTCTTTGTCTATCTCTATAGATTTTGATGCCCAATATATAAGCAGCTTCACCTAGGTCTTTCATTGAAAAACACTTGTTCAAATAACTCTTCACATCGTTAAGCATGTTAATGTCATTTCCAATAATCAATATGTCATCCACATATAGTACCAGAAATGTCACCAAGCTCCCACTCACTTTCTTGTAGATACAAGCTTCGTAGCAATTTGGAACAAATCCAAAGCTCTTAATCACTTGATCAAAACGAAGGTTCCAACTCCGAGATGCTTGCTTCAGTCCATAAATGGAACGTTGAAGTTTGCATACTTTATCAGCATCCTTAGGATCGACAAAACCTTCGGGCTGCATCATATACAACTCTTCATCAATGTTGCCATTGAGGAACGCAATCTTGACATCCATCTCCCATATTTCATAATCATGAAACGCAGCAATTGCTAATAAAATCGAATGGACTTAAACATCGCTACGGGAGAGAAAGTCTCATCGTAGTCAATACCTTGAACTTGTCGAAAACCTTTTGCGACAAGTCATGCTTTATAGACGGTAACATTACCATCCGTGTCTGTTTTCTTCTTGAAGATCCATTTGCACTCAACGGCCTTTCGGTCGCTAGGAGGGTCCACCAAAGTCCATACTTGGTTTTCGCTCATGGATCCCAATTCGGATTTCATGGCCTCTAGCCATTTCTCAGAGTCTGGGCTCATCATCGCTTCCTCATAGTTCGTAGGTTCACTGTCTTCTACCAACAAGACAGTCAAGACAGGGTTGCCGTACCACTCAGGAGGGGCACGCGACCTTGTCGACCTGCGACGTTCAGTAGCAGCATTGTCCGAAGCTTCATGATCCTTGTCATTAGCTTCCTCTATTGTTGGTGCAGGCAGCACTGGAACAATTTCAGGTGCTGCGCTACTCTCCAATTCAAGAGAAGGTTCAACAACCTCGTCTAGCTCTACTTTCCTCCCACTCACTTCTTTCGAGAGAAACTCCTTCTCAAGAAAGGAACCGTTCTTTTCGACAAACACTTTGCCTTCGGTTCTATGATAGAAGGTATACCCAATAGTTTCCTTAGGGTATCCTATGAAGACGCATTTCTTCGCTTTGGGTTCGAGCTTGTCCGGCATCAACTTCTTGACGTAGGCTTCGCATCCCCAAACTTTAAGAAACGACAACTTAGGTTTAGCACCAAACCACAGTTCATACGGTGTCGTCTCAACTGATTTAGATGGTGCCCTATTTAAAGTGAATGCAGCGGTTTCTAATGCATAACCCCAAAATGATAACGGAAAATCAGTAGAGACATCATCGATCGGACCATATCTAATAGGGTTCGATTCCGGCGTTCAGACACACCATTGCGCTGTGGTGTTCCGGGTGGCATGAGTTGCGAAACGATTCCGCTTGCTTTAAGATGCGTGAGAAAATCATAACTCAAATATTCACCTCCACGATCGGATCATAGAAACTTAATCTTTCTGTTATGATGGTTCTCCACTTCATTCTGAAATTCTTTGAACTTTTCAAATGTTTCAGATTTATGTTTCATTAAATAGATATACCCATATCTACTTAAGTCATCGGTAAAAGTGAGAAAATAGCGATATCCACCGTGCGTTGAAACACTCATCGGTCCGCATACATCGGTATGTATGATTTCCAACAAGTCCGTTGCTCGCTCCATTATACCGGAGAACGGGGTTTTGATCATCTTGCCCATGAGGCATGGTTCGCATGTGTCAAACGATTAAAAATCAAGAGACTCCAAAAGTCCATCAGAATGGAGTTTCTTCATGCGCTTTACACCAATATGACCTAGACGACAGTGCCACAAATAAGTAGTATTATCACTATCTACTTAGCATCTCTTAGCCTCAATGTTATGGATGTGTGTTTCATCCCTTTCGAGATTTAGAAGAAATAAACCATTCACAACAGGTGCATGACCATAAAAGATGTTACTCATATAAATAGAACAACCATTATTCTCCGATTTAAATGAATAACCGTCTTGCAATAAACACGATCCAGAAATAATGTCCATGCTCAACGCAGGCACATAATAACACTTATTAAGATTTAAAACTAATCCCGAACGTAAAACTAAGGAGAGTGTGCCGACGGCCATCACATTAACTCTTGATCCGTTGCCAACGTGCATCGTCACCTCATCCCTCGCAAGCCGCCGTCTATTCCGTAGCTCCTGTTTCGAGTTACAAATATTAGCAACTGAACCAGTATCAAATACCCAGGCACTACAACGAGGGCTAGTAAGGAAAACATCAATAACATGTATATCAAATATACCTTTGATGGTGCCAGCCTTCTTGTCCGCTAAGTACTTCGGACAGTTGCGCTTCCAGTGACCCTTGTCCTTGCAATAGAAGCACTCAGTGTCCGGCTTAGGACCAGACTTGAGCTTCTTCTCAGCCGGGGCAACGCGCTTGCCGCCGCCTTTCTTGAAGGGATTCTTTGCACCCTTACCTTTCTTGAAGGTGGGGGGCTTGTTGACGATCAACACATGATTATCCTTTTTGATGTCCACCTCCGCAGCCTTCAGCTTTGCGAAGAGCTCAGTGATCGTATCAGTGGAACCAATCTGATTATGAGTCACTACAAAACTTTTGTAGCTGGGAGGGAGTGATTGTAGAACCCTTTCAATCTTGAGCTCCTCTAGAATCTTGTAATCCAGTTGCTCAAGGCGTTGAGTGTAGCCCGAAATCTTAATGGTGTGCTCACTAACGGAACCCCCTTCCTCCATCTTGTAGTTAAAGAATTTCTCAGAGATCTCATATCTCTCAGAACGGGCCTGAGTCTGAAACATGGTTTTCAGCTCCTCGAGAATCTCAAAGGGCCCAGGATAGTCTTCAAAACGATTTTGAAGGTCCGATTCCATAGCAAACAACATGGTGCTCTTAATCACACCATAATCATCTTTGCGCGACTGATAGACAGCTTTCTCATCAGCCGGTGCATCTACAGCAGGGGCGTCACCTAGCGCATTTTCAAGGACATAGTCCTTTTGATCGCCAGAGAGAATGATTCTCAGATTGCGGAACCAGTTGGTGAAGTTAGACCCATTGTTTCTAAGGTTTTCCTTCTCAGCAAAAACGTTGAAGTTGAAGTTGGACTTAGCCATTTGATCTACAATGTTTGCAAGTACAAATTAGACTACGTTCATGATAACTAGTTCAACTTTTAATCAAATTACTAGATGAACTCCCACTAAATTCAACATCCCTCAAGTTGTTTAGTGAACACGATCCAAATTCACCACACCTAATCCGATCTTCACGAGAAGAGATGTGGCTTCAATGGTGGACAACGAAGTGTCGATCATATCATTCATATGACTCATGTTTAACCTTTCGGTTCATGTGTTCCGAGGCCATGTCTGTACATGCTAGGCTCGTCAAGTTAGACCCAAGTATTTCCGCGTGTGCAAAACTGGCTTGCACCCGTTGTATGTGAACGTAGAGTCTATAGCACCCGATCGTCACGTGATGCTTGGACACGACGAACTTTCGCAACGGTGCATACATGGGGAGAACACAATTTTATCTTGATCTTTAAGTGAGGAATCATCTTATAATGCTACTGTCGCGATCTAAGCATAATAAGATACATAAAAGGATAAACATCACATGCATATAACTTTATGTGACATGGTATAGCCAATCTTCGCGCAATGATCTCCATCTTGTGCGTGCCGGCATGATCTCCATCACTCCACCATGATTGCCTCCACCATGAATAGCAACTATAACTATTGCTAACTACTTAGCGATAAAGTAACTATTACATGGCGTATAAGAAGTTGACACACAGGTCATACACAATTATAAAGACAACCATATGGCTCCTGCCGGTTGTGTACTCATCGACATGCAAGTCGTGAAACATTACAAAACATGATCATCGCATACAATATACACATCACATCTTGGGCCATACCATATCACAGAAAACACTCCCTGCAAAAACAAGTTAGACGCCTCTACTTTGTTGTTGCATGTTTTACGTGGCTTATGGGAGTAGCTAGCTAAGAACGATTCTTACCTACGGAAAGCCACAACGGTGATATTATGGTTGCCAAACTTCGGTGTAAATCCCATGACAACTATAGTGAGAGAAACTGGTATCCACCAGCCGCATGTGTGGAACAAGCCACACGTCAAGCGCGGAGCCGGTCTCGCGAACGACGTCGCATAAGGTTTGGCCTGGACCGCTTCAATCTCACTATCCCGCGTCATAACAAGAACACAAACAAGAGGCTTGCAATAGAAAACATCAACGCCCGTAACAACCATATTGCATTCTACTCGTGAAACACATCTACGCATAGATCTAGCTCTGATACCACTAAAGGGTTTCGCAACATAGTAAATCAAAAAAATTCTACAGATGCGAACGAGAAATCCAAGATCTAATCTAGGAGATGCAAACAACTAGAGATATTAGATGAGATCTTCATACCCTTGAAGATTTGCACAGCGGAACGTTCGTCGGAACGTGGGTGATGTAGTCGTACTCGCTTATCCTCCTCGCGATCCGCTCCGATCTAACACCGCAAGTGGCGATGCCTCCGAGAGATGCACACGTGCGGCACCTCAACATCTCCTCCTTTCTTGGTCCAGCAAGTATGGTGGAGAGACGGATTGGATCTACAGTACGACGGCGTGGTGCAAGTGGTGGAGAGTTTCTGCAGCAGGGCTTCGCCTACACGCAGTTTGGAGGGAGAGAGAGAGGAGGGCAGTAGGGAGGCTAGGGTTGAGGAGGAGGTGTGGGGGGTGGTGGTGTGCCCCAGCCCTCTATATATAGAGGGGTGGGCGGCTGCCCCTTGCCCCTCCTCCAAGCCTAGGGCCGGCGGCCAAGGGGGAGGAGTGGGGGGCAAGTTTCCCCCTCCTTCTAGAAGCTCTCCTAGGGTTTTGCCCTAGGTTGGCCGGATGGGCCCTATGGGGCCTTGTGCCCCTGGCCCAATGCGGCCAGGGCACTCCCTCATAGGCCCATGCCCCCTCCCGGCAGGTGGGGCCACGTTGGTCCCCCTCCGGAAGGTTCTAGAAGCTTCCGGTACAATACCGATTAACCCGAAACAATTCCGAACTCCAAAAACTGCACTGCCTTATATGAATCTTATTCTCCGGACCACTCCGGAACCTCTCGTGATATCCCAGATACCATTCGAGACTCCGAACAAAAACTCATAAACCAATTATCCAATCTATCCTAGCGTCGAGACACGTTAAGTGTGTGACCCTTCGGGTTCGAGAACATGCAGACATGATCTTCTATCAATAATCAACAGCGGGGTCTGGAAACCCATATTGACTCCCACACATTCATCGATGATCATATCGGATGAACCGCGATGCCAGGATTCAATCAATCCCATATTTATATTCCCTTCGTCTCGCGATATTTTACTTGCCCGAGATTTGATCGTTGGTACCGTCATACCTAGTTCAATCTCATTCACAGCAAGTACTTTACTCGTTCCGTAATCCGATATCACTTTGTGATTAACTCCTTAACCACATGCTTGCAAGCGGTGTTGATATCGATTACCGAGTGGACCCGAAGTATATCTCTCCGACTTGGGAGGGACAAATCCCATCTCGATACATACAACCCAACAGGTACTTTCTGATCACCTGAGAGACACCTTTATGATCACCCTCTCATAGGATGACGTTTGATGACCTCAAAGATTTCTTCCGATACCAGGGAGTTGTATTATCTCATGGTCTAAGGAATACAATATTTGACATAATAAAAGCTTCTCAAAGATGAACACGGTGACACGATCTAATTGCTCCGCTTAGTTTGGGTCTGTCCATCATATCATTCTCCCAATGATATGATCTCATTATTAATCAACAACTCATGTCTATGGTTAGGAAACCTTAACCATCATTAATCAATGAGCTAGTCCATAGAGGCATACTAGGGACACGGTGTTGTTCACAAACCACACAAGTATTAAAGTTTCCGCTTAATACAATTCTAGCATGGAATATAAACTTTATCATGAACAAGAATTATAATAATAACATCTTTATTATTGCCTCTAGGGCATAATTCCAACAAGTTGGCCCCTTCCTAACTGGTTCTTTCTT
Organism: Avena atlantica; assembly: GCA_910589765.1. Lineage (NCBI taxonomy): Eukaryota > Viridiplantae > Streptophyta > Magnoliopsida > Poales > Poaceae > Avena > Avena atlantica. Next base: position 32,392,607 of record OU342733.1, read on the forward strand.
CTTCCCAGAAGTTTAATCCAGTTTAAAGTTTGTCAGTTATGTCAGTTCACATCCATTGTCTTCATCTTCACAGTGTGACACATGGAAAATATCATCTGCCTCTTGTTGTGCATCAAAAACTGAATCCCAGTCCCACCTCTTTCTCTTCTTGAAATCATCCAGGGTCTGGTTCAGCTCATCATCATATGATTCAGTTACATCATGGTCCTCCTCCCTACAATCTTCATCTTCCTCCATAAAATAATCCCCAACTTACTTGCCCTTCTCCTTAGCTCTGCATTGCTGATGTTGTTCTTCATCCATATTGTTGCTCTGCTGTGTCAACATGTACAAGCAGTCTGGATCTTCAGTTAAATGTGTGCACTGTTGGCTTGGCAAAATTACTCCTTCATCATCCACTGTGTACAGAACAGGGTTTCCAATCTCTAAAATTGAAATTTGTTCTTCTATTGAAGCACTATTTATATTTGGTGGCAGTGTGCTTCCTCCACTGATTACAGTTAAAGTAACTTGTTTTTCATTCTCATACTGTGTAACCATCCGCCGAACCTTCCTCATTCCATCCAATAACTCCATGCAAGAAATTCCTCTACCCTTCTCTCTAACATAATACATGCAATCATTAATTCCATAGCCCTCTCCCTTAATTAAAGCTATCAGATTTAGGTAGGTGATGTCTGATTCGCATATGCTGCGCTCAATATTGTCCTGACCATCTAGATTTATCCTTACATCCCATATATCATCGTCCAAACTACACAATTAAAATTACAATAAAATTATTTGCAACAGAAAACCCTAGCCTAAATCACAGAGAGAAATATCAGATAAAAGACCAAGGGAAAGAGGGGGAAAACTTACTCGCCGCCGCCGAATGCACTTGTCCAACGGCTACTCTGCGTCGGGTTATCCTTCCACACATCGGCCACGGCAACGGCTGCCGCCTTCTCCGGCGAATAAAACGCAGCTGCCACGAGGTTCGAGCTCCCGCAGCAGGGTACAATCTGTATTGTTCCGTTTGTTGCATGATTTCAGAGTTCTCTTGGTTTTGGGTAAAATCTGTATCGTTCCGCGTTTGCACCGTATTCGGTCCATATCTGTTTCCGACAAAATCTGCTTCTGTTTTTGTTTCCGGGGTTTCCGTATTCGTTTCCGTTTTCGCAAAAAATATGAAAACAATTATGGCACCACTTAGTTCCGTACTTTTCACTCCGTTTTTATCCCTAGCCACAGTGCATCATGTTCGGCCTCGAACCATCAGTTCCATATCGGGAAATTGTTGGCATAAGCCGGGTCGTTCCATAGATTTGACATGGGGAAGGCCCAACATTGGCATATCTCTCGGTGGCGCGCCGCCCCCGAGGCTGGAATAGTCGGCACTGGGATGCCGGTGTGGTGGCGATGCCAGCCATGCAGGAGGTGGACGTCGGACCACGACAATGGCTCGCCTATCTCCGTGTACATGCATATGATCTTCATCGTCACGTACACGCGACGCTCACAACCGAGGCGCTTGGACCTTCTTCCCAAAGTTTAAAGCTTATATTTGAAAAAAAAATACATAAAGTTTGACCAAATCTTTAGAGAAAAATATTAATATTTACAACACGAAATCCATTGATACATCATGAAATCTATTTTCATATGATAATATCATAGTTTTTTGATAGTTTTTTAAATTTGCTCAAAATTTCTATAGTTGGCTTTAAAAAAAGCCTTAAACTTTAAGACGAAGGTAGTATATTTAAATATATTTTAATATATAAATACATGTAAATCTAGAAAAATATAAATTCCTTATTTTATAACAAAGGGAGTACAATTTAATTTACGAATAAGCATTAAACCTGCGAAAAAAGTCTACTTAACCCCCCTATCTATTGGGTTTGGATCACTAACCCCCCCTATGTATCAAATGGGTCAATTAGCCCCCATAAGTATCTAAAACTGGGCAAATTACCCCCCGGTGGCGATGGCCTGTTTTAGTGGATGGTTTACACACGATAGACACTGGTTTTGTCCACGCAGGATCCAGAGGGGATACGAGTGTTGGAGATATGCCCTAGAGGCAATAATAAATATAGTTATTATTATATCTTTGTGTTTATGATAAATGTTTACATTCATGCTATAATAGTATTAACAAGGAAACATTAATACTTGTGTGATTTGTAAACTTAATTTGAAGTCCCTAGTAAAGCCTGTATATAATACTAGCTTGTTGGTTAATAGATGATTGTGGTTTCCATATCATGAACATTGAGATGTTATTAACAACAAGATCATATCGTTAGGAGAATGATATGGTGGACATACTCCTATAGATAAGCGTAGCATAAAAATCAAGTCATTTTAATAGTTCAATTGCTATATGCTTTCTGATACATAGTAATCTAATTCCTTCGACCATGAGATCATGCATATCACCTTTACCGGATGGATGCTTTGATGACATCAAACACCACACCGTAATTGGGTGGCTATAAAGGTGGCATTGAGTGTTCGGAAAGTATTGGTTGAAACACATGGATCAAGAGTGGGATTTGTCCATCCATATGACAGATAGATATACTCTAGGCCCTCTCGGTGAAATGTCATCCAATTAGCTTGCAAGCATGTGACTGGCTCACAAGGGATCACATATCACGGGAACGAGAAAAGAGTACTTATCAGTAACGAGGTTGAACTAGGTATGCAGAGATACCGACGATCATAACCTCGGATAAGTAAACTATCGTGAGACAAAGGGAAATTGATATTGTATGTAAGTGGTTCATTCGATCGCAAAGTAATCGTAGAAATATGTGGGAGCCATATGAATTTCCAGATTCCTCTATTGGTTATTGTTCGGAGAAGTGTCTCGATCATGTCCGCATAATTCACGAACCGTAGGGAGACACACTTAAGGATTCGACGTTGTTTGAGTAGTTATGGAATGATGAGAAAGAGTCCGAATGTTGTTCGGAGTCTCGAATGGGATTCGGGATATTACGAGGAGATCCGGAATGGTCCGGAGAATAAGATTCATATAAGGAAAGTCCTGTTTCGGAGTTGGAGAATGGTTCCGGTGTTTTCATCGGGAATGTTCTAGAAGGTTCCGGAATGTCCGGCACTCCGGAGGGGAAGGGTACATGAATGTGTTATATCAAGTTGATATGATTGCATCATGTACTAGGTGTCATCGCTGAACAAAATAGAGGGTTTATTCAAATCCTAGTTTGAAAGTCAAACGGCTAATTTTGGGAAGTGGAGAGGGAGGTGGAAACCGACTTGGGGGAGGAGTTCCTCCTTGCACCGCCGGCACACCACCAAGCCGAGTTGGTGAGGGACTCCCCTCCCCTTGGCCGGCCCCCTCCACCTATATAAGGAGGGGCAGGGCTCCCCTCGTAGACACACAAGATCTCCGCCTCCAAACCCTAAGCCGCCGGCGCCGCCACCTGCTGCCGCCGCCGCCCTAGGTCAAGCCGCCGCCGCCTAGCAACCCTAGCTGCCGGCCAAGCTTCCTCCTCGGCGTGTCTAAACTCTAGATCGTCGAGGGCTCTCTCATAGTCCACCATACTCGCTCCGGCTTAAGGCGAAGCCCTGCGAGATCTCCCCTCTGCTTCCGGTACCACGCCGTTGTGCTGCCGGAATCGCGAGGAGAGTGCTACAACCTCCGCTGCCTGCTGGAACAAGGGAGAGGAAGGTCTTCGTCGAGTACCGAACGTGTGACCGACTGTGGGAGCGCTGCCGGAACGCAGCGCCGGAAGGATCGTCTACGCGATCTTGAGATCGGGAAGAGTACGACTACATCACCCACGAGAATCCGCTCTTGTTAAACACTTTGGAATCTTCGAGGGTGAGTTATTCCATCGACTCGTTGCTACAATCTAGTAGATAGATCTTGGCTTGTTTGTTTGTATGCGATAGAATATTTTTGTTTTCCATGCTACGAAACCCTACAGTGGTATCAGAGTCGTGTCTATATGTAGATCTGTTGCACGAGTAGAACACAATGGTCATTGTGGGCGTTGATGCTTTTATTGTCGATTGCTTCTTGTGTACTTTGCATCTTGCGGGATGTTGGGATGACCCGGGCTAACCTTACATGACATCGTTCATGAGACTTGCTCCACGCTTGACAAGCAACTTGTATTGCATAAGTGGCTTTGCGGGTGCCTGTTTCTCCTAGCATAGTTAAGATCCAATTTACAACGGGTGATTAACAATACTAGCATCAATGTTGTGGTTCATGTTCGTAAGTTAGAACTACACTTATAGAAAGCCCCAAACCACGTAAAACATGCAAAGAAAGTAGAGGCGTCTAACTTTGTTTTGCAGGGGTGTGCTGTGATGTGATATGGCCATGATTGTGATTATATTTGATGTATGCAATGTTCCTTATTGTAAGTTGGTAACCGGCAGGAGCCATATGGTTGTCTTTAATTTATGTTAAGACCCGCGTGTCTATTCAAAATAGTTGTAATAGTTGAAGCCGGTGAACGACAACCATGGAGAAGCGTCATTGACCTTGATGCAATGCCGATGATGATGGAGATCATGTTCGTGCTTGAAGATGAAGTTCGGAAGCACAAAGAAGAAAGGCCATATCATATCACATATTATGAATTGCATGTGATGTTAATCCTTTATGCATCTTGTATTGCTTAGTAGACGACGGTAACATTATAAGATGATCCCTCATGCACATGAATTTCAAGTCATAAAGTGTTCACCCTTAGTTAGCACCGTTGCTAAAGCTTGTTGTTTTGAAGCACCACGTGATGATCGGGTGTGTTAGATTCTGCAAGTACATACAACGTGAGCAAGCCAGATTTGCTCATGCGGAAACTAAGGTCTGATCTTGACGAGCCTAGCATGTACAGACATGGTCTCGGAACACGGATAACCGAAAGGTAAAGCATGAATCATATAGTAGATATGATGAACATGTTGATTGTTCGCCATTGAAACTATATCAACTCTCGTGATGATCGGTGTTGATGTGGTGGATTTGGTTCGTGTGATCACTAAAACAATGTGAGGGATATTGTTTTGAGTGGGAGTTCACCTAGATTAATTTTATTATTAATTTGAACTCAATTTGTCATAAACTTAGTCTAAACTATTGAAAATATGTTGTAGATCAATGGCAGCACCTACCATCAATTTTAATGCGTTCCTAGATAAAGAAAAGTTGAAAAACAATGGAAGCAACTTCGCGGATTGGTTCCGCAATTTGAGGATTGTCCTCACAGCTGGTAATTTGACCTATGTGCTGGATGCACCGTTGGGTGACCCACCTGCAGCTGATGCTGCCGATGAAGTAAAGAATGTTTACCTCACTCGGAAGACTCAGTACTCCACAGTTTAGTGTGCTATCTTGTATGGTTTAGAATCGGAGCTTCAGAAAAGGTTTGAAAATTCAGACCCATATGATATTGTCGAGGATCTCAAATTGATCTTTGAGACTCATGTGGCAATTGAAAGCTATGAGGCTTCTGAAAAGTTCTTTAACTGCAAGATGGAAGAGGACAGCTCCGTCAGTGAGCATGTGCTTAAGATGTCTGGGCACGCAAACAAACTTCAAAGCTTGGGTATAGTGATTCCTAATGCTTTGGGGATTTACCGCGTCCTCCAATCACTACCACCAAGTTACAAGAACTTTGTGATGAACTACAACATGCAAAACATGAACAAGACGTTGCCAGAACTCTTTGCCATGTTGAAATCTGCAGAAGTGGAGATCAAGAAAGAGCACCAAGTGTTGTTGGTCAATAAGACCACCAAATTCAAGAAAGGCAAGTCTAAGCAGAAGGGACACTTCAAGAAGGGTGGTAAGAAAGTTACCACGCCAACTGTCATGGGAATGGTCACGGCAGATGCTGCAATCGGCAGCGAGTAGTAGAACGAGGGGCAAGGGCGGCCAGCCATCTGCGGTGCGAGATGAGGGCAAAGACACAGGGTTTTACCCAGGTTCGGCCCCCCGGAGGGTAAAGACCTACTCCTGCTAGATTGTATTATGGAGGTGTTACAATGGGCGAGCTCGGCGGCTAGGCGGCGAGTCGCTTGGGTGTATGAGGGAACGTGTCTCTACTCACCCTATAGGGAGGTTTATATAAGCTCACCTCCCCTAGGGTTTACATATCTCAACCGATTCGGTTAAAGCTTCAGTAGTCGTTTAACCTAGTCCGACTGGGCCTATCTACTCGTCTGGGCCTTCAGCTTCCAGTCGCTCGGTACCTTGCTGGGCTTCAATCCACTCGCCGTTCTACAGGCCCACTCGCCAGCTCACGGGCCAGTCGGAAATATCCTGCTGGGTATACCCCAGTAGGCATATCCCCATCAGTAGTCCCCGAGGCCGTCATCGATTAGGCGTAAGTGGCTGCTGGCAGTCGGAGTATACGGCTTCAGAGCAGACATCCAGTCGAATCGTCGGCGGGCTCCTGTATAAAGGAGGAAATCCAGTGAACCAAGTCGCAGTTTTGGCGAGTCGAGTCAGCGAGACGCGGTCATAGTGATTGACTTGGCGAGTCGAGTGACTGGAGTTGGACGGTCAGGCACGGTCAAACTAGCCGTTGGGGTAATCCAACGGTAACTTTCGGCGTAATCATCGCGCGGTAACGGCCTCCCGACTTGGCGGGTAACTCCCGCTATATAAGAGGAATGGCAGGAAATCGTAGAGCCAACTGCTCACCACTTCTTCCGAGTGCGCGCATTTTCCTTCCTTCGCTCCGCGATCTAGTCGACCCAAAATCCTCCGATCTCCAACCAACCACTCGGCCATGGCCCTTTCCACCGAGCCGTGGGGTAGGTCCAAGTGCACGAGGGTGCAGCTGGCCTCTTTCGAGGAGGCCGGGATCCTACGAGCCGGCTGTTGGCGTATCCCCGCAGCCGGAGAAACGACCCCAAACCCGCGAGAGAGGGAATTCGTCTGTTTCACCAGTCATCTCGAGCGGGGGCTAGGGTTTCCCACGCCCTTGTTCTTCCGGCGCTTTTGCGCCTACTACGGGATCCAGCCTTCAGATCTGGGTCCCCACAACATCAAGCAGCTCGCCATCTTCGTGGCGTTCTGCGAATGCTACTTGGGCTGCTGGCCCTATTTTCCCTTGTGGCAAGATCTGTTCCACGGACGGATCAGCCGCGAGGAGGCAGGCGGCCCAATGCTAGCCGCGGGCGGCTTGACGTTCCAGCTCAAGTCCAAATCCTCTTTCTTTGATCTGATGCTACCCGCCAAGGTAGCGAGCGACTGGAAGAAGTCGTGGTTCTACGTGACCGAGGCGACCCCGGAGGGCAAGGTGGCGATCCCGCGGTACTCCGCTAGTCGTTCTGAGCCACGCCATCTCCAAGTCGGCAAGATCCCCGATGACCAGCGGATGGTCGTTGACGAGATGCTCCAGACCATCCGTGGTCTGAAAAAGAAGGGCCTTCAAACGATAAATTTGTACAATTGCTGGCTCGGGCGGCGGCTCGTTCCACTCGCCCAGCGCGACCACTACATGTACCAGTACACGGGCCGGGGAGACTCGACGAAGGCCTGCCTCGACGAGTGGAAGCTGGAGGATTATCTCCCAGCGTTGAAGAAGATTACCCAGGCGGTGTACCTGGATGCACAGGCTGGGATTGCCCCCTACACCGCGAAGCGTCCGGCTCCAACGGTAATTTCTTTACCTTGCTCGCAGTCACAGTATATGCACTCGCGGTAATTCTGATTCCGTTCTGTATTCGTTGCAGCTATTCCAAGTGGTGGAAGGGTGGCTCCCACCTTCATATGACGAGAGCTCGGGCCCATCCGCCCAGGACATAGTCGAATCGCCGCCTGCCAAGGGCAGCGAGGACGACGAGGACGAGTCCGAAGAGGAGGTCTCCGCGCTGGTCCGAAAGACCCGCGGGCAACGACAGCGCGAGATCGAGGCAAGCAGAAGCCTCGAACGTCATGACGACGAAGACGAGCTCCCAGAGACCACCTCGCGCCGTCAAGCCACTCCGTCAAAGAAGAAGAGGAAGGAAAGGGAGGCGAGGGCCCTCCCGAAAAAGAAGACGATGCCATCGAAGACGGCCTCACCGTCGCACTCGGCGAGCAGCTCGGACGCTCCCAGCCCAGCCGGCGATGGCGCGCCACCAGCGACGGCCGCGCTGGACGCGGCGACCGTGGAAGTTCCGCTGGCTTCAATGCCTCCGCCATTCGCCCCAGTCTCTGGGCTGGGGGAGGCTCCGGCTGCGGCGGCTTCGCCTCGCAAGGAGGCTCCGGTTGCGGCAGCTTTGCCCTGCACGGAGGCTCCCGGCGAGGATGTCCCAGAGGCGCCAGCTGCGGCCTCGACGACGAAGAAGCCGTTCGTGTCTTGGGCACGTGACGTCCTGGAGTTGGGGCTCAGTCGCCGTCTGGGCCCTGAGCTGGAAAAGCCGGCCGGCCTCCGTACGGGACTGCGTTTCATCCCAGTCGCCAAGTGAGTGCGCTCACCCCTCCTTATTTTCCATAACTATTTTGATTGTCTTTGTTGATTCGATTGATGCGCAGGACCGGAGTGAAAAGGATGGGCCATCCGACCGTGGCTAAGGTGCCACCCGTCATCAGCGAGGAGGACCCTTCCCGCAAGAGGAAGGCGGACGAGGTCGTCGCCTCGGCGGATGGCAGCAAGAAGGCCAAGGGTGATGACGTCGTCACGATTTCTGACGACACGGCGGTCGCACCGGCCGGGCCCGTGGTGGAGGCAGCCGCGTCTACGAAGGAGGGCGCCTCCTTGCCTGGAACGGCGGAGGCGACCTCCCTTGGAGTGGGTGCCTCTATCGCTACCTTCCCCCGCTTCATGACCAAGGCGGCCACGGCGAGTGGGGCTGCGCCCTCGAGCCACGCTCCTGGGAACGCCGATGCTGAAGTCGACCAACGTCGTGGGCACACGCCAGCGTTACTCGCGTCCGTGGACGCGATACAACTCCATGGCATGCTTGGCGCAGGCATCCAGGTACATCCAGTCCCCGAGGATCGGGTCGGTGCTTTGCAGCGGCTTGATTCTTATAATTTCTCATCTTTTTATTTTTGCATCCAGTCCCCGAGTGCGCACGCGCTAAATTTTAGCGGGTGGGCACTTAGGAATTTCTTGATCGCCAGTCCCCGAGTGTGCACTCGCTGAATTTCAGCGGGTGGGCACTTAGGAATTTCTTGATCGCCAGTCCCCGAGTGCGCACTCGCTGAACTTCAGCGGGTGGGCACTTAGGAATTTCATTTTAACTAACTTTTTCGGTGATGTGCAGGGTCTGCAGCTTGAGTCGGCGGACCGATTGGCCGCGAAACAGCGCGCGGAGAAGGAGCTGGCCATCGTCTAGGAGGCGAACAAAGGGCTTCAGGCTGTTGCTGCGAAGGCAGAGGAAGCTCGCCAGGGGCTTGTCCCCGCTGGTGAGATGGTGGCGGCACAATCTGCTCTGGGTGCCGCTGAACAGCGGATCGCCGACCTCGAGCGCGAACTGCGGGAGGCGAGGGAAGAAGCGAGCTCGGCGGACGGGCGAGCTAAGGCCGCCATTGCGGCCGCTGAGGAGGATCGCAAGGTGTCGGAAGTCCTTATTGCTGGGCTTCAGGACGACCACACGTCGTTTCAGTGCTTCATCACGGGACTCGCCCGCCCGTTGCTTGGTGAGTGCATCTTCCCTTTCTTATAGTTGTGGTTTTTGTGGTGTCCGTCGTACTCATCATCGTCTTCTTCTTCGCAGGTCGCATCATTGATAGCGAAGAAGAGGCGAGCTCGCTCGACGCGAGGCAGTGCGTAAGCATGCTCATCGACTCGGCGACGCTGTCGGCAACATGCATCCGCGCCTACCTCCAAGAAATATCGCCCACGGAGGTGATTCCCAGCGACCTCGTTGAGGTGTGGAAGTATTTGGAGAAGGCAACCGCGGTCGTTGAGTTCATGACGCGCTCGGTGTTTCGGCGTGGAGCATCGACGGCCCTGAGCCTTGGACTTGCCCACTTCCCCGAAGATTTCGACATCGACGATGTGACGAGTGGATATCCATCGTCGACTGGCGCGGTGGAGCTGTCCGAGGTCCTCAAGTTGCAAGAGCGTGCCGCCACGTACTCAGAACGTGTCTGGGCAATGGGCGACCTCCTTCCGTACCAGGAGACGGTCGTCGCGCCGAACGACCCCGAGCCGCCGCATCGTGACTTCAAAGTCGAGCAACCTTTTCGCGCGGCGATGGCGGGTGAACTGACGACATATCCGTCAAACCCGTACACGGCGTTCATCCGCAATCGCTGGGATGTTGGCGAGTCGTCATCGAAGCCTGCAGAGTAGGGTAGTTTGCCTTGTGGCGTTAGCAGCAGTTCTGCCATGTAGGCATATTTTATAACATGAAACAATGCAACATGCAATTGAATGAGACGTCGGTCTATTTTGATATTTGTTTGTGTGTTTTTCACTGATTTTGGACGAGTCCCCGAGCGCGTCCGCCCTTTTGTGGGGTTTACCTCGTATATGATGTGTGTGTTGTTATCATGTGTATTGTTGTTTTTGGTCGACTCGCCCGAGCTCGGAGAGCCAGTCGCAAGGCGACTCCCTTGAGTGCTCTTTACTTTACCGTTTTCCCGTGCGCGAACGGGGTCGGGTGGCCGAGTCCCCGAGCATGGTACTTGGCAGTTCGAGGCGCGACTCGAGGGTGGCTGAGGACTTAGCGTGTTGGTGTGAGCGCGCCGCTCCTGCCTGGCCCGTTGGGTCAGTCGCGTGGCGAGTCCTGGGCATGCTCTCTTACTTGGAGTTTTCCCTGGCCGCTCGCGACGAACTGGTCTTCAGTCTCCGAGCGTGGTACTTAGCCGTTCGAGACGCTATGCCGAGGATGCGGAGGACCAAGGTCGCTGTGAGAAGCGAGGGCGGTTGTCTTGGCTCGTAGAACCAGTCGAGGTAGGCGACTCCAGTGGGGCTCCGGGTTGGCGTTTTTCGTGGACGGTGCAAGACCTGAAATGATTCAGTGCTCTTACACTGCACTACTTAGCCGTGCCGATCGCTATACCAAAGGTTGACTTCTGCATTTAGCATAACGCTGTTTTTACGAGTGCGAGTGGCACAAGACATGGAGAGTAGGCGCAATTTACGGTAACCATTTCTTGTTATTTCGAATGGAGAGTACATGTGTGGGGTTCTAGGAGTAGAACTTCCGGAGGAGGTTTACATTCCATGGTCGCTTGACGTTGAGTTCGCCGTCCCCGCGGACGTCGATGAGGTAGTAGGCGTCGTTGCCGAGTACGCGCCCGATAGCGAATGGGCCTTCCCACGGAGGGGAGAGCTTGTGCATGCCCTTCTTGTCCTGGATGAGGCGTAACACCAGGTCGCCTTCCTGGAAGGTGCGAGCTTTCACCCGCCGGCTGTGGTAGCGGCGGAGTCCTTGCTGGTAGATGGCGGTGCGTGACTGAGCGAGGTCGCGGGCTTCGTCGAGTTGGTCTACCCCGTCTTGGCGGGCCAGCTCGTTTGCGGCCTCCGTATAGTGGACGACTCGCGGCGAGTCGTGTTCGAGGTCGGTGGGCATGACTGCTTCGGCACCGTAGACCATGAAGAAGGGAGTGAATCCCGTCGATCTATTGACTGAGGTGCGGATCCCCCAGATGACAGAGGGCAACTCCTCGACCCAGCACCCGGCGGTGCGCTCGAGTGGTACTTGGAGTCGCGGCTTCAGGCCGTGGAGGATGCTTTGGTTGGCCCGTTCCGCCTGGCCGTTGGATTCCGGGTCGGCGACTGACGCGAGGTCGAGCCGGATGTGGTGCTCTTCGCAGAATTCGGCCATGGCTCCCTTGGAGAAGTTGGTGCCGTTGTCCGTGATGATGCTATTTGGGAACCCGTAGCGATATATGAGCTCGCATAGGAATTTAGTGGCGGTCTTCCCGTCGCATTTCCGGACTGGCTTGTCCTCCACCCACTTCGTGAATTTGTCGACGGCGACTAGCAGGTGGGTGTAGCCGGAAGGGGCCTTCTTGAAGGGGCCTACCATGTCCATGCCCCACACAGCGAATGGCCAGGTGATGGGGATTGTTTTGAGCGCCGAGCTTGGTACGTGTGTCTGATTGGCGTACTTCTGGCACCCGGCGCATCGCTGGACGATGTCTACAGCGTCGGCGTGTGCGGTGGGCCAGTAGAAGCCGTGTCGCATAGCCTTGGCGACCAGGGAGCGAGCGGCGGCGTGGTGGCCGCAGTCACCTGAGTGAATGTCGTGGAGGATTTTGCGTCCTTCAGCTGGTTGGACGCAGCGTTGGAACACGCCGGTGACGTTGCGCTTGTGGAGCTCGCCGTCGATGATGGTGTAGGACTTGCATCGACGAGCGATCATTCGAGTGTCTGTCTCGTCTGCCAGCAAGGTGCCGGCTTCCAGGTAGGCGATGTAGGGCTTGGTCCAGTCGTCTGGCTCGTTGACGAGTGCGACCAAGGCTGCCTCTGGTTGTAGTGGGGCCCCGATGTCGATCTCCCTCGGGGGAGAGACTGATGGCTTGGTTATCGTGTCAAGGAAAACGCCAGCGGGAGGCGCGAGTCGAGCCGACCCGATGCGAGAGAGTGCGTCGGCCTCCTCATTCTTTCGCCTGTCGATCCACTCGACAGAGTAGCCGGTGAAGTGGCCGCCCAACTTGTCCACCGCTTGGCGGTACGCCGCCATGGTAGGGGAGACGGCGTCGCAGGTGCCGGCGACTTGCCCCGCGACAAGGTCGGAATCTCCGTAGCAGCGGAGGCGATTGACGTTCATCTCCTTGGCGGCTTGCATGCCGTGGAGTAGGGCCTCGTATTCGGCCATGTTGTTGGTGCAGGGCGTGAAGTCGAGGCAGAGGATGTAGCGGAGCTTGTCGCCCTTTGGTGAAGTCAACACTATCCCTGCGCCTGCACCGTCCGCGTTCTTGGAGCCGTCAAAGTGCAGGCTCCAGTAGTGGAGGTACGGCAGCTTCTCTGGCTGCTGGGCCTCCTCCCAGTCGGCGATGAAGTCTGCCAGTGTCTGTGACTTGATCTCCTTTCGTGGCTCGTATTTAATGTTGTGGACGCCAATCTCGATGGCCCACTTGGCGACCCGCCCGGTCGCCTCGCGATTGCGGATGATGTCTTGCAGTGGTGCTGAGGAGACGACCGTGATCGGGTGCTCCTGGAAGTAGTGCGGCAGGCGCCGCTGAGCCCTGAAGACCGCGTATACTAGCTTTTGGTACTGTGGGTACCGTTGGCGCGACTCGGTGAGGACCTCGCTGATGTAGTATACCGGCCGCTGAACCGGGCGCTCCTTTCCTTCTTCTGGTCGCTCGACGACCATCACGGCGCTGCCGACGTGCTCGGACGCCGCGACGTAAACCAGCATGGGTTCTTTGTCGGCGGGGGCGGCGAGTAGTGGTGCGGCGAGTAGCACCTTTTTGAGGTCGCGGAGCGCGTAGTCTGCCTCCTTGTCCCACTGGAAGGTGGGGTTCTTGCGCATCAGGCGGTATAGGGGCATCGCCTTTTCGCCCAGGCGGGGGATGAAGCGACTGAGAGCCGCTACTCGCCCGGCCAGCTTCTGGACGTCGCGCAGGCACTCGGGTTTGCCGAGTCGGGCGATCGTGTCGATCTTTGTGGGGTTCGCCTCGATGCCTCGTTTGGAGACGACGTACCCCAGTAGTTGTCCGGCGGGTACACCGAAGGTGCACTTGCCTGGGTTGAGCTTTATCTTGTATCTTCGCAGGTTGGCGAAAGTTTCCGCCAGGTTGGCGAGTAGGTCGCCTTGGCGAGCGGACTTCATGACCACGTCGTCGATGTAGACGTGGATGTTGCGGCCAATTTGGCTCGCGAGGCATTCTTGCATGCACCGTTGGTAGGTCGCCCCGGCGTTCTTGAGGCCGAAGGTCATGGCGGTGTAGCAGAAGGCTCCGAATGGCGTGATGAACGCCGTCTTCTCCTCGTCCTCGACAGCCATTTTGATCTGGTTATACCCAGAGTAGGCGTCGAGGAAACATAGCGACTCCGAGCCCGCGGTTGAATCGATTATCTGGTCGATCCGCGGGACGACGAACTGCTCCTTTGGGCAGGCGCTGTTCAGGTTTGTGTAGTCGATACACATTCTCCAGGTCCCGTTTTTCTTCTCGACCAGGACTGGGTTTGCCAGCCACTTGGAGTACTTGATTGGCCGGATGAAGCCGGCAGCGAGTAGACGCTGCACTTCCTTGGCGATTGCTCGACGGCGTTCTTCATTGAAGGGCCGTAGCGACTGCTTGACAGGTCGCACTTTGGGGTCGGCGTTCAGCTTGTGCTCAGCGAGCTCCCTAGGGACACCGGGCATGTCGGAGGGTTTCCATGCGAAGATGTCCCTGTTCTCATGGAGGAACTCGATGAGCGCGCCTTCCTATGCTGGGCTCATGCCCGTCCCGATCGTCACCGTCTGGCTGGAGTCGCCTGGACCAGCTCGACGGTGCGAGTGTGCGTCGTGGCCTCAAAGGTTGAGGTGTTTGCGCCCTCTGAGTTGGGCTTCTTGAGTATGGTGGGGTCGTCATTGTTGACCCCGCTCGCGTACTTGGCGAGCTCATCGGCGTGATTGGTCTCCGCCGCGATGACGGCGTCGGCGAGCTCGGCTCCTTTGGCCTCGCACTCGGCGGCCATGCCGGGGTCGCCGTTGATGGTGATGACGCCGCACGGCCCGGGGAGTTTCATCGCGTTGTACGCGTAGTGGGGCGCTGCCATGAATTTAGCGAAGGCCTGGCGCCCCAGGACGCAGTGGTAGGGGCTGTCGAAGGGCACCAGCTCAAAGAGGATCCGCTCGGTGCGGAAGTTTGTTGGTGTGCCGAAGGTGACTGGCAGCGTGACCTTGCCGATCGGGTACGCCTTCCGACTAGGGACGATGCCGTGGAACGTGGTGTGGGTCGTCTCGATCATCGACTGCGGGAGCCGCAACCGCCTGAAGGTGTCGAGGTAGAGGATGTTGATGGAGCTACCGCCGTCCATCAGTGTCTTGGGGAGCCAGTAGTCGCCAACCTTGGGCTTGACCACCAAGGCGACTCGTCCTGGGTACTCGATGCGCGGCGAGTGGTCTTGGCGGCTCCAGGTGATGGGCTGCTCCGACCAGTTTAGGAACTGGGGGGCGTCTATCTGGGCCACCGCGTTGACGGCGACGGCGCGGGCGATGACCTTCTTCTCTCGCTTCGTGTTGAAGCCTGTGAAGGTGTGGAGCGAGCCGGCTACTTTGCCGAATTTTCCGCCGTTTGGCGGGTCGTTGTCGGGGTCCTCCCGCGCTTGCCGTGCCTTCTCGATTTCCCTGAGGGTGTGGCAGTCGGCGGTGGTGTGCGTTGCGGGCTTCCCTTCCCTGCTATGGAACGCACATGGTTGGTTAAGGAGGGCCGCGGGATCGAACCTTGGCTTGTTCTTGTAGTTGCCGCCGTCGCGGCGTTGCCCTCCATCGCGGCGAAAGCTCTTGGGCTCGCGCTGTGCGTGCCCGACGTTGGCGACGAAGTCGACTCGCCCGTCACTGCGGCGCTTGCCAGTGAGGCGAGTGCCGCTGTAGCGTAGGTCGGTTCAGCGTCCGCCGTCGTTGCCGCCTGCGCGGCGTTGACCTCCTGACTCGTCGTCAGTTTCCTGGTTTGGGTCTTCCTCGGCGTACCGTTTGGCGATCTCGAGGAGGTCGGGGATGTTGTCGAGTGTGCGGGAGTGTCGCTTGAGCTTGGCGACTAGGGGCTCGTAGCGGCACGAGGTCTTGAAGCAATGGATCGCGGTGTCCGGGTGGATGCCGACCGCGTTGTACCAAAGCTCTTGCCATCGTTGCACCCAGTTGCGGGTCGACTCGCGGGGTCCCTGGACGCACCATTCCAGGTCCTCGATAGTGGTGGCGCGGGTGTAGGAGCACTCGAAGTGCCTGACGAAGGCATCGCGCATTTCCTCCCAGGAGTCGATACTGTCCTGGGGGAGAGTGTTGATCCACTGCCTGCACGTCCCCTCCATCATCAGGGGGAGGTAACGGGCGGCGAGCAGGTCAGTGTGACCCGCGATCCCCATCGCCATGAGGTATGTGTCGAGCCATACGGCGGGGTCGTACGAGGAGTCGTACTTTTCTATTTATTTTGGCGCCTTGAAGTTTGGCGGATACTTCTCGCGTCGGATCATTGGTCCGAAGCACTTTGGCCCGAGTCGGCTGAGCGACCCCATAGGCTCGCCGTCGCGGCGATTGGTTAGGGTATGTCGCAGGTCGTCGGGCTGGCGTGCGCGCCAGCTTTGGTTGTTGATGATGTGGGTGCGGGCGTCGATGGGTTGCCCGTTGGCGGCGACAAGGTTGGTTGCCGGCCTGGGGTCGTTGGTGCAGAGTGCCGCATTCGCGGGTCAGTGTTGGAGCTGCAGCGGCTCTGGTGGCGGGCAGTTGAGGGTGTTTGCTGCCGCTGGGCGGCCACTGGAGGCCGCTCTGCTTCCCGAGGAACGCGAGTATACTCGACCTGCCGAGTCGGCGCCCGCTTTTTGCTGCTCGACGGCCTTCGCGAGCAGGGCCCTGACGTATTGGATCTGTAGGGCGCCGTCGCCTGTGGCTGTGATGCTGTCGGCTGCTGCTCGTCCTGCCACGAGGTTGTCCATTGGGGTGGAGAACAGTGGGAGGCTGTTTGCGTCTCGCTCCCGTGAGGAGACTACTATCCGCGGCTGGTCCCTGGGAGGGGTGCGGTTGGGTGGGGGTGGGGCGCCCCTCGCCGTTGATCCTGGCGGGGGCCGGGCGCTTCCTCCCGGTGGCGCGTTCTCGCAGATCACACGTTCGGCCACGCGGGCCGGGTCGTTTTCGTCGTCGAAGTTCAGGGCACGCCCTTGAACGGTGGGGTTCAGGCGTGACCTGATCCGCTGCTGGTGGTAGCGTGATAGCTCCTGCGCCGTCACCTGCTCGAGGCGAAATTTTTCGCGCTCGGCTTGCTCCTTGCGCACCGCCTCCGCCAGTTTCACGCGGAGTTCCTCGACCCCCGTTGTCGTGGCGTTAGGAGGGATTGGGGTGGAGAAAGGATCCTCCGGCGGATCGGCGCCGGTGGCCATGTAGATCGCGGCGTGGCGACCGGTTCCGTCACGGAGGTCGGCGGAGTTCTCCGACCCGGAGTCGAATTCGAAGATCCCGAGGATGGAGGGGTCCTCGAAGTCTCCCGCGTTGGAGACCTAGGCGATGGAGCCCACGGACGAGGCCGCGTTGATGGATCCGGCGAGTGACGCCGGGGTCGCCGAGTCGGCGTCGTCGGTGAGGGCCGTATCCTCTGCGGCCGCTGAATTCCCGGCCACGTTGCTGTGGGCCGAGTTGTACTCGGAGGCGAGGCGGTGGATCGTGCGGATCTGGCTCTCGGAGAGCCGATCGCGTGGCGGCGACTCGCGGATGCGAGCCGAGTCCTCCGAGACGATGACGTCGGTGAGGCCGACGAAGAGGGTGATCGTGCCGATAGGCAGGATCACGCTGTGCGTGACGGGTCGCGCCGCCGGGACGTAGCTGCTCGGCAAGATCTGGAGCATCTCGCCGATCGCTATCATGCGGCCGGTGGCGACCGTCTCGTTGATGGGCAGATTGGATCTCGCCGCAGAACACCGGCCAGACCGGCCAGGCCCCACGGTGGGCGCCACTGTCGTGGGAATGGTCACGGCAGATGCTGCAATCGGCAGCGAGTAGTAGAACGAGGGGCAAGGGCGGCCAGCCATCTGCGGTGCGAGATGAGGGCAAAGACACAGGGTTTTACCCAGGTTCGGCCCCCCGGAGGGTAAAGACCTACTCCTGCTAGATTGTATTATGGAGGTGTTACAATGGGCGAGCTCGACGGCTAGGCGGCGAGTCCCTTGGGTGTATGAGGGAACGTGTCTCTACTCACCCTATAGGGAGGTTTATATAAGCTCACCTCCCCTAGGGTTTACATATCTCAACCGATTCGGTTAAAGCTTCAGTAGTCGTTTAACCTAGTCCGACTGGGCCTATCTACTCGTCTGGGCCTTCAGCTTCCAGTCGCTCGGTACCTTGCTGGGCTTCAATCCACTCGACGTTCTGCAGGCCCACTCGCCAGCTCACGGGCCAGTCGTAAACATCCTGCTGGGTATACCCCAGTAGGCATATCCCCATCACCAACGAAGAAGACCAAGGCTGGACCTAAGCCTGATACTGAGTGCTTTTACTGCAAGGGAGAAGGTCAGTGGAAGCGGAATTGCCCAAAGTACTTGGCGGATTTGAAGAACGGCAACATCAAGAAGAAAGGTATATCTGATATACATGTTATTGATGTGTATCTCACTAGTACTCGTAGTAGTGCCTGGGTATTTGATACTGGTTCGGTTGCTCATATTTGTAACTCGAAACAGGTGCTGTAGAATAAACGGAAGCTAGCGAAGAACGAGGTGACGATGCGCGTGGGAAACGGATCAAAGGTTGATGTGATCGCGGTCGGCACGCTACCCCTTCATCTACCATCAGGATTAGTTTTATACTTAAATAATTGTTATTTGGTGCCTGCGTTAAGCATGAACATTATATCGAGATCTTGTTTATTGCGAGACGGTTACTTGTTTAAGTCCGAGAATAATGGTTATTCGATTTATATGAGTAATATGTTTTATGCACATGCACCTTTGATAGATGGTCTATTCTTGTTGAATCTCGATAGTAGAAATACACATATTAATAACATTGAGGCTAAACGTTTGAAATCAAGCGATAACTCGACCTATATGTGGCACTGTCGTCTTGGTCACATTGGAGTGAAGCGTATGAAGAAACTCCATTCCAGTGGACTTCTTGAATCACTTGATTTTGAATCACTTGAAAGATGCGAAGCATGTCTGATGGGTAAAATGACTAAGACTCCATTTTCTGGTATAATGGAGCGAGCTACGGACTTATTGGAAATCATACATACCAATGTGTGTGGTCCAATGAGTGTAGCATCGCGCGGTGGTTATCATTATGTTCTTACCTTCACGGATGACTTGAGTAGATATGGGTATATCTATTTAATGAAACATAAATCCAAAACTTTTGATAAGTTTAAGGAATTTCAAAGTGAGGTAGAGAATCAACGTAACAAGAAGATTAAATTTCTATGTTCTGATCATGGAGGTGAATATCTGAGTTACGAGTTTGGCGAGCATTTGAAGAAATGCGGAATACTTTCACAATTGACACCGCCGGGAACACCACAGCGTAATGGTGTGTCCGAACGTCGTAATCGAACTCTCTTAGATATGGTTCGTTCTATGATGTCACTTACAGATTTACCGCTATCATTTTGGGGTTATGCATTAGAAACAGCCGCATTCACTTTAAATAGGGCACCATCTAAATCCGTTGAGATGACACCGTATGAATTATGGTTTGGGAACAAACCTAGATTGTCGTTTCTTAAAGTTTGGGGTTGCGAAGCCTATGTAAAGAAGTTACAGCCGGACAAGCTTGAACCCAAAGCGGAAAAATGCGTCTTCATAGGATACCCGAAGGAAACTATTGGGTATACCTTCTATCATAGATCCGAAGGCAAAATCTTCGTTGCCAAGAATGGATCCTTTCTAGAGAAGGAATTTCTCTCGAAAGAAGTGACTGTAAGGAAAGTAGAACTCGACGAGGTTGTCGAACCTTCTCTCAAAATTGTGAGTAGCGTAGCACCGAAAGTAGTTCCTTTGGTGCCTGCACCAATAAGAGAGGAAGCTAATGATGATGATCATGAAACTTCGGTTGTAGTTGCTACAGAGCCTCGCAGGTCAACGAGAACTCGTACCACTCCAGATTGGTATGATCCCGTTATGAGTGTCATGTTGGTGGACAACACCGATGACCCTGAGACATATGAGGAAGCAATGATGAGCCCAGATTCCAATAAATGTCAAGAAGCCATGAAATCCGAGATTGGATCCATGTACAAAAACCAAGTATGGACTTTGGTGGACTTACCGGATGGCCGGAAGGCTGTCGAGAACAAGTGGATTTTCAAGAAGAAAACATATGCTGATGGTAATGTTACTGTCTATAGAGCTCGACTTGTCGCAAAGGGGTTTCGACAAATTCAAGGAGTTGACTACGATGAGACTTTCTCACCAGTAGCGAAGCTAAAGTCTGTGAGGATTATGTTAGCAATCGTTGCATATTATGATTATAAGATATGGCAGATGGATGTTGTCGTGGTGGTGGCACGGCAGATGCCATGGGTAGGCTAAAGTATGAGGCCAATGGATACTAGAGGGATCTGGGGAGGGAAGATGCAGTTAATTCTGCACACAGAAAGCAAAGGTAAAGATCTTATTTCTCCTTCCTTGGGCTACAAGGGCTCCTCGAGCTGTGTCTGAGAAGGATCAACTATATCAGCCTAACGGTACTAAAAATGAGCCGCCGCCTTCCTCAGGGTCCAAGCATCTCCTTATAAAGGAGAGCCTTGGGTTCCTTTAGGGTTTGACTTCAGGCTTCTCCTTCTCCTGCAAGCTTCGTATCATTTGGCCCTGCCTCCCGTAGCTCGGCTTGTCCTTTATCTGCATCAAGATTACTCAGGCTAACCCAGCTGACTTACGAAGTACCTCGGCCGGGTAATGCCTTGCCATTACTATAAGGGTCCTGCCCTTTCCTATCTTGGCCGACTTCTACATGATTCGGCCGACTCAGACTGTAACTCGGAAACTAGACGGGGAACATCCTTTCGTCTTTCCCCGTCTTTACCTTATCCGGGGTTATCTCCCCAACATTAGTCCCCGAAGCTGGTATGGCCCCGCCGATAACCTCGGCCGGGTCGTATCAGTTTCATGACACACGTCCTGTATTGTTTCCGAGTTATTCCTTTCTTGTTCGAGGTATCATCATATCTTCTCGCGTACGCCTCATCCTACGTGTCATCCCCATCATTGTTTCTCTAGTTTTTTGTTCCTCTATAGTATTTACTGACAGGCCATAGTTACCACTGTGCCTGCTGCGTCGGCGTTGCGACGCCTCGTGTGCCGTTTCCGTTGGGGATCGTGACCTTCTTTGCTACCGTGTGGCCTTCGTTGTGGTTCCGCTCAACTACGTGTGGTCGTGCGGCGCACACGATCTACATAGCCAACTGCCACACCCACGATCCCACTATCTTGCTAGCGGCTCGGTTATAAAGAGGGATGCGGCGCTGGAGGATTCACTTTCCCCCTTTCGCTCGCCTGCGCCCTTCTTCTTCCTCTCTCTTACGCACCCGTTCGCAGCTCCGCCGCCGCGCGTTCATCTGAACCTCCGACGGCGTGGACTTCGCCGCGTTGCTCCGTCTGCCTCGTCCGTGTTCGCCAGCGTCGGCGTCGTCGCCGGTGAGTTCTTTCCGGCCGCGTCGCCTAGGCTTTTCCCTAGATTTTTCTGTCTCCATTTCGTATTCGTGCGGTGGTTCCTCTGCTCCTCCGCCGCCGTTCCTGTGCAGAATCACGAGCGGGGCCCTGTAGTTCTAAACTTTCCTCCGCCGCTAGTTCTTCCTCCGCCGATTTTTCCGGCGAGCTCATGTCTAGCTCTTTTAGCGGTGCCCTGATAGAGGATGATGATGCTGGCTCTGGGCCCGAGCGAGGCTCGTGGCAGGGTTCCTCCGTTACTCGCCGCGAGATCGAGTGGCTTATCCGAACTCGGAGGATTCCCGCTGAGGTCTCCTGTCGCTTACCCGGCAGCGAGTCCTCTCCGGATCTTAGGGAGGGCGAGTATGTAGTTTTTATGTCGCATTTCTCGCGCGGCTTTGGTCTCCCTCTTAGCGACTTTGCTAGAGAGTTTCTCGACTACTTCGGCCTTCAGCCGCATCATCTTCCTGCAAATGCCATCGCTTCTCTTTCTGCTTTTATTTCTGCCTCGTAGGGATACTTCGGCCTATGGCCGTCCGTGCATGTCTGGTTGAAGTTCTTCCAGATACGTTCTAACGTGGTTCCTGACAAGTCTCTACACCCTTCCGAGAAACTGCTTACTCAATGTGGAGAAGCGTCCATTACACCTTAGAGGAAGTCCGTATTTCCTCGTGTCACAGGGCTAGAGTCGTGCAAGAAGTGGCACAAATCCTTCTTCTATGTCAAGAACACGGGAACGGAGGACAAGATTCGGCTCCCCACATTCTCTATTGGCACGCCCTCCAAGGTGAATTGGACTTATAATTCGAGGAAGAGTCACGCCTTGGCCGAGGCTTTTGAGATTCGGCTTAAAGAGCTGATCCGCGTCGGGTTACGCGGCGAGGACTTGATGGCTACCTTTATCAGTAGCCGAATCTTCCCATTCCAGAAACGGACGCACAAACTCTGCTACATGAGCGGTCCTCTTGACCCCAACCGAGTCTTGACCGTGGAGCTGGACAACTATCTCATTTTTAAGCGTGTCCGAGCTATCTTCAAGACAGAGATGCCTGAGGACTGGGCTTGGGGATTGAAGCCGTTCACACGCGAGCGTCCCCCTCCCAAAGTAAGCTTAGCCACTGACGTTCTGTTTTCCAATTGTTTTCGTAACTGTTCTTGCTAATTTTCCTTTTTCCTGTCTTACAGAGGTTCGCAGAGCAGAAGAACGAGGATGCCGAAGTTTTGTCGCTTCCGTGGCCCGTGGACCGGAATACCCCGGACACTGGGGAGCCGGACTCGGAAGAGTTCGTCCCTAAGTCGGATCCTGCCCCGGCTCGTGCTCGTGGCAAGACCTCGGCCCACGAGGAGGAAGGTGATTCGGACGAGGTCCAAGTTCTAGAGGTAGTTGCCGCAATGCCTATTTTTTATGCATTTCTGGCTTCTACTTTCCTAGATAATCCGGCCGGTCAGGTCATGACGCCGAGCCTATTGCTTCCCGGCCCCCTGTTACCTCGGGGAAACGTGGGGCTCCTGCTGGTGCCTCAGAGGCGGCCCCCAAGAAACGAACGAAGAAATCTGCACCGAATCCTCCCCGTCGTAAGACCATGCCTGGAGTCGCAGGGTAAGTTCCTTTTGCTCGTATTTCTTGTTTCTCTCTTTCTGTTTTTCAATCCTAACGCCCTTTTTTCTTTTCTATTCTGCAGTGCTCCACTTTCTGTTAAGCCCGGCGGTCCTAGCATGACTAGCCATGTGACTCGGCAACCGTCTCCTCCGCCTGCCGAAGATACCAGGATTCCTAGTCCTGCTCGTGTTGCATCTCCTCCAGTTCCGAATCTATCGCCCCCTCGCCACGATATGCCTGAAATTCCTCTTGTTGACGTTGATTCCACTCTGCCTTCCGAGATTTCCACCGAACCAGTTGCCTCCTCTGTGAATCCAAGCGTCTCTACCGAGCCTCTTTCTACCCCCGCAGTTTCTATAGTAGCTCCAGCCCCGGCTGAGGATGTCAATATCTCGGCGCCCTCTGCGACCGTGACCCCTCCGGATACTAAAGACATCGTTCCCATTGCCGAGGTATCATCTCCTACTGATGCCTCTAAAGCAAGTAAAGCTGCCGCCACCAAGGCCTCCACTTCCCAGAAAGGTCTTGTTGGCTCTTCTCAGCCAAGTATCGCCGATGTGCTGCGCAAAAGAACTGCTTCCACCAAAACTTCCGTTACCCCGGCCGCCGGTACCCAGCTTGCTCTTCATAAAAGCCCTGCGGCCGCTGTGGTTACGCAGCACGTCCGGGGTAAAGTCCTAACTCGGACGGCAAGTGGGAACAGCCTCGGCTCATTGGTGGAGTATGCCAATAACTGGAATGCTGCCGATCAAGTTGAGGGTAATCCCAGCAGTCAGCCGTTCCAGCTTTCCGACATTAGCAGCCGTCTGGATCAAGCCGCCAAGATCGTCCTTGATACTAACAGGATGAATGAGGTAATTGTTGTTTTACAGAGTTTCGATTAATTCTCCAGATGCTACTATATATACTCTAGTCCTCGAAACTTGCCAGCGAATTACTTGTTATTTTCTTGGAAGTTTTATGATGCTCTAATTAATTCGATTTAACTTTAGGGTTCGAACCTATATCCGACTAGGTTTGCCTTAAAGCTTGCTTGATTTTCGTCTAGCTGATCTTTGAATACCCAGCCTCCTAGATCCGGGTTAAGTTTTGCTTAACTTGGATCTGTGTTGGCTTTGAATATCCAGCCACCTAGATCCGGGTTAAGTTTTGCTTGACTCGGATCTCGTTTTGGCTTTGAATATCCAGCCACCTAGACCCGGGTTAAGTTTTGCTTGACTCAGATCTGTTTTGGCTTTGAATATCCAGCCACCTAGATCCGGGTTAAGTTTTGCTTGACTCGGATCTGCTTTGGCTTTCAATATCCACTCATCCTTTGCTCTATTGCTCAGATTGCACATGACCGACGGACTGCTGAATTTCAAAGATTGCTTTTTCGCATAGAAAACTGGAAGAAAAATATGAGAAAGTAATTCCTGTGGTGAAAAAAGCTGGTAAGTCGACAATTCTTTTCGTCATCGCCGACATTCCTATTGTTTTGTATGCGAAATGTCGGCTCACTTTGTTGGTGAACAGGTAACATCAATAATCTCAACATCCGTCTTGAGAAAAAGGTCAAGAGCCTGGAAGGTTAGTTTCCTTTTTACCTTATATCTTTCCCTCTTTAAGACGTGCGCTAAGTTTCTTTTATCTCGTTTGGCTTTGGTAAAGCCGAGTTACAAACCTTTGCAGCATCTCACCAAGATTGCACGCCCATGCCTGATGTGATGCTGCATTTTTTAGAACAAAGCGCTACTCATTCGGCGCAGCTAAAGGACAAGGATGATGAAATAGCTCGCCTGAGCGCCGAGGTGGAGGGCCTTAAGCTCTCTCAGAAGTCCGAACTGGAAAAGGTCGACCAGGAGTTCTCCGAGGAGAAAAATCGGCTAGCTCTGCAATTGCAGAAAAATAAAGAGCTCCTCGAGGCTGCCAAACTGAAAACTCGGGGAATGAGCGAGGAGATCGCTCGCTTTGAGAAGAGCAATATTGACTGGGCTAAAGATCTTCAGATAATGATGAGTTATATTCATCGTAAGCTTCTTAGCATGGCCGGATTATCTTTTTCTTTTTTCCTGCTGCTCCTTGACGCATTCGTGTTTTGCGCAGATCATTTTCCAGAAGCTAAGCAGGTGAGCTCGAAAGCGGTTCTTGCTGCTCGTGTGCGCCGAGGTGTCCCTGTTGACGCCGACTCGGAATACTCGATGGAAGATTTCCTGGTTGCTGTCGGGGCTGCAGTTGGTCCGATGAAGATTATGGGCAGGGATTTGGTGCAGGCAGCTATCCGAGCGTACCATGTTCTCTGGCCGAATACTTCTGGGACTCCTGATATCAATGAGGTCCAATTGCTGGTGAAAAGATTAATGGCGTCCGAGAGGCAACTAAGTCTTTGGAGGGAATCAGCCGGACGAGCTGGCGCTGATATGGCTCTCACTGTTATTATGTCATGGTATGAAGACATTTCTCTTGATATCTTGAGAAATTTGCGCACTGGTTCCCGTTGGGTTGAGGACCCCACCTTCGTGGCTCTTCGGCAAGCTCGCGCCTTCCATCTCGTTGAGTATGCCGATGTGCATACCTGGAATGAAGGTCCGAGTTTCCTCCCGAACCCGGACGATGAGGTCGTAGTCGAGGATGCATTAGATAATAACTCGGCTAAACAAGGGGAAGATGAAGATGACTCGGCTTCTTCTGGTGACTCCAGTTCGAGCTCGGATGGCAACGGCGACGCGCGATCCTCCTCCAAAGGTACTGGGCATTCAACTGCGCAAACTGATGCTCCTCAGCAGCCTCGGGCTTCGGTCGAAGTCGCACCTGGGTCTGTGGAAGGCGAGGCAACCTCGGCCGAGGCTCCGCCTATCTCAGAGCATCCAGCCCCTGACCCAATCATTGCCTCTCCAGCTGAAAACCTTTAAGTTATTTCTTGTCCCTGGTATGCCGGGCGTAGGATGTACGTGGAACATTTGTCCGTCTTCTGTATGACCTGAATTTCTTTTGCCGTGTACTGCTGCGACATATATGTTTGTAGTTGTTATCACTTTGTTTAAGTGGTTTTGTTCGTCCGAATTCTTGCTTTGGTGGCCTGCGATTTCTTGATTTTAGGATGTATCTTTGCCTTTGTATTCCCGTGGTTTAGCCAATTAATCTGGGTGTGAGCTTCGAATATCATACGAGATTGAGTTGTTCTTACTCTGAGTGTCGAACTGTGATACCTTCCTTGTATCAAAGGTTGACTACTACTTCGGAAAAATATATGGCAGTCCCCGAGTCACTGCCTATAGCGCCGAAGTCTAGTGTGTAAACCAAATTTCAGAAATAATATAAGACGGTTGCCGAGTTGCTGGTCAGGGTGCCGAGATTTAGTGCATAACATAAAATTGGGGCAACATATGGAAGTCCCCGAGTCACTGCCTATAGCGCCGAAGTCTAGTGTGTAAACCAAATTTCAGAAATAATATAAGACGGTTGTCGAGTCGCTGCTCAGGGTGCCGAGGTTTAGTGCATAACATAAAATTGGGGCAACATATGGCAGTCCCCGAGTCACTGCTCTAGATGCCGAGGTTCAATACATAAGATGAAATTGAAATAACATATGGCAGTTCCCGAGTCACTGCTCTGGATGCCGAGGTTCAATACATAAGATGAAATTGAAATAACATATGGCAGTCCCTGAGTCACTGCTCTGGATGCCGAGGTTTAATACATAAGATGAAGTCGAAGTAAGATATGGCAGTCCCCGAGTCACTGCTCTGGATGCCGAGGTTCAATACATAAGATGAAATTGAAATAACATATGGCAGTCCCCGAGTCGCTGCTTTGGATGCCAAGGTTTAATACATAATTGGTTCTTGACCTTGAGATACTATGCTACGAGTAAAATGGACGAAGTAAAGCTACGTTCCATGGCCGCTTCGTTTCTTCACCGGCGTTGTCTGCCTTGTTCTTTCCAGGGGATTGAGCATCGATTAGATAATAGGCATCATTATGCAATGCTTTGCTCACGATGAATGGTCCTTCCCATGGAGGTGACAACTTGTGCATGCCGGCCGTGCGTTGCACCAGTCAGAGGACTAAGTCTCCTTCTTTGAATACTCTTGGATTCACCTTCTTGCTGTGATATCGTCGCAAGTTCTGCTGATAAATAGCTGATTGTGATAGCGCCAGCTCTCTGGCTTCTTCTAGCAGGTCAACAACATCTTGCCGAGCTACTTCATTTATCTCTGAAGTTGTATATTGAGTAACTCTTGGCGAGTCATGTAGTATGTCGGCTGGAAGCACGGCCTCTGCCCCGTATACCAGAAAGAATGGTGTATAACCTGTTGATATATTTGGAGTAGTCCTGAGGCTCCATAATACTGCTGGTAATTCCTCAATCCAACATCCTACCGACCTTTGCAATGGTCCGACGAGTCGTGGTTTTATTCCGGACAACACTAGTCCATTAGCCCTTTCCACTTTCCCATTAGATGCTGGATGAGCAACAGAAGCAACATCTAATCTTATGTGTTTCTCTTGGCAAAACCTAGCGAAAGCTCCTTCTACAAAGTTTGTGACGTTATCTGTAATAACACTGTGCGGGTACCCATATCTTAAGATAATATCTTTGAGGAATTTCACTGCTGTGAGCCCGTCACATTTCTTTATTGGCTTTACTTCAATCCATTTTGTGAACTTGTCTACCATGACCAATATGTGGGTCATCCCCCCTCGGGCCGGCTTAAATGGTCCCACCATATCTAGGCACCACACAGAAAACGGCCAAGTAATGGGTATTGTTTTTAACTCGGACGACGGCATGTGTATCTTGGTTGCATATCTCTGACAGCCATTGCATTTTTCAACCAGCTCTTTGGCTTCCTTCAACGCTGTTGGCCAATAAAACCCATGCCTGAATGCTTTGGCTACCAAGGCGCGAGATGAGGCATGGTGTCCACATTCTCCTTGATGTATATCTAGGAGGATCTCCTGGCCTTCTGCCGAACTCACACACCTTTGCAATACACTTGTGACGCTTCTTTTATACAGATCATTGTTTATGATTGTATAAGCTTTTGCTATCCTTACAGTCTGTCTTGCTAACACTTCATTATTCGGCAACATCGCATCTTTAAGGAAAAAGAATATGGGTTGCGCCCACACCGGTGTGATTTTTTCTGGTGTGGTCTCACTTTCTATTTCCATGTTTTCCGCCGACATAGCTACCTCGGCCTTCTCCATAATTATGCTTACCTCTGCTGTCCTTTTCTTGGGGAATTCCGAGTTATATTGCTGGTCTACTTCCATCGGCACATTATCTTCTGCTGAATTTGCCGGAATAAAGATAGATTCGGATTCTGGTGATGGGGTTATTGATGGTTTTCTGAGGTGTTCCAGGGCAATACCCGGTGGAATTGACTGCCTGGTTGATCCTAGTTTTGACAACGTGTCTATGGCATCATTTTCTGCCTGAGGTATGTGGTGAAATTCACACCCTTCAAAGTATCCACTGATCTTTTGCACATGAAATCTATACAAAGCCATATTATCATCTAATGCATCCCAATTGCCTGAGACTTGCTGTACTACTAAATCCGAGTCCCCATAGCATAAAATTCGGCGTATGCCAATCTCTTTTGCTACTTTCAATCCATGGACCAGTGCTTCGTATTCGGCTACGTTGTTTGATGCGGCAAAATGTATTTGTAGCACATACTTCAGCTGATCTCTTTTGGGCGATGTTAACACTATTCCTGCCCCCAAACCATTTCTTAGTTTGGAACCATCGAAATGCATCGTCCAATAATTTGGGTCTGGTAATGGTGGCTCATACTGCACTTCGGCCCAATCTACGAAGAAGTCGGCGACCGCCTGAGATATGATCGCATCTCTCCTATCGAATTGTGGAGCGTACGGTGACAACTCGATTGCCCATTTTGCTATTCGGCCACTTGCATCTTTGTTGCTCAATATGTCGGCTATGGGCACTTCACAGATCACTTTGATGGGATGCTCTTCGAAGTAATGTTTAAGCTTCTTTGCCGACATGTACACTCCATAAGCCATCTTCTGATAATGTGGGTAATTCTGCTTTGAAGCGGATAACACCTCGCTCAAATAATACACCGGCCTCTGTACCGACTTATCATCTTCGAGTCGTTCTACGACGACTACAGCACTCACTACTCTGTTGGTAGCCGCTATATAGAGTAACATTGGCTCTTTTGATAATGAAGAAGCCAAAATGGGTGCTGTGACCAACATCATTTTCAACTCATGAAATGCACTGTCAGCTTGTGGAGTCCAAATGAACTTATCTGATTTCTTCATTAATTGATAGAGTGGTAGTGCCTTTTCCCCCAGCCGACATACAAACCGGCTGAGCGAGGCTAGACATCCCGTGAACTTTTGTACATCATTTAGACACCTTGGCAACTCCATTCTTTCTACTGCCTTTATCTTCGTTGGGTTGGCCTCTATACCTCGGCTAGATACGATAAAGCCGAGTAATTTTCCTGTCGGCATGCCAAATGTGCATTTTTCCGGATTAAGCTTCATTTGGAACCTTCTCAGGTTCGCGAAAGTCTGCCGTATATCATCTAGTAGCGTTTTGCTTTCCTTGGTTTTGATGACCACGTCATCTGCATACAGCTGTACATTTTTTCCTATCTGGTCGTTTAGACATTTTTGCATGCATCTCTGATACGTTGCTCCTGCGTTTCGCAGGCCGAATGGCATTGTGCGATAGCAATAAGCCCCATACGGGGTCATAAATGCAGTCTTTATTTGATCGGCCGGATTCAACGGTATCTGGTGAAAACCAGAATACGCGTCTACAAATGACAATAACTCACAACCAGCGGTCGAACCAATGACTTGGTCTATTCTAGGTAAGGGAAAAGGATCTTTTGGACATGCCTTGTTCAGGTTCGTGTAATCGATACACATTCGCCATACAATGGCTACATTCGGATCATCTTTTTTCTTTTCTACTAGCACCGGGTTTGACAACCAATCCGGATACAGCACCTCCATGATGAACCCGGCTGCAAGGAGCCGAGCTATTTCATCCCCTATTATTTTTCTCCTGTCTTCGACGAAGCGGCGGAGAGGTTGCTTCACCGGCCTTGCTCCTGGCCTTACATTTAGAGAGTGCTCAGCCAACTCCCTCGGAACACCTTGCAAATCCTGAGTTGACCATGCAAAGATGTCCCGATTCTCACGGAGGAAGTTGGTGAGCTCGCTTTCCTATTTAGCATCTAGGCTTGCACCAATAGTAACGGTGCGTTCGGGGAATTGCTCGTCTATCTGAAACTTCTTTGTTTCTTTAGTCGGCTGAAAGGAGACACTTCCATGTGGATTGGCCAGTGCCGGCATATTCAACTGTGCCGACTGAGCAAGGGCTGCTACCTCCTGAATCCTTCTTTTTTCTCTTGCTATAACCAATGATTCGGCCAAATTTGACCCAGCTGAAGCACATTCCATTGACTTCTTGTAATCCCCTGCTACTGTTATTACTCCTTGTGGTCCGGGTAGCTTCATTTTCAGATAACTTACATGACAGCTGCCCATGAATTTGGCCAGCGCAGGCCATCCGAGTAGAGCATGATAACAACTTTCTAGATCCACCACTTCAAACTCTAAGTTTTCTGCTCTGCAGTTATCTCTTGTGCCGAATAACACATCCACTCGGACTTTACCAATGGGTTCGCATGAAAGTCCTGGCACTATCCCATGGAAAGTGGTCCTCGTGGACTGCAGCATGTTCTGCGATATTCCGAGTTTATGCATAGTATCTTTGTACATGATGTTGATACTGCTTCCATTGTCAATGAGTACTTTTGAAAATTTCACATTGATGCTTGGTCCAACAAATGTCGGATCCAACACGAGTGCATATGACCCCGGATTCGGCATTATCTTGGGGTGATCCTTTATGCTCCAAGTTACCTCCTAATCTGACCATGGCACATATCTTGGTACTGCCGGCATAACTGCATTTACTTCCATATGTCGGCGCTGCACACTCTGCTTGTCTTGCTGTTCCGTTGTGAACACGCAATAAGACTGATGATGTTCTCTGTAATCATTGCGTCCAGTATTCGCTGGATTTGTCCTTCCATCCTGGACTTGGTTCATCACTTGATGTACCGCATCTCTCCGGTCCGAGTTATCATATCTCGGGGGAGGAGGCGGCAACATCAGTTGTTGTGCATTTGCTCCAGTCAACTGTGGTTGATGCTGTTGATGTACTTGATGGGGCGCTGCCTGAATGCCTGTGGGGTTTCCCATTGCATTTTTCATCCATGCACATTGACGGGTCGTATGGTTGGCTGGCCTGGATGGGTTTGACGTGTGAAATTTACACGGCTGATCCAGGATAGACTCGAACGTGTACTTCGGCCTCTCCTGCCACTGCTTCTTTTGCTCTGGGGTCCACTGTCTTTTTCCCTCATTCCTTGGTGTCCACTGCTGAGGACCATTCTTCTGCCGTTGAGTCGCTCCGTGACTCGGCTGATCCTGCGCTACCGCTGCCACTTGGGCCGAATTATATCTATAATCCGGCCTTTCTTCTCTTCTTCTTCCTCTAAAGTCATTGCGCCTGGATGACCCGGCCAAATCTCTTGCGTATTGGTCTTGTTGCTCCCGATGATCTGCCGACATCAATTCTGGTTGCGTTGGATCTCCTAATGCATAGGAGTCCGCTATTCTGATAGTTTCTGCCAATGTGGTTGGCATATCTCTTTGCAGTCGTTGCCACAATACACTAGCATAACGGCATCCTTGAGCGAACCAAGCTATTGCTTGCGACTCTATGACTCCTTCACATGAGTTTCTCAAGTTACACCATCGAGTTAAAAACTCTCTATCTGTTTCATTCGGCCTCTGCTTGCACATGGCTAATTGTTGCGGCCTGTTTGGCCTCTTGTAAGTGCTGGTAAAGTTGTTGACAAACATTTCTTCAAAATCTAACCAACAGTTGATACTGCCTGCCGGCAGATTATTCAGCCATACCCTAGCTGGTCCTTCTAACATTTGTGGAACATACCGTACTGCCCATCGTAAGTTCCCACCCGCTATTTTCACAGCAGTGGCATAGTCAATCAACCAGTCTTGTGGTTTGGTACTCCCATTATATGTTTTCGTCCCTCTCGCTAGCTGAAAGTTCGGCACAGGTGGTTCGCCCATGATCCGTGGTCCAAAGCATGTCGGACCTGGTGGACCCTGTTCTTCCAACAACTCGGACCGGTATAGCCGGTCCAGCTTCACTCTTGCATCATTTGATGGCAAATCTCTGTACAAAACTCTGTCTTGCAATCCATAATGGTTATTTCCACCATGGATTGCATATTCCATCTTGGAATAACCATCATTGTACCTTTCATTCACTTGATTGTGGCGAGCTGGCCTTGCTTCTCTTTCCTGTCGGGGTTCATGTCTTGGCTGTGGGTTGAGCAGCGGTTCTCTCCTTACTTCGACCGGGGTATTGTTCTCATGATTGCCTCTTCCAAGTTCTCTTTTGCCGAAGTCTCCATTTCCTCGGCTTCCGCCGTCTTTCTCAATACGGCCGGGATTCCTCTCACCACTGTTACCTCGGCTTCCATTGCCTCTATTCTCGTTTGCCTTCCCGGCTATTGCCGGATCATACGGAACAATTTGCTTGTTTCTCTTTCCTGAGGTTACTGCTTTGTCCCTTCGTGCATTATTTCCGGGTGAAGATGTTGCTGCCACGGACAAGGCAGGTGCTTCTCCTGCTGAGTGAACCATTCGCGAGGCCCCCGGCCTCGCCGGGTCTGCCCTGAGCATCTCTTCGTTTTGCTGGTTCGCGATGCGCACCAGCTCATTCACTCTTTCTTGCTGTTTCTGTCGGGCTTCGCCGGTCAACCCCTCTAACTCTAATGCTGCGGCATTTGCCGCTCTTAGGTTCTTTGTCGGGGTACTGTACCTCGGCAAGCCCAAATCAACTAATTCCGCCTTATGAGTATCATGCTCCTTGTTGATATCATCTATGAGGTTTTTCCCTCTCAATCTTAACTCGTCCACCCGTTCGGGCGCGACGTCAAGCTTATTAGCTTTGGCATATTCTCGCAGGGTCCTGTTTAAGGACTCCCGCAAGGCCGACACCTTTTTGGCCTCTACCAGCACTTTTTGCCTGGTTTCTTCTAACTCTGCCTGAGCATTCGCCGGATCAAGTATCGGCGCTACAGGTGTAGTCAAGTTTTCTATGGTTGCCTGAAGAATGTTCTCTAGCCTTTCCAGAGGTGGCCCTCTTACTCTTGGTGCCTTTGGGGTAGTGTCCTGCACCTCGGTCTGGTTGGTCACTGGAGGGATTACCTCGGTGGGTAGTGGTGCTGTCTGCCTAGGTGCGCCCTGTACGCCTGTGGCGGGGTCTCTGGTCGATCCGGCAGCCGCTACTCCCGCTTGCACTCCGGCCACGACCATCACCTCGACGCTACCTACGGGACACGCTCCGCATGGACGGCTCGCAGCGCTAAGAGGTGGCTCTCCTGCAACAACAACTTGGTGAGGATAAATGCCGGAGATGTCGACGCTGACGTAGACCCTGTGCCCGCCCAGGCTGATGAAGACACCGTTGCGCGGGGGAGTTTTTCCCCCTGAATCTGCCCGCATTGTCGCTGACGTAGTCACAGAGATCAAACCTCTGGACCAAGCCAGAAACAACGTGCTCGCCAGTGTTGATGAAGTTTCTCGTCCGGATCATAACTCCAGCTAGCACCGCTGCTGGCCCCACGGTGGGCGCCAACTGTCGTGGTGGTGGCATGGCAGATGCCATGGGTAGGCTAAAGTATGGGGCCAATGGATACTAGAGGGATCTGGGGAGGGAAGATGCAGTTAATTCTGCACACAGAAAGCAAAGGTAATGATCTTATTTCTCCTTCCTTGGGATACAAGGGCTCCTCGAGCTGTGTCTCAGAAGGATCAACTATATCAGCCTAACGGTACTAAAAATGAGCCGCCGCCTTCCTCAGGGTCCAAGCCTCTCCTTATAAAGGAGAGCCTTGGGTTCCTTTAGGGCTGATGTGGCAAGCATATTCGAGGAATATGCTTGTCCCAATATAGTAGTTCGGCGCCTCCCTTTCCCTGTCGCTCCCCTAATGACGGCAAGGTTCCAGAGGGGCCCTCCTGCGCGCCTCGGGCTTCAGGACTGTCACCTCCATGACCTCCTTCTGCCTCTCTGTCGCTCTGCGTCTTTGTCCGTAGCGCTTGGCTTCGCTCAGATTCTCCCTAGCCTGCGGCTAGGTTTTGACTTCAGGCTTCTCCTTCTCCTGCAAGCTTCGATCATTCGGCCCTGCCTCCCGTAGCTCGGCTTGTCCTTTATCTGCATCAAGATTACTCGGGCTAACCCAGCCGACTTACGAAGTATCTCGGCCGGGTAATGCATTGCCATTACTATAAGGGTCCTGCCCTTTCCTATCTTGGCCGACTTCTACATGATTTGGCCGACTCAGACTATAACTCGGAAACTAGACAGGGAACATCCTTTCGTCTTTCCCCGTCTTTACCCTATCCGGGGTTATCTCCCCAACAGATGTCAAAACAGCATTCCTCAATGGAGACATTGATGAAGAGTTGTATATGATGCAACCCAAAGGTTTTGTCGATCCTAAAGATGCTAACAAGGTGTGCAAGCTTCAACGGTCCATCTATGGATTGAAGCAAGCATCTCGAAGTTGGAATCAACGTTTTGATAAGGTAATCAAAAGTTTTGGTTTTGTACAAACTTATGGAGAAGCTTGTATTTACAAGAAAGTGAGTGGGAGCTCTGTAGCATTCTTAATACTATATGTAGATGACAAATTGTTGATTGGGAATGATGTAGACCTTCTTAATAGTGTCAAGGAATATTTGAATAATAGTTTTTCAATGAAGGATCTTGGCGAAGCAGCTTATATATTAGGCATAAAGATTTATAGAGATAGATCGAGACGCCAAATATCATTGTCACAAAGTACATATTTGGACAAAGTTCTAAAGAGATTTGGAATGGAAGATAGCAAGAAAGGGTTCTTGCCCATGTTGCCCAATACGACCTTGAGTAAAACTCAAAGTCCGACATCGGCAGAAGATAGAGAAAGGATGAGTAAGACTCCCTATGCCTCAGCCATAGGATCTCTAATGTATGCCATGCTATGTACTAGAACCGACATTGCATATGCTGTTAGTTTAACTAGCAGATATCAAAGTGACCTAGGAGTGGATCATTGGACAGCGGTCAAAAATATCCTTAAGTACTTGAGAAGAACTAAGGATATGGTTCTTTCTTATGGAGGTGATGAACAAGTCGTTGTTAATGGTTACACCGATGCTAGTTGGAACACCGATCCGGATGATTCTAAATCACAATCTGGATACGTATTTATTTTGAATGGTGCAGCAGTTAGCTGGAGGAGTGCAAAACAAAGCGTTGTGGCGAGATCTTCAACTGAATCGGAATACATGGCTGCTTCGGAGGCTTCACAAGAAGCGATATGGATGAAAGAGTTCATTACAGAGCTGGGTGTGGTTCCTAGTGCGCTGGACCCAATGTCTATCTACTGTGATAACATGGGTGCCATAGCCAATGCGCAAGAACCAAGGTCACACAAGAAGCTGAAGCACATCAAGCTACGTTTTCACGCTATTCGAGAACATATCCAAGATGGGGATATACAGATTTGCATAGTACACACAGATCTGAATGTGGCGGATCCGTTGACTAAACCTCTCCTGAGGCCAAAACATGACCAACACCAAACTGCCATGGGTGTTCAGTATATTACCATGTAATCTAGATTAGATGACTCTAGTGCAAGTGGGAGACTGTTGGAGATATGCCCTAGAGGCAATAATAAATATAGTTATTATTATATCTTTGTGTTTATGATAAATGTTTACATTCATGCTATAATAGTATTAACAAGGAAACATTAATACTTGTGTGATTTGTAAACTTAATTTGAAGTCCCTAGTAAAGCCTCTATATAATACTAGCTTGTTGGTTAATAGATGATTGTGGTTTCCATATCATGAACATTGAGATGTTATTAACAACAAGATCATATCGTTAGGAGAATGATATGGTGGACATACTCCTATAGATAAGCGTAGCATAAAGATCAAGTCATTTTAATAGTTCAATTGCTATATGCTTTCTGATACATAGTAATCTAATTCCTTCGACCATGAGATCATGCATATCACCTTTACCGGATGGATGCTTTGATGACATCAAACACCACACCGTAACTGGGTGGCTATAAAGGTGGCATTGAGTGTTCGGAAAGTATTGGTTGAAACACATGGATCAAGAGTGGGATTTGTCCATCCATATGACGGATAGATATACTCTGGGCCCTCTCGGTGAAATGTCATCCAATTAGCTTGCAAGCATGTGACTGGCTCACAAGGGATCACATATCACGGGAACGAAAAAAGAGTACTTATCAGTAACGAGGTTGAACTAGGTATGCAGAGATACCGACGATCATAACCTCGGATAAGTAAACTATCGTGAGACAAAGGGAAATTGATATCGTATGTAAGTGGTTCATTTGATCGCAAAGTAATCGTAGAAATATGTGGGAGCCATATGAATTTCCAGATTCCTCTATTGGTTATTGTTCGGAGAAGTGTCTCGATCATGTCAGCATAATTCACGAACCGTAGGGAGACACACTTAAGGATTCGACGTTGTTTGAGTAGTTATGAAATGATGAGAAAGAGTTTGAATGTTGTTCGGAGTCTTGAATGGGATTCAGGATATCACGAGGAGATCCGGAATGGTCCGGAGAATAAGATTCATATAAGGAAAGTCCCGTTTCGGAGTTGGAGAATGGTTCCGGTGTTTTCATCGGGAATGTTCTAGAAGGTTCCGGAATGTCCGGCACTCCGGAGGGGAAGGGTACATGAATGTGTTATATCAAGTTGATATGATTGCATCATGTACTAGGTGTCATCTGACGAGGTTTAATCTCATCAATGCCCATTGTTATGGACTTGTGTTTTGGAGATGATGGGGATGCTGGAGATCGTGGAACGGTTAACAGACAAGCAACCAGGGGACACAAGATTTACCCAGGTTCAGGCCCCCGGAGGGAAAACCCTACTCCTGCTTGTCTGCTCTTGATTACGGCGGAACCGAAGGTTACAGGGTGCGCAGATTCAATCTGGCGTGAGGTGCGTATGCGAGAGTATGAGTCGAGAGATCTAGGACGTGCCCTCCTGGCCTTTATATAGATTTAAGCAGGTCCCGGGCATAGTCCTAGTCGGTTACAAGTTCTAGGGTTTTACCCATTTGAATTTCCTATCTATGCTAGTCTTGCTCTCCAAGGATCCGAAGGCGTCATGGGCCTTGGCCACCCGAAAATCTTCATGGGCCAGCGTATATCTGCTGTGGGCCTTCCTTGGGCTGGGCCAGGTATGCCGAAGTAACGTACCCGTAGGGTATAACCATGTCAGTAGCCCCTGAGTGATCAGTCGAATCGTAGATTCGGCTGAGGACTCTTCCATCTTTCGGGCGCAACTATGTATTAATAGTATATGTGTGTAGGGGTTGTTGACGCGTGTGCCTGACTCACCCGACGGATCAGGGTCAGTTAACTGTCTTAGGATGAAACAACACGATCTTCTTCAAGTTCGAGTCCCTCAACTCGGACTTGGAACATATGCTGGCGTAATTCGACTCAGGCCGCAGAGGACTTACAGGAGTGGAATTCCAGTGATTTTAATTAATGTACCCAACGCGTCCGTCGGGATTTTTCATCACGCCTGTTGACATGGATTTGTACTAGCAGAGCGTAGTCATGTACGTTGCCAGGCCGTCAAATGATATCTGCAGGTCTTATCTTTGCGTCGCAGACGTAGCATCCGAACATTTGTCACCGCGGAGGTGTTTCGGGTGGCCAAGGAGATTGTCGCTCACTCAGCGTTTGTTGGGGCAGAGATGCCAAAAAGTTTTTGCGTGCTGATCCGAAAGATCACAGTCGAAGAATTCGTAGGGTGCGCGACCAGCGCTCCCTATGGGAGTAGCCCCCGAGTGTCTGTTCGAGTCGTGGACTCGAGCAGAGATTTTAGTTCAAGCATTGTTGAAATGGATCGTATGGGCACCTAGAGGGGGGGTGAATAGGTGCTAACCAATTTTTAATATTTTTTCAATTTAGGCTTGACACAAAGTAAATTCTCTAGATATGCAACTACGAGAATTTCCCTATATGTAACCCTAACTACTAAGCACGTAAAAGAGGAGCGAGGAAACCGTAGTGGAGCACACGGAGACACAGGGATTTGTTTTACCGCAGTTCCTTTCTTATTAAGGGAAGTACATCTGCGTTGGAGGGGTGGGCGGTTCTAAGACCACCACGCCACAATAGGCCTCACCCTATTCTCTGATGGATCTCGCCACGAGAGGCCTGGTCCACCTTCTCCACTATTGATCCCTTCGAGGCGGGAACCGGTGCCTTTTACAACACTATCGGGGCACACACCCACAACCGAATTGGGGGCTCCCGGGATGACAACAAGCTGTCACAAAAACAAGGTTTATCAATATAAACAAAAATGAGGATCTAGATATTTGCAAGAAATACTAGATCGGAGGTTCTCCAAATGAATGGAGAGGAGATGAAGCGCTTGATTGCTGATGATGAAGATCGAGTTCTCCTCCTTCGATTCCCCAAGGGATGGGGCCTTTGGGTGGATCTAGGTGGAGCACTCTTGTATGAAGCTTTCAGATCTGATCTGTTCTTTTTCGAGATGAATCAAGAGTTCTGGCAGGAGGGGGATGGCTGGCTTAAATACCCCCTCCCCATATCTGGCCGTTGCACAACTTTGGGGGAGGATTATCCGCCCCCCAGTTGGGGCGGATTATCCGCCCCCTAGGAAAACTCCGCCCCAAGGGCGGATTCTCCGGGGGAAACTCCGCCCCCTCTCTGGGGCTTGCGCCTTGGAGAAACTTGGAGAAGATCTTGGGGGGCGGATAATCCGGCCCCCCTGAGGGGCGGATTATCCGGCATGGCCGGAAAGTCCGGCCAAAACTCCACCCCCTCTCTGGGGCTTGCACCTTGGCGATGAGCAGGAGGGGCGGATTATCCGGCCAGGCCGGAAAGTCCGGCCAATATTCCGCCCCCCTTCTGAGGCTTGCGCTTGCTTGGGCAGAGGGAGGGGCGGATTATCCGCCCCTGGTGGGGCCGGATTATCCGCCCCCAAAGGCAGAGTTCTGACCTGCAACACTTCAACACACATTAAATGATCCTTGGTATTGTTATCTAACACACAAAACACTAGGGATTAAGAAATGTTCTTTCAATCTCCCCCTTTTTGGTGTTAGATGACAATACTAGGATTTGCAATGAAACCGGCAAGTGCCACCTTAGATAATGAAAGACGCTCCCCCTAGATGTGTGCATATTTAAGATTTGCATTTGAATACAAATACACACACTAGGTAGAACACTACTTTAAGGTTTGGAAAAAATGTCATACCACCGGAATATATAGCCAAGGCTTACATAGATAATCCCATGAATCCATATGTCATCAAATATGCTCCATAATTCTAGAATTCCATGGGGTCCATGATAGATAAATCCAGAAATCCATGAATACCAAACATAGTACCAAATTGTGGAGTACGACATAGTCTTACACAAACAACCACAAATAGCAAACAAGTTCACGCTAGAAAAGGCACAAGCAAGCAAATAAAAACGACTAAAATCGAAGAGCTTGTGCCCGACCCTTGCAAATCCACGAGACCTAATAGAACTACTTCTCCCCCTTTGGCATCGAAACGCCAAAAAGGAAGAAGAGCGATGCTAACGTCCCTGGAGATCACTCTTCCTCATCCTCGTCGTAGTCATTCCCGTCCCCTTCCTCTTCATCATACTCATCATCATCGTCATCAGCTGGAGGAGTGGGTGCCCTCGGTGGAGGAGGAAAGAGACAACTCTCGAGCTCACCATAGTTGATCCCTGAAGTGTTCCACTGAGCGTACGGATCCGAAGCAGTGGAAGGAAGTGGATTGCCAGTGGCACCTGAGACATGGTGGAGGATAAGCTGCTGCGTGTGATCCCTCTCATGATCCCTGCGGTACGCCTCATATTGGCCCTTGTGAATGTCAATACCCATGCAAAGAATGTTCCGCTGGAACCAATTAAGCTGCTTGACCTCACGTGCCATTGGGGACACCGTGGAACGACGACCACTAGCCCGAGCATCACGCATGAAGGACTCCGGGGCAGTGGAGGGGTGATGAGTCTTCTGAGCCTTGTTGTAGATTTTCTTGGGCTTATGAACACCATCCAAAGCAGTGCCAAACTCTTCATGGGGTAACATATGCTTGACAAGCATCATAATGAACGGAGCATAAGGAATGGAGAGCCGGTTGATCATAGCATACGTCATCTCATGAAAAATATAGTCCATGACATCCAGTTTGTAACCAGTGGCTGATCCAGAGTTGGTGGCACACTTGTGAGCAAACGCAAGGAGAGGAACAAGGTGGCCACGGATCTTATCATTGTTGCCACCACTAGGCACGATGCAGTCCCGAAACATGCCAACAAGAGAGGCATACAAGGGAGAGAGACCAGCGAAAGTACCAGCAACACCATCAGGAGAAAGACAGGGAGCCAGTGCAGTGTCCTTGGATGGCTTCAAGGGAGTAATGATGCGGTGACCAGCGGGAGTGTCACGGCCATGGAAAGCATACCCAAGAACCTGCCCAAAAGTGCGAAAGTCTGACTGAAGCATGGTAGTCCCGGTCATCCACTTCATAGTGCGGCGCTAATCATCGCAGATCACAAGTGTGGAAAAGAACTGGCGCACCACAGAAGAGTCATAATCGCACTGAATGGTCATGAGGTGGTGAAGCCCCATATTGTTGGTCACATCCAATGCCTCAAGGAGCCGAGCCTTGGATTGAGCCTCAATCAAGTTAATGGGACGCATGGGAAGAATCTTGAGAGTAGCATAGACATCATCATGGATAGCCCGAAAGTGAGCATTCCAAAACATATTGTCCTCGGGTTGGCCATCACTGTCAACATCATCATAGTAGTCTGTCTGGCGGATGGTGGCATACTGAATGTTGTCCATAGACTTGTAATTGGGCCGAGACTGTTTGCCCTTGCGAGAAGCGGTTCGCTTAGATTTCTTACTTGCCTCGGCCATCCTTGCAGCCTCTCTTGCTGCCCTGCGGACCTCTGTTTCGTCAATAAACTTCCCTTCTGTAGTGGGTTTGAGATAACGGGGACGGGGACGACGGACGAAGGTCTTGGTCAGCTTGGAACCACCTGTGAATAGCATTGAGAGAGGTAGCAAGGAGATGAGCATACACACAAGTCCAGGAGAAAGAAAACATGGAGAAAGAGTAGCAATGCAACCCCATAACCAATGATGTGCATGAGCAGAACCAGAACCAAAACAGACCAGAGTGTAACTCGCCAGGCCGGATTATCCGTCCCTGGCAGGGGCGGATAATCCGCCCCCCGCAATAAAATTCTGGATTGGCTCAGATCTACCATGGCAAAACAGATCGAGTACTAGGGTTGCAAGGCTACTGATTCTAGCATGTAAGAAACAACACCAAGAACCTTCTACAACGAGATTTCCACCAAATAGAATACATCCCATACAAAAGGAGAGAGATGAGGGAGTTACCCTCACTCATTGGAGGAAAATCGCGGAGGAGAAGATACCCGGAGGCGAGGTGAAGAAGATCCGGGGAGAGCCCGGAGAATCCGGTGGTCAAATCGACTCCGGGAGAGGCGGATGCTCCGGCGGCGGCTGGGGGGCAGAGGTAGGGTTGGGGGAGGACTGGCTGCTCTGTTTGAGTCTGCCCTCCCCGACCCAGCCTATAAGGGGCTGATTTCGCCCGGGGCAGATAATCCGCCCCCCACTTAGGGCGGAGAATCCCCCCCCCCCAGAAATTCTGGAAAACAGAATCAGTCCAGAGCACCCTAGCAAATCTCTCGATGGTGTTTTAGAGGACTTGTGTGCAAGAATAGATGGTTCAAGGAGGGAGAGAAAGTCTTGGGTTGAGAGAATCAAACGGAGATGGTACTACGCACCCAAATTTGCAAGAATCAAATCAACCAAAAGCCAAATTTGAGTGTGTTTTCCATAAGAACAAAAGGTATGCAAGAAAATCCAACGAGGCCCATGAAAAACCAACTCTTCTCGAGGAAGAGGGCGGTGGCCGAAGCCACCATGTTGGAGCGCATGGCATGACACCGCGAAGATGTATCTTGAGTTCAAAACCAATGCTCATCGATGACCCACATATCACAAAATGATATTAAGGGAAATGATTTTACTTGCTTTCGGCATTATGGGGGGAGGGTTGGCCCAATCAATTAGGACCACACTCCCCATATGTCTATGCCCGCATCTAAACCAAATACATGAATAAGAGCAAGTGAGTGTGCAAGAATAGTTAAGCCAAGCTCCTTGAATCTATGATATTTAGCTCATTCCGCAAATAACAAAATCTTGCTTCATCGAGGGGCTTCATGAAAATATCAGCAAGTTGGTTCTTCGTGCTCACAAAGGATAGAGCAATATCTCCACGAGCAACATGATCCCGAATAAAGTGGTTGCGAATCTCTATATGTTTGGTTCTCGTATGCTGCACGGGATTGTAAGCAATTTTGATAGCACTTTCATTGTCGCATAAAAGAGGCACTTTGTCACAATTGACACCATATTCCTTTAAAGTTTGCCTCATCCATAACAATTGAGTACAAGCACTTGCAGCAGCAAAATATTCAGCTTCGGCGGTTGAGAGTGAAATACAATTTTGTTTCTTTGATGACCAACACACTAGAGACCTGCCCAAGAATTGGCATGCACCAGAGGTTGATTTCCTATCATCTTTGTCACCAGCCCAATCTGAATCGGTGTAACCACATAGAGAGAAACTTGAACCCTTGGGATACCATAACCCAAAATTTGGGGAATGAACCAAATATCGGAAGATTCGCTTGACCGCCACTAAGTGGCTTTCTTTAGGAGCGGCTTGGTACCTTGCACACACTCCTACACTTAACACGATATCAGGCCTAGATGCGCAGAGGTAAAGGAGAGAGCCGATCATGGATCGGTATACGTTTTGATCCACATCTTTACCCTTGGGATTGAGCTCAAGATGACACTTTGTTTGCATTGGGGTAGCAACGCCATTGAGATCCGTCATCTTCAACCTTTTGAGCATGTCTTGGATGTACTTAGCTTGATTGATAAAGGTTCCCTCTCTAAGTTGTTTTATTTCAAATCCAAGAAAAAACCTGAGCTCACCCATCATGGACATCTCAAACCTGTCAGTCATAAGCTTTGAAAATTCATCGTTAAAAGCTTGGTTAGTAGAGCCAAAAATAATGTCATCTACATAAAGTTGGCATACAAAAAGCTCCCCATTGACCTTCTTAGTAAAAAGAGTGGGATCGATTTGCCCAACTTTGAATCCACGGTCTAGCAAAAGCTCTTTAAGGTGCTCATACCACGCACGTGGGGCTTGTTTAAGGCCATAGAGCGCCTTATCGAGTTTGTAGACATGGTTCGGAAATTTGGGGTCCTCAAACCCCGGGGGCTACTTGACGTATACTAACTCATGTAGAGGACCATTAAGGAAAGCGCTCTTAACATCCATTTGTTGTAATTTAAAATTATGATGGGCTGCATATGCAAGAAGGATACGGATGGACTCAAGGCGAGCTACAGGAGCGTAGGTCTCGCCAAAATCAATTCCTTCTACTTGAGAGAATCCTTGAGCCACGAGTCGTGCTTTATTCCTCACAACAATGCCATTTTCATCATGTTTGTTCTTGAAGATCCACTTGGTGCCGATAACATTGCGGCAATCCTTTGGCTTTTCTACGAGCTTCCAAACTTTGTTGCGTTCGAAGTTGTTTAATTCTTCATGCATTGCAACAACCCAATCGGGGTCTTCAAGAGCATCAAAAACCTTCTTTGGTTCAACCATGGAAATGTGAGCTTGATGATCACAGAAGCTAGCAAGCTCTCTTCGAGTGGATACCCTTCGTCGTAGATCACCAACTACCTTGTCAAGAGTGTGACCTCTTAGTTCAAGGTTGCGATCAGCACGAGCCTTGCGATGAGCCTCAATATCCTTATTGTTTCTCGGAGGAGTGGATTCAATTGTTGTATCCTTGTCT
Source organism: Avena atlantica (assembly GCA_910589765.1). Taxonomy (NCBI): domain Eukaryota; kingdom Viridiplantae; phylum Streptophyta; class Magnoliopsida; order Poales; family Poaceae; genus Avena; species Avena atlantica. The sequence goes on from OU342733.1 coordinate 32,436,535, forward strand.
TGATTACTGCCTTGCCCTTGATCTTGGTCACCGGTACTGCCAGAAGATTGTTGCTGAACATTTTCTTCAGGCCCGGATAATCCGCCCCTTGGAGGGGCCGGACTATCCGGCCTGGGAGGTGAAGTACCAGAACCATCTTCCTGAGAAAGCCTGACTTGAGTTGGAGATCCAGGGCCGGATAATCCGCCCCTGGGGGCCGGAGAATCCGGCCTGGGAGCTTCAGAGATGTTGATTTCTCCTTCGGATCCCCTGGTACGAGTTGGAGTGCCAGGGGCGGATTGTCCGCCCCTTGGAGGGGGCGGATAGTCCGGCCTGGGACTACCAGCTTGTCCAGAGGACAGATGATCTTCAGTAGATTGTGGTGTTGGTGCAGGATTGTCTCCAACAGTAGGAGCTTGTTGATCTTGTGTAGATGAGGGCTCCACATGTGTGGAGCATTGTCCTTCCCGATCCGCCACAAGGGGTTCCTCAATGGGGCGGAAAAATCCCACGCCCATTCTTCTTATGGCATCTTGGGGTATTTCAACATCTGCATCACAAACATCAACTTGCCCTACAAAGGAGCCGTTATTTTCATCAAACTCCACACTACAAGATTCTACAACAATCCCAGTGAGCTTGTTGTAGACTCTATAAGTGTGGGATTCGGCACCGTAACCAACAAAAATACCTTCTAAAGCCTTGGATTCAAATTTTGACAAACGGACACCTTTAATAAGAAAGAAACACTTACACCCGAATACCCTGAAGTATGAGATGTTGGGTTTGTTGCCGGTAAGTATTTCATATGGGGTCTTGTCCAAGATCTTCCGAAGGTAGAGCCGGTTTGATGAGTGACAAGCAGTGGATATGGCTTCAGCCCAAAAATTATAAGGAGACTTAAATTCAGCTAGCATAGATCTTGCCATATCCATCAAAGTCCGGTTCTTCCTCTCGGCTACACCATTTTGTTGAGGGGTGTACGCAGCGGAATATTGGTGTCTAATCCCCTCTTCGCTAAGAAACTCGTTTAAAGTGTAGTTCTTGAATTCTGTGCCGTTGTCACTTCTAATTGCCAAGATGGGAACATTGTGTTGACGTTGAACTTCATTGGCAAAGTCGATGACAGTTTGTTGAGTCTCACTTTTCAGCTTGAAGAAATATACCCATGTATATCTTGAGTAATCATCGACGATGACCAAGCAATATTTCTTCCCACCAAGACTTGCATGAGAAGGAGGACCAAATAAATCCACATGGACTAATTCCAAGATCCTCTTCGATGACACAATAGTCTTCCTCTTGTGGGGGAGAATCATGCATTTTTCCTTCAACACAGGCCCTGCAAACACGATCTTTGGCAAAAGAGACATTGTCTTTTAGTCCAAGAATGTGGCCACCCTTTTGGAGACTTTGCAAAGTTCTCATGTTGACATGGGCTAAACGGCGATGCCATAGCCAGCCCACGTCGGCCTTTCCGAATAGACACATCGGACCCGAAGTGGTTTTCCCCGAGAAGTCCACCACATACAGGTCATTTTCGATGTATCCAACGAAAGCGACCTTTAGAGACTTGCTCCATAAGAGTACCACCAAATCATCATCGATAAAAACAGCAAAACCCATCTTGCCAAGGGCACGAACAGAAAGAAGATTGTAGCCAAGGGTCTCAACAAGCATGACGTCCACGAGAGAGATATCGTGGGCAACCACAACCTTGCCAAGACCCAATACCTGAGATTTAGACTTATCACCATAGGAGACTGTGATATTATCAAGATTTGGACGCATCTCCGTGATGATCTCCTTGCTTCCGGTCATATGACTAGTGCAGCCACTATCCAGCACCCATTTCGACCCACCGGAAGCATAGCCCTGCAAGAAAATTACTTCTTGGTTTTAGGTACCCATTTTTCAATGGGTCCTTTCATGTTAGTAACAAGGGTCTTTGGGACCCAAATAGACCAAGCAATATATTCATCAAAAGGACCAACATAATAAGCATAAACATCGCCATAATCATCACAAAAGAGTTCATAATTTGGAGTGTGAGACCCTGCAAAACCAATATTATTAGTCTTGTCTTTTGTGACAACCTTCTCAGCAGTGCTTGTCTTTAATTGCACATTCTTGGTCTTGTTCTTCTTGGTTTTCTTCTTCTTGGACTTGGTGACATACCCAAGTCCCTCTTTACCATGATTTGACCTTTGCTTGCCAAGGACTTCATCAAGCACACTTTTGTCCTTTGTAGTGATGTCCTTGATCACTCCTTTTTCCACACTAGCATTTTTCTTGTTACTATATGTTGAGTTGGACGAGCTAGGAGTATCATATTCGGCCAATCGACTTTGAAGCTGATCATGTGACTCATTGAGGATAGAGAACTCGTTTTTCAACGCCTTGTGAGCATTGTCAAGTTTCTCCAATTCCTCGGAGAGTCTATCATGAGCAGCCCCAAAGTCAATCCTTTCCTTCTTTAACTTTTTTGCCTTGGTGACCGCATTGTCACGTTCCTTAACGAGTTTAGTCACAATTTATTCATGTGACTCTTCCATAGACTCAAGCCTCTCTTCAAGAGAGACCAGAGCTTCTTCTTCTTCTTCAAGAGCATTTTTTAGGGATGCAATTTCCATTGCATCCTCCCTTTCAATTCTGCCCTTTTCTTCGATGAGTGCTTCGTTTTGGGCCAGCTGATCCATAAGAGCCTCAAAACGAACTTTGTGCTCACCTTGCAAGTTAATATAGAAATAATCCAAGGCAATAATCTCTTCTTTAACCTTAAGACTATCAAGATCATCCATGTTTATCATAGCCTTGGGAAAGGAAGAGTTAGAAGAAGTTACCTCGGAGCTTCTTGCCATGAGGCAAGTAGCATTCTTGTTGATGATGTTTTCGTTTGGAGAGTCGAAGAGTGATGTTGATGTAGATGTGGTGGCTATAGCAGCCACCTCTTGAGAGCTATCGTCCTCGTCCTCATCTTCACTCCCCGATGAATATTCTTCTTGAGCTACTAGAACAATCTTTGGTTGCTTCTTGAAAAGAGCATTTTTCTTTACAAACTGTTTCTTACGTGGAGCTTTTGATTTGACCTTGAAAATGAGTCTTCCTCCATTATCCTCTCTACTTTGATATGGACACTCAGCTACGAAGTGCAGCCGGTCACCACAATTAAAGCATGTTCTCAGCTTGGGACCATTTTCTTTTCTTCCATACGCTCCACTTTTGCGATCTAGTTCAGCTTTAGCCTTGGCTGGATCTTTCCAAAAGTTTCTTGCATAAAGAGCCAAGTATTGTCCGTGGATCCTTTTTATATCTTCGGGACAGTCCAGGCCTTCTACCGCATATTCATCATGATCAATCACACTAGTCTTCAAAGCCATGTTGACCCCCTTTTGCATCCCCATAGCTCGAGCACAAGCATCTTCGGCATTCTTGGCAGCCACTTTGAATGCGGCCATTTCTTGCATTACCTCATTGGATGACATGAGGTGATAATTATGCCTACCTTGGAGACTTTCAAATCTGTGGGCTCAAATGGCATAAGAGCACTGACATACTTGCGCTTGATCCAAGCATCATCAACATGAGCTGCACCGTGGTTTCTGAAGGTTGTAGCTATTGCCTTGAGCCTCCTATACATGTCCTCGTGGTCTTCTCCATCCATCATATAAAATCCTTCAGCTTCATTGCTCAAGGCATCATATCTATTCCTTCTCATACTTTCATTTCCGATGAAGAGCTCGGTGAGAGCATCCCAAGCTTCTTTAGCTGTGCTAAGATGCTGGATGTGTGGCATGTCTTTATCACCCACACCAAGCTGTATCATGTGTAGAGCTGTAGCATTGAGTTGGCTATCGACCACTTCTCTCCTTGAGAGATTGTTAGGATTTCCAACGTGAAGACCATTTTCGATGATCTTCCACAACTCTATGGAGGAACTGCACACATGAGATTTCATCAAAAATTGCCATTGAGAGAAAGTAGAAGCTGACAGTTTGGGTGGATCACAACATTAAATACGAGCCACGGAGGGCGATCAAGTCCCAGGCACTGGCAGACTTCATCGCCGACTGGGAGGAGGCCCAGCAGCCCGAAAAGCCGCCGTACCTACACTACTGGAACCTGCACTTCGACGGGTCCAAGAACGCGGACGGTGCAGGCGCGGGGATAGTGCTGACTTCACCAAAGGGCGACAAGCTCCGCTACATCCTCCGCCTCGAATTCACGCCCTGCACCAACAACATGGCTGAATACGAGGCCCTACTACACGGCATGCGAGCCGCAAAGGAGATGAGCGTCACACGCCTTCGATGCTACGGAGACTCCGACCTCGTTGCGGGACAAGTCGCCGGCACTTGCGACGCCATCTCCCCCACCATGGCGGCGTATCGCCAAGAGGTGGACAAGCTGGGCGGCCACTTCACCGGCTACTCTGTCGAGTGGATCGACAGGCGGAAAAACGAAGAAGCCGACGCCCTCTCTCGTATCGGGTCGGCTCGACTCGCACCACCCGCCGGCGTGTTCCTCGACACGATCTCCAAACCATCAGTCTCTCCCCCGAGGGAGATCGACATCGGAGTCCCCCTCCAACCAGAGGCAGCCTTGGTCGCACTCGCCTCCGAGCCAGACGACTGGACCAAGCCCTACATGGCTTACCTGGAGGCCGGCACCCTGCCCGCAGACGAGACAAGCGCCCGAATGATCGCTCGCCGATGCAAGTCCTACACCATCATCGACGACGAGCTACACAAGCGCAGCGTCACCGGCGTGTTCCAGCGTTGCGTCCAACCAGCTGAAGGACGCAAAATCCTACACGACATCCACTCAGGCGACTGCGGCCACCACGCCGCCGCGCGCTCATTGGCCGCCAAGGCTATGCGACACGGCTTCTACTGGCCTACCGCACACGCCGACGCTGTCGATATCGTCCAGCGATGCGCTGGGTGCCAGAAATACGCCAACCAGACGCACGTACCAAGTTCGGCGCTCAAGACAATCCCCATCACCTGGCCATTCGCTGTGTGGGGCATGGACATGGTAGGCCCCTTCAAGAAGGCCCCCTCCGGTTACACCCACCTGCTGGTCGCCGTCGACAAATTCACGAAGTGGGTCGAGGCCAAGCCAGTCCGGAAATGCGACGGGAAGACTGCCACTAAGTTCCTACGCGAGCTCATATACCGCTACGGGTTCCCAAACAGCATCATCACGGACAATGGCACAAACTTTGCCAAGGGAGCAATGGCCGAATTCTGCGAAGAGCATCACATCCGGCTCGACCTCGCGTCAGTCGCACATCCGGAATCCAACGGTCAGGCGGAACGAGCCAACCAAAGCATCCTCCACGGACTGAAGCCGCGACTCCAGGTACCACTTGAGCGCACCGCTGGATGCTGGGTTGAAGAGCTACCCTCCGTCATCTGGGGAATCCGCACCTCGGTCAACAGGTCGACGGGATTCACCCCATTCTTTATGGTCTATGGCGCCGAAGCGGTCATGCCCACCGACCTAGAACACGACTCGCCGCGGGTCGTCCACTACACGGAGGCCGCAAACGAGCTGGCCCGCCAAGATGGGCTCGACCAACTCGACGAAGCACGCGACCTCGCCCGATCGCGCACTGCCATTTACCAGCAAGGGCTCCGCCGCTACCACAGCCGAAGGGTGAAAACCCGCACCTTCCAGGAAGGCGACTTGGTGTTACGCCTCATCCAGGACAAGAAGGGCATGCACAAGCTCTCCCCTCCGTGGGAAGGTCCGTTCGTTATCGGGCGCGTACTCGGCAACGACGCCTACTACCTCATCAACGTCCGCGGAGACGGCGAACTCGATGTCCAGAGGCCATGGAATGTAAATCTCCTCCGGAAGTTCTACTCCTAGAACCCCACATATGTACTCTCCAGTCACTATGAAATAAAAGAAACGGTTACCGCAAATTGCGTCTACTCTCCATGCCTTGTGCCACTCGCACTCGTAATAACAGCATCATGCTAACATGCAGAAGTCAACCTTTGGTACAGCGACCGGCACGGCCAAGTAGTGCGATATAGGAGCACTGAGTCACCTCAGGTCCTGTGTCGTCCACGAAAAACGCCAATCCGGAGCCCCATTGGAGTCGCCTAGCTCGACTGGTTTTGCAAACCAAGACAACTGCCCTCGCTTCTCACAGCGGCCTTGGTCCTCCGCATCCTCGGCGTAGCGACTCGAACGACTAAGTACCACGCTCGTGGACTGAATACCAGTTCATCGCGATCGGTCAGGGAAAACGTCAAGTAAGAGAGCACGCCCTGGACTCGCCACGCGACTGACCCCCCGGGCCAGGCAGGAGTGACGCGCCCACACCAACGCGCTCAGTCCTCAACCACCCTCGAGTCGCGCCTCGAAATACCAAGTACCACGCTCGGGGACTCGGCCACCCGACCCCGTTCGCGTCCGGGAAAACGGTAAAGTACAGAGCGCTCAAGGGAGTCGCCTTGCGACTGGCTCTACGAGCTCGGGCGAGTCGACTAAACTAACAAAACACACGATAACAACAAACATCATACACAAGGTGAACCCCACAAAAGGGCGGACGCGCTCGGGGACTCATCCAAAATCAATCCAAAACACGACAATTATTAGCAAAATGGACACAACATCCAATTCAATCGCACATCGCATTGTCTTACCTTACAAACTATGCCTGTTCGACAGAACTGTTACTAACATTCTAGGCATACTACCCTATTCCGCAGGCTTCGACGATGATGCACCAGAGTCCCGGCGCTTCCGGATGAACGCGGTGTACGGGTTCGACGGATACGTCGTCAGCTCACCCGCCATCGCCGCACGGAAAGGTTGTTCAACCTTGAAGTCCCGATGCGGCGGCTCGGGGTCGTTTGGCGCGACGACCGTTTCCTGGTAGGGAAGGAGGTCGCCCATCGCCCAGACACGCTCCGAGTACGCGGCGGCACGCTCCTGCAGCTTAAGAACCTCGGACAGATCCACCGAGCCAGTCGACGAGGGATACCCACTCGTCACATCGTCGAGGTCGAAGTCCTCGGGGAAGTGAGCGAGTCCCAGGCTCAGAGCGGTCGACGCCCCGCGTCGAAACGCCGACCGCGTCATGAACTCTACGACTGCGGGCGCCTTCTCCAAGTACTCCCACACCTCAACGAGGTCACTGGGAATAACCTCCGTGGGAGACATCTCTTGAAGATAGGCGCGGATGCACGTCGCCGACAGCGTCGCCGAGTCGCCGAGCATGCTCACGCACTGCTTCGCGTCAAGAGAGCTCGCTTCTTCGTGGCTACCAATCACGCGGCCTGCTAGACGGAAACAGTCGTGAGTACCAGGGAAACCACAAACAATACAACTACAAGACTGGGAAGATGCACTCACCAAGCAACGGGCGGGCGAGTCCCGTGATGAAACTCTGAAACGACGTATGGTCATCTTGAAGCCCAACAATGAGGGCTTCCGACACCTTCCGGTCTTCCTCCGCAGCCGCAACGGCGGCCTTAGCTCGCCCGATCGCCTCACTCGCCTCTTCCTTCGCCTCCCGCAGTTCGCGTTCGAGGTCGGCGATCCTTTGCTCAGCGGTGCCTAACGCAGATTTCGCCGCCGTCAGTTCGCCAGCAGGGACAAGTTCTTGGCGAGCCACCTCCGCCTGCGCAGCAAAAGCCTGAAGCTCATTGTTTGCTGCTTGGAGAGTGGCCAACTCCTTCTCAGCACGTTGCTTCGCAGCCAATCGCTCTGCCGACTCCAGTTGCAGACCCTGCACATCCTCAAAGTCCGTACACACGGAAAATTACTCAGTGCCCACCCGCTAAAATTTAGCGGGTGCGCACTCGGGGACTGGCGACCACGAAAAATTACTCAGTGCCCACCCGCTAAAATTTAGCGGGTGCGCACTCGGGGACTGGTGACCATGAAAAATTACTCAGTGCCCACCCGCTAAAGTTTAGCGGGTGCGCACTCGGAGACTGGTGAGCACGAAAAACTACTCAGTGCTCTCCCGCTAAAATTTAGCGGGTGCGCACTCGGGGACTGGAATCGGACGTACAAAACAAGTAACTATAAGAATCAAGCCGCTGCTAAGCACCGACCTGATCCTCGGGGACTGGAGGTACCTGGATGGCCGCGCCAAGCATGTCGTGAAGTTGCACCGCGTCCACAGACGCGAGCAGCGCAGGTGTGTGCCCGCGACGTTGGTCAATCTCAGCGTCGACGGTCCCTGGAGCGAGGGTTGGAGCCGCAGCCTAACTCGCTGTGGCCACCTTGGTCATGAAGCGGGGGAAGGTAGCGATTGACGCACCTGCCCCAAAGGAGCTTGCTTCCTCCGGTCTAGGCAACGAAATGCCCCCCTTCGTGGACGCGGTCGCTTCCACTGCGGGCCCAGCCGGCGCGGCTGCCGCGTCGTCAGAGACAGCGACGATGTCGTCGCCCTTGGCTTTCTTGCTGCCTTCCGTGGAGGCGGCAACCTCGTCCACCTTCCTTTTACGGGAAGGATCCTCCTCGCTAGCGGCGGAGGGCACCTTGGCCACCGTCGGGTGGCCCATCTTCTTCACTCCGGACCTACACGCCAAGACAAATCGATAAGAAACAGTCGAAGTACTAAAAGAGAAAGGTGAAGGCCGAATGCACTCACTTGGCGACTGGAATGAAACGCAGCCCTGTACGAAGGCCGGCCGGTTTCTCCAGCTCAGGACCCAGTCGGCGACTAAGCCCCAGTTCCAGGACGTCAGGGGCCCAGGATACGGATGGCTTCTTTGACGTTGAAGTAGCGGTTGGCGCTTCCGGGACGCCTTCGGCTGAGGCCTCCTCGCGAAGTGGAGCTACCGCGGCCGGAGCCTCCTTGCGAGGCGAGACCACCACGCTCGGGACCTCCTTGCGAGGTGAAGTCGCCACAGCCGGAGCCTTCCCCAGCCCGGAGACCGGCGCGAAGGGCGGAGGCATTGAGGCCAGCGGTGCTTCCATGGATGGCGCATCTAGCGCGGTTGTCGTCAGGACCGCGCCGTCACCGGCCGAGCTATGAGCATCAGAGCTGCTCGCTGAGTGCGGCGGTGAGGCCATCTTCGGCGGCTTCGTCTTCCTCCTCAGGGGGGCCCTCGCCTCTTTCCCTTTCTTCTTCTTCACGGGAGTGGCCTGACGGAGCGAGGTGGTCTCCGGGAGCTCCTCGTCATCGTCATGACGCTCGAGGCTCCTGCTCGCCTCGAGTTCGCGCTGACGTTGCCCGCGGGTCTTTCGGACCAGTGGGGCAATCTCCTCTTCGGACTCGTCCTCGTCGTCCTCGGTACCCTTGGCGGGTGGCGACTCGCTTGTGTCCTGGGCGGATGGCCCGGAGCTCTCGTCATCGGCGGGTGGCAGCCACCCTTCCACCACTTGGAATAGCTGCGTTAAACACGGAACAAAGTTAGAATTACCGCGACTGCACATGCTGCGACTGCGAACAAGATAAAAGGATTACCGTTGGAGCCGGACGCTTTGCGGTGTAAGGAGGGACCCCGGCCTGCGCATCCGTGTATGCCGCCTGGGTGATCCTCTTCAGCGCCAGGAGGTAGTCCTCCAGCTTCCACTCGGCGAGGCAGGCCTTCGTCGAGTCTCCTCGGCCCGTGTACTGATACATGTAATGCTCGCGTTGGGCGAGCGGAACGAGTCGCCGCCCAAGCCAACAGTTGTACAAGTTCACCGTCTGGAGCCCCTTCTTCTTCAGACCGCGAATGGTCTGGAGCATTTCATCGACGACCATCCGCTGGTCGTCGGGGAGCTTGCCGACCTGGAGATGGCGCGGCTCGGAACGGTTGGCCGAGTACCGCGGGATCGCCGCTTCGTCCTCCGGAGTCGCCTCGGTCACATAAAACCACGACTTTTTCCAGTCGCTCGCTGCTTTGGCCGGCAGCATCAGGTCGAAGAAGGAGGCTTTAGATTTGAGTTGAAAAGTTAAGCCGCCCGCGGCTAGCATTGGGCCGCCCGCCTCCTCGCGGCTGATCCGTCCATGGAACAGATCTTGCCACAGGGGAAAATAGGGCCGGCAGCCCAAGTAGCACTCGCAGAACGCCACGAAGATGGCGAGCTGCTCGATACTATGGGGACCCAGATCCGAGGGCTGGATCCCGTAGTAGGCGCAGAAGCGCCGGAAGAACAAGGAGGTGGGAAACCCTAACCCCCGCTCGAGGTGACTAGTGAAGCAGATGAACTCTCTCTCTCGCGGGTTCGGGGTCGTTTCTCCGGCTGCGGGGATACGCCAGCAGCCGGCCCGCAGGATTCCGGCCTCCTCGAAGGAGGCCAGCTGCGCCCTGGTGCACTTGGATCTACCCCAAGATTCAGTGGAGAGGGCCATGGCTGAGGATTTACTTGGAGGTCGGAGGATTGCGGGTCGATCAGATCGCGGAATCGACGGACGGAAGTTGTGCGTACTCGGAAGAAATGGTGGGCGGTTGGCTTTCCGATAGCCTACCATTCCTCTTATATAGCGGAGGTTGCCCGCCAAATTAGGGGGCCGTTACCGCGCGATGATTACGCCAAAAGTTACCGTTGAGTTACCTTAACGGCTAGTTTGACCACATCCGACGGTCCGCCTCCTGTCACTCGGCTCGCTAAAGTCACTCGCTGAGACCGTGTCCCGTTGGCTCGACTCGCCCAAGACGTGACTCGGTTCGCCGGATTTATTCTTTCATGCAGGAGCCCGCCGACGATTCGACTGGATGCCAACTTGAAGCCATATACTCCGACTGCCAGCAGCCACCCATGCCTAATCAACGACGGCCTCGGGGACTACTGATGGGGATACGCCTACTGGGGTATACTCAGCAGGACGTTTCCGACTGGCCCAAAGGCTGGCGAGTGGGCCTGCAGAACGGCGAGTGGATCAAAGCCCAGCAAGATACCAGGCGACTGGAAGTTGAAGGCCCAGGCGAGTGGATAGGCCCAGTCGGTCTAGGTTTAAACGATTGCCAAAGTTGTAACCGAATCGGTTGAGATATGTAAACCCTAGGGGAGGTAAGTATATATAAACCTCCCTAAGGGGTGAGTAGAGACACGTTCCCTCATACACCCAAGCTACTCGCCGCCTAGTCGCCGAGTACGCCCATTGTAAACACCTCCATAATACAATCTAGCAGGAGTAGGTCTTTACCCTCCGGGGGGCCGAACCTGGGTAAATCCCTGTGTCTTTGCCCTCATCTCGCACCGCAGATGGCTGGCCGCCCTTGCCCTTCGTTCTACTACTCGCTGCCTATTGCAGCATCTGCCGTGGTCATTCCCACGACACCTATTATGTATGTGTGGGTGAGGAATAGGCGGATCAGGGAATACACATGAGAAACCTCATTGTATCCATCCTTACCGCTATCCTTTTTCGAGGAGGAGCTCTTACTAGTATCATCACCTACCACTTCGTTATCTTTGGAAACAGTTTTACCTGTTTCCTTGGATTGCGGAGTGGTATCCTCAGAGTTAGATGGAGGTGATGCTGCGGATGTGGAGAGACGCATTATCAATTGACGCATCTCTTCCATCTTAGCCTCCATTGAACTCACCAAGGTTGTTTCCAACATCTTGAGATCGTTCATGGTGACTACCTCCGGAGCATCACTCCCATCTCCCTTGGAACCCATACTTCTCTTAGGCGGTTAAGCCTGAAATAAGAGCCGAGGCTCTGATACTAATTGAAATGGATCGTATGGGCACCTAGAGGGGGGGTGAATAGGTGCTAACCAATTTTTAATACTTTTTCAATTTTAGGCTTGACACAAAGTAAATTCTCTAGATATGCAACTACGAGAATTTCCCTATATGTAACTCTAACTACTAAGCACGTAAAAGAGGAGCGAGGAAACCGTAGTGGAGCACGCGGAGACACAGGGATTTGTTTTACCGCAGTTCCTTCCTTGTTAAGGGAAGTACATCTGCGTTGGAGGGGTGGGCGGTTCTAAGACCACCACGCCACAATAGGCCTCACCCTATTCTCCGATGGATCTCGCCACGAGAGGCCTGATCCACCTTCTCCACTATTGGATCCCTTCGAGGCGGGAACCGGTGCCTTTTACAACACTATCGAGGCACACACCCACAACCGAATTGGGGGCTCCCGGGATGACAACAAGCTGTCACAAAAACAAGGTTTATCAATATAAACAAAAACGAGGATCTAGATATTTGCAAGAAATACTAGATCGGAGGTTCTCCAAATGAATGGAGAGGAGATGAAGCGCTTGATTGCTGATGATGAAGATCGAGTTCTTCTCCTTCGATTCCCCAAGGGATGGGGCCTTTGGGTGGATCTAGGTGGAGCACTCTTGTATGAAGCTTTCAGATCTGATCTGTTCTTTTTCGAGATGAATCAAGAGTTCTGGCAGGAGGGGGCTGGCTGGCTTAAATACCCCTCCCCAGATCTGGCCGTTGCACAACTTTGGGGGCGGATTATCTGCCCCCCACTTGGGGCGGATTATCCGCCCCCTGGGAAAACTCCGCCCCAAGGGCGGATTCTCCGGGGGAAACTCCGCCCCCTCTCTAGGGCTTGCGCCTTGGAGAAACTTGGAGAAGATCTTGGGGGGCGGATAATCCGGCCCCCCTGAGGGGCGGATTATCCGGCATGGCCGGAAAGTCCGGCCAAAACTCCGCCCCCTCTCTGGGGCTTGCGCCTTGGCGATGAGCAGGAGGGGCGGATTATCCGGCCAGGCCGGAAAGTCCGTCCAATATTCCGCCCCCCCTTCTGGGGCTTGCGCTTGCTTGGGCAGAGGGAGGGGCGGATTATCCGCCCCTGGTGGGGCCGGATTATCCGCCCCCAAAGGTAGAGTTCTGAGCTGCAACACTTCAACACACATTAAATGATCCTTGGTATTGTTATCTGACACACAAAACACTAGGGATTAAGAAATGTTCTTTCAATTGTTCAGTTGTTAAGTCCGTAGGACTCAAAAAAAATCGGATGCTTAAATCCATCCTCCCTATGGGAGTAGCCCCCGAGTCCGTAATGGAGTCGTAGACTCGACGTAGGACTCGAAGAAATACTTTGTCGTTATTCATCTACCGGGTGCGCGGCCAGCGCTCCTGATAGGAGTAGCCCCCGAGTATTTAGTCGAATCGAAGATTCGAGTGAGTACTCTTAGCTGTGGAGCCGAAGAATTGTAGTTGGTGCTAGTATAGCTTTTGATGACATCAGTGCTGACGATCAATGACCTCAAGCGTCTGCTACGCCAGAGATGACTTGACTGGACGAACGTGGGTCCCACTTGCTGACTTTTAATTGACCGGTCACGCGAGGCGTGGAGATAATTACGGCATCTCCTCGATTTCCGCGCGTAGTGGACGGCGTGGTAATGACGGTTCGTTGTGATGTTGACACGTGTACGGTCAGATTTGCCGTTGGCGTTAGGTCTTCTGGATGGACGGCTGCCATGCGTCGTCTTCGCTGTTATAATCATTGGGGGAAACCGCGGTTTGTTTTCACCGCAGCAGTTCTTGTGTTCACTGCCTCCTTGTGCTCGAGCGATTCTTGCTTCGCGCTGGGATTTCCTTCCACATTTCCGTCGTTCTTTCTGCTTTTTCACCGTCGGCGCCGTCGTAGCGCAATGGGGAAACCAAAGAAATCTTCATCTGCGGTTGGGACCAGCGCCGCCGGAGGAAAGAAGGGCACCGCCGCTACTCGCGTCACCGATGGTGGCTGGCGGCGATCAGAGACGCGGGAGAGCGATCTCCGCAAGCTTCGCGAGCGGGGCCTGATCCCGCAAGATAGGGAGGCCGTCAAACTCCCCGGCAATGAGGTAATCCCCCGTCTCCCATCTGGGTATCGGGTTATGTTTCTCGCCTTCGTTTTGCGTGGGTTTTCTTTTCCGGTCCACGACTTCCTCCGTGGACTGCTCTTCTTCTATGGGATTTAGCTTCATCATCTGTCTCCCAATTCTCTTCTCCACATTGCGTGTTTTATCACTTTTTGCGAGTGCTGGCTTGGCATTGAGCCGCACTTTGGCCTCTTCCGGAAGCTCTATTCCGTGAAGAGGCAATCTAGTTCGGATGGTGTGTATCCCATTGGGGGTTTCATCATCTCCCTTAGTCCCAATCTGCTCTTCTTTTCCTTTTCCATGTCCGAATCTGTCCAGTACTGGCGGAGGCGATGGTTTTATATCCGCGACTCCGTAGTGCCCGGGCAAGATTTTGGTCTTTTTCCCTTTGACCCCTCCCAAATGATTGAGCGAAAAAGGTCTTGGAAAAACAAAATCTTGGACGGTGAGGTGGCGGAGATAGAGGCCCTTTACCGTCGGGTGGAGGATCTCCAGCTGATTCCGGAGAAGGAGGTGAACGGCGTGGACATCATCCGGACTTTTCTTGAGCGTCGGGTGCAGCCTCTCCAAGCGAGGGCGCACCCGATGTTTCTTTATTCTGGGCGCCGTGATCCCACGAGGGTTTCGGCTGAGAAAATGTCCGAGGGGGATCTTGACAGGGCCCTTCGCGCGCTGCTGAAGTTCAAAGCCGAAGAAGAAATCCCGGGGAAGTCGCTAAATCCTCCATTTTCTTCGACGTTGGCCGTACCGCAGGTGTAGATTTGTGTACGTAGTGCTTTTTGTCGGCTGTGTTTTTATTTCCTTTGTTTGCTAACAAAGTTCCTTCTGATTTTGCAGAGCTTCAAAGTGCCGGGCATGGTACCACCGTTGCCCGAAAGGTATCCGAATGCCCCGGATAATGAAGTGGTTGATTCCGTGTCCGAGCTACCGTCGGCGCGATCTCCGGCGGAGGATGCCGACGAGTCGAGTGAGGACCATACGCGAAAACGGTCACGGAGCTCCAGCGAGTCTTAGGATGCCTCGACTCCTCCGACTCCCAGAAACCCTCTGGGCCTTGAGCGTCATAGTGACGGTCATGGAGGTTCTTTTTCTCCCATTCCTGCCATTCCTGTGCGGGCTGTAGCGCCACACCCGCCAGCAAAGCGGAAGAAGGAAGAGAAAAGGGAGGAGAAGAAGGAAGAAAAGAAGGAGGAGAAGAGAGCCCGAAGGACTCCTCCTGTCTTTAACCTGAGCTCACTGGGCTCGTAAGTTTCTTGCTATACTATTGTCCTTTTTCCTTCATGATTGTTGTGCTTGTGTTGATTGGTTCGTATGCAGGCATTCCTCCCACGATTCCTCCAGTGGTGGTGCGCGGGAGATGATGGGGGAGTCGAAAATTGCGGCTCCTCCTCCTCAGACGGTGGCGACTTCGGGTGGTGCGGCTCCGGATCCTCCGTTGCAGGAGGTGCAGGTGGTTGCGCCTCAGAATTTCGCAGCGGTCCTTCGGAGTCACCATCAGAGCATGTAAGTTTTTCTGCTTCATGTCACGGGGGGAGCCCCCGAGTGTCTTTGTGTGCGAATTTTGTTTTTACTCCTTTGTGTTGGGCGTAGCCCCCAAGCCCTTTTCTTATTGCTATTTCTTTTTCTTCAGCCTTTTGTGCAGGAGGCCAAGCGGCTAGTGCAGGAGCGCCTGGCGCTGGAGGCGAACCTTCGGCAGCTTCAAGGTATCTATCTGCCTTTTAATGCCTCTCTTATTTATCCTGGTCCTGTTCTTTGACACTTGCTTGTCTTGAATGCAGAGGAGCATAACAATTCCCTCGGTGAGGTCGACGCTCTCAAAAAGAGACTTGGTCAATCGGAGAAGAAGGCCGAAGCTGCCATTGGCGTGAAAGAACGCCTCGAGTTAGAGCTGACTAAGGCAGCCGAAGCGAAGGAGCGTCTGCAGCAGGAGGCCGCAGATCGTGAGGAGAAGCTGGCCACCGTTGCGGCTGCTCGTGAAAGAGAGGTGGCGGCGAAGCTCATGGCTGCTGCCAAGGCTATTTCGGGTGAGTGCTAGTTTTGTACTTGTTTCTTTTTCTTCGGGTCTTCTTCTGTGCTGCTTTTCTTCATGCTTTCCTTCTTATTTTTTTGTCTCAGATGCCGCAGGCATCGAGTTCGACCGCGGTGCTCTAGAGCACGGGAGTGCTCTAGATGATGCCACTGTGGCGGTCGAAGACCGCTGCAGCACCGTCGTCAGCTTCCTTGCCAAGGCGAAATAGGTCCTTAGTCGCTTCTACAAGGAGCTTGTCCCGAAGGGCGCAGCCCTTGATGATGTGGATGCTCTGGCGGAGGCTCTGTCAGCCGAAGCGCCTGCGGCGTACAAGCGCAAGCAGAAGGGCATCGGCGCGTCTGTCGGGCTGGCGATGGCCTTGGCGGCTGGAGCGGAGCTGGATCTGCCCCAGATCACCTCTCGGATGCCGACGGCTGCGGATGGATCCGAGGTAGCCTTTGCTGCCTACTCTGCTCGCTGCAAGCGATATGGGCCCAAGCTCATTGATTTGCTGTCTGAGTATGCACTGCGGCAGCAGGGCGGGGCCAAAGCTAGGCAGTCTGGCTCCGAGGCGACTCAGGGTGCCGCATCTTAGGCGTTTGTAGACGTAGGGTAGTTTGTAGTCTACTTTTGTTGTAAATATCCTGAAGAGCACCATCCTTGTGCCACGTAGTGGCCTTATATGTTTAATGAAATCTTCTGAGTTGTGCTCTATCATTGTCTGAAATGTGTTTGTCCCTTTCTTTTTCTGCTGCTCTAGGTTCCTTCGGGTGCTGGCCCTGTTGACGCCCCATCCGCAATGCCGTTGCGACCATCCTTGGATGATTCCTCGCAGCTCACTTTCCTTCGGGATCGTGTGCGTAGTCTGGAGAGGGAGTTGCTCGGGTTACGCGGTCATGCCGATGTTTGGAAGTCCAAGGCGGATCGTGGTGCAGCCAGAGAGGAGTACTTGATGGCGGAGCTGGTTTGGCTGTCCGAGCAGCTGCAATGTAAGTTGTTCTTTGGTTCGAGCTGTAGCTCAGTTCTTCGGATGAGCCTGCTGGCCTTACTCTTGTTTTGTGCGATTATCGCAGGTGCGAATCTTGCTCCGAGGGAAGAAAAGGAGCGTGTCGCTGTTCGGGTCAATTGCTTGACTCAACAGGACATGGAGGCCGGCGGCTTCTTCTGGATGGATCGCGATCGCGCCATGGCTCTGGCGACGGTGCAGGATCGTGTTCATCAAGTTTCGCGGGTGCTCCGCCAAGTGCAGACATCGCTTTCCTCGGTGCTGCACGTCATGTTTCCTTTGGATGCCGTACCGACGACCCTTGCGGGTCTTCTGTCGAAGTTTCGGAACGTGAGCAATGCCAAGGAGTTGGTGCGGCAACAGCTCGTCGCAGGAGTGAAGGCTGCATTGTCTCTTGTGAGGCTACACCGACCTGATGTGGATTTGGCTGCTGTGGCCGCTGGGCCACCTCTTCGCCCTGATGGCGGTGAGTGGGACATGCGTCCGCATTACGCAGCTGTAAGGCAGTATGCCGAACAGGTCGTAGATTTGTTTGAGCAGCGTGTCCAGGTTATTCTTCAACATAGGTAGTACCTGTAAAAAGAGATAGATGTAAAATTTGTATATTTCGGCTGGGCGTGTTGTGCCCTTTGTTGTAAAGGTTTGTTTGTTGTGAGCACGCAGTGCTTTTGATTGAGTACGTGTTCTTTTTGTTTGCCTGACGTTGTCAGCTACTCAGGTGTATACGTTTGATCCTCAGTCGATGAAATCGTGAGGTGGGGGGAGCCCCCGAGTGCGTTTGTAGCATGTAGTAAAGTTGCAAAAGTAGTGAACTGAAGATTTGGGGCGAGACACTTAGCTTTATTTATATCGTAATGGAGGAGGTACATTGTTCGGCTGAATAGCCTTGGCTGAAAGCCTTATTGAAAGTAAAGGGGTAGGTAGCTATGGATAAAATCGGAGCAGGTGCGCGATGTTCCATGGGTTGGAGTATGCGACTCCAGACTCCACGTCCTTGAGGCGATATGCGCCACCTGGGATGACTTCGGTGATGACGTAGGGTCCTTCCCATGGGACTCGAATTTATTCGGTCGCTTTTTCTTGAGTCGCAAGACGAGGTCTCCTTCGACGAAGGACCTTGGGCGCAGTCGGCGGCTGTGGTAGTTGCGGAGACTCTGCTGGTACACCGCTGATCGAGCTGCTGCTATATCCCGTGCTTCGTCGAGTGTGTCGATAGCGTCTTCAAGTGCAATCATGGATTCGGCTTCACTGTAAGCGACGACCCGTGGGGCCTGGTGGCGTACTTCGGCTAGTAGCACGGCTTCAGCACCGTGTACCAAGAAGAACGGTGTGTAGCCGGTGGAGCTGTTTGGCGTAGTCCGTAAGCTCCACAGGATGGATGGTAGCTCTTTCGTCCAGTTTCCAGCTTTTTGTTCGAGTGAGCTCATGAGGCGCTTCTTGATGCCGACGCTGATTAGGCCGTTGGCCTTTTCCACTTGCCCGTTCGTTTGCGGGTGTGCCACTGAGGCGTACGTGATGTTGATACCAAGGCCTTCGCAGAAGTCCTGGAATTCTTCGGAGATGAAGTTTGATCCGTTGTCGGTGATGATGATGTGCAGTACGCCGAACCTATAGACAATGGACTCGAAGAACTTGACGGCGGTTTTGCCTTTCTGGTTGGTGACCGGCATGGCCTCGATCCACTTGGTGAATTTGTCGACTGCAACCAGGAGGAAGATGTGTCCCCCTTTCGAGGATTTTGGCAGTTTGCCGATCATGTCGAGGCCCCATTGAGCAAAAGGCCAGGCTATGGGTATGGGTCTGAGCTCGGACCCAGGTGCGTGCGGTTTGTCGGCGAACCGTTGGCATCCGTTGCATCTTCGGACGATATCCTTTGCATCGCTCATGGCCGTTGGCCAGTAGAATCCTGCTCGTAGAGCTTTGACGACAAGGGAGCGGCTGCCTGCGTGGTGGCCGCAGATCCCTTCATGGATGTCTTGGAGTATGTCCTTGCCGTCGTCGATGGTGATGCACCGTTGTAGTACACCCGTGATGCTGCGCTTGTACAGCTCGCCGTTGATGATGGTGAAGGCTTTTGACCGGCGAGATATGCGTCAGGCGTCTGTTTGGCTGTCAGGCAGTTCTCCGTTTATCAAGAACTGGAGGTATGGTCACGTCCAAGTTTCTTCGACTGCCATGACCTACATTAGGTTGACCATGGCTACCTCTGTGTCCAGTTTTTCGGGTCCTTCGTGTCCTTCGGGTAGCGTATCTCCCGAGTGTTCTGCTTCTTCGGGTGATCCCTTGGGGAATTTCCGCTTGATGGATGGCACACAGATTTGTTCGAGGAACACACCTGGTGGCACCTTTGCGCAAGTGGAGCCGATGTTGGCGAGTCTATCGGCTTCCTCGTTGCTCTCTCTTCCAACGTGCCGAAGTTCGCAGCCGTCGAATTCTCCTTCGAGTGCGTTGTAGAGCGCGCGGTACGCGTTCATGTTTTCGGCGTGTGTGTCGCACTCATTCATCGTCTGCTGGACGACGAGGTTGGAGTCACCGTAGATGACCAGGCGCGTTGCGCCGCATATCTTTGCCATTCTCATGCCATGGATGAGGGCTTCGTATTCGGCCTCGTTGTTGGAGGCTCTGAATTTCATCCGAAGAACGTACTTCATCTTGTCGCCTTGAGGGGAGGTCAGTATGACCCCTGCCCCTGCTCCGGCTTCACGCTTGGAGCTGTCGAAGTGCATTGTCCATGACTGCGACATGTCTGGGGTGTCTGGCAGCTGCAGCTCCATCTAATGTACCAGGAAGTCCGGAAGGACTTGAGATTTGATTGTGTGTCGCTTCTCGTAGACGATGTCCAAGGGTGACAGTTCGATGCCGCACAGGGCCACCCGTCCTGTGGCCTCTGGATTATTCAGGATGCTGTTCAGGGATGCCTCGTTGACGACCATCACTTGGTGCTCCTGGAAGTAATGGCTCAGCCGTCAAGCCGTCATGAACACGTCGTAGGCTAGATTCTGGTAGTGAGGGTACCTCTGCTTTGTTGGTGTCAGTACCTCGCTGAGGTAGTAAATTGGGCGCTGGACCCCGTGGGTCTTGCCTTCTTCGGGTCGTTCGACCACGAGTACGGTGCTGACCACCTGGTGTGTGGCTGCTATGTACAGCAACAGGGGCTCGCGCTCCTTTGGCGTGACCAAAACGGGCGAGGTGGAGAGGAGCCGCTTGAGGCTTTCGAATGCGTCGTTGGCTTCTGGTGTCCACTCGAACTTGTCTGCCTTGCGCAGCAGCTGGTAGAATGGTAGGGCCTTCTCGCGCATGCGGCTGATGAACCTGCTTACCGCCGCTACTCGTCCTGCGAGCTGCTGGACGCCCTTGAGGTTTTTCGGCTTCTCCATCGTCATGATGGCTCTGATTTTCTTCGGGTTCGCCTCGATCCCTCGTTGAGAGATGAAGTACCCGAGCAGCTGACCCGATGGGACGTCGAAGGCGCACTTTTCGGGATTGAGCTTGATCCTGTAGCGATCAAGGTTGTCGAACGTCTCGCGGAGATCGTCGATAAGTGTCCTTGCCTCCCTGGTTTTTATTACTATATCGTTGACATAGACTTGGACGTTGCGACCAATCTGGTCCTTGAGGCAGGCCTGCATGCATCGCTGGTACGTGGCACCCGCGTTCTTTAGCCCAAAGGGCATTGTGTTGTAACAGAATACTCAGAACGGTGTGATAAACGCCGTTTTCTCCTGATCTTTGACCTTGAGTCGAATCTGGTTATAGCCTGAGTAGGCGTCGAGGAAGGAGAGTTTCTCGCAGCCTGCTGTCGAATCGATGATCTGGTCGATCCGAGGGAGAGGGAAGTGGTCTTTTGGGCAGTGCTTGTTTAGTGACGTGAAGTCCACGCACATCCGCAGGATGTCCGTGTCCTTCTTTGGGACCATCACTGTGTTTGCAAGCCACTCGCTTTCCTTGATTTCCCTGATAAAGTCTGCAGCGAGCAGTCTATTGATTTCCTTGCCGATAGCTTCGGCTCGTGGCTCCGACAGTCTTCGGATGGACTGCTTGACTGGCTTGGTGTCTGGAAAGACATTGAGTGCATGCTCGGCGAATTCCCTGGGAACTCCTGGCATGTCCGCAGGACACCAGGCGAAGATTTCCCAGCGCTCACGGAGGAATTCGACGAGCGCGCCTTCCTATGCGCAACTGAGGTCGTTGGCTATCAGGGCCGTCTTGGAGGCATCCGTTGGATGGACCTGTACTTTCTTGGTGTTGATGGTGGAGTCGAAGGACATGTCAGGTGCGTTCTGCCTTGTGACTGGGGGTACCCCATTGTCCGTCACCTCGCGGAGCCTTACAAGCTCGTCTTGCATGCCGAAAGACTGGGAAATTTTGTTGAAATCCCTGTCGCATTGGTCCGATCGGGTGAAGCTCCCGTGGACTGTGATGACGCCCCTTGGTCCTGGCATCTTGAGTAGTAGGTATGCGTAGTGTGGGACGGCCAGGAACCTTGCGAATGCTACACGCCCCAGGATGGCGTGGTATTGCGACGGCCAGTCCACCACTTCGAATTCGAGTCAGCTCCTGCCGAAAGTTGTCCGGCTTCCCGAAGATGACGTCGAGCCCTATTTTGCCCAGGGGGAATATGCCCTTTCCTGGGACATGGCGTGGAACGTTGTGTCTGATTGTTCCAGGCTGCATTGCGGGATCCGCATAGCTGCTAGAGTGCTTGCAAACATTAGGTTGATGCCGCTGCCGCCGTCCATGAAGACGCGACTCATCTCGAAGCCTCCGATCTGCGCCTCCAGCACCAAGGCAGCATGACCTGGGCGAGGGATCTGGCAAGGGTGATCCGCGCGAGTGAATGTGATGCAGGACTCCGATACGCTGAGGTACTCGGGGATTGCAGGCGGAGTTGCCACGGCCAAGTTGATTTGTCGGGTGATTTTCTTCTGCACCCTATTTGTGGGGCGTCCCTTCTGGATCATATTTAGTGCTCCTTTTGGTGGGGGGTACCCAATCCCGGTGTTGTTCTGCGCTGGCGCGACTGGTTGGTTTGGGCCTCCAATAGGCGGCGGCGGAGGAGCTCCGTGTACTACTTCTCCTGGCGCAGGCGCGTTTCCGAACGCAGGGATTGGGGCTTGTTGCCTCATCTGCACCATGCTTTCGCTGAGTTTCTAGAACTCGCGGCAGTCCTTGAGCATGTGGCTGGCTTTCTTTTTGCCATCCTGTTTGTCGATGTAGAAGTGGATGGTGCATGGACCCGAAAGTTTTTCGAATGCTGAGGGTCCGTTGTCGCGGTCGCGGCGTTGCCACGACTGTGTTGGTCGTCCGTTGTCGCGATCACATCAACTTTTGATCCTTTTCCCACGCACATCGTCACCTCGTTCTTCGCTAGCTTCCGTTTATTCTGCAGCACCTGTTTCGAGTTACAAATATGAGCAACCGAACCAGTATCAAATACCTAGGCACTACTACGAGTACTAGTGAGATACACATCAATAACATGTATATCAGATATACCTTTCTTCTTGATGTTGCCGTTCTTCAAATCCGCCAAGTACTTTGGGCAATTCCGCTTCCAGTGACCTTCTCCCTTGCAGTAAAAGCACTCAGTATCAGGCTTAGGTCTAGCCTTGGTCTTCTTCGTCGGCGTGGTAACTTTCGTACCACCCTTCTTGAAGTGTCCCTTCTGCTTAGACTTGCCTTTCTTGAATTTGGTGGTCTTATTGACCAACAACACTTGGTGCTCTTTCTTGATCTCCACTTCTGCAGATTTCAACATGGCAAAGAGTTCTGGCAACGTCTTGTTCATGTTTTGCATGTTGTAGTTCATCACGAAGTTCTTGTAACTTGGTGCTAGTGATTGGAGGACACGGTAAATACCCAAAGCATTAGGAATCACAATACCCAAGCTTTGAAGTTTGTTTGCGTGCCCAGACATCTTAAGCACATGCTCACTGACGGAGCTGCCCTCTTCCATCTTGCAGTTAAAGAACTTTTCAGAAGCCTCATAGCTTTAAATTGCCGCATGAGTCTCAAAGATCAATTTGAGATCCTCGACAATATCATATGGGTCTGAATTCTCAAACCTTTTCTGAAGCTCTGATTCTAAACCATACAAGATAGCACACTAAACTGTGGAGTACTGGGTCTTCTGAGTGAGGTAAACGTTCTTTACTTCATCGGCAGCATCAGCTGCAGGTGGGTCACCCAGCGGTGCATCCAGCACATAGGTCAAATTACCAGCTGTGAGGACAATCCTCAAATTGCGGAACCAATCCGATAAGTTGCTTCCATTGTTTTTCAACTTTTCTTTCTCTAGGAATGCATTAAAATTGATGGTAGGGGCTGCCATTGATCTACAACATATTTGCAATAGTTTAGACTAAGTTTATGACAAACTGAGTTCAAATTAATAATAAAATTAATCTAGGTGAACTCCCACCCAAAACAATATCCCTCACATTGTTTTAGTGATCACACGAACCAAATCCACCACATCAACACCGATCATCACGAGAGTTGATATAGTTTCAATGGCGAACAATCGATATGTTCATCATATCTACTATATGATTCATGCTTTACCTTTCGGTGATCCGTGTTCCGAGACCATGTCTGTACATGCTATGCTCGTCAAGATCAAACCTTAGTTTCCGCATGAACAAATCTGGCTTGCTCACGTTGTATACACTTGCAGAATCTAACACACCCGATCATCACGTGGTGCTTTGAAACAACAAGCTTTAGCATTGGTGCTAACTAAGGGTGAACACTTTATGACTTGAAATTCATGTGCATGAGGGATCATCTTATAATGCTACCGTCGTCTACTAAGCAATACAAGATGCTTAAAGGATTAACATCACATGCAATTCATAATATGTGATATGATATGGCCTTTCTTCTTTGTGCTTCCGATCTCCATCTTCTAGCACGAACATGATCTCCATCATCACCGGCATTGCATCAAGGTCAATGACGCTTCTTCATGGTTGTCGTCCACCGGCTTCAACTATTACAACTACTTTGAATAGACACGCGGGTCTTAACATAAATTAAAGACAACCATATGGCTCCTGCCGGTTGCCAACTTACAATAAGGAACATTGCATACATCAAATATAATCACAATCATGGCCATATCACATCACAGCACACCCCTGAAAAACAAAGTTAGACGCCTCTACTTTCTTTGCATATTTTACGTGGTTTGGAGCTTTCAATAAGTGTCGTTCTAACTTACGAACAAGAACCAAAACATTGATGATGGGGATATGCCTACTGGGGTATACCCAGCAGGGCGTTTCCGACTGGCCCGTGAGCTGGCGAGTGGGCCTGCAGAACGGCGAGTGGATTGAATCCCAGCAAGGTACCGAGCGACTGGAAGCTGAAGGCCCAGGCGAGTGGATAGGCCCAGTCGGACTAGGTTAAATGACTACTGAAGCCTTAACCGAATCGGTTGAGATATGTAAACCCTAGGGGAGGTGAGCCTATATAAACCTCCCTATAGGGTGAGTAGAGACACGTTCCCTGATACACCCAAGCGAATCCGCCTAGCCGCCGAGCTCGCCCATTGTAACACCTCCATAATACAATCTAGCAGGAGTAGGTCTTTACCCTCCGGGGGGCCGAACCTGGGTAAAACCCTCTGTCTTTGCCCTCATCTCGCACCGCAGATGGCTGGCCGCCCTTGCCCCTCGTTCTACTACTCGATGCCGATTGCAGCATCTGCCGTGACCATTCCCACGACAGTGGCGCCCACCGTGGGGCCTGGTCGGTGTTCTGCGGCGAGATCCAATCTGCCCATTAACGAGACGGTCGCCACCAGCCGCATGATAGCGATCGGCGAGATGCTCCAGATCTTGCCGAGCAGCTACGTCCCGGCGGCGCGACCCGTCACGCACAGCGTGATCCTGCCTATCGGCACGATCAGCCTCTTCGTCAGCCTCACCGACGTCATCGTCTCGGAGGACTCGGCTCGCATCCGCGAGTCGCCGCCACGCGATCGGCTCTCCGAGAGCCAAATCCGCACGATCCACCGCCTCGCCTCCGAGTACAACTTGGCCAACAACAACGTGGCCGGGAATTCAGCGGCCGCAGAGGATGCGGCACTCATCGACGACGCCGACTCGGCGACCCCGGCGTCACTCGCCGGATCCATCACCGCGGCCTCGTCCGCGGGCTCCATCGCCCAGGTCTCCAACGCAGGAGACTTCGAGGACCCCTCCATCCTCGGGATCTTCGAATTCGACTCCGGGTCGGAGAACTCCGCCGACCTCCGCGACAGAACCGGTCGCCACGCCGCGACCTACATGACCACCGGCGCCGATCCGCCAGAGGATCCTTTCTCCACCCCAATCCCTCCTAACGCCACGGCAACGGAGGTCGAGGAACTCCGCCTGAAACTGGCGGAGGCGGTGCGCAAGGAGCAAGCCGAGCGCGAAAAATTTCGCCTCGAGCAGGTGGCGGCGCAGGAGCTATCACGCTACCACAGCAGCGGATCAGGTCACGCCTGAACCCCACCGTTCAAGGGCATGCCCTGAACTTCGACGACGAAAACGACCCGGCCCGCGTGTCCGAACGCGCGATCTGCGAGAACGCGCCACCAGGAGGAAGCGCCCGGCCCCCGCCAGGATCAACGGCGAGGGGCGCCCCACCACCACCCAACCGCACCCCTCCCAGGGACCAGCCGCGGATAGTAGTCTCCTCACGGGAGCGAGACGCAAACGGCCTCCCACTGTTTTCCACCCCAATGGACAACCTCGTGGCAGGACGAGCAGCAGCCGACAGCATCACAGCCACAGGCGACGGCGCCCTACAGATCCAATACGTCAGGGCCCTGCTCGCGAAGGCCGTCGAGCAGCAAAAAGCGGGCGCCGACTCGGCAGGTCGAGTATACTCGCGTTCCTCGGGAAGCAGAGCGGCTTCCAGCGGCCGCCCAGCGGCGGCAAACACCCTCAACTGCCCGCCACCAGAGCCGCTGCAGCTCCAACACCGACCCGCGAACGCGGCACTCTCCACCAACGACCCAAGGCCGGCAACCAACCTTGTCGCCGCCAACGGGCAACCCATCGACGCCCGCACCCACATCATCAACAACCAAAGCTGGCGCGCACGCCAGCCCGACGACTTGCGGCACACCCTAACTAATCGCCGCGATGGCGAGCCTATGGGGTCGCTCAGTCGACTCGGACCCAAGTGCTTCGGACCAATGATCCGAGGCGAGAAGTACCCGCCAAACTTCAACGCGCCAAAAGAGATAGAAAAGTACGACTCCTCGTACGACCCCGCCGTCTGGCTCGACACATACCTCATGGCGATGGGGATCGCGGGTCACACTGACCTGCTCGCCGCCAGTTACCTCCCCTTGATGATGGAGGGGACGTGCAGGCAGTGGATCAACACTCTCCCCCAGGACAGTATCGACTCCTGGGAGGAAATGCGCAACGCCTTCGTCAGGCACTTCGAGTGCTCCTACACCCGCGCCACCACTATTGAGGACCTGGAACGGTGCGTCCAGGGACCCTGCGAGTCGACCCGCAACTGGGTCCAACGGTGGCAAGAGCTTTGGTACAACGCGGTCGGCATCCACCCGGACACGGCGATCCACTGCTTCAAGACCTCGTGCCGTTACGAGCCCCTAGTCGCCAAGCTCAAGCGACACTCCTGCACACTCGACAATATCCCCGACCTCCTCGAGACCGCCAAACGGTACGCCGAGGAAGACCCAAACCAGGAAACTGACGACGAGTCAAGAGGTCAACGCCGCACAGGCGGCAACGACGGCGGACGCCGAACCGACCTACGCTACAGCGGCACTCGCCTCACTGGCAAGCGCCGCAGTGACGGGCGAGTCGACTTCGTCGCCAACGCCGGGCACGCGCAGCGCGAGCCCAAGAGCTTTCGCCGCGACGGAGGGCAACGCCGCGACGGCGGCAACTACAAGAACAAGCCAAGGTTCGACCCCGCGGCCCTCCTTAACCAACCATGTGCGTTCCATAGCAGGGAAGGGAAGCCCGCAACGCACACCACCGCCGACTGCCACACCCTCAGGGAAATCGAGAAGGCACGGCAAGCGTGGGAGGACCCTGACAACGACCCGCCAAACGGCGGAAAATTCGGCAAAGTAGCCGGCTCGCTCCACACCTTCACAGGCTTCAACACAAAGCGCGAGAAGAAGGTCATCGCCCGCGCCGTCGCCGTCAACGCGGTGTCCCAAATAGACGTCCCCCAGTTCCTGAACTGGTCGGAGCAGCCCATCACCTGGAGCCGCCAAGACCACTCGCCGCGCATCGAGTACCCAGGATGAGTCGCCTTGGTGGTCAAGCCCAAGGTTGGCGACTACTGGCTCCCCAAGACACTGATGGACGACGGTAGCTCCATCAACATCCTCTACCTCGACACCTTCAGGCGGCTGCGGCTCCCGCAGTCGATGATCGGGACGACCCACACCACGTTCCACGGCATCGTCCCCGGTCGGAAGGCGTACCCGATCGGCAAGGTCACGCTGCCAGTCACCTTCGGCACACCGGCAAACTTCCGCACCGAGCGGATCGTCTTCGAGCTGGTGCCCTTCGACAGCCCCTACCACTGCGTCCTGGGGCGCCAGGCGTTCGCTAAGTTCATGGCAGCGCCCCACTACGCGTACAACGCGATGAAGCTCCCCGGGCCGTGCGGCGTCATCACCATCAACGGCGACCCCGACATGGCCGCCGAGTGCGAGGCCAAAGGAGCCGAGCTCGCCGACGCCGTCATCGCGGCGGAGACTAATCACGCCGATGAGCTCGCCAAGTACGCGAGCGGGGTCAACAATGATGACCCCACAATACTCAAGAAGCCCAACTCAGAGGGCGCAAACACCTCAACCTTTGAGGCCACGACGCACACTCGCACCGTCGAGCTGGTCCCAGGCGACTCCAGCCAGACGGTGACGATCGGGACAGGCATGAGCCCAGCATAGGAAGGCGCGCTCATCGAGTTCCTCCGTGAGAACATGGACATCTTCGCATGGAAACCCTCCGACATGCCCGGTGTCCCTAGGGAGCTCGCTGAGCACAAGCTGAACGCCGACCCCAAAGTGCGACCTGTCAAGCAGTCGCTACGGCCCTTCAATGAAGAACGCCGTCGAGCAATCGCCGAGGAAGTGCAGCGTCTACTCGCTGCCGGCTTCATCCGGCCAATCAAGTACTCAAAGTGGCTGGCAAACCCAGTCCTGGTCGAGAAGAAAAACTGGACCTGGAGAATGTGTATCGACTACACAAACCTGAACAGCGCCTGCCCAAAGGAGCAGTTCGTCCTCCCGCGGATCGACCAGATAATCGATTCAACCGCGGGCTCGGAGTCGCTATGTTTCCTCGACGCCTACTCTGGGTATAACCAGATCAAAATGGCTGTCGAAGACGAGGAGAAGACGGCGTTCATCACGCCATTCGGAGCCTTCTACTACACCGCCATGACCTTCGGCCTCAAGAACGCCGGGGCGACCTACCAGCGGTGCATGCAAGAATGCCTCGCGAGCCAAATTGGCCGCAACATCCACGTCTACATCGACGACGTGGTCGTGAAGTCCGCTCGCCAAGGCGACCTACTCGCCGACCTGGCGGAAACTTTCGCCAACCTGCGAAGATACAAGATAAAGCTCAACCCAGGCAAGTGCACCTTCGGTGTACCCGCCGGACAACTACTGGGGTACGTCGTCTCCAAACGAGGGATCGAGGCGAACCCAACAAAGATCGACACGATCTCCCGGCTCGGCAAACCCGAGTGCCTGCGCGACGTCCAGAAGCTGGCCAGGCGAGTAGCGGCTCTTAGTCGCTTCATCCCCCGCCTGGGGGAAAAGGCGATGCCCCTATACCGCCTGATGCGCAAGAACCCCACATTCCAGTGGGACAAGGAGGCGGACGACGCGCTCCGCGACCTCAAGAAGGTGATACTCGCCGCACCACTACTCGCCGCCCCTGCCGACAAAGAACCCATGCTGGTTTACGTCGCGGCGTCCGAGCGCGTCGTCAGTGCCGTGATGGTCGTCGAGCGACCAGAGGAAGGAAAGGAGCGCCCGGTTCAGCGGCCGGTGTACTATATCAGCGAGGTCCTCACCGAGTCGCGCCAGCGGTACCCACAGTACCAAAAGCTAGTATACGCGGTCTTCAGTGCTCAGCGGCGCCTGCCGCACTACTTCCAGGACCACCCGATCATGGTCGTCTCCTCAGCACCACTGCAAGACATCATCCACAATCGCGAGGCGACCGGGCAGGTCGCCAAATGGGCCGTCGAGATCGGCGTCCACAACATCAAATACGAGCCACGAAAGGCGATCAAGTCGCAGGCACTGGCAGACTTCATCGCCGACTGGGAGGAGGCCCAGCAGCCAGAGAAGCTGCCGTACCTCCACTACTGGAGCCTGCACTTCGACGGCTCCAAGAACGCGGATGGTGCAGGCGCAGGGATAGTGTTGACTTCACCAAAGGGCGACAAGCTCCGCTACATCCTCTGCCTCGACTTCACGCCCTGCACCAACAACATGGCTGAATACGAGGCCCTACTCCACGGCATGCGAGCCGCCAAGGAGATGAACGTCAATCGCCTCCGCTGCTACGGAGACTCCGACCTTGTCGCGGGGCAAGTCGCCGGCACCTGCGACGCCGTCTCCCCTACCATGGCGGCGTACCGCCAAGCGGTGGACAAGCTGGGCGGCCACTTCACCGGCTACTCTGTCGAGTGGATCGACAGGCGGAAAAACGAGGAGTCCGACGCCCTCTCTCGCATCGGGTCGGCTCGACTTGCACCACCCGCCGGCGTTTTCCTCGACACTATCTCCAAGCCATCAGTCTCTCCCCCGAGGGAGATCGACATCGGAGTCCCACTCCAACCAGAGGTAGCCTTGGTCGCACTCGTCAACGAGCCAGACGACTGGACCAAGCCCTACATCGCCTACCTGGAAGCCGGCACCCTGCCAGCAGACGAGACAGACGCTCGAATGATCGCTCGTCGATGCAAGTCCTACACCATCATCGACGGCGAGCTCCACAAGCGCAGCGTCACCGGCGTGTTCCAACGCTGCGTCCAACCAGCTGAAGGACGCAAAATCCTCCACGACATTCACTCAGGTGATTGCGGCCACCACGCCGCCGCTCGCTCCCTGGTCGCCAAGGCTATGCGACACGGCTTCTACTGGCCCACCGCACACGCCGACGCTGTCGACATCGTCCAGTGATGCGCCGGGTGCCAGAAGTACGCCAATCAGACGCACGTACCGAGCTTGGCGCTCAAAACAATCCCCATCACCTGGCCATTCGCTGTGTGGGGCATGGACATGGTAGGCCCCTTCAAGAAGGCCCCGTCCGGCTACACCCACCTGCTAGTCGTCGTCGACAAAATCACGAAGTGGGTGGAGGCCAAGCCAGTCCGGAAATGCGACGGGAAGACCGCCACTAAATTCCTACGTGAACTCATATATCGCTACGGGTTCCCAAACAGCATCATCACGGACAACGGCACCAACTTCGCCAAGGGAGCCATGGCCAAATTCTGCGAAGAGCACCACATCCGGCTCGACCTCGCGTCAGTCGCCCACCCGGAATCCAACGGCCAGGCGGAACGGGCCAACCAAAGCATCCTCCACGGCCTGAAGCCGCGACTCCAAGTACCACTCGAGCGCACCGCCGGGTGCTG
This sequence comes from Avena atlantica, assembly GCA_910589765.1. Classification (NCBI taxonomy): domain Eukaryota; kingdom Viridiplantae; phylum Streptophyta; class Magnoliopsida; order Poales; family Poaceae; genus Avena; species Avena atlantica. The sequence continues at coordinate 32,466,938 of OU342733.1, forward strand.
GGTCGAGGAGTTGCCCTCTGTCATCTGGGGGATCCGCACCTCAGTCAACAGATCGACGGGATTCACTCCCTTCTTCATGGTCTACGGTGCCGAAGCAGTCATGCCCACCGACCTCGAACACGACTCGCCGCGGGTCGTCCACTATACGGAGGCCGCAAACGAGCTGGCCCGCCAAGACGGGGTAGACCAACTCGACGAAGCACGCGACCTCGCTCGGTCACGCACCGCCATCTACCAGCAAGGACTCCGCCGCTACCACAGCCGGCGGGTGAAAGCTCGCACCTTCCAGGAAGGCGACCTGGTGTTACGCCTCATCCAGGACAAGAAGGGCATGCACAAGCTCTCCCCTCCGTGGGAAGGCCCATTCGCTATCGGGCGCGTACTCGGCAACGACGCCTACTACCTCATCGACGTCCGCGGGGACGGCGAACTCGACGTCAAGCGACCATGGAATGTAAACCTCCTCCGGAAGTTCTACTCCTAGAACCCCACACATGTACTCTCCAGTCGCTATGAAATAAAAGAAACGGTTACCGCAAATTGCGACTACTCTCCATGACTTGTGCCACTCGCACTCGTAAAAACAGCGTTACGCTAAATACAGAAGTCAACCTTTGGTACTGCGATCGGCACGGCTAAGTAGTGCGGTGTAAGAGCACAGAATCACTTCAGGTCTTGCATCGTCCACGAAGAACGCCAACCCGGAGCCCCATTGGAGTCGCCTAGCTCGACTGGTTCTACGAGCCAAGACAACTGCCCTCGCTTCTCACAGCGACCTTGGTCCTCCGCATCCTCGGCATAGCGACTCGAACGGCTAAGTACCACGCTCGGGGACTGAAGACCAGTTCGTCGCGAGCGGTCAGGGAAAACGCCAAGTAAGAGAGCATGCCCAGGACTCGCCACGCGACTGACCCCACGGGCCAGGCAGGAGTGACGCGCTCACACCAACGCGCTAAGTCCTCAACCATCCTCGAGTCGCACCTAGAACTACCAAGTACCACGCTCGGGGACTCGGCCACCCGACCTCGTTCGCGCACGGGAAAACGGTAAAGTACAGAGCACTCAAGGGAGTCGCCTTGCGACTGGCTCTCCGAGCTCGGGCGAGTCGACCAAAACAACAAAACACATGATAACAACACAACATCATATACGAGGTAAACCCCACAAAAGGGCGGACGCGCTCGGGGACTCGTCCAAAATCAATCCAAAGCACACAAACAAATATAAAAATAGACACGACGTCTCGTTCAATCGCATGTTGCATTGTTTTATGTTACAAAATATGCCCGCGTGGCAGAACTGCCGCTAACGCCACAAGGCAAACTACCCTACTCTGCAGGCTTCGATGACGACTCGCCAGCATCCCGGCGATTGCGGATGAACGCCGTGTATGGGTTTGATAGATACGTCGTCAGTTCACCCGCCATCGCTGCGCGAAAAGGCTGCTCGACCTTGAAGTCACGATGCGGCGGCTCGGGGTCGTTCGGCGCGATAACCGTCTCCTGGTACGGCAGGAGGTCGCCCATTGCCCAGACATGTTCCGAGTACGTGGCGGCACGTTCTTGCAACTTGAGGACCTCGAACAGATCCACCGCGCCAGTCGACGATGGATACCCACTTGTCACATCGTCCACGTCGAAATCTTCGGGGAAGTGGGCCAGTCCAAGGCTCAGTGTCGTCGACGCTCCACGCCGAAACGCCGACCGCGTCATGAACTCAACGACCGCGGGCGCCTTCTCCAAATATTTCCACACCTCAACGAGGTCGCTGGGAATCACCTCCGTGGGCGATATTTCTTGGAGGTAGGCGCGGATGCACGTCGCCGACAGCGTCGCCGAGTCGACGAGCATGCTTACGCATTGCCTCGCGTCGAGCGAGTTCGCCTCTCCTTCGCTATCAATGATGCGACCTGCGAGTAGAAGACAACGATGAGTACGACGGACGCCACAAAATCCACAACCACTAGAAGGGAAGATGTACTCACCAAGCAACGGACGGGCGAGTCCCGTGATGAAGCACTGAAGCGACGTGTGGTCGTCCTGAAGCCCAGCAATAAGGACTTCCGACACCTTGCGATCCTCCTCAGCGGCCGCAATGGCGGCCTTAGCTCGCTCGTCCGCCGAGCTCGCTTCTTCTCTCGCCTCCCGCAGTTCACGCTCGAGGTCGGCGATCCGCTGTTCAGCGGCACCCAGAGCAGATCGTGTCGCCACCAACTCACCAGCGGGTACAAGCCCCTAGCGATCTTCCTCTGCCTTCGCAGCAGCAGCCTGAAGCCCTTTGTTCGCCTCCTGGACGATGGCCAGCTCCTTCTCCGCGCGCGTTCGCGGCCAATCGGTCCGCCGACTCAAGTTGCAGACCCTGCACATCACCGAAAAAGTTAGTTAAAACGAAATTCCTAAGTGCCCACCCGCTAAAACTCAGCGACTACGCACTCGGGGGCTGGCGATCAAGAAATTCCTAAGTGCCCACCCGCTGAAATTCAGCGAGTGCGCACTCGGGGACTGGCAATCAAGAAATTCCTAAGTGCCCACCCGCTGAAATTCAGCGAGTGCGCACTCGGGGACTGGCGATCAAGAAATTCCTAAGTGCCCACCCGCTAAAATTTAGCGCGTGCACACTCGGGGACTATATACGAAAATAAAAAACGAGAAATTATAAGAATCAAGCCACTGCAAAGCACCGACCTGATCCTCGGGGACTGGATGTACCTGGATGGCTGCGCCAAGCATGCCATGGAGTTGTATCGCGTCCACGGACGAGTAACGCTGGCGTGTGCCCACGACGCTGGTCGACATCAGCATCGGCGGTCCCAGGAGCGTGGCTCGAGGGCGCAGCCCCACTCGCCGTGGCCGCCTTGGTCACGAAGCGGGGGAAGGTAGCGATAGAGGCACCCGCTCCAAGGGAGGTCGCCTCCGCCGTTCCAAGCAAGGAGGCGCCCTCCTTCGTAGACGTGGCTGCCTCCACCGCGGGCCCGGCCGGCGCGGCCGCCGTGTCGTCAGAGATAGTGACGATGTCATCGCCCTTGGCCTTCTTACTGCCATCCGCTGAGGCCACGACCTCGTCCGCCTTCCTCTTGCGGGAAGGATCCTCCTCGCTAGCGGCGGAGGGCACCTTGGCCACGGTCGGATGGCCCATCCTTTTCACTCCGGTCTTACGCATTAATCGAATCAACAAAGACAATTGAAATAGTTATGGAAAATGAGGAGGGGTGAGCGCACTCACTTGGCGACTGGGATGAAACGTAGCCCCGTACGAAGGCCGGCCGGTTTTTCCAGTTCAGGGCCCAGTCGGCGACTGAGCCCCAGTTCCAGGACGTCGCGTGCCCAAGACACGGACGGCTTCTTCGTCGTTGAGGCCGCAGCTGGCGCCTCTGGGACATCCTCGGTGGGAGCTTCCTCGCGAGTTGGAGCCTCTACAGCCAGAGCCTCCTTGCGGGGCGAAGCCGCCGCAGCCGGAGCCTCCTTGCAAGGCGAAGTCGCCGCAGCCGGAGCCTCCCCCAGCCCAGAGACTGGGGCGAATGGCGGAGGCATTGAGGCCAACGGTACTTCCATGGTCGCCGTGTCCAGCGTGATTGTCGCTGGTGGCGCGCCGTCACCAGCTGGGCTGGGAGCATAGGAGCTGCTCGCCGAGTGCGGCGGTGAGGCCATCCTCGACGGCTTCGTTTTCTTCTTCGGGGGGCCCTCGCCTCCCTCTCCTTCTTCTTCTTCTTCGACGGAGTGGCTTGACGACGCGAGGTGGTCTCTGGGAGCTCGTCGTCGTCATCATGACGCTCAAGGCTTCTGCTCGCCTCTATTTCGCGCTGACGTTGCCCGCGGGTCTTTCGGACCAGCGGGGCGACCTCCTCTTCGGACTCGTCCTCGTTGCCCCTCGCGGGTGGCGATTCGCCTATGTCCTGGGCGGATGGGCCCGGGCTCTCATCATCCGAAGGTGGGAGCCACCCTTCCACCACTTGGAATAGCTGCGATGAATACAAAACAGAATCAGAATTACCGCGACTGCATACACTGCGACTGCGAACAAGGTAAAGAAATTACGGTTGGAGCCGGACGCTTCGCGGTGTAGGGGGCAATCCTGGCCTGCGCATCCAGGTACACCGCCTGGGTAATCTTCTTCAACGCTGGGAGATAACCTTCCAGCTTCCACTCGTCGAGGCAGGCCTTCGTCGAGTCACCCCGGCCCGTGTACTGGTACATGTAGTGGTCGCGCTGGGCGAGTGGAACGAGCCGCCGCCCAAGCCAGCAATTGTACAAATTTATCGTTTGAAGGCCCTTCTTTTTCAGACCCATCTCGTCAACGACCATCCGCTGGTCGTCGGGGAGCTTTCCAACTTGGAGATGGCGCGGCTCGGAACGACTAGCGGAGTACCGCGGGATCGCCGCCTCGCCCTCCGGGGTCGCCTCGGTCACGTAGAACCACGACTTTTTCCAGTCGCTCGCTGCCTTGGCGGGTAGCATCAGATCAAAGAAGGAGGCTTTGGACTTGAGCTGGAACGTCAAGCCGCCCGCGGCTAGCATTGGGCCGCCTGCCTCCTCGCGGCTGATCCGTCCGTGGAACAGATCTTGCCACAAGGGAAAGTAGGGCCGGCAGCCCAAGTAGCATTCGCAGAACGCCACGAAGATGGCGAGCTGCTCGATGCTATGGGGACCCAGATCTGAAGGCTGGATCCCGTAGTAGGCGCAAAAGCGCCGGAAGAACAAGGACGTGGGAAACCCTAGCCCCCGCTCGAGATGACTGGTGAAACAGACGAATTCCCTCTCTCGCGGGTTTGGGGTCGTTTCTTCGACTGCGGGGATACGCCAACAGCCGGCTCGCAGGATCCCGGCCTCCTCGAAAGAGGCCAGCTGCGCCCTCGTGCACTTGGACCTACCCCATGGTTCGGTGGAAAGGGCCATGGCCGAGAGGTTGGTTGGAGATCGGAGGATTTCGGGTCGACTGGATCGCGGAGCGAAGGAAGGAAAATGCGCGCACTCGGAAGAAGTGGTGAGCAGTTGACTCTACGATTGCCTGCCATTCCTCTTATATAGCGGGAGTTACCCGCCAATTCAGGAGGCCGTTACCGCGCGATGATTACGCCAAAAGTTACCGTTGGATTACCCCAACGGCTAGTTTGACCGCGCCTGACGGTCCAACTCCAGCCACTCGGCTCGCCAAGTCAATCACTATGACCGCGTCTCGCCGACTCGACTCGCCGAAGCCGCGACTTGGTTCGCCGGATTTCCTCCTTTATACAGGAGCCCGTCGACGATTCGACTGGATGCCTACTCTGAAGCCGTATACTCCGACTGCCAGCAGCCACTTACGCCCAATCGACGACGGCCTCGGGGACTACTGATGGGGATATGCCTACTGGGGTATACCCAGCAGGGAGTTTCCGACTGGCCCGTGAGCTGGCGAGTGGGCCTGCAGAACGGCGAGTGGATTGAAGCCCAGCAAGGTACCGAGCGACTGGAAGCTGAAGGCCCAGGCGAGTGGATAGGCCCAGTCGGACTAGGTTAAACGACTACTGAAGCCTTAACTGAATCGGTTGAGATATGTAAACCCTAGGGGAGGTGAGCCTATATAAACCTCCCTATAGGGTGAGTAGAGACACGTTCCCTGATACACCCAAGCGACTCGCCGCCTAGCCGCCGAACCTGGGTAAAACCCTGTGTCTTTGCCCTCATCTCGCACCGCAGATGGCTGGCCGCCCTTGCCCCTCGTTCTACTACTCGCTGCCGATTGCAGCATCTGCCGTGACCATTCCCACGACAATTGATACTGGCATTGTTAATCACCCGTTGTAACTTGAATCTTAACTATGCTAGGAGAAACAGGCACCCGCAAATCCACTTATGCAATACAAGTTGCATGTCAAGCGTGGAGCAAGTCTCATGAACGATGTCATGTAAGGTTAGCCCGGGCCGCTTCATCCCAACATACCGCAAGATGCAAAGTACACAAGAAGCAATCGACAATAAAAGCATCAACGCCCACAATGACCATTGTGTTCTACTCGTGCAATAGATATACATATAGACACGGCTCTGATACCACTGTAGGGTTTCGTAGCATGGAAAACAAAAAATTTCTACCGCATACAAACAAACAAGCCAAGATCTATCTACTAGATTCTAGCAACGAGTCGATGGAATAACTCACCCTCGAAGATTCCAAAGTGTTTAACGAGAGCGGATTCTTGTGGGTGATGTAGTCGTACTCTTTCCGATCTCAAGATCGCGTAGACGATCCTTCCGGCGCTGCGTTCCGGCAGCGCTCCCGCAGTCGGTCACACGTTCGGTACTCGACGAAGACCTTCCTCTCCCTTGTTCCAGCAGTCAGCGGAGGTTATAGCACTCTCCTCGCGATTCCGGCAGCACAACGGCGTGGTACCGGAAGTAGAGGGGAGATCTCGCAGGGCTTCGCCTTAAGCCGGAGCGAGTATGGTGGAGTATGAGAGAGTCCCTCGACGATCTAGGGTTTAGACACGCCGAGGAGGAAGCTTGGCCGGCGGATAGGGTTGCTAGGCGGCGGCGGCTTGACCTAGGTCGGCGGCGGCGGCAGTGGAGGTGGCGGCGCTGGCGGCTAGGGTTTGGACGAGAGGATCTTGTGTGTCTCTAGGAGGGAGCCCTGCCCCTCCTTATATAGGTGGAGGGGCCGGCCGGCCAAGGGGAGGGAGAGGATTCCCTCCCCAACTCGGCTTGGAGGTGGGCCGGCGGTTGGAGGAGGGAACTCCTCCCCAACTCGGTTTCCCACTCTTCCTCCTCTTTCCAAAAACTGTCGTTTGACTTTCAAACTAGCCGTTTGACTTTTCAAACTAGGATTTGAATAAACCCTCTATCTTTGTTCAGCGATGACACCGAGTACATGTTGCAATCATACCAACTTGATATAACACATTCATGTACCCTTCCCCCTCGGAGTGCCGGACATTCCGGAACCTTCTAGAACATTCCCGATGAAAACACCGGAACCATTCTCCAACTCCGAAACGGGACTTTCCTTATATGAATCTTATTCTCCGGACCATTACGGATCTCCTCGTGATATCCCGAATCCCATTCGAGACTCGGAACAACATTCGGACTCTTTCTCATCATTCCATAACTACTCAAACAACGTCGAATCCTTAAGTGTGTCTCCCTACGGTTCGTGAATTATGCGGACATGATCGAGACACTTCTCCGATCAATAACCAATAGAGGAATCTGGAAATTCATATGGCTCCCACATATTTCTACAATTAATTTGCAATCGAATGAACCACTTACATACGATATCAATTTCCCTTTGTCTCACGATAGTTCACTTATCCGAGGTTATGATCGTCGGTATCTCTGCATACCTAGTTCAACCTCGTTACCGATAAGTACTCTTTTCTCGTTCCCGTGATATGTGATCCCTTGTGAGACAGTCACATGCTTGCAAGCTAATTGGATGACATTTCACCGAGAGGGCCCAGAGTATATCTATCCGTCATATGGATGGACAAATCCCACTCTTGATCCATGTGTTTCAACCAATACTTTCCGAACACTCAATGCCACCTTTATAGCCACCCAGTTACGGTGTGGTGTTTGATGTCATCAAAGCATCCATCCGGTAAAGGTGATATGCATGATCTCATGGTCAAAGGAATTAGATTACTATGTATCAGAAAGCATATAGCAATTGAACTATTAAAATGACTTGATCTTTATGCTACGCTTATCTATAGGAGTATGTCCACCATATCATTCTCCTAACGATATGATCTTGTTGTTAATAACATCTCAATGTTCATGATAGGGAAACCACAATCATCTATTAACCTACAAGCTAGTATTATATAGAGGCTTTACTAGGGACTTCAAATTAAGTTTACAAATCACACAAGTATTAATGTTTCCTTGTTAATACTATTATAGCATGAATGTAAACATTTATCATAAACACAAAGATATAATAATAACTACATTTATTATTGCCTCTAGGGCATATCTCCAACAGTCTCCCACTTGCACTAGAGTCATCTAATCTAGATTACATGGTAATATACCGAACACCCATGGCAGTTTGGTGCTGGTCATGTTTTGCCCTCGGGAGAGGTTTAGTCAACGGATCCGCCACATTCAGATCTGTGTGTACTTTGCAAATCTTTATATCCCCATCTTGGGTATGTTCTCGAATAGCGTGAAAACGTAGCTTGATGTGCTTCAGATTCTTGTGTGACCTTGGTTCTTGCGCATTGGCTATGGCGCCCATGTTATCACAGTAGATAGACATTGGGTCCAGCGCACTAGGAACCACACCCAGCTCTATAATGAACTCTTTCATCCATATCGCTTCTTGTGAAGCCTCCGAAGCAGCCATGTATTCCGATTCAGTTGAAGATCTCGCCACAACGCTTTGCTTTGCACTCCTCCAGCTAACTGCTGCACCATTCAAAATAAATACGTATCCAGATTGTGATTTAGAATCATCCGGATCGGTGTTCCAACTAGCATCGGTGTAACTATTAACAACGAGCTGTTCAACACCTCCATAAGAAAGGACCATATCCTTAGTTCTTCTCAAGTACTTAAGGATGTTTTTGACCGCTGTCCAATGATCCACTCCTGGATCACTTTGATATCTGCTAGTTAAACTAACAGCATATGCAATGTCGGGTCTAGTACATAGCATGGCATACATTAGAGATCCTATGGCTGAGGCATAGGGAGTCTTACTCATCCTTTCTCTATCTTCTTCCGATGTCGGACTTTGAGTTTTACTCAAGGTCGTATTGGGCAACATAGGCAAGAACCCTTTCTTGCTATCTTCCATTCCAAACCTCTTTAGAACTTTGTCCAAATATGTACTTTGAGACAATGATATTTGGCGTTTCGATCTATCTCTATAAATCTTTATGCCTAATATGTAAGCTGCTTCGCCAAGATCCTTCATTGAAAAACTATTATTCAAATATTCCTTGACACTATTAAGAAGGTCTACATCATTCCCAATCAACAATATGTCATCTACATATAGTATTAAGAATGCTACAGAGCTCCCACTCACTTTCTTGTAAATACAAGCTTCTCCATAAGTTTGTATAAAACCAAACTTTTGATTACCTTATCAAAACGTTGATTCCAACTTTGGGATGCTTGCTTCAATCCATAGATGTACCGTTGAAGTTTGCATACCTTGTTAGCATCTTTAGGATCGACAAAACCTTTGGGTTGCATCATATACAACTCTTCATCAATGTCTCCATTGAGGAATGTTGTTTTGACATCCATCTACCATATCTCATATTCATAATATGCAGCGATTGCTAACATAATCCTCACAGACTTTAGCTTCGCTACTGGTGAGAAAGTCTCATCGTAGTCAACTCCTTGAATTTGTCAAAACACTTTTGCGACAAGTCGAGCTTTATAGACAGTAACATTACCATCAGCATCTGTTTTCTTCTTGAAGATCCATTTATTCTCGACAGCCTTCCGGCTATCCGGTAAGTCCACCAAAGTCCATACTTGGTTTTCGTACATGGATCCAATCTCGGATTTCATGGCTTCTTGCCATTTATTGGAATCTGGGCTCATCATTGCTTCCTCATATGTCTCAGGGTCATCGGTGTTGTCCACCAACATGACACTCATAACGGGATCATACCAATCTGGAGTGGTATGAGTTCTCGTTGACCTGCGAGGCTCTGTAGCAACTTCAACCGAAGTTTCATGATCATCATCATTAGCTTCCTCTATAATTGGTACAGGCACCACAGGAACTTCTTCCGGTGCTGCGCTACTCGCAATTTCGAGAGAAGGTTCGACAACCTCGTCGAGTTCTACTTTCCTTCCAGTCACTTCTTTTGAGAGAAATTCCTTCTCTAGAAAGGATCCATTCTTGGCAACGAAGATTTTGCCTTCGGATCTATGATAGAAGGTATACACAATAGTTTCCTTCGGGTATCCAATGAAGACGCATTTTTCCGCTTTGGGTTCAAGCTTGTCCAGCTGTAACTTCTTTACATAGGCTTCGCATCCCCAAACTTTAAGGAACGACAATCTAGGTTTCTTCCCAAACCATAATTCAAACATTGTCGTTTCAACGGATTTAGATGGTGCCCTATTTAAAGTGAATGTGGTTGTTTCTAATGCATAACCCCAAAATGATAGCGGTAAATCTGTAAGTGACATCATAGAACGAACCATATCTAAGAGAGTTCGATTACGACGTTCGGACACACCATTACGCTGTGGTATTCCCGGCGGTGTCAATTGTGAAAGTATTCCGCATTTCTTCAAATGCTCGCCAAACTCGTAACTTAGATATTCACCTCCACGATCAGAACGTAGAAATTTAATCTTCTTGTTACATTGATTCTCTACCTCACTTTGAAATTCCTTAAACTTCTCGAAAGTTTCGGACTTATGTTTCATGAAATAGATATACCCATATCTACTCAAGTCATCCGTGAAGGTAAGAACATAACGATAACCACCGCGCGATGCTACACTCATTGGACCACACACATCGGTATGTATGATTTCCAACAAGTCCGTAGCTCGCTCCATCATACCAGAGAATGGAGTCTTAGTCATTTTACCCATCAGACATGCTTCACATCTTTCAAGTGATTCAAAATCAAGTGATTCAAGAAGTCCATCGGAATGGAGTTTCTTCATACGCTTCACTCCAATGTGACCAAGACGACAGTGCCACATATAGGTCGAGTTATCGCTCAATTTTAAATGTTTAGCCTCAATGTTATTAATATGTGTATTTCCACTATCGAGATTCAACAAGAATAGACCATCTATCAAAGGTGCATGTGCATAAAACATATTACTCATATAAATCGAACAACCATTATTCTCGGACTTAAACAAGTAACCATCTCGCAATAAACAAGATCCCGATATAATGTTCATGCTTAACGCAGGCACCAAATAACAATTATTTAAGTATAAAACTAATCCCGATGGTAGATGAAGGGGTAGCGTGCCGACCGCGATCACATCAACTTTTGATCCGTTTCCCACGCGCATCGTCACCTCGTTCTTCGCTAGCTTCCGTTTATTATGCAGCACCTGTTTCGAGTTACAAATATGAGCAACCGAACCAGTATCAAATACCTAGGCACTACTACGAGTACTAGTGAGATACACATCAATAACATGTATATCAGATATACCTTTCTTCTTGATGTTGTCGTTCTTCAAATCCTCCAAGTACTTTGGGCAATTCTGCTTCCAGTGACCTTCTCCCTTGCAGTAAAAGCACTCAGTATCAGGCTTAGGTACAGCCTTAGTCTTCTTCATCGGCGTGGTAACTTTCTTACCACCCTTCTTGAAGTGTCCCTTCTGCTTAGACTTGCCTTTCTTGAATTTGGTGGTCTTATTGACCAACAACACTTGGTGCTCTTTCTTGATCTCCACTTCTGCAGATTTCAACATGGCAAAGAGTTCTGGCAACGTCTTGTTCATGTTTTGCATGTTGTAGTTCATCACAAAGTTCTTGTAACTTGGTGTTAGTGATTGGAGGACACGGTAAATACCCAAAGCATTAGGAATCACAATACCCAAGCTTTGTAGTTTGTTTGCGTGCCCACACATCTTAAGCACATGCTCACTGACGGAGCTACCCTCTTCCATCTTGCAGTTAAAGAACTTTTCAGAAGCCTCATAGCTTTCAATTGGCACATGAGTCTCAAAGATCAATTTGAGATCCTCGACAATATCATATGGGTCTGAATTCTCAAACCTTTTCTGAAGCTCCGATTCTAAACCATACAAGATAGCACACTAAACTGTGGAGTACTCAGTCTTCCGAGTGAGGTAAACGTTCTTTACTTCATCGGCAACATCAACTGCAGGTGGGTCACCCAGCGGTGCATCCAGCACATAGGTCAAATTACCAGCTGTGAGGACAATCCTCAAATTGCGGAACCAATCCGCGAAGTTGCTTCCATTGTTTTTCAACTTTTTTCTTTCTCTAGGAACGCATTAAAATTGATGGTAGGGGCTACCATTGATCTACAACATATTTGCAATAGTTTAGACTAAGTTTATGACAAATTGAGTTCAAATTAATAATAAAATTAATCTAGGTGAACTCCCACTCAAAACAATATCCCTCACATTGTTTTAGTGATCACACGAACCAAATCCACCACATCAACACCGATCATCACGAGAGTTGATATAGTTTCAATGGCGAACAATCGATATGTTCATCATATCTACTATATGATTCATGCTTTACCTTTCGGTGATCCATGTTCCGAGACCATGTCTGTACATGCTAGGCCCGTCAAGATCAAACCTTAGTTTCTGCATGAACAAATCTGGCTTGCTCACGTTGTATAAACTTGCGGAATCTAACACACCCGATCATCACGTGGTGCTTCGAAACAACAAGCTTTAGCAACAGTGCTAACTAAGGGTGAACACTTTATGACTTGAAATTCATGTGCATGAGGGATCATCTTATAATGCTACCGTCGTCTACTAAGCAATACAAGATGCATAAAGGATTAACATCACATGCAATTCATAATATGTGATATGATATGGCCTTTCTTCTTTGTGCTTCCGATCTCCATCTTCTAGCACGAACATGATCTCCATCATCACCGACATTGCATCAAGGTCAATGACGCTTCTTCATGGTTGTCGTCCACCGGCTTCAACTATTACAACTACTTTGAATAGACACGCGGGTCTTAACATAAATTAAAGACAACCATATGGCTCATGCCGGTTGCCAACTTACAATAAGGAACATTGCATACATCAAATATAATCACAATCATGGCCATATCACATCACAGCACACCCCTGCAAAACAAAGTTAGACGCCTCTACTTTCTTTGCATATTTTACGTGGTTTGGGGCTTTCAATAAGTGTCGTTCTAACTTACGAACAAGAACCACAACATTGATACTAGCATTGTTAATCACCCGTTGTAAATTGAATCTTAACTATGCTAGGAGAAACAGGCACCCGCAAAGCCACTTATGCAATACAAGTTGCATGTCAAGCGTGGAGCAAGTCTCATGAATGATGTCATGTAAGGTTAGCCCGGGCCGCTTCATCCCAACATACCGCAAGATGCAAAGTACACAAGAAGCAATCGACAATAAAAGCATCAACGCCCACAATGACCATTGTGTTCTACTCGTGCAATAGATCTACATATAGACACGGCTCTGATACCACTGTAGGGTTTCGTAGCATGGAAAACAAAAAATTTCTACCGCATACAAACAAACAAGCCAAGATCTATCTACTAGATTGTAGCAACGAGTCGATGGAATAAATCACCCTCGAAGATTCCAAAGTGTTTAACGAGAGCGGATTCTCGTGGGTGATGTAGTCGTACTCTTTCCGATCTCAAGATCGCGTAGACGATCCTTCCGGCGCTGTGTTCCGGCAGCGCTCCCGCAGTCGGTCACACGTTCGGTACTCGACGAAGACCTTCCTCCCCCTTGTTCCAGCAGGCAGCGGAGGTTATAGCACTCTCCTCGTGATTCCGGCAGCACAACGGCGTGGTACCGGAAGTAGAGGGGAGATCTCGCAGGGCTTCGCCTTAAGCCGGAGCGAGTATGGTGGAGTATGAGAGAGTCCCTCGACGATCTAGGGTTTAGACACGCCGAGGAGGAAGCTTGGCTGGCGGATAGGGTTGCTAGGCGGTGGCTTGACCTAGGTCGGCGGCGGCGGCAGTGGAGGTGGCGGCGCCGGCGGCTTGGGTTTGGAGGAGAGGGTCTTGTGTGTCTCTAGGAGGGAGCCCTGCCCCTCCTTATATAGGTGGAGGGGCCGGTCGGCCAAGGGGAGGGAGAGGAGTCCCTCCCCAACTCGGCTTGGAGGTGGGCCGGCGGTTGGAGGAGGGAACTCCTCCCCAACTCGGTTTCTCACTCCTCCTCCTCTTTCCAAAAACTGTCGTTTGACTTTCAAACTAGCCGTTTGACTTTTCAAACTAGGATTTGAATAAACCCTCTATTTTGTTCAGCGATGACATCGAGTACATGTTGCAATCATACCAACTTGATATAACACATTCATGTACCCTTCCCCCTCGGAGTGCCGGACATTCCGGAACCTTTTAGAACATTCCCGATGAAAACACCGAAACCATTCTCCAACTCCGAAACGGGATTTTCCTTATATGAATCTTATTCTCCGGACCATTCCGGATCTCCTCGTGATATCCCAAATCCCATTAGAGACTCCGAACAACATTCGGACTCTTTCTCATCATTCCATAACTACTCAAACAACGTCGAATCCTTAAGTGTGTCTCCCTACGGTTCGTGAATTATGCGGACATGATCGAGACACTTCTCCGATCAATAACCAATAGAGGAATCTGGAAATTCATATGGCTCCCACATATTTCTATGATTAATTTTCAATCTAATGAACCACTTACATACGATATCAATTTCCCTTTGTCTCACGATAGTTTACTTATCCGAGGTTATGATCGTCGGTATCTCTGCATACCTAGTTCAACCTCGTTACCGATAAGTACTCTTTTCTCGTTCCCGTGATATGTGATCCCTTGTGAGCCAGTCACATGCTTGCAAGCTAATTGTATGACATTTCACCGAGAGGGCCCAGAGTATATCTATCCGTCATATGGATGGACAAATCCCACTCTTGATCCATGTGTTTCAACCAATACTTTCCGAACACTCAATGCCACCTTTATAGCCACCCAGTTACGGTGTGGTGTTTGATGTCATCAAAGCATCCATCCGGTAAAGGTGATATGCATGATCTCATGGTCGAAGGAATTAGATTACTATGTATCAGAAAGCATATAGCAATTGAACTATTAAAATGACTTGATCTTTATGCTACGCTTATCTATAGGACTATGTACACCATATCATTCTCCTAACGATATGATCTTGTTGTTAATAACATCTCAATGTTCATGATAGGGAAACCACAATCATCTATTAACCAACAAGCTAGTATTATATAGAGGCTTTACTAGGGACTTCAAATTAAGTTTACAAATCACACAAGTATTAATGTTTCCTTGTTAATACTATTATAGCATGAATGTAAACATTTATCATAAACACAAAGATATAATAATAACTACATTTATTATTGCCTCTAGGGCATATCTCCAACACGACCATATTGGGTCCGTCGCGGTCCTCGTAGACGCGCGATCTCCTCTTGCTGTGGCGTTCCAGTCTGCGGCCGTAGTCATCCTCCTCATCTGATTGTGCTCGGTGAATGCAATCTTCGCCGTCAGCCCACCTGTTGGCGATGTCCATGAGGTGGTCGAGTGTCTTGGGCTTGACGCGCCCAAGTTCTTCCTTGAAATCTTGGCGTTTGACGCCGTCTCTGAAGGCGTCGATGGCCCTCTCCTCGGAGATATGTGCAGCGGAGTTCTTGGTGGTAGACTAGCGTAGTATGTACGAGCGAATAGATTCGCCCGTTCTCTGAGTGCAGGCTCGCAACTCTTCGATTGAGGCGGGCCTCTTGCTAGTGCCCTTGAAATTTCGGATGAAGCTGTAAGCTAGCTCCTCCCAACTTCGGATGGATCCTGATGATAGGCTGCTGAGCCAGACCCGCGCCGCGCCTGTCAGCTGTAGCTGAAGGCATTGCATGGCGGTTTCTTTGTTACCGCCGTGTAGCTTGACGGATGACAGATGGTCGCTGAGCCAAGATTTTGGATCTTGCGTGCCGTTGAACTTCGGAGTATCCGAAGGAAGCTTGAAATTGCGTGGCATCTGTGTTCGCCGAACAGATATGCTGAAGCATCGAGCTCCGCAGAGTTCTCCTTCATCTTCATCCATCTCGGACTCGGATGAGCATGCGCGTTTGGCTCGCGCTTTATTGATTTTGCGCTGTGTAAGCGCGCCTCTGGCGTCGTAGTCGCGTTTGTGATGATGCGAGCTCTTCTTCCTTCGAGGAAGGTCGTGCTCCTCCTCCTTTTCGGATGAAGGGGTGGGGCTCCGGTCGCGCCTGGCCGAAGCTTTCTTCTTCGGCTTCACAGGAGCGTCTTCATGGAGCGCAGCTCCGACGAGTCCGAGTCCGGTGAGTGCGGACTTATGCATGGCTCTTTTCGGGTCCCCTTCCGGAGGTTGGTGGGCCACGAGATACGCAGTGGCTGCCATGATCGCAGCTTGTGGTGTCTTCGGGATGATGTTGCCGTCTGCATCCATATCCATGAACGATGTGTGGAGAGTTCGGGTCACATCACGGCACTCCTTGGGATCCATGTTCTCCACCCGCGAGCGGTGCTTGTTTCCCTGGTTTCCGTTCGTGCTAGAGCCGGGTGCCATGGCGGAGAGCGCAGCTCGTCGCGCGCTGGACTCGGAGGTTGCTTGCTTGCGTTTGTCGAGCGTCTCTTGCATCTTGACTTGCTTCTTGTGCTCCTCAATGTGGAGGTAGTGGTATGCCATCAGTAGGTCGCGTGGGGAGTCCACAGGCAGGACTATGTCGCCTGCGACGGCACGGCGTGCCTGGACCCATCCTTCTTTGCTAAGTTGGATGACGTGGCCGTTGTTTTCCCCTTTGGGTGGGGGGGACTGGCTTCTTCTGTTCCCGCCGTTTCCGCCGTTTCTGTCCTGCGGGTTGGGGTTCGTGTTGGGCGGCGGGTTAGGCGTTTGCTGCTCCTGGATGACCGCGACGCATTGGTAGCGCTCGTAGATCAGTCCGCTGCTGCCGCAGCTTCCGGATCCGGAACCGTAGGTCCCTTCATCCGAAGGGGGATCGCACAGATCGGAGTTGCAGCTGCTGCTATCGTAGAACTCATCTGCCGATGGTGATGTGCGTAGCACGGGGTGTGGAGCCCACGAGGCTGGCCTGATTGACGGCACGGGCACCCGCTCAGGAAGGCGGAGGGTGCCAGTTTGTCCCACCTGGAAGCAGAAGCTCCCGAACAAAATTTCGAGTCCGTCGCCTACGGGCTCGAAATCCTTCATGGTGGCCGGCGAGTGGGCGGTGAAGTCGAAAGTGCCGAAGAGGAGGTGATTCTCCGTCGCCGCGGAGTTGTAGATCGATCGGGTCGGGACCGTCACGATCGCACAATCAGCAGCCCCGTTTCCCACAGACGGCGCCAATTGACGAGGTTTAATCTCGTCAATGCCCATTGTTATGGACTTGGGTTTTGGAGAAGATGGGGATGCTGGAGATCGTGGAACGCTTAACAGACAAGCAACCAGGGGACACAAGATTTACCTAGGTTCAGGCCCCCGGAGGGAAAACCCTACTCCTGCTTGTCTGCTCTTGATTACAGCAGAACCGAAGGTTACAGGGTGCGCAGATTCAATCTGGCGTGAGGTGCGTATGCGAGAGTATGAGTCGAGAGATCTAGGACGTGCCCTCCTGGCCTTTATATAGACTTAGGCAGGTCCCGGGCATAGTCCTAGTCGGTTACAAGTTCTAGGGTTTTACCCCTTTGAATTTCCTATCTATGCTAGTCTTGCTCTCCAAGGATCCGAAGGCGTCATGGGCCTTGGCCACCCGAAAATCTTCATGGGCCAGCGTATATCTGCTGTGGGCCTTCCTTGGGCTGGACCAGGTATGCTGAAGTCACGTACCCGTAGGGTATAACCATGTCATCATCGCTGAACAAAATAGAGGGTTTATTCAAATCCTAGTTTGAAAAGTCAAACGCCAAGTTTGAAAGTCAAACGGCTAATTTTGGGAAGTGGAGAGGGAGGTGGAAACCGACTTGGGGGAGGAGTTCCTCCTTCCACCGCCGGCGCACCACCAAGCCGAGTTGGGGAGGGACTCCCCTCCCCTTGGCCGGCCCCCTCCACCTATATAAGGAGGGGCAGGGCTCCCCTCCTAGACACACAAGATCTCCGCCTCCAAACCCTAAGCCGCCGGCGCCGCCACCTGCTACCGCCGCCGCCCTAGGTCATGCCACCGCCGCCTAGCAACCCTAGCCGCCGGCCAAGCTTCCTCCTCGGCATGTCTAAACCCTAGATCGTCGAGGGCTCTCTCATAGTCCACCATACTCGCTCTGGCTTAAGGCGAAGCCCTGCGAGATCTCCCCTCTGCTTCCGGTACCACGCTGTTGTGCTGCCGGAATCGCGAGGAGAGTGCTACAACCTCCGCTGCCTGCTGGAACAAGGGAGAGGAAGGTCTTCGTCGAGTATCGAACGTGTGACCGACTGCGGGAGCGCTGCCGGAACGCAGCGCCGGAAGGATCGTCTACGCGATCTTGAGATCGGGAAGAGTACGACTACATCACCCACGAGAATCCGCTCTCGTTAAACACTTTGGAATCTACGAGGGTGAGTTATTCCATCGACTCGTTGCTACAATCTAGTAGATAGATCTTGGCTTGTTTGTTTGTATGCCATAGAATATTTTTGTTTTCCATGCTACGAAACCCTACAACGAGCTCATGGTGCAAAGGAGTAGGGAGTCGCTGAGGGGAGGAGACGGTGTCGCTGGAGGGGAGGAGCCCCGGTTGTCTCGTTTTGATCTCGCCATCTCCAAATAGCATGGTCCGTCTCTAAGCGCGCTTGGTCTTGTACGTAAGATTATCAGTGGTGGATATTTTATGGCTTCGGCTAGTATTTCAATTTTCTCTTTCTCAAATTCCCATAGCTGCTTGGGAATTTTGCTAAGAAGAAGAGCAGGGAGCAGCAAATCCATCAGCTCACGTTTGCATCGCATGCGCGCATGGACTGCGTTCATTGTTCCTATTCGTTTGCTAAAGATAATGTTTGTTTCTCTCCAGCCCTCGACGAGATTACTCCCAGATAAAGCTCAATCAATTTATCAAAGGTTATTCAGATGGTCACTAGAGTGAAGATGGAAAGTTAATGATGCTGAAATTGAAAGAGTGGCCCCCAACGAGACTTCCATTTGTTGATTTTATTCATTCAGAGTGGGGTTTCATTAATCTTGCTGCTAAGTTACCCCCAGATACCTACAGTCTGAAGTAGGCCTAAAGCTGGTTATTACATATGGAAGGCAGCAAGAATCTGATAAGGGCGATTCAGTGACAATTCTGTTGATTAAGATGGGTGATGTGGTAAGTTGGCCTTCTTAACTTCAATTTTATTTTCATTTTATTAAGAACAAACATTTGTTTTACTAGAGAAAAATGGCTAATGTCGTAACCTGGCCTTTTGATCTTTTTGGCAACTTGCTAAATGAATAAAGTACTCCCTCCGTTGCTAAATAAATATTTAGCTTCTACTGGCAAGAACTTACAGTAGCTTTATGCATGTCACACATACCATTGGAACAGAAAAATACCTTATAAGTTTTGTCATCAAACATACAGGTTGGAAAAAATCTCTTTATATGCAGCAAGTTCCGCTGTAAGAGAAATTCATAAAATAACCCTCGATCCCAAGTAGGTGAACTTATACTTGTTCACATCTTTCAACGTTGAATTATTGAGCATTATCACCTTATTATTCTAAATAAAAAACCATGTACCTTTAGTTGATCTATGCAGCTTATAACCAGTATCATGTGCCTTTCTCAGGTTAAATCTAGATGTCATATTTGAGGATCAAAACCTAACCTGGGCAGTTCCGGAGAACTTGGCCAGAGTCACTAAGCAATGGAAGGTGTCTTATGGTTAAGATATTGGCTCTATTTTACTCGAATTAGTTTGAAATTCGTCCGGCGTGATCTGGACATTGGATGAATCATATCTATGTTATGCAAAAATCTGGTAAGTTCCTACTCCGACATCTCTTCCAAATAATGTATTTGTCTATATCTCTTCAAAATAAAGTATGTGCTTGGCAACATGGCAAAACCGACAATGACTGATATGGTAAAAGAAAGTATTATAGCTAACATGTCTCTGAAAAAACAACAATGACTGAAATAGCTAAGCACATTTTGTACTACTGTGCTCCACCGTGTCCACCATGCTTCTTTTTTTCTCCCAATAACCACTTCATCCTCCCATATTTTGGCACTTCTTCTGTCACAACCTTGGACATTGGAATGGTCTGTATTGCATTATTGTGAGTAAATTATTAACATAGTTGAAGCAATATGGATTGACACAATTATTAAATAAAACATTACTACAAATATATATTTACGTCGGTTTCTCTTCTTGGCATTCTTGGAATGTGTAGTCCAAAAGAAGATTGACTATCTGGTTGAGTAGATGCTCTAGAACTTGACTGGCCAGTACCATCGGATCCATGCATTTTCTTTTCTTAGGTGGAATAAATGGCCTATGTGCAGGAGTTTGTGGCAAGGTTGTATATTTCTTTCTAGGTCTAGCTTTCTTCTCATAGTACAAAACATGTTTCTCTTGCTGTTGGCCTTCTTGTGCAGTAGTATAATTACATTCCTGTAGCAGACATTTTATGACTCAAATTGTGTATCAACAGTTAAATAGAAGCAATATAAAATAGTGGCAGCATAATAATATAATAACCTTGTTAGTTTTTCTCCTAGCAATATTAGATTGTTTCTTCTTGTGGGCATGTTCTCCCACAACATCTGGATTACTTGTGCACTTTCTTTTGTTATGGCCTCCACCTCCACATGCTGAGCATTTGCCACTAACACCCTTTCTAGATAATTTATTTCCTTTGGTTTTTCTTGCTCTTCTCTTCTTCTCTCTGTCTTTGGCCTGCCAGGCATTTTCTTTTTAAGAGGTGGAAAAGGCCTTGGGTTTGGAGCTACTGGCCAGCTCTCTTTTCCCTCTACTGGCTGTAAAACATGGCTGTATACATGGTTGTAAAGATCTATCCTGTAGCAAGGAGCAATAAAATCATCCAGGTCTCTCTTCACTGTGTATATAGCACTAATGGCATGGCAACACGGCAAACCAGACAGGTCCCAATATCTGCAGCTACATGTGTAGTTCTCCAAGTTCACAGTGAACCTTCTCCAAGTCCCTTCCATAACCTCAAATCCTTCAGTTCCATTGTAGAGGACCGTGCATATATTCGACCTTTTCACATTTAACTTTAGCTTCTTGAAAATGTTGGGGCATATTGTTCCAACCCAACCTTCTGACTTTGCCTTATTCTCTGCTATTCTTGCCATCACCTTCCTCCTCATGATTTCCATAGAAGAAATTACTGGATAAAATCTTGCTCTCATTATAGCATTGTTAAATGACTCGCATAGATTATTTCAACTGAATCACAGTAGGAACCAAGCCTAAAATTGGCTCTACACCAATGTTCAGGTGTTGGGGATATGCTATATGGGTATCCTCATAGCATGTCTCTTATCCGACTAACCCGGGTGGCCCATAGTCGGTAGCATGGCCTATGGCCTCCTGGGCGGCCCAGTTAGGTGGATCCAGAAGGAAGGCCCATGCCGGATAAAGAAAGGCTACGGTGGAGTCACCAGCGTACCCGAAGCCTTGGAGTGCAAGATACACAAGACTAGTAATAGACGGTGTAGGACTCTGTAACCTGTCCGGCTAGGACTTTTCCCTGTAACCCTAGGACCTGACGACTATATAAGCCGGGCCTATGGGAGACTTTAGGGCATCGTTTTACACACACCTCGCACAGCGAACCTATCTCTGTAACTCAGCGTATTGCCATTATAGTGATTTATAGCAGGAGTAGGATTCCGCCACCGTTGTGGGATCTGAACCTGGGTAAGCTGTGTTACCTCGTACCCGTCAACCGTATGCCTTATCCCACGTCTCTAAACACGCACTGTGAGGACCCCTCCATGGCGTACTCGTCGGCAATACCACGACATCAGGAGCAGTCTTCATCATATCCCTTGCACCTTCTGGTGTTTTAAGTGCTAGCTTGGACCTATTGTAGTTGAACTGAATACTATCACTTGATTTAGCACAAGCCCAAAAAAGCTTTTGGAAAGCTTTATCTCGGTGCTGCTTTATCCAATTTGCATATATGTGCCTTGCACACATTCTATGTTCTGCCTCAGGGATTATCTCATTCACTGCCTTGATTAGGCCCTTTTTCTGATCAGCTATGATAACCCATCCATCACCTTGGTTATTGATCTGTATGTCCTTTTGAAGTAGTGAAAGAAACCAGTACCGGCTGTCATGGTTTTCCCCTTCAACTGTAGCCCATGCAATTGGGTACATTTGGTTGTTTGGGTCTCGGCCAATTGCGCACAAAATCTGGCCACAAACTGCACCTTTCAGGAAACATCCATCAAGGCCAACGACTCTCCTACAACCAACAAGAAATCCTCTCTTGCAACCTTCTAGGCAAACATATATTCTTTCAAACACAGGCCTATCGGTTACATCAGGATTTAAAGTTACTAAAACTGTGCTTCCAGGATTGCTTCTGACCAGTTCCAGATGGTAGTCGTACACTCTAGAAAACTCACCATTTGTTCCATCAACAATCCTCTCCATAAAAATTCTTTTTACTCGTTTGCATTTTGATTCACTGACATCAGCACATAAATCCTCAAGCACTATCTCCTGCATCTTCTCAATCCTCCAACCAGGATTATCCTTGATCTCTCTAAAATACTTCTCCGTTATCACTATGCTAGTGACTAGCTTGTTGCTCCTCCTTGCAACACAATGGTGCACATTGTTGTACCTGCTAACTATGAACCAAGGTGACCTGTTGGGGACTAATGAGCCATATATGCTCCAGTTGCAACCAATCCAGCTGCATTTGGCCAAGACTCTTGTCCTCTCATCCTTGGGAAATATTATGTGTTTGAAATTTTTTAAGCCATAATTGACTAGTGCTTGTTTGAATTGTCTGCTATCATGGAAAGCCTGCCCAACCTCAAACTCTTGCACCTCAGCACTCTCATCATACACTCTGTGTTTTGTCTTCCTTGTTCTCACACTTCCATCACTGTCTTCGTCATATGACAGTTCTTCTTCACTGTCAAAGCAATCACTTACATCTTCTTGCTCTTCCTTAAGATTTCCTGGAACAATGAATTCTTTTGGTACTCTGGTTGCTCTCTGCTCATCCTCTCCAAGCATTTGTATCTTCACTCTCTTCCTCAGTTCTTGTGCTTGTTTTCTATAACAAATGGCCTCTTCATCTTCACCACTACTATCAGCACTATCTAATTCATGGACATCCTCATAATCACTGTCTGAACTATCTTCACCAACATCTTCTTCATATTCCTCTTGTATCTCCTTGCCTTTATCACGCTTTGCTGCCCTAACAACCGACAATTTCCTTGCTACATTTGGTTGCTCTTGGTGCTGGTCATATTCAACTTGCTGCTCCACTTGATGCTGCTCTTCGTGCTGCTCATGCTCAAGTTGATGCTGCTGTTGGTGCTGCTCTTGGTGCCAAAACGGGTGCTGATCTTCATGCCAAATTGGGTGTTGCTCATGCTCTACTTGGTGCTGCTCTTGGTGCTGCTCTTGCTCAGTTTGGTGCTGCTCATGTACTATTTTCTGCTGCCCATGCTCAACTTGGTGTTGCTCATGTCCTATTTGTCGTTGCCCATGCTCAACTTGGTAACGAACTGGAAATTCTTCATGTTCTTCGTCTGAACTGGCTACATGTGGGTGCTTTGCAAAGATCTCAACAAAACCATCAGCTACTCTTTTCACATACCTAACCATGTTGTTCACACTTGTATTGTCATCAAGACAACACATGAAATTGTTCTCCTTCTCGATTAATCTCCAACTCAGCCTTATCTCCATCAAATCTTCATCTGAAAGCACCATGTAATCACACAAGTGCCTCTTCAAATCTGCCAGAGTCAGCTTTGTAATGGGCACAGTTGACATGGCACTCCTTCCCCTGACATACTTCCATTCCTTATTAATGTATTCCAACCTCCCACGGTAATGGAAACACACAACGAATCCATCCTACAGAAAGGAACAAGATTTTTTTTGAAATTTTAGCATACTATAAATGGTAATTACAAAAGGACAAGTTTACAAATTACAGTTTAGAAGCAACATTTGGATAAGCATTGTGAGCATAGTCCTTGCTAGTCTTGTCTGCTGCATTCAATTTAGAAAAAAAGAAGTATACATACCCCCATACCTTTCATGTTTTGGACAGAGAAATATAACCCCCATTAGTTTGCAAAACTAGACATGCATTGTGCCTTTTTTTCTTTATTCTCTTCCTCTATTGGGTTAACCACCACACCTTTGCTGTTTTGTAAGTTGTGACTACTGATGAGAACTAGCTAGATAGTGTACCAGTCTAGGGTTAGTTAGTCTTGTTTAATCATTATGTTAACATTTTTTTGAGTAGAACTACTCTGATATTGCAATTTGAGTAGAACTTATCTATTGTGGTATGTAGATATTTGAGTATTACTAATAATTTGTTAAGTGCTAACTAGGGCAACCACTGAAGCAGATCTATTTGTGTTGAAACTGATAGTACATGTCCATGGTTTCCTACTTAAACTTCTGAATTCTAAAACCCACTCTTAAAACTCACTCTTTGAATTCAGGTACAAAGCTATGAGTCAGGGACCAGACCTGCTATTCGATGATGCACTGCAATCAACAGATCATGCCATATATCCCCCGGCGTCGCGAGCCTGGTGAGCAGGAGCACGCTGCCGCCGCTGTCACGGAAGTATGGGTAAGACTGTGAGGAGGAGGGGACAACAGAGAGGAAGAGAAGAGAAGATCGACAAGCACCTGCCGTCGCCGGCGTCGCGAGCGTGATCAGGTGGTGGAGGAGTCACGAGTGTGATCAGGTGGAGCCGCCGCGAGCGAGATTAGGGGAGTCGCGAGCCGTCCTGATCGTGCTTCATCCCATCACCACCTGGGAGCGTGATTAGGGGAGTCACGAGCCTGATCGTGCCTCCAACAGGTGCAGGACGTGATCCTATCGTGACTTGGATTTTTATTTTAAGTTCATATGCCAACGTGGACAAAACCAGTGTCCATCGTGTGTAAACCATCCTCTAAAACAGGCATCGCCACCGGGGGTAATTTGCCTGGTTTTAGATACTTAGGAAGCTAATTGACCCATTTAATACATAGGGGGTTAGTGATCCAAATAGGGGGTTAAGTAGACTTTTTTCTTAAACCTGCCGAAGTGACCGAGGAAGAGGGAAGCTTCCAATCCCAAATCACTGCCGCTGCACCGCGAGCCTTCCCCGGTCCCTGCCTCGTGCAAGCTCCTTTCCGCCGCCGTTCCCCGCCCCCATCACGACCGCACCACGGGCCGGCCGTGTCCCCTTCTGCCGCAGGCGACTGGAGCCCTTGGAGCCGCCGCGGATTCGCCCTGCCTCATCCGCCGCCGTCCACGTGACCTGCTCCGACGATTCGGCCTTGTTTCGCTCCGACCTCGGCAGCTCTTCTCTGCTGTCGACCACGTCCGCCGATCTACAGCACCAAATACCTCCTGCTCCAACCCCAACAGCTTGTCTTGAAGCAAGGTGAGGTCCCCCCCCCCGCGATTGAATCTGAGTGTATGTATGCTTCTGTGTCATTTGGCTGAGGTTGGGTATGTCTAATACAAGTAATTTGTTGACTAGAATCTAATTTGGACAAAACTAATATTCTAATTTGGCTAGTTCCTTTTGGCTGGTGAACAATTTGGTATTTTCTGTGAACATGGTCATCACTATATTTGTATTTTGTATATGTTTACATGGACAGAACAATTGAATGTAGATGAAGAAGTTGATGAACAGAGATGTTTAGATAGATTGATAACCATCTATTTCATATCATAGGTTGATAATTGAAGCAGCCGTCCGTCCGGATCCAGCCCCCGCCAGCTGCCATGAGCTTCATCTTCGGCAAGCGGAAGACCCCAGCAGGTTGGTATCTCCCATCTTCCTTCTCCTTGATTCCGTGATCCTACTTGTTACCCTATTCCACCAATCAGGAGAGGCCATCAAATTCGACGCTGTTTTAACTCACTGTAGTTACAGTCCACAAATTTGGTCTATGCCCCTGTTTGTGTCCCAAAATTGAGGTTTATAAGGTGTTGTGATCTGAGAAATTCTGGATTTGGAGTTCTAGGGATTGGAGAGGAAGAACATGGGGAAACCTCTGGGACCTTCTTAACTGAGCTGGTGCCCCTCTACTCTGTTTATATTTTCAACTTACTCGTTAGTCCATTAACCATTACACATTTACTACTTGACATGAATCAAAAAAGGGCGTTAATAATCGTGTTTGGTGTTACTCCATCAAACCCTAGTTCTTCGCAGGAACCTCGTATGGAATTTGTAGTATTGTACTTCCTGGCTTAGTTTGATTAATTTTCCAGTCTTGCCCTACCAAGGACAGAAAACCCAACCTTTTGGGGTCACAATTTTCCTTGGAGCCTTGGGGCTCACTTTTCACCAGTAGATGCTGTTCTGTGTGATGCAGTCAACAACCAAGAAATGCAAGGGACATGTAGATTGGTTTGGATTTTCGTTTATTGTCACTTGATTCACCTAGGTTCAGGCCCCCGGAGGGAAAACCCTACTCCTGCTTGTCTGCTCTTGATTACAGCAGAACCGAAGGTTACAGGGTGCGCAGATTCAATCTGGCGTGAGGTGCGTATGCGAGAGTATGAGTCGAGAGATCTAGGACGTGCCCTCCTGGCCTTTATATAGACTTAGGCAGGTCCCGGGCATAGTCCTAGTCGGTTACAAGTTCTAGGGTTTTACCCCTTTGAATTTCCTATCTATGCTAGTCTTGCTCTCCAAGGATCCGAAGGCGTCATGGGCCTTGGCCACCCGAAAATCTTCATGGGCCAGCGTATATCTGCTGTGGGCCTTCCTTGGGCTGGACCAGGTATGCTGAAGTCACGTACCCGTAGGGTATAACCATGTCATCATCGCTGAACAAAATAGAGGGTTTATTCAAATCCTAGTTTGAAAAGTCAAACGCCAAGTTTGAAAGTCAAACGGCTAATTTTGGGAAGTGGAGAGGGAGGTGGAAACCGACTTGGGGGAGGAGTTCCTCCTTCCACCGCCGGCGCACCACCAAGCCGAGTTGGGGAGGGACTCCCCTCCCCTTGGCCGGCCCCCTCCACCTATATAAGGAGGGGCAGGGCTCCCCTCCTAGACACACAAGATCTCCGCCTCCAAACCCTAAGCCGCCGGCGCCGCCACCTGCTACCGCCGCCGCCCTAGGTCATGCCACCGCCGCCTAGCAACCCTAGCCGCCGGCCAAGCTTCCTCCTCGGCATGTCTAAACCCTAGATCGTCGAGGGCTCTCTCATAGTCCACCATACTCGCTCTGGCTTAAGGCGAAGCCCTGCGAGATCTCCCCTCTGCTTCCGGTACCACGCTGTTGTGCTGCCGGAATCGCGAGGAGAGTGCTACAACCTCCGCTGCCTGCTGGAACAAGGGAGAGGAAGGTCTTCGTCGAGTATCGAACGTGTGACCGACTGCGGGAGCGCTGCCGGAACGCAGCGCCGGAAGGATCGTCTACGCGATCTTGAGATCGGGAAGAGTACGACTACATCACCCACGAGAATCCGCTCTCGTTAAACACTTTGGAATCTACGAGGGTGAGTTATTCCATCGACTCGTTGCTACAATCTAGTAGATAGATCTTGGCTTGTTTGTTTGTATGCCATAGAATATTTTTGTTTTCCATGCTACGAAACCCTACAACGAGCTCATGGTGCAAAGGAGTAGGGAGTCGCTGAGGGGAGGAGACGGTGTCGCTGGAGGGGAGGAGCCCCGGTTGTCTCGTTTTGATCTCGCCATCTCCAAATAGCATGGTCCGTCTCTAAGCGCGCTTGGTCTTGTACGTAAGATTATCAGTGGTGGATATTTTATGGCTTCGGCTAGTATTTCAATTTTCTCTTTCTCAAATTCCCATAGCTGCTTGGGAATTTTGCTAAGAAGAAGAGCAGGGAGCAGCAAATCCATCAGCTCACGTTTGCATCGCATGCGCGCATGGACTGCGTTCATTGTTCCTATTCGTTTGCTAAAGATAATGTTTGTTTCTCTCCAGCCCTCGACGAGATTACTCCCAGATAAAGCTCAATCAATTTATCAAAGGTTATTCAGATGGTCACTAGAGTGAAGATGGAAAGTTAATGATGCTGAAATTGAAAGAGTGGCCCCCAACGAGACTTCCATTTGTTGATTTTATTCATTCAGAGTGGGGTTTCATTAATCTTGCTGCTAAGTTACCCCCAGATACCTACAGTCTGAAGTAGGCCTAAAGCTGGTTATTACATATGGAAGGCAGCAAGAATCTGATAAGGGCGATTCAGTGACAATTCTGTTGATTAAGATGGGTGATGTGGTAAGTTGGCCTTCTTAACTTCAATTTTATTTTCATTTTATTAAGAACAAACATTTGTTTTACTAGAGAAAAATGGCTAATGTCGTAACCTGGCCTTTTGATCTTTTTGGCAACTTGCTAAATGAATAAAGTACTCCCTCCGTTGCTAAATAAATATTTAGCTTCTACTGGCAAGAACTTACAGTAGCTTTATGCATGTCACACATACCATTGGAACAGAAAAATACCTTATAAGTTTTGTCATCAAACATACAGGTTGGAAAAAATCTCTTTATATGCAGCAAGTTCCGCTGTAAGAGAAATTCATAAAATAACCCTCGATCCCAAGTAGGTGAACTTATACTTGTTCACATCTTTCAACGTTGAATTATTGAGCATTATCACCTTATTATTCTAAATAAAAAACCATGTACCTTTAGTTGATCTATGCAGCTTATAACCAGTATCATGTGCCTTTCTCAGGTTAAATCTAGATGTCATATTTGAGGATCAAAACCTAACCTGGGCAGTTCCGGAGAACTTGGCCAGAGTCACTAAGCAATGGAAGGTGTCTTATGGTTAAGATATTGGCTCTATTTTACTCGAATTAGTTTGAAATTCGTCCGGCGTGATCTGGACATTGGATGAATCATATCTATGTTATGCAAAAATCTGGTAAGTTCCTACTCCGACATCTCTTCCAAATAATGTATTTGTCTATATCTCTTCAAAATAAAGTATGTGCTTGGCAACATGGCAAAACCGACAGTGACTGATATGGTAAAAGAAAGTATTATAGCTAACATGTCTCTGAAAAAACAACAATGACTGAAATAGCTAAGCACATTTTGTACTACTGTGCTCCACCGTGTCCACCATGCTTCTTTTTTTCTCCCAATAACCACTTCATCCTCCCATATTTTGGCACTTCTTCTGTCACAACCTTGGACATTGGAATGGTCTGTATTGCATTATTGTGAGTAAATTATTAACATAGTTGAAGCAATATGGATTGACACAATTATTAAATAAAACATTACTACAAATATATATTTACGTCGGTTTCTCTTCTTGGCATTCTTGGAATGTGTAGTCCAAAAGAAGATTGACTATCTGGTTGAGTAGATGCTCTAGAACTTGACTGGCCAGTACCATCGGATCCATGCATTTTCTTTTCTTAGGTGGAATAAATGGCCTATGTGCAGGAGTTTGTGGCAAGGTTGTATATTTCTTTCTAGGTCTAGCTTTCTTCTCATAGTACAAAACATGTTTCTCTTGCTGTTGGCCTTCTTGTGCAGTAGTATAATTACATTCCTGTAGCAGACATTTTATGACTCAAATTGTGTATCAACAGTTAAATAGAAGCAATATAAAATAGTGGCAGCATAATAATATAATAACCTTGTTAGTTTTTCTCCTAGCAATATTAGATTGTTTCTTCTTGTGGGCATGTTCTCCCACAACATCTGGATTACTTGTGCACTTTCTTTTGTTATGGCCTCCACCTCCACATGCTGAGCATTTGCCACTAACACCCTTTCTAGATAATTTATTTCCTTTGGTTTTTCTTGCTCTTCTCTTCTTCTCTCTGTCTTTGGCCTGCCAGGCATTTTCTTTTTAAGAGGTGGAAAAGGCCTTGGGTTTGGAGCTACTGGCCAGCTCTCTTTTCCCTCTACTGGCTGTAAAACATGGCTGTATACATGGTTGTAAAGATCTATCCTGTAGCAAGGAGCAATAAAATCATCCAGGTCTCTCTTCACTGTGTATATAGCACTAATGGCATGGCAACACGGCAAACCAGACAGGTCCCAATATCTGCAGCTACATGTGTAGTTCTCCAAGTTCACAGTGAACCTTCTCCAAGTCCCTTCCATAACCTCAAATCCTTCAGTTCCATTGTAGAGGACCGTGCATATATTCGACCTTTTCACATTTAACTTTAGCTTCTTGAAAATGTTGGGGCATATTGTTCCAACCCAACCTTCTGACTTTGCCTTATTCTCTGCTATTCTTGCCATCACCTTCCTCCTCATGATTTCCATAGAAGAAATTACTGGATAAAATCTTGCTCTCATTATAGCATTGTTAAATGACTCGCATAGATTATTTCAACTGAATCACAGTAGGAACCAAGCCTAAAATTGGCTCTACACCAATGTTCAGGTGTTGGGGATATGCTATATGGGTATCCTCATAGCATGTCTCTTATCCGACTAACCCGGGTGGCCCATAGTCGGTAGCATGGCCTATGGCCTCCTGGGCGGCCCAGTTAGGTGGATCCAGAAGGAAGGCCCATGCCGGATAAAGAAAGGCTACGGTGGAGTCACCAGCGTACCCGAAGCCTTGGAGTGCAAGATACACAAGACTAGTAATAGACGGTGTAGGACTCTGTAACCTGTCCGGCTAGGACTTTTCCCTGTAACCCTAGGACCTGACGACTATATAAGCCGGGCCTATGGGAGACTTTAGGGCATCGTTTTACACACACCTCGCACAGCGAACCTATCTCTGTAACTCAGCGTATTGCCATTATAGTGATTTATAGCAGGAGTAGGATTCCGCCACCGTTGTGGGATCTGAACCTGGGTAAGCTGTGTTACCTCGTACCCGTCAACCGTATGCCTTATCCCACGTCTCTAAACACGCACTGTGAGGACCCCTCCATGGCGTACTCGTCGGCAATACCACGACATCAGGAGCAGTCTTCATCATATCCCTTGCACCTTCTGGTGTTTTAAGTGCTAGCTTGGACCTATTGTAGTTGAACTGAATACTATCACTTGATTTAGCACAAGCCCAAAAAAGCTTTTGGAAAGCTTTATCTCGGTGCTGCTTTATCCAATTTGCATATATGTGCCTTGCACACATTCTATGTTCTGCCTCAGGGATTATCTCATTCACTGCCTTGATTAGGCCCTTTTTCTGATCAGCTATGATAACCCATCCATCACCTTGGTTATTGATCTGTATGTCCTTTTGAAGTAGTGAAAGAAACCAGTACCGGCTGTCATGGTTTTCCCCTTCAACTGTAGCCCATGCAATTGGGTACATTTGGTTGTTTGGGTCTCGGCCAATTGCGCACAAAATCTGGCCACAAACTGCACCTTTCAGGAAACATCCATCAAGGCCAACGACTCTCCTACAACCAACAAGAAATCCTCTCTTGCAACCTTCTAGGCAAACATATATTCTTTCAAACACAGGCCTATCGGTTACATCAGGATTTAAAGTTACTAAAACTGTGCTTCCAGGATTGCTTCTGACCAGTTCCAGATGGTAGTCGTACACTCTAGAAAACTCACCATTTGTTCCATCAACAATCCTCTCCATAAAAATTCTTTTTACTCGTTTGCATTTTGATTCACTGACATCAGCACATAAATCCTCAAGCACTATCTCCTGCATCTTCTCAATCCTCCAACCAGGATTATCCTTGATCTCTCTAAAATACTTCTCCGTTATCACTATGCTAGTGACTAGCTTGTTGCTCCTCCTTGCAACACAATGGTGCACATTGTTGTACCTGCTAACTATGAACCAAGGTGACCTGTTGGGGACTAATGAGCCATATATGCTCCAGTTGCAACCAATCCAGCTGCATTTGGCCAAGACTCTTGTCCTCTCATCCTTGGGAAATATTATGTGTTTGAAATTTTTTAAGCCATAATTGACTAGTGCTTGTTTGAATTGTCTGCTATCATGGAAAGCCTGCCCAACCTCAAACTCTTGCACCTCAGCACTCTCATCATACACTCTGTGTTTTGTCTTCCTTGTTCTCACACTTCCATCACTGTCTTCGTCATATGACAGTTCTTCTTCACTGTCAAAGCAATCACTTACATCTTCTTGCTCTTCCTTAAGATTTCCTGGAACAATGAATTCTTTTGGTACTCTGGTTGCTCTCTGCTCATCCTCTCCAAGCATTTGTATCTTCACTCTCTTCCTCAGTTCTTGTGCTTGTTTTCTATAACAAATGGCCTCTTCATCTTCACCACTACTATCAGCACTATCTAATTCATGGACATCCTCATAATCACTGTCTGAACTATCTTCACCAACATCTTCTTCATATTCCTCTTGTATCTCCTTGCCTTTATCACGCTTTGCTGCCCTAACAACCGACAATTTCCTTGCTACATTTGGTTGCTCTTGGTGCTGGTCATATTCAACTTGCTGCTCCACTTGATGCTGCTCTTCGTGCTGCTCATGCTCAAGTTGATGCTGCTGTTGGTGCTGCTCTTGGTGCCAAAACGGGTGCTGATCTTCATGCCAAATTGGGTGTTGCTCATGCTCTACTTGGTGCTGCTCTTGGTGCTGCTCTTGCTCAGTTTGGTGCTGCTCATGTACTATTTTCTGCTGCCCATGCTCAACTTGGTGTTGCTCATGTCCTATTTGTCGTTGCCCATGCTCAACTTGGTAACGAACTGGAAATTCTTCATGTTCTTCGTCTGAACTGGCTACATGTGGGTGCTTTGCAAAGATCTCAACAAAACCATCAGCTACTCTTTTCACATACCTAACCATGTTGTTCACACTTGTATTGTCATCAAGACAACACATGAAATTGTTCTCCTTCTCGATTAATCTCCAACTCAGCCTTATCTCCATCAAATCTTCATCTGAAAGCACCATGTAATCACACAAGTGCCTCTTCAAATCTGCCAGAGTCAGCTTTGTAATGGGCACAGTTGACATGGCACTCCTTCCCCTGACATACTTCCATTCCTTATTAATGTATTCCAACCTCCCACGGTAATGGAAACACACAACGAATCCATCCTACAGAAAGGAACAAGATTTTTTTTGAAATTTTAGCATACTATAAATGGTAATTACAAAAGGACAAGTTTACAAATTACAGTTTAGAAGCAACATTTGGATAAGCATTGTGAGCATAGTCCTTGCTAGTCTTGTCTGCTGCATTCAATTTAGAAAAAAAGAAGTAAAGATACCCCCATACCTTTCATGTTTTGGACAGAGAAATATAACCCCCATTAGTTTGCAAAACTAGACATGCATTGTGCCTTTTTTTCTTTATTCTCTTCCTCTATTGGGTTAACCACCACACCTTTGCTGTTTTGTAAGTTGTGACTACTGATGAGAACTAGCTAGATAGTGTACCAGTCTAGGGTTAGTTAGTCTTGTTTAATCATTATGTTAACATTTTTTTGAGTAGAACTACTCTGATATTGCAATTTGAGTAGAACTTATCTATTGTGGTATGTAGATATTTGAGTATTACTAATAATTTGTTAAGTGCTAACTAGGGCAACCACTGAAGCAGATCTATTTGTGTTGAAACTGATAGTACATGTCCATGGTTTCCTACTTAAACTTCTGAATTCTAAAACCCACTCTTAAAACTCACTCTTTGAATTCAGGTACAAAGCTATGAGTCAGGGACCAGACCTGCTATTCGATGATGCACTGCAATCAACAGATCATGCCATATATCCCCCGGCGTCGCGAGCCTGGTGAGCAGGAGCACGCTGCCGCCGCTGTCACGGAAGTATGGGTAAGACTGTGAGGAGGAGGGGACAACAGAGAGGAAGAGAAGAGAAGATCGACAAGCACCTGCCGTCGCCGGCGTCGCGAGCGTGATCAGGTGGTGGAGGAGTCACGAGTGTGATCAGGTGGAGCCGCCGCGAGCGAGATTAGGGGAGTCGCGAGCCGTCCTGATCGTGCTTCATCCCATCACCACCTGGGAGCGTGATTAGGGGAGTCACGAGCCTGATCGTGCCTCCAACAGGTGCAGGACGTGATCCTATCGTGACTTGGATTTTTATTTTAAGTTCATATGCCAACGTGGACAAAACCAGTGTCCATCGTGTGTAAACCATCCTCTAAAACAGGCATCGCCACCGGGGGTAATTTGCCTGGTTTTAGATACTTAGGAAGCTAATTGACCCATTTAATACATAGGGGGTTAGTGATCCAAATAGGGGGTTAAGTAGACTTTTTTCTTAAACCTGCCGAAGTGACCGAGGAAGAGGGAAGCTTCCAATCCCAAATCACTGCCGCTGCACCGCGAGCCTTCCCCGGTCCCTGCCTCGTGCAAGCTCCTTTCCGCCGCCGTTCCCCGCCCCCATCACGACCGCACCACGGGCCGGCCGTGTCCCCTTCTGCCGCAGGCGACTGGAGCCCTTGGAGCCGCCGCGGATTCGCCCTGCCTCATCCGCCGCCGTCCACGTGACCTGCTCCGACGATTCGGCCTTGTTTCGCTCCGACCTCGGCAGCTCTTCTCTGCTGTCGACCACGTCCGCCGATCTACAGCACCAAATACCTCCTGCTCCAACCCCAACAGCTTGTCTTGAAGCAAGGTGAGGTCCCCCCCCCCGCGATTGAATCTGAGTGTATGTATGCTTCTGTGTCATTTGGCTGAGGTTGGGTATGTCTAATACAAGTAATTTGTTGACTAGAATCTAATTTGGACAAAACTAATATTCTAATTTGGCTAGTTCCTTTTGGCTGGTGAACAATTTGGTATTTTCTGTGAACATGGTCATCACTATATTTGTATTTTGTATATGTTTACATGGACAGAACAATTGAATGTAGATGAAGAAGTTGATGAACAGAGATGTTTAGATAGATTGATAACCATCTATTTCATATCATAGGTTGATAATTGAAGCAGCCGTCCGTCCGGATCCAGCCCCCGCCAGCTGCCATGAGCTTCATCTTCGGCAAGCGGAAGACCCCAGCAGGTTGGTATCTCCCATCTTCCTTCTCCTTGATTCCGTGATCCTACTTGTTACCCTATTCCACCAATCAGGAGAGGCCATCAAATTCGACGCTGTTTTAACTCACTGTAGTTACAGTCCACAAATTTGGTCTATGCCCCTGTTTGTGTCCCAAAATTGAGGTTTATAAGGTGTTGTGATCTGAGAAATTCTGGATTTGGAGTTCTAGGGATTGGAGAGGAAGAACATGGGGAAACCTCTGGGACCTTCTTAACTGAGCTGGTGCCCCTCTACTCTGTTTATATTTTCAACTTACTCGTTAGTCCATTAACCATTACACATTTACTACTTGACATGAATCAAAAAAGGGCGTTAATAATCGTGTTTGGTGTTACTCCATCAAACCCTAGTTCTTCGCAGGAACCTCGTATGGAATTTGTAGTATTGTACTTCCTGGCTTAGTTTGATTAATTTTCCAGTCTTGCCCTACCAAGGACAGAAAACCCAACCTTTTGGGGTCACAATTTTCCTTGGAGCCTTGGGGCTCACTTTTCACCAGTAGATGCTGTTCTGTGTGATGCAGTCAACAACCAAGAAATGCAAGGGACATGTAGATTGGTTTGGATTTTCGTTTATTGTCACTTGATTCACTAAAGAGATCAAATAACCTAGGAAGCTATAGCCATGTAAAGTGTAATGTTACTACTATCCATTCAATTTAGCATTGTCCTTGTGTCGATTTTGCTGAATCTTCCACATATGGGGGAGAGCCGTGGAAGTTAACTCCCTTATAAGAATTTACAACACAGTTTTTTTTTTCACTGTCTTCCTTTTTTTTCGAATGATGATAGAGCTTCTGCGGGAGAACAAGCGGATGCTAGATAAGTCCATCAGGGAGATTGAGAGGGAGAGGCAGGGCCTGCAAACTCAGGAGAAGAAGCTCATCGCTGAGATCAAGAAGGCTGCTAAAGAAGGACAGATGGTATGTCCACCAAAACTGCCAGAAACCCCTTACATTTATTTGATTTTATTCAACCTTCATAAAATTCCTAATGTTAAATGCAATATGTGATAATGTTATAAATGGCAACTTTGTCAGCAAAATGATGTTGCATGGAACATATAATGAAATCATTTTTCTTGATGTTGGCACACTGTTGCAAGTAACAAAAATCATGCTAACACCATCCTACGTTCCTATCCTGCTTCTGCAATGATTATAAGCTGTATGTTGTTATTGTGTTGATGAGATACATCACATATGGTAACTTTGCGTATGACTGTAACATGACACACTAGGAGGCAATACTTTTTGTCTGAGAATTATTTTGGTGTTAGATTACAGAGAAAATAGAGGATATGTTTCGATTATTTTTATTAGTTTAAGATTAGCGGGTGGATCAGCATTCTCATGCTCTGTGCTCCAATTACCTTGTGAAATAAGTATTATAGAAATACTTTTTCATAAAATAGTCCTAGCTCAAAGTGTTTCTAAATAATAGATCGTATGAGCAAATGTATATCTAATTTCAGCCTTTTCTTTAGAAAGTCCAAGCTACTGATGTTAGCCAGCATAATAAAGAATTCCAGACAGATAGCTTGGAGTTTCATCCATTTGTATTGATTTGAGTATATCATGTACTTTTCAATATAACATGGAAATATTCAACTATAATGACAGCTCTAGAAAGGATTGCTTTGTCACTATCATAAAATTTTATGATGAACCAAACAAAAAAAATATTTTTTCTGAAGGGGGAGCTTT
The DNA here is from genome assembly GCA_910589765.1 of Avena atlantica. Classification (NCBI taxonomy): domain Eukaryota; kingdom Viridiplantae; phylum Streptophyta; class Magnoliopsida; order Poales; family Poaceae; genus Avena; species Avena atlantica. Next base: position 32,503,458 of record OU342733.1, read on the forward strand.
ATTGCACCTACTTGTCCAGAGCATGCCGCTGCAGCATCCAGATTGACCTTTCATAAACCATGTGTAGCAACAATCCCCTGCACGTTGGTATGCACGATGGGCAGTCCAAGATGAAGTATGGACCTTCACAACCAATTTAAGGTCTCTAAAACAATCTGATTGAAGACAGTTGAAAGCACTTAAGTGAGAGCAATAGGCGGAATGCTTTTCTCATGGAAGAAGTAGTATTCCCTGCATGGTAGTTGTGTGAATTTCTTATTCTTTATCTCAAACCAATAGATAAATTTAATTAGCTATATATGGAAATAAGCATGCTGGGAGTTTGAGAACAAATTGTGTTATATTGTGACCCGTTGCTTCCATATGGGCCTTAACATATTAGTTTAACAGTCTTGTGGCATTGGCACATTGCATCAGTATTGCTTATCAAGGAGGAAAAGCCAAAGCAACATAGTTATACTGGACCAATTTATCTATCCGCATTGTCTATCTTACCAATAGTTGACATGTCCAAGCTACCTTCGTACTTGACAGCATAAATCTTGAGTTATTATCTGGTGCCATGATCTAGTAAGTTTTGATTATTTGGCATAATGCGGTGGCTGGAATGGAGTTGAAATATAATTCAAAAACTGTAAAGAACTAGACACAGTTAACAACCTACTTATACTAGTGTTACGCATGGGACATACTTCTGCCTCTAATTTTGGCAAATTAATTTAGTTTGCCAAAACATACTGCATTATGGAACAGAGGGAGTAGCTGACACTGACACTTTGCACAGAACACACTTAGTACTAATTCGCAGATAAAATATTCATAGCTGTGAAGTGAAAAAAGGAAAATATATAAAAGTATTGTTAAAAATTAAACATGTTCCATACATCTAAATTAGAGTGATCATAGATCATACCAAATATCAATATCACTTCTGCACTGAAAACTGAAAAACTCATAGTCAAACATATAACTAATCAAACTAGTAGCTCCAAACCAAAAGATGAAACACAGGGCAGGACTATTTAGATGTTCACTGAAAAAGTTAGAATTATAAATTCAAATAAGCCATTAAGGTATTGAATATTATGGACAACTATTAAGAAGTAGGAATCCAAGCATTTAACTTATTATCAGCTGTTTGATCCTAATGCATGCACACATGACCAGAACCCTTTTTTTCGGAACCACATGACCAGAACTTTAACAATGACAGAAACGCCACTATGCGGACTGAATCGATCAGTGAAAGGCTGAAAGCAGGATGGAGATGCTCACGTCAATATCAGAAAGTAAAACGGAAGGCATTAGCCTTTGTTTTAGAGCGCACCAATCTAGGTAGTTTCTGCAGTCAGGATTGTTTCGCAGCCACATGAAAGCAAGCTTCAAGAGAGTGGTTGTAACCCAAATTCTTGAGAAGTATTTGAATGCTAGGAATAACCCATAATGGCTCTTACAGGACTATAACTGGACTGCATGGACATTGTATAACAATGTCACTGAAGCAGCGATGGCCATAAAGATTATGTATGTTACTTGTTTCCTTTGCTATAAATCTAAGGCTGCATTTAACCTATATAACATTACATACTACAAGGTTAATTATCTAAGAATTTGGTATGCTTTTGCACATGTATCACACACCTTAAAATAATGGAGGTCATCAGCTATAAGGGAACTACATAGAGAATTAATTGCTGGGGTTGACATATTAGCCACCGTGACTGGATAAAACTCAGTGTGAGCATGCAGCCATGTATGCAGTGGTGTGCAAAATCAACCTAAGGATGATTAAGCTACGCACCTACCAGGCATTTCACTTTGATAGTTTGGTTTGTAGCATGGATAGAAGCAGCTGGTGATGCGACCATCCAGCTTACCCAGCAACTCCTGGGTAGTATCTGAATAGAAAGAAGAGAGTCCATCATTGCATGATGAACTGCAAGAATACTGTCAGATCCGAGCACATGTCCGTGGGCAGGGCTGGCGGAGGTCGAGGGTGTCAGAAAGTTTGGCTGCCTCCATGCTGCCGCGCACGGAGGCTCGTGATGACGGGCTGACTTCTCCCACTACCTTGCACCAGTGAATCGCAGAGGTTGGCTTCTGCCGTGCGTGGAGGTGCATGAGCATGGGAAGGTGGAGGCAATTTCTCACCTGTCTTGCACCGGCGACTCAATTGGAGGCAGGAGGTGACGATTAAACTGGTTATTCCCTTCGCTTATCTTTCTTTACAGGGAAGCAATACAAAGAGAGGAGTCCACGGGTGGAAGAGGTGGACCAGGCGTCATCCAACAGCTCTCCTTGGATCATTAGTCGATCAAACAGAGGAAACTATCTAATCAAACAGATGAAATTATCTAATCTTGAGGATTAGCGTGGAACCTCATAGGGAGTCTCTACAATTAGTAAATATAAGATATACGATACCTGCATGAATTCAGCCATGTTGAAATTATCTATTTTAGAATAAAAATTTGTACTCCCTCTGTTCAGAAATATAAGACGTTTTAGCTTTGTGAATCAAATGTATCTAGATGTCTTTTAGTGTATAGGTTTGTAGAGGTTCGGAGTGAACCTATACACTAAAATGCGTCTAGATACATTGATTTCACAAAACTAAAATGTCTTATATTTCTGAACGGAGGGAGTATATTACATCGCCTGATAGGATAAGCCAATCATTTGTTGAAAATCTTCAATTTTATATTTCAGGCAATAGGCTTTGCATCTTAACAGTACATGTTCTGAACTTCTGATGCTCTGAACATTGTCACAGGGAGCTGTAAAAGTTATGGCGAAGGACCTTATCCGTACAAGACATCAGATCACAAAGTTTTATGCCCTGAAGTCCCAGCTACAAGGTGTATCTCTTCGTGTTCAGGTAACAATTTTTTTTAAGCAAGTAACATTATGATTTAAGCAGGTGCTTTATGTATTTCAAACATTTAGATAGATACTTCTATGTGTTCATTCTGATGAGGCCGAGCTTCGTTATATAGTGGGAGCTCTGGTTTTTTTATAGCTGAAGTTCATGAACCTTGTATGAAATCTCTAATTTGGTGGTTCCTAAATTTTACAGACCCTAAAATCAACACAAGCAATGGGGGAAGCCATGAAGGGTGTCACAAAGGCCATGTCGCAGATGAACAGGCAGATGAATATTCCGGCACTGCAGAAGATAATGCGTGACTTTGAGATGCAAAACGAGAAGATGGAGATGGTCAGCGAGGTGATGGGTGATGCCCTCGATGACGCCTTGGAGGGCGATGAGGAGGAGGAAGAAGAAACAGAAGAGTTAGTTAACCAGGTTCTTGATGAAATCGGCATCGACATCAACTCTGAGGTAAAACATCATCTCTGCATTTTCTTGTTGATCCTATCATAGAAATAGAAACACCAGCTACTAGTTTGATGGGTGGGATACTGAGACGTAAGTACGTAACGTTGATCTTCTGCTCTGAACCCAGCTTGTCAAGGCCCCTGCGACGGCAGTAGCCAGGCCAGCCGCGGCAGGAAAGGCGCCTGCTCAAGCTGAAGCTGCCGGCGGGATGGACGGTGGAATAGACGATGACTTGCAGGCACGGCTTGATAACCTGAGGAAGATGTGATGATTGATGAGCCCAGGAAGATGTGAGCATTGGGGACTCTGATGGAATGTCCACGCGCACGCGGTTCTCTGTCTAGTTCTGTACATAAATGCCACTCTGGCAAATCTATCGGTATATCATTTGCAGTGTGTTTGGCATTGACCATTTGTATATGGATTATCCTACTACTTTTAAATCATAAATCACCTATACTAAGGTTTCTTCCTAGTACCACTTGGCGCACTTTGGTCATATTTCTGAACATTGAGATGAGGTAGTTTCCACCTTGTTTTCTACTCCTTAGTTCCAAAATATAAGATATTTTAGGTTCTTTTTAAATACATGTATCTAGACGTCTTTTAGTGTGTGTAAGTCTCATATTTTAGAACTGAGGGACTAGTTGCTAGTAGTATTGAGGTGACCACATCGGGACATGAAAAAAAATACACCACTCAGCTGGAACAGTTCAGAAATCCTCGAAACAAGTACTCCCTCTGTCTTAAAAAGGATGTCTCAAGTTTGTTTAAATTTAAATATATCTATATACTCCCTTCGACCCATATTAGTTGACTCAAATTTGTCTAGATTTGGATGAATCTAGACACTATTTAGTATACATGTTCATTCAAATTTTGATAAATCCAAGTCAAGTAATATGGGTCGGCGGGAGTATATTATATAGTGTCTAGATATATATTCAAATTTAGACAAATTTGAGACATCCTTTTAGAACGGAGGCTTTTTTTTAGGACCGAGTGAGTATCGACGCTACGGTCACGGTGGAAGTTGTTGGTGCTAATCCAAACACGATCTGGTATGGCATGATTGGTTTTTGGTTGGCTGGTGTAAAGGCCGGAGAGTATGGCCACGTTAAAACGAGTAAACAACCATAGTCATGTTGTGAATTTTGTTTAGTCACTCACACGGGACTTGTATGCATTTTCTACGCATCTTTAACCCTTTGTTTAGTGCACATTATGAATGGCTTTTTGGTTGGCTGGTGTAAACATAATATATTTGATTGCACACATGAGTCTGTATATGGTAACCTCTTTGAAAGTGTGGTGAGGTTACCACTACAACATACCCTACCGTTATCAAAAGAAACAAGTTCATCCTAGATGCAACTACCAAAGGGGGTCACAATTTAGTTTACCATATCACCATGCTGTTAACCTACCATCACATTACAAGTCGTATCCTACAACCACCACGAGTTCACCATTATATGAGAGGTTATTATATACCACATCATGACAAGATTTGATCATAAGAAGTTTTTATGCCATAGGTACAACATCACTTGAATTAGAAGTCAACCATCACATATTTTCTTGATCTTTTTTCAGCTTATCCTTGTTAGCCGCACTAGCTGTAAGCATATCAAAGATCATATAGTCTAGCTTCTTCTTTTGCTCCTTCAGACCCTTACTTTCATTATCTCATTTCTTCTCCCTTACCTTCTATCCATGTTTGAGATTTTTGCACATGCTTTATCATATCCAGTTCAGTCTTGAACGCTTCGGTCATCTACAAATTCATCTCCTTGTACTTCTCCACCGATTCCTCCTAAGCTTCGGGAGTGTTGTCCTTCAGTTCTCCTCAGCACCTTTTTCTCAATTTCATTCATGAATTTCTTCACATCAAGTAATAGACTTGAGTACTTGTCAATCATGTTTTTCTCATCAACTAGCTCCGTCACAAACTTTGTATTCTCAATCCTCACGCCGATTCTTCCATTGTTGCTGTCATGGTACACTCCCCAAAGTCTTGCTAATGCATTTTTTTTTTGCTTTATGTGGCCATTCCTTATACAAACAAGTCACATATCCAAAGTTTGCGACTTCCTGCAAATCAGGAGTTTATGGTCACATCTAATCACACGTTAATAGTCACATCTAATGGAAGAACTAGTAAGTGAGGAATCTAATCATAATGTTATGGTCACGACTAATGGAATATCTAGTCAGTGAGGACTCTAATCAAAACTTCATTGTCATAGCTAATGGATGAGCTAATGGCAAAGATAGAATCTGCGTCTAGTGTTGCTTCCTTCAAATGCAATAGACTTGATAGGCTCAAGCTTGCGTATGCGTCACACCTCAGAGAAATCCAGTGCTATGCCATATAATGAGGGGTGTTGCATGAAGTCTGAAGCATAGTCCGTATCTGAGAGGCCCTAACAGACAAGAAATTGCTCAAAATTGGCTTGAATCAAGGCCAAATAGCAAATCTCAAATGGGAAGCTAACCCTAACCATTGCAATGAATTGGGGAAATTGGAACTTACCCCTTCCAACATTGTGGTCGAGCTCTCGCCGCCATTCCTTCTCGGCATAGCGACTACAGACTAGCCGGTGGGAGATTAGCCGCCGTGCGGGAGAATAGAGCTTGAAGGGGGTAATGGCAGTTTGGAATTTGGAGGTGAGGGAAGATGGTTGAAAAGGGGAGAGTTTTGACGGGAGGTGACCAAATACTCCCGCCCCTTTTGGCTGCAGCGCATGAGCTCGTGTATCTCCTTGGTCGCAATAACTTGCACAGGTAGCAACACAAATTGGCTCTCGGGAGATAGCCGCGAGGGTGGCTCTGGGGAAACGGCTGAATCGGTTGTTGTCGCTGGGCCTGGCTGGCGACTGCTTTGATGCGCTTGCTAGCCACAACGCGAGTGTCGCCTGAGCAACCAATCAGTCCAAATTTGGATCCAGCGGGCCTGTTTCTAATTGATGTGGGCTACCAATCACGCCCTTAGTAACACACATCGGCGTGTGTCCGATCTTGTAACTTGTGAGTGCTAGTTAGGACATGGTACAATGGTTATATATTATCAATGCCACACACCATGATTGGTGATGTGAGAGATAAAAAAAGGTTTGTCTTCTCTTAGTTAAGAGAAACAAATTCTCACACCATATGTGTCTAGTTATTAGAGATGATACTAAAAAATTTATTGTTATATCTAGATTACGTGGTGAAATTAAGATAAGATGATCTTATCGACCATTATACATGTCCTTAGAATTTAGTCCTAGTAAGTTTTGGCGTGATGTGTTGCCTTATTAACCATCCAATAAAGGCAGTGATCAGTGATGTTGGTTATCACGTGTCACAAATGTCGGTTCCCTGCCAAGGGTGTAGAGGGTGTTCGTTCCTACCACCTACTTTAAACAGAGTGTATATGGAATGAAATCCCTTATACTTCTTGCATATGTACTTCATGAAAGTACCATTTACAATTATTGAGGTGTCCTATCTATCTCAATCTTATATATTGTTTCATTTTTCCTATTACGACTAGAAAATGGCAAAATAAATAACCATTTTTTTAACAGAAAATGGTGATTTCAGTTCACATTCCTCATTAAGAATGTTAAATGAAACCAGTAAGTGAGAGGAGACCAGGTGATTGTGGCGGCCGCCAAAAAACTCATCCAGGGTTTCATTCCCCTCGTCGGTGACGACGCTGGTCCGCTCTGCCTCCGGTGGCCCTGGGACCTCAGAGGTGTGGTGGACCACAACCCCTCTATGGTGGGAGGATTTTTCATTATTTGTTTAGAATATTTTTCGTGTTTTTTTTTGGGGGATGCTGAGACGATGGCTAAATCCCAAAGCCAGAATATGGTCTTCCTCGCCCTATCCTCACTCCAGTGGTGAGTCTAGCGTCAGGGGAGGGCGCTGAAGTCGTGTGTCCGGCGGATCCAGTGGCGGCGCCAGGAAATGGCCACAGGGTATTCATTGTTGATTTTTTTTTCACGATGCACAATATGAAGTATAAAATTGATAACAACACCAAGCACTATAGGACATTATTAATTTATCATTGAAGTAACAATTCATAAATCATAAGAGAAATGGCATCCTCATCGTTTACTTGATTGAAGATTTTTCTCTCAACAAATATAACTTCCTCTTCATCAATTATTTCTTTATATCCTACAATTGGAGTTGGGGTTACCCGCAAAAAAAATGAGTTGGGGCTGCATGACTGCTCTCCGGTTCACGTTATCTGGTGGTGCTTGCACGTATTTGTCTTTTGAAGCTTTTTCCTACAATGCAAATATGCTAACGCGGCAACACTCTTCTTCTTCATTTAGATTACAAGAAACCAAGAGAAATAGTAAATATGTTTCTTAAACAAAACGGGTAATATTGTTCTGACGAGGTTTAATCTCGTCAATGCCCATTGTTATGAGCTTGGGTTTTGAAGAAGATGGGGATGCTGGAGATCACGAAAAGGTTAGCAAACAAGCAACACGGGGACACGAGGTTTACCCAGGTTCAGGCCCTCGGAGGAAAAACCCTACTCCTGCTTGTCTGCTCTTGATTATGGCAGGACCGAAAAGTACATGGGTGCGCAGATGCAATCTAGCGTGAAGGTGTGTATGCGGTGGTATACGAAGTGCCAAATCCGTCGTGTCCTCCTAGCCTTTATATAGAGATAGGCAGGTCCCAGACACAGATCTGTCGTGCCCTCATTGCAGAACACAAGACCTTGAGTTTTTGTGGTTGTCACGGATCATCAATTAATATAGACCCGCAAAAAAGTATCATATATGATCTATCCTTCCGAATCAGTTCGGCAGCAGAAGCTGATTAGCCGTAATAATTGAGATGATTGCGAACCAGATCATGAATGCCCAGACAGTGACCAAATACATCACGTTAACAAAGTGTGTGTGCAAGCGTGCAACCAACAAACAGCATATTAAGGACCCAATACAATTATTTAGCTGACATATATACCACATACTGATGAATTGACAGCAACCACACACCGTATCACGCATGTATACACACTACACTTTCATAACCAAATAATTTTCTTAGAGCATGGTCACATCATAATCGGGGCTACTAATTGAGCAGTTAAATACTTCGTACTGAAGGCGACGGAGTAGATTGGGAGCAAGACGACACACGCATGGATATGCATGGACGACGACGACGGTGGCCGGCGGCGGGCTAGCTGATTAGCGGCCGCCGGAGGCCCGGAAAGACTTGAGGCCGAGGCGCCACCGGTTCTTAGTGTTCTCGATGAATCTGCCTGCCCTCCAGTTGATGTCGTCTGCGGCGCTCTCGGGCTTCTTCGCCGCCGCCGCCCATGGCTGTGCCTTCCACGACGCGTTGCCTCCGCCGCCGTGGTGGACAGGAGGCTTGGCGTGGACAAGGTTGACGTAGTCGATCTTCTCCACCTTATGCACCGGCACCTCGCCGACGGCGGCCGCCGGACCAGGGGCCTTGCTGCTCTTGCCCCAGCGGAACATGTTGTCGTAGCTAGCTGCTAGGAAGTACGATCGATGCTTGCTTAAGTTTTCTGAGCTTTGCTTGGATGGGGATTGGCAACGATGGCCACTTTTTATAGCGAGCAGGATGTATGCTTTTGTAGTTCAATGTTCATACACAAAGAGGACTTTGCGCACAATATGTTGCCTAATAGTGGAACCCTGCCTGATTCTAGCGTGCACGTTAACACACCGTCCAGTTTGCTTCAAGTTCATGCTTTAAGATTGGTGCTATACAATTTGTCAAGTTCATCTTGTTTCAATGCTTTGAGTCTGATTGGTATGGAAAAAACTTGTTGAACTCGTGCACGTACGTGAGTGCGTGACCTAGCGTGCACGCACAGAGTTGACTCTCTGACCCGTGTCCTCAGTTAGGCGCATGAAGAAAAAAATAAAAGTGAAGGCAGCCATCATACTCATACAAGATATGATGTTGGCTTCTCATGTCAAAAAATGTTTGTTCCCTGCTAAGGGTCTAGACTCTAGAGGGTATCCTACCACTGGGTTCGATTGCATATGACCGACATGGTGTCATTTGTCTGGAACCTCTTTTCTTTTCTAGACTTCTAGTATATGTTACACTCACAAGCAGAGCTAGGATTTGACCATAGAACGACAGAGAATAGTAAGTCTTTTTTTTTCATGAAATGAGATACTCTCTCAGTCCTAGAAAGTATACCACACATTTTTCTAAAGTTAAATAAATCTAGACATGTTTTAGTGTGTAGATACATCCAAATTTGAATAAATTTAAGACATCCTTTTTAGGACGGAGGGAGTAGAATATTTGCCCTTTTTTATTAATTAAGATGAAAGAAACTTTGTGTTGTTGATCATGGAGGGGACGAGTTGTTGTAATTACTTGCATGACCATACAAAATGTTAGGTCAAAGTTACTTGTTAGATATTATGCGAACTGATCTAAAAAAAGATATTATGCGAACTCTAAAATGTATATAGGGACTATAAATGGAAGTGAGTTTAATACTAGCAAAGTGCATGTAAGTCGTATGTCGCTGTATTTCATGAAGGAAATGGGAAAATACATGAATGCCATCGGTACTCATGAAACCTGATTTTTAAACCGCCTACAAAATCGTATTCTTAAGATTTAGAAAATTTTAAAATAAATCATGCACGGCCAAGTTTCCTTCATGCTTACTCATGCAAACTTTCAAGAAAACAAATTAAGTTTGTATGTGTCTTACACAAAGAAAAGTGGAACTTGCACATTGACAAACAAGTCATTGTACTGTTCTCGGTAACTTTGTCTTTTTGCAAAAGTTACATGCATTTGTATTAAAGTTTAAAACTTGGTATGAACATGCTTGCATACATTCCTACATGCATGATTTATCTCGTATTTCTTATTTATTCATTTTTATTTTACTATTCATGTGAGATCAGGAGCGGCCACGTTCTGAAAATTTGCTTTATATTTTTGGTCCTTTTGCAAGGCTATTATATCGTGGTATGCTTCTATAGGTCAATGCTCATGGACAGAGTCAAGAGGAGGAGTTTTGGCGTGATGTGTTGCCTTATTAACCATCCAGAGTAAAGCTGGTGCTTGCTTGTTGAAGTCTTCACAATTAGATCTTAGGTCAGGGTCTTGATGAATTTTTCCCAAACGAGGCAGCTATTCACACCGATGAAATTGAAACTGGACATGGCATGGAGTTAAATGAACATGAAGTTTGGAAGAACAAGAGGCTGGAGTGGGTGCAGGCAATATGGCAAGACAAAGATAATGGAAGGTTGTGAGAAGAAGAAGAGCAAGAATATAAATATGAAGATGAAGATGCATTTCCCCTTTCATCCCACTGGCTTGCAATGATAAACTGTCATTTCATTTGTATTTAGGATGTACAGATGAGTTGTCATTCGTAGTAGTTAGGACTAGAGTATATTTTTAAGTACCTGTAGTATGTACTGATGAACTTCTACTTCATTAGTCGCTGTGTTATATGAAAATGTTGCAATGGTTAGGTCACCATGTTAGAGAAGAGGTGACCGCAATCTTTGCCTACATAAATAGAGGTTGTTGCATCGAAACATCCATTAGCGCTGGTGTGCATGCAACCAATCACCGGATCAATTTTGAGTCTATGGATGCAATGCAGGTTACCAAACGATGTGGATATCATTGCCCAAAGTCCGTTTTCGCGTGGAAATGCTCCCGAAGGCTTGGCCAGAACAAGCCCCAAAATTGGTACCGGCTACCAAACATGCCCATGATGATCACATCGCAAATCCTAAGACCTTATGCTTTTGTGGTTGTCACGGATCTCCTTCCGAATCAGTTCGGCAGCAGAAGCTGATTAGCCATAGTAATTGAGATGATTGCGAATCAGATCATGAATGCCGAGACAGCGACCAAAGACATCACATGTGTTACCAAAGTATGTGTGGAAGCGTTGCAATCAACAAACAGCATAATAGCTGTAAAAACCAGCATAATAAGGACCCAAAATTATTTAGCTGTCACATATATAACTCATAACAGCAACCACACCGCATCACGCATGTACTGCGCGTACCACACATGCATATACGGTCGACTTGAAGACGACGGTGGCCGGCGGTGGGATAGCTGATTAGCGGCCGCCGGTGGCCCGGAATGACTTGAGGCCGAGGCGCCACCGGTTCTTAGTGTCCTCGATGAACCTTCCTGCCTTTGAGTTGATGTCATCTCCGCCGGAGCTCTCGGGCTTCTTTGCCCCCGTCCATGGCCGCGTCTTCCACGACGCGCTGCCCATGGCGCCTCCGCCGTCGTGGACAGGAGGCTTGGCGTGGACAAGGTTGACGTAGTCGATCTTATCCACCTTATGCACCGCCACCTCGCCGCCGGCGACTGCTGGACCAGGGGCCCTGCTGCTCTTGCCCCAGCCGAACATTCTGTAAGCTGTTGGGTAGTGTATGCTTGTTTAGTTTCTGAGCTTTGCTTGGATTGGGATCGGCAACGAGGGCCTCCTTTTATAGTGCGTGGCGTGGGACATGGGATATATGCTTTTGGACTAGTTTTGTAGGTCAATAATAATGTTCATATACACAGAGAGGATTGTTGCGTGCAAATGTGTTGCCTAATTAACCATTCGGTAAAGGCAGTAGTGGAACACGGACGCAGCTTTGCAGGCGCATGAAAAAGAAACAGTGAAGGGGAGCCATCACACAAGATATGTGATGTTGTCTTCTCATGTGACAAATGTTTATTCCCTGCTAAGGGTCTAATAGAGGGTGTCTTTTCCTGCCACTTGGTTTGATTTACATATGGCCGACATAGTGTTCTTTATCTAGAACCTCTTGTGTTTCTTGCATATGTGTGTACTACTGCTGGGTGGAGCAAGGATTTGGCATGACAGAGCCAGGATTTGGCGATAGTATGGGCAAATAATGAGTAAGTTCGTGTCGTTGAGCATGAAGGGGACGAATTGTTGTAATTTACTTTATACAGTGATAAATATGAGCAGAGGGTCTATGCTCAAAGTTCCTCAGTAGAGACTATGCACACATTAAGATGTCGTCTCTTGTGGGACTAGTTAGTCGATCCTACCCAGGTCCGTCTTGTCTTATGTGTCGTATAGGTGGAAATTGTCAAGGTCAAATCAAATCAAGAAAATTTAAACAAATTGTCATATATAGTCAGCAAGTTAAAGAAAGACGAGTGGCTAAAGCAAAACCCAAAAGATGCTCAATTGAAAGAATTGCTTTAGGCGGAGCGACGAGTGGCTAGTCCACCGTGAATTATGCATCACACTCATTTAGAGATGGCAATGGGCCCCCGAAACCCGCAAACCCGACGGATACCTGACTTAAACGGGAAGGGTTTGGTAAAAAGTTAGACCCACCAAGTCTAATGGGGTGGGTCTAGGGGCAACAAACACGTACCCGGCCGCTCTAAGTCTTAATAATCCTATCCCTAATCACACGTCCCACGCGGTCAGTGGCGGAGCTTGAAGGAAAATCTTGGGCGGGCCAAGCCGAAGAAGAGCACAAAAATTGCAATTGTAAACCATATACTTCAAGGTAAGTAGTCATTAGAGCACCTCCACTCATTCAGCGTTCCCATGCCAAAATCCGGCGCTAAATGAAGTCGTACTAGTCCTTGTTGGGTCACGTCGCTCCTCAGTGCCTTGCTTATGATGAATGGTCCTTCCCATGGCAGGGATAATTTGTGTGACTTCTTCTGCTTAAGTCGGAGCACCAGGTCCCCCTCTTTAAACGAGCGATGCCGAACGCGGCGACTATGGTAGCTGCGTAGCTTCTGCTGGTAGATGGCGGATCTTTGGCATGCCAATACGCGCTCCTCCTCGAGAAGGTCCACATCTAGGCGTCTGGATCCTTCAGCATCATCTTCGTCATAGGAGGCAACTCTTGGTGAATCGTGAAGGATGTCGAAAGGAAGAATGGCTTCTGCTCCATATACCATGAAGTAAGTGTTGTAGCCGGTGGATATGTTGGGTGTAGTTCGTAAACTCCACAACACAGATGGTAATTCCTCCGCCTAGGCTCCAGCTACTCTATGCAACGGTGCTTCCAAACGTGGCTTGATTCCCTGCAGAATTAATCCATTAGCTCGCTCAACTTGACCATTGGACTGCGGATGTGCCACATATGCAAGGTCAAGTCGGATGTCCTTCTCCCAACAATAAGCTTCCACTTCTGCAAGTGATAAGTTGCTGCCGTTGTCGGTGATAATGCTATGTGGGAGACCAAATCTTACCACTAGATCCCGGACGAACCTAAGGGCAATTGCCCCATCGAGCTTTGTAATGGGTTTAGCTTCTATCCATTTGGTGAATTTATCAACTGCTACTAGCAGATGCGTAAACCCACATGGTGCCGTCTGCAATGGACCAACCATGTCCAGCCCCCAGACTGCAAATGACCAAGTTATTGGTATTGTTCGCAATTCTTCAGCGGGAACGTGTGGTTGTCGGGCATAATACTGGCATTCCATGCATGTCTCAACCAGCTTGTCGGCGTCCGCCTTCGCGGTCAGCCAGTAGAATCCTTGCCAGAAGGCTTTAGCTACCAATGATCGAGGAGCGGCGTGATGCCCGCAATCTCCGAGATGGATTTCGTTGAGGATTTCAATACCTTCTTGTTGGGAAACACACTTAAGGTATACACCAGTAGTGCTTCTTTTGTAGAGCTGTCCATTGATTATGGTATAGCCCTTTGCTCGACGTACCATTTTCCGTCTTTCGTCTTCGTCGTTGGGCAAAGTTCCGTGTACGAGATATTCCATGAATGGTTTTGTCCAAGCCGGAGGGACTTTTGTCACCATGTGAACGAAAGAGTCAACTCTTTCCGGGTTGTCCGCATCTGCTCCCTTCACGGATGGTGTCTGTAGATTCTCCAAGAAAACGCCAGGCGGAATTCGTTTGCGCCCTGATAAAAGCTTAGATAGTAGATCAGCCGCCTCGTTTTGCTCCCTAGGTACATACTTGACCTCATAGCCCAAGAAGCACTTGGCTATATCGTCCACTTCGTCTCGATATGCCGCCATCATAGGGTTCCGCGCGTTTCAGGTGCCAGCAACCTGCTGGGCAACCAAGTAGGAATATCCATAGCAAACTATGCGCTTGATGCCAATATCCTTGGCTACGCGTAGTCCGTGAATGAGTGCTTCATACTCCGCCATGTTGTTCGTAGCCTCGAAGTGGATCTGCAGAACATAGTGTAGCTTGTCTCCGGTTGGTGACTGTAGCAGTACACCATCCCCTGAGCCGTTGAGTAGCTTTGATCCGTCAAAGTGCATCACCCAGTATTCTGGCTCCGGCATTGGGGTAGCATATGGCATCTCTGTCCAATCTGCGATAAAATCCGCCAAGGCTTGTGACTTGATAGCGTCGCGTCGCTTGTAGGTGATCTCGAAGGCAGCAAGTTCAATGCCCCACTTTGCGACCCTACCTGTAGTGTCGCTGTTGTTGATAATGTCGGACAGTGGAGTCTTGCTCACCACTGTGATAGGGTGCTCCTAGAAATAGTGCCCCAACTTTCGAGAAGCAAGGAATACTCCATAAGCTATCTTTTGGTAGTGTGGGTAACGCTGCTTGGACTCCGTCAAGACCTCGCTTACATAGTAAACTGGTCGTTGAACTCCGTGCTCATAGCCCGGTTCCTTCCGCTCTACCACGACGACGATGCTGATTACCCGGTTGGTGGCTGCCATGTAGATTAACATGGGCTCGCCGGGCTCGGGTGCTGCAAGGATAGGCGCTGAGGAAAGTATCTCCTTGAGCTGCTTCAATGCTGCGTCTGCCTCGTCCGTCCACGTGAATTTTTCCGCCTTCTTCAGTAACTTGTACAGCGGCAGAGCCTTCTCTCCAAGTCGACTGACGAACCGACTAACTGCTGCAATGCAACCTGTTAGCCGTTGTATGTCTTTCAGGCATGTCGGACAGTTTATGTTTAAGATGGCCTTGATTTTCTCCGGGTTGACCTCAATTCCACGTTGGGAGACGATAAAGCCCAACAATTTGCCGGCTGGAACCCTGAAGACGCACTTCTTAGGGTTAAGCATCATGTTGTATTTCCAGAGATTATCAAAGGTTTCTTTTAAGTCGGAGATTAAGTCATCTGAATTTTTAGACATCACCGCTATATCGTCCACATAGGCGTGAACGTTCCGACCAATTTGATCGTGTAGGCAATGTTGCATTGTCCGCTGGTACGTAGAACCTACGTTTTTTAACCCAAAGGGCATCGTGACATAGCAAAACGTGCCGTAGGGGGTAGTGAACGAAGTGGCCAATTGGTCCGACTTCCTCATCTTGATTTGGTGGTATCCTGAGTATGCGTCAAGAAAACACAAAAGCTCCGAGCCAGCCGTCGAGTCAATGACTTGGTCAATGCGAGGCAAGGCAAACGGATCTTTGGGACATGCTTTGTTCAAGTCGGTGTAATAAACGCACATTCTTAATTATTTGGTTCCCTTTTTGGGGACAAGTACATGATTGGCCACCCATCGGGTGTGAAGGACTTCTCGGATAAAACTAGCATTAAGTAACCTAGCTATCTCTTTTCCTATGGCGCGTCTCTTCTCGTCTCCGAAGCGTCGTAGATGTTGTTTCACTGGTTTACATTTTGGATCAATATTCAAGCTGTGCTTGGCAAGTTCCCTAGGTACACCTTTCATGTCGGCAGGTTGCTAGGCAAAGATGTTCCTGTTCTCATGGAGGAACTCGACAAGCGCGCTTTCCTATTTAGGGTCCAGGTTTGTCCCAATGGCGATGGTCTTGGAGGCATCGCCTACCACAAGTTCCACCGGCTTGGTTTCGATGGCATCCTTGAATGCTGGGGTAGAGTCAGAAATCTGTTTCTTCGAGGCGGGCATCTTTGAGGCATCAACCTTGATCTGGATCTCCTTGAATTCTTCGCTATAGAGGACAGCTTCTACAAAGGCTGCTTCTCCAATCTCGCAGTCCCTTGCCTTGGTAAAGCTTCCGGATACGGTGATGACACCGTTTGGTCCGGGTATCTTGAGATTGTTGTAGACGAAGCATGGCTTGTCCATGAAGGTGTGGAAGATGTTGCAGCCGAATATGACGTGGTACACGCTCTTGAAGGGGACCACCTCAAAAGTCATGCGCTCTTGGCGGTAATTATTGGCATCGCCAAAAGCGACCTAAAGTGTGATGCACCTAAGGTACCGAGCCTCCCGACTAGGAACTACGCCATGGAAGATGGTGCTGGTCCACCTTAGGTTTGCCTCCATTAAGTTCATCTTGTGCAGTGTATCCTGGTACATGATGTTGATGTTGCTTCCACTATCCATTTGGTGAACTCATTGCCGTCAATCAGGGGGTTGATGATCATGGCATATTGGTTCTCCGTAGGGATGAGGTCTAGGTGATCCTTCCTGTCCCAAGTAATTGGAATCTCCGACCAGCGCAGGTATTGGGGAACTGGGGGTAAAGTGGCCATCAGTATCCTCATGGAGGTCTTTTGTTGTCGCACAGTGGGGGTGCCAAGGAAAGTGTGGAAAACTACCGCCTTCTTCTCGAAGGGCTTTTTGCCCTTGTTGTTGCTCTTGGCAGCGTGCTTGGGGTCAACGTCCTCGTCCATGTCACTTGAATCCTTGGACTCCTCCTCCTTCTTCTTCCCCTTTCCCTTGCCTCGCAGTATGTTCTTCCGACTTTGCTTGTAGCCGGACTCCGGGTCCTCCTTAAGGTCATTGACGAACTTGAAGTGGCGATTGGTGTGGGTGGCTTTGCCGTTGGCATCAAGGTGTACGAGGCACGGCATATCGCAGTACTCCCCGTAGGTTTAGGGAACGCGGAGCGCTGCCGAGGTAGTTTCACTTCCTCGCTACTGCCCACGACCAACTCCCCATCCTCGACCATGTTGTCCGCCATCACCTCGTTCTGCAAAGGTCATAGCGACCATGTCAGAGTTTTTCTTTTCTTCTGGCGGGGTCTTCCGCTTTGTGCTGATGTTCCTCCGAGCCTGAGTTGGAGCGGCCGTTGCCGGCAGGGAGCCGCGAGCATCATCATCGGCAGCTACGAACTCACTGGCCAACTGAATCATATGGTTCAGATCTAGCTGGTGATTTTCCTGCAAGCGCTTCAGCTTATGTCGGAGCAACGTGCCCCTTTCCAACCCATCGATGAAGGCGGCCATGGCGGTCTGAGCATGCACTCCTGCGCAGGAATTCTTCATATCCAGCCAGCGAGAGAGGTAGGCGCGAGATGTCTCGACTTTATCTTGCATGCACCGCTGTAGATCGCCAACAGTGCAGGGACGTTTATACGTACACTCGAAGTTCTTGGTGAACGCTTCTTGCATGTCCAACCAATTGCAGATGGATCTTTCCGGCAAGTCATAAATCCATTGGCGGGTTGTGCCCGCCAACATCAATGGTAGGTACTTGATGGCGATGTTGGGGTTACCCCCCACGATCTCCACCGCGTTGCCGTAGTCCTGCAACCATGTAGGTGGCTTGGCGGTGCCGTCATAGGGCTTGATGGTATTGTCAATCCGGAAACATTTGGGTAAGTTGCAGACCGTATCACAGGTCCGAAGCAACATGGTCCCAGGTATGGTCCTTCCCAGGCTTCGTGGATCTTGTCTAGACGTGAACATGCATCTTATGGCTTTGGGCTTCTTTTCTTCTTATTTCCATCAGGGGATGGGCTCCGTGAACGACGCGGGCCTCCTCCGCCATGGTGGATACTTGGTGGCGACGGAGGCGGAGGTGGCGGTGGGTTAGCCTTCTTGCTGTTACCCTCCTACGACGCCTCACGCTTGTCACGGTTGCTTGTCGGACACGGAGGATCGTGGCGCGACCTGCTCATGTGTCCTTGGTTGCGCTCTCCATCATGACGGGCCTGCTCCGCGTTGTCGCGGATGATGATGCCGCTCTGCCTTGGCGGAGGCATATTGTAACACCCTCAGAATCAGACCTATGCAAGTTTGGGCAAAATTCACCAAACCCGCATAGAAACGATTCAAAGGTGCCCACCAGGCACTTTCGTGCGGGTGGAAAACGAAGTAATAACATTACACAACAGTCCTCGATGGGACCCACAGAACAGATATATATAACAGCGACTCAAGGAGTCAAGAATACAGGTATAATATACAAAGATCCAATTCACCTTGAAACGATAGAGCGTCCAACTACGGACAAGAAGCAAATGGGGCTAAGAGCCCTGAAGAATAACCAATGGCGTCCATAACCCTGCCCAGGCCAAGCCGGAAGGGTAACCCTACTAACGGCGTCGATCTCAAAACCTGCTTAACAAAAGGGGTGCCGACAAAGGGCAAAGGAAAAAGAGGAGCGTCAGTACTGAGGCCAGTACACGGCGAGGCTAGAATTCGGCGGTCCTCGCCTACAAAGGTATGGTGGACTGAGCGGCAGCGGCAGCATGCACTAAACAACCTATAGAGACTCGATACAACTGGCGGATATCAGAGAGGGATAAGAATGACCTAACCGGATCCAACCTGAAGCTATCACCAAACAAACCCATCCTGGCGTTTCCCCCTCGAGACCAAACGAGGAAGTCAACCGAGGTACTCACACAGTTGGCAGTTTTACTTATTTGGTTATCGTTGCAGCAATTACTAGTCAGATATAAGTAATCGTCCTGATAAAATAAGCAGTGGGCCCTTTTTAGTTAATCATTCCGTTGTAGTTGCAGCAATTACTAATCAGATATAGATAGCATGATGTAATCCCGAAACCCAGCAGTTGTTGATACTTTTATTTAGCCATTCCGTTGTAGTTGCAATACTTACTAGTCAGGTACAATTGTCGCAAGCGACAAAGCAAACAAGCAATTGTGGACAGTATTATTTAGTCATTCCATTATAGTGAAGGTGATTACTAGTCATTATAAAGTCAAATTTATAGCAATAAACTTTAGTTGTGCTTGTCTATGATCGAGATACTGTGCTCCAAGTCGTCCATAACCGCGGACACGGCTTTCAGAAAGTTTTAACCCGGCCGGGGTGCACAAATAGCAACACACACACGATCAACCTCGGAAAAAACCAAATCAAAACCCAACGAGGTCTCACGACAGAGCAATCACAAGATTCAGAAATATTTCAGGGGGCCACCCCTTTGAGTAGATCCCGCAACGGAGTAAGCAAGCTCCGAGACGGCCTCAAGGTCTGCGTCAATGGCTGTAAACGACTGGGAACCCGAAAGTGTGGCTGGGCTTGTCGATACCGCGTAAACATTCCGCTTCCAAAACAGTACAGTGTGCAGTACCTCGCACAATCGTAAATAAAGCAGTAAAGCATGGCATAAGTACAGGATAGTAATAAAACCTCAAACTAGTTGTGGCCCCAAGAAATAAGACGGAATCAAGCTCTGGCTAAGGGGGGCCCATACTCCCCATATGTGGATAGCGCGATAAATCAAGGAACAGGTATCAAGTACTCGGGGTCTCACGGGACACAAGTGGGCGTTCGGAAACCAAATATTATCTATCACCCACCGATGCCTCTGCTTATTTCAATTTTAGTTGTTAAACAGAAATTAAAGTGAACAATAAGTAAAACTATGATCATCTCCAACATCAACATGCGGCAATACATCAACAACTGTGGCATTTGACAACATGCAACATCACTTGAGCAAGCGACTACGACGCGCAAGTCCAACTATCTACCAAACAACAGGTAATATGATGTGTCCGAGGCAATAGAGGGCTGCAAGGGATATCACGGGTACGGAAAACTAGAGCATCGCAACACAGATAGCAATAGATCAACAGGAGGGAAGTAAATACTATAAAAGTAAGATAGGTAGAAAGGGGGAGATGCTCGCCTGAAAACATTGCCGAAGGGTTCAACCGAAGATCGGGGCGAAGCTCACATCAACTCAACGGCCTTATCCGCGAAGAACCAAAACACTAGAATAAACACCGGATGCAATATTCAATACAATGGCAGAAGATCGGCATGATGCATGTATGATGTATGGCATGGCAAGGTGCGATGCAATTAGGTCAAGATTAAGCGGAACCGGGGTCCCGACAATTAATTAGATGGTTCGAGTTATTTAGAACCCCCGCAATTTAAATGTTGTTTAGCAATGTAACAGATGGAGCCGGTTCGCTACACATGTTTAAATGAGGCCAATATAAGGCTAGATTTGCCCGCATATGGGCCCCATATTTAATTATTAGGTGAGTCGGCATAAGGCCCCCAAACCACAGATATGCATGCGAGTATGACAATTCAAAATGCAATCAAGTTGTTATTATGTTATGAAATAGGGTTCGAGGAAAAAGGTTCACACATCAGAGGGGGCTCGACGATCTTGGGTTCCGGGGTTCGGGGTCGGTCTCAGGGTTTCGGGTTTGGCGAGGTCGTTCTCGGACTCAGGGGTAGGTCTTGGCGTATCCGGGTCTTCGGGCCATGTTGTCGGTCTTGGCGTCCTTGATGGAGAACTCAGGGTTCCGGTTCGCGGTTTCTTGTCGACGGTCTCGTGGGGCCATCTTAGATGCCGGTGTCGAGCTCGGGTGCCGTTGATGAACTTGGGGTTTCAGCGGAACGGTCTTCGGGGTACTTGGCGTTCTATGAAGCAGAGCTCCGGACCTTCGGCTCCGGGGGGGGGGAAGTTCTCGGCGTTCTCGATGAAGACCTTGGCGAGGTGAACTTGGGGGTTCCGTTTAACGACCTTGGCGTCCTTGTCGGAGATCTTGGCTCCTAGCCTCAGCACCCCTAGAGGACTTGGGTCGGCGTTGGGTTGGCTTGTCCTCGAGATCTTGTCGCACGGTCTCTGCCTAGCTCGAACAACCGCAGATGGAACAGCAGGCGCCCAAGATGGGGAGGGTCTCGCGGGTGGCCGGCCGGCTCGCGAGGAGAGGGGGCCACGTCGCGGCTCGGGGACACGCACGGGAACAGCGGCTCCTGAAGACGGGGACGACGGGGCTCCAGCGGGGCTGTGGAGGTCCTGGGGCGAGCTGGGGCGCGGAGACGGACCCGCGGGCGACGGCGGCTCGGGGGCGAGCTGGGGGGTCCGCCGGAGCGGGGTCGGCGACGAGGTCTGAGGGGCGGTGCGGTGGAGGTTGGTGGCGACGGGCGGGCGCTGCGGAGGCGGGGCGATGGGCGAGCCGCGCGGCGCTTGGTGAGGTCGGTGGCGACGGCGACGGGCGGCGGAGGGAGACAGACGCGGGGCGGGCGCCGGAGCTGGCGCGCGCGGCGGAGGGGCTCGGAGGGGCGGCCGCGGCCGCGGAGGGTTGGCGCGGGTCGGCGGCGAGGTCTGAGGGGCGGTGCGGTGGAGGTTGGTGGCGACGGGCGGGCGCTAGGGGGAGCGGTTGCCGGCGCAGAGGGGGCGAGGTGGCCGGGGCCGGCGAGCCAGGCGGGAGGGGGGTCGCTGGGGGAAGACGCGGGGCTGGGGCGCTGGTGGGGAGGCCGGTCGCGTTGGTTGTCGCGCAGGGGGAAAGGAGGAGGAAGGAGAGAGGAAAGGAGAGAGGTAGCTGAGGTGGCGCATGGGGATTGGGCAGGGTGAGGTGGCCAGGGGGTGTGGGTAGAGTTTTAGGTGGGATTAGGATTTAGATGGGGCGGGCAGGTTTGGACCGATTTTAAAAACAGGGGTGGTCGTTCGGGTCTACTCGGCCCGTTCGACTGCCCCACTAAAATAATTATAAATTTTATTTGTTTTAAACGGGCCGTTGGCAAACCGATAGCGGCCAAAACAAAATATCCCGGGGGCCCGGTTTTGGTATTTGATTAAAGTTGGGGCGTTTTTAGAAAACCGAACGGGCGTTGCGAAAATAGTTTTGGCAAACAATGCATGATGATGACGATGCAATGCACAAATTCAACGCGATTTTCTAGTAGTGGTTTTGCGGGATGCCACACATATCCGTGCAACGGTGAGACTTGGTATCTTCATGATGTCGGGGGGAGCGAGGCGGTGGAGATGGGCGACGAGGTTGGGCCTTGCCTCCATGGTCGGAGGATATGGGGATAACATCCTTCCTGTTGCGCGCATCCCTCCGTCTTTGTTCCGACGAACCCGTCTGGGACCCAACATCAAGAGGAGATCTGTCCCTTGGCTGCTTATGCTGGCTAGACTGGCAAAACGCTGGGTCAGACTCGAGCCTCCGAGAGGTGGCCTTTTCCTGTTGTTTCACCACCTTGGCCACTAGGTCATAGACCTGGTTCACCGCTTCGGGTGATCTATCCTGCTTTAGAAAGGTCTTGGCAACGGCGAGGTTGAGGAGAGGAGTGGGCATCACCTGCCTGCCTTCACTGTCAATGTATGGCTTGGCCTGTGCCGGCTTCGAGGGAGCCCATCCTAGGTTTTGTCGTACACCAGGATCGTTGATGACGCGAGCCGGAGCTTTCTTAGCCTTCTGCTGCTGCAACAGAATCTTGTACTTAGCCTCCATTGCTCTAGCCTTCTCTATTGATTTCTGCGTGTTGGCCAGATCTCGATCTAGCTTTGCGCCTTGCTCCGAGATGGCCTGCGCTTCCTCTAGAAGCTGCTGCCGCTTCTCGTCAAGCTGGACTACATTTCGAATATGAGCCACGGTCATAGGCTTGACGAGGATATTGCCGTACATCACTCTATCAGCTGGAGTGACTTGGGCAGCAGCAGACATAGATGCCGGAGGCGGCGGGTTTGCGGTGTCGTTGTTGCTCGGACCGGTGCCGAGTTCCTGCGGTTGCTGCACTGGGTTAGGCGGAGGGGGCATGTCCTTTGTGCGATCATTGTCGGCAGCAACAGGTGGTCCCTTCCCTTTGTCCAGCGTTGTAGGCGTAGCTCGTCCGGGTTGATCTTCATCCATCGTCGTCCCAATGTCGACAAACACATCTCGGGACGTGACGGCGTTGTTGGCCTGCTCGTCGCACTTGTAATCCTCCTCCATCTCCTGCATGGCAGAGTCTAGCTCCTCCAGGCTGAAGTCTATCTCCTCCGAATCTACGCTGATGTCGGCATAGAGTGCGTCAAGCACGGAGTCGGAGGGTGCCGGGGCTTTCTCGATGATGGGCGGTGGAGGTGCAACAGCAGCGACGATGACAGGAGGTGGTGGCGCAGCTGCGGCGATGACGACCGGAGGCGGTGGCGGCAGTGGTTGAGGCGGAGGGGCTCCGTCAATGAGCGCGAGGGCTGTCTGAGCTGCCTCCTCAGCCTCCACGTAGTTGTTGACGGTGTTCACCATACTTTCGAAGGTGAGGCGTCCTGAAGCCTGCTGCTTCCTTAGCGAACGCTAGAGAAGCGTACCTTGGTCTAGTCCTTCCACAAAGTGATACATAGCATCATCATTGGGGTAATGTGCCAGATTGGCCCGTATACGGAGCCACCTGGCAAGGTAATCGCGGGGGTTTTCGCCCTCTCTCTGAACGCAACACGCCAGATCGAAGATGTTCACCACTCCGACAAACTTGGATCTCTGTTGTCCAGACGCACGGACGAAGCCGGCGGACTTGTAGCGATCTTCCACCATTATATCCTGCACAGGGGCAGTTTGGGTGGGCCTCAAATTTTTCCGATCTTTGCCGGTGAACTCCGAGGAGAGATCCAACATCGATCCTTCCGTGAATGTATCCTGCCCATAGGCGGTCCGTGCGGGTCTTGATGCTCCTCCGACTCCTAGGGAACTAGTGCCCGAGTCGGTTTCGCCGATGTAGAGGTGGATATCTCCGATGGGGACGATCAAGCATCGGTAGGGTTCGTCTTCACCGGGATCTAGAACTCGTCGGGAGGGACGATTGGGACGTTGTCGTAGAAGAGAACACGACCGATGGCTACGGTTTCGCTGATTCCCACGAAGATCTTGGTCCTCGCCCGCTGAAGAGACTAAAGCGCCTGTAGCCCCACGGTAGGCGCCAACTGTCGTGGTATTGCCGACGAGTACGCCTTGGAGGGGTCCTCACAGTGCGTGTTTAGAGACGTGGGAAGGCGGACGGTTGACGGGTACGAGGTAACACAGCTTCCCCAGGTTCAGATCCCATAACGGTGGCGGAATCCTACTCCTGTTATAAATCACTATAATGGCAATACGCCGAGTTACAGGGATTGGTTCGCTGTGCGAGGTGACTAGAGAGTCTAAGTTATCGTGCCCTAAAGGCTCCCATAGGACCGACTTATATAGTCGCCAGGTCCTAGGGTTACAGGGAAAAGTCCTAGCTGGACAGGTTACAGAGTCCTATACGGCTTACAACTAGTCTAGTGTGTCTTGCACTCCAAGGCTCCCGGTACATCGATGACTCCTCCATAGACTTCTTTATCCGGCATGAGCCTCCCTTCTAGATCCATCTAACCGGGCCTCCCAGCAGGCCATGGGCCATGCTACCAACTGTGGACCACCCGGGTTATCCGGATAGGAGACATGCTATGAGGATACCCGTATAGCATATCTCAAACATGGTGGGCGCCGTTCTAGACGGTCATCGCTTGCCGGATCGAGTGTCTCTGGCACCGGTAGTCGGCTGGCAGCTTCTACCTCCACGCTCAGTCATGCCATGCCTCCATAGATGCGACCAGTACGAGCAGCTAAGAACGCAAGAAGGAAAAACAAAGCACTAACCGACAAGCTGAATCGAAACGACGAAACAACTCTAATCTGACCCGGCATAAGTATAAATAATGTTTCCTGGATTGGACTGGGTTGGCCACGAGCCGGTTTTGCCCGTGAAGCTCCTCCAGTTCACATGGCCACGCCACACACAAAACACATATCACATGCACGCGATGGAATATGGAGTCCTGGAGACAACACACGCAGACACGTGTCCATTTCTACCAACCCCATTCGAATATCCCATGGTTTTCTTCCCGTGTGTGCTGGCATCGTTTCCGTCTCACGTGCTGGTAGGTAGGGACCCCAAACCCGGCCGGGTCGCGGGTCCGGTAAAATATGAGACCCGACAAATTAAACAGGGCGGGTATGGGGGGCCAGACCCAGACCTGAACCTGGTGGGTGTATCCATGGTGGACGTATAGATTAAATGTATACCCTAACTTCCTACAACTAAAATAGTTAGACTTGGTTATTTTTCCAAGAAACTCAACTATTAAACCTAAACTATAAATAGCCACCATGGACATGTAACTCGTTAACCCCCACTTGAATCAACTCAAAGGAATAGGCATACCATATCGAATGCATGCGATACATAGCCACCTTAGTGGTTGGGCATGATACCCAACTGCGGTGTAGCTTCGCTAGTACTATCGATGATGGGTCTGGCAGCATGGTGTAGCGGAGCCTCGGCGACATACACGTGTTGAGGTGCTCGCACAGGGCAGAGGTGTTGTTTGACGTCGTGGAAGCGTTGAAAAAAATCTAGCAAGGGCTATGCAGATCTTAACCTTGAAGATTGCTCAGCGGTTTGACGTCGGTGACGACTTCTGAAGCGTGTGCATGAGGAGCTTGCTAAGAGTCTGCTAGACTAGATGAGCACTCTTGTTTCTCCTAGTGGGTGTTTTGGGGTATGCGATATGTCCCTGGTTACTAGTTGGTGGGGGATTATCGTGTTCCCGAGTCATAAGGACCTACTCACATGATCTTCACCCATTGTCAGTTTTGTAGGTGGTGTGTGGTGTCTTCGGGTCTTTTGATGTATGTTCTTTGTCAGATGTTTGTTGAATAATTTAATAAAAGAGGTCGTATTCATCTCTTGGATGCAGAGGCCGAGGGTCATCCTCCATTTCGAAAACAATATTCTTAAAAAATAAAACAATGACTAAAGTCTATTAATGATGGCCTCTAAGCTTTAGCAGAAATTCGTCCGCTGACCGTGGATGAAATTAAGATCAAGAGATAATCAAATTCATATCTAGCACGACTTTTGTGCGAGGAGGGGCTCAAATGGTACCAACTTTCCAAAGGCCAATTCATACCGGAAGGAGATTGAAATATAAGATACTTTCATAGCGTTGCCAATGGCGGACATAGGTAGAAACATATTCATTCTCTAGTCCAGCATGAGGAAGGGATTCAGAGACATGACCAATTAAATTTGCACATTACGAGATACTACAAAAGATTTTTGGAGCTCCGTAAGAAGGTAACTTTGTAGGGTTTGTTGCATGGAAAACAAAAAAATTCTACCACAAGAACGCATAAAACCAAGATCTAATATATGAAAAAAAACAAGATCTAATATGCGAGATCGGTGCAACAATATTATAGAGAACTAACCCTCGTAGATCCAAAGCATTAACAAGATCAGATCTCGTGGTTGATGTAGTCGATCACTTGCCGATCTCAAGATCGCGTTGATGATCCTTCCGGTGCCGCTTTCCGGCAGCGCTTCCGCACTCGGTCACATGTACAGAGTCGATGAAGACCATCCTCTTGATGGCTCAGATATGTAGAGCTTGTTGGTAACCCCAAGAGGAAGGTATGATGAGCACAACAGCAAGTTTCCCTCAGTTATGAAACCAAGGTTATCGAACCAACATGAGTAAGGAAACAACTCCAAGGTGTTGCTAGAAACTTGGAACCTGCACAACACAACGACAGTACTTTGCCCCAACTTAAAGTGAGGTTATCAATCTCACCGGTTTGCTGAAAACAAAGGATTAAACGTATAGTGTGTAAGATAGTAATTGCTTGTAGTAATTGCAGAAAGTAAACAGTAGATGGTATATCAATGGTAAGGAATGGACCGAGGTCCACAGTTCACTAGAGGTGTTCTCCATAAGATAAATAACATGCTGGGTGAACAAATTACAGCGGGGCAATTTATAGATTGAAAATGCATAACAATGCATATACTAGACATCTTGATCTCTATGAGATTTGTTTGGACATTACAACATGAT
The DNA here is from genome assembly GCA_910589765.1 of Avena atlantica. NCBI lineage: Eukaryota > Viridiplantae > Streptophyta > Magnoliopsida > Poales > Poaceae > Avena > Avena atlantica. The sequence goes on from OU342733.1 coordinate 32,530,564, forward strand.
ACATAGACCGTAGTCCAATTGCATCTATGAATAATAATCCACCTTCATGTTATCATCCGAACCCCTTCCAGTATTAAGTTGAAAGCAACAGATAGTTGCATTAAACAAAGTGTGTAAAGTAAACAATACAATTGCCCTTGGACAAAGTATTGTTGTTTTATCCCTAGTAGCAATAACACATCTGCAACCTTAGAGATTTCTGTCATTTCCCCAAATTACCAGAGGCATGAACCTACTATCGAGCATAAATACTCCCTCTTGGAGTTACAAGCATCTACTTTTCCAAAGTATCTACTAGTAACGGAGAGCATGCAAGATCACAAATAACATAGACATGATAGAATCAATAATCAATCTGACATAGTACTCAATATCCATTGGATCCCCGCAAATACAACATGTAGCATTACAAATAGATGATCTTGATCATGAACGGAGCTCACAAGATCTAAACATGATAGCACAAAAGAGGATAAACAACCATCTAGCTACTGTATGGACCCATAGTCCATGGGTGAACTACTCACACATCACTCCGGAGGCTGGCATGGTGATGAAGAAGGCCTCCGGGATGATCTCTCCCCTCCGACAGGGTGCCGAGAAGAGCTTCAGACCCCCCCGATCTAGGGACGATGGTGGCGGCGGCTACATACTCTTTCGTGGATTTTCGATCGGGTGTCTAGGGTTTCTGCCTCGGGGTGTTTATATAGGCGAAAGGGCGAGGTCAACTGAGGGCCAGTGGGCCCACACCATGCCCTGGTGCGGCCTAGGGTAGAACCGCACCAGGGGGTGGTGTGGCCGCCCTGTGGCGCCCCTTCATCCCCCTCTGGACTCCGTCTTCACTCCGGTAAAATATTGACTTCGGCTTTTGTTCCGTCCAATTCCGAGAATATTTCTTTACTAGCTTTTCTGAAACCAAAAACAGCAGAAAATAGGCAACTGGCACTGCGGTATCTTGTTAATAGGTTAGTTCCATAAAATGTATAAAAATTCCTCAAAGTGTATACAAAACATAAGAAAGTTGATACAAAACAAACATGGAGCATAAAAAATTATAGATACGTTTACGATGTATCACTTCTCCCCGTTCCAGCGGACAACAGAGGTAGTAGATCCCCTCGGAATCCCAACAACACGACGGCGTGGTGGTGGTGGTGGTGGAGGAGGAGGAGAAGACCTACATGGCTTTGCCTAAGCCGGAGAAAGTCGATGGAGGAGGGAGGAGGGAGGCGAATAGGGTTGAGGACAAGAGGGTAGGGGTGCGCCCTCCCCACCCCTCTTTATATAGAGGGGGTGCGGCCAGGGTTCCAAGTCCTGGACGAGTCCTTCCCCAACTCGGTGGCCAAGAGGGAGAAGGGGGAACTTGCCCCCCAAGTTTCCCCGTATTTCCTTATATGGGTTTTCCCCAATTCCCTTGGTGGCCGGATTTGCCCCTTGGGCTAGGTGCGGCTAGCCCTAGACCCCCACGGCATGCCTCAGCCCAAGTGGCCCCTCCCGGCTGGTGGACCCACTAGTGGTCCCTCTAGAACATTCTAGAAGCTTTCGGTTAAAACACCGAAAACATTTCTGAACCCCAGAAAATACTTATCCGAGACTCCTTATATGAATCTTATTCTATGGACATTTCTGAACCCGAAAACATCTCCTTATATGAATATTATTCTTCGGACCATTCTGGATGTCCTCGTGATGTCCTGGATCCAATCCGAGACTCCAAACAACATTAGGTCTCCAACTCATATTCCATATCTACTCAAACAACATCGAATCCTTAAGTGTGTCACACTACGGTTCGTGAACTATGCAGTCATGATAGAGACACCTCTCTGATGAATAACCAATAGCGGGACCTGGAGATCCATAGTGGCTCCCACATATTCAATGATGACTTCATGATCGAATGAACCATTTAACATACGATACCGATTCCCTTTTTCATGTGATACTTTACTTATCTGAGGTTCGATCATCGGTATCTCTATACCTAGTTCAACCTCATTACCGATAAGTACTCTTTACTCGTACTATGATGTGACATCCCTTGTGACCTAGTCACATGCTTGCAAGCCAATTGGATGGCACTCCACAGAGTGGGCCCAGAGTATATCTTTTTTCATATGGATTGACAAATTCCACTCTTGATCCATGCGCTTCAACGCATACTTTCAGAATACCCAATGCCACCTTTATAACCAACCAGTTATGAAGTGGTGTTTGATGTCATCGAAGCATCCATCTGGTGTTGGTGATTAACATGATCTCATGGTCGAAGGACTATGTTACTGTGTGATTGAAAGATTGTAGCAAACTAACTTTGATGACTTGATCTTATGCTATGCTTACTATGGGTGTGTGTCCATCACATCATTCTCCTAATGATATGACCTTGTTATTAATAACATCCAATGTCCATGATCAGGAAAACCATGATCATCTATTAATCAACAAGCTAGATTAACAAGAGGCTTACTAGGGACTCTTTTATGTTTACAAAACACATAATTATTAATGTTTCCTGTTAATAGAATTATAGCATGGGATGCAAACATTTATCATAAAAATAAAGATATGATAATAACCACTTTATTATTGCCTTTTGGGCATATCTCAAACAGTCTCCCACTTGCACTAGAGTCAATAATCTATTTTGAAAAACTTTGTGCATTCCACACCTATGGATTTTTGGTGTTATATATACACGATTGCTAGTGGTAAACATAATCTTCGGATCCGACACTTTCAGGTCCGTGTGTATTTGCATGTCTTTATGTCTCTACGCATTACCTATTCTCCAATGAGATGGCATTGTATAAATTTGGTTCTTTGGTGATACCTTTAGTTCATTGGGTTTAAATCATGTTGTTACTATTGTCATACAATATATCTTCATAGTACTAGCCCGCTATGAACCACACCTAGTTTGATAACAAACTACTTGACACAAATGCCCTCCATTGCTTCTACAATAGCAGTCATATACTTAGCCTTTTGTTGTAGTATCTGTCACAATGTCTTAACTTTGGAACTCATCCAAATCCGTTATGGAATCTCCTTTCCATTACATTGTGCCCACATAGTTTAAATTGAGATAAACTTAATTTGTATCTTGTGACAAAACTAGAATCAATGTAACACTTTACAATGCACTATCTATCTATTTGTCACCTCTACATAAGTAACATATTCTTAGTTCTTTTCAAATATCATAAGAATATCCTTACTATCGTCCAATGATCATCTTATGAGTCATTTTGGTATATGATCATAAACTTTAGAGCATAGGACATATATGGATGTGTACATATCACGGTATTATTAATCAAAATATTCTTGTGATTTCAATCACCAAGTGGCAAAACACTTGAATCTCGTTTCACTTACCAAGTGTCAATACACTTGAATCTTGATTCAATCCTTTCTGTGTGGCAAGAACCTTTCTTGTCATTTCCATATTGAACTCATTCAATGTCTCATCTATGTACATTTGGCACAACCATATTAGCGCCTCAATCTATCCATATAGACATTGATGCCTAATATTTAGATTATGCCTAAGTGTTTCTCAAAATGAAATTCTTAACCCGTGTCAATAAAAGATACATCATTTACAATCAACAATATGTCTTTCACATAATGTATTAGAAATATGTCTTAGCACTCCCACTTAATTTCTTGCAAATGCAAGCATCTTCATCGTCTCTGATGAAATTAAACCTTTTAACAATTTCATCATTGATGTTTGCATGCTCTTTTAGCATCCTTTGAATTAACAAAACCCTTTGGATCGTGTCATGTACACGTCCCAGGTAACTATTCTATTAGAAGAACTTTGTTTTGTTTGTTCAACTACCATATAACAAACTTATATGTAGTTGTTGCTACATTAATCCGTCCAGACTAAATATCTCTATGAAAGATCAAATCTTGTCATATTCAAGTTCTTGAATGTTGTCGTAAACTCTTTACTGACATGTCAAAAATTTCATAGATGTGAAACATCCATGTCCATTTATAGATCCAAATACGACCGATAGGTTTTACACCTTTCCGGAGGGTCTTCCAAGTTCAAAAACTTGATTTTTTTTGTATGGAAATATCACGGATTTTATGGCTTTGATGCGGCCCAGATCACTGTAGAGCTTCGTTGGGAAATCCCAAGAGGAAGGTATGCTGAGTACAACAGCAAGTTGTTCCCTCAGTAAGAAACCAAGGTTATCGAACCAGTAGGAGGAAGGAAATGACAAAAAGGTGTTTCTAGCAACTGGAAACCTACACAACACAAACTCAAGACTTTGCCCCAACGAACAGTGAGGTTGTCAATCTCACCGGTTTTCTGAAAACAAAGGATTAACCGTATGGTGATGAGGGTAATGGTAGCTTGCAGAAAGTAAACTGTAATAGTGGAAGATGTATCAATGGTAAAGATTGGACCGGGGTCCATAGTTCACTAGAGGTGTTCTCCTTAAGATAAACAACATAACATGCTGGGTAAACAAATTACAGCGGGGCAATTGACATGATAGAGCAAGGCATAACAATGCAATACTAGACATTTATGATCCTATGAGATTTGATTGGGCATTACAACAATATACATAGACCGCCATCCAACTGCATCTATGACTAGTAATCCACCTTCAGGTTATCATCCGAACCCCCTCTAGTATTAAGTTGCACGCAACGGATAACTGCTTTAAGCAAGGTGTGTAAAGTAAACAATACAATTGTTCCATGAACAAGAGATTGTTGTTTTCTCCCTAGTAGCAACAACACATCTACAACCTTAGAGATTTCTGTCACTTCCCCAGATTCAATAGAGGCATGAACCCACTATCGAGCATAAATACTCCCTCTTGGAGTCACTAGCATCTACTTGGCCAAGATAGCTACTAGAAACATAGAGCATGCAAGATATCAAACAACACAGACATGATAGAATCAATAACATAGAATCATTAACCAATCTGACATAGTAATCTCAATATCCATCGGATCCCCGCAAACACAACATGCACGATTACAAATAGATGATCTTGATCATGAACGGAGCCCACAAGATCTAAACATGGTAGCACAAAGGAGGAGAAACAACCATCTATATACTACATGGACCCATAGTACAAGGTGTAACTACTCACGCATCACACCGGAGGCTGGCATGGTGATGAAGAAGGCCTCCCGGATGATCTCTCCCCTCCAGCAGGGTACCGGGAAGAGCTTCAGATCCCCTCCGATCTAGGGACGATGGTGGCGGCGACTACATACTGTTTCATGGCAGATTGATCGAGTCCTTAGGGTTTAGGTATCGGGGGCTTCTTATAGGCAAAGAGGGAGGCCGAGGGGGTGCCTGAGGCGGCTGCACACCCTAGGCGCGGTTAGGCCTGGCCACGCAGCCAGGGGGTGTGACCCCCTCGAGGCCCTCCTTCGTCTCGTGTTCTGGATCCGTGTTCCACACGGTAAAATATTCACTTTGGCTTTTGTCCCGTCCAATTCCGAGAATATTCATTTTCTGACTTTTCTAGAACAAAAAACAACAGAAAATAGGCAACTGGCACTATGGCATCTTGTTAATAAGTTAGTCCTAGAAAACATATAAAAATACCTCAAAGAGAAGACAAAGCAAAGCAAAGTAGATACTAAACAAGCATGGAACATCAAAAATTATAGATACGTTTACGACGTATCAAGCATCCCCAAGCTTAACTCCTGCTCGTCCTCGAGTAGGTAAGTGATAAAAAGAATAAGTTTTGAGGTGACATGCACCATCAAAATCAAGATCAAACCATTTGCAAGCATTGAAAGATGGGATCAAAGTAATCTAAACATGAGCATGAAAGATGAAGTTACAACAATAAGACAAAGTAACTAAGAATGCAACATGAAAGGATACAAACAAAGATTCATGAATAACAATGCATTGAAAGACGTTTGTTTGTTTTACATATAGAAAATATAGCATAGTGGCATTCAACTTGTTCCTCATGGAGTAGCAAAACATAAATGCACAGGACACCTTCAATGTTCATAAGGGTGACTAGATACAAATAGTTCAAGAGCAAGCAATATCAATATGATGGATCAATCAATAAGTTTTGGGACAATGCACATAGAACTAAGAATGACAACTATGCTTTCCTAATTGGTGCCTAAGGATAGAAGGTGGAGACTCAATATAATAGTGGCATAAAGGCCCTTCATAAAAGGGAAGCAGGGATTTCAAGTCTCATAAAGAGCTTCCAAAAATTATGGTACTTGTTAGCTTTCAGCTCTCATTTCCCCTATCATAAGAATCTTGAAGTGATTGAGGTTAAAGTGAACAAATTATGGAGTATATGCTTGACAAAGTATAAGTTGGCAATCTCATGTCCCTTGAATACGAGGGCCGCTTCTCATGCTACTCAACTTTAGTTACCGGTAAGTTCTTGTCATAGTAAGTACATGTGTATCATAGAGAACCGCCGACGGGGTACCCCTTGCACATGACACATGAGCCATATCAAAATGACAAGGCAAGCAGACAATGAGCATCTCAGCAATCTTCTTATTTACCATGGGAAAATGGTGCTTTTTTCTCTCTTTCCTCTTTTCAATACGTCTCTCTTTTTTTATAAGAAGAAAGCTTCATAGATTGCTCACTATGGTGATGTTACAAGTTTCCACCATGATTAGGCATGGATTAGGCTAGCGGCCCAGGCGTTTCTCTAACACACATACATAACTCCATGTACTTACAATCTCCCCTTTTATTTCACACCGACGACATCCACAAACAAAAGATCATGATATCAACCGGGTAACATGTACCAGGTGCAATGTTGAAAGCGTTCCCCATGACAGCATGGTTCTGCTAATCCCAGTGTATAAGTGCAAGCATATACAACATAGATGACACAATGGTTCAAGTTTATTTAGGGGCAACAAAAATAAAGTGTGCCATCAAGTTGTGAGAGCTTTAATCACTAACTTTCACATAACAAGTTTAATTTGGAAGATAGATAAAACAAGAATATACTTAGAATGGTATAAAACACCATGCATAGGAATTTATAGTGGAAACTTTGGAATAACTTAGTTTCTTGGGAGTTGGATGCATGATTAGATCTTACTCATACAAGTGGAGGCTAGCAAAATACTGGGAGCGACTAACTAAGAGAGAAATAATGGTCATAATCATGCAGAGCGACAAAACATTACTAATCAAAGCATAAAGTGGTACCACAAGTCAAAACTAAATGATCATAAAGTCTATGGTGACTGGTTCATAGTCATAACATGGTGTGATCATGTGCCAAGTCAACCTAAACAAAGCATCAAAGGAGAATACCATAATACTATGCTTTTGTATGCTAAAACAACGCATGATTCTTTCAAGGCACATTAAGCAATCCTAATTATTTGGAACAAGTCATGCTACAGCAATAATCACTAAGCATAAGGTCAAAATAACATCTAGCATGACATGATAAAGTCTAAGTCATAGTCAAAGCAAGATCCTCTTGTACTACTAAGCAAGAACTTTCTACTCCTTTCCAACACCAATCAATTTATTTGAAACCACATGGTGAAAACGGAGGTCCAACTACTTTATTCAAGCAAACTAAGCAAACAAAAACCAAAAACGAAAACTAAGACGCTCCAAGAATAACACAACTGTGCATGAAACAATAAAAAACGAAGTGTCTAGAAAGACCTCAGATTTTTATTGATGAAGAAGGGGATGCCTTGGGAATCCCCAAGCTTTGCCGCTTGTACCTCTTGAATGTTTCTTGGGGTGACACGGGGTGGCATCCCCAAGCTTGCGCTTTTGTCCATTCTTCATCTCATTACATCATTCTTCCTTTACACCTAAATTTTTTCCTTCATACAAAACTTCACACAATCTTCATTAGCAACATTAGTGCATTCAAAAAATAATAGACCTTTGGAGTTTAGTTTTAAAACAGCAAAACTTTCACTAAAAACACAAGCTATTGTATTAATTCCCAAAAAAATCTTAATTTCCCAAAAAGAACCTAAAAAGGAATCAATAAGAAGCAAATGCAAATAATGGCAGAAATCTGTCAAAACAGACCAGCAGGTTAAAACCGATTTTTTCGAAGAACTTCTGTTGCTCAAATCAAAAAGTGTTGAACTAATAAAAGTTAGCTAACAACCTGGGGGATTTATTCAAAAAATTAAATCTCAATCCGACTTACAGAGATTTTATACAAATTTTATAGTGGAGCAAAAAAATCTGTTTCGGGACAACAACTCCCCAAATCTTACTTCCCTCTCATTAGAGGTTATTCTTGGCACAAAAATCAAATAAAAAGGATAAGGAGAGTTTATTATAGAAGTAATAAATTTCCAGACTTAGGAAAACTATTGGGTTATCCCCCAAGAAGTACTTTTCTTTAACGCCTTTAAGTTAGACACAAGAAACAAGAATCAAGTATTTTCAAATGAAGAAGCATTAACATCAACTTTCTTGCTCCTACCTTTGTTACCTTTCTTCTTATATTTAGAGAATGTATGATTGCTTATTAGATAAGCAAAATGCATAATGTCTTTTCCCACATCTATTATTGCTCCAAGGTGTTTCAGCAGGGATCTTCCAAGTGTAATTTGTCCTTTTCCTACACATTCAATGACAAAATAATCAGTAGACACCACTTTCCCTGAGATCTTTGTAAACACAGCTTCAGCTATTCTAATGGGTAATAAAGTTGCATTATTGTTAAGAGATATTTCTTCTCCTCCTTCAGAAAGTCCCCAAAGATTCGAAGACCCATAGATATCTTTAGGCATAAGACAAAATTCAGACATGATATCACAAAGAGCATCAAAAGTTTCACTGTTTATAGCAACTTTTATTGTAGGAAACCATTTTGAAGGCTCATACTTTATTGGAACATAATCATGGTGTTCTCTAAGCATGTTATATCAATCTTTCAAAGCAACTGTACGGGTCTCAAGAGTGTTCAACCTAGCATAGATGTTTATAAAGGAAGAATCATACTTGCTAGGCATATTATAAATTGTAATCAACTTTTTATGGCATCCAAAGCTTCATTCTCATTACATCGAAAAATATCTCTCCCAGCTACAACATCCAAAGAATATCTATAACAAAGAGCAAGACCATGGTAGAAACTGCTAATAACTAGGCCTAGACACATTTTAGTCTCAGTTTTTCCTTGTAAATCAGAAATTCTAGACCAAGATTCTTTGAAACTCTCTTAACTTCCTTGTTTGAAAGTAAATATCCTTTCCATAGGTGACATAGTGATTGTAACAACACCATACATGGTAGCAACTAAAGTGGGAACTAATTTTTTCGTGTTTTTGATAAGAGAAAGCAAACCAAATGAAACTAATTTTTTTTGAAGTTTTTGATAAAAAGAGGCAAGCAAAACAAGGCAAAAGAAACTAAGCAAAAAAAAAGTAAAGAGAAAGGTTGCGAAGGAATCCCCTTGTGAAGCCGTCCTTAGCCTCCCCGGCAACGGAACCAGAAAAAGGCTTGATGCGGCTCGGATCACTGTAGAGATTCGTTGGGAAACCATAAGAGAAAGGTATGATGAGTACAACGGAAAGTTTTTCCCTCAGTAAGAAACCAAGGTTATTAAACCAGTAGGAGGAAGGAAACGACTCAAAGTTATTGCTAGCAACTGGAAACCTACACAACACAAACTCAAGACTTTGCCCCAATGAACAGTGAGGTTGTCAATCTCACCGGTTTGCTGAAAACAAAGGATTAACCGTATGGTGTGGAAGGTAATGGTAGCTTGCAGAAAGTAAACAGTAACAATGGAAGATGTATCAATGGTAAAGATTGGACTAGGGTCCATAGTTCACTAGAGGTGTTCTCCTTAAGATAAACAACATAACATGCTGGTTAAACAAATTACAGCGGGGCAATTGATAGGACAAAGAAAGACATAACAATGTAATACTAGACATTCATGATCCTATGAGATTTTCTTGGGCATTACAATAATATACATAGATTGATGGCGCTGCGTCAACGTGGGAGCGCTTCGTCGAGAAACCCCAAGAGCAAGGTGTGATGCAGCACATCAGCAAGTCTTTCCTCAGTAAGAAACCGAGGTTATTGAACCAGTAGGAGAAAGGAAACGTCTCAAAGGTGTTGCAAGCAACGTGGAAACCTGTGAAGGGAATATGCCCTGAGAGGCAATAATAAAGTGTTTATTATGTATATTCCAAGTATATGATAGATGTTTATTTTGCATGCTATAATTGTATTAATACGGAAACATTAATACATGTGTGTTTAATAAAAAACATAAAGTTCCTAGTTATGCCTCTCTCATAAACTAGCTCATTGATTAACAAGATGATCAAGGTTTCCTGATCATGGACATTGGATGTTTTTAATAACGAGATCACAACATTAGTGTAATCGTGTGATGAACATTCATCCGAAGTATAGCACTACGATCAAAGTCATTGAGTTTATATTGCTATAAAAACTTACGAAGTGATCCTAATCCTTAGATCATGAGATCATGTCAATCACTAACACCGGAAGAGTTTCTTGATAACATCAAACATCACACCGTAACATGGTGATTATAAAGATGAGTTCAGAACTAATAAAGTGTTATGTTGAGGCCCATGGATCGAGAGTGGAATTTGTTCATCCTGATGACGGATAGATATACTCTGGGCCCTCTCGGTGATATCACATTGGTTAGCTTCCAAGCAAGTGATTTGATCACTAGAATGTTATATCACGGGAACGAGAAAAGAGTGCATGTCAGTAACAAGATCAAACTAGGTATGGAGATACCAATGATCGAATCTTGGACATGCAATATATCGTGAAAAAAAGGTATTAAGATACTAGCTTAAAAGGTTCCGACGATCACAAGAAAGTCATCTTTGAATGTGTGGGAGTCAGTATGGGTCTCCAGATCCCGCTTCTGATTATTGATCGGAGAGGGGTCTCGATCATGTCTGCATTATTCACGAACCATAGGGTGACACATTTAAGAGACACCGACATCCATTTGGAGCAAAAGTTTCATGCCGAAAAGAATAACAAGCGCAAGAATTTATTTCACTAGATACCGAAACAGGTTTTCATGTGAAATTGCAGAAAGTGTTTTTGCATGTGAAATGAAATACTAGCAAGGGGTTATATGTGAATGTTTGTCATTAAATTAGTTGACAAAATCTGAATAAATAATAGGAGTTTTATTTAATGAGAGTTTGCATTAAATTTGGTGGAAATTTAATGGGATTTTGAGCGGAGGGAATTGAAAGGATTTTTGTGAGTGGAGTGTCCACCCACATGAATGAGGGGAGGGAAAGGGGAAGCCCCATGCGCCGGCCACCCCTTGGGGTCCCCCCTCTCCTATAAAAGGCACCCCTCCTCACTTCTCACTCACACCTCCTCATGAAGGATCTCTCTCCCCTCTAGTATTTATCCCCCATGTTCTCGGACTAGCGAGATACATGTTCCCGGTGTCTATTCGGCAAGAAAGACTTGTGCTTCCGCTGCATCGCTGGAGCAAGGAGGCGGAGGTTGCTCACTGCCTCGGACATGTGTGCGAGCACGGATGCGCCACTAAGTTGCGGTGCTAAGGACTTCCTCTCGATCTTGAGATCGACAAGTGATCGTCTACAAGGGTATGTTCTCTACGGATATACATCTGCCTATTGTTTGTATCTAGTAGATAGATCTTGGTACATAGTTGCTCCCATCGTAGGAATTTTTTTGTTTTCTATGCTGCGAACCCTACAGTGGTATTAGAGCCGGATCTATGCGTAGATGCTTTACACGGGTAGTACACATATGAGTATGTGGGCGATGATGATCATGTTATTGCTTCTTAGTTGTATTTTGGATATTGGTGGCATAGTGGGATGAAGCGGCCTGAACAAACCTTACATGTCCTCGCACATGAGACCTGTTCCACGCTTGACATGCAACTAGTTTGCATAAGTGGCTAGCAGGTGTCTGTCTCTCCTACTATAGTCAATATCTAATTTGCAACGAGTTGTCAACAATTTGGTTATCCTCGTTGCGGTTCATGTTCATAGGTAATAACGGTTCTATCTGGGCGCCCTGGCCCACCTCTCCGGCTCCCCTTTGGACTTCTTGTTCCCCATGGAAAGTAATTGACTTTGACGTTTGTCCCGTCCAATTCCGAGAATATTTCCTTACTAGCTTTTCTGGAACAAAAAACAACAGAAAACAGGCAACTGGCACTGTGGCAACTTGTTAATAGGTTAGTACTAGAAAACATACAAAAAGCACGTCAAAGTGTGGACAAAGCAAAGCAAAGTAGATACTAAATAAGCATGGAACATCAAAAATTATAGATACGTTTCCGACGTATCATAGATCACCATCCAACTTCATCTATGACTAGTAATCCACCTTCAGGTTATCATCCGAACCACCTCCAATATTTAGTTGCAAGCAACTGATAACTGTTTTAAGCAAGGTGTGTAAAGTAAACAATACAATTGTACCATGAACAAGAGTTTGTTGTTTTCTCCCTAGTAGCAATAAAACATCTACAACCTTAGAGATTTCTGTCAGTTCCCCAGATTCAATAGAGGCATGAACCCACTATTGAGCATAAATACTCCCTTTTGGAGTCACTAGCATCTACTTGCCCAAGATAGCTACTAGAAACGGAGAGCATGCAAGATATCAAACAACACAGACATGATAGAATCAATAAGATAGAATCATTAACCAATCTGACATAGTAATCTCAATATCCATCGGATCCCCACAAACACAACATGCATGATTAAAAATAGATGATCTTGATCATGAACGGAGCTCACAAGATCTAAACATGGTAGCACAAAGGAGGAGAAACAACCATCTAGCTACTACATGGACCCATAGTCCAAGGTGGAACTACTCAAGCATCATACCGGAGTCTGGCATGGTGATGAAGAAGGCCTCCGGGATGATCTCTCCCCTCAGGCAGGGTGCCGGGAAGAGCTTTAGATCCCCCGATCTAGGGACGATGGTGGCGGCGGCTACGAACTATTTCATGGAAGATTGATCGGATCCTTAGGGTTTAGGTATCGAGGGCTTCTTATAGGCGAAGAGGGAGGCCGAGGGGGTGCCCGAGGCGGCAGCAACCCCCGCCCCCCAGGCACGGGCTAGGCTTGGCCGCGCGGCCAGGGGGTGTGGCCCCCTCGAGGCCCTCCTCTGTCTCGTCTTCTGGCTCCGTGTTCCCCACGATAAAATATTGACTTTGGCTTTTGTCCCGTCCAATTCCGAGAATATTTATTTTCTGAATTTTCTGGAACCAAAAACAACAGAAAACAGGAAACTTGCACTGTGGCATCTTGTTAATAGGTTAGTCCTAGGAAACATATAAAAATACCTCAAAGAGAATACAAAGCAAAGCAAAGTAGATACTAAACAAGCATGGAACATCAAAAATTATAGATACGTTTACGACGTATCATGCTTCAAGCCATTTGACGGAGTTAGGGCCCATCATCGCCTCTTTGCATGTAGTCGATTTATAATAGTCAAACAATAATGATTTAATTCTCAAATCTTGGTATTTGATTGTTTACCCGACCTACTTGTTTTAATAGGAACTTTAGATCTCCGTGACCACAACCTTTGAGGCACTTGAGCCATGAGCATTGTGGCTGCTTCCAGAACACTTTCCGGCGCTGTGCAACTCAAAACACATAGCTAAGGTTCAATAACCTTATCAAAGTTCTATTGTCCTCCCACTTAACTTTTCACGAAAAATTCCTTCTAAAGAAACTTGACGTTCTAAGCGACAAACACTTTTGCCTTCGGTGTTATGGAGGAATACCCAATGGTTATTGGAAATAACATACAAAGACATGCTCATCCGACTTTGGTTGTAAACATTTTACTTATGCCTAGAACACCAAAATTTAAGAAAGGACAATTTGGGTTTTATCCCATACCATACCTTATATGGTGTCATTTCAGCGAATCACGATGGTGCTCTTTTTAGTGTAAAAGCAGTAGTCACTAAAGCTTTAATCCTTAAAATACAATGGCAGTTTTATACCTGACACCTTTGATCTCACCATGTCAAACAAGGTTTCATTACATATATCGAACACTCCATACTCCCATGGTGTTTTGGGAAATGCAAATCCATGGAACGATTCCTCAAATCTTTAGGTGTTTTTTCTTAACTTGTAACTCAAATATCTTCGTTTATGATCCAATCATAAACTCTTTATTTTCTTGTTACAATGATTCTCCACTTCATCTTGAAAGTCTTTGAACATTTTCAAATGTTTCATACTTCATCCTCATTAAGTAAATATACACATAATTCACTCAAATCTTCGGAGAAAGCATATGAAGTTGAAATCCATCGCTCAAGACTACACATAATGGACTACATACATCAATATGTACAAATTCCAATAAGTTAGTCATCTGTTCCCTTTTGGCCTATGAAGGGAGTTTCAATTGTCTTTAGGAAAGTCTCACAAGTGTCATTTGATCAAAATCAAAAGGCTCCAAAATTTCATCAACATGGAGTTTCTTTATGTTTTCTTTCTAATATAATTTAAACGGCGATGTCACTTCTTAAGTAATTTTTCAATCATTTGTCTTATGACATTTTTAGAATTTAGTTTATGGACGTGATTTCTCCAACTAGATTTCTAAATTATCCATCTTATATGAAATACGGTAATTATTTGAACAACTTTTTTTTCTCATAATACCTGATCAATATAACAATTATTGAAACAAATATTGAAGGAAAGCTTTGATGTCAATGAGAAACACAATAACACTTTGTTTGTTTTGGATGAACATCATCACATATTCTCTTGTTGATTACTTAGGCCATTACAGTTCGTGAATTGTGTTGTCCTGTATGAAATTTCACACCAACTAATTCAGTATTCAATACCCAAGAACCACATTGTTTAACAAGCAAAGAATACAACCATAACATGAATATCATCTATATACCTAAGTTGGACATTTCCAGTCTTTCCTTTTTCTGCCTATTTTTTAGATTCTTTTTCAGCATTTCTTTTCCTTTTTAAAAGAATCTATCAACATCAACAGTGGCGCCATACACATGACACATCGTCCAAAACGTGTATAGTCAAATACTAATACCTTTTGACTTGCACTTTGAATTAGATCACCATCATCAAATGTTTGACGTTCTTTCAAAATCCATTCTTTAGTAATCTTTTAGTGTAGTAAACATTTTACCTACATATTCTATTCATCCTTATCATAACAATGTTCATGATCAAGCTACTATAGCTTATAAAGGCGAATCGTGAGTATACTGTTAGTTCCCAAAACCCTTTTGGAATATTAGGATGCCTAGCGTCTCCAGCCTTCACAATTTCTCATACAATGTGAGAACATGTATTTTGCTAAATCATACTCTATCATATTGCAACCAAAATATTGTTTCAGATATCGCAATATCTTCCACACATGATGGTTTCTGAAACAATCCTTTTAGCTCCTAGATAACCTTGATATTAAAATAATATTTGAATATCAATAATCATGGATGCAAACATGATACTTAGATACTAACACTAGAATTGTTACTCTTGATTTAATACCAATTATTAAACTTCACGGAGTAATATGGAGTTTGCTGAAAGTTTGCAATAGGACTTCTAAACTTTAGATTAACACTCAAAACAATATGATACCAGTTTGTAAAGTAACTATCCAAAATTCTGTAATTTTATTATCTCAATTATAACTAAGCATAATGTGGTGAACGGATGCCAATGACTACAACAATTATGCAAATCTACTTTGATTTAATTTATGATAAATTGAGTTCAACTTTTAATCATATTATTATTTGAACTCCCACTCAGAATAACATCCCTCATGTTGCCTTAGTGATTACACGAACCAAATCCACTACACCAAGTCCGATCATCATGAGAGATGATGTAGCCTCAAAGACGAACAATCAACATGTCCATCATATCATCCATATGACGTATGCTTTACCTTTCGGTATTCCTTGTTCCGAGGCCATGTGTACATTCTAGGCTCGTCAAGGTTAACCTTCGTATCTGCATGTGCAAATCTGGCTTACACCCGTTGTATGCACACGGAGAATCTATAACACCCGATCATCACGTGATCCTTCGTAACGACGAGTCTTAGCAATGGTGCCTACTAAGGACGAACACTATATTAGTTGATATTTAGTGAGAGAGATCATCTTATAGTGCTACCGTCACGATCTAAGCAATACAAGATGCATAAAAAGGATTAACATCACATGCATTCATAATAATGTGATATGATATGGAATTTCTTCTTGTGCCTTTGATCTCATATCCAAAGCATGGACATGATATCCATCATCACCAGCATGGCGTCAAGGTCAGTGGTTCCGCTTCATGGTTGTCCATCACTAATATCAACTATTACAACTACTGGAAATAAAGCTATTACATGATGATTATACATGCAGGCCTTAACGACAACCATTAGGCTCCTGCCGGTTGCCATAATACAATAAGGATCATCTCATACATCAATTATAATCACAATCACATTATGTCCATATCACATCATATGCCCCTGCAAAAAAAAGTTAGACGCCTCTAATTTTCTTTGCATATTTTACGTGGCTTGGGGCTTTCGAATTAGAACCGTTCTTAACTATGAACAAGAACCACAACGCTGATACAAGTGTTGTCAAGTGTAGATTGTAAGTTGGATCTTAACTATGGTGGGAGAGACAGACACCCGCAAATCCACTTGTGCAATGCAAGTTGCACGTTGAGCGTGGAGCAAGTCTCATGTGCGACGAAATGTAAGGTTAGCCCGGCCCGCTTCATCCCACCATCCCGCAAGATGCAAAGTACACGAAAAGAAAGCGACAACAAGAGAATCAACGCCCACAAAACCATTGTATTATACTCATGCAACATATCTACGCATACATTCGACTTTGATACCACTGTAGGGTTCATTGCATGGAAAACAAAAAAATTCTATCGCAAGAACACATAAAACCAAGATCAAATATATGAAAAAACAAGATCTAATCTACGAGAAAGGTGCAACGAGATTTTAGAGAACTAACCCTCGTAGATCCAAATTGCTAATGAGATCGGATCTCGTGGTTGATGTAGTCGATCATTTGTCGATCTCAAGATCGTGTTGACGATCCTTCTGGCGCCGCGTTTCGACAGCGCTTCCGCACTCGGTCACATGTACAGAGTCAATGAAGACTTTTCTCTCTCTGTTCCAGCGGGCGGCGGAGGTAGTATATCCCCTAGGAATCCCAACAGCATGACGACGTGGTGGTGGTGGAGGAGAAGACCCGCAGGGCTTCGCCTAAACCGGAGCAAGTCAATGGAAGAGGGAGGAGGGAGGCGGCTAGGGTTAAGGACAAGAGGGTAGGGGTGCGGCCTCCCAAACCTCTTTATATAGAGGGGGGTGCGGCCAGGGTTTCCAGCCCTGGCCGAGTACTTCCCCAACTCGGCGTCCAAGAGGGAGAGGGGGGACCTTGCCCCCAAGTTTCCCCTTCTTTCCTTATATGGGTTTTCCTCCAATTCCCTTGGTGGCCAAATTTTCCCCTTGGGCTAGGTGCGGCTGGCCCTAGCCCCACCCCCAAGGCATTCCTCATCCCAAGTGGCCCCTCCCAGGGTGGTGGACCCACTGGTGGTCCCTCTAGAACATTCTAGAAGCTTCCAATCAAAACACCAAAAAAATTCCGAACCTCGGAAAAGACTTTCCTTATATGAATCTTATTCTCCGGACCATTCCAGATCTCCTCGTGATATCCTAGATCCAATACGAGACTTTGAGTAACGTTTGGTCTCCAACCCATATTCCACATCTACTCAAACAACATCGAATCCTTATGTGTGTCACCCTACGGTTCGTGAACTATGCAGACATGGTCGAGACACCTCTCCGATCAATAACCAATAGCGGGACCTGGAGATCCATAGTGGCTCTCACATATTCAATGATGACTTCATGATCAAATGAACCATTTGACATACGATACTGATTCCCTTTGTCGCTCGATACTTTACTTATTCGAGGTTCGATCGTCGGTATCTCTATACCTAGTTCAACCTCGTTACCGATAAGTACTCTTTACTCGTACTATAATGTGACATCCCTTTTGACCTAGTCAATGCTTGCAAGATAATTGGATGACACTCCACCAAGTGGGCCCATAGTATATCTATCCGTCAAATGGATGGACAAATCCCACTCTTGATCCATGCACTTCAAGGCATACTTTTAGAATACTCAATGCCACATTTATAACCACCCAGTTATGAAGTGGTGTTTGATGTCATCAAAACATCCATCCGGTGTTGGTGATTAACATGATCTCATGGTCGAAGGATTAGGTTACTATGTGATTGAAAGCTTGTAGCAAATGAACTTTAATGACTTGATCTTATGTTATGCTTACTATGGGTGTGTGTCCATCACATCATTCTCCTAATGATATGACCTTGTTATTAATAACATCCAATGTCCATGATCAGGAAACCATGATCATCTATTAATCAACAAGCTAGCTTAACAAGAGGCTTACTAGGGACTCATTTATGTTTATAAAACACACAAATATTAATATTTCCTGTTAGTACAATTATAGCATGGGATACAAGCATTTATCATAAACATAAAGATATGATAATAACCACTTTATTATTGTCTCTTGGGCATATCTCCAACAAACTTCTCCACGGGTGAGTCTCGAACAGATGATATTCCCCAAGATTCACACAAGGAAAATAATCTACTTACTACTCCCTATTCCGTGGAGAAAGTGAAAAGGGTTGTTTTCAAATGGAACACAAGAAAGATCCTAGTCTAGATGGTTTCGTTGCAGAGTTCTAAAAGAACTTTTGGGATATTATTAAAGTGCATATTCTAGAAATGTCTAGTTCTTTACAAATTGGACAAATATAACTGTTTCAACTAAATTTTGGTGAGATAATTTTATTACCTAAGGATAATGAAACAAAAAAGATCCAACAATACACGCATATTTTTCCTCGTTAATGTTAGTTTATTTTTTTTACCAAAGTTGCGACGATCAAGTTGAGCATGGTGGCTGATCATGTGGTTCATCCTTCTCAATCTGCTTTCATGCAAGAACACAATATCCTGGACAGGGTGTTTATCCTCCATGAAACAGTTCATGAACTACAAACAAAAAAGTTAAATGGTGTTATTTTAAAATTTTATTTTGTGAAAGTCTATGATAAATTCACATGGTATTTTCTCCATTAGACTCTTAGAATGAATAGTTTTTCTATAGAGTGGTGTGCTTTAATCCATAACATCTTGTCGGGAGTTAGTGTTGCAATTAAATTCAATGATGACGTTGGCAAATTCTTCCTGACAAAGAAATGTCTAAGGCAAGATGACCTATCACCAATGCTATTTAATATAGTAGCTGATATGCTAGTTTTCATGATTGAGCGCATCAAGTCAGATGGACAAACTGAAGGTGTTATTCCTCATCTGGTTGATGGTGGATTATCTATCCTATAATATTCCAATGATACAATCCTATTTATGGAATATGATATAAAAAAGCAAAAAATATGAAGTTAATTCTTCCAGCTTTCAAGCAACTTTCAGGCCTAAAAATAAATTTCCATAAGGGTGAATTGTTGCTTTGGCGAGGCCCAAAACGAGGCCAATCTGTATGTCAAATTATTTGGTTCGGACAAGATGAATTTCCAATTAGGTATCTAGGTATTCTGATACATATTATCAGAAACTCACAAATGTTGAATGGAAACATATTGAGGAGAGATTACAATTAATATTAAGTACTTGGAAAGGTAAAATATTATCCTTGGGTGGGGATTGGTTCACATTAACTCAGGTCGTAACATGGTACTATATATTATATCCATCTTCGAACTCTCAAAAAGGATCTTAAAATGATTGGATTGCTTTCGATCAAGATTCTTTTGGCAGAGTACGGCGATAAAAAGAAATATAGACTGACTAAGTGGAGTGTGATTTGCCGCCCCCAAAGAACAGGATGGGCTAGGTATTCATGGTCTTGATATCAATAATAAATTCCTTCTTTAATTGGCTCTTCAAGTTACTTACTGAAGATAGGGTATGTCAAAAGCTCCTTGAACAGAAATATGTTGTCTTGAAAGCACTGTCTCAGATTTGTTGGAAACCTGGAGACTCAAGTTGGTCTAATAATGACAAAGAAGCATTTCTTTCACTTTGGATCATTTTGAATTAAGGATAGATCTGAGATACGATTTTGGGAGGATAAGTTCCTAGGAAATGCGACACCCTGGAACAATATCCTTATTTGTACAATATTTTTTATCATAAAGGTGAAATGATCTCTATGGTTTTGGAGCCTGATCCTCCAAATGTGACGTTCAAAAGAGATTTAATTCAATCCGAGCTTACCTTTTGAAATGCCTTGCTTTGGCGCTTGGCCTTAATCCAATTAGTTCCTGGTGTTGATGAATTTGGATGGAATCTTCAAGAGAATGGTAAATTCTTGGTTGATTCTATAAACAAGGTGCTGGTCCAGCAAAAAACATTAGTTGATAATAATAGGACAATCTAGAAGATTAATATACCACTAAAGAACATTTTTTTCTTGGTATCTTTGTTGGGGAATTATCCTTAATAAAGACAATCTTGCTAAGTGGAATTGGCAAGAGAGTACGAATTCCGTATTTTTTTCACCATGATGAGACAATTAAGAATTTGTTTTTACAATGCAATTTTGCATGTTCTATATGGCCAGTCATCAAGGTAGCTTCAGTCTTGTATCCACCGTGTCGTGTTGCCAATATTTAGGAAATTAGCTACATGGTATATATAAGAAGTACATAATTTTTTTAGGGTGGGGGCGATTGCCATTATTTGATCTCTATGGCTATATAAATATGATAAAAATTCTTCTCTCTTGCAGGTATACCAGTGCACACTTGTGCTCCGTTCATGGTCTCTACATCACGTAGAGTTTCGCGACCTGTTTTCAGAGGTGTGTACTTGACTGAAGGACACGGTGAAGGACTATTTTACCCAACATGGATGATACATAATCTTTGGATCGGCCCTCAACTATCTTTTTGAGACCTTAGCCTTCATGAAAGTAGGAACACGAGGGCTAGCGATGGTAATTTGAGGCTTTGTAATGATGAGGAACTGACTGCGTGATCTATGAGTCACATCAACAACTGTTTGTGGGGGCAACAATAAGGAGTTCATAGTCCTATACCTTGCAGGGTGAAAAATCCAAGGATTGATCTTAATTGGTTGTCTATGGCAATGACCTTATTGAAGGTATTATTTGTGAGAGAGGACTTTTTTCAAGGTAAAAACCTATGATCATTGATCGGGCGACGACGGCACTTGTGCACTGTTTCCTACTTGAAGGCGTCACTGTTGGATTAGTTGGACTACTGGTATTGGTCTGATGGTGTTAGTGCCGTTGCTATGAGGAATCGTTCTATGTAGCGAGACTTTTCTTTTTTGTAAATTTTCTACCTTTTTATGGGTTGTGTGCATTCGTAAGGACGCTACATATGCGTTGTTGCGGATGATGGGTGTAATTAATATCTCCGTGATATCTATATGCTCTTTATAAAAAATACTAAGTTCGACTGTGTGCCTCTTAGCTATGCAGAGGCTGGATATAATACTTAAACCTTTTAATTAATAAAGGGTCCTTTATCAAGAATAAATATCTATTGATAAATTCTAAGTTCTACCTCTCAACCCCAATATGAGAAACTTCTTGTCCCTCGTGTACCAAACCTTTGATTTGGTCGTTATTTCTCTATCCGACTCTCGCTTTTACGGAGCCTTAGTTTAGATCATATCAGCATAATGAACATAGAAAGTTTATGAAAACGAGGAAACATTGAAATAACTAAAGAATATAACCGGAAAATAAAACCAAACCATTAATAAAAATGGAGAAACCAAATTACAGAAATTAGGAAACTTTGGAATAAAGGGTAGCTTCATAAAAACGTGGAATTGTAAGAAGTATCATAAGACATTGAGAAATGAAGACACAATTTGGTGAAAACATTATTAATACAGAAAGTTATTAAAAATGAAGAAATTCTTGCAACGAAAATATAAGATAAAACCTTTTAAATTTTATAGATTTCATGTGTTTTAGAACTATTTTTTCTGGTAATTAAGCATTTTGAAATTTATTTAAAATATCATAGATTTAAAAGAATATTTATATTTTCCTCTATATTAAGTTTTTGTCCATTTTCTTATTGTACTTCATCCATTTATTTACTAGGGTGCAATGCATCAGAAATTCAAGCCAGCTGATTGTTAAAACTGCTTTATATAGAGCATCTGAAGGACGTTATTGGCACGTTTTTTTCCACTGAAGGGACCGATAACTCGTAGTACTTGTGTTGCGAAACAAAACTTGGAATTTCAGAATAGTTAATTTTTTTACAAAGGGTGCTTTATTAAATAAAAATTTGCATGGAAGTGATACATGTAAGTCGAGTTTACACCCGATCTCTACATATGATTTATTAAATCGAAAAGAGGCACAAAGGCGCAATGCAGAAATATATAAAAAAAAGCAAAAATACATAGCCAGAGTGGATGGAGGACCGATCTTGAAACTACACCACCATCCATATTGGGTAAAGACCTCCTTAACCACATGTTCCAACCATATACACACCACTATAAACATGTTTCCCTTCCATCAATGAATTGTTTGAGATATCGACATTTTTCTAACACCATAATGTACTGCTCAAAACCTTAAGTTTGATGCCACTTACATGTTTAGTTGTACTTCACATCGTTGTCGATTAAATTATCTATTCAAGGCCACTGGGAGTTTTGAATTTTTCAGAAATTCGAGTCAAACTCAATTATTGTTTTCAAACTTAGTCGAATTTTAATCAATTTCAGATTAAGTTTTGCCAATTTTCTCTTACGTGTTTCGGTTGTACCACTGATGGCTCAAATCGACATTAACGACATACATGTCAATGTCAACCCACTTACACACAGAGGGGCGGAGACAAGACCCAAGCATACAGGGCCATAGCTCCTAGTGCAACAATGTTTTGTTTGGTAAAAATTAGCATGTTTCAATCCGTTTCTCTAGTAATAATCTCTTGCTCTAATAATAAAGTCTAGTAGCCCACAATGGTACGGTCCTGTATTTGATCACATCCTGCGTCGGCCACTACACACATGCATGTAGTCGTATTCAGTTTCACTGTCATGGAGAACAAACACATCAAAAAGAATATATCAGTAACGAGCAGTGCATCAGCTTTATGTGTGCTTACAGATCCAAATAACCTGAAACAGACAGTGTTTCTTGTTTAGTAATGTTACACGCTTGCTGCTATTGCTACATCCAGATGGAGCATCTTGTCTCTTTCAAAAAAAAAAGATGGAGCATCTTGTGAGTTGGTGGCATCTCCGGAGGAAGCTACCAATCGTATAAGACATCGAAGGTTCGAATGCGAAAGGCATCAAAATTACTCGAAGCGTCTTCAGGATTTTTTCCAGAGAAAGGGAATTAGAGAGTTCATCCAAACAAGATTTGCTAGACAGTGGGCAACCCTAACCGTGTGATTGGTTGTTGCAGTTAGGTTGCAGGCGCGGGGCCGCTTAAGCCCGCAAAACAAGATCGATTAGTACAAACTATACTACATGCAGTGACTGAAACCGATCTGCAATTTATACTGTGTGTACGTTGAGCTTAGCCAAATAACTGTCCGCAAACCCGCTCCGCTTGCAGCCCTAGTTGCAGTATAACCTGCTGAATGGTGAAATTATGCCCCATGGACAACTGTAGTACCGGCGGCGTGGAGCGCGGCTGCAGGAAAAATCAACTGGTTTTTTATTTTTCATTTTTTCGGCTCACAATGCATAGCTAATGAATGACCCACAGTTTTTCTACGGATTGATCTAAAAAGTAACTATGATATGTCGAGTTTAACAACCGAGCGGTTCATGAGAGGTGGTGGACAAACTCATCTAGGATTCTTTCCCTTCGCCGGCGACGCCACTGGTCCGTCCCGTTTTTGGAGGCCTTAGGAGGCCTTAGGGCCTTAGAGTCATGGCGGGCCATGGCTCCTCGCCGGCGGGAGGTTTCGTGTTCTGTTTAGACTATTTTTAGCGTCTTCTTCAAAATGTTGAGGTGAATGCTACGTTCTGGAGTCAGAATAACGTCCGTCCCATTCTATCCTTACTCTGGTGGTGCGTCTAGCATCGGCGGAGAACGTGTGGAGTCGTGTCTCTGGCACATCTTTTGGGTTCTGTTCGTTTTTCGTATTTGTTGGTGTGATTTGAGGTCAGTATCTTCAGATCTACGTTTGCGCTGGTCCTTTGGGGCGTTAGCAGCACGACGACTTTTCGTTTGTCTACTACAACAAGTTTTGCCCGGCTCCCGTGATGGAGAGGCAAGAACGGCGGAATGCCTTAGGTTCGTGCTGGTGTATGTAGTCGTCGCTAGGTAGCCCAGTGATTTATTTGTATTTTTTTATTATTTTTAGGACACTCTGTACTGCCGTTCATGATTATCAGTAGATCAGTTGAATTTTGCAAAAGAAAATTGAATGACCCACAACTGAACCTTCATTTTTGCGTATCATAGAAAATAATAATGAAAAGTGAGGGAAAAACACGTACAAGGACTAATCCTGTAGGATGATTTTGTTCAAGTGTAATTAAACAATTGGATCATGACAGGTGACAGACGGACAGTGATACAAAGCGCATGCAATTTGTAACTTTTACAATAGATGGTTGCATTATTTATGTAACTCAAGTATTTTTCACGTTTGAGGACCATGTTAAAGATTTTTCTTTAATTTGGTAGTGGCAGCGGCACTAGCAGCTAGTAGGGAATATCTCCTACCGAACTAGTTTGGCAATGCAATAAAGAAAGTATTAGTCTGGCAATGACATCTGATTAGCCGTAAAAACACAGACATGTTTAAGAATCCATGGCCACGACCATACAAAGCATGTTTATGATGGATTCCAGCTGTTCACTACTTGTGCGTTCTTCCAAATAAAATCTTGAAAACTAATGGAGTACAAAAATCCTACACTGAAAAAACCACGATAAAAATATAATTATAAATATACCATAAACAAGAGATAACATAAACATCTTCTTGTATGCAGCGAGACAATATAGTAATATGTAATACATGTGAGAATATCTGACCATAACTTTATATCTGACAACATAATAGAAAAGAAAAAAACAATAATAATAACAACAATCATATTTCTTAAAAACAATCATATCAATAGCAACAATAATAAATATAATAATGCCATTTTTGCAACACGTGTAGCTAAATTACTCTCCAGGATAAAAGAACTTGATGCATTGCATGCCGCTTCTAAAAGTCACTTTTGTTTCCGAGTTTCCATGACCTTCAGCTTTATAGTTTTTTACCGTCAATATATTACCGCTGAATATTCTTGCCTTCGCAAATCCTAAGTCGTAACCTCAGACCTCCACTAGTATAGAATCCCTCCTAACTAGTGCATCATATTGGTTATATATTCTGATTAACCACAATAGTCGACACGCTTATGGTTATGGATTATGACTAACCGCAATAATTTGACACGATTAGAAAATAATCCATGACCTTGACAATAAACCAAATCATGAATCTTCAATCTTACATAGCTTAATTATCATAACATATATTCTCTGGTGAGAAGCTATAACTATCAATCGCATCTGGTAGCCGGACATGCCAAGAAAAAAAAAAGCATATTGTGTGTAATCAACAGATATGTAAGATCCCCCCATAAAAAAGAAAAAGAAAAGTTAAAAAGTTATGTAAGATACAGATTGAAATGGAAAACTTTATCATCGAATTATGCTGGAATGAGACAATTTATTTTGAAATTCTTGCAAACGAGGCTTAAATTTAAAAAGAGTCCACTGCACTATGAGAAAACAGTCACTATATCACACGGTAGAAAGAAGATACTTTTTATAATAGCGTCCAGGGATTGTATCAAGCATGTAAAGTCGTGGAAAATTCTTCCTACTAAAAGCATGACCTAACCAACCTAACTAGCTTGATCTGGAACAAATAAAACCTGCAAAACCTAAGACACCAGCGACTTATTCTCTAGTGTGAAATGATCCAGAAGGACTCAAGTGTTTTTCTTAAACCTAATAGCTAGGTCACTATAAGCGAATCTAGCTATCCCGATCTCTCCCAAAACCCATCAGAGATTGCGGCAAACGGTTGGTGAAAGTGCGCAGCGAGAAAATAGAGTAATTTGTGAAACATTTGAGAATATCTGACCACAACTTTATAACTGGCAATGTAATAGAAAAAAGAAACAACAATAATAACATCAATCATATTGCTTCAAAAAACAATCATATCAATATCAATAATAACAAATATAATAATGCCATTTTTTTGCAACACGTGTAGCTAAATTACTCTCCTACACAAAAGAACTAGATGCATTGCGTGCCGCTTCTAAAAGCCACTTTTGTTTCGAGTTTCCATGATCTTAAGCTTTATGATTTTTTTTACCATCAATATATTACCGCTGAATATTCTTTGCTTCGCAAATCCTAAGTCGCAACCACAGACCTCCACTAGTATAGAAATTCTCGTAACTAGCGCATTATATTGGTTATAAATTCTGATTAACCACAATAGTCGACACGTTAAGGTTATGGATTCCGACCAACCACAATAATTTGACACGATTAGAAAATAACCCACGCCCATGACAATAAACCAAATCATGAATCTTTAATCTTACATAGCTTAATTATCACAACATATATTCTCTCTTCGGAAGCTATAACTATCAATCTCTCGCATCTGATAGTTGGACACGCCAAGCAAAAAAGCATATTGTGGATAATCAAAAGATATGTAAGATCCCTCCATCTCAAAAAACAAAAGTTAAAAAGATATGTAAGATACAGATTGAAATGGAAAACTTTATCATCCAATTATGCTGGAATGAGACAATTTATTTTGAAATTCTTGCAAATGAGGCTTACATTAAAAAAGAGTCCACTGCACTATGAGAAAACAATCACTCTATCACACGGTGAAAAGAATATACGTTTGATTATAGCGTCCAGGGATTGTCTCAAGCATGTAAAGTCGTGGAAAATTCTTCCTACTAAAAGCATGACCTAACTAGCTTGATCTGGAACAAATAAAATCTGCAAAATCTGAGACACCAGTGACTTATTCTCTTGTGTGAAATGATCCAGAAGGACTCAAGTGTTTTTCTTAAACCTAATATCTAGGTCACTATAAGTGAATCTAGCTAGCCTGCTCTCTCCAAAACCCATCAGAGATTGCGGCAAGAAATTGGTGAAAGTGTGCATCTAGAAAATAGAGTAATTTGTGATGCATGTGAGAATATCTGACCACAACTTTATAACTGACAATGTAATAGAAAAAAGAAACAACAATAATAACAACAATCATATTGGTTCAAAAAACAATCATATCAATAATAATAATGCCATTTTTTTTGCAACAAGTGTAGCTAAATTACTCTCCCGCACAAAAGAACTAGATGCATTGCGTGCCCGCTTCTAAAAGCCACTTTTGTTTCCGAGTTTCCATGATCTTTAGCTTTATGGTTTTTACCATCAATATATTACCGCTGAATATTATTGGCTTGGCGCTAATCGTAACTCGTAACCTCAGAACTCCACTAGTATAGAATTCCTCCTAGACAACGCATTATATTGGTTATATATTCTGATTAATTAACCACAATAGTCGACAAGATCTTGGTTATGGATTCTGACTAACCACAATAATTTGGTTATATCAAACGCTGTAAAATCGTGGATAACTATTGCGGTCGTCCCATCAACACTCCACTACAAGTAATTATTAAGGATAAACAAGCGAGACTTGACGGATGGAGGAAAATCATTAAAGGGATCGATGCTGGACAGCCGGGGACGACGACTAGGACACAACACAAGCGGCGATCGCAATCGGAATCAGAATCGGAACCAAACGTGATCCGCGCGGTTCTGCATGGGGTCGATTATTATTTGTGTGAAGAATCCAGATGCATCAGGTGCCTTCCACACCGGGATCGACATCGAGGCTAGCTCCATTTGCTTTTCGACGAGACTGATCAGAGAGTCTCGCGGCGACGCGTTGGAATGCACATGTGCATTATTGCGTCGGAATCGTTCAAGGAATTGAGCTGGAAATCGATAGAGCACTAGCTAGGTGCCTAGCTCCAACGACTCCACGTGTCTGAACTGACATTTCTTCTGTTGAAATGGCTGCCGGAAAGGAGAACAAAACCGGAGCATACCCAACAGCATGAGCACCGTGACTTGACCACACAGGTCCAGGTCTTTGTGTATGAATAATAACTTCGTATGTTCCTTAAATGACGTTGTCTTGTACACTGGTATATTTTCTCTATGCACAATTCTTCTCTTTTCGAGAACGACTGCATTACATGCAGTCATTCTGAAAAAGAAGATAATTGATAATTATACTCATTTAGTTAGCGAAGTGAATGTACAACCCAACCATCGAGCCATAGTTTTGAGTTCTTATTATTTCAAGATAAGATCGATGTGGCATTTTCCTCTACCGCATTCATTTCAAAAAAAATCCGATCATTTTTTTCTGAATATATTTATGAATCTAACAACATGGGGTGTTATATAAGTACATTGCAAGACAAATCCATGCATTCTATTCATAAAACTTAAAAGAATTTAAAATAAATAAATAAGTAAGCAAACAAAAATTTGGAAGTTTGACTCACGCATGTCAGAAATTTGGGAGTGCTACTCAGTGTGTCCTGGCATGTGGCTCGACTCTCGCATCTTTCTGCCTATTTTCTTATAAATATCTAATTTTGAGCATGCAGATGATAATTGTGTTACGTTGTCATAAGAATAAATTCATTTGTTTCCTGTTAAATATGTCTATCCATGCACATCACCATATATATGAAATAATAACAAGTAGAATAAGATAATAACACAATGCTTAGAGAACAATGAGTTTGAGCATATATATAAGCACCGGTAACGATTGTTAGCTAAATTCCTAGTTTCGTAGGATATGTTCAAGAAAAATATGATTACATATTAGATAGAGAGAGAAAGTTCATTATTTGTCTCACGACCAATGGTTGAGTCCAATATGGAACTAAGATCAACTTCAAATTAAACCAGAGAAATTCTTCAACTCTTATTATCAGCCAGCAGAAAAATAGAAAAGATACAGAAAAATTAATGAAATCTTATATGTGCAAAAATGAATGAAAATAAAGGCACATTTCGGAAGAGTGAGGAAAACCGAGCAAAAGCGAAATCAACGAATATTGGGAAGAAATAAAGTTACTCATTTTTGGGGGGATTTAAACAAATGGTACTAAAAGTAAAAGTAATCCATGGTACTCTCAAAACTTTAGTGATTCGATTAAAATATTTGGGTAAGCCCATGGTGCTGAATAATTGGGTTTTCTTGAATTTCTTGATTGAACAAGAATAGCTCGATTTTTATGAGATTTATAGTTTATTACTTCTTAACAACATGTAACATTTTAAAATGAACTATTTTTGGTTTCTCTAACTATTTCTTGATTATGAAATTATTTAGCTTTATGTTTTTCCAAAAAAAATTGCATTTGTGCATAAATAGCTCAGATTTTTTTTTTTTGCTTGAGGTTTGTTTTTCCAAAAGAAAAAGCATTTGTGTGCGAAACAGAGTCACGTTAGTAGCCATATACCGTCTTTTGATAAGGATCAGGCACCAAATCTATTCGGTCTGAAAATTGAAGACTGGCCTTGTGTATCAGAAATGATGGACAATAACAAACATAACCAATAATTGAGAAACCATAAAACAAAGAAATTCCATCTTCAGACCAGATCGCAGCAGACAATCACGTTAAAGTAGCTTGCTTGAGGCAGTACATCTTATATTCCATTCGGGGGCGGATTCCACACTGATACATACATCCATATATATCAATTAATCGGTGACTCGGTGTATATGTGTAGACGTAATCAATAGTACTAGTAGAAGATCATCTTCCATACTAGTTCAGGCCCAGGAAGTGCTTCTTCCTTTCCCTGATGTAGGCCTCCGACCTCTTGTTGATGTCCTCGATCGACACGACGCCCGGCCTTGAGACCTTGCCGCCACCATGATCGGCAGCGGCGCCACGCCTCATGGTCGACGATCCTGCTCCTGGCCTCTGGCTGGAGCCGTAGAACATCGACGGCTTCGTCACGAGGTTACGGACGAGCTCGATCTTCTCCACCTTCTGCACCCTGACCTCGCCCTCCGAGCGGGGCGTGGCCATGTCTGTCGTGGTTGTTTTGGCGCGCCGAAACATCCTTGGGATCGATCTGTGGTTTTGCCTGGGTTTTTTTGGACTGGTGATAAGTGACTGGGTGTATCGACTCCATTTATAGGCTCAAGCTAGGACGGGAGTGGTTTGGTGTGGGTTTCCAAGGTGTATCCCTCACCGGGAGCAAGTGGCATTATTCTCACTTGGTTTTAATAGTAGTATATCTAGCTCTCATTTCTGCTCTGAATTTTTTTGGCAGATGCTACAGAAATTGTGCAAGTGACTACGATCTCTTATTGCTTGGGCGTCTTTGTGGAGCCGCATCTGGTGCCAAAATATCAAGCATCAGTAATTTAATACTACGCGCTCTTCCTACCGAAATGTGGGTAAATAGAGGGAAATACAAAAATCTTCCCTGAGGAAAGGCCACGCCTGTGCAAAATGGATAGGGTCGCCAAAATGTAGTCATGTATGGAAAAGTCCATTTCACGATTGTTGGTTTATTCAGCCTTAATGCTTGTCATGCTATTTACTTCCTCTATACCAAATTATACGATGTTTCTTATATTTCGGTAGAGGGAATAATAAAGTTATAATCAGTGCATCTGGGTATGCATAGGCAAGAAGACTTTTTCCTTCTTGAAATGGGGATGTGCCCAGGCCTCCTCATGGATTGATGGATG
Source organism: Avena atlantica (assembly GCA_910589765.1). NCBI lineage: Eukaryota > Viridiplantae > Streptophyta > Magnoliopsida > Poales > Poaceae > Avena > Avena atlantica. The sequence goes on from OU342733.1 coordinate 32,561,581, forward strand.
CAGCATTCTATTTCTTTATTAAAATTCAGTTCTTACAAAGAATTACATCATGGATCACACAAGGTTTCAACGTATACAAGCCACCTAAAGATAAAGACAACAAAAAATGACTCTGTATTAATGTGTTATCCTGAGCTCAGAATGTCAGCTGCACTGGCTATATATTTCGTGCAACTATTTTCAGTCGGAGGCCGCCTAGTATACAGTGGCTGACAATGGTCCACTGGTTGTAGATAGGGATCACATACAGATCTAGAATGGCCATGAAGCTAGATAACCTGCATAAAAGAACAATCGTTAGATGAACGAGGTTTAGGGAGTCCCTTTGGCAAACCCAGAGCGTGGCCTCCCCTAGCTGCCGTCGCCGGCAGCGGCAACAGCGAGGCATCTCTGCTCTCTCACATGCTCATGCCCAGTCCTCCCACTGCCCCTGCTCCAGTGGTCGTCGCTGCAGGAATGGTTGTTGGTGTGGTCGACAGCCGGACACAACGACCACAAGGAGCGGAATCAGAATCGGAACAAAACGTGATCTGCGCGGTTCTACCATATTGGTCGACTGCATCAGGTGCTTTCCACACAGGGATCCAGATATCAAGGCTGGCTAGCTTCTTGACTCGATCAATCGGAGTCTCACGGCATCGCGTGGGAATTAAGCTTCAAATGGAGCACGGGATAGGATAGCTGGCTAGCTCCAACAAAAACTCCCCGTTCAAAAGGATGGCTTCAAGGAAAAGGAAAACTCGGAGCATTTCCAACAAGCGTAGACTTGACCACATGGTCGAGATCTCCAGGTCTTTCCTCGCGAGTGTTTACACCCTGTCTGGTTCCTGAAATGAAGTCGTTTTGGACATTCTCATATTTATCTCTATAAACTAAATTTTGATCAACATATAATTAAGGTGTATTTACATATATTTTGTTAAATCCATAATAATTTAGTGCCCAAACAAAAAAAATATTAGTGCCGAAAATTTTGAAATTTCAAGCATCCTATAATCGAAAACGACAACCTTAATTTACGGAATTGAAGTGTAGTACTAGTATGCATTAGCATGTACTATGACACATATTACTAATACCATATAATGAATCAGAGAATTATGAGGTGTACACTACCAAAAAATTGGTTGCTGCCGTGCGTTTTTCTGGGCTCGAGCACGGCAAAGAGTTCTTTCTCGTGGCACCCAGATAGGAAACACACGTCACAGAAGATGGGCATGGTAAAGTGTCAGAGAACGCACGGCAAAAAAAAGGCACGACAGAGGCACTGCACAGAGCACGGCAAAGAAAAAGGGCACGACATATATAGAGGCCAAACAACACTCGGCCAAAAAAAAAATACACGTCACTCTGTAGGGTAGGGCCCACTTCCTCGGCGCACTTGACGGTGCTGTTGTGACGACACGACTTTGCCGTGTGTCTTGATGTCAATCATGGCAAAGTTTTGAATCGGAAAATTTCCTACGTGCCATTTATTTTTATTAACGCACAAAATCTTTCTGGCATTTCTTTTGAATCGGAAGAGACCCGGGGTCCTATATGCCGTGTATAAGCACACAACATTTATTTGAAGTGTAGTATGCATTAGCATGTACTATGACACATATTCCTAATACCATATAATGAATCAGAAAATTATGAGGTGTACTAACATTTGAACACTTGTAATGATTGACATATGCGCCTTTTGGTCAGAAAACATTTTGTATCAATTTGAATAGTATAACCAAAGTAACTTTACAAATAGCATTATTTTGCATTAGATAAGTTGATCAAATTTCAAGTCTACCATTTAAATTTCTATATTGGGAAATTTTGACCCTTAAGGTTTAGTGCCAATCAGCAAATCTTTTTCGGAAAATGTCAGAAATGAAATATTACTAATTAGAAGAAACATACAAATAAAAAAACAACTATGGAATAGTCCACAGAAGAAATGAAGAGAACCAAGGAAAAAATGAAACACAAAGTTATAGTGATAAATAAGTGTAAAACTTAATACTTTTAGTAATTGAAAACAATTATAGCTATACAAAATGTATTAATTATTTTAAAAAATAAACAGAATAAACACATATGAGTTACTAATAAAAACATTCATCTCCTGAAATTTGATCAATGTTCCTATTAATTTTATTTAATTTCCTACATCTTAAACAAAGTTCAACATTTTAATTTTTTACATTATGGTGGTTGTGTACCTTTATAAGTTTTTCAGTTTTCTTTGAAAAGGCGCAGCCCCGAAATCTGCATCAGTTTTTTTTTGAGGATAAATCTGCATCAGTTGATGCATGAGGAGTCTTATTGCATTATTAAAGTATTTTTTTAACTTAAAAGGGAATTGAGGTCATTACTATTTTTCTCACTATATGCCCCCTTATTTTAGAAATAATGTTCCCTTGATTTTTCTTATGAATTTCTAGTTTTGTAATGCTAGCTAGCTGAGTTTCCACATGTGAGAAACACAATCATGCATATAATCGGTCATACCGTTTACTGGTATGGATAAAGAACTGATTCTTTCTACCAAAAGATAAAGGTCATACTAATACTTCCTCTTTTCCAAATTAATTTATAAGATGTTTTGGTACGCTAAAGTAATTTACCGAAAATTCTTATAATTTGGAACGGAGGTAGTGGTGGAGAAAGGAAAACAAAAACATTATTTTCCCTAGTGCAAACCAGACAATCACATTTTATTGCTGGCTAGAGTAAATCTTACATTCCACCCGAAGCAAACACCACACATACAGATAACAGATACATCCATCATCATCGGTGCAATTAACTAACAGACAGATAGTTCAAGGTCAGACCCAAATTGTGCTACTTCAGGCCAAGGAACTGTCTCTTCCTCTCCCTTATGTAGGCCTCAGACCTCTTGTTGATGTCTTCTATCGACACAACGCCTGGCCGTGAGGCGCCCACGCTCTTGCTGGCGCCATGTTCAGCAGCACCTCGCCTCATGGTCATCGACGGCACTGCTGCCTTCGGGTTGCCGTAGTACATAGATGGCTTGGTCACGAGGTTGCGGACGAGCTGGATCTTGTCGACCTTCTGCACCCTCACCTCGCTGTCGTAGTGGGGCGCGGTTGCCGTCGTCTTGGCGCGTCGGAACATGGTGACGATTGGTTGCCTGTTCTGATATGTTGGTTTTGCTTGGGCTTTGTACTCTAATGGATTGGCCATGGATGCCGGGTGGTCTCCATTTATAGGGCGGATGTGGTTTGGTGTGGTGGGATTTTTTTCATGCATGAGCAATGACCTGTCCCTCATACGGAGCAAGTGGCATTATTCTTGATCACTTGTTTTTGTTTGTTGTGAAATTCTCTCCAGATCACCACGTTTCGTATTCCCAACAAATTATTGTCCAAAGTAGTTTGGCAGAGCAAGCGATTATGATTACGTATCGTTTTCGGCATCTTTGTGGAGCCTCTGGTGGCAAAATATCAAGTTTTAGAATCGACAACATGATCAACATGGACAAGTACAAAAAAAAACTCTGCCACGAAGACAAGTGACCTATCCACTCTCTCGACCTTTGAGCAAAATCATCCAACCCAGCATGCCAAAAAATTATCCCCCGCCTCATAGATATGCATATTCTCAAACCATCATTCCATGCCCTCAAACTAAATTATCATGCAAAAACAAAATTCGTGATTACAAAGAGGATGTACTTACAACACTAGATATGCAATCATTTATGTTTATAAGAGTTCTCAATATTCTTGCGTGGTCAGTTGCCTGTTATGATACTCACTCTTCTTCATAACTGTTTTCATGGTTTAAGTTCAAATCTAACTACAATCACGACAAGGATTATAGGACAGGAGAGAATTTATTTGTGACCTTTTCGTTTTTTTTAATGGTACATGTAACCTTATAATTTTAGTTCATACATATATTGATTTGATCCTAGTCATGATATTTAAATCTCCGCAGTGACCCTATATATGAGTGACCGCAGGGAAAAGGCTAAGCTGCTGATAAAGACACACACAAGGGAATCAAATCGATTGGGACTTAGCGTCTTTACTTTCTGTATGGCAGATTAATTAATGAGTGTGTCAAGCATCAAAGCAGAATTCGACCTAACCCGCATCTGTTAGATACGCTTGAGAAATGATCGGTTATAGTTCTTAATTTCTGAAAAGTAAGCATGTTACACGCTGCATGCCGCATTTATTTTATATCCAAGTTTCAACATCTCTACAAATAGTTAACTAAGTGGAATATAATTTGTAGAACAAAAAACCAAAGGGGTCTAGGGATTGCGGTACTTGAACTAAAAAACAAGTGTTTATTGAGCAAATGGCTCTTTAGTACTCCAATACCTTAGTGTTCGCGATGCTATCCTATAGGAGTGAAGAGTTAAACCGAATTTCTTGAAGATTCTTCAAAATTTCGAGGCTTTCTTCCCTCTTAGACCTAGTATTTCTAGAATTTTGTTTTAGAGTTCGGTTTACAGTTAATCCATTTATGAAAATAAAAAATTCTATTTTGAAGGTTTAAAATTTCTTTAGAGCGTGTATGTATTCAATGATATGCACTACAAAATCCCAATGCCATTTTTTTTATTCTAAGCTACACAAATATGAAAAAAAAAATCTGGGGTTTCAAAATTATGTATTGTGCACGTACGTACTATACTCAGATCCACATTTTGGGTCATTCACATTGAGATTTTACATGCTTGTGGTACACATCATTGATTACACTCCTGATCATTTTTCATAATTTTTTAAGCTTTAAAGTCAAGATTTTCAGAAAAACCATAGGATATAAAATGTCACAAGATCACAACAAAAGGGTAAGCGGCAAAAAAAATTAAATATGGTAAAAATTATGATAATATCATAACCAGGGATTAAATTCCAAATTTTTTTGAAGTTTTTGTGGTTTTCAAAATTTGTTTTTATTTTATTTTTTACTTGATTAGGATTAAACTCAAATAATTTTTTATTTCCATATCTTTTTCCTATTTGATGAATTGTGGATGAAATATTTCTGGAATAATTTTTAAACTTCACGAAATTTCCTATTTTTTTAAGATTTCAACTCGGTCTCTTGGAGGTCAAATACTTTCCCGCCATAGATGATACGTGGCGCTGAGAGACACTAGCTAGAATGTGTTCTAGAAAGCAAGGGCATTGATAGACACCAGGCCAGTCACCTGATGAGTGGACAACCACAAATTTTATCAAGTGCAGCATCTGTCCGTATTCCACGCTACCCCCATGGAAGTGTAAAGCTGTTGCGTGCTACGGTAGCTCAAATGAATTAATGTTGCTATATTTTCTAGAAAGGACTTCGATAGTTAAGACTAGAGCAAAAATAATACTCCCTGCTTCTCGGTTTATTAGGCTTGTACGTCTAGCTACCTCGATAATTTGACCAACTTAAGATGAGATATATATTACAAAAAACATATCATTAAAAACTTTAGATGTTATAATTTCTGATGGTATATTTTTTGTATTATATAATTTTTGTTATATAGGTTAAATTGCCGATCTAGATAGACATGCAAGCCTAATAAAACGAGAAGCAAGGAGTATGTTTGGGCTTACAATAGTTCCTGTAATATAAGGGCATACGTGCATATCACTATCAATCACCTACGAGATGAATTCACTTGCTTAACTTTTTTAGACGGAAGGCACCAAGTGCCCGGCTTTAAATTAATAAAGCCCCACGGCTCAGACGGTAGCACAGACCGCTGGGAACACCAGCATAAAGTTTTACAGCACAGCCTCAGACTCACACAAAACACAAAAGAAGGGGTGATGAAACACCCACAACATAAGTTTAAAGTAAAACAGAAGCCACTAGACGATTAAACCACGAGGGGCCATGTACATACGTTACCTGGCGGCGAACGACGTCTCTAGGTAGGATTGCTTCAGAAGCGTGATGAACTCGTCGATAAGAGGTAGGGCGTCAGGTTTGATGAATGGCATCCACTGCTGCATTAGGATCAAACACTAGTGGAAAAAGGGTCATCCGTTCGCGCCCCCTCAGAGCATTAGTCCCGGTTGCGCCACCAACCGGGACTAATGCTGGCACGCGTCCCGGTTCAAGCGGGCACGGGGCCCGGAGGCATGCGTCCCGGTTGGTAACGGGGCATACGTCCCGGTTGGAGCCAGCAACCGGGACTAAAGGTTTGGCCACAGCCACGTGGCGTGGCACACACCTTTAGTCCCGGTTGGTGGCTCCAACCGGGACGTATGCTCCCGTCCTCTATAAATGCAACGCCCCAGCCCCCTCTGCCTCCACTCTGTTTTTTCTCTTGGTGGAAGGTGTGAGGGGTGTGCTAGTTTTTTCTCCCCTATGCATGCATTCAAGGTGTTTGATGAAATGTTTGAGTGAATAATCCTGTTCAATTTCTCATAGAACAAAAATATTGAAGGTGTCTGAGACGCACTTGAGCTTTCTCCTCTTTATTTCCCTCGATCGAGGTTAGCAATCTTATATTTTCTCTGTCATTGATACAATGCATGTGTCGATGTGAATTGGTCATTTCACTATTTATGATGTCCTGTTTTTTGATAAACTTACTTATATGATGCAGATGAACATTCGGGAATGGATGTACGGTGACCGGCGTGTAGCCGGGTATATAAAAGGCGTGGATAAATTTATCGATGTGGCTACGGCAAACAAAGAGAATGGTTTTATACGTTGTCCATGTGTTCAATGTCAGAACAACAAGGAGTACTCTTCCTCGAAAATCATTCGCGGCCACCTGATTATGAAAGGTTTCATGCCCAACTATAATTGCTGGACCAAGCACGGGGAAAGAGGGGTTATGATGGAAGATGGTGAAGAAGAAGATGATGATAACAACTATCATCATATGTTTCCTGAATACAGTGATACTGCAATGGAAGACAATGAAGAGGAAAGAGGTGAAGAACGGGCATCAGATGAGCCGGCTGATGAACTTGGTAGGGTCATTTCTGATGCAAAGAGAGACTATGAAATAGAAAATGAGAAGTTGAACTTAGAGGGCATGTTAGAAGATCACAAAAAATTGTTGTACCCAAATTGTGAAGATGGCAGCACAAAGATCGGTACCACACTGGAATTGTTGCGATGGAAGGAAGAGTGTGGTCTAACTGACTCCTCATTTGAAAAGATGCTGAAAATAATGAAGCCGAAGTTTCCAAAACATAACGAACTTCCCGAGAGTACCTACGAAGCAAAGAAGACTCTCTGTCCTCTAGGATTAGATGTGCAAAATATACATGTATGCATTAATGACTGCATCCTCTACCGCGGTAAGGAGTATGAGAATTTAGATAAATGCCCGGTATGCAATGCGTTGCGGTATAAGATCAGACGAGATGACCATGGTGATGTTGAGGGAGAGCCCCTCCGGAAGAGGGTTCCTGCTAAGGTTATGTGGTATGCTCCTATAATACCAAAGTTGAAACGCATGTTCAGAAACAAAGAGCATGCCAGGTTGTTGCGATGGCACAAAGAAGACCGTAAGAAAGACGGGAAGTTGAGACACCCTGCTGATGGGTCACAGTGGAGAAAAATCGAGAGAGACTTCCCAGACTTTGCAGGTGACGCAAGAAACTTCTGGTTTGGTCTAAGTATGGATGGCATGAATCCTTTTGGGGAGCAGATCTGCAGTCACAGCACCTGGCTCGTGACTCTATGTATCTATAACCTGCCTCCTTGGTTGTGCATGAAGCGTAAGTTCATTATGATGCCAGTGCTCATCCAAGGCCTGAAGCAACCGGGCAACGACATTGATGTGTACCTTAGGCCATTAGTTGAAGAACTCTTACAGTTGTGGGGCAAACCAGGTGTATGTGCGTGGGATGAGAATAAACAAGATCCATTTGATCTACGAGGGTTGCTATTCGTAACCATCAATGATTGGCCTGCTCTTAGTAACCTTTCAGGACAGACAAAAAAGGGATATAAGGCATGCACACACTGTTTAGATAAGACTGAAGGTACATATTTGCATAAATGCAAGAAGGTTGTGTACCTGGCGAATCGACGATTTCTTCCGACCAATCATCCCGTAAGAAAGAAAGGCAAGCATTTCAAAGGTGAGGCAGATCACCGGAAGAAGCCTGAACTCCCTGCTGGTGATGATGTATTTGGTATGGTCAAGGACATAGAAGTAATCTTTGGAAAGGGTCCCGGTGGTCAATCAGTTCCGAACGACGTCGCTACAGGACACGCACCCATGTGGAATAAGAAATCTATATTTTGGGAGCTGCCATATTGGAAAGTCCTACGTGTCCGCTCTTTAATCGACGTGATGCACGTGACGAAGAATCTTTGCGTGAACCTGCTAGGATTCCTAGGCGTGTATGGGAAGACAAAAGATACACCAGAAGCACGGGAGGACCAACAAATTATGAAAGACCCAAAGAACATGCATACACATAACAAGACGGATAAAGGGCGTCACTTAAGTCGTTCCAGCTATGCTCTTACCAAAGCAGAGAAGGAAATCTTTTTTGAAGTCCTTTACAGTATCAAGGTGCCGTCGGGCTTCTCATCTAATATAAAGGGGATAATAAATATGGCAGAGAAAAAGTTCCAAAACCTGAAGTCTCATGACTGTCACGTGATTATGACGCAGTTGCTTCCGATTGCATTTAGGGGGCTTCTACCGGAAAATGTTCGAGTACCCATTGTGAAGCTGTGTGCATTCCTCAATGCAATATCTCAAAAGGTAATCAATCCAGATATTCTGCCAAGGTTACAGAAGGATGTGGTACAATGTCTTGTTAGTTTTGAATTGGTGTTCCCACCATCCTTCTTCATTATTATGACGCATGTCCTGGTTCACCTAGTGGAAGAGATTGCCATTCTCGGTCCGGTATTTCTGCACAATATGTTCCCCTTTGAGAGGTTCATGAGAGTCTTAAAGAAATATGTTCATAACCGTGCTAGACCAGAAGGAAGCATCTCCAAGGGATATGGAACAGAGGAGGTCATTGAGTTTTGTGTTGACTTTATTCCTGACCTTAAGCCGATTGGTGTTTCTGACTCGCGGCATGAGGGAAGACTAAGTGGAAAAGGCACGCTGGGAAAGAAAGCAATGATATGTTGGGACGGGGATTCTTTCACTAAAGCACACTACACAGTTCTACATAATTCCACCTTGGCAGCTCTGTATATCGAGGAACACAAGAATATTGTACGCTCCAAAAACCCGGGGAAGCCTAAATCATGGATTACAGATGAACACATGAAGTCTTTCGGTGGTTGGATGCAGATACATCTCTTGAATGACACCACTGTTGGAGATCAACTATACTTGTTGGCCGCGTCACCATCTTCTACTGTATTGAATTTCTAAGGGTACGAAATAAATGGGAATACATTCTACACGATCGCCCAAGATAAAAAGAGCACCAACCAAAATAGTGGTGTCCGCTTTGATGCAATAGACGAGAATGGACAAAAGGACACATATTATGGTTACATAGAGGAGATATGGGAACTAGACTATGGAGTCTCTTTTAAGGTCCCTTTGTTTCGCTGCAAATGGGTCAACCTGAATGGGGAAGGGGTAAAGATAGACCAGTTGTACGGAATGACAACAGTGGATCTCAACAATCTTGGTTATAGAGATGAACCATTCGTCCTAGCCAATGATGTGTCTCAGGTTTTCTTTGTGAATGACATATCCTCCAGACCGAAAAAAAGAAAAAATATGCAAACGAATACATCATATGATGAGCCAAAGCGTCACATAGTTCTTTCAGGGAAAAGAAACATCGTGGGAACCGAGGACAAGACAGACATGTCAGAAGATTATAATAAGTTTGATGAAATTTCCGCCCTTCACAGTGAAAACTGACCCAAGCATTCCGTTAAGTAAAGAAGATGCTCCATGGTTACGTCTGAAGCGATCATAAGGAAGGACATATGCCAAGAAGTTCATGCTCATATTATGTAATTCTAGTTCATGTCTTTCGCGGTTTGTGGCTTGATCGAAGGATATATTTCGCGGTTTGTGGCCTTTAGTCCCGGTTTTGTAGTCTTAGTTTTTAATATTAATAAATGTCTTGAGTGTTAGTCCCGTTTTGTGGCTGGACCGGGACTATGAATAAGTTATCCCGATTCGTACTCCAAACGTGCGCAGTCACATATTAGGGAGTGCCTCTATGACCAGTTTCTTGGAGATGCCGGAGGACTGGGATCCGGCGGCATCTCCCTGAAACTGGTCGTAGTGGTGTCCCTGCTCTCGAAAACCATCTTGCAGCTTGTAACTTCTCTAAATAGATCAATACGCCTCGGAGCTAACTAATTTCACATATTAGGGAGTGCCTCTATGACCAGTTTCTCGGAGATGCCGGAGGACTGGGCTCCGTCGGCATCTCCCTGAAACTGGCCGTAGTGGTGTCCCTGCTCTCGAAAACCATCTTGGAGATGCCTTAAACTGGCTGGAGGACTGGACTCGCAAGGATGCCTATTTATAGTACAAGCAGCTCGGCATAGTGTCGACACTTACGAAACAATGTCGACACTCACCCCTATCATTAGTGCTGACTCGTGTTTTGTCCCGGTTGGTGTCTCCAACCGGGACTACAGGTTGATCTTTAGTCCCGGTTGGTGACACCATCCGGGACAAGGTAGACGCCGCACGACATAATGTCGACACTCATCCCTATCATTAGTGCTGCCTGGCCCAGCCTGCCGAAATCGTCCATCCCGGGTAAAAAGGACAAATGTCTGCCGAATCGGCAGGAAGTGGGTCCGGTTTGTACTACAGGTACATGATCTATCGCCCGTGATTTTTTGAAAAAATCATTTTTAGACTCGCAATATGTGGTTTCTTCAGAGATCCAATGCAAGTTCTAACGATGCTCGTCCCCTATCTTCATGCACACCGGTTCGACCATAGTTAGAAATTCAGATAATTCAAAACGGGCATAATAAATTCAAAAAAATCCGAACAATGAAAATCCTTCGCGTGGTGTCATATTATGTTACATAGTTGAAAGGAAAAATACCAGACTTGGTATATTGATCATGTTTCGAAAAAACTTGCACAAAATGACCTATCATGTTCGAGGTTTCATGGCTTTCGGTCCAAATGACCGATGTTATGTGCTGAATCACGGCATAGTTTGTGATGTTGTGCCCATATTATGCATGTGTGTGGAAATTGGTATGGAGAACAATGTTGCAGGAGGAAGTTTTCCTTTTTGTCGCACGGAAAAGCCCTTTTCCATTTTCCGAGCGCAAAAAACGGGTCGTTTTGTGAAGTAACCACCAAAATGCCGTTTCAGAATGCTACCGTCCCATTTTCCTAAAATACTAGACCACCTTACATGGACTATCTCCCAACCGGGACATCTCAAACCTTTTCGTCCATCCCAGGTAAAAAGGACAAATGTCTTCCGAATCGGCAGGAAGTGGGTCCGGTTTGTACTACAGGTACATCATCTATCGCCCGTGATTTTTTGAAAAAATCATTTTTAGACTCGCAATATGTGTTTTCTTCAGAGATCTAATGCAAGTTCTAATGATGCTCGTCCGCTATCTTCATGCACACCGATTCGACCATAGTTAGAAATTCAGATAATTCAAAACGGGCATAATAAATTCAAAAAAAATCTGAACAATGAAAATCCTTCGCTGGTGTCATATTATGTTACATAATTGAAAGGAAAAATACCAGACTTGGTATATTGATCAGGTTTCGAAAAAACCTTTACAAAATGACCTATCATGTTCGAAGTTTCATGCCTTTCGGTCCAAATGACCGATGTTATGTGCTGAATCACAACATAGTTTGTGATGTTGTGCCCATATTATGCATGTGTGTGGACATTGGTATGGAGAACAATGTTGCAGGAGAAAGTTTTCCTTTTTGTCGCACGGAAAAGCCCTTTTCCATTTTCAAAAAAAATCCTCCCGCCATTTTTTCCCGCCATTTCTTCCCGCCAGTTTTTCCCGCCGGTTCTTGCCGCCAGTTCTTCCCTGCAGTTATCTTCCTGCCATTTCTCACTATATATATATATATGTAGGGTTGGCCTCCATTGTCATTGCACATCTCTAGACTCATATCTGCAACCTCATCACTCTTTCCCATGACTTCCACCGTAGCACTAACTCCCAGGGGAGGCGGAGGCACTTTGCGCCTCGAACTACCCCTGCCCGCCGGGCTACTGTGTCCCCGTCGGCTGGATGCTGAGCGCCGGAGGCGTGCCGGTTCTTCCTGTCCCTCTAGGTGTGGCGCGTCGGATGGCCATCACGAACCACTACTACTTCGAGCTCATGCCAGAGCAGCGGAGGAATCCCAGATGGCATCCCGACTATTTGCCGACTTGGGAAGCCTTCTTCGTGGATCGGCGTGAGAGGGCACTCGCCAGGCACGAGGAGGACAGCCCACCTCCTCCAAACTTCAACGAGGCCGGCCGTCGGCTGTGGTGGCGCGGCCGGACTCTCCAGAGCGTCATGGCCTACGACACGGCCGCCAAATCTAGCCCCCGCCTGCGCTACCCTCAAGTCCATACCACTCGTACTCAGCCTTCAAGGTTCAACTACGGCGACCCCGACGACGATAGCGACGACGGCCGCGGCGAGTACGACGACTACAGTGGCGAGTATTACAGGTGTAGGCAGGAGCATGACTGAATTATTCCAACATTGCAAAACAAGTTCGGCCGATTGTGGCTTAATCTGGCCATGTATCTTAATTTTCAGTTCTTCTATGTAACTTTGTGTTAGTTGCGTTATGTACTTTAATTCCAGTTCTATCCTAATCATATTTTCTTTCCGTCCATTATTTTCCGTCCTTTTTTTCGCCCATTAAAAACACAAAATGGTTTTGAATTACTTATTCAAATCCAAACACTTTTTATGTTTAAAGTTTTTCTAAATTCCAAATTAATATTAAAAAATATAAGTTAATTCATTTTTAATTGTAAATGGTTCATATTTTAAATGGTTACATTAATTATTTTTTAAAACAGAAAATGGTTTTGAATTATTTATTTAAATCCAAACACTTTTTATGTTTAAAGTTTTTCTAAATTCCAAATTAATATTCAAAAAATATAAGTTAATTCATTTTTAATTTTAAATGGTTCATAGTTTAAATGGTTACATTAATTATTTAAAAAAATAGAAAATGGTTTTGAATTATTATTCAAATTCAAACACTTTTTATGTTTAAAGTTTTTCTAAATTCCAAATTAATATTCAAAAAATATAAGTTAATTAATTTTTAATTTTAAATGGTTCATATTTTAAATGGTTACATTAATTATTTTGTAAAAATAGAAAATGTTTTGAATTAGTTATTCAAATCCAAACACTTTTTATGTTCAAAGTTTTTCTAAATTCCAAATTAATATTCAAAAAATATAAGTTAATTCATTTTTAATTTTAAATGTTTCATAGTTTAAATGGTTACATTAATTATTTTTAAAAACAGAAAATGGTTTCGAATTAGTTATTCAAAATCAAACACTTTTTATGTTTAATGTTTTTCTAAATTCCAAAGTAAATATCATTTAAAAAACATTACAAATTTAAACCCCAAAATAAAAAATAAGGCGGAAACAGAGAGAAAATTCCTGAAATTTTTTGAAAACAGGGTCATATGTCCCGGTTGAAGCCACCAACCGGGACTAAAGACCCCTGCGCGCGCCAACCCTTGGTCTACTGAAAAAATTGGAGTATACGTCCGGTTGGTGGCTCCAACCGGGACGTATGACCCTTTAGTCCCGGTTGGAGCCACCAACCGGGACAAAAGGCCCTTCGTTTATAACTGACGCGCCTCCTCTTCTTCTTCCCCATCTCACTTCACTGCTTCTCACCGACGCGCGCACAGGAACCGCCCCCGACGCCGGCAGGCTGCCCGATCTCGTCGCCACCCGCGCGTTCCGTCCGCCACCACCGCTGCCTCCGTCCGCGCGCGCCCCGGCTACTTTTTCCCCTCGCGCGTGACCTCAATCGCCTGGATTGGAAGCTCCGTCCGCCGTCTGTCTCCATCGATTCCGGCGTCTCCCGAGCTCGCCCGGCCTCGCCACCACCTCTGTCGTGTTCCTGGTGAGCTGCTGATCCTCACGTTGTTCTTCTTTCTCTCCCTCTCCTCCTGTACTATTCTCCTCGCGTGTGCCCGACGACGCCGCCGCTCGAGCTCGACGGAGGCGACGCTCCGGTGACCAACAAGGAGCGGCACCGCCACTTCTTTCTCCCTGCATCGCGCTCTCTCTAACGCGCCCATCCGCGCGTCCAGGCGTGCCCTCTATCGCCGTCGCTGCTGCTGCGTGGGAGCTCACCGCCAGCGTGACGTCGTGCTGACGTCACTCGTGCGTCACCTTGCTCGCGTGGCAGCTGATGTGGCCTAGGGCCCATCAGTCAGCCTCAGTGGGTAGACTCCTCTGTGGTATAAAAATGATATGTATGCGTGGAGGATGAGTTGGCACTGGGGCCCTTCTGTCAGTCTCACTGGCTAGGGGTCGCCCCGGTGTAAAAACTATTTGCCTTTTTTTTAATTCCAGAAAATGATTTAATATTGTAAAATCAATAACTTATTGTTTATAAGTCAGAAAAATACAAATAATATATCAAATTGTTCATAAAAATGAAAGATATCTATTTAACCTATAATCATGCATTGTTCAACAACTTAAATGACAAGTATAATTAGAAGAACAAATGCACCCCTCTCATTTGTTCCCGAGTTTCCACGAGTTAGGGTTTTCACCCCTCGGAACCCCGATTAAATCGTCGAGCATGTATTAGGGTTACATTCCAATGCAAATTAACTTGTCATATCATCATACTTGCTTGAGCATTGCATCGATGCCATGTGTTGATTGTTTCCCTTTCTTTTTGGTGCTTGGATTACTAGGTTTATTTTTAGTTAGGTATTATTAGGTTTATTAATTAGTTTGGTATTATTGGTCTTCAGCCCCACTGGTCAGTCACTTGGGTAGCTCCAGACCCAATTCACATTGTCAAGCAACTTAAAAGCCCTATCTTAGATAAGGAATCATTAATACCCCTTAGGTGCATGTGGGTTCGACGATGTGCCTTCGCCAAGGCATTCCGAACCCTCTTAAATCGAATCCAATTTGGTATTTTGTTAGTATCTAGTGTCACCTATCTGCTGGATAGTTTCCCTTTTGTAGCCTTATACTCATGTTCCCCTCTCATATGCATTTGAGGTTTCTCCGAACTAGGTTTTACACCCCTCGGAACTCCGGAATATTGATTTTAGTTGATTTTAGCTAGAGTTACCTATCTACTACACAATTTCCTTTTTGTAGCTAGGTTTAGGGTTTAGGGTTTCTCTTCATTTTTATTATTGTGTATGTATATATTAGGGTTTCTCTTAATTAGGGTTTATATCTCTCAATACCGTACCTAACTTTCTCCCTTAGCCGCTTTGACTTATTCGTTTTTCCACCTATGCATAAAATATGGACCCACACGTCAGAGACGAAGAAAAGGAAGAGTTGATCCAAGGTGTGATCCGTGGGGAAGAAAATTTAGACGTATCAACGTTTCTGAACAACTCCGGTGAGGGTGATCCTCTTTTTACCGGAATAGACGACTTGTTTGAGGTTGAAGGTGTTGCCTTCCGCGAGGGAGAAGGCGATGCCTTGTGTAATCGAGAAGGCGACCGCTCGGCGAGGTGCATGTAATATAATTAATTCATTAATTAATCATCTGCTATCTATATAGAAATAGTAACGACGATCTTTCTTCTTTTAGCCCTCCGGATCGAAGGAATCTACTGAAAAGAGTAGACGAGGCCCAACCAAAAAGTTGCAAGACCATGAGAGGTTCAGGATCGAAGATGTCGCTGAAGACGGCAAACCGAAGGCTCCCGAAGTTGTCGCAAACAAATTTGTGGCACAATGCGGAGTAATCGTTAGGGACTTAATCCCGATCACCATTAGAAATTGGAATAGGCCTGCTAATGCGGATGAAGAGGGAACATGTTTATTTGTCCCTAACCACGCCAAAGATTTACTGTGGAAGAGGCTGATGGTTAATTTCAAACTACCGAAGATAGAGCTGGATCCAAATGCGGAGGATCCAGTTGAGGACGCCTTACAACATGGGAGATCCATGGAGGCTAAGGTCAGGGAGTGGGCTTTGAAGAATATGGCCCAATGTTTCACCAACTGGAAGAAAAGATTGCACCTTGACTATGTCGTGAAAGAGAAGACTCTCGATTTCAAGAATATTCAGTTTGAGAAGATAAAACCATTCTGGGCTGAGTTTGTGGAATACAAGACATCAGAAAAAACTAAGAAAATGTCTACAACGAATAAGCTGAATGCTGCTAACAAGAAGTATCACAATACTATGGGGCAAGGTGGCTACAGGGCTGGCATTCCTAAGTGGGAGAAACTTGAGAATGAACTGCGTGCTAAAAAGATCACCCCAGAGACAGACGATTGGGTAGAACGTGCAAGGAATTGGTTTTACGGGCATGGGGGCACGTTGGACTCGGAAGGGAGGTGTATATATAACATACGACATAAATAAGACCCCTTGCCAATCGAGAGGATGAGAAAAGCAGTAAAGGCTGTTAAAGATGGGGACTTCATTCCCGATAGAGAGAATGATGAGCTCACACTCTCCCTTGGAAATAAGGAACATGATGGACGAACACGAGGCACAAGAGGCTCCCAACCATGGAGGACAGGGTTTCCCGAAGAGAGGAAGAAATATCCTGATAGAAGCCGTCAGAGGAGAAAGGACAGGACGGAAGTTGAAGCAGATAGTCAGAAAGAGCAAATGCGTTTAATTGAAGAACGATTAAAGCAACAACAAGATGAAATTAACGCACTTAAAGAGCAAAGAAATACTGGCCCATCTCAGCATCACACTGCATTCGATGCTACCGGCCTATCGAATAATCGAAAAAGCGGTGTGGTTTCCACCGAGATCCCGGGTGATGATAATGGCGATGACGATGGTGCACCGACGATGGCTCCTGTTGGCTACCCAGTGGATGATATCACAGAGATGACACACTGCGAGCTACATGTCAAAGTTCTGAACATATCAATGAAGGTGGCGGTCGGCTATGCCTTACCAATTGGACCCACACCAACTTACCACTGTCGTCCGGTTCCAGAGGGCTACGCTGTTGTCGATGTGGATGAAATCAAGCCCACCTTTGAAGTTTTGGATCTTGACTACCCTGCAGGTGAAGGGGATGTGACTATACTGGGAGACGCAAAAAACGTCACCATTCTATGGCCAAAGGAATGTATCGTGCTTCGAAATCACACGCCAAGGCCATCTTCGCCGCCGCCTTACCCGTGTCCAGCGAGGTCGTCGCCGCCGTGGCAGCCGTCTTCATCGCCTCACCCGGCTCCGTCGCCTCACCAATCTCCGGCGCAGCCATCGCCGCGGGAGCCATCGCCGGCGCCTCAGGATAAAAAGCGTAAGCGTACCTCTACTCTGCGTCGTGGTATGCGATCGCCTAAACGTAAACAAGAGCCTCTTCCAAAAGTACCAAAGGTTCCTCCCAAGAGAGCTTATGACTGTACTGAAGAGGAGACTACGGCGATCGTTGATGCGGAAACGACAGCGTTTTTCGCTAAGCTGAGGCGGCCGAAAGAGCCAGAGTTCCCCAGCACAAAAGAAGAAAAAGCCAAAGTGTTGAAAATGCTAAAGTCTCTTCATCAACCCGAGCCAAAGCTGTCATCAGACTATGAGCGTTCTATTCTCAAGTCACATGCGGCACAAAAAGCCTCGAAGAGCAGTACTGATGCAAGCGAGAAATCTGTTGCCCTGCTCGGAGAACAAGCAAAACAGTCTTGCGCCCCTCTCAAGGTGATTTCCCAAACCAATGTGGGGTCGAGTAAATATGGGGCCGAAGAGCAGTATGATCCAGAGGTAGTTGCACAATACGGAGAAGCTGCCGCTGCTTAAGGTATGAGTATTGCCCAGTACTTATCCCAGTTAGAGTACTTCCCCGTGAGTGAAGTAGCATACAAATACCAGTACGGCAAACCTCTTGTCAAACCCGAGGAGGTAAATAATCTTCCAACAAAAATGCGAAGATTTCATAACTGGTACTTGCATGCCACAAAGACTGGGGCTAACTGGATAGTGCTGAAGGTTACAAAAAAGCATTATGGGAAAGATATGGATGACATGATATCCACTGAATTTGATGAACTATTTCAATTATTCAATCAAGACGCCTTGGACAAATCGATCATCAGTGCCTATTGTCTGTAAGTACTAATTCTGTAATTAATTTAGTCTCCAGCTATCTCACCTTGTTTATTGCATGTATATAATCATACTGTAATATGCAGAATGAAGATTCTCGAATGCAGCAGAGGACAAATCTATGACATTGGCTTCATTGACCCATATTGGGTTCATCAAGCTAATCTCAAAACAAACCCCCAGGATACGGAGGATAATATAGTACACGCGTTAAGTTTTCAAGAAATCAAAAGGGAAATACTATTTCCTTACAACTTCGAGTGTGCGTTATTGTCTTGTATACACTTTCTATTTCGGCAACGTTCGTGAATTATAATCATTACGACACTATATCGGCAACGTTCGTGAATTTTATGATATCAAGTACTTAATAACTTATTTTATTCGTTTTCTTCGCCGGGCAGCGCTCGGAAAAGGTTCACCAAAAAGGCTAGGGGTGTTTGGAAAGAGAAGCTTACATTTGAAGCACTAGATATAAGCACCACTAGCTATATCCGCGCATCTCTTTGATTCTAGTTTTGATATATTTATTATCATGCTTGATTATTATTTTGATTGAACTATGTTCTCGTAAAGTGTCTGACGCAGGGACCAGGTAACAATCTATGTGGATACTATATTTGTGAGTTCATCCGATAGACGTGCGATGAGAAGGGCAGAAATTTAGAGCAACTCCACGTACGTAAACAATTTCTATAGTTTTTAATTACAATCAAATTGTGTTTAGTTTCATTCATATAGGCTAACTCCTTTTTTAAATCAGATCGAATGTCTACGGTACGGTCTTCTGCCAAAGGATCGCGTACGAGCAATTCAGGAGGAATTGGCGGGATTTTTGGATGCAGAAGTCCTAGACCCAAAAGGGAAATACTAGTCGGCTGTATATAGACAATAGAGATTGTATAAAGAGCAACTTTTGTATGTAGTGCATGAACTCGATCCGTGTATCGAATGTAATATTGTCATGATGATCTTGTGTAATATAATGGTTCCTTCATTGATGAGTGCAAAACACTAAATAAACAATAAATCAACCTAAATGAATTCTCTGTCGCGGCACAAAAAGTGGCGAAAATGCTGTCGCGGCAACAAAATGTGCCAAAATAAACTGCCGCGGCAGAGAAATGGGCCAAATCTCTACCGCGGCAGAAGGTTATTTGTCCCGGTTCGTGTTACGAACCGGGACTAATGCTCCACCCCCTCGCGCTCTGAGCCGCCACGTGTGCCCCCATTTGTCCCGGTTGGTGGGACAACCGGGACTAAAGGTTGGGGCTGTAGTCCTGATTGGCCCGTCCCGGTTGGGCAACCGGGACTAAAGCCCCTTACCAACCGGGACGCATGGCACGTTTTCTACCAGTGAAAGTTTTGTAAGTGCAAGCAGCAGGTTGTCTAGGGAACTTAGCTTCAATGGTAAATTTGTTCCGAGTTGTCCATAGCACCCAGCAAATGGCAGCAAATAAAATCCAGGGCAGGCTTTTGGTTTTGCCAGAAAAGTTGTTCGAAATCACAAGAAAATCTGCAAAACATGCACCCAGGATTCCAGGGGACGGTTAAAACAGAACGAACCACACTTCACATAAACTGGGCAAGGGGGCAAGTGAAGAAAATACGATTGACGTTTTCCGCCAGCCCACAAGGGGCACACTGCCCATTCGACGGGCCATTGCGTTTCTGGATTTGATCATTGGATGGAAGACGTTTATTTGTAGTGAACCGTTTTGAGATGGTTGCTCGAAATATATTCAACCAGCATGGATGGTGGTTCAATAATATAATTTGTTATGTATATAACTGCTACACCTATTTTATGTTCCTCGGATCGAGTTTTTGATCCACTTTTTGCACTTTATGAAACTCCGGATGATAACTTAGTTTTTAATATGGTTGTAAGACCGTGTTATCTCTTTTTGAACAAAAGGAAAATGTGCCATGTGGTTACTCCCGGCATTAGCATTGAAGACATAATAAATATGTCCACTCTTTTCAGTTTCTAAAAAATTGGCTGATAGCTTATAGTATTAAATATATGGTGTATGCATCATTTGATGCAGAGTCATGTTACCTCTTTCTAAAAAAGCAAAATGTGCCATGTGGTTACTCTCGGCTATGGCAACTGGAGCATAATAAATATGTTACTGTGTCGCATGTTGCTACATAATTCAGATAAACCATCCAAGATTGGTTGTTCATCATGCACCCTCCCCTGACCCCGCGTCGCCCTCACTGGCGGCACGGGGGAACCCCCCCGCCGACGAGCCTAGCTCCCTCCCTCTGCTCTCCCTCGCGCTGCCGCCACCAGAGGGGCCTGCTGTCGAAGCCTTCGCGGGCTCCAGGGACGGTGGCGGCGGGGATTTCTCGCGCAGCCTTCCTCCATGGCGACGGCGGCGGTCTGGGGGGTGCGGGACGGCGCCCAGCTCCGGGGAGGCGCCCTGGCTCGTGGCGGCCGGAGATCCCTTCGGCGCTGCTGCGGCCGGGTGCTGGGTGAGGCGCATCGCCGCGGCCGCCGCGGCTATGGTAGTGGGCTCCCGTGGGGGCCCGATCTGGGCCCTGCGGGCCGCGAACGGCGCTGTGGCTGGCGGTGCAGGAGGTGGTCAGCGGCGGGGATTTCGGTGTCGTCATTGATCTGCAGCCCGACTTGGTCTGGCGGCGGCGCGGTGCTGCTCCGGAGTGCTTGGCCTGGAGGTGCGGAGTTTGCTTTGGCAGGGGTGATGGTCGGTGGGCTTCGGCGCACATGGTGGTGGTCCAAGGGCGGCCTTTCGGGTTGTAGGTGTGCGAGCTTCCCGGGAGAAATCCTTGCTTCGGTTTGGCCGGAGCCGACGATGGTGATGCCTGTGGGTATCGCGGTCTTTCTTGGGAGCATCGTCGAGGGGTGCTCGCCCCTCCTCCCGTGGCCATGACTACGGAGGGAAACCTCAGATCCGGGATCGGGCGTTGGAGGCGCTTCTGTGTCTCATTCCTTCTTGGGGGCATCGCCTCGGAGTCGCCTACGGCCGGGTTCAGTGAAGATGGCTGTTGCCAGGCAGCTGTGCAAGGTCCAAGGTTGAAGTTTGGCAAAGAGGAAGGCTCGAGCGGAGGTCGGGTCGCGGTTGATCTTTGGTAGTCGGTTTTCCCGGCGTGCCCGATGGGTTCTCCTGCTTCGCTGTGTTGTTGTGGAGTCGGAGCTGCGGTGGATGGTGTCCATGCGGCGACGATGACCAGCTGTCAGTGGTCTCTGCAGGTTCTCGGTCGGCGCAAGATCAGCATAATTCCCTTTTGAAGCTCGTCGCCTGAGTCGGAGCTGTCTCTCCTTAGCGCGTGTGGCCAATTGATGGCATAGGCCGGCATGTTTCCCGACGCCGTCTGGGAGGCTCTGTTGTGGAAGTCGCTGGCAAAGTCGGAGTCCCTGGCTCGCGGAGGAGTGATGACGATGATGCTATTTGGCAACCTCAACGTGGGTCTTTCTTGTGTGTTTGTGTTTCCTGTGGGTAGCCAGGTTGGCTGTGGTGGTGTGCCCAATGTGGTCGTGTTCTATGACGACATTGGTGTACTTGTACGGGTTTTCGGCCGGTTCCCTGCAAATGAACCGGTCAATTCTCTTTGACTTTTTTAAATAAAATGAGGCAGCCCGTTTTGTTTCAAAAAAAAAAAGAAAGATGCGCCCTAGATGATCGAAAGACAGTCACGGATAGGAGAAGATATGGCGACGCGGAGATGACCCGCAGGCCACGGTGCAGGGCATGGCTTTTTTCTTGATAACATGTTTGTCTTAAACTTTTCATCTTAGTTCATCATTTATGATGTTTGCGGTAGAATTGATGGGCTCCACTAGGCTAACGGCGGATATAAGAGAGAATAATGGGATTTAGGTTTGGAATGGAAAGTAGGTTCAAATGTGATGTGAGGACGTGACGGGTTCAATGCTAATGAAAAGCAACTAGTTGATCACTTTTGTATAGTACACCATGAATCACCTGATGGATGGATAACCACCGATTTTGATTGCTGCATCATCTATAAGTATTTCCAGCTAATCATCAAGAATTGTCTGGCAATGTTAGCTCTTAGCAAACAACTCTTCAGACTCATGGATGGGTGCATAGAGGGAGGAGGGGGGGGGGGGGGGGGGGGGGGGGGGGGGGGAGGGGAGGGGTGCACAGTGGAAAGTGGGGCCTCCTGGATCAGACATGAAGATCCTGAAGGTGTCTAGTCATGGTCATGGTACCCAAACCAAACAATGTGGGCAAACAAAGGGAAAAGGCATCAGCAAAAGGCGGTTAGCATTGCCTTTGACGATTGTGCTTTGCTAACAACCCAAAGCACCGTGCGTAATAATGCTGGGGTTCAAACTGTTTCTGCAATTCTGCCGCAAATGATCTTCCCGTTTGAACTCATTCGCAGTCCGTGAGATGCAAGGGGGCTGACCTGTGTTTTCTTCAATTTTGTTGTGAACATGGTGCAGGCTGGGTTGGAAATACCAGACTTCTGGAAGTTCTGAACTAACAAAATTTCATTTTATTTTTGTAATTACAAACTTTCAAAAAATTCAAACTGAATAAATCACACGAGAGAGAGGAATATGCTGGGAGAGAGCACAGAGCAGCGCTCTAGATAGATCCGGTTTAACATATCCGGAATGTCCAGAACAGAACCAGGCAACATATGGATGCAGATCACTCTCCATCAGCTAAGGAGGAATCTTCTTGCTTAATCAAGTCCCCCGAAGATCTTGCGGAATTTATTCGCGTGTAAGTTTTATAATTTATAACGACGCTCGCTTTGGGAAACAGAAAACAAAAGCAGGATTCAGTGCGTCGCATGATCATGTCGAAATTGATGTGATTAATTTAAGTCTCTTCGTTCCTGTCGTAATATGAAAAATACAAAATGATGTATTCCTGTGTTTCTGTTACCACACGGTAGGCACGTCGTTCGGAGATTCAGATAAGTATCTCAAGAAAGAGTTTCAGAGAGAGGACTGATAAAGAAGAAGACTCGGTTTCCGGAAAGCATGAAGAAGATTACTTGAAGAAACTCACACTTTCTGAAATCACACGAGATACACTTTTATGCATACTCAACTTCACACATATCTACATGTACTACCTTGTAACAAGAAGCTCACACAACTAACTCAAGCAGTCTAAATAATTCATAGCGATCGTCATATCATCTTGGGCCGGAAATGATAAATTTGAGCTAGAGTCCTAGGACAAACTCCCTCTTTTTCTTGGCGATGTAGTCGTCGATGTCCTCCGGCGAGGCGACGCCACGGACCAGGGTCGTCCCGCTGTTCTTCCTGGAGATGGCGACGTTGGCGGCCGCCAGCTTCTTGGTCACCGTCGCCGGACCACGGTTGGCGTAAACCGAAGGCCTGGTGACGGCGTTGTAGACGTACCTGATCTTGTCCACCTTCTCCACCCTCACCTCGCCGTTGCCGGCTACAGCGGCCATGGCCCGGGCCATGTGTATCTTCTGATGCAGAAGGAAGCTAGGGGATAAGGGGATCGAACTTATTATCTGGTTGTGTCGTTGTGTTTGCAAATTGGCTTCCTTCCATGGCGTGGGTGATGGGACTTCCATTTTATAGGCTCCAGGAGTAGGCAGCAGGTGTCCTGCATCGCTTGTTGTCCGGAAAGTTCGGTGGTGAATGCCGTAGGGAGTTAATTAATTAATTATATAAGCAGACAATTGTGAGCTGCTCCCCTGTCGACCTTGTAGTGGCGCTTTCATTTTTTTTCAAGACGATGGAAGGATTGAATCAAGAGTGATTCGGTGAATTGATGAAAATATTGCACTGAACTGACACAGCGTCATAAACTATGTCATCTTCTAGAAAAGATAGTATTTCATAAATATGTTGAATTGTTTCATCTTTTTTAAAAGACTATTTTTTTTTTTGAAAATGAGCGTATGTTAATATCAAAAGATATCAATTACAACCGGTCTCTGCAAACCATATTTCTTATTGCCGTTTCAATACCTTGCAACGGCCATTTTCGGTCTTGAACCTACTCAAGTGCCGCAAGAGGATCTTCATCGGCCCTTGCGACGGCACTTTTCTTTTGCGAGTAGTGACAGCACATTGTAGGATGAAACTTTTCTAGTGGTTGTAGTGTGTGTAGGTTTATTTTCTTGTTGGTGCTGCGTTCTCCTGTGGATCTGGCTGCCTTATTCGCCTGCTTGCTTCCTATTTTGTGAAAACTGGCATGCATAGAGCCTCCCTTTACTTTCTTGCATGAAACATTTGCCATGGCTTTCAGTGTAAGCTTGTCCCTATGGTTATTTTCTCCAAACAAACGTGCCTATTGTAAAGTACCGTGAGAGGATCTTCATCTTTTGTGCCACTTTAAGTTTGTGCCGTTGTGATGACACATTGTATCTGTATGTTAGAGTGTGATTCTATAATAGGTGTCAAAAGCGAGATAGACGTCCTCCACTGAACCTGGGATAAGATCGGGTGATGAGAGCTGGGTTGCACGCGGCGACGTCGAGATGACCCGATTGTCCCATGGTGTCTGGCTGCCATAGTATGCATGGGTAAAGAGACGGTTCAGGGGTAAGATATGCCCATTGGCATATGTGTAGGCTAGTGAATCGAATCGTGTGCAAAGCTCTAGGGAGGTCGACCGCTGGCCTTTTGTGGTGGGTAGGTTAATTACATAGTCGGAAAGTTTCAGTTTCGTTTAGAACACGACTGACCAATTCAGTGCAAGTTTCTGCATCTCACCTCTTGGTCCTAGATTCTTTATTACTTATAAGTGGATTTTGAACATCACGCACACGGAAAAAGTATGCAACAATATATACTTGTAGTCAAGGATTACAGGATTTTTAATCGTGCGAGTTGTTGCGGCTAACCAGCGGATTCCCCTGCCAAACTAATCAGGTAGGAGAAATTCCATACCAGCATATCAGAAGAGAAAGTTGCTCTGTTTTGGTTTCAGAGGAAAAGTAATGCAGTGCTGTTGTTGATTACACGGTTTGCAAACGTGATAAACACCTGAAAGTGTTATAGTACTTGCGTTAAAGCTAGTGCTTAGTTAAATTATAATCTCTTCAATCAAATATCTCTTGCCTCATCACCTGTGCTTCGGTATCCCCCCCCTGAGGGCAATCGAAGAGAAAAACCGGGTCTGGGCGGGGTTCAGGGTGGTTGCTGGATCGTCACGGACCGGTCGAAGTCGTATTAGCCGTCCGTATACGTGACCGTATACCCACTTGACGTCTACGCACGAGTGTGTCGATGTACGCACGAGTGTATCCATGTGCGGTCGTCATCCTCCTCCTTCGTATATAAGGAACAGCCGAACCGTCCGCCCCCCTTCGACGTTTCATTCCCCATCTGGATTTGGCAAAAGATCTCACCTACCCACTCCCACCGCCCACACCCAGCACTAGCCACCGGGGTCGCCTGGCCGCATCGACCTCTCTCCAACTACGACGATGGAAGGCCGCGGCCGTGCCGTGTCCGCCGCGGATCTGCAGAAGAGGGAGGAGAAGGGCGAGGCCGTGGTGCACGAGGTGGAGGTGGCCGTGGTGGTTCCGGAGGAGAAGGAGGCGGGGGTGGAGGTGATGGCGCCCGCTGCTGATCTGGAGCGGAAGCGGGCGAGGGAGGAGGATGTGGGGGGGCTCTTCTTCTTGCAAGAGGAAGAAGGAGGCGGGAGACGAGCTGGAGGTGGTGCCGGAGGAGGGCGGTGCCGAGTCCGCTCTCGGTGCTGATCTGAATCAGGTGGTGACGGAGGAGGACCGGGCGGTCGTGGATCTGGTGGTGGGCGACGATATCCTGGCGGGCGGCGATCTCGTTGTGGCGGATGTGGGGGAGCAGGTGGCGGTGCAGGACGTGGAGGTCACTTCCGTGGTGGTGCCTGGCGTCATGGAGCCTGGCACCACGGATCCTGCAGTGCATGTTGCCGAGCCTCAGGTGAGTTAAATTTGACGCTCTCTTTTAGATTGTACGGTTCATATTTATGTTTTTGATTTGTACTTTGGTTTGTGGTTAGGGTTTTGATTTGTAGTTAGGGTTTGTACTTAGGCAGGGGCGAATCTACCGGCTATGCATCATTTTTCTAGATTGATTGAAACCATAGTTTTCCCCCTTCATCTTGTATTTATCTATTAGCCGCGTGATCCGGAATCGGTGATATGTTAGATGATGGAATTTCCTGTTGTAAGGAATTTGGTTGGATTGGATGAAAGCCAGATATTGTTAAACGATGTAATGTGATATATTTATCATTTAGGAGTTCACAGTTATTCTTAAAAATAGCGTTTGAAGGCCATTTTCGGCTATCTCTCCATTCACAGAGGAGCAAATCCCACTGTTGAACCCTCAGTAATCATAATTTTCCAATTTACCGTTAAACAAAAACTTTTTGATTATCCTATTTCCATATGTTGCTAGCTATCTAGTGTAGATACTTGTGATCTGTCTATGTAAAGTTAGATGAACTGCTGCTACAAACTTGATATAGCTAATCAACCATGTTGTTGAATTGTAGCTTGTTTTTTTGGATGTTGAATAGCCTACCTTTTAAGGTTATTGTACATCCCCTAGATATTTGGCATGTTTCCAAGTTTCTCTAGCTCACCATCTTGCTGTAAATCAATTATTGGGTGTTTCTAGATTCCTTGTTTGTGTGTAGATGTGAAACCTTGCTTTCAAAGTCTCTTGTATGATGGCCAGTGTTGCTTATATGTTGTTCATGATGTTTTCTCTAGGTTGATGCCTAGATAAGTTGCATGGTGCTTGTGTGTTTGTACCACATGTCCTAGTTGTATCAAGTTTGTAGCAGCAGTGGTTTACTCATGTCCTAGTTGTATCATGTTGCATGGTGCTTATATGTTGTGATAAACAAGTTACCACATGTCCTAGTTTACTCTTTCCTAGTGGTTTGTTTCATATGATGCATGTTAATCCATCTTCAGCTAAATTTTGTGGGTTTTGAAGTGGAATATGTTATTGGTTTATTGCTTAAAGCCTGTGATTTTATCTATGGGCTTGTCAAGATTATCATTTGATAGGAAATGCATATTGTTGACCAATTATGTCCATATATATTTGTGTTATCCATTTGTTTTTTCATATATATAGTTTATTATAAAGTCTGAAACAATTAACTTTGCATCTGTTTGTTTTAATATGGATGTACAGTACATTGATCCATATGGTTTCCAGGAGGATGGAAGCCCACTTTCGGTGATACATTCAACTTTTTACATATTATATTACATTGCACATTCATTTTGTAATATTTTTTTTGCATTTTGTAAGATTGAATGTTTTTTGTGTGCATTGTAGTTTGACTCGCAGGACAGTGATGAGTCTGTGGACAAGAGGAATGAAACTTCCTTCACTAAGAAGGAAGTGATCCAGCTGCTAGCAAACAACCGCGGCCCATATGTGGTGAACAACAGGTACAGGTGCCCATACCATCCTAGGAAGCCTAGGGGTGGGATGCTTGTGAACCTGCTGCAGCACGTTCAGCAGCTCGCCATTGGCAGTTCGGATGGTTGTGAGAAGGCTCAGCATAAGGCTCTGTGGGAGGTGCTTGTCCAGGCAGACTTGGTGTAGTTAGTTATCTGGAATGTTATGTATGGTATGTAAAAACATCTAGTCTATGTTTGCTAGTTCTGGACATGGTAGGTATGATCTTCTGGTGCACTTTGCTGTGATGAAGGTGCTCTTTTGCTTTGGATGTTGTGAACAATCTAACGTTTTAGTTATCTATGACGGTCTGAATCTGTGCTGTTAAAATGTGTGTGAAAATACCATTTAGTTTGTACTTTTGCCATTATGTTTGAATTTGTTATTTGAAAAATATGTAATGTTTTTTGAGAAACACATATGAGTTTTGAAATCATTTGATTTGAATTGAAACAGAAATTAGAATTGAAAAAACAAAAAACAAATAAGAGGAAAAAATAAATAAACGTACCTGATAACCAGGCCCAGCGAGACAATCTAAGCACTGGGCCAGCTCCCGTGCCCGTGGCAGCTCAGCATCGCTGTGGGCCGGCAGTAAATCGGTCCGTTTACGCGTGCTGCCCGCGGTGCCGATGAGGGTGGGAGTTTTAGTCCCACCTCGCTAGTTGGAGGCGAGGAGGACCAGCTTATATACCCCGTTCGATGCTCACCCTCGAGCTCCTCTCAAAAAACAACTCCGATTCACCTGCTATCATGTCCCTGTAATGGGCTGACCTCTAGGGCCGCCAGGCTGTACTACTCTGGTCTAGTTCGCTTGTAATGGGCTTGAGCTAGGCCAGTGTGTGGAACCCAACCTCCAGAGTGTCAAAAGTTTTTTCATAATTTCTTTTTGCTAATTAATGTACTGCGTATGTCGGCCAAAACAGGGCCTTTAGGGTCGTTTTCACATTTTTTTAGTCATACGCGCAGCGACAAATATGAATTTTGAACAAGAAAACTTATAAATTTTGAACAAGCAAAATTTTGAACTAAAGCTACATAATTGAACAAGCAAACTTATAAATATTTCTCAGAATTGACTCAAACATGGCAGGGAGGTGTGTCTTGGCATGGCATACATTTCATCTTTTGGTGTCTGTCAGCAAGGATGCCTTTAAATACCATTTTCCATTTTAAAATTCAAAATTCAGCTATATTTTGTGAAGGAAGTACAAAATTTATAGTTGAAACCTTTGTTTCACCAGCATGTTTAGGTAGATGGGGACATTTGGTGGGAACATAACCACTTTGGTGGTCTTTAATTTCTATCTTGGTCAATTTGTAGCACAAGTCAAAGTTTGGTCAAATATGAGAAAACATGGAAAATTTGAACCATAGCTACACAATTGGAACCTGTAATATTTTGGGAAAAATCATTTTTCGGCCCACAGGATGTGGTTTAACCATGGATCTATTGGTAGATCAGCTAGGTTCATCCCTATGGTTACTCGGTGTTCGACGCAAAATTTGACCAGACTTTGACCTGGCAGTATAAAATCACAAAAATTCAAAAAATTGTGAAACCTTGTCCATTGGTCTTAGATTGTAACCTATTTAGAATGAAAAATATTAAACCTTGAGTTTGTGGAAGCAAAGATGAGTTTGTTGTCTCACTCTTGGTTCCAAGTGTGAGTCTCATGGGTGTGTACCCAAATTTCATAGGACATGGCCAGCTCCATGTCATACTTCCTCAGAATTGACTCAAACATGGCAGGGAGGTCTGTCTTGG
This sequence comes from Avena atlantica, assembly GCA_910589765.1. Lineage (NCBI taxonomy): Eukaryota > Viridiplantae > Streptophyta > Magnoliopsida > Poales > Poaceae > Avena > Avena atlantica. Next base: position 32,590,959 of record OU342733.1, read on the forward strand.
CATGGCATACATTTCATCTTTTGGTGTCTGTCAGCAAGGATGCCTTTAAATACCATTTTCCATTTTAAAATTCAAAATTCAGCTATATTTTGTGAAGGAAGTACAAAATTTATAGTTGAAACCTTTGTTTCACCAGCATGTTTAGGTAGATGGGGACATTTGGTGGGAACATAACCACTTTGGTGATCTTTAATTTCTATCTTGGTCAATTTGTAGCACAAGTCAAAGTTTGGTCAAATATGAGAAAACATGGAAAATTTGAACCATAGCTACACAATTGGAACCTGTAATATTTTGGGAAAAATCATTTTTAGGCCCACAGGATGTGGTTTAACCATGGATCTATTGGTAGATCAGCTAGGTTCATCCCTATGGCTACTCGGTGTTCGACGCAAAATTTGACCAGACTTTGACCTGGCAGTATAAAATCACAAAAATTCAAAAAATAGTGAAACCTTGTCCATTGGTCTTAGATTGTACCCTATTTAGAATGAAAAATATTAAACCTTGAGTTTGTGGAAGCAAAGATGAGTTTGTTGTCTCACTCTTGGTTCCAAGTGTGAGTCTCATGGGTGTGTACCCAAATTTCATAGGACATGGCCAGCTCCATGTCATACTTCCTCAGAATTGACTCAACCTTGGCAGGGAGGTGTGTCTTGGCATGACATACATTTCATCTTTTGGTGTCTGTCAGCAAGGATGCCTTTAAATACCATTTTCCATTTTAAAATTCAAAATTCAGCTATATTTTGTGAAGGAAGTACAAAATTTATAGTTGAAACCTTTGTTTCACCAGCATGTTTAGGTAGATGGGGACATTTGGTGGGAACATAAGCACTTTGGTGGTCTTTAATTTCTATCTTGGTCAATTTGTAGCACAAGTCAAAGTTTGGTCAAATATGAGAAAACATGGAAAATTTGAACCATAGCTACACAATTGGAACCTGTAATATTTTGGGAAAAATCATTTTTAGGCCCACAGGATGTGGTTTAACCATGGATCTATTGGTAGATCAGCTAGGTTCATCCCTATGGCTACTCGGTGTTCGACGCAAAATTTGACCAGACTTTGACCTGGGAGTATAAAATCACAAAAATTCAAAAAATAGTGAAACCTTGTCCATTGGTCTTATATTGTACCCTATTTAGAATGAAAAATATTAAACCTTGAGTTTGTGGAAGCAAAGATGAGTTTGTTGTCTCACTCTTGGTTCCAAGTGTGAGTCTCATGGGTGTGTACCCAAATTTCATAGGACATGGCCAGCTCCATGTCATACTTCCTCAGAATTGACTCAACCTTGGCAGGGAGGTGTGTCTTGGCATGGCATACATTTCATCTTTTGGTGTCTGTCAGCAAGGATGCCTTTAAATACCATTTTCCATTTTAAAATTCAAAATTCAGCTATATTTTGTGAAGGAAGTACAAAATTTATAGTTGAAACCTTTGTTTCACCAGCATGTTTAGGTAGATGGGGACATTTGGTGGGAACATAACCACTTTGGTGGTCTTTAATTTCTATCTTGGTCAATTTGTAGCACAAGTCAAAGTTTGGTCAAATATGAGAAAACATGGAAAATTTGAACCATAGCTACACAATTGGAATCTGTAATATTTTGGGAAAAATCATTTTTAGTCCCACAGGATGTGGTTTAACCATGGATCTATTGGTAGATCAGCTAGGTTCATCCCTATGGCTACTCGGTGTTCGACGCAAAATTTGACCAGACTTTGACCTGGCAGTATAAAATCACAAAAATTCAAAAATAGTGAAACCTTGTCCATTGGTCTTAGATTGTACCCTATTTAGAATGAAAAATATTAAACCTTGAGTTTGTGGAAGCAAAGATGAGTTTGTTGTCTCACTCTTGGTTCCAAGTGTGAGTCTCATGGGTGTGTACCCAAATTTCATAGGACATGGCCAGCTCCATGTCATACTTCCTCAGAATTGACTCAAACTTGGCAGGGAGGTGTGTCTTGGCATGGCATACATTTCATCTTTTGGTGTCTGTCAGCAAGGATGCCTTTAAATACCATTTTCCCTTTTAAAATTCAAAATTCAGCTATATTTTGTGAAGGAAGTACAAAATTTATAGTTGAAACCTTTGTTTCACCAACATGTTTAGGTAGATGGGGACATTTGGTGGGAACATAACCACTTTGGTGGTCTTTAATTTCTATCTTGGTCAATTTGTAGCACAAGTCAAAGTTTGGTCAAATATGAGAAAACATGGAAAATTTGAACCATAGCTACACAATTGGAACCTGTAATATTTTGGGAAAAATCATTTTTAGGCCCACAGGATGTGGTTTAACCATGGATCTATTGGTAGATCAGCTAGGTTCATCCCTATGGCTACTCGGTGTTCGACGCAAAATTTGACCAGACTTTGACCTGGCAGTATAAAATCACAAAAATTCAAAAAATAGTGAAACCTTGTCCATTGGTCTTAGATTGTACCCTATTTAGAATGAAAAATATTAAACCTTGAGTTTGTGGAAGCAAAGATGAGTTTGTTGTCTCACTCTTGGTTCCAAGTGTGAGTCTCATGGGTGTGTACCCAAATTTCATAGGACATGGCCAGCTCCATGTCATACTTCCTCAGAATTGACTCAAACTTGGCAGGGAGGTGTGTCTTGGCATGGCATACATTTCATCTTTTGGTGTCTGTCAGCAAGGATGCCTTTAAATACCATTTTCCATTTTAAAATTCAAAATTCAGCTATATTTTGTGAAGGAAGTACAAAATTTATAGTTGAAACCTTTGTTTCACCAGCATGTTTAGGTAGATGGGGACATTTGGTGGGAACATAACCACTTTGGTGGTCTTTAATTTCTATCTTGGTCAATTTGTAGCACAAGTCAAAGTTTGGTCAAATATGAGAAAACATGGAAAATTTGAACTATAGCTACACAATTGGAACCTGTAATATTTTGGGAAAAATCATTTTTAGGCCCACAGGATGTGGTTTAACCATGGATCTATTGGTAGATCAGCTAGGATTATTTGGAATAAATTATATGGGTTTGAATCATTTTAAATGTAACTTGGAAAAAGAGAAAATACCTAATCATAGATAAATATTAAATAACAAGAAAATTATAATTGAGTGGATTTAATAACACAGTAAAAAATAATATGAAACCTACTTAAAAGGTTTCGTAATGGTTTAAAATCAAATTGAGTTTTGAAATCATTTGATTTGAATTGAAACAGAAATTAGAATTGAAAAAACGAAAAACAAATAAGTGGAATAAATAAATAAACATACCTGATAACCAGGCCCAGCGAGACAATCTAAGCACTGGGCCAGCTCCCGTGCCCGTGGCAGCGCCGCATCCTGGTGGACCGGCAGTAAATCGGCCCGTGTACGCGTGCTGCCCGCGGTCCCGATGTGGGTGGGAGGTTTAGTCCCACCTCGCTAGTTGGAGGCGAGGAGGACCAGCTTATATACCCGGGTCGATGCTCACCCTCGAGCTCCTCTCAAAAAACAAATCCGGTTCACCTGCTATCATGCCCCTGTAATGGGCTGACCTCTGGGGCCGCCAGACTGTACTACTCTGGTCTAGTTCGCTTGTAATGGGCTTGAGCTAGGGCAGTGTGTGGAACCCAACCTCCAGAGTGTCAAAAGTTTTTTCATGATTTTTTTTGCCAATTAATGTATACGTCGGCCTAAACTGGGCCTTTAGGGTCGTTTTCACATTTTTTTATTCATACGCGCAGCGACGTGGTGGGTCAGATAGACACGACCGCGTCGTGGCTACATCGTCGCCCTACCGCCGTCTTCTCTGTACCAGTTACAACCGTGTTTCGCGTTGACTCCTTCGAGGAGCGGCCGTCTGTACGTTGCGGCGACTCGACGGAGTGCGCCATTCGCATAACGACGGCGCGCGGGAGAAGTACAACGGCGACCGTCTCAGGTAAGATCGCATGGATCTACGATCGCATGCACCCTATCGCTTTGTGCCTAGATCTATGATCATGCTGCAGATCTATGATCGCATGGTTTCGCGGTGTGCAGAGAGGGGTTGGCGGGGCCAGGGGGACGTTTTGATCTGTGGCGGCGGAGGTAACATGGTAGGGTGCAGCGGTGGTGTGAATTACTAGGGTGCCAGGGGGACGTTTTGATCTGTGGCGACGGAGGTAACATGATCGCATGGTATGATCGCATGGATCATGAGCAGCTGATTGAGTTGGGAGTCAAGCCTGACGACTCTTTTGGTTTTCCAATATGACCATGACGATTAGTTAGAACGAGCATACTTATTTTTTAAATTGGCATTGTTTACACTTGTTTTTAATGTAGACTTTTGTTCCATTTTTTCTTTATGCCAAAAATTTCCTTTACATAGTATAAACACATGCATGCACTAAGTTAACAATTGTTTTTTATTGTCATGTTGATTTTTCATGCAGCGTGATGGAACTGGATGGTGATATTGCTTGCTCTGTTGAAACATGGTGTAGACTTGTGGGCAATTTTACAAGTCAACAACGTTGCAAATTTTTGGAATCAAATATGCGAAGTATGTTACAAATTCCACCAATTCGAATGCGAGTTGTCTTGCTGCAGTACATGTTTCACATTTATGATCATGACTCTAGCACTTTTGTCCTGCATAATAAAGGCAAATTTGCATTGACTGCACAAGATGCAGAGTGCATTTATGGGTTACGAAACTATGGTCTGTCTGCTAATCGTATAATTGATGAGGAATGTGAAGACGGAAAGTCCCGTATTCCACCACATTTTCTCAGCGCAACTACTGGCAACATTGTTATTGAAGATTTAATAGCTGATATTGTCATGAGCAAAGCTGCGGACGATGACTTCCTCCGCAAATCTGCCCTTGTTCTCCTTGGTACAGTTCTGGCGCCTATGACTAAGAGGATTGTACCGAAGGATTATTGGGTACTAGTGGAGGACATAGACCGTATGTCCACCATTAATTGGAGTGAGTTCACGGTAGATCATCTCATGGTATACTTCAGGCTTGTAACTAGATATAAACAAATTAGGCAGTGTCCTCAGGGAAATTTGTCTTTAATACAGGTATTAAATCTGTTCTCAACATTATTTTTAATATGGTAGTCTTCTCATTTTATGATGCACTAACATTACACTTGGTCCACATGCAGTATGTTTATTGGGAGAAGGTCAAGCATGTAGATGATCCTTGTAGGATAAATCCAAGTTTGTCCTTGAGACCACTCATGCGTAATTGGACAGATGATGCTGCTAGGATCATGGATACAATGGACTGTGATCATGGTCGGGGTGAAGGACCTATTCTGGTAACGATCCATGTTTCTAATATCATCTGTATATATATCATGTGGTTATGTTAACAAACTTACGCCTCTAGTTTGATTAATAACATTGAGTTATACTAATGTGTATGTATCAGGTTGAAGATAATATAACGTTGGAGTATAGGATTGAAATGCTAAATAAACCGGCGCCTGTTCTCAAGCCAAAGGCAAGTTCGGCTAGGAAGGCTGTAGCCAGAAATTCAAACCAAAAAATTACTAAAAACGTGCAGGAGGTACTGACGGAGTCTATGATGGAGCGAGTGATGGATCGAGTGATGGAGCGAACAATGAATAGGATGGAGTCAACAATGGAGAAAATCGTCAAAAAAATGATGGACTCATATGCACAGGTAATCACCATGTTATTGCATGTACTATTGGGAGTTTCTATTTTTATATCTGATAGCCTACGAGTACATTATATATTTCCATTTAATTTTTCAGGAACTAATTGTCAAGTTGAATAAAAATGGCATTATGTACAAAAGCAAAGAAGTTGAAAATGGAGATGACAACCTATCATTGAATAATGGATCCTCTAGTACGGGAAAAGAATTTTGGCATGGGAAAGAGAGTGCAGGTGCTTATGCTGATCAGATTATTAAGGAAACTATTGATTCAATGAAACACACTGGGTTGAACGGTAATGCAACGCCCGACGATGGCGCACATAAGGATGGTTGTAAATATGCAATAGGCAGCACACCTTCCAACCCAGAGTTAGTGCTTGATATTTCTACAAAAGCCGTGTCAGACCTTCCATCGGAAATGTACGGAATTAGCAAAAATGGGAAAGAGCTGGATGGAGCAACTGCGTCAGACGATTCCAACAGCATCGGTAGTAAGTTGGACGTTAACAATGAGCCGGAACAAGGTTTGGGGAAACGTAAGCGCAAAATTTCTACAAAACTTGAAGGTTTCGTGGGATATGAGACCCCCAAACGTCGTGCACTTAAGAAAGGTACTCCCTCAGGTTCAGTTTACACGACACCTTTTATTTTTCATGCAGTTTCACTAGGAATGCTGGTTTAGGCGCATAGCCATTTATTACTGAATAATTGTGGCGTTTTAGCCTAGTACTCCCTCCGCTCCGGATTAAAGGGCCCCTAGTGATTTTGGGGTTGTTCCGAATTGTATTGCATGGAAGGCGAGAGAAAAAATAATTAGCTAAGTTACTATCCTCCTAAAAACGCTCCTGTCCTCTTCTTTTGAACTCGAGCATGCATTGCCAGCATGCAGAGGTGGAAACTGTCGCATGCAATGTGAGAAATCAAGCGAGCATGCAACACACTCCATTTACACGAGCATGCATTGTATGTGTACCTACTAATTACATCTGTATGTAGTTCTAACGAGTTTTTTAACCATTTTCATAGGATTATTTGTAAACCAAGATGATGATACACGAGTCCTGAGTGCTAAGCAAATACAAGCAGCCGTGACATTGGTTGAAAAAGCATGTAAGGATGAATCGAATGGTAAAAAGGTTGTTTACCAACATGCAAATGGAATTATGTTGAATTCATTAAAGCTTAAAGATGTGTTGGACCATGAGTGGGTTAGCGATCGTGTAAGTTCTACTGTGTTATGATTATTTTATATCATGCTAATACATAATAATGTTACCACTCTGATAAAATTAATTCCTCTTATGGTTACAGTTAATAGACAGTTACATTGGAGATTTGTCATTTCGTGTGGGACATGATCAGTACCTTTTCAGTGCATTAAGAACAACGTTTCTTGTGAAGAAGGGTACAACTTTGGAAGAAGCGAAAAAATCCAAGCATAACATGGACTTCACTATGTCCAAAAGTGGCTCAATTGGAACAGTCATGGATGAATATTTCTTGCGAAATAAGGTAATTAGAACGTACATCATTTGTATGTTGAAAAGTGTTTTGTTGATTACATTCTTCAATTTATGTAGGTATATTTCCCTCTAAATATAAATGACGCGCATTGGACGACTGTAGTCATGCACATACCGAAACAAGAATTTCAAGTTCTCGATTCTTTGTACTCTTTATCTACAACGAAGAAAATAATTGAAACAATGGTAATTTATTCTCTTAACTTTATCATGTACTATCTTAATACTTGTGTACATTACAATAATTTTTGCATTTTTTAGAGATATCAAATAGCGTATGACATAAAACAAACTAACATGATTACAAAATCACAATACCCCGACGTATCAAAATGGCCTATAAAACGTTATGAATTGGCTCGGCAAACAGATGGGTGAGTTTAGTTTACTTTTGTTTTCCTTGTATATTTCATGTTATCCATCATGCAAAATAAAATTAGTTCTTGTGCTGTGTCCCAGAAATTCATGTGGCTTATTTGTGTTAGAGTGTATGGAACACTGGGATGGCGATAAAATGACTAGGGAAATTTCGCAGGTTTGCATATTCTTTTAACTATCACTACCCGACCAGCTGTACCAAAAATATTTGTACTTACTTAGATTTGTCAATGCAGTCCACAGTGAATGATAACAGAAGACTGAAGGTTGCTCAGGTTGTTCTGTCCCCTTCAAACATCTACACTGTCAGAACCAAGGTTCTTGAGGCGGCCAAACACATGAAAACCTGAGGAACGAATTATGGCTTGTAGGTTGGGTTTTAGTCCCGTAGAAGGTTTCCCACCCTACAGGTTTTTTTGTTTCTATGTTACCATGACATGCTTGTAAAATATACTGAATATTTTGGATTTATACTCAATAATTTGTGTTTGTTAGTCCATGTTTCAACAAACGGCACCGGAATCGAGAGCCTACAACCCATATACTACATCAAATATTGCATCTAAACAAACAGTTGCTACAAGCCAAAACGCTGCAACAATCGAGACCCGGTCCCCCTCTGTCTCAGGTGTTGCGGTGCCACCTACGCGCGTCCAGTTCTGCACGCCTCCCTCCTCTCCACGCTGGGACGAGGGGGAGTCTGCTCCCGCGTCACCTCGTTCCCCCAGTTCCCGCTCAGTCCTCTCCACACGGTCCCCCCACCTAGCGATGCAAGTGGGATGGGACTTCCCACCAGTCACGCGTCCCGTCCCGCCGCTGGAGCACGATTATTATGTCCATGGGATCCCGCTAAGCATCGGAGGGATCAGCTCTTGCATCGCTACCCCCACCGTACGTCGCCAGGGCCACTAGGGTGCACTCTGTCCCCGCACAGTATGTCGCCACATGCGTGGGCTGACGCAGCAGACGAAGGGGACGCGGAAAATTCTATCTTTTTTCTGCACAGAAAAGCCTGTTTTTTCTGCCGCGACATGGCTGCCTGGTTTTTCCGCCACGACAAATTTACACATCAAGTTATCATTATTGTTTTTTTGGAAACTTTAGCAATAACCATTCATACATAGCCATTGTTTTCTTCAAAACGGATTGCAACATTAATCCAGCTTAATTTCATGATAACCAATAAAGATAAATAAACATAATACCCACATGTCACTATTATGTCCCTAATCAAGCATTACAACCAATCAAGATAACCAAACAACGTTCTCATAAACAAGATAAAAATCTCAACTACTGTTTATGATCTTTTTCACTTCTGGATAATCATGATGATGAGCTCCCTCTCGTCAGCATACTTTGTTACTGCTGCTCACGTCGAACTAACATTTCTGCAAGATACCTGCAGATTACAAACACAAAAATCATAAATAACTATATTACAATAATTAATGCCAAAATTAAATATAATGGTTACCTGTGATGGAGTTTGCATTTCACACTATTTTTGTTGTGTCCAGGCGTTTTGCAAATGCTACACAACTTTAACCGCTTTTTCTCATCATACCCGAGTGGTCTACCGTTTTTACTCATAACATTGCTCTTCCCTTTATTCTTTTCCTTTGGAGCACCTTTTGTGTTGACTTTAGCAGGATCACCTATTGGAGTAGTTGCACTTGCAGAAGGTCCTTCATCAGTATTAGTGGAATTTCTTGGACCACGTACTCCTGCATCGTACGCCACTTTTTTCGATATAACTTCCTGTACAAGGTCTTTATTTGTTTGTACAACTCAGGATTATTGCAGGCTACATGTAATGCTTCAGACGACATCACACTGAGCTCGGAATACCGACTCCGCTCCTCTGCCCCAGCAAATCCCCAGCCAAACAGATCGCTCGTGCGCCTCGAAGGTAACCCACTTCTGGCATTTTTTGAGAATCGTGCAAGAACAATACACCTTGGTAGTTCAACTAATTTCAGCTCCGTCAACACAAACAGAATATGCTTGCAAGGAATTCCTCTACGTACCATCCTCCGGCAATTGCAATCTATACTTTGTGCTGGATTGTTTGGTGTATAGTCCACAGAAAAATTATGGCGTCGGTTATTTGACCATGCCACAAGATACCTTACCGAATCTTCTATTCCCACACTTTTTTCTACAATCATCATGCCTTCAATCTTACGAAGATCATCCTGCAAGATATAAAAATTAGCTGGGGTGAATGTGCTGGCCATTGCTAACTCAATTTGCTGCCATTTGGTAACAATCACAAGCATAGTCTGTGAAGCCGTGCAGTCATCTCGCGCCTCTGTTTCCCGGATACGTACAATGGCATTCTCATAGTGCACAATTAAATCCACAAGCGTCATCCCATAATCGAGGTGAAGATGAAGGGACGAGTTGAGACTTTCACTACGCTGGTTGCTTTTCATCCCTAGCCAAAATCCATCTGCGAGGTAAGCAGCCGCCCATAGGTGCTTCTTCTTGTACATTCTATTTAGCCACGTTTTTGTCTTATCTGTCTGCCATTTTCTCACATATGCGTGCCATCCTTCCTCAAACTTGGCCTTCGTGGTGGAGTAATATAATAGAGACCGAAACTCTGGCAATGATTTGGAACTTAGGTGCTTGCACATGTTCTTTTCAATGTGCCATGTACAAATACGGTGCCACACGTCTGGTAATACACTTCGTATCGCTCTCATCATCGCAGCATCCGCATCCGTGATTATAGACCGTGGCCTCTTCTGACACATTGCTTTCAAAAATGTTTTCAGGAGCCAAGCATAAGTATCCTCGGTATCGTTTGATATGATGGCACATCCGAATACGGTAGTCTTCCGGTGATTTTTCAGGCCGACAAACGGAACAAAAGGCATACCGTATCGATTCATCTTGTAGGTGCTGTCAAACACCAAAACGTCACCATAATCTTGGTAGTCCTGACGTGACTGAGAATCACACCATAAGAGACATTTCAAACGTCCCTTATCGTCAAGCTGATGATCATAAAAAAAGTCAGGGTCCTTTTCCTTCCTGCTTTGCATAATGCCGATGGCCGTGGCCGCATCGCCGCTTGAAAGTAGCTTCCTTTTCTCTCTGGCACACATGTTATACAAATCCTTCCTCGTGAATCCAACTTGATTGTATCTACCGTACTTGCTGATGAAAGAACTCATGATCATATGCTTTCTAATCCCACTAGCTGCCATTGCTAATATCTCTGCTCTTTGGAAATCTTTGATCTTCCTATGAGACCAAAGAAAAGGCACCTCATCAGGTCTAGCTAAAATATGATTGTGCTTGTCATCAAACTTCTCAACACACCAAACACCTTTAGATTTATCTAGCTTCACGACCAGTTGCGTTGTGCATCCACAACGAGATTCTGCTCTCGGCTTGTATTTTCTGCCTTCCAAAGGCAAGTATTTTCTACTACGTTTCCCTTCCTTGGAGCATACGAACTGCCTCTTACGTATATCATGCGATGCCTTTTTGTTTTCCTTATACCTGCCCTTTCTTATGCTGAATCCATGGTCTTTAGCATAGCTGTTGTAAAAATAATAAGCCGCGGGTTCAGAAACAAAAGTCATATCCATTATTTTCCAATACTTCTCCCGCTCTTCACCTGGATGCCCAATATCCCTGTCACATTCCCCCTTATATTCTTTCTCTTTAAGAACATTCCCAAACACCTACAAATCCATAACATATAACACATAAGTTATTAGCACACTGGTACAACTTGGGTATATATATCACATAAAATATAAACACATACCTCAACATTATCACATGTCTCCAAGTCTGAATCACCATAGTAGTCAAAACTTTTATCACTCCCAACTATTAACTGAACAATTCAATACGAAATAATAGTAAGTTCTATTTTCATGCAACTAATTTCATCCACATATATACCTACAATAATGCACATACCTTATTCACGTACTCACTGTCCAATACCTCAGAATCGTTCTCCTCATTAGCAACTTCTAACTCAATCTACACAACACAAATGAAAATGAACATAATTTTATTTTGTTGTCTTCATTGCAATTACTAGTACACCACATAAAATTAAGGCCACTCACATTTTCGTCTGATGCATCATCAGGATGGACGTGCCCATCTACGTGAGAATCTGATCCATGGTGGTCAGAGGACTCGGAATCTGATCCATGGTGGTGAGAGGACTCGGCCTCATTGTCCAAGTACTCGTCATCTTCTTCCATCATACTTGAACCATTGCTATCCACCATTATCTGCAATCACTAGAAACCATGAGAGTCGGAATTATCTTACGACAACACGGAGGAGTAGGAGGAGGAGCCGTCACCGAACCCTAGAAGGCGACGATATCTCACCTCTGACGCGTACTAGGTCCAGATCGTCTCCGATCTGGAAGTGCTGCGATCTAGACTCGTACGATCTGGAAGTGCTGCGATCTAGACTCGTACGATCTGGAGGTGCTCCGATCTCGATTTTTTCTAGATGACAGGAGCGGCGATGAGGTCTGTCCCGCGTCTTAGGGTGCTGCCGTGTCTCGAGGAGAGAGGAGCGACAATGAGGTGCGATCTCGTCGGCTGCTAGGGTTACGCCGCCGGTCGGATCGCCGTGGATCTCACGTGGGACGTAGAACGTGGGACCTAAACCGGCTGCGTAGAGGTTCTGAGTAACAGCACCTCTACAACGTGGGACCTAAACTTTTTTTCCCCTAAACACACCCTATTCAAAACGGATACGTACACCGATACAAAAAACATACAGCGCTAAACCGGCTCCTAAACTAATCCGGGACATGCCGTCGAACCACCCAGACCCGGTTTTTCTCTTTGATTGCCCTAGGGGGGATACCGAAGCAAGCCTCCTTGCCTCATGGGAATATGGGGTTCACAAGTCTGAAGAAGAAACCTCGCTACAGTAGCATAAGTTATTCTTTCCTTTCTTCTCTGTGATTCCTGTGTTGTGCTTCCGAGAATTTTCAGGTGTTTATCGATGTATCTGAAACAATAAAAAATATCGATTCCAGACTAGCAAAAAATCATGTTTTTATCGATGTACTTTTTTTGTGAAAAAGGGACATATCCCCGGCCTTTGTATCGATTTTTATCGATGTACGTAACATCGATATATCTAATCTACCTATGTACCGTGTGGATCAAAAGGCACAGTGTGTGTGTGCGCGCGCATCAGATGCGTTCTAGACGGGAAGACTTGACTCCATCAGGTGTTATTTTCGTTTTTGAAGCAAAATGATTGACCAAAGACTTTCACTCGTCCTAAATCTTTATTTCTCTTTTTCAAACTACTCAGCGTAGAAGTGTAGAATCATCTATAATCTATCTGTATAGGGTTGCTACAAACTTCAGTGGCCTACGTATAGATCATATCAATCTGCAAAGAGAAGGTTTAGCTTCTTGGTATCTAAATAGACGGTCCGGAACAGCTTGTGGAATTTGTTCCAAGTGTCTGGTTCCAGAGTTTTGGGAAAAGGAGTTATGGCACTGCCAGAAAAGGCGAAAAATGGAGAACAATTTTAAGGTGGCAGCATTGTATGGAGCACGTGCAAGTAGGATATAGTCTGGGCTTGACTTGCCAGATGGGATCCCCACTCTTCCCCACCTTTCTTGTCTCTTCCACCAGCCCCCTTGAGAGTCGACTCTAGTCAACCGGCCCGATCTGAAGCTCCCGTCGACGGGGACGCCGGCCGGCGGAGGCGGAGGAGAGGAGCCGGACTAAGTAGAGTAGATGGTAGGTGTAGATGTTGTAGTTTTTGTGCCGTAGTGCCAACTGGGGGTAGGTCGCCGGGCTCCATCGGCCGGGTCCGGTGCGTCCTCTGCTTCGTCTTCCTCAGCACGCTTCTCTGGTGGCAAGAGCGGCGGCGCGGTGGAAGCTCGGAGTGTGGCATCTCCACCAATAAGGCCGTCTTCCCCTCTTCTTGGAGGCTGCCCGTTCTGATGCCTTGCCGCGGTGTCGGGCGGTCGCCGGAAACACTCTGGGTCGCGCCATCGAGATGGTGGCCAGGCGCAGGATGCGGATCTGGTGAAGCCCCCCTTCAATAAGCGGTTCTACTCGGCGTGCCTTCCTCGCTACCATCTCCGCTTGCCTCTCCAAGCCCGTGGCAGGAGCTTTGGATCTGACGGTGAGCCTGTTTTCCTGATGCGATGTGGGTATGCCTTTGCTGCTCTGGTTCTTCTATTGGATTCGCTTCCCTTCTTCTCTTCAAGCGCCAAGGCGGCGATGGATGAAGAAGCCGTCAAATTGGGCGATGTGCTGGAGCGGTGCTGGAGTTCGAGAACCATCCTGATTCGGAGCATATCTTCTGCTTCTTTCAAGAAGCCGAAATTCTTGGCCAAGATGGCTTTTTTACGCCGGTGAGCTCCGGCAAGATTTCAACCTCCACCGAGAGGCCCTTTTCGGGCGCAGCTGTTGAGGGTGTCTCCGGGCCAGAGGCAAGTGGTTGCGTCCCTGCCCCTGACCATGGCTTCAACATGCTGAGCTCGCTGCTCCACAGTGGAGAAGAGGAAGGACTAGATTGTAATTCTCAATCTCTTAGCAAGGTCCTTTCTACATATGCTAAGGATCTATGTGTTATTTTTTATTTTATGAGGTCCTTTGTAATCTTTGTACCCCTCCACTGCTGTTTTAATATATGGTTCTAGCCCCTTCGGGGCACTCCGCAGTTCAAAAAAAAAAGACTTGCCAGATGGTATGCCCTTCAGGGTCGGAAAGCTTGGGTCAAATTATCAAAGGAAAAGATGAACTCGGATGGAATCTACACCATGATGCTAAATTCTCCGTGGATTTGGTGTACAGAGAACTAGTACATTCCGTCCCTTCGGGGACATCCGATAAGGTGGAACTATACAGAGAACTAGCAAATTCCTATGCACCAATTATCAACAATAAAAATAACTTGAAAATTGACGATACTACTGAAACTTGGCAAAGCAAGAAACCAAGCTCAACTGAGAAGAAGAAAAATAATCACCCACATTTTCCTCTTATTAAGGATCGGCGTTGAAGAAAATACTTCATCGTGCCGCCACCGCCAAGCCTACCTCCACTCGTTGGCACCATCGTTTGGGGCCATCCTTCTCCAATAATTGCCAAAAAAGTTATCAAGAATGTTAGTCTTCATTGTTGCATGGATTTGAGTCATGAGTCTGTGTGTGATGCTTGTCAAAAGGCCAAGAGTCATCAACTTTCTTATTCTAGGACATCAAGTGTTTCATCGAGTCCTCTAGAACTTAATTTTTTCGGATGTTTGGGGTATTGCACCGATTCTATGAATAATAACAAATATTATGTGAGATTTATTGATGATTTAAGTAAATTTAACACGGATCTATCTCCTTGAAAAATACGACGGATGCTTTTGGGAGATATTCTGGTAGAATAAGGATTTCGGCACGAAGTCTTGAACTAGCATTGGGATGGAGGCTAGCAAAAGGAAAATGGTTTCATCAAAAACCACGTCGCGGGCAATATAAACTCTATCGATAGAAATATCTAGGCACTTGTAGTCTTTGTGCATGTTACTATAGCCAATAAAAGTAGATTGTTTGGAACGAAATTCGAGTTTCCTTTTTTTTGTAAGGACGAAGATTTGGCCACACGGTGCACCCAAAAGTGCGGAGAAAAGAAATTTTTGGTTTTTCATGAAATAATTGTCCCAAAGGAGTATCATCATCAATAACTTTTCTAGGAATACACTTAATAAGATAAGTGTATGTAAAAAATATTCTTTCCAAAATTGGCATAGATGCTTGAGTGAGAAGTGAAAGACCTACTTCAACAATATGTCGACGTTTTCTCTCGGCGAAGCCATTTCGTTGATGTGCATGAGAACACAAAACATAGTATGTGATGCCAACTCGTTGAAAGCAAGAATTTAATTTTTGATACTCACCACCCCAATCGGTTTGCATGGTGATGATATTTTTGTCAAAGAGGCGTTCAACATGATTTTGGAAGTCATGGAATCGTTGAAAAACATCAGACTTCTTTTTAGGAAGATAGATCCATGTAATTTTTACTGAAATCATCAATGAAGCTCACATAATATTTGTTCTTATTGATAGAATCAGTCACAAGACCCCGCACATCCAAAAAAACAAGTTCTAAAGGAATCGATGAGACACTCAAGGACCTAGAATAAGAAAGTTGGTGACTCTTGGCCTTTTGACAGGCATCACACAGAGACTCATGAGTCAAATCCTTGGAACAAAGGAAGACCAAAGTTCTTGATAACTTGTTTGATGATTGTTGGAGAAGGATGACCCAAACACTGGTCCCAACGAGTGGATGTAGGATTAGCGGCACGATTTGCGCCTTCCAAAGGAGATGAATCTCCCTGGTAAGTTTCTCGATCACAGGGTTGCCGAAGGAGTTGGAGATGATGTGTACAAAGGATGAGGAGGAACCAGCCATGGTGTGGAAGAGGCGGCTCTGATTCAATATGATTTTGGGGAAGGCTACATCCCTTTGTCTAGGGTTGCCGTGTTTTAATAGGGCCGGTTAACCACAAACCACCGACGGGATATTACACGATTAATTACAAATTGATATCAATCAGGATAAATTAGGAAAGAGGGGATTCGGTTTATAAAGCACCGAGAGAATATGCTCTGGAGAGATACTACCAGATATGTCACGCTTACATATTTCAACATTTTTATCCTTAGACCCAAAAACTAATTTTGGGGTTTTGGACAGGATACTTGCTGGAGATGGTCTTAGAAGCATCAAGCGTAGATAGGCTTTCCACAAAGAACCTCGTTGCAACAAGTTTTCAAGAGGGGTTAGGGTGATGGCCATTGTCGAGCACGACTCCTTGAATGCACTGATGTGCATGGTATCTTCATCTTTTTCGTTTTCCTTTTTTTGGCTTAGCTAGACTAAACCACCAACCTGTGTTTTATTTTATTATTTGCAGGACCTGGGTTCTATCAATCAGCCTCTAACTAATAAACCGCAAAAAAAAACCTAATGCACAGCACAAAATTCTGAGGCACTAATAGTTCAATTATTTTGGGAGTAGCTGGTGTTATTTATACATGTCCACCGAGACAAGCTCGTACAAACGGTGCACACACTTAGGTCCGTGCGATCCATAGTTGTATACTACTAGTACAGATATTGCACATCACCTGCATTTGGGGAAAAGAAAAACATTGCACGACATCATGCCCACATCTAGGATCGAAAATTTGGGGAAACTAGCTAGGCTTCCTGAGCGAACTGCTTCTTTTTCCTGGCGATGTAGTCATCGATCTTCTCCCTTGAGACGGTGGAACCGGCGGCCAGCTTCCTGGTCATGGTCGCCGCCATTGGGTTCACGTGCACGGATGGCTTTGTGACGGCGTTGTAGACGGACCTGATCCTGTCGACCTTCTCCACCCTCACCTCGCCGTTGGCACGAGGCATGGCAGATGGCACGCCCGGTCTTCTTGGAACGAGCTAAGCTTTGCTGGCTAATACTGCCTTCCATGGCATGGGGTGATGAGGCCTCCATTTATAGGCTCCAGGAGCAAACACACATGTGTATACAAGCAGTGGATCTGCCGACCGTTGCCTCCAATTATTAGTGTCAACTGTGACTGTGAGAACATCGACATCCAAGATATTCAGAACAGGAGAGCTAGGCAGCTAGCTAACCGATCGAGGTTCACATGGCGACAGCAAAATCACCCGGATTCCTCCATTGCCTGATGGTTCTGTATGGAAAAATTATGCACGTGTAAAGGGATTCGGGAAACAGGAGAGCTAGGTAGCTAGCACGCCAAGTGTCTGCTAAAATTGTACGCATCGTCCGTTTCACCCAAAGCTTAATCAACTTGTTGAGGAAATACACGCGAGAAATCAGCTTTAGTCTGTTCATCGAAAAGCCAAAAGAAACACATTACCCACTGTGTGTGCCACTGACAAGTGCATATCGCCGTTGGTAGGTTAATTAATCCAGAAGTTTGCTTACAACAACACGGCTAATTAAGGTACGAACCAAATCGTCGCAGGTTCTATCCTCCTAAGTAAAATCATCGCAGGTTCGACCTACCATATAGGTATGCCTTTCCTTAACCAATCATAGTCTCTTAGTGGAGTTCTGAATTTGCTGATCAATCGCAGTAAACGTAGCCAGAAGTTAAGTTTCATGCTATTCAGCGGCAAGAGAAGGAATTAAGACGTTCTAGAAGCCCTCTAGATGAGCACCACGAGGCCAATCCCAAAGGGGGCAGGCAAAATCAATCAGGGGTGGACAGGAAGCCATGCTTCAAAAGTCTAAAAGTGGTAGAGTGCTTGATTCCTGCTTAGAAAGCTGGTGCGTCCAAAAGTGCAAAATTACCAGAATCCTCACACAACCACTGCTTAAAAAGCTGGTGCATCCAGATACAGGTTTAACATATCCTAGGGAAATTGGAAAAGATAGAATCACCTCATACAACCACTGCATCCATACTCATGCAAAAAGGGACGGTACTTGTTATACCCTGTCACCTCTACTCATGCACACCAACCTGTAGACCCGATTGGCATCGACAAAAGATAGATCGCGGCGATCGCTACTGATCTTTGGTGATTCTTCGTGATCTAGCTAGACACGGTCCATCATCATACATAGCTCCATGCCTCCACCCGTAGCCCAAATCGGCCGATTCATGATTTCTGTTTGGGAAGCATCAGGTACGCGCGTTCCAGCTAGAGTCTAGATAGACACCAAGTCTTCAGCTAGTTATGGGTATATAGCAAAATTCTGCCTTTTAGGAGCTAGCAGGCTATTTGAACTTCGCACGTACGTTTCGAACTCCGAATGGAAATTTTCTGTGCTAGATATTTCAGTGACAAGAAAGTTTAAAGTAAAGGAAATCTTCGATCTTCAGCCGGAAGGATTATTAGACGATAATAAATATTTCCCTGTCAAGGTCTCACCCTGACAAGTCTAACTCTTCACGTTGGCGAGGGTGATGATCCTCCCGGACCAGCTGCCTCCCCTCTCGGTGACGGTGACGGAGTCCCTCCTCCAGGAGGAACTCCGCGCGGTGCTGCCGGGTCATGAGTGGCCGGTCCGCCGCATCTCTGATTCCGAGTTTGTGGTCTTCTTCCCCTCGGTGGCGGTCCTGCGCATGTGCGCCCTCGGTTCCTCCTTCACGCTCCCCCTCCACCAGCTGAAGGTTGCCATCCAGCCTTCCTCGGCGGCTCAGGAGACGGTTGCCACCCTTTCGGAGGTCTGGGTTCGCCTCCACGGGGTCCCCTTCGAGGCCCGCACCCCTGAGGTTGTGGCCCTTATCTCCCAGGCGGTCGGCAAGCTGACGGAGATGGACTTGGGGTCTCTGGAGGGCCACGGTGCGATCAGGTTCCGCCTTATTTGCCTGTTCGCTTCGGTGTTCCCGGTCTCGCTCCCACGGTTCTTCTTCGACCGTGTTGGCCGGGACCTCCTGGTGGAGCTGGACGAGGAGGAGGTCTCCACGGAGGTCAGCCCCCCGCCCAGCCTCCCTCCCCCGGACGCTGGTGACCCAGGGGCGGGTCGCGAGGCCGAGCGCTCCGACGACAGTGACTCGGGCTCCGACCCTGAGTCGCCTCTCCCCACTGACGCCTCGCCTCCTCCGCAGCGCCCCGCCCAGGGTACCACTGGAGGGGGCCTGGCCCCCTCTCGGTCGGGTGGTCTCTCTGGAGGTGACCCCTTCTTCCCTGGGAGGCGTCCCCTGTCTCTGAGTGCCCCGGCCAAGCTGGCCCCGGTGGATCTCCCTCGCTGCCGCCGCCCGGACCCCCCTGCCTCCATCGACCTCGACATCGCGCAGTACGGCTCCAACCTCTCCCGGGACTCTCCTGAAAGAACATTTCTTAATCCCTAGTGTTTTGTGTGTTAGATAACAATACCAAGGATCATTTAATGTGTGTTGAAGTGTTGCAGCTCAGAAATCTACCTTTGGGGGCGGATAATCCGGCCCCACCAGGGGCGGATAATCCGCCCCTCCCTCTGCCCAAGCCTGCGCAAGCCCCAGAAGGGGGGGCGGAACATTGGCCGGACTTTCCGGCCAGGCCGGATAATCCGCCCCCCAGGGGGGCGGATAATCCGCCCCTCCTGCTCTTCGCCAAGACGCAAGCCCCAGAGAGGGGGCGGAGTTTTGGCCGGACTTTCCGGCTACGCCGGATAATCCGCCCCAGGAGGGGGCCGGATAATCCGCCCCCCAAGTTTTTCTCCAAGCTTCACCAAGGCGCAAGCCCCAGAGAGGGGGGCGGAATTTTCCCAGGGGGCGGATAATCCGCCCCAAGTGGGGGGCGGATAATCCGCCCCCAAAATTGAGCAACGGCCAGATCTGGGGAGGGGGTATTTAAGCCAGCCTTCCCCCTCCTGCCAGAACTCTTGATTCATCTCGAAAAAGAACAGATCAGATCTCAAAAGTTCATACAAGAGTGCTCCACCTAGATCCATCCAAAGGCCCCATCCCTTTGGGAATCGAAGGAGGAGAACTCGACCTTCATCATCAGCAATCAAGCGCTTTATCTCCTCTCCATTCATTTGGAGAACCTCCGATCTAGTATTTCTTGCAAAGATCTAGATCCTCATTTTTGTTTATATTGATAAACCTTGTTTTTGTGGCAGCTTGTTGTCATCCCGGGAGCCCCCAATTCGGTTGTGGGTGTGTGCCCCGATAGTATTGTAAAAGGCACCGGTTCCCGCCTCGAAGGGATCCAATAGTGGAGAAGGTGGATCAGGCCTCTCGTGGCGAGATCCATCGGAGAATAGGGTGAGGCCTATTGTGGCGTGGTGGTCTTAGAACCGCCCACCCCTCCAACGCAGACGTACTTCCCCTAACAAGGAAGGAACTGCGGTAAAACAAATCCCTGTGTCTCCGCGTGCTCCACTACGGTTTCCTCGCTCCTCTTTTACGTGCTTAGTAGTTAGGGTTTCATATAGGGAAATTCTCGTAGTTGCATATCTAGAGAATTTACCTTGTGTCAAGCCTAAAATTGAAAAAGTATATTAAAATTGGTTAGCACCTATTCACCCCCCCCCCTCTAGGTGCCCATACGATCCATTTCAATTGGCATCAGAGCCTCGGCTCTTATTTCGGGCTTAACAGCCTAAGAGAAGTATGGGTTCCAAGGGAGATGGGAGTGATGCTCCGGAGGTAGTCACCATGAACGATCTCAAGACGTTGGAAACAACCTTGGTGAGTTCTATGGAGGCTAAGATGGAAGAGATGCGTCAATTGATAATGCGTCTCTCCACATCCGCAGCATCACCTCCATCTAACTCTGAGGATACCACTCCGCAATCCAAGGAAACGGGTAAAACTGTTTCCAAAGAGAACGAAGTGGTAGGTAATGATACAAGTAAGAGCTCCTCCTCGAAAAAGGATAGCGGTAAGGATGGATACAATGAGGTTTCTCATGTGTATTCCCCTGATCCGCCTATTCCTCACCCTCATATACATAATAGGGGTGATCCACCCAAATTGTCAGCTTCTACTTTCTCTCAATGGCAATTTTTGATGAAATCTCATGTGTGCAGTTCCTCCATAGAGTTGTGGAAGATCATCGAAAATGGTCTTCACGTTGGAAATCCTAACAATCTCACAAGGAGAGAAGTGGTCGATAGCCAACTCAATGCTACGACCCTACACATGATACAGCTTGGTGTGGGAGATAAAGACATGCCACACATTCAGCATCTTAGCACAGCTAAAGAAGCGTGGGATGCTCTCACCGAGCTCTTCATCGGAAATGAAAGTATGAGAAGGAATAGATATGATGCCTTGAGCAATGAAGCTGAAGGATTTTATATGCTGGATGGAGAAGACCACGAGGACATGTATAGGAGGCTAAAGGCAATAGCTACTACCTTCAGAAACCACGGCGCGGCTTATGTTGATGATGCTTGGATCAAGCGCAAGTATGTCAGTGCTCTTATGCCATTTGAGCCCACAGATTTGAAAAGTCTCCAAGGTAGGCATAATTATCACCTCATGTCATCCAACAAGGTAATGCAAGAAATGGCCGCATTCAAAGTGGCTGCCAAGAATGCCGAAGATGCTCGTGCTCGAGCTATGGGGATGCAAAAGGGGGTAAACATGGCTTTGAAGACTAGTGTGGTTGATCATGATGAATATGCGGTAGAAGGCCTGGACTGTCCCGAAGATATAAAAAGGATTCACGGACAATACTTGGCTCTTTATGCAAGAAACTTTTGGAAAGATCCAGCCAAGGCTAAAGCTGAACTAGATCGCAAAAGTGGAGCCTATGGAAGAAAAGAAAATGGTCCCAAGCTGAGAACTTGCTTTAATTGTGGTGACCGGTTGCACTTCGTAGCTGAGTGTCCATATCAAAGTAGAGAGGATAATGGAGGAAGACTCATTTTCAAGGACAAATCAAAAGCTCCACGTAAGAAACAGTTTGTAAAGAAAAATGCTCCTTTCAAGAAGCAACCAAAGATTGTTCTAGTAGCTCAAGAAGAATATTCATCGGGGAGTGAAGATGAGGACGAGGACGATAGCTCTCAAGAGGTGGCTGCTATAGCCACCACATCTACATCAACATCACTCTTCGACTCTCCAAACGAAAACATCATCAACAAGAATCCTACTTGTCTCATGGCAAGAAGCTCCGAGGTAACTTCTTCTAACTCTTCTTTTCCCAAGGCTATGATAGACATGGATGATCCTGCTAGTCTTAAGGTTAAAGAAGAGATTATTGCCTTGGATTATTTCTATACTAACTTGCAAGGTGAGCACAAAGTTCGTTTTGAGGCTCTTATGGATCAGTTGGCCCAAAACAAAGCACTCCTCGAAGAAAAGGGCAGAATTGAAAGGGAGGATGCAATGGAAATTGCATCCCTAAAAAATGCTCTTGAAGAAGAAGAAGAAGCTCGGGTCTCTCTTGAAGAGAGGCTTGAGTCTATGGAAGAGTCACATGAAGAAATTGTGACTAAACTCGTTAAGGAACGTGACAATGCGGTCACCAAGGCAAAGAAGTTAAAGAAGGAAAGGATTGACTTTGGGGCTGCTCATGATAGACTCTCCGAGGAATTGGAGAAACTTGACAATGCTCACAAGGCGTTGAAAAACGAGTTCTCTATCCTCAATGAGTCACATGATCAGCTTCAAAGTCGATTGGCCATATATGATACTCCTAGCTCGTCCAACTCAACATATAGTAACAAGAAAAATGCTAATGTGGAGAAAGGAGTGATCAAGGACACCACTACAAAGGACAAAGGTGTGCTTGATGAAGTCCTTGACAAGCAAATGTCAAATCATGGTAGAGAGGGACTTGGGTATGTCACCAAGTCCAAGAAGAAGAAAACCAAGAAGAACAAGACCAAGAATGTGCAATTAAAGACAAGCACGGCTGAGAAGGTTGTCACAAAAGACAAGACTAATAATATTGGTTTTGCAGGGTCTCACAATCCGAATTATGAACTCTTTTGTGATGATTATGGCGATGTTTATGCTTATTATGTTGGTCCTTTTGATGAATTTATTGCTTGGTCTATTTGGGTCCCAAAGACCCTTGTTACTAACATGAAAGGACCCATTGAAAAATGGGTACCTAAAACCAAGAAGTAATTTTCTTGCAGGGCTATGCTTCCGGTGGGTCGAAATGGGTGCTGGATAGTGGCTGCACTAGTCATATGACCGGAAGCAAGGAGATCATCACGGAGATGCGTCCAAATCTTGATAATATCACAGTCTCCTATGGTGATAAGTCTAAATCTCAGGTATTGGGTCTTGGCAAGGTTGTGGTTGCCCACGATATCTCTCTCGTGGACGTCATGCTTGTTGAGACCCTTGGCTATAATCTTCTTTCTGTTCGTGCCCTTGGCAAGATGGGTTTTGCTGTTTTTATCGATGATGATTTAGTGGTACTCTTATGGAGCAAGTCTCTAAAGGTCGCTTTCGTTGGATACGTCGAAAATGACTTGTATGTGGTGGACTTCTCGGGGAAAACCACTTCGGGTCCGATGTGTCTATTCGGAAAGGCCGACGTGGGCTGGCTATGGCATCGCCGTTTAGCCCATGTCAACATGAGAACTTTGCAAAGTCTCCAAAAGGGTGGCCACATTCTTGGACTAAAAGACAATGTCTCTTTTGCCAAAGATCGTGTTTGCAGGGCCTGTGTTGAAGGAAAAATGCATGATTCTCCCCACAAGAGGAAGACTATTGTGTCATCGAAGAGGATCTTGGAATTACTCCATGTGGATTTATTTGGACCTCCTTCTCATGCAAGTCTTGCTGGGAAGAAATATTGCTTGATCATCGTCGATGATTACTCAAGATATACATGGGTATATTTCTTCAAGCTGAAAAGTGAGACTCAACAAACTGTCATCGACTTTGCCAATGAAGTTCAACGACAACACAATGTTCCCATATTGGCAATTAGAAGTGACAATGGCACAGAATTCAAGAACTACACTTTAAACGAGTTTCTTAGCGAAGAGGGGATTAGACACCAATATTCCGCTGCATACACCCCTCAACAAAATGGTGTAGCCGAGAGGAAGAACCGGACTTTGATGGATATGGCAAGATCTATGCTAGCTGAATTTAAGTCTCCTTATAACTTTTGGGCTGAAGCCATATCCACTGCTTGTCACTCATCAAACCGGATTTACCTTCGGAAGATCTTGGACAAGACCCCATATGAAATACTTACCGGCAACAAACCCAACATCTCATACTTCAGGGTATTCGGGTGTAAGTGTTTCTTTCTTATTAAAGGTGTCCGTTTGTCAAAATTTGAATCCAAGGCTTTAGAGGGTATATTTGTTGGTTACGGTGCCGAATCCCACACTTATAGAGTCTACAACAAGCTCACTGGGATTGTTGTAGAATCTTGTAGTGTGGAGTTCGATGAAAATAACGGCTCCTTTGTAGGGCAAGTTGATGTTTGTGATGCAGATGTTGAAATACCCCAAGATGCCATAAGAAGAATGGGCGTGGGATTTTTCCGCCCCATTGAGGAACCCCTTGTGGCGGATCGGGAAGGACAATGCTCCACTCAAGTGGAGCCCTCATCTTCACAAAATCAACAAGCTCCTACTGTTGGAGAAAACTCAGCACCAACACCGCAACCTGCTGAAGATCACCAGTCTCCTGGACAAGATGGTAGTCCCAGGCCGGATTATCCGCCCCCTCCAAGGGGCGGACAATCCGCCCCTGGCACCCCAACTTGTTCCAGAGGATCCAAAGGAGAAGTCAACAACTCTGAAGCTCCCAGGCCGGATTCTCCGGCCCCAAAGGGCGGATTATCCGGCCCTGGGTCTCCAAATCCAGTCAGGCTCTCTCAGGAAGATGGTTCTGGTTCTTCACCGCCCAGGCCGGATAGTCCGGCCCCTCCAAGGGGCGGATTATCCGGGCCTGAAGAAAATATTCAGCACCAATCGTCTGACAGTACCAGTGACCAAGATCAAGGTCAAGGCAGTAATCAAGACAAAGATACAACCATTGAATCCACTCCTTCAAGAAACAATAAGGATATTGAGGCTCGTCGCAAGGCTCGTGCTGATCGCAACCTTGAACTAAGAGGTCACACCCTTGACAAGGTCGTTGGTGATCTACGACGAAGGGTATCCACTCGAAGAGAGCTTGCTAGCTTCTGTGATCATCAAGCTCACATTTCCATGGTTGAACCAAAGAAGGTTTTTGATGCTCTTGAAGACCCCGATTGGGTTGTTGCAATGCATGAAGAATTAAACAACTTCGAACGCAACAAAGTGTGGAAGCTCGTAGAAAAGCCAAAGGATTGCCGCAATGTTATCGGCACCAAGTGGATCTTCAAGAACAAACAGGATGAAAATGGCATTGTTGTGAGGAATAAAGCACGACTCGTGGCTCAAGGATTCTCTCAAGTAGAAGGAATTGATTTTGGCGAGACATATGCTCCAGTGGCTCGCCTTGAGTCCATCCGTATCCTTCTTGCATATGCAGCTCATCATAATTTTAAGTTACAACAAATGGATGTTAAGAGCGCTTTCCTTAATGGTCCTCTACATGAGTTAGTATACGTCAAGCAGCCCCCGGGGTTTGAGGACCCCAAATTTCCGAACCATGTCTACAAACTCGATAAGGCGCTCGATGGCCTTAAACAAGCCCCACGTGCGTGGTATGAGCACCTTAAAGAGCTTTTAATAGACCGTGGATTCGAAGTTGGGCAAATCGATCCCACTCTTTTTACTAAGAAGGTCAATGGGGAGCTTTTTGTATGCCAACTCTATGTAGATGACATTATTTTTGGCTCTACTAACCAAGCTTTTAACGATGAATTTTCAAAGCTTATGACTGACAGGTTTGAGATGTCCATGATGGGTGAGCTCAGGTTCTTTCTTGGCTTTGAAATCAAACAACTTAGAGAGGGAACCTTTATTAATCAAGCTAAATACATCCAAGACATGCTCAAAAGGTTCAAGATGACGGATCTCAATGGCGTTGCTACCCCAATGCAAACAAAGTGTCATCTTGAACTCGATCTCAAGGGTAAAGATGTGGATCAAAAGGTATACCGATCCATGATTGGCTCTCTCCTTTACCTCTGCGCATCTAGGCCTGATATCGTGTTAAGTGTAGGAGTGTGTGCAAGGTACCAAGCCGCTCCTAAAGACAGCCACTTAGTGGCGGTCAAGCGAATCTTCCGATATTTGGTTCATTCCCCAAATTTTGGGTTATGGTATCCCAAGGGTTCAAGTTTCTCTCTATGTGGTTACACCGATTCAGATTGGGCTGGTGACAAAGATGATAGGAAATCAACCTCTGGTGCATGCCAATTCTTGGGCAGGTCTCTAGTGTGTTGGTCATCAAAGAAACAGAATTGTATTTCACTCTCAACCGCCGAAGCTGAATATGTTGCTGCTGCAAGTGCTTGTACTCAATTGTTATGGATGAGGCAAACTTTAAAGGAATATGGTGTCAATTGTGACAAAGGGCCTCTTTTATGCGACAATGAAAGTGCTATCAAAATTGCTTACAATCCTGTGCAGCATACAAGAACAAAACATATAGAGATTCGCAACCACTTTATTCGGGATCATGTTGCTCGTGGAGATATTGCTCTGTCATTTGTAAGCACGAAGAACCAACTTGCTGATATTTTCACGAAGCCCCTCGATGAAGCAAGATTTTGTTATTTGCGGAATGAGCTAAATATCGTAGATTCAAGGAGCTTGGCTTGACTATTCTTGCACACTCACTTGCTCTTATTCATGTATTTGGCTTAGATGTGGGCATCGACATAGGGGGAGTGTGGTCCTAATTGATTGGGCCAACCCTCCCCCCATCATGCCGAAAGCAAGTAAAATCATTTCCCTTAATATCATTTTGTGATATGTGGGTCATCGATGAGCATTGGTTTTGAACTCAAGATACATCTTCGCGGTGTCATGCCATGCGCTCCAACATGGTGGCTTCGGCCACCGCCCTCTTCCTCGAGAAGAGTTGGTTTTTCATGGGTCTCGTTGGATTTTCTTGCATACCTTTTGTTCTTATGGAAAACACACTCAAATTTGGCTTTTGGTTGATTTGATTCTTGCAAATTTGGGTGTGTAGTACCTTCTCAGTTTGATTCTCTCAACCGACGTTAGCATCGCCCTTCTTCCTTTTTGGCGTTTCGATGCCAAAGGGGGAGAAGTAGTTCTATTAGGTCTCGTGGATTTGCAAGGGTCGGGCACAAGCTCTTCGATTTTCGTCGTTTTTATTTGCTCGCTTGTGCCTTTTCTAGCGTGAACTTGTTTGCTATTTGTGTTGCTATTTGTGGTTGATTGTGTAAGACTATGTCGTACTCCACAGTTTGGTACTATGTTTGGTATTCATGGATTTCTGGATTTATCTATCATGGACCCCATTGAAGTCCCATTGAAGTCTGGAATTATGGAGCTTATTTGATGACATTTGGATTCAGGGGTTCATCTATGTATGTCATGGCTATATATTTCGGTGGTATGACTTTCTTTCACCAAACCTTAAAGTAGTGCTCTACCTAGTGTGTGTATTTGTATTCAAATGCAAATCTTAAATATGCACACATCTAGGGGGAGCGTCTTTCATTATCTAAGGTGGCACTTGCCGTTTTCACTGCAAATCCTAGTATTGTCATCTAACACCAAAAAGGGGGAGATTGAAAGAACATTTCTTAATCCCTAGTGTTTTGTGTGTTAGATAACAATACCAAGGATCATTTAATGTGTGTTGAAGTGTTGCAGCTCAGAAATCTACCTTTGGGGGCGGATAATCCGGCCCCACCAGGGGCGGATAATCCGCCCCTCCCTCTGCCCAAGCCTGCGCAAGCCCCAGAAGGGGGGCGGAACATTGGCCGGACTTTCCGGCCAGGCCGGATAATCCGCCCCCCAGGGGGGCGGATAATCCGCCCCTCCTGCTCTTCGCCAAGACGCAAGCCCCAGAGAGGGGGCGGAGTTTTGGCCAGACTTTCCGGCTACGCCGGATAATCCGCCCTAGGAGGGGGCCGGATAATCCGCCCCCCAAGTTTTTCTCCAAGCTTCACCAAGGCGCAAGCCCCAGAGAGGGGGGCGGAGTTTCCCCCGGAGAGTCCGCCCTTGGGGCGGAATTTTCCCAGGGGGCGGATAATCCGCCCCAAGTGGGGGGCGGATAATCCGCCCCCAAAATTGAGCAACGGCCAGATCTGGGGAGGGGGTATTTAAGCCAGCCTTCCCCCTCCTGCCAGAACTCTTGATTCATCTCGAAAAAGAACAGATCAGATCTCAAAATTTCATACAAGAGTGCTCCACCTAGATCCATCCAAAGGCCCCATCCCTTTGGGAATCGAAGGAGGAGAACTCGACCTTCATCATCAGCAATCAAGCGCTTCATCTCCTCTCCATTCATTTGGAGAACCTCCGATCTAGTATTTCTTGCAAAGATCTAGATCCTCATTTTTGTTTATATTGATAAACCTTGTTTTTGTGGCAGCTTGTTGTCATCCCGGGAGCCCCCAATTCGGTTGTGGGTGTGTGCCCCGATAGTATTGTAAAAGGCACCGGTTCCCGCCTCGAAGGGATCCAATAGTGGAGAAGGTGGATCAGGCCTCTCGTGGCGAGATCCATCGGAGAATAGGGTGAGGCCTATTGTGGCGTGGTGGTCTTAGAACCGCCCACCCCTCCAACGCAGACGTACTTCCCCTAACAAGGAAGGAACTGCGGTAAAACAAATCCCTGTGTCTCCGCGTGCTCCACTACGGTTTCCTCGCTCCTCTTTTACGTGCTTAGTAGTTAGGGTTTCATATAGGGAAATTCTCGTAGTTGCATATCTAGAGAATTTACCTTGTGTCAAGCCTAAAATTGAAAAAGTATATTAAAATTGGTTAGCACCTATTCACCCCCCTCTAGGTGCCCATACGATCCATTTCATCTCCTCTTCGCTCTGCTTCCCCGGTCGCTCCGTCCCCTTTGGTGCTGGAGTCCTCGGGGGGTGAGGGGCTGGTCGTGTGCCCGAACCTGTCCCCGCGCTCCCCTGGGGTGGTGTGCTACTCCCTTGCTCCGGACACTCCTGACTCGCTGGGTCTCTCTCCGGCCACCGGGGACCCCGCCACTCCGGCGGCGGCCTCCAAGCTGCGCCGGGCCAGGGCCCCCAGGCCTCCGCCTCCGCCTCCCTCCCGCCACAGTGTTCGCCTCGCTGACTCCCGGACAGGCTTGTCCGGGCCTGAGCCGACCGTGGCGGAGAGGGCCTCGCGCCGGGTCGCGGCGCGCGACGAGTTCTCAGGTACCTCTTCCGGCTCTGTCGTCCCCCCGCCTCCCCCGGACTCCTCGGGTGCTTCGGGTTCTCCGTTCTGTGTTCTTTCAGGGGTCTCTCTCGCGCACCTTGGCGAGGTGTCTGATGACTGTGGGATTGTTTTTCGGGGAGAGAAGGGCCCGCGTCTCGAGCAGCTAGCGGCCATTAAGGTGCGGGAGGGGTACGCGGGGGCGATCGCCGCTGCCCGGGCGCGTGACGCCCGGGAACGGGAACGCTCCCGGATCCTTATGGAGGACAGGATCTCTGGGCCTGACCTTAGTAGGGTTCCCCCTTCTGCCCCTGATGCGCTCGAGGTTACCCAGATGCCCACCCCCTCGGGTAGGCAACGCGGGAAACCTCCCAAGGCTATTGCGTCCCGGTCTCCCCCCCCCCCCCCCCGCGCCCGCTCGGTCCCCACTAAGGGGACCGCCCCGGCCTGAGGGTCCTGATGGATTTTCCTCGGGCCTTCCGGATGATCATTTGGAACATCCGGGGGTTCGGTCACGAGGGTCGGCGTCGGCAGATCAAGGACTACTTGCGTCAGGAGTTGCCAGATATTGTTGGCTTTCAGGAGACGATTCGTCAAGACTTCTCCATCGCTGAATTGGAGGCCCCTAGCCGCTGCAAGTTCACCTGGTCCTGGCTCCCTGCTTCTGGCCACTCTGGGGGTATCCTCCTGGGGGTAAAGGAGGATACCTTTGAGATTGATGATATGGACCGCGGGGATTTCTTCGTGAGCATGGCCCTCACCCATAGACAAACTCACTTCAAATGGGAGGTGATTATTGTCTATGGCCCCGCGGACCATAGGAGGTCCACTGAGTTTCTGCTCGAGCTCAAGTCGAAGGTGGAACGGATGGAGATCCCGGTGGTTATAGCTGGCGATTTCAATCTGATCCGCTCTATTGAGGACAAGAGCTCGGCTAACGTGGACCTCCCTAGGATGCGTATGTTCAACGACTGCATCGCGGACCTTGCTCTCCGCGAGATTACGCGGGTGGGCGCTAGATATACTTGGACAAATAAGCAACTCCATCCCATCCGCAGCGTCCTTGACCGGGTCTTTGTTTCTGTTGAGTGGTAAGTGGCTTTCCCGCTGTGTTCGTTGAAGGCGGTCACTAGGATTGGGTCTGATCATACCCCGCTCCTCCTCTCTTCCGGAGGGGGTCGCCCCCCTCGTCTGAACCGCTTCCACTTTGAATCCTTCTGGCTCCAGAAGCGAGGCTTTGTGGAGGCGGTTCGGGCGCGTTGGCTGGCGGCGGCCACCTCGACCCCTCGGGTTTACTGTGCGGTGGACATCTGGCACCACTGTGCCAGGTTATCTCGCCAGTTCATGAGGGGTTGGGGGGCAAATCTGGGGGCGGACCTTCGTGCCCAGAAGGCGTCTCTTCTTGAGGCCATTCAGTCCTTGGATCGGGAGGCGGACCGGCACGGCCTTTCGGCCGAGGAGTGGTCCCATAGGTACTCCCTTGAGTCCTCTATTATGGAGATCTACAAGGGAGAAGAGGCGTTCTGGCGGCAGCGGAGCCGCCAGAACTGGACTGTCCAGGGGGAGTCGAACACGGCTTACTTCCATGCCGTTACGAACGGTAGGAGGAGGAAGTGCTCGATCCCCTGCCTCTGGGCGGGTGAGGTCCTGTTGGAATCCCCTCAGGCCCTGTCCGCCCATATTTACGCCTTCTAACGGGATCTCTTCACGGCATCGCCCCCCTCGGGTCTTTCGCTTGCGCCGGACTTCTGGGCGGCTGGGGCTTTGGTCTCTTCGACCGAGAATGAGGACCTTACCCGTCCTTTTCTCCTGGAGGAGGTGTCGGCAGCCCTTAAATCCATGAAGGCTAGTTCGGTCCCGGGTCCTGATGGGTTACCCGTGGCTTTCTTCCAGTCGTTCTGGCCTCAGCTCCAGCCGGTGGTTCTCCAGATGTTCCAGGAGTTCTATGTTGGGACCCTGGTGATGTCTCGCCTGAACCTTGGCGTGATTACCCTGATCCCCAAAGTAGTGGGGGCACGGATATTCGCCAATTCCGTCCGATTACTGTGATTAACGTCATCCAGCGTCTTTTTGCCAAGGTCTGTGCTCTCCGGCTCGCTCCGGTGTTGGAGCGGCTTACTCACCCCCTTCAATTCGCCTTTTTGAAGGGACGCCTCATTCACGATGATGTCCTGGCCTTTCATGAAATTATTCATGAGGTCAAGACTCAGCGTCAACGTGGGGTGTTCCTCAAGCTTGACTTTCAGAAGGCCTATGACCGCTTGGACTGGGCCTTCTTGAGGTTGGTGCTGGAAAGGCGGGGGTTTGACGACCGCATGATTCGCTGGATTATGCAATTCGTGATGAGCGGACAGACGGCGATCAACATTAATGGCGCGATTGGCCCTTACTTTCGTCCATCCTGCGGGGTTAGGCAAGGGGATCCTATTTCCCCTCTCCTGTTCAACGCAGCGGTGGATGCCCTGGCAGAGATCTTGGATAGGGCCAGAGTAGCTGGCCACATCTCGGGGGTGGTGGGCCATCTGATCCCCGGTGGCGGGATCTCCCACCTCCAGTACGCGGATGATACCATGATAATGGTCCAGGGCTCGGCCCTCGATATCATTAATTTGAAATTCCTGCTCCTTTGCTTCGAGTCCCTTTTCGGCTTGACGATCAACTTCGACAAGAGTGAGGTGATGGTTCTGGGCTATTCTGATGAGGAGCGTCAGAGGATCGCTGATAACCTGAACTGTAAGTTGGCTGAGTTCCCCATTACCTATCTGGGGATGCCTATCCAGGAGACTAGAGTTTTGATCAAGGATCTGTCCCCCTTGGTCTCGAGGGTACGTTCTCGCGCGGAACCCTGGAGAGCCCGCCTTACGTCCAAAGGGAGCAAATCCATTCTGATCAACTCCTGCCTTTCGAGCCTGCCCATGTACCAGATGGGCTTATACCTCCTGCCGGAAGGGACCCATGCTGACTTCGCCAAGGAGTTGTCTAGGTTCTTTTGGGCGGCTAGGGATGGGCACCAGAGATACCATATGGTCAAATGGGCAGATATCTGCTCTCCCAAGTCTCTTGGGGGATTGGGGATCCTCGACTCTCGGCGCTTTAATGTGGCGCTGATGTTGAAGTGGGTCTGGCGCATCCTCAGGGATGATGGTGGACTCTGGCTGCAGCTGATCAAGGCCAAGTACCTTCGGGGTCGTCCCCTGCTGGCTTGTGAGCGGCGTGAGGGCTCGCAGTTCTGGAGGGCCATTCAGGAGATTAAGCACTTCATTGACCTGGGGATCTCTTTCGCGGTGGGGGATGGCCAAGGGGTTCGGTTCTGGCTGGACCCATGGCTTCTTCCTATCCCATTAGGGGTCCAGTTTCCCGGCCTTTTCGCCATCTCCTCCGCCCCAGCGGCTCTTGTGGCGGACATCTTTGAGGGCGGCCACTGGAACATCCTGTTCCGTCGCTACCTTAGTGAAGTCGAAGCCGCGGACCTCCTGCTTCTCCGGGACTCCCTCCCCGGAAGCTTAGCTCTTTCCCCGGATTTGGCCTCTTGGCAGCTGTCGGCCTCGGGGGTATTCTCGGTCAGCTCGGCCTACCGGGCCCTTTTCCAGGGACCGGAGTTGTCCTGGACCCCCCCCCTTGTGGAAGGCTCCCCTTCCGCTTAGTATTCGGATTTTCGTTTGGAAGCTGCTGCGGGACAGACTCCCCTCGGGTGTCGAGGTCTCTAAGCGGCAGGGCCCGGGCAACGGCCGGTGTCCCCTATGTGGGACTCCAGAATCCTGTGCCCATATTATGTTCTCTTGCTCGGCTGCGCGTGCGTTATGGTCCTTCGTCCAGGAGGCGCTGGGCCCTGCTTGGCGGGCGCAGGAGCTCGGAGAGTTCTTGCAAACCCAGGCTTACAGGGCCGGAGGAGGGCGCCGCCTCTTCTGGCTCGTGTTTGCGGGCATCTCGTGGACCCTTTGGAACGTGCGTAATAAAATGGTGATCGAGAATGTCTTCCCTTCCCGCGTGACTGACCCAGTTTTTTCTTTCTTGGCCTTTCTTCAGCAGTGGTCTCCCCTGGTGCGTCAGCGTGACCGGGCGACCTTCGACGACTTGCTTCGGTCCCTGAGGGCAGCGGCGCTTCCCCTCTCGGCCCCGACCCGGTCGTCCTCGGTGGCATGAGCTTCTGCAGTCGCCGCGTCTTGCCTTTCTCCTTTCTTGTTTGGGTGTGCTTGTGCTGTGGCCCCAGCGTTTCGCCGTACCGTTTCTCTTTTTGCTTGGCTTCGGCCAGTTCGGACGTTGTATGAACCTTGTATGTGGATGTTGCTTTATTTATAAAGCTGGGCGAAAGCCTATTTCGAGAAAGTCTAACTCTTCACGTTAACCCTGACAAGGTTTATGACTTTATTGTTACACTACACTGAACACACATGTAGCTTATCACGTGACAGTAGTTCTAGGCGATAGGCACCGAGAGGAAGCCGTTGGATTTTTTTCAAAATTTTCTGAGTAGTTTTACGTTTTTAGTTTTTAAATCCAAGTCGATCTGATACATTGGATCTAAGACGAATGGTGGATGGTGGCACCAAGTCACCGTGAAACTCGGAAGCACCAAGTCACCGAAGCTCTCTCCCTTTTTAACGGTTTGCTCGGCCGGAACGCTTCGTCTGACGAGGTAAAGGTTTCACATGTGCGTGATTGGACCATAGAGCAATCTGAAACCTTAAATAAAGGGATCGGGTGTAGACAGACAAAACGCTGAGAGAGGTCCTAAATGGTTGAGTTTTACCATTTCTTAATTGATTGACTAGATACGAATTGATGGTAAGAGTGGAAGCGAAAGAAAATGCCAACTGGCTCAACTTTTGTAAACGGTTTTATATATCTCTATAGCTCTCTGCTAACACTCTTTCAAATGCATAAAAAGTAGGTTTTACGGTCTTTTCGTAAAAAATACAGATTTCGTGATCTTAGGACAACTTTAAAGGCCCCCGGCAAATGGATCGGGGTTATCCTGTCTATTCGTGCACGGACAAAGGACAGGGCCCAACGGTGTCCTGCGGACAGGTCCATCTTGTCGCATTCCTTGCTTAAAATTTGAACTGGCTTTGCGATGGCGTGGACAAAACCCGCGTCCAGGTTGCACATTCTTTTGTCCGTCTGGGGCATCACACACTCTCTCCCTCAACTCTCACCCAGCCACCACCCACCCCCGCCATTCCCTAGACGATACATGCATGTCACGGACCCCTCCTCCTCTGGCATACTCGACCTAGTGCCCGAGGACATACATGATTTTACTATGTTTTTCCGAAATGTTGATTAATTTTTATTTGGCCAAATTTCAGGCACTCAAAATACAATATTTATATCAAAGGTTATGTTTTATTTTACATATATGGATATTGTTAAAATATAGTAATTAGTTTGCATTTCCTATTTATTAGCTTTCCTATGGCAGATGAGAGGCACCATTATCGCCATATTTACAAGAAGGCGATGAAGGAGCCCATGTGGGCAGCGACCATCACCGTAGATCCTTGGCACGTGGAGGAACCAGGACATTGTGGCGCACACCTACAAATGGTTAGCGATAGTGCACTACGTAGCGAGGACGAGACTCAACTTTCCAGAGTATGGAACCTATGCGTGGCGAGGGAGCACCGTCATACCGAGCGACAGCTGGCGCTCAAGCGCCCGTTAGGAGTAGGATGGCGAGATGTTGTTGCAAACTCTTTGTCAGGATTCGTAGGTGATGCCTGATCAGTGGACAACAGTACGGTCAGGAGGATGACATTCATTAGCAGAGACATTATGAGGTCTTTCTCAACTCGCTCAAACAGACTGTACCCCATTACACGGTTCAAGTCACCAACAAGACCGAATCAGATATATTTCAGTGAACCTAGGTAGACCGAGCTCGTCAATGACTACGTGATGGACATCGAGGAGAGGTGAGGTGCATTTTCTTTCTCGATAATAATGGCATCACCTACTTCTATTACAAGGCCCCTCAACAACTCAGAGACTCCTGGTAAAGACTCTTCAGGCCACGACATGCGAGGCGGCGACATCCCTGCAGAATCTATTGAACTTCGGGTAGCTAGCTACTATCCAGTCGACGGAACTTTAATAATATGCTACTATTATGATTCTATTGCTTGTGGACGCTCAATCGAAAACTCATATTTGATCTAGGGAGCATATGCTCCATTTACCCAAAAAAAACACATTTTGAGTTATCAAAAAAATTCGAAAACAATGCTGCGCTTATGTCCCCATGTTATATGTGCACATATAAAATTTTGCGAGAAAAAAAAAGATTTTTATAGCCGGTGTAAAAAGATAAAACAATTGTCTCCCGAAAAGTGTTTTTGACCACCAAAAATTGTCTTTTTTTTATATTGTTCAATACAAAAGTCGAGTTTTCGTAAAACCAATTTGCACACATATAGCACATTGAGGTGAACACATGAAAAAATTTCCATAATTTTTTAACATTTTAAAATTATTTAAAATGCGTTTTAAATAAAAAAAGAGCATATGCTCCTGGGTGCAAAAATGCCACGTCCCTCAATAAATATGACATTTTAGCATTGACATATGTTATTTTTGCTAATTCAATAATAGTAGTAGTAATTTTCTAAGATTTCGTAATAATATGCAGCCACTAGTGGATGGGCGCTAGGAATTCTTTCCCGGGCCGATCGGCAGTTGGGCCACTGAATCCCAGCGCCTGGCCTTGCGTCGACGCAAAGGTCAGCCACGAGCTCTACACTCTATTATCCTGTCTAAGCTAAAGCGGTGAATCCAAAAAACAAAAAAAGACAGTATGGCGTCTATAATTTGCGCCTAGCGCCGTAAGGAAAGATGCTTAGGGTACGTACACTGCAGGCGTTAAGTAGGGACGCTAAGTTTAGATTCCTGGCCGTTACGTTTAGTTTCGGGCTGATCCTAGGAATTTCTCTAGCGTCGACGTCCACATAGCCGCCAGGCGCTACAGTTTTTTCGTATGATTTCATAACAGCAAATGTTATCCACGCGTGAGAAAATAAGTTGGACTTGGCGCCTTGATTAGCGTCGGGCGTTGGAGTCTTGAACGCCGGACTGGTTTATCTTTTCCCTATGAATTATTTTAAATCATGTAAGCGTCTATCTAACAGTCTAGCAATGTTCATACCTTAGACAAATTTTTAATTGTATATGCCATCTATTTTCCTTTGCAAGCCCCGCGTAAGCGGCTAGCAATGTATCTGTAAGAGCATCTCTACTAGATATCGCATCCGGCCATCCCGCAAAATGTGTTTGCGGTCGTCAACCGCATCTTGAGTTTGCGGTACGAAAAAGGCCGGATCAAGCAGACGCTGCATGGTGTACCACAAAACCGAACATTCCTTTTTACGGGTTAGGCGCCGCGTGTATCGCAAACCAAATTTCACATCAAAGCACATAAATTTCACCTCAAAGCAGAGAATTACGTGAAGTAGGATAGAATTTGGCCACAGATATTAGTAATTAGGTGACATGATTCAACGACAAACTGCTCAACCATAGTAATAAAAAATGACTAAAATAAAACCTAATCCGCGATGTCTCTTCCATTGTCCGCCTCCGCGTCATCCACCGCCTCCTCCGTGTCGCTTCCGCTATCATGAATCTCGATGATTCCAGCGAGGTTCGTCTGCCTCCGGAACTCTTCTCGGCGCACGTTGGCAATGCCGGTGTCGATTGTGCAGGCAAGCACTGCCCAGAAGCGTGCCCTCCCTTCGACGTTGCGCCTACTGTTGGAGATATGCCCAAGAGGCAATAATAAAGTGGTTATTATCATATCTTCATACTTATGATAAATGTTTACATACCATGCTATAATTGTATTAACAGGAAACATTAATACTTGTGTGATTTGTAAACATAAAAGAGTCCCTAGAAAAGCCTCTTGTTAAACTAGCTTGTTGGTTAATATATGATCATGGTTTCCTGATCATGAACATAGAGATGTTATTAACAATAGGGTCATATCATTAGGAGAATGATGTGATGGACATACTCCTATAGATAAGCGTAGCATAAAGATCAAGTCATTTTAATAGTTCAATTGCTATATGCTTTCTGATACATAGTAACCTAATTCCTTCGACCATGAGATCATGCATATCACCTTTACCGGATGGATGCTTTGATGACATCAAACACCACACCGTAACTGGGTGGCTATAAAGGTGGCATTGAGTGTTCGGAAAGTATTGGTTGAGACACATGGATCAAGAATGGGATTTGTCCATCCATATGACGGATAGATATACTCTGGGCCCTCTCGGTGTAATGTCATTCAATTAGCTTGCAAGCATGTGACTGGCTCACAAGGAATCACATATCACGGGAACGAGAAAAGAGTACTTATCGGTAACGAGGTTGAACTAGGTATGCAGAGATACCGACGATCAAAACCTCGGATAAGTAAACTATCGTGAGACAAAGGGAAATTGGTATCGTATGTAAGTGGTTCATTCGATCGCAAAGTAATCGTAGAAATATGTGGGAGCCATATGATTTCCAGATTCCTCTATTGGTTATTGATCGGAGAAGTGTCTCGATCATGTCCGCATAATTCACGAACCGTAGGGAGACACACTTAAGGATTCGACGTTGTTTGAGTAGTTATGGTATGATGAGAAAGAGACCGAATGTTGTTCGGAGTCTCGGATGGGATCCGGGATATCGCGAGGAGATCCGGAATGGTCCGGAGAATAAGATTCATATAAGAAAAGTCCCGTTTCGGAGTTGGGGAATGATTCCGGTGTTTTCATCGGGAATGTTCTAGAAGGTTCCGGAATGTCCGGCACTCCGGAGGGGAAGGGGTACATGAATGTGTCATTGCAAGTTGGAATGATTGCATCATGTACTAAGTGTCATCGTTGTTCCAAATAAAGGATTAATCGAATCCTAGTTTGAAAAGTCAAACGGCTAAATTTGGAAAGTGGAAAAGAGGAGGAGGAGGTGAAACCGAGTTGGGGAGGGAGTCCTCCTCCCCAAGCCGGCGCACCACCCAAGCCGAGTTGGGGAGGGACTCCACTCCCTCCCCTTGGCCGCCGGCCCCTCCACCTATATAAGGAGGGGCAGGGCTCCCTCCTAGCACACACAAGTCCCTCACCTCAAACCCTAGAAGCTGCAGCCCACCATAGCCGCCGCCGCCCCCTTAGGGTTTTGCCCTAGCCGCCGACTTAGGGTGTCCCGGAACCCTAGTCACCGGCTCCAGCACCTCCTCCTTGGTGTGTCTAAAACCTAGATCGCCGAGGAGCTCTCTCATACTCCACCATACTCGCTCCGGCTTAAGGCGAAGCCCTGCGAGATCTCCCCTCTACTTCCGGTACCACGCCGTTGTGCTGCCGGAATCGCGAGGAGAGTGTTACAACCTCCGCTGCCTGCTGGAAAAAGGGAGAGAAAGGTCTTCTTCGAGTACCGAACGTGTGACCGACTGCGGGAGCGCTGCCGGAACGCAGCGCCGGAAGGATCGTCTACGCGATCTTGAGATCGGGAAGAGTACGACTACATCACCCACGAGAATCCGCTCTCGTTAAACACTTTGGAATCTTCGAGGGTAAGTTATTCCATCGACTCGTTGCTACAATCTAGTAGATAGATCTTGGCTTGTTTGTTTATATGCGATAGAAATTTTTTGTTTTCCATGCTACGAAACCCTACAGTGGTATCAGAGTCGTGTCTATATGTAGATCTGTTTGCACGAGTAGAACACAATGGTCATTGTGGGCGTTGATGCTTTTATTGTCGATTGCTTCTTGTGTACTTTGCATCTTGCGGTATGTTGGGATGAAACGGCTCGGGCTAACCTTACATGACATCGTTCATGAGACTTGCTCCACGCTTGACATGCAACTTGTATTGCATAAGTGGCTTTGCGGGTGCCTGTTTCTCCTAGCATAGTTAAGATCCAATTTACAACGGGTGATTAACAATACTAGTATTAATGTTGTGGTTCTTGTTCGTAAGTTAGAACGACACTTATTGAAAGCCCCAAACCACGTAAAATATGCAAAGAAAGTAGAGGCGTCTAACTTTGTTTTGCAGGGGTGTGCAGTGATGTGATATTGCCATGATTGTGATTATATATGATGTATGCAATGCTCCTTATTGTAAGCTGGCAACCGGCAGGAGCCATATGGTTGTCTTTAAATTCTGTTAAGACCCACGTGTCTATTCAAAGTAGTTGTAATAGTTG
Organism: Avena atlantica; assembly: GCA_910589765.1. NCBI lineage: Eukaryota > Viridiplantae > Streptophyta > Magnoliopsida > Poales > Poaceae > Avena > Avena atlantica. Next base: position 32,630,438 of record OU342733.1, read on the forward strand.
AAGCTGGTGGACGACAACCATGGAGCAGCGTCATTGACCTTGATGCAATGTCGGTGATGATGGAGATCATGTTCGTGCTAGAAGATGGAGATCGGAAGCACAAAGAAGAAAGGCCATATCATATCACATATTATGAATTGCATGTGATGTTAATCCTTTATGCATCTTGTATTGCTTAGTAGACGACGGTAGCATTATAAGATGATCCCTCATGCACATGAATTTCAAGTCATAAAGTGTTCATCCTTAGTAAGCACCGTTTCTAAAGCTCGTTGTTTCGAAGCACCACGTGATGATCGGGTGTGTTAGATTCTGCGAGTGTATACAACGTAAGCAAGCCACATTTGCTTATGCGGAAGCTAAGGTTGATCTTGACGAGCCTAGCATGTACAGACATGGTCTCGGAACACGGATCACCGAAAGGTAAAGCATGAGTCATATAGTAGATATGATGAACATGATGATTGTTCGCCATTGAAGCTACATCAACTCTCGTGATGATCGGTTTTGATGTGGTGGATTTGGTTTGTGTGATCACTAAAACAATGTGAGGGATATTGTTTTGAGTGGGAGTTCAACGGCAATATGATTAAAAGTTGAACACTATTTATCATAAATTAAATCAAAGTGAATTTGCATAATTGTTGTAGTCATTGGCATCCGTTTACCACCTTGCGCTTAGTTTTAATTGAGATGATAGAACTATAGAATTCTGGTTAGTTACTTTTCGAACTGGTATCGTACTGTTTTCAAAGTGTTAATCTAAAGTTTAAAAGTCCTATTGCAAACTTTCAGTAAGTTCCAGTTACTCCATGGAGTTTAATAATTGGTATTAAAACAAGAGTAACAATTCCAAGAGTTAGTGTATGAGTATCATGTTTGTCTCCATGATTCTTGATATTCAAAGAATTGTCTTAATATCAAGGTTATCTAGGATCTGAAAGAGTTGTTTCAGAAACCATGATGTGTGGAAGATATTGTAATATCTGAAACGAAGTTTTGGTTGCAACATGATAGAGTATAATATGGCAAAAGTCATGTTCTCATATTTGATGAGAATTTGCAAAAGGTTGGAGACACTAGTTGTCCTAATCCTCCAAAAGGTTTTGGAGAGCAACATTATACTCGCGTTTCACCGTTACAAGCTAAAAGTAGCTTGATCATGGATAAATCCATGATGAGGGTGAATATTTGATGTAGATAAAATGTTTACTACACCAAGAGATTACTAAAGAAAGGAATTTGAAAGAACACCAAATATTTGATAATGGTGATCTACTTCAAAGTGCAAGTCCAAATACATTGCTATTTAACTATATACGCTTTGGACTATGTGTCATATATATGACTCCACTATTGATGTTGATAGATTCTTTCAAACAGAAAGGAAATACTGAAAGAGAATCTCATAAATATATGGCAAAAAAGAAAGACTAGAATTGTTCAGTTTAAGAATATAGATGATATACATGTTATGGCTATATTCTTTGCTTATTAAACAATGTGGTTCTTAAGTATTTGATACTGAATTTGTTGGTGTGAATCGTCATACAAAACAACACAATTCATGAACTACAATGGCCTAAGTAACTAGCAAAAGAATATGTGATGATGTTCATTGAGAACAAATAAAGGGTTATTGTGTTGCTCGTTAAACATCAAAGCTTGCCTTCAAGATTTGTTTTATCAGGTATTATGAGAACAAAAGGGTTGTTCAAATAATTGCTGTAATCCATAAAAGATGGATGATTCACAAATCTTGTTGGAGAAATCACATCCATAAAACTAGTGCTAAAAATGTCAAAAGACAAATTGATTGAAAGATCACTTAGGAAGTGACATCGCCGTTTAAATTATATTGGATAGAAAACATGAAGAAACTCCATGTGGATGGAATTTTGGAGTCTTTTAATTTTTGATCAGATGACGCTTGTGAAACTTTTCTAGAGATAATTAGAACTTCGTTCATAGGCCAAAAGGGAACGAATGACTAGCTTATTGGAACTTGTACATATTGTTGTACGAAATCCATTATGTGTAGTCAAGAGCGATGGATTTCAACTTCATATGCTTTCTCCGAAAATTTGAGTGAATATATGAATATTTACTTAATAAGGATGAAGTGTGAAATATTTGAAAAGTTCAAAGATTTTCAAGATGAAGTGCAAAATCATTGTAACAAGAATATAAACAGTTTATGATAAAGATCATAAAGGAAGATATTTGAGTTACAAAGTTTAGCATAATACCTAAGATTTATGGAATCGTTCCGTGGATTTGCATTTCCCGAAACACCATAAGAGTATGGAGCATTCGAGATATGTAATTAAACCTTGTTTGACATGGTAAGATCAAAGGTATAATTCATAAAACTGCCATTATATTTTAAAGATTAAAAGCTTTAGAGACTACCGTTTTTCCACTGAAAAGAGCTCCATCATAATCCGTTGAAATGACACCATATGTTATGGTTTGGGATAAAACCCAAGTTGTCCTTTCTTAAAACATTGGTATGCTTTGCATAAGAAAGATGTTTGCAACCAAAGTCGGATGAACCTGTCTTTGTATGTTATTTCGAATAACTGTTAAATATTCCTCCATAACACCAGAGACAAAAATGTTTGTCGCTTAGAACGTCAAGTTTCTTAGAGAAGGAATTTTTCGTGAAAAGTAAAGTGGGAGGACAAAAGAACTTTGATAAGGTTAAAAGAACCTTAGCTATATGTGCAGAGTTGCGCAGCGCCGAAAAGTGTTCCGGAGGTAGCAACAATGCTCATGGCTCACGTACCTCAAAGGTTGTGGTCACGGAGATCTAAGTTCCTATTGAAACAAGTAGGTCGGGTAAACAATCAAATACCAAGATTTGAGAGTTAAATCATTATTTGACAATAATGATCCGACTACATGCAAAGAAGCGATGATGGGCCCTGACTCCGTCTAATGGCTTGAAGCCATAAAATCCGTGATAGTTCCATACACGAAAAATCAAGTTTTGAACTTGAAGGACCCTCAAGAAAGGTGTAAGACCTTACAGTTGTGTTTGGATCTATAAATAAATAGACATGGATGTTGCACATCTATGAAATAGTCGATATGTTGGGAAAGAGTTCACAACAATGTTCAAAGGTTGACTATGACAAGATCTGATCTTTCATAGCGATATTTAGTCTAGACGGATTAATATAGCAACCACTACATATAATTTTGTTATGTGGTAGTTGAATAAACAAAACAAGTTCTTCTAATAGAATTGTTACCTAGGACATGTGCATAACACGGTCCATAGGGTTTTGTTAATTCAAAGGATGCTAAAAGCGTATGCAAACTTCAATGGTTGAAGTAAGCATAGCGGAGTTGGAATCTTCACTATGATGAAACTGTTAAAAGAGTTTAATTTCATCAGAGACAATGAAGATGCTTGCATTTGCAAGAAATTAAGTGGGAGCGCTAAGACATATTTCTAATACATTATGTGGAGGACATATTGTTGATTGGAAAAGATGTATATTTTATTAACATATATTAAGAATTTCATCCTGATGAAAGACTTAGGCAAAACCCAAATATTTGGCATCAATAGACGCTAATATGGTTGTGCCAAAAGTACATAGATGATGTGTTGAATGAGTTCAATATAGAAACTACAAGAAAGGTTCTTGTCACACAGAAAAGATTGAATGAGTTCAATATTGATGATATATTCAAGTGTATTGACACTTGGTAAGTGAAACAAAGATTCAAGTATAGATTGATACTTGATGTATGAAATCACAAAGAGTATTTATATCAATCATACTGTGATATGTACAAATCCAGATATGTCCTATGCTCTAAATGTTATGAGCATATACCAGAATGATTCATAAGATGATCATTGGACAATAGTAAGGATATTCTTATGATCTTTTGGAAGAACTAAGAATATATTGTTTGTAGAAGTGACAAATAGATGGTTAGTTCATTGTAAAAGTACTACATTGATACTAGTTTTGTCACAAAGTACAAATTAAGTTTATCTCAATCTAAACTAAGGGTGGCACAATATAATGGAAAGTAAGTTCCATAATGTATTTGGATGAGTTCCAAAGTTAAGACATTGTGACAGATACTACAACAAAAGGCTAAGTATATGACTGCTATTATAGCAGCAAAAGAGGGCATTTGTGTCAAGTAGTTTGTTATCAAACTAGGTGTAGTTCACAGCGGGATAATACTATGAAGATATATTGTACGACAATATTATCAACATGTTTTAACCCCAAAAGAACTAAAGGTCTCACCAAAGGACCAAATTTATACAAAACCATCTCATTAGAGAATGAGTGATGCGTAGAGACGCAAAGACATGCAATTACACACGGACCTGGAAGTGTCAGATCCGGAGATCAGTTGACCACTAGCAATCGTGTACATACGACACCAGAAAGCCATAGGTGTTGAATACACAAAGGTTTGAAACTAGATTATTGACTCTAGTGCAAGTGGGAGACTGTTGGAGATATGCCCAAGAGACAATAATAAACTGGTTATTATCATATCTTCATACTTATGATAAATTTTTACATACCATGCTATAATTGTATTAACAGGAAACATTAATACTTGTGTGATTTGTAAACATAAAAGAGTCCCTAGAAAAGCCTCTTGTTAAACTAGCTTGTTGGTTAATATATGATCATGGTTTCCTGATCATGAACATAGAGATGTTATTAACAACAGGGTCATATCATTAGGAGAATGATGTGATGGACATACTCCTATAGATAAGCGTAGCATAAAGATCAAGTCATTTTAATAGTTCAATTGCTATATGCTTTCTGATACATAGTAACCTAATTCCTTCGACCATGAGATCATGCATATCACCTTTACCGGATGGATGCTTTGATGACATCAAACACCACACCGTAACTGGGTGGCTATAAAGGTGGCATTGAGTGTTCGGAAAGTATTGGTTGAGACACATGGATCAAGAATGGGATTTGTCCATCCATATGACGGATAGATATACTCTGGGCCCTCTCGGTGTAATGTCATCCAATTAGCTCGCAAGCATGTGACTGGCTCACAAGGGATCACATATCACGGGAACGAGAAAAGAGTACTTATCGGTAACGAGGTTGAACTAGGTATGCAGAGATACCGACGATCAAAACATCGGATAAGTAAACTATCGTGAGACAAAGGGAAATTGGTATCGTATGTAAGTGGTTCATTCGATCGCAAAGTAATCGTAGAAATATGTGGGATCCATATGAATTTCCAGATTCCTCTATTGGTTATTGATCGGAGAAGTGTCTCGATCATGTCCACATAATTCACGAACCGTAGGGAGACACACTTAAGGATTCGACGTTGTTTGAGTAGTTATGGTATGATGAGAAAGAGACCGAATGTTGTTCTGAGTCTTGGATGGGATCCGGGATATCACGAGGAGATCCGGAATGGTCCGGAGAATAAGATTCATATAAGGAAAGTCCCATTTCGGAGTTGGGGAATGATTCCGGTGTTTTCATCGGGAATGTTCTAGAAGGTTCCGGAATGTCTGGCACTCCGGAGGGGAAGGGGTACATGAATGTGTCATTGCAAGTTGGAATGATTGCATCATGTACTAAGTGTCATCGTTGTTCCAAATAAAGGATTAATCGAATCCTAGTTTGAAAAGTCAAACGGCTAAATTTGGAAAGTGGAAAAGAGGAGGAGGAGGTGAAACCGAGTTGGGGAGGGAGTCCTCCTCCCCAAGCCGGCGCACCACCCAAGCCGAGTTGGGGAGGGACTCCACTCCCTCCCCTTGGCCGCCGGCCCCTCCACCTATATAAGGAGGGGCAGGGCTCCCTCCTAGCACACACAAGTCCCTCACCTCAAACCCTAGAAGCTGCAGCCCACCATAGCCGCTGCCGCCCCTTAGGGTTTTGCCCTAGCCGCCGACTTAGGGTGTCCCGGAACCCTAGACACCGGCTCCAGCACCTCCTCCTTGGTGTGTCTAAAACCTAGATCGCCGAGGAGCTCTCTCATACTCCACCATACTCGCTCCGGCTTAAGCGAAGCCCTGCGAGATCTCCCCTCTACTTCCGGTACCACGCCGTTGTGCTGCCGGAATCGCGAGGAGAGTGTTACAACCTCCGCTGCATGCTGGAACAAGGGAGAGGAAGGTCTTCGTCGAGTACCGAACGTGTGACCGACTGCGGGAGCGCTGCCGGAACGCAGCGCCGGAAGGATCGTCTACGCGATCTTGAGATCGGGAAGAGTACGACTACATCACCCACGAGAATCCGCTCTCGTTAAACACTTTGGAATCTTCGAGGGTAAGTTATTCCATCGACTAGTTGCTACAATCTAGTAGATAGATCTTGGCTTGTTTGTTTATATGCGATAGAAAATTTTTGTTTTCCATGCTACGAAACCCTACACCTACCGCCCATGAACGAGGCAGAGGCCAAGCGCCGCCCTACGCTCCTTCTCGAAACGCCTCCGCCAATAGGAGCTCGCCGGCACGTAGCATTGCCCTCTTCCACTCCGGCAGTTGGCGGAGGATCGATCCGGCGAGCCAACCAGGAACCTCGCGACCTCCGGCACTTGGTGGAGGCGGCGCGAGGATGTCATACTAGGCGAACCTCGTGACCTCTTACTCATTTAGACTGGGTCTCCCATGGAAGCGGGGAGGAGAGAGAGTGGTAGGGAGGAGAAAGAGAGTGGGGGTGGAAACGGTTGGCGGCGGCAGTGGCGGCTGCACGGGAAGTAGGGAAGGGGAAATTTTCCTTCCACCAACCGAAGCGTAAGGATGCTCTGAACCGCATCACGAGCCCTCCATGTGGTATATATGTGGCACGGAGACATGTTTTGCGGTGAATCGTAAAAACATTTTGGATGCGGTACGATTTAGGATATTTAGAATTGCCATTTTTCTTCCTCGTACCGTACGGTTATTTTGCGGGATAGACCCTGATGGCTAGAGATGCTTTATGGGCCTCATGCGACTAGTACTCCCTCCGTCCTAAAATAGATGTCTCAAGTTTATCAAAATTTGAATAAATCTATATACTAAATAGTGTCTAGATTCATTCAAATTTTGTAAATCTAAGACATCTATTTTGGGACGGAGGGAGTATGATTTATCATTGGCACACTACTGCCACCCCATCACTACTGGTGGCAAATCTGGCACGCCACCCGATAGTCATTTTCCTACTAGTGGAGGTAGAGAACTCAAAAAGTGAGAGCGGATTTACCACACCTAGGAGGGGCCCCCGGCACCATCTATATTGTTCATTTGTTGGATATTCGTGCAAGGTCAACGCGGTCATCGTCTGTCACACATTTATATTTAAGCCCTCTTACTTTTTGGTATTTCACCCGCAGTCTAGGAAAGAGGATGACCACCACACCGGCTCACCCCAACCCGCAGCCCACGCGGCCACGTCCTGCCCACCTAATCCTAACAGCTCTCCCCGTCGCGCGGCCATGGATCTGAGGCCCCTACTTTTCCTTTTGGTTTTTTTTCATGTTTGGATCCAGTTTGTGGTTGAATATTTTGTTTGGATTAAATTCATGGTTGAATCTTGATTGAATCTTTATTGAATCTTGTATGGATTTTGTTTAAATTCGTGGATCTGGGGCCTCTACTTTTCCTTTATTGGAACATACATGCAACATTGATAATTTTTGATCGAAACATACATGCAACATTGATAATCTTTAGAAAAATTATATGAATCATACATGTTAACAGATAAATTTTGAAGGTTAGTTTATTTAAGGTTGATCTTTCTTTGAAACATCCTTCAAATTTTTTTGTATGGATCATGGTATGAATCTTCTATGGATCTATGTATGAAACATAAAAAAAAAGAGAAAACAAAAATGATTTCGGTCAAGAATCTGAGGGAAATGTTGTTTTCTATGAAAAAAATATATGAATGAGATTAGAAATTGTGAGTAATCTCGTAAATCTTGTGTGTATCTTGTATGAAACGTTCTTATTATTAATCTTATTCCTGAAATGTACATAACAAAATTGTTGATTATTCCTAAAATTTTGCGAGAAAAAATGAGGTAAAAAAAGAAACAAACGTTATGCAAGAATTCTGTGGAAAAATTATATGAATATCTCTTGGCAGAAACAAGTTTATAAAATGTGTGAATCTTGTATGAAACTTCTGAATCTAGGATGAAACAAAGTAAGAGTGACTAAATATTGTTAAATAAAAAGTACAAAAATAAAAATGATTAAATGAGATTGTTGAAAAAACAAATTATGCATGTTTTATTTTCAGAATTAAAAATGTACATAAAAAATTATTGAATACTGCTACCAAAAATATTGGTACCTAAATTATCTTGTATGAATGAGTCAAGATCAAACATAGTTTTAGTTCTCTGATTAAATAATCTTGGACTGATTCCATTTTATTCAAATTGCTTTCCCGAAATTTGGAAGTACGAATATTCTGGGAGATAGTGTTAAAAAATTGTTAATGGGAGATAGTGTTGCAAATAAAAATCATGGTAAATCTGTTAATGAGAGGAGTGATAGTGAGATAGTGTTAAAAAATTGTTATGAAATCAGATTAGATACTGTGTGAAATCTCATGAATCTTGTGTGAATCTTGTATAAAACGTTCTTGGTATTAATCTTGGTTGATGCAGATTACAGAAAATCAATTTCTAAATTGTTGAAAAATATTGTATGGAACCATGTTGAATCCTATAGATTTTGGTGGATTTTGCATGAATTTTTCATGTTTCTTGCATGAATTTAGAAATATGTGATAACAGTGGATTGAAACGTCCATGAATTTTATAGTTGTAAAATCCTTAATAAAATTTACCTTGAAAAAATAATATGAATGTTCGTATGGCTATTTGAAAAAAAAATTGTGAAAATATTTTGTAAAGATTCATACATGTTAACAGATAAATTTTGAATAAATATCTGTGAATTTCTTTTTATGAAACTATATTGTAACTAAAAACGGATAATTAATAAATTAAAAATATATTGTAACTAAAAATCTTTCAAGAATCCCACTGTTGTCAAGAACAACGTATTTCTACAGTTTTACGGTTCATCCTGTATCTGTAGTTGTAGTTCTGTACACTGTCAGCAACCATTAAGCCGCACACCCTGGATAGTGGTAAATTAAAAAATTAATATTTTTTTATGTAACAAGTGGGGAGACAAACACCGACGAAATAATATTTATCTATGTACATAAAAAATTATTGATTATCTGTGAAATTTTGCGAGAAAAAATAAGGTGAAAAAGAAATAGACATTATGCATGTATTCTGTGAAAAAATTATATAAATATCTCTTGACAGAAACAAGTTTGTAAAACGTATGAATCTTGTATGAAACTTCTGAATCTAAGATGAAACAAAGTAAGGGTGTCTAAATATTGTTAAATAAAAAGTAGAAAAATAAAAATCATCAAAAGAGATTGTTGAAAAAATAAATTATGCATATTTCATTTTCAGAATAAAAAATGTACATAAAAATTGTTGAATATTCCTGAAATTGTACGAGTAAAAAATGAGGTGAAAAAAAACAGGAACGTGTAGAAGACTATCGATTGTGAGGAGACAAACAGGCGACAAAAAATTTAGAATATCCGAAAACGTTATGAGTTAGATAGAAAAACTACAGCAGACCTAAAAGATAAGGTGGAAGGGTTATTTTATAAAATGCACAACACGAATCTCCAATAAATAGAGAGAGATGGTGCCGGGGCCCTCCAACGGGGGAATTGCATTGTCCCTCAAAAAGTGCACATATGACACATGCCTGACTGAGCAAGAAATAGTTCAAAAGGAGAATGAGCAAAGCCAATATTTAGAGGGAAACCGAATTTTCAGTCCGGTTTATTAACCATTCCATGTGCTATATTTTGCCGTTACACATAACCCACATGCAGGCGCGTAGCCGTAGGTGTAGTAGATATAAGTTTCCTGATCAAATTAACATTGCACGCGCCTGAGACGCGGCGGACCAGTTATATTAGTTCGTTCTACGAGACGGGCACCGAGACGAAGCCGTCGTGTTCGTCGTCCACTGCATCCCCAACCCGGACGACGCTGACGGCCAGGTTCTCCACCGGCACGGACGTCGCCGGCGAGACAGTGTGGTGCACCGATGATGGCCTGGAGACGAGGTTGTACGCCTGGATCCTGTCCACTTTCTTAACCCGCACCACTCCTTCCACGGGCAGCTCATTGCCCGTGCTCGTGCTCACAGGCACTGGGGCGGCCCCGCCATCACTGCGACGGAACATGCTTGCAACGCTGACGGCCATGCTCTCCACCGGCACGGACGTCGCCGGCGAGACGGCGTGGTGCACCGATGATGGCCTGGAGACGAGGTTGTACGCCTGGATTCTGTCCACTTTCTTCACCCGCACCACTCCTTCCACGGGCAGCTCATTGCCCGTGCTCGTGCTCACAGGCACCGAGGTCATCTTGGCCCTGTCACCGCCACCACCACTGCAACGGAACATGCTTGCAACACTGACGGCCAGGCTCTCCACCGGCACGGACGTCGCCGCCAGGCTCTCCACCGGCACGGACGTCGCCGGCGAGACGGCGTGGTACACCGACGATGGCCTAGAGACGAGGTTGTAAGACTGGATCCTGTCCACCTTCGTCACCCGCACCACCCCTTCCACGGGAACCTCATTGCCCGTGCTCGTGCTCACTGGCACCGAGGTCATCTTGGCCGCCCGGCCACCGCCGCCACCACCGCGGCGGAACATTCTTCTCAAACTTCCCCCTTCTACTCTACGTGGTCGATCTAACTATAGCTAGTTGGATTTAGACCGATTTCAGCGAGAAGTGGCTGTGATTTGCTTGAGCTAGCTCGGTCTGAGTGTCATTTATAGGCTCCATAGGTAGGAAAGAGGTGTAGTGTCCTCGGACTCTGAAGATGCTTAATTCCACACCAATGTTGTCATTGGGCCGGTTTGATCATGATCTGCTTTAATTTGGCACAGAAGCATGAATATCACGCATGCAGGCGATCGTTATCCCAAAAATGTTCGGTCTCGGTGCTGTGCAAAGTGGCCGGGCATCTTTGGTAGAGCCTCACACCCATGTGGAAATCATATCGATTGCCCCCGTCGAATTCGCACCCGATGCTCAGAAGTGGGGAGTGCGTCTCAAGTCTCAACCGAATCAAGCTCCCATGACATGCTAGGCATCCGTTGGGAATAACCTACAGACGATCGGTTTCACTGGATCAAATATCTTGAGTAGTTTGGGAGCTCTTCGACAGATGAATAGGAGAATCTCGAGATAGTGGAGCGAGTGTGTGTTACACGTACATGTGGCAAGCAAATTCGGGAGAGCTTTGCTAAAACTGAAAGTGCATATGGAAATAAGCATCTCCAATAATTTGGCCAGATTCTCAAGAGAGGAAAACATCATATAAAGATGTCTCAAGGGATATTAGGCGGTTGTGTGAGCGGCACGAATAAATGCGAAAGAATGCTGTGGTTACACACACTTACTCCTTGTTAGGTTGACTTTGTTGACTTTGTTCATTCAAAAGTTGATTAAAATTTGCATGCAGTTTTCCTTTTCTGAAACGCCGAGCACAACATGAGGCCAAGTGTGTTAGAAATAATGGGGCTAATCTATTTAGGCCTATGAGTATTTCAGATTTTCCCTAAATCTCAAAACCCAAATTTGTGGCAGCTCATATGTGTTTGGGCCCATGTTTGTGGCAGCTCACGTGGGAGTGGAGTGGGAGCTAAAGTTTAGTCCCACATGGAAAGTTGGAGGAGAGTTGCACCACCTTATAAGGTGGAGTGTTGCACCACTTTGTAAGTGAGTGGGAATAAGAGAGATACACACGCCCGCTCCTCCTCCGACGACGCCGCCGCTCGCACGCACGCTCGTCTCGTCACGACACGACACGACGCGCGACGCGGGTTGCGGGTCGCTCCCGGATCGTGGGAACGTGGACTCGGCCCACGTTCGCCTCCGTTAGGGTTTCCTGAGCCGCTCTATATAAAGTCCTGCGCGGCTACCGCCACAACACCACCGAAAACCAATCTAGGGTTTTGCCATCCTCTCTACTTGCGCCGTCACCGTAGTCTACTCCATCCCGCTTGCCGGCGTGCACCGGCGGACGGGAGAGCAGGTCTCCGGAACCACTCGCCCTTGCGATCCTGTACGGGAGAGGGCGAATAAGGTTTTTGGGAAGCGCTCTGCGCGACTGCTCGAGTTCTCCATCACGGGTCGTCTTCCATCCAAGTCAGGCGGTGCTGCCTACCGCCGTCTTCGTCGCCATCTGCTGCGATCACTCTTCCCCAAAGTTTCTACTACGACAACCGAACGGTACGTGCTACGTGCTCCAGTTTGGTTATTCATCATGTTCTGCGAGTACATGTTAGGATGCTATTTGTTCCCGATCATCCTGTTGTTTAGTACATCTAGTATGTTCGAGTTACATGAGCTAGTAGCTGGTTTTGTCATGATTTATATTCTGGAATTAATCGTGGAAATTATGCCTAATCTTCCAACAATCCAAAAACCTTATTGTAGGCAATTTCCTGAATTAACAATGGCTGGTTTTACCGATGCACTGAGGCCGGATAAGTTTACCGGTGTGCACTTTAAGAGGTGGCAGTACAAGGCTGAGCTTTGGCTGACCACGATGAAAGTGTTCCACATCAGTAAAGGCAAACCTGAGGGAACTATATCTGACGAGGATCAGAAGAAGTTCGAGGATGCTAATACTGTCTTTGTGGGATGTATTCTGAGCATTCTTGCTGACCGTCTGTGTGATGTGTTTATGCACATAAAAGACGGGAAGGAGCTCTGGGATGCACTGGATGCCAAGTTTGGTGCTGCAGATGCTGGTAGTGAACTGTATATCATGGAAAGCTTTCATGATTTTAAGATGACTAAGGACCTTCCTGTGGTTCAACAAGCTCATGAGATACAGTGCATTGCCAAGGAGCTCGAACTCCTTAAGTGTACCTTACCCGACAAGTTTGTGGCGGGATGCATTATTGCTAAGTTGCCCCCTTCATGGAGGAACTTTGCCACAACTCTCAAACACAAGAGACAGGAGATATCAGTTGAAAATCTGATAGCGTCCCTTGATGTTGAGGAGAAGGCTCGGGCTAAGGACACTACTGAGAAAGGAGAGGGTCTTGCTACTGCTAACTTTGTGCAGAAAGGCAAATCCGCAGGCAAGAACAAAGGGAACTTCAAACCCTCCTTTAACAAGCCTGTAAAGACTACAACCTTCAAGAAGAAGAAGACGAACAGGGACAAGAGTGAACTGTCTTGTTACACTTGTGGAGAGCCCGGCCATTTTTCCAAGGACTGTCTAGAACACGCAGACCGCAGAGGGAAAAAGGCCAAGACTGTCAACGTCGTGACCGCTAGCAATACTGATGGGTATGGTAATTTATTTACTGTTCTTTCAGTATTTCAATCACCGTGTTGGTGGCTTGATACGGGTGCTAATGTTCATGTGTGTGCTGACATCTCTATGTTCACTTCTTATCAGGTCACTCGGGATTCATCCGTCCTAATGGGGAATGGATCACATGCTTCTGTTCGTGGTGTTGGCACGGTGGATCTGAAGTTTACTTCCGAAAAGATCGTGCAGCTGAGGAACGTGCAGCATGTCCCTACTATGAACAAGAATCTCGTTAGTGGCTCCCTTCTTTGCAGAGATGGGTTTAAGGTTGTCTTAGAGTCTAATAAAGTCGTTGTTTCGAAACATGGACAATTTATTGGTAAAGGTTATGAGTTCGGAGGCTTGTTCCGGTTTTCACTTTCAGAGTTTTGTAATAAATCCGTGAATCATATTTGTGGTGGTGTTAATGATGATACCAGTGTTTGGCATTCTCGTTTATGTCACATTAATTTTGGTTTGATGTCTCGGATGTCCAGCATGAGTTTAATTCCGAATTTCACTATTGCCAAAGGTCCTAAGTGCCGTAGTTGTGTGCAATCAAAGCAACCTCGAAAGCCTCACAAGGCTGCCGAGGAGAGAAACTTGGCACCTCTAGAACTCATACATCCTGATCTATGTGAGATGAATGGTGTGTTGACAAAAGGTGAAAAGAGATATTTCATGACGTTGATAGATGATGCTACTAAATTCAGCTATGTTTACTTGTTGCAAACTAAAGATGAGGCTTTAGACTACTTTAAAATCTATAAGGCCGAAGTTGAAAATCAGCTAGAGAGAAAGATCAAGCGTCTTAGGTCGGATCGTGGTGGTGAGTATTTTCCCAAAATATTTGATGAATTCTGTCAGGAACACGGAATTATTCATGAGAGGACGCCTCCCTACTCGCCCCAATCAAACGGGGTTGCCGAGAGGAAAAACCGCACGCTGACTGACTTGGTGAATTCCATGTTAGCCACTGCTGGTTTATCAAAGGCATGGTGGGGGGAGGCTTTGTTGACTTCATGTCATGTCCTGAATAGAGTTCCTAACAAGAATAAAGAAAAGACCCCTTATGAGGAGTGGGTTGGGAGAAAACCATCACTTTCGTATCTGTGTACTTGGGGGCGTTTGGCGAAGGTCAACATACCGATTCCCAAGAAACGCAAGCTCGGACCCAAGACAGTGGATTGTATCTTTCTAGGATATGCTCCACGGAGTGTAGGCTATAGATTTCTAGTGGTTAAATCTGAGGTACCTAATATGCATGTTGATACTATAATGGAATCTCGTGATGCAACATTCTTTGAGAATATTTTTCCTATGAAAGATATGCATAGCATTGGTAGGATTTCTTCTGAAATACTTCCTGAATCTAGTGCATCTATTGATAATTATGAACAACCACATGAGGAATTTCTTGAGAAGGATGACGATGAACCTCTCACGAGGAGTAAGAGACAGAGGGTTGCAAAATCCTTTGGCAATGATTTCATCGTGTACCTTGTGGATGATACTCCCAGATCCATTACTGAGGCATATGCATCTCCTGATGCAGATGATTGGAAAGAAGCTGTCCAAAATGAGATGGACTCGATTCTTTCTAATGGAACTTGGGAATTATCAGAACGACCCTATGGTTGTAAACCTGTGGGATGTAAGTGGGTGTTCAAGAAGAAGCTAAGGCCTGATGGTACTATTGAGAAGTACAAGGCGCGTCTTGTAGCTAAGGGCTACACACAGAAAGAAGGCGAAGATTACTTTGACACCTATTCACCTGTCGCTAGACTAACCACCATTCGAGTACTACTATCCCTGGCTGCCTCTTATGGTCTTATCGTTCATCAAATGGACGTGAAGACAGCTTTCCTTAATGGAGAGTTGGAAGAGGAGATCTATATGGATCAGCCGGATGGGTTTGTGGTAAAAGGTGAAGAGACAAAGGTGTGTAAGTTATTGAAATCTTTATATGGCCTGAAACAAGCACCTAAGCAATGGCATGAGAAGTTTGACAGAACTCTACTTTCTGCTGGCTTTGTCATTAATGAGGCTGATAGGTGTGTTTACTATCGCCATGGTGGGGGCGATAGCGTTATATTATGTTTGTATGTGGATGACATTCTGATCTTTGGTACAAACATGAAAGTGATAAATGAGGTCAAGTCTTTCCTATCAAAGAGTTTTGATATGAAAGATCTGGGAGAGGCCGATGTCATTCTGAACATCAAGCTTATTAAGAACGAGAATGGGATTACTTTAACGCAATCTCATTATGTTGAGAAGGTCTTGAGCCGATTTGTCTTTAATGATGGCAAGACTTATCCAACACCTTATGATCCCAGTTTGACATTACGAAAGAATAAGAAGGAACCAACAGATCAGCTAAAATATTCACAAGTTGTTGGTTCTCTCATGTACTTAGCAAGCGCTACAAGACCCGATATCTCTTTTGCTGTGAGCAAGTTGAGTAGGTTCATGTCTAACCCGGGTATTGATCATTGGCATGCACTTGAAAGGGTCATGCGCTATCTATGTGGTACAATGAGCTATGGGATTCACTATTCAGGGAACCCTGCTATGCTTGAAGGATATAGTGATTCGAATTGGATCTCTGACGTTGATGAACTCTACGCCACGAGCGGGTATGTGTTTACCCTTGGAGGTGGCGCAGTGTCATGGAGGTCTCGTAGACAAACCATATTGACGAGGTCAACTATGGAAGCAGAACTTACTGCTTTAGACACAGCCACTGTTGAGTCAGAATGGCTGCGTGAGCTCTTGATGGACTTGCCTGTGGTTGAAAAACCTGTGCCGGCAATCCTTTTGAATTATGACAACCAAACTGTTATTGTCAAAGTGAACAATTCTAAGGATAACGCGAAGTCATCAAGACACGTGAAGAGACGTTTGAATTCTGTCAGGAAATTGAGAAACTCCGGAGTAATAACTGTTACGTATATTCAAACAGACAAAAACCTGGCAGATCCCTTTATAAAGGGACTATCACGAAATGTGATAGAAAGTGCATCGAGGGAGATGGGGTTGAGACCCATGGATGTCACACCTTAGTGGTAACCCAACCTATGTGATCGGAGATCCCGTGAATTAGGACCTGGGAAGAACAAGCTAGTGGTTTGACTGAGGAGAGTATTTAAAAAAAACCCCTCTCTATGTGAAGATGCATGACTCTCATAATCTGTAAGGAAGGTTGGCAACATGCCTTAATGTGTTTCTATTGGCTTTAATTAGCAAAGATGCCGTCCTACAGGGCATTCTTGAAAGAACACATCTATATGAGCTCGACTGTAAACGTCGCGGTCTATGAGATCTGGGTGATCTCTAGTAAACTCATGAAGAGACCAGGGAGTATGACGCATATGCTCCAACCCGCGGGGTAGGCTACTGACAGTCAAGTACTAGTTATGATTTTGAACGAAATCTATTGGCACCAAACTTGCAATTCAAGGTTCGTCCATTGTTCAAGTTATTGATAGACGTAGTTCAAGATTCTAGGCGGAAGTTCAACTTAACAGTCTCTGCTAAAACACTGGTATATAAACAAGTAGCAAGGACTGGCAAATCTTCAAATGGGCATTTGAGATCTGGTGGGGGATTGTTAGAAATAATGGGGCTAATCTATTTAGGCCCATGAGTATTTCAGATTTTCCCTAAATCTCAAAGCCCAAATTTGTGGCAGCCCATATGTGTTTGGGCCCATGTTTGTGGCAGCTCACATGGGAGTGGAGTGGGAGCTAAAGTTTAGTCCCACATGGAAAGTTGGAGGAGAGTTGCACCACCTTATAAGGTGGAGTGTTGCACCACTTTGTAAGTGAGTGGGAATAAGAGAGATACACACGCCCGCTCCTCCTCCGACGACGCCGCCGCTCGCACGCACGCACGCTCGTCTCGTCACGTCACGACGCGCGCGCGCCGCGGGTTGCGGGTTGCGGGAATCTCGCCGAGCCGAGCTTTATTTTGCTGCTCAGGAAAATTGACAGACGTGTCAAACGGTTAGCTTATTCGGGTCGCTCCCGGATCGTGGGAACGTGGACTCGGCCCACGTTCGCCTCCGTTAGGGTTTCCTGAGCCGCTCTATATAAAGTCCTGCGCGGCTACCGCCACAACACCACCGAAAACCAATCTAGGGTTTTGCCATCCTCTCTACTTGCGCCATCACCGTAGTCTACTCCATCCCGCTTGCCGGCGTGCACCGGCGGACGGGAGAGCAGGTCTCCGGAACCACTCGCCCTTGCGATCCTGTACGGGAGAGGGCGAATAAGGTTTTTGGGAAGCGCTCTGCGCGACTGCTCGAGTTCTCCATCACGGGTCGTCTTCCATCCAAGTCAGGCGGTGCTGCCTACCGCCGTCTTCGTCGCCATCTGCTGCGATCACTCTTCCCCAAAGTTTCTACTACGACAACCGAACGGTACGTGCTACGTGCTCCAGTTTGGTTATTCATCATGTTCTGCGAGTACATGTTAGGCTGCTATTTGTTCCCGATCATCCTGTTGTTTAGTACATCTAGTATGTTCGAGTTACATGAGCTAGTAGCTGGTTTTGTCATGATTTATATTCTGGAATTAATCGTGGAAATTATGTCTAATCTTCCAACAAAGTGCAGGGGAAGGGCAAGATGGTAGTGTCAAAATTAGTACTACCACTTGCTCAAATTGTAAGTTAAAAGGGCATCGGTACACAACTTGTACCAAGCCTCTCAAGCCTCACCTTGCCATTAGGAAGGCATGCCATAAGGTAATTCTTTTAATATTGTCGCTTATTAATGTTGAGTGTTTTATGCTATATTGCAGCCTTGTGTTTAATTCTGTAACTCTCTTATTGACGCAGAGTAATCGTAAGCTGCCTGAGAATATTGGGATATCGCTATCACCACGCCAACCCTCGGCTCATGCTGCACCAACACACCAACAACATGTTCATGATTCATGGACTGGAAGAGGACGAGCAAGGGGAAGTGACCAAGCAAGGAGAAGTGACCATTACACCAATAGCAGGGAATATTCTTACTTCACAGTTGGGTTGGAAGCGCAACAGAGGGAGGAAGCCATGCAAAATGGTCAACAATGAGACATTAAATAAAAAACAATTGTATGAAATGACATGAGCCATGTAATATTTGCAAGATCCGAAGACTCTATCTCTTTTGGATGTGCCAGAACACTACTCTTGGTGTTGGTAACTTTCGTAGCTTGTAATGTGCCAGGATACACTCTTTTTGTTGAATTGATATTATTACAATGTTATTGATATATGGTGGTAATTGTGTTGCTGAAATAGCAACTATTTTCAAATGTTATGCTGCCAAATTTTCTAGCGTTATACGCCAATTCTCTAGTGTTATACGCCTAATGTTTCTCTTATGCAAGCTGGCAAGAAAACATTAGCAAGTTAATAGTATCATTTGGTCTAGGTGCAATGAATTATAAACAAACCTGTGCTAGCTACAACAGAAGGTTTGTTTTTGTGTTATGTGCAACCTTTGCCACAAATGGTGGTGTGATATGCAATTTTCTCACGAGTGGGGATGCTCTGAGGAAGAGACGCAATCGTACTAGGGTTGCAAAGCGGACATCCCGCAAGCCCACAAATAGGTATATTATAAATAAACCATGTACTGATCTCTAATAAAACTTGCACTAGGTTGATCGTGCTTGCAACCCTAACTCATACAACGTCCGGTTAACACCGGAGCCACAATGTTTCACAATCGATGAAGTCACCCCAACCATCTCACTGGTAAAGATGATATGTCCCTATAAGAATATGTCGCCTTAATTAGACACATAGAGTGTCAAACATGGAGTTTGATCCCCCATAGTCTGACGCACAACCACCTGCTAAACATCCAACCACTTGCTGGTCATGGGTAAGGTTAACGTTCATGACAAACATTGACTACACTTTGGCTTTTACGTACAGTGCGGCTGGTGAGGTAGTGGGAGGGACAACATCTGCCAAATCTTCCTAACATCTGTTGCAGGTCATCCTTCACCATCTCTGCTCCGTGTCGTGGTATTGCCGATGAGTACGCCATGGAGGGGTCCTCACAGTGCGTGTTTAGAGACGTGGGGGAAGGCGGACGGTTGACAGGTACGAGGTAACACGGCTTACCCAAGTTCAGATCCCACGACGGTGGCGGAATCCTACTCCTGCTATAAATCACTATAAGGGCAATAAGCCGAGTTACAGAGATTGGTTCGCCGTGCGAGGTTATGTGAAGTTTGTCTATGATCGTGCCCTAAAGGTTCCCATAGGTCCGACTTATATAGTCGCCAGGTCCTAGGATTACAGAAAAAATCCTAGCCGGACAGGTTATAGAGTCCTACAATGTCTATTATTAGTCTTGTGTATCTTGCACTCCAAGGCTCCGGGTACGCTGGTGACTCCATCGTAGCCTTCCTTTATCCGGCATGGGCCTCCCTTCTGGATCCATCTAACTGGACCGCCCAGCAGGCTATATGCCATGCTACCAACTGTGGGCCACCCGGGTTAGCCGGATAAGAGACATGCTATAGGGATACCCATATAGCATATCCCCAACAGTAGCCCCCGGAGAACTCCGAGATATTGCGCCGTCTTTTTAGGGTTTCGTAGCATGGAAAACAAAAAATTTCTACCGCATACAAACAAACAAGCCAAGATCTATCTACTAGATTGTAGCAACGAGTCGATAGAATAACTCACCCTCGAAGATTCCAAAGTGTTTAACGAGAGCGGATTCTCGTGGATGATGTAGTCGTACTCTTGCCGATCTCAAGATCGCGTAGACGATCCTTCCGGCGCTGCGTTCCGGCAGCGCTCCCGCAGTCGGTCACACGTTCGGTACTTGACGAAGACCTTCCTCTCCCTTGTTCCAGCAGGCAGAGGAGGTTGTAGCACTCTCCTCGCGATTCCGGCAACACAACGACGTGGTACCGTAAGTAGAGGGGAGATCTCACAGGGCTTCGCCTTAAGCCGGAGCGAGTATGGTGGAGTATGAGAGAGTCCCTCGACGATCTAGGGTTTAGACACGCCGAGGAAGAGGTGCTAGAGCCGGCGGCTAGGGCTTGGAGGTGCCCAAGTCGGCAGCTAGGGGAGAAACCCTAGGGGGCGGCGGCGGCTATGGTGGGCAGCAGCTGCTAGAGTTTGAGGTGTGAAAGTTGTGTGTCTAGGAGGGGAGCCCTGCCCCTCCTTATATAGGTGGAGGGGGCCGGCCGGCCAAGGGGAGGGAGAGGAGTCCCTCCCCAACTCGGCTTGGGTGGTGCGCCGCCGGTTGGAGGAGGGAACTCCTCCCCAACTCGGTTTCCTACTCCTCCTCCTCTTTCCAAAAAACTGCCGTTTGACTTTCAAACTAGCCGTTTGACTTTTCAAACTAGGATTTGAATAAACCCTCTATTTTGATCAGCGATGACACCGAGTACATGATGCAACCATACCAACTTGATATAACACATTCATGTACCCTTCCCCCCCGGAGTGTCGGACATTCCGGAACCTTCTAGAACATTCCCGATGAAAACACCAGAACCATTCTCCAACTCCGAAACGGGACTTTCCTTATATGAATCTTATTCTCCGGACTATTCCGGATCTCCTTGTGATATCCCGAATCCCATTCGAGACTCCGAACAACATTCGGTCTCTTTCTCATCATTCCATAACTACTCAAACAACGTTGAATCCTTAAGTGTGTCTCCCTACGGTTCGTGAATTATGCGGACATGATCGAGACACTTCTCCGAATAATAACACATAGAGGAATCTGGAAATTCATATGGCTCCCACACATTTCTACGATTACTTTGTTATCGAATGAACCACTTACATACGATATCAATTTCCCTTTGTCTCACGATAGTTTACTTATCCGAGGTTATGATCGTCGGTATCTCTGCATACCTAGTTCAACCTCGTTACCGATAAGTACTCTTTTCTCGTTCCCGTGATATGTGATCCCTTGTGAGCCAGTCACATGCTTGCAAGCTAATTGGATGACATTTCACCGAGAGGGCCCAGAGTATATCTATCCGTCATATGGATGGACAAATCCCACTTTTGATCCATGTGTTTCAACCAATACTTTCCGAACACTCAATGCCACCTTTATAGCCACCCAGTTACGGTGTGGTGTTTGATGTCATCAAAGCATCCATCCAGTAAAGGTGATATGCATGATCTCATGGTCGAAGGAATTAGATTACTATGTATCAGAAAGCATATAGCAATTTGAACTATTAAAATGACTTGATCTTTATGCTACGCTTATCTATAGGAGTATGTCCACCATATCATTCTCCTAACGATATGATCTTGTTGTTAATAACATCTCAATGTTCATGATAGGGAAACCACAATCATATATTAACCAACAAGCTAGTATTATATAGAGGCTTTACTAGGGACTTCAAATTAAGTTTACAAATCACACAAGTATTAATGTTTCCTTGTTAATACTATTATAGCATGAATGTAAACATTTATCATAAACACAAAGATATAATAATAACTACATTTATTATTGCCTCTATGGCATATCTCCAACAGTCTCCCACTTGCACTAGAGTCATCTAATCTAGATTACATGGTAATATACCGAACACCCATGGCAGTTTGGTGCTGGTCATGTTTTTCCCTCGGGAGAGGTTTAGTCAACGGATCCGCCACATTCAGATCTGTGTGTACTTTGCAAATCTTTATATCCCCATCTTGGATATGTTCTCAAATAGCGTGAAAACGTAGATTGATGTGCTTCATCTTATTGTGTGACCTTGGTTCTTGCGCATTGGCTATGGCGCCCATGTTGTCACAGTAGATAGACATTGGGTCCAGCGCACTAGGAACCACACCCAGCTCTGTAATGAACTCTTTCATCCATATCGCTTCTTGTGAAGCCTCTGAAGCAGCCATGTATTCCGATTCAGTTGAAGATCTCGCCACAACGCTTTGCTTTGCACTCCTCCAGCTAACTGCTGCACCATTCAAAATAAATACGTATCCAAATTGTGATTTAGAATCATCCGGATCGGTGTCCCAACTAGCATCGGTGTAACCATTAACAACGAGTTGTTCATCACCTCCATAAGAAAGAACCATATCCTTAGTTCTTCTCAAGTACTTAAGGATGTTTTTTACCGCTGTCCAATGATCCACTCCTGGATCACTTTGATATCTGCTAGTTAAACTAACAGCATATGCAATGTCGGGTCTAGTACATAGCATGGCATACATTAGAGATCCTATGGCTGAGGCATAGGGAGTCTTACTCATCCTTTCTTTATCTTCTGCCGATGTCGGACTTTGAGTTTTCTCAAGGTCGTATTGTGCAACATGGGCAAGAACCCTTTCTTGCTATCTTCCATTCCAAACCTCTTTAGAACTTTGTCCAAATATGTACTTTGTACATTGATATTTGGCGTTTTGATCTATCTCTATAAATCTTTATACCTAATATGTAAGCTGCTTCGCGAAGATCCTTCATTGAAAAACTATTATTCAAATATTCCTTGACACTATTAAGAAGGTCTACATCATTCCCAATCAACAATATGTCATCCACATATAGTATTAAGAATGCTACAGAGCTCCCACTCAATTTCTTGTAAATACAAGCTTCTCCATAAGTTTGTATAAAACCAAAACTTTTGATCACCTTATCAAAATGTTGATTCCAACTTCGGGATGCTTGCTTCAATCCATAGATGGACCGTTGAAGTTTACATACCTTGTTAGCATCTTTAGGATCGACAAAATCTTTGGGTTGCATCATATACAACTCTTCATCAATGTCTCCATTGAGGAATGTTGTTTTGACATCCATCTGCCATATCTCATAATCATAATATGCAGCGATTGCTAACATAATCCTCATAGACTTTAGCTTCGCTACTGGTGAGAAAGTCTCATCGTAGTCAACTCCTTGAATTTGTCGAAACCCTTTTGCGACAAGTCGAGCTTTATAGACAGTAACATTACCATGAGCATCTGTTTTCTTCTTGATAATCCATTTGTTCTCGACAGCCTTCCGGCCATCCGGTAAGTCCACCAAAGTCCATACTTGGTTTTCGTACATGGATCCAATCTCGGATTTCATGGCTTCTTGCCATTTATTGGAATCTGGGCTCATCATCGCTTCCTCATATGTCTCAGGGTCATCGGTGTTGTCCACCAACATGACACTCATAACGGGATCATACCAATCTGGAGTGGTACGAGTTCTCGTTGACCTGCGAGGCTCTGTAGCAACTTCAACCAAAGTTTCATGATCATCATCATTAGCTTCCTCTCTTATTGGTGCAGGCACCACAGGAACTTCTTCCGGTGCTGCGCTACTCGCAATTTCGAGAGAAGGTTCGACAACCTCGTCAAGTTCTACTTTCCTTCCAGTCACTTCTTTCGAGAGAAATTCCTGAAGGGTTTCGCGGCATAGTAAATCAAAATTTTCTACGGATGCGAACAGAGGGAAAGCCAAGATCTAATCTAGGAGATGCAATCAACGAGAGAGATTGGATTAGATCTTCATACCCTTGAAGATTCGCACAGCGGAACGTTCGTCGGAACGTGGGTGATGTAGTCGTACTCGCTTCTCCTCCTTGCGATCCGATCCGATCTAGCACCACAAGTGGCGGTGCCTCCGTGAGATGCACACGTGCAACACCTCGACGTCTCCTCCTTCCTCGGACCAGCGAGTATGGTGGAGAGATAGATTGGATCTACAACACGACGGCGTGGTGTATATGGTGGAGAATTTCTGCTGCAGGGCTTCGCCTACAAACAGTCGGGAGGGAGAGAGGAAGGTAGCAAGGCTGCTAGGGCTTGGAGGAAGGTGTGCGGGGGGGGAGGGGGCGCACCACCCCTCTATATACAGAGGGGGGGGCGGCCAGCCCTTGCCCCTCCTCCAAGCCTATCTATAGTTTAAACAATTTAAACTCTCCCTTATCTAGAAATCCTATCTCTAGTTTAAACGATTTAAACTCTCCCTTATCTAGAAATTCTATCCCGAGATTTAAACGAGTCAAATCTCTCTAGAATCGGCTGGGCCCTATGGGGCCTTGTGCCCCTGGACCAATGCGGCCAGGACACTCCCTCATAGGCCCATGCCCCCTCCCGGAAGGTGGGGCCACGTTGGTCCCCTTCCAGAAGGTTCTAGAAGCTTCCGGTACAATACCGATTAACCCGGAACAATTCCGAACTCCAAAAACTGCACTGCCTTATATGAATCTTATTCTTCGGACCATTCCGGAACCTCTCGTGATATCCCGGATCCCATCCGAGACTCCGAACAAAAATTCATAAACCAATTATCCAATCTATCCTAGCGTCGAGATACGTTAAGTGTGTGACCCTGCGGGTTCGAGAATATGCAGACATGATCTTCTATCAATAATCAACAGCGGGGTCTGGGCACCCATATTGACTCCCACACATTCATCGATGATCATATCGGATGAACCACGATGCCAGGATTCAATCAATCCCATATATATATTCCCTTCGTCTCGCGATATTTTACTTGCCCGAGATTCGATCGTCGGTACCATCATACCTAGTTCAATCTCGTTCACAGCAAGTACTTTACTCGTTCCGTAATCCGATATCACTTTGTGATTAACTCCTTAACCACATGCTTGCAAGCGGTGTTGATATCGATTACCGAGTGGGCCCGAAGTATATCTCTCCGACTTGGGAGGGACAAATTCCATCTCGATACATACAACCCAACAGATACTTTCCGATCACCTGAGACACACCTTTATGATCATCCTCTCATAGGATGACGTTTGATGACCTCAAAGCTTTCTTCCGATACCAGGGAGTTGCATTATCTCATGGTCTAAGGAATACAATATTTGACATAGGAAAAGCTTCGCAAAGATGAACACGATGACACGATCTAATTGCTCTGCTTTGTTTGGGTCTATCCACCATATCATTCTCCCAATGATATGATCTCATTATCAATTGACAACTCATGTCTATGGTTAGGAAACCTTAACCATCATTGATCAATGAGCTAGTCCATAGAGGCGTACTAGGGACACGGTGTTGTTCACAAACCACACAAGTATTAAAGTTTCCGCCTAATACAATTCTAGCATGGAATATAAACTTTATCATGAACAAGAATTATAATAATAACATCTTTATTATTGCCTCTAGGGCATAATTCCAACAGTCTCCCACTTGCACTAGAGTCAATAATCTAGTTTACATTTGGCAACAATCTCACAAGAGGTTTAGTCAATGGATCTGCGACATTCAGATTCGTATGTACTTTGCTAATCTTCAGATCTCCATCTGCTATATAATCTCGGATTATATGAAACTTGCGGTTGATATGCTTGGTCTTTGGATGATATCTTGGTTCCTTAGTGAGTGCTATGGCGCCAGTGTTGTCACACAATATCTCCAGTGGGTCCAATGCACTTGGAACCACGCCAAGCTCAGTGATGAAGTTTCTGATCCAAACTCCTTCACTTGACGCTTCTGCAGCAGCCATGTATTCCGCTTCTACTGTAGATCCCGCGATCACGCTTTGCTTGCAGCTTCTCCAGCTTACAGCTCCTCCATTCAAAATATAAACGTATCCTGTCTGAGATTTGGAATCATCCTTGTCATTGTCAAAACTAGCGTCGACGTAACCTTTTACGACAAGCTGTTCATCACCCCCATAGACTAAGAACATTTCTTTAGTTCTATTTAGGTACTTTAGGATGTTCTTCACGGCTGTCCAGTGTTCCACTCCTGGATCACTTTGATATCTGCTCGTCAAACTAAGAGCTTGGACACATCCGGTCTAGTACACAGCATCGCATACATGATGGAACCTATGGCCGAGGCATAAGGCACTTTGCTCATAGCTTCCCTATCATTTACCGTAGCTGGACACTGAGCCTTGCTCAATATCTTACCTAACAACATAGGCACTGAACCTTTCTTTGCCTTATCCATTCTGAACCTTTTCAGAACTTTGTCTAGGTATGTACTCTGGCTTAAAGCTATCAGGCATCTTTGTCTATCTCTATAGATCTTGATGCCCAATATATAAGCAGCTTCACCTAGGTCTTTCATTGAAAAACACTTGTTCAAATAACTCTTCACATCGTTAAGCATGTTGATGTCATTTCCGATAATCAATATGTCATCCACATACAGTACCAGAAACGTCACCGAGCTCCCA
The DNA here is from genome assembly GCA_910589765.1 of Avena atlantica. Classification (NCBI taxonomy): domain Eukaryota; kingdom Viridiplantae; phylum Streptophyta; class Magnoliopsida; order Poales; family Poaceae; genus Avena; species Avena atlantica. The sequence continues at coordinate 32,657,017 of OU342733.1, forward strand.
CTCACTTTCTTGTAGATGCAAGCTTCGTAGCAATTTGGAACAAATCCAAAGCTCTTGATCACTTGATCAAAACGAAGGTTCCAACTCCGAGATGCTTGCTTCAGCCCATAAATGGAACGCTGAAGTTTGCATACTTTACTAGCATCCTTAGGATCGACAAAACCTTCGGGTTGCATCATATACAACTCTTCATCAATGTTGCCATTGAGGAAAGCAGTCTTGACATCCATCTGCCATATTTCATAATCATGAAACGCAGCAATTGCTAATAAAATCCGAATGGACTTAAACATCGCTACGGGAGAGAAAGTCTCATCGTAGTCAACACCTTGAACTTGTCGAAAACCTTTCGCGACAAGCCGTGCTTTATAGACGGTAACATTACCATCCGCGTCCGTTTTCTTCTTGAATATCCATTTGCACTCAACGGCCTTTCGGTCGCTAGGAGGATCCACCAAAGTCCATACTTGGTTTTCGCTCATGGATCCCAATTCGGATTTCATGGCTTCCAGCCATTTCTCAGAGTCTGGCCTCATCATCGCTTCCTCATAGTTCGTAGGTTCACTGTCTTCTACCAACAAGACAGTCAAGACAGGGTTGCCGTACCACTCAGGAGGGGCACGCGACCTTGTCGACCTGCGACGTTCAGTAGCAGCATCGTCCGAAGCTTCATGATCCTTGTCATTAGCTTCCTCTATTGTTGGTGCAGGCGGCACTGGAACAATTTCAGGTGCTGCGCTACTCTCCAATTCAAGAGAAGGTTCAATAACCTCGTCTAGCTCTACTTTCCTCCCACTCACTTCTTTCGAGAGAAACTCCTTCTCAAGAAAGGAACCGTTCTTTGCGACAAACACTTTGCCTTCGGTTCTATGATAGAAGGTATACCCAATAGTTTCCTTAGGGTATCCTATGAAGACGCATTTCTCCGCTTTGGGTTCGAGCTTGTCCGGCATCAACTTCTTGACGTAAGCTTCGCATCCCCAAACTTTAAGAAACGACAACTTAGGTTTAGCACCAAACCACAGTTCATACGGTGTCGTCTCAACGGATTTAGATGGAGCCCTATTTAAAGTGAATGCAGCGGTTTCTAATGCATAACCCCAAAATGATAACGGCAAATCAGTAAGAGACATCATCGATCGGACCATATCTAATAGGGTTCGATTCCAGCGTTCAGACACACCATTGCGCTGTGGTGTTCCGGGTGGCGTGAGTTGCGAAACAATTCCGCTTGCTTTAAGATGCGTGAGAAAATCATAACTCAAATATTCGCCCCCACGATCGGATCGTAGAAACTTAATCTTTCTGTTACGATGGTTCTCCACTTCATTCTGAAATTCTTTGAACTTTTCAAACGTTTCAGATTTATGTTTCATTAAATAGATATACCCATATCTACTTAAGTCATCGGTAAAAGTGAGGAAATAGCGATATCCACCGCGCGTCGAAACACTCATCGGTCCGCATACATCGGTATGTATGATTTCCAACAAGTCCGTTGCTCGCTCCATCATACCGGAGAACGGGGTTTTGATCATCTTGCCCATGAGGCATGGTTCGCATGTGTCAAATGATTCAAAATCAAGAGACTCCAAAAGTCCATCAGAATGGAGTTTCTTCATGCGCTTTACTCCAATATGACCTAGATGACAGTGCCACAAATAAGTAGTATTATCACTATCTACTTTGCATCTCTTAGCCTCAATGTTATGGATGTGTGTTTCATACCTTTCGAGATTTAGAAGAAATAAACCATTCACGAGAGGTGCATGACCATAAAAGATGTTACTCATATAAATAGAACAACCATTATTCTCCGATTTAAATGAATAACCATCTTGCAATAAACATGATCCGGAAATGATGTTCATGCTCAACGCAGGCACATAATAACATTTATTAAGGTTTAAAACTAATCCCGAAGGTAAAACTAAGGAGAGCGTGCCGACGGCCATCACATCAACTCTTGATCTGTTGCCAACGCGCATCGTCACCTCATCCCTCGCAAGTCGTCGTCTATTCCGTAGCTCCTATTTCGAGTTACAAATATTAGCAACTGAACCGGTATCAAATACCCAGGCACTACAACGAGGGCTAGTAAGGAAAACATCAATAACATGTATATAAAATATACCTTTGATGGTGCCAGCCTTCTTGTCCGCTAAGTACTTCGGACAGTTGCGCTTCCAGTGACCCCTGTCCTTGCAATAGAAACACTCAGTGTCCGGCTTAGGACCAGACCTGAGCTTCTTCTCAGCAGGGGCATTGTGCTTGCCGCCGCCCTTCTTGAAGGGCTTCTTTGCTCCCTTACCTTTCTTAAAGGAGGGCTTGTTGACCATCAACACATGATTATCCTTTTTGATGTCCACTTCCGCAGCCTTCAGCTTTGCGAAGAGCTCGGTGATCGTATCAGTGGAACCAATCTGATTATGAGTCACTACAAAACTTTTGTAGCTGGGAGGGAGTGATTGCAGAACCCTGTCAATCTTGAGCTCCTCTGGAATCGTGCATTCCAGTTGCTCAAGGCGTTGAGTGTAGCCCGACATCTTTATGGCGTGCTCACTAACGGAACTCCCTTCCTCCATCTTGCAGTTAAAGAACTTCTCAGAGATCTCATATCTCTCAGAACGGGCTTGAGTCTGAAACATGGTTTTCAGCTCCTCGAGAATCTCAAAGGGCCCGGGATAGGTTTCAAAACGATTTTGAAGCTCCGGTTCCATAGCAAACAACATGGTGCTCTTAATCACACCATAATCATCTTTGCGCGACTGATAGACAGCTTTCTCATCAGCCGGCGCAGTTGCAGCAGGGGGGTTACCTAACTCTTTCTCAAGGACATAGTCCTTTTGTCCGCCAGACAGAATGATTCTTAGATTGCGGAACCAGTTGGTGAAGTTAGACCCATTATTTCTAAGCTTTTCTTTCTCAGCAAAAACGTTGAAGTTGAAGTTGGAATTGGCCATTGGATCTACAGTATTTGCAAGTACAATTTAGACTATGTTCATGATAAATAGTTCAACTTAATCAAATTACTAGATGAACTCCCACTAAATTCAACATCCCTCAAGTTGTTTAGTGAACACGATCCAAATTCACCACACCTAATCCGATCATCACGAGAAGAGATGTGGTTTCAATGGTGGACAACCAAGTGTCGATCATATCATTCATATGACTCATGCTTAACCTTTCGGTTCTTGTGTTCCGAGGCCATGCCTGTACATGCTAGGCTCGTCAAGCTAGACCCAAGTATTTCCGCGTGTGCAAAACTGGCTTGCACCCGTTGTATGTGAGCGTAGAGTCTATAGCACCCGATCATCACGTGATGCTTGGACACGACGAACTTTCGCAACGGTGCATACTTGGGGAGAACACAGTTTTTATCTTGATCTTTAAGTGAGGAATCATCTTATAATGCTACCGTCGCGATCTAAGCATAATAAGATACATAAAAGGATAAACATCACATGCATATAACTTTATGTGACATGGTATAGCCAATCTTCGCGCAATGATCTCCATCTTGTGCGTTCCGGCATGATCTCCATCACTCCACCATGATTGCCTCCACCACGAATAGCAACTACAACTATTGCTAACTACTTAGCGATAAAGTAAAGCTATTACATGGCGTATAAGAAGTTGACTCGCAGGTCATACACAATTATAAAGACAACCATATGGCTCCTGCCGGTTGTGTACTCATCGACATGCAAGTCGTGAAACATTACAAAACATGATCATCGCATACAATATACACATCACATCTTGGGCCATACCATATCACAGAAAACACTCCCTGCAAAAACAAGTTAGACGCCTCTACTTTGTTGTTGCATGTTTTACGTGGCTTATGGGAGTAGATGCTAAGAACGATTCTTACCTACGGAAAGCCACAACGGTGATATTATGGTTGCCAAACTCCGGTGTTAATCCCATGACAACTATAGTGAGAGAAACTGACATCCACTAGCCGCATGTGTGGAACAAGCCACACGTCAAGTGCGGAGCCGGTCTCGCGAGCGACGTCGCGTAAGGTTGGCCTGGACCGCTTCAATCTCACTACCCCGCATCATAAGAAGAACACAAACAAGAGGCTTGCAACAGAAAACATCAACGCCCGCAACAACCATGTTGCGTTCTACTCGTGAAACACATCTACGCATAGATCTAGCTCTGATACCACTGAAGGGTTTCGCGGCATAGTAAATCAAAATTTTCTACGGATGCGAACAGAGGGAAAGCCAAGATCTAATCTAGGAGATGCAATCAACGAGAGAGATTGGATTAGATCTTCATACCCTTGAAGATTCGCACAGTTGAACGTTCGTCGGAACGTGGGTGATGTAGTCGTACTCGCTTCTCCTCCTTGCGATCCGATCCGATCTAGCACCACAAGTGGCGGTGCCTCCGTGAGATGCACACGTGCAGCACCTCGACGTCTCCTCCTTCCTCGGACCAGCGAGTATGGTGGAGAGATAGATTGGATACACGACGGCGTGGTGTATATGGTGGAGAATTTCTGCTGCAGGGCTTCGCCTACAAACAGTCGGGAGGGAGAGAGGAAGGTAGCAAGGCTGCTAGGGCTTGGAGGAAGGTGTGTCGGGGGGGAGGGGCACACCACCCCTCTATATATAGAGGGGGGGCGGCCAGCCCTTGCCCCTCCTCCAAGCCTATCTCTAGTTTAAACAATTTAAACTCTCCCTTATCTAGAAATCCTATCTCTAGTTTAAACGATTTAAACTCTCCCTTATCTAGAAATTCTATCCCGAGATTTAAACGAGTCAAATCTCTCTAGAATCGGCTGGGCCCTATGGGGCCTTGTGCCCCTGGCCCAATGCGGCCAGGACACTCCCTCATAGGCCCATGCCCCCTCCCGGAAGGTGGGGCCACGTTGGTCCCCTTCTGGAAGGTTCTAGAAGCTTCCGGTACAATACCGATTAACCCGGAACAATTCCGAACTCCAAAAACTGCACTGCCTTATATGAATCTTATTCTCCGGACCATTTCGGAACCTCTCGTGATATCCCGGATCCCATCCGAGACTCCGAACAAAAATTCATAAACCAATTATCCAATCTATCCTAGCGTCGAGATACGTTAAGTGTGTGACCCTGCGGGTTCGAGAATATGCAGACATGATCTTCTATCAATAATCAACAGCGGGATCTGGGCACCCATATTGACTCCCACACATTCATCGATGATCATATAGAATGAACCACGATGCCAGGATTCAATCAATCCCATATATATATTCCCTTCGTCTCGCGATATTTTACTTGCCCGAGATTCGATCGTCGGTACCGTCATACCTAGTTCAATCTCGTTCACAGCAAGTACTTTACTCGTTCCGTAATCCGATATCACTTTGTGATTAACTCCTTAACCACATGCTTGCAAGCGGTGTTGATATCGATTACCGAGTGGGCCCAAAGTATATCTCTCCGACTTGGGAGGGACAAATTCCATCTCGATACATACAACCCAACAGATACTTTCCGATCACCTGAGAGACACCTTTATGATCACCCTCTCATAGGATGACGTTTGATGACCTCAAAGCTTTCTTCCGATACCAGGGAGTTGCATTATCTCATGGTCTAAGGAATACAATATTTGACATAGGAAAAGCTTCGCAAAGACGAACACGATGACACGATCTAATTGCTCTGCTTTGTTTGGGTCTATCCACCATATCATTCTCCCAATGATATGATCTCATTATCAATTGACAACTCATGTCTATGGTTAGGAAACCTTAACCATCATTGATCAATGAGCTAGTCCATAGAGGCGTACTAGGGACACGGTGTTGTTCACAAACCACACAAGTATTAAAGTTTCCGCTTAATACAATACTAGCATGGAATATAAACTTTATCATGAACAAGAATTATAATAATAACATCTTTATTATTGCCTCTAGGGCATAATTCCAACAATTCCTTCTCTAGAAAGGATCCATTCTTGGCAACGAAGATTTTGCCTTCGGATCTATGATAGAAGGTATACCCAATAGTTTCCTTCGGGTATCCTATGAAGACGCATTTTTCCGCTTTGGGTTCAAGCTTGTCCGGCTGTAACTTCTTTACATAGGCTTCGCATCCCCAAACTTTAAGGAACGACAATCTAGGTTTCTTCCCAAACCATAATTCATACGGTGTCGTTTCAACGGATTTAGACGGTGCCCTATTTAAAGTGAATGCGGCTGTTTCTAATGCATAACCCCAAAATGATAGCGGTAAATCTGTAAGTGACATCATAGAACGAACCATATCTAAGAGAGTTCGATTACGACGTTCGGACACACCATTACGCTGTGGTGTTCCCCGCGGTGTCAACTGCAAAAGTATTCCGCATTTCTTCAAATGCTCGCCAAACTCGTAACTTAGATATTCACCTCCACGATCAGAACATAGAAATTTAATCTTCTTGCTACGTTGATTCTCTACCTCACTTTGAAATTCCTTAAACTTCTCGAAAGTTTCGGACTTATGTTTCATGAAATAGATATACCCATATCTACTCAAGTCATCCGTGAAGGTAAGAACATAACGATAACCACCGCGCGATGCTACACTCATTGGACCACACACATCGGTATGTATGATTTCCAATAAGTCTGTAGATCGCTCCATCATACCAGAAATGGAGTCTTAGTCATTTTACCCATCAGACATGCTTCACATCTTTCAAGTGATTCGAAATCAAGTGATTCAAGAAGTCCATTGGAATGGAGTTTCTTCATACGCTTCACTCCAATGTGACCAAGACGACAGTGCCACATATAGGTCGAGTTATCGCTCGATTTCAAATGTTTAGCCTCAATGTTATTAATATGTGTATTTCCACTATCGAGATTCAACAAAAATAGACCATCTATCAAAGGTGCATGTGCATAAAACATATTACTCATATAAATCGAACAACCATTATTCTCGGACTTAAACAAGTAACCGTCTCGCAATAAACAAGATCCCGATATAATGTTCATGCTTAACGCAGGCACCAAATAACAATTATTTAAGTATAAAACTAATCCCGATGGTAGATGAAGGGGTAGCGTGCCGACCGCGATCACATCAACCTTTGATCCGTTTCCCAAGCGCATCGTCACCTTGTTCTTCGCTAGCTTCCGTTTATTCTGCAGCACCTGTTTCGAGTTACAAATATGAGCAACCGAACCAGTATCAAATACCCAGGCACTACTACGAGTACTAGTGAGATACACATCAATAACATGTATATCAGATATACCTTTCTTCTTGATGTTGCCGTTCTTCAAATCCGCCTAGTACTTTGGGCAATTCCGCTTCCAATACCTTCTCCCTTGCAGTAAAAGCACTCAGTATCAGGCTTAGGTCTAGCCTTGGTCTTCTTCGTCGGCGTGGTAACTTTCTTACCACCCTTCTTGAAGTGTCCCTTCTGCTTAGACTTGCCTTTCTTGAATTTGGTGGTCTTATTGACCAACAACACTTGGTGCTCTTTCTTGATCTCCACTTCTACAGATTTCAACATGGCAAAGAGTTCTGGCAACGTCTTGTTCATGTTTTGCATGTTGTAGTTCATCACAAAGTTCTTGTAACTTGGTGGTAGTGATTGGAGGACACGGTAAATCCCCAAAGCATTAGGAATCACAATACCCAAGCTTTGAAGTTTGTTTGCGTGCCCAGACATCTTAAGCACATGCTCACTAACGGAGCTGCCCTCTTCCATCTTGCAGTTAAAGAACTTTTCAGAAGCCTCATAGCTTTCAATTGCCGCATGAGTCTCAAAGATCAATTTGAGATCCTCGACAATATCATATGGGTCTGAATACTCAAAACTTTTCTGAAGCTCCGATTCTAAACCATACAAGATAGCACACTAAACTGTGGAGTACTGAGTCTTCCGAGTGAGGTAAACATTCTTTACTTCATCGGCAGCATCAGCTGCAGGTGGGTCACCCAGCGGTGCATCCAGCATATAGGTCAAATTACCAGCTGTGAGGACAATCCTCAAATTGAGAAACCAATCCGCGAAGTTGCTTCCATTGTTTTTCAACTTTTCTTTCTCTAGGAACGCATTAAAATTGATTGTAGGGGCTGCCATTGATCTACAACATATTTGCAATAATTTAGACTAAGTTTATGACAAATTGAGTTCAAATTAATAATAAAATTAATCTAGGTGAACTCCCACTCAAAACAATATCCCTCACATTGTTTTAGTGATCACACGAACCAAATCCACCACATCAACACTGATCATCACGAGAGTTGATATAGTTTCAATGGTGAACAATCGACATGTTCATCATATCTACTATATGATTCATGCTTTACCTTTCGGTGATCCGTGTTCCGACACCATGTCTGTACATGCTAGGCTCGTCAAGATCAAACCTTAGCTTCCGCATGAGCAAATCTGGCTTGCTCACGTTGTATACACTTGCGGAATCTAACACACCCGATCATCACGTGGTGCTTCGAAACAACAAGCTTTAGCAACGGTGCTAACTAAGGGTGAACACTTTATGACTTGAAATTCATGTGCATGAGGGATCATCTTATAATGCTACCGTCTTCTACTAAGCAATACAAGATGCATAAAGGATTAACATCACATGCTATTCATAATATGTGATATGATATGGCCTTTCTTCTTTGTGCTTCCGATCTCCATCTTCTAGCACGAACATGATCTCCATCATCACCGGCATTGCATCAAGGTCAATGACACTTCTCCATGGTTGTCGTCCACCGGCTTCAACTATTACAACTACTTTGAATAGACACGCGGGTCTTAACATAAATTAAAGACAACCATATGGCTCCTGCCGGTTGCCGTCTTACAATAAGGAACATTGCATACATCAAATATAATCACAATCATGGCCATATCACATCACTGCACACCCCTGCAAAACAAAGTTAGACGCCTCTACTTTCTTTTCATATTTTACGTGGTTTGAGGCTTTCAATAAGTGTCGTTCTAACTTACGAACAAGAACCACAACATTGATACTAGTATTGTTAATCACCCGTTGTAAATTGGATCTTAACTATGCTAGGAGAAACAGGCACCCGCAAAGCCACTTATGCAATACAAGTTGCATGTCAAGCGTGGAGCAAGTCTCATGAACGATGTCATGTAAGGTTAGCCCGGGCCGCTTCATCCCAACATACCGCAAGATGCAAAGTACACAAGAAGCAATCGACAATAAAAGCATCAACGCCCACAATGACCATTGTGTTCTACTCGTGCAACAGATCTACATATAGACACGGCTCTGATACCACTGTAGGGTTTCGTAGCATGGAAAACAAAAAATTTCTATAGCATACAAACAAACAAGCCAAGATCTATCTACTAGACTGTAGCAACGAGTCGATAGAATAACTCACCCTCGAAGATTCCAAAGTGTTTAACGAGAGCGGATTCTCGTGGGTGATGTAGTCGTACTCTTGCCGATCTCAAGATCGCGTAGACGATCCTTCCGGCGCTGCGTTCCGGCAGCGCTCCCGCAGTCGGTCACACGTTCGGTACTCGACGAAGACCTTCCTCTCCCTTGTTCCAGCAGGCAGCGGAGGTTGTAGCACTCTCCTCGCGATTCCGGCAGCACAACGGCGTGGTACCGGAAGTAGAGGGGAGATCTCCCAGGGCTTCGCCTTAAGCCGGAGCGAGTACGGTGGAGTATGAGAGAGTCCCTCGACGATCTAGGGTTTAGACACGCCGAGGAAGAGATGCTAGAGCCGGCGGCTAGGGCTTGGAGGTGCCCAAGTCGTCGGCTAGGGCTTGGAGGTGCCCAACACGTATGGTGGGCAGCAGCTGCTAGGGTTTGAGGTGTGGAAGTTGTGTGTCTAGGAGGGGAGCCCTGCCCCTCCTTATATAGGTGGAGGGGGCCGGCCGTCCAAGGGGAGGGAGAGGAGTCCCTCCCCAACTCGGCTTGGGTGGTGCGCCGCCGGTTGGAGGAGGGAACTCCTCCCCAACTCGGTTTCCCACTCCTCCTCCTCTTTCCAAAAAACTGCCGTTTGACTTTCAAACTAGCCGTTTGACTTTTCAAACTAGGATTTGAATAAACCCTCTATTTTGATCAGCGATGACACCGAGTACATGATCCAACCATACCAACTTGATATAACACATTCATGTACCCTTCCCCCCCGGAGTGTCGGACATTCTGGAACCTTCTAGAACATTCCCGATGAAAACACCGGAACCATTCTCCAACTCCGAAACGGGACTTTCCTTATATGAATCTTATTCTCCGGACTATTCTGGATCTCCTTGTGATATCCCGAATCCCATTCGAGACTCCGAACAACATTCGGTCTCTTTCTCATCATTACATAACTACTCAAACCACGTCGAATCCTTAAGTGTATCTCCCTACGGTTCGTGAATTATGCGGACATGATCGAGACACTTCTTCGAATAATAACCAATAGAGGAATCTGGAAATTCATATGGCTCCCACACATTTCTACTATTACTTTGCGATCGAATGAACCACTTACATACGATATCAATTTCCCTTTGTCTCACGATAGTTTACTTATCCGAGGTTATGATCGTCGGTATCTCTGCATACCTAGTTCAACCTCGTTACCGATAAGTACTCTTTTCTCGTTCCCTGATATGTGATCCCTTGTGAGCCAGTCACATGCTTGCAAGCTAATTGGATGACATTTCACCGACAGGGCCCAGAGTATATCTATCCGTCATATGGATGGACAAATCCCACTCTTGATCCATGTGTTTCAACCAATACTTTCCGAACACTCAATGCCACCTTTATAGCCACCCAGTTACGATGTGGTGTTTGATGTCATCAAAGCATCCATCCGGTAAAGGTGATATGCATGATCTCATGGTCGAAGGAATTAGATTACTATGTATCAGAAAGCATATAGCAATTTGAACTATTAAAATGACTTGATCTTTATGCTACGCTTATCTATAGGAGTATGTCCACCATATCATTCTCCTAACGATATGATCTTGTTGTTAATAACATCTCAATGTTCATGATAGGGAAACCACAAGCATCTTGTAACCAACAAGCTAGTATTATATAGAGGCTTTACTAGGGACTTCAAATTAAGTTTACAAATCACACAAGTATTAATGTTTCCTTGTTAATACTATTATAGCATGAATGTAAACATTTATCATAAACACAAAGATATAATAATAACTACATTTATTATTGCATCTTGGGCATATCTCCAACAGTCTTGCCTTTTCACGTGGAATGCTCCGTCTAGATGGATGTCGGCAAATCGTCAAGCAATATCTTGTAGTCCTCCCAAAGAACCCTGCAAAGCTTTCTCCGTCTTCAACTTGTTAGCCGGAGGAATGCTAAATCTTCCATCGTACTCTTCTGTAGTCGGATTGGATCCGTCCATGTCGGAATCTTTGATGTGACGGCTCATCTGCCCATGTCAGCTAGGACGACATAGGCTTAGGTCAGCGACGCCTCGTAACTCACACATGCAGAGAACACAATCATGTCCGATTTTCCCGTGCGAGCAATACGAACCATTGGCGGCGACGATGGGAGACGTGGCGAAATTTCCGCGCACGTTCGCGAACACGTCGTCTACGCGGCAACCGTCCGATCAAGCTGCACGAATCTTGACGCTGGAGGTGATAAATAGTAACCGTGGGGGAATTTCCACTTTTTACCTCATTCTCCTCGCATCATCTTCTTCCTCCAGTCGCGTGCCTCCTCGAGCTTTCCGCAAGAACTTCTCGAAAAAACCCTAGCGCCAATCTGCACCAGCCACCACCACTCTCACTCCATGTCTAGCAGCAGCACCTCTCCTTCCATGGCGACGTCGAGCGAAACCACGGCGAAGCCGGCGAGCTGCATCGTCGTGCCTCCAGAGGGGCTAGTCATCCCCGCATTGACGGTTATCGAGTCCACCGGCGGTGACCTTAATCTGGTGGCGCTGGGGCCGTTGGAGGAGGAACCTGACTCGCACAAGGACGACTGGCGCGGCTCGGATATCACAGACCGTGATATCCAAGAGATGATCGCCGAAGGCTACCTTCCCGCGACGGAGGGGCTCGCCTGGCGGCCGGCGCCGGCCGGCGAGGTGACACCTTCTCCTCAAGCCGGAGAAAAGGTGTACCTCAAAGCTCAGCTGGTACGCGGCGTCTCTCTGCCTATTGTTGGAATTATGCCCTAGAGGCAATAATAAAGATGTTATTATTATAATTCTTGTTCATGATAAAGTTTATGTTCCATGCTAGAATTGTATTAAGCGGAAACTTTAATACTTGTGTGGTTTGTAAACAACACCGTGTCCCTAGTACACCTCTATGGACTAGCTCATTGATCAATGATGGTTAAGGTTTCCTAACCATAGACATGAGTTGTCAATTGATAATGAGATCATATCATTGGGAGAATGATATGGTGGATAGACCCAAACAAAGCAGAGCAATTAGATCGTGTCATCGTGTTCGTCTTTGCGAAGCTTTTCCTATGTCAAATATTGTATTCCTTAGACCATGAGATAATGCAACTCCCTGGTATCGGAAGAAAGCTTTGAGGTCATCAAACGTCATCCTATGAGAGGGTGATCGTAAAGGTGTCTCTCAGGTGATCGGAAAGTATCTGTTGGGTTGTATGTATCGAGATGGAATTTGTCCCTCCCAAGTCGGAGAGATATACTTCGGGCCCACTCGGTAATCGATATCAACACCGCTTGCAAGCATGTGGTTAAGGAGTTAATCGCAAAGTGATATCGGATTACGGAACGAGTAAAGTACTTGCTGTGAACGAGATTGAACTAGGTATGACGGTACCGACGATCGAATCTCGGGCAAGTAAAATATCGCGAGACGAAGGGAATATATATATGGGATTGATTGAATCCTGGCATCGTGGTTCATCCGATATGATCATCGATGAATGTGTGGGAGTCAATATGGGTGCCCAGACCTCGCTGTTGATTATTGATAGAAGATCATGTCTGCATATTCTCGAACCCGCAGGGTCACACACTTAACGTATCTCGACGCTAGGATAGATTGTATAATTGGTTTATGAATTTTTGTTCGGAGTCTCGGATGGGATCCGGGATATCACGAGAGGTTCCGGAATGGTCCGGAGAATAAGATTCATATAAGGCAGTGCAGTTTTTGGAGTTCGGAATTGTTCCGGGTTAATCGGTATTGTACCGGAAGCTTCTAGAACCTTCCGGAAGGGGACCAACGTGGCCCCACCTTCCGGGAGGGGGCATGGGCCTATGAGGGAGTGTCCTGGCCGCATTGGGCCAGGGGCACAAGGCCCCATAGGGCCCAGCCGATTCTAGAGAGATTTGACTCGTTTAAATCTCGGGATAGAATTTCTAGATAAGGGAGAGTTTAAATCGTTTAAACTAGAGATAGGATTTCTAGATAAGGGAGAGTTTAAATTGTTTAAACTAGACATAGGCTTGGAGGAGGGGCAAGGGCTGGCCGCCCCCCCTCTATATATAGAGGGGTGGTGCGCCCCCTCCCCCTCTACACACCTTCCTCCAAGCCCTAGCAGCCTTGCTACCTTCCTCTCTCCCTCCCGACTGTTTGTAGGCGAAGCCCTGCAGCAGAAATTCTCCACCATATACACCACGCCGTCGTGCTGCAGATCCAATCTATCTCTCCACCATACTCGCTTGTCCGAGGAAGGAGGAGACGTCGAGGTGCTGCACGTGTGCATCTCACGGAGGCACCGCCACTTGTGGTGCTAGATCGGATCGGATCGCGAGGAGGAGAAGCGAGTACGACTACATCACCCACGTTCCGACGAACGTTCCGCTGTGCGAATCTTCAAGGGTATGAAGATCTAATCCAATCTCTTTCGTTGTTTGCATCTCCTAGATTAGATCTTGGCTTTCCCTCTGTTCGCTCCGTAGAAAATTTTGATTTACTATGCCGCGAAACCCTTCACCTATCTCTAACTTCTTCCTCTCCGTCTTGAATCACTATAGGGTCCAGCCCCAGAACCTTTCCCCCAATAGTATCTTAGTGCTTAGCAACTACGCGGCGCTTTGTGAGCGATACTTAGGGATAAGGCCTAGGTTAGACCTCTTTGTGTACTTCTTCACCGTCAAACATGAAGCCGGACATAGCAAGGAAGAACTTAGAAACTGCGGCACCATAAGCTTCAAGATTTGACCTGGCCGGCGGTTCCCCGACATCGTCGGCCATGAGTCCCGCAAAATTTGGCAGAGGACGTACTTTTACGGCCCAAACATTCCTCTGGTTGGCCGAGAAGTAACGTATCCGGACTTCGTGGATGGAGCCACCGCTGAAGTTTCCACATGGAGATCCCAAGCCTCCCTTCCCTCCGACCTCGACGCTTCTCGCGCCATAAGGCGGATCGAATGGTTCGTAGAGACGGGTTTGACCGGCTTGGACCTAGCCATGTGCTGGTTCATTAGGTGAATCCAACCTCTGCAGCATCGCGCGAAGTTCATGCACGAGTATACCAGCGATAGGAGGGATAGTCTCCGCATCTCCGTGGACAACTTCTCGAGCGACTCCGTCAAGCTCCTCCTTAAGGACATCGTCAAGGTGAAGGATAAGAAGTGTGGCTTCACCATCATCTACGACATGTACGTAGACGGCAAGTGCCCAAAGGTATGTATTTATTTTCCGTGTATGACATATACTCCATTTCTTCCGTCTTGCAAATGTCATTTTATCTAACACGGTGATTTCTTACTTAACAGCTTAGCGATCTAGAGGAGGGCAATCTGGCTGCCCAAATCTATGATCCAAAGATGAAGGAAGTCACGGTCGTGTCCGACGACGAAGCTCCGGTGGTGCGAAAGCGGAAGAGATCCACCTCTGACGCTGCCGACAGAGGCAAGAAGAAGAAGACGGAGGGTGGAGCCTCCAAAATGACTACCGCCGCCCTGGAGGCGGAGAAAATAAAAGCCATCGGGATCCCTTTTGCTAAAGCACCCCCACTTGTGTAAGCTTCTTTTCTTCCGACATTGTCTATTTCTCTGTCTTGATCCTGTACTTATGCATTTTGCACGTTTCAGGAAGAAAGCCACGACCAGCCTCAAGAAGACCTCCAAAACATCGGGGGCTTCTTGGAATATCAAGGACATGTTGCATCGCGACGCCTCTCCCGCCATCACCCCTGCCACTCCTGCCGTCAATCCCTCGTCTGCCCCGACAAGCTCTCAGGCTAAGGAGGCATCAGGCCCTTCCGACATGGAAGTGGACTCTAGCGCCTCTACTGAGCTTGCGGTTGTCGGCGAGCAGGCGACGCAGGAGAGTACCGCCCATCAAATGGCTGAAGCTCCGGCTAAGGATGCCATCGGTGGCGGCAAGGCGGTGGTGGAAGCTGGTACTTCTGCCGAAGGCGGCGCCCTTGCTCCCCAGAAACCTTTCGAGTTTCCAAAGATAGTCTACCCGGCATTTACGCCGAGTAGCACAACTCTGGTTCCTGGAGGAGTACTAACATCTCTGACGTGCGGTCTTGAGGAGCTCCTCCGACAAGCAGACATCTTGCGAGGAAACAATATTTCCTTTGGCAAGCTGTTGGCCGAGAGCGCTACCAATCTCAAGATTATTGCACTTGTAAGTTTTATTTGCCTTTTTGCATTTCATATGAGTATCCCATTGTAGCCCCCGAGGATGTAGACAGAAAACCATAGGATTTTGCGTCTAGATGCTCTAAGAGTGACTAAGCTAGAAAACTTCTCACTGTAGCCCCCAAGCATTTAGATGGAATGAAATGTTCCGACTAGATGCTTTAAAAGTAGCATACGCAGTGTTTATAAATTTTAGCACTGTAGCCCCCAAGCTTCTAGTTGTAATTGAATTAGTTCCGACTAGATGCTTAAAGAAAGCTAAGCATATAGCTGAGTTAAAAAAATTATACTGTAGCCCCCAAGCCTCTAATCGAAAACTGAATTAGTTTCGATTAGATGCTCAAAGAAAAGCTAAGCATGTTGCTAGGTTAAAAACTCTCGCTGTAGCCCCCGAGTGTCTAGGTGGAGGATTTCCGGCTAGATGCTCCAAGCAGACTAAGCAACGTTTTAACTTTGTCCATTTTTCCACAGAACGAGAATGCTCGGAGGGGCATGGCCAATGATAAGTACCAAAAGATGCGTGCAGATCTTGGAGCCGAAAAGGGTAAAACTGCCTTCTTGAAGGAACAAATCATCAAAAACAAGAGTCTGTTTTCTTTTTGCGCATTCCGTCTTGATTTTGTGCCTACATTCTCTGAGTACTCACTCTGTACTTTGTTTTCTCCGACTTTGAAGAACATGTTGCCAAGGCCAAGGACATTGTCGAGCAGTCCAAGCACATCCAATAGTTGGACAGCGAGAACAAGATCCTTAAGGAGGAGAGGAAAGACATGCTGAAAATGCATGAGGATTCAATGAAGGCCCTGCAGGACTCCGCCACCGCAGAAATCAATCGCTTGAAGGAGGAGCTTGCGATCTTAAAAGATCAGAAGCAAGCTGCCGATGAGCAAAATCAACGCCACAGCGAGGCGTATAAGCTCCTCCAACAAGAGAAAGAATCCTTGGCGTACATCCTCTGGCAAGATGAAGCCAGCATCTTCAGTAAGTTTTCTCCGTCTTGGATTTCTGTAGTCCAGATACTTTGAACTGTTGAACTCATGCACTCCTTGTCGGAATTTTCAGCTCCTATGGGTTTGACCCGTTCACCTCCTCCGGCCAAGGAATGCATGGTTCTTGCTGGCAACTTTATCAACACCGCCATCACGCAAGCCAAAGAGATCGCCAAGCCCCTCCAGATAAACATCAAGGCATCGGACTCTATGGTGAAGTACTCGGAGATCTTGCGCCGAGCCCCCGAGCGTATCACAAGCTGGAAAGATTCATGTGCACGGGCCGGTGCAAGAATGGCGCTGTCAATGGTGAAGGCACACTATGAAGATGCCGACATCGACACGGTAACCTCTGGCATTCCTGATGTGGATGACGATGACAAGGAGATTAATCATGAATCCATCTTGTCGTCACTCGCGGGCTATGACACCAGAGTTGTCGAGTTAGTCGACGTCAACGTCTTCGTGCCAAGGAATGTCATTGATGACGGCGACCAAAGCTCCTCCGAGTCTCTTCACACTGCCGACTTCGAGTGTGGTTCTCCTGCTGCTGATAAAGCTGCTTCCAAATCGCCTGCGCCAAAGGAATGAAAAACAACTTGTAATATTTGTTTCACCTTTGGTGCGTATGCGGAAAAAACTATGTATTTAACTTAAGGCAGAAAACAATGGTTGCTATTTCCTGCTACTCAAGAACTAGTTTCCAGCGTGTATATATTTTTTAAGCAAGTGTTGGCTTATCCATTACTTTGGTTCTTATGCTTGACCTTTCGTGAGTCGGAAGACTCGTTGTCGGAACCATGCACTTAGGTGATGATGCCCAATGGCACCGTCAATAACCTGAGCACAAAATCGCCGACAATAAGTGCCGAAAGTCACTACTCCAGAATCCATATAAAAACAACAAAGAACGTGTAGACCAGAAAACTTAAGCTAATGCCCGTAGGCGGAATTTTCACAAGTGCAATCGCAAAACTTGTGCATAGAGGTTTTACATGATCCAAAAATGAACACTAAAGGAGGTAAAAGACTCAGAAATATTAGTGAACCAGAGAGCTTTATTTCATTGATCATATAAGAGGTACACAATTAGATAAAAAATGCTAATTGTAAAAAGGACGTAGCCGTGCTATGTTCCATGGTCGATCAAGCTCCGGGTAGTCATCATCCGGGTCACGTCGCTTACGCTTATTGACGAGGTTTAATCTCGTCAATGCCCATTGTTATGGACTTGGGTTTTGGAGAAGATGGGGATGCTGGAGATCGTGAAACGGTTAGCAAACAAGCAACACGGGGACACGAGGTTTACCCAGGTTCAGGCCCCCGGAGGGAAAACCCTACTCCTGCTTGTCTGCTCTTGATTACGGCGGAACCAAAGGTTACAGGGGTGCGTAGATGTAATCTGGCGTGGAGGTGTCAATGCGAAAGTATGAGGTGAGAGATCTAGGTCGTGCCCTCCTAGCCTTTATATAGAGTTAGGCAGATCTCAGGCACAAGTCGAGTCGGTTACAGGTTTTAGGGTTTACCCCTTTGAATTTTCTATCTACTATAGTCTTGCTCTCCAAGGATCCGAAGGCGCCATATGGGCCCTGGCCACCCGAAAGTCTTCATGGGCCAACGTATATTTGTTGTGGGCCTTAATTGGGCTGGACTAGGTATGCTGAAGTTGTGTACCTGCGGGGTGTAACCATGTCAGTAGCCCCGAGTGTTCAGTCAAATCGTAGATTCGGCTGAGGACTCTTCAATCCTTCGGGTGTGACTATCTCTGTCTTTCAAGAGAATGATTTGAGTGTGTAGGGATTGTTGATGCGTGTGTCTGACTCTCCCGACGGACCGGGGTCAGTTAACTGTCTTAGGACAAAACAACACGATCTTCTTCAGATTCGAGTCCCTCGACTCGAACCCGGAACGTATGCTAGCGTAATTCGACTCAGGCCACGGAGGAATTACAAGAGTGGAATTCCAGTGAATTTAAATGATGTACCCAACGCGTCCGTCGGGATTTTTCATCGCGCATGTTGGCACGGATTCTTACTAGCATAGCGCAGTCGTGTGTGTTACCAGGCCATCAGATGGTATATGTAGGTCTTATCTTTGCGTTGCAGACACAGCATCCGAATGTTTGTCACTGCGGAGGTGTTTCGGGTGGCCAAGGAGAACGTTGCTCACTTAGCGTTAATTAGGGCAGAGTTACCGAAAAGTTTTGCATGCTGATCCAAAGGATCGCACTCGAAGGATTCATAGGGTGTGCGACCAGCGCTCCCTATGGGAGTAGCCCCGAGTGTCTGTTCGAGTCGTAGACTCGAGCGGAGACTTTAATTCAGCCGTTGTTCGGCTTTCGGTCCGTAGGACACAAAATTTTCGGATGCTTGAATCCATCCTCCCTATGGGAGTAGCCCCCGAGTCCGTAGTGGAGTCGCAGACTCGACGTAGGACTCGAAGAAATAGTTTAGTGATGTAGTGTTTTGTTCATTTTCGGGTGCGCGGCCAGCGCTCCTGATAGGAGTAGCCCCCAAGTAGTTAGTCGAATCGTAGATTCGAGTGAGCACTCTTAGCTGTGTAGCCGAAGAATTGTAACAGTTGCTAGTATAGCTTTTGATGACGTCAGTGCTGACGATCGATGACCTCAAGCGTCTGCTACGCCAGAGAGGACGTGACTAGACAAACATGGGACCCACCTTCTGACTTTGAGTTGATCGGTCATGCGCAGCGTGGAGATAATTACAGCGTCGTCTCGATTTCCGTGCATAGTGGACGGCGTGTTAGCGACGGTTCGCTGTCGTACTGACACGTGGATGGCCAGATCTTGATGTTGTCTCTAGGTCTTCCCGATGGACGGTCATCGTGCATCGTCCTCGTCCTTATAATCATTGGGGAAAAGGTATTTTGTTTTCACCGCAGCCATTCTTGTTTCACTGCTCCCATCTTCTCTGAGCTTTCTCATTGCGCGCTGGGATTTCCCCGAGTTTTTCCTTCCTTGATCCTGCGTGCTTTTCGCCGGCGCCGCCGCATTGCGAGGGGAAACCGAAGAAGTCCTCCTCTGCAGTTGGCACCAGTGTTGCTGGTGGCAAGAAGGGTTCCGCCGTCGCCCGTGTCACCGATGGTGGCTGGCGGCGATCGGAGGTGCGTGAGAGTGATGCGCAAGCTCCGTGAGCGGGGCCTAATCCCGCAGGATAGGGAGTCCGTCAAACTCCCCGGCAACGAGGTAATTCCCCGTCCCCCCGCCGGGTTTCGGGTTATGTTCGTCGCCTTTGTCCTTCGAGGCTTTTCCTTCCCAGTCCACGATTTTCTGCGTGGATTTCTTTTTCTGTATGGTATCCAGCTGCACCATCTTTCACCCAACTCTCTTCTTCATGTCGCCTGCTTCATCACTTTTTGCGAGTGCTGGCTCGGTATCGAGCCGCACTTTAGCCTCTTCCAGAAACTCTATTCCGTGAAGAGGCAATCTGGTTCTGATGGTGTTTATCCCATTGGGGGTTGCATCATCTCCCTCAAATCCAATCTTCTTTTCTTTTCCTTTTCCATGTCCGAATATGTCCAATACTGGCGGAGGCGATGGTTTTACATCCGCGACTCCACGGTTGTTGGTCAGGATTTTGGACTTGTTCCTTTTGACCCCTCCCAGAAAATTGAGCCGAAGAGGTCCTAGAAGAACCAGATCTTGGATGGCGAGGTAGCGGAGATAGAGGATCTCTATCGTCGAGTGGAGGATCTTAAATTGACTCCGGATAAAGAGGTGAACGGTATGGATATCATCCGCACTTTTCTCAAACGTCGGGTGCAGCCGCTCCAGGATAGGGCGCACCCGATGTTCCTTTATTCTGGTCGTCGTGATCCGACTAGGGTTTCGGCTGAGGAATTCTCCAAGGGAGATCTCGACGGGGTCCTTCGTCCGCTGTTGAAGTTCAAGGCTGGGGAGGATATCCCGGGGAAGTCGCTGACTTCTCCGTTCTCCGCTTCTCGTCCAGTTCCGCAGGTGTAGATCTGGGACATGCGCGTGGCACTATTTTCGACTGTGTTTTACTTGTATTTATTTGTCTGCTGACAAATTTGCTTCTTTTGTGCAGGAGTTCAAGGTGCCGGGCATGTCACCGCCGCTTCCCGAATTGTTTCCGGATGCGCCGGACAAAGAAGTGGTGTACTCCATGTCTGAGCTTCCATCAGCGCGGTCGCCGGCCGAAGAGGCCATCGAGTCGAACGAGGATCACACTCGCAAGAGGACACGGAGCTCCAGCGAGTCGTCAGATGCTTCGACTCCACCGACACCGAGGAATCCGATGTGCCTTAAACGTCACAGTGGGGATCATGGGGGCTCTTCTTCTCCAATTCCTGCCATTCCCGTGCGAGTTGTGGCACCGCACCCGTCGGCGAAGCGGAAGAAGGAAAAGAAGAAGGACAGGAGAACTTCGCCAGTCTTCGACTTGAGCGAGCTCGACTCGTAAGTGTACTTTGGTTGCTCTTTGCTTGCTCTTGTTTGTTTGCTTTGATTGCTCTTGTCTAATGTTTTTCCTTTGCAGCCACTCTTCCGACGGCTCCTCCAGCGATGGCGCTCGGGAGATGGTGGGGGAGTTGAAGGTTGTTCCTCCTTATCCTCAAACGATGGCCACCTCTGAGGGTGTGCTCTGAACCCTCCTCCGCAGGAGGATCGAGTGGTTATCCCTCAGAAGACTGCGGGCAAATCTTCGGAGTCGCTGTCTAACCACGTAAGTAATTTTGTTTTCTGCTGCAGGGGGAGCTTCCGAGCCTTTTTGAATGATCTGCTGATCATTGTTTTTGCTTCTTGTCTCGGGGGGAGCCCCCGAGTATCTGTAGAAAATTTGCTGATCGTTTTTCTTTGAGTCTCGAGGGGAGCCCCCGAGCGTTTTTTGTATGTGTAACCTTCTTCTGCTCGTTCTTTTGGGCGTAGCCCCCGAGCCGTTCTTTTGACGAGTAATTCCGTTTGCAGCCTTTTGTGCAAGGCGCCAACCAGATGGTGAAGCAGCACCTGGCATTGGAGGCCAACTTCAAACGGCTTCAAGGTCCGTATATTTGTTGATCTTTTTCTTCCTCTTGCACTTCTTATCCTGCGATCTGATGAGTTTTATACTGATTGTAGAGGACAACAATGACACCCTCCGTGAGCTTGATGCTCTCAAAAAGAGTCTCGGGCGAGCGGAGAAAAAGGCCGAGGACGTCGTTGCTGCGAAAGGGCGCCTCGAGCAGGAGTTAGTCGATGCGGCTGCTGCCAAAGAGCGCCTGCAGCAGGAGGCGACGGACCGCGAGGAGCAGCTCGCCACCGCCACGGCTTCGCGCGAGAGAGAGGTAGCCGACAAGCTTATGGCGGCTGCCAAGGCTGTTTCGGGTGAGTTTCTCCGCCTTCCCCTTTTCGACTTCCTTGTCTTTCTTTTGCAGTGCTTTTATTCATGTTGCTTCCTTTGTTTCTTTAGATGTCGCGGGCATCGAGTTTGATCGTGGTGCTCTGGAGCACGGGAGTGCTTTGGATGATGCTACTGCGGCGGTCGAAGACCGCTGCAGTACCGTTGTCAGCTCGCTTGCCAAGGCCAAGGAGGTCCTCGGGCGCTTCTACAAGGAGCTCGTCCCCAAGGGCGTGGCCCTCGAGGATGTTGATGCCTTGGCGGATGCATTGTCAGCCGAAGCGTCTGCGACGTACAAGCACAAGTAGAAAGGTATTGGCGCGTCCGTCGGGCTGGCAATGGCCTTGGCGTCTGGAGCGGAGCTGGATCTTCCTCAGGTCACCTCCCGGATGCCGATGGCTACTTATGTATCCGAGGTAGCCTTCGCCATCTATGTTGCTCGCTGTAAGCGTTATGGGCCGAAGTTGATTGATCTACTGGCCGAGTACGCTCTAAGGCAGCAGGGGGAGGCCAAGGCGAGGCAGTCCGGCTTCGAGGCTACTCAGGATGCGGCTTCGTAGGCTTTGTAGTTGTAGGATACTTTCAGTTTCTTTTGTTGTAATTATTTCGATGAACCATCCATGTTCCACGTAGTGGCTTTTGCGCCACATAATGAATTTCCGAGTTATGTGCTCCTTCGTCTGCTTGTTTATATCCTTGTCTTCTGTTACTCTAGGGTCCTTCGGGTGATGATCCCGTTGACACTTCGTCTGCGCCGCAGCCGCGTCCATCCCTGGATGGTGCGTCGTAGCCTGTGTTTCTTCGGGACCGCATCTGTGGCCTCGAGAAAGAATTGCTTGGGGTGCGTGGCCACGTTGATGTTTGGAAATCCAAAGAGGATCGAGGTGCTACCAGAGAGGAGTACTTGATGGCGGAGTTGCTTCGTTTGTCCGAATAACTTCAGTGTGAGTTTTTTCGAGTTGTTGCCCATTACTTCGGATGCGCCTGTTGGCCTTTCATCTTACTCTTTGCAAGTATTGCAGGTGCTAACATTGCTCCAAGGGAGGAGAAAGAGCGTGTTGCTGTTCGGATCAACTGCTTGACTCAGCAGGACATGGAGGCCGGCGGGTTCTTCTGGATGGACCGTGACCGTGTCATGGTCCTTGCGACAGTGCAGGATCGTGTCCACCAGGTATCGCGGGTGTTGTGCCAGGTGAAGTCTTCGTTGGCTTCGGTTCTGCATGTAATGTTCCCGTTGGATGATGCATCGTCGATGCTTTCTGGCCTGCTGTCGAAGTTTCGGAATGTGCATCATGTCAGGGAACTGGTGCGGCACCAGCTTGTCGCAGGGGTGAAGGCCGCGCTCTCCCTTGTGCGGTTACATCATCCTGACGTAGATCTTCCTGTTGTAGTGACTGGGCCTCCCCTTCGGCCAAATGGTGACGAGTGGGATATGCGTCCACATTATGCAGCTGTGAGGCAGTATGCTGAACAAATCGTAGATCTGTTTGAGCAGCGTGCTCAGGTTATTCTTCAGAATAGGTAGGACCTGTAAAAAAGATAGATGTAAAATTTGTATATATTTGACTAGGCATGTTCTGCCCTTTGTTGTAAAGGTTATGTTGTTGTCCGGCACGTAGTGCTTTGTTTGTATACGTGTCCTTTTTGTTAGCCTGACGTGGTCAGCTACTCAGGTGTACACGTGTTGTCCTCAGTCGACGAAGTCGTGAGGTTGGGGGGAGCCCCCGAGTGCGTTGTAACATGGAGTAAAATGTGAACAGTAAATAGAAATTTGGGGCGAGACACTTAGCTTTATTCATATCGTAATGGAGGAGGTACATTGTTCGGCTGAGTAGCCTTGGCTGAATAGCCTTATTGAATGTAAAAGAGGAAGGTAGCTAGGGGTAGAACCGTCTTAGCTGTGCGACGTTCCATGGGTTGGAGTATGCGACTCCAGACTCCATGTGCTTGAGGCGATAGGCGCCACCTGGGATGACTTCAGTGACGATGTAAGGTCCTTCCCATGGTGACTCGAATTTCTTCGGTCGCTCTTGCTTGAGTCGCAAGACTAGGTCTCCTTCGACGAAGGACCTTGGGCGCAGCCGACGGCTGTGGTAGTTGCGGAGACTCTGTTGGTACACTGCTGATCGAGCTGCTGCTATGTCACGTGCTTCGCCGAGTGTGTCGACGGCGTCTTCGAGTGCGGCCGTCGATTCGGCTTCGCTGTAAGCGACGACCCGTGGAGCCTTGTGGCGTACCTCTGCTGGTAGCACGGCTTCGGCTCCGTGCACCATGAAGAACGGCGTGTAGCCGGTTGAGCTGTTTGGCGTTCTACGCAGGCTCCACAGGACGGAGGGCAGCTCTTTTGTCCAAGCTCCGGCGAGCCGCTCGAGTGGGCTCATTAGGCGCTTCTTGATGCCAGCGCTGACGACGCCGTTGGCCTTCTCGACCTGCCCGTTCGTTTGCGGGTGCGCCACTGAGGCGTATGTGATGTTGATTCCGAGGCCTTCGCATAAGTCCTGGAATTCTTTAGAGATGAAGTTCGACCCATTGTCGGTGATCATGCTATGCGGCACGCCAAACCTGTAGACAATGGATTCAAAGAACTTGACGACATTTTTGCCCATTTGGTTAGTGACCGGCATGGCCTCAATCCACTTGGTGAATTTGTCGACTGCGACCAGGAGGTAGACGTGTCCTCCTTTCGAAGACCTTGGCAGTTTGCCGATCATGTCGAGGCCCCATTGGGCGAAGGGCTAGGCCAAAGGTATGGGCCTGAGCTCTGATCCGGGTGTGTGTGGTTTGTCGGCGAACCTTTGGCACCCGTTGCATCTTCGGACGATGTCCTTGGCGTCGTTCATGGCCGTTGGCCAGTAGAATCCAGCTCGTAGAGCTTTGGCGACAAGGGAGCGGCTGCCTGCATGATGGCCGCAGATACCCTCGTGGATGTCTTGGAGGACTGTTTTTTCCGTCGCCGATGGTGACGCACCTTTGTAGTACACCCGAAATGTTGCGCTTGTATAGCTCGCCATTGATGATGGTGAAGGCCTTGGACCGGCGAGATATGCGTCGGGCATCTGTCGGGCTATCAGGCAGCTCTCCGTCTATCAGGTACCTGAGGTATGGCCGTGTCCAGGTTTCTTCGACTGCCATGACCTGCATTAGGTTGACTACTACGACCTCTGTGTCGAGCTTTTCGGGTCCGTCATGTCCTTCGGGTAGCGCAGCCCCCGAGTGTTCTGCTTCTTCGGGTGATCCCTTTGGGAATTTCTGTTTGATGGATGGCACGTAGATCTGTTCGAGGAATACACCTGGTGGCACCCGTGCGCAGGTGGAGCCAATGTTGGCGAGTCTGTCGGCCTCTTTGTTGCTTTCTCTACCAACATGCCAAAGCTCGCAGCCGTCGAAGTCTCCTTCGAGTGTGTTGTAGAGTGCGCGGTACGTGATCATGTTTGCGGCGTGCGCGTCACACTCGTTCATCATCTACTGGACGACGAGGTTGGAGTCACCGTAGATGACGAGGCGTGTTGCGCCGCAGATCTTGGCCATCCGCATGTTGTGGATGAGGGCCTCGTATTCTGCCTCGTTGTTGGAAGCTCGAAACTTCATCCGGAGGACGTACTTCATATTGTCGCCCTGCGGGGAGGTCAGTATGACCCCGGCTCCTGCTCCGGCTTCGCGCTTGGATCCATCGAAGTGCATCATCCATGACCGTGTCATGTTTGGGGTGTCTGGCAGCTGCAGCTCCATCTAGTGTACGAGGAAGTCCGGGAGGACTTGAGACTTGATCACGTGGCGCTTCTCATAGACGATGTCTAGAGGTGACAACTCGATGCCCCACAGGGCCACGCCTCCAGTGGCTTCCGGATTGTTTAGGATGCTGTTCAGGGGTGCATCGTTGACGACCATCACCTGGTGCTCCTGGAAGTAGTGGCTCAGCCGACGAGCCGTCATGAACACGTCGTAGGCGAGTTTCTGGTAGTGAGGGTACCTCTGCTTTGTCGGCGTCAATACCTCGCTTAGGTAGTAGATTGGGCGTTGGACCCCATGGGTCTTGCCCTCTTCGGGTCGCTCGACCACCAGTACGGTGCTTACCACCTGGTGTGTGCCTTCTATGTACAGCAGCAAAGGCTCGCGTTCCTTTTTCGTGACCAGGACCGGCGAGGTAGAGAGCAGCCGCTTTAGATCTTTGAATGCATCGTCCGCCTCAGGCGTCCACTCGAATTTGTCTGCTTTGCGTAGCAGTTGGTAGAACAGCAGAGCCTTTTCGCCCATGCGGCTGATGAACCTGCTCAGTGCCGCGATTCGCCCGGCGAGCTGCTGGACGCCCTTGAGGTTCTTCGGTTTTTCCATGGCCATTATGGCCCAAATTTTCTTCGGGTTCGCCTCGATCCCTCGCTGGGAGATGAAGTAGCCAAGCAGCTGGCCAGATGGGACACCAAAGACGCACTTTTCAGGCTTGAGCTTGATCCTGTAGCGGTCAAGATTATCGAACGTCTCGCGGAGATCGTTGATGAGTGTTCTCGCCTCCCTTGTTTTGATGACTATATCGTCGACATAGACTTGTATATTGCGGCCTATCTGGTCCTTCGGGCATGCCTGCATGCATCGTTGGTACGTAGCGTCCGCGTTCTTTAGCCCGAAGGGCATTGTGTTGTAGCAGAATACTCCGAATGGCATGATGAATGCCGTTTTCTCCTGATCTTTGACCTTCAGTCGAATCTGGTTGTAGCCTGAGTAGGCGTCGAGGAAGGAGAGTTTCTCGCATCCTGCAGTCGAATCGATGATCTGATCGATCCGAGGGAGAGGGAAGTGGTTCTTCGGGCAGTGCTTGTTCAGCGACGTGAAGTCCACGCACATCCGCAGGATGTTCGTGTACTTTTTGGAGACCATCACTGTATTGGCGAGCCACTCGCTCTCCTTAATCTCCCTGATGAAGTTTGCAGCGAGTAGCCTGTTGACTTCGACTCCTATGGCTTCGGCCCGGGGTTCGGACAGTCGTCGGATGGACTGCTTGACGGTCTTGGCGTCTGGAAAGACGTTGAGTGCGTGCTCGGCGAATTCCCTGGGAAATCCTGGCATGTCCGCAGGACACCAGGCGAAGATTTCCCAGCGCTCACGGAGGAATTCGACGAGCGCGATTTCCTATGCGGGACTGAGGTCGTTGGCGATGAGCGCCGTCTTGGAGGTATCCGTCGGGTGGACTTGCACCTTCTTTGTGTTGATGGTGGAGTCGAAGGACATGTCAGGTGCGTTCTGTCTTGCAACTGGGGGTGCCCCTTTGTCCGTCACCTCGCGGAGCCTTACGAGCTTCTCTTGCATGCCAAATGACTAGGAGATTCTGTTGAAGTCCCTGTCGCAGTGGTCCAATCGGGTGAAGCTCCCGTGGACCGTGATGACGCCCCTGGGTCCTGGCATCTTGAGTAGCAGGTACACGTAGTGCGGTACTGGCAGGAATCGTGCAAATGCCACGCGTCTGAGGATGGCATGGTATTGTGATGGCCAGTCCACCACTTCAAACTCGAGTCGCTCGCATCGGAAGTTATCTGGCTTGCCGAAGATGACGTCGAGCCATATCTTTCCCAGGGGGAATATGCCCTTCCCTGAAACGATGCCATGGAACGTTGTGTCTGACTATTCCAGGCTGCACAGCGGGATCCGCATTGCTGCTAGGGTGCTTGCGAACATCAGGTTGATGTCGCTGCCACCGTCCATGAAGACGCGGCTCATCTCAAAACCTCCGATCTGCGCCTCAAGCACCAACACATGGAGCATCTCTTCAGTTTCCATTTGATTTTATCAAGGCCTCCGATCGAATACAACCCCCTCCCACCTAAACTCGTATAACCTCAAATACAAGGACGGCTCAGATCACTTAATACCCCTTCGTAATTAGTATGTACACCGTGTATGTAATCATGTAGAAAACCCTGTATAACTAGTATGACCTATACGCGAACGGAAAAAAACACCGCGGTACAGATCATCGCCGGCCAAGTACGCCGGCGACGGCCGTGTCCGTACAGTGGTACCGGTGGTGTCCGGCGAGGCGGTGACTCGTCCTCGACGGTGTACGCCTCGGCTTGGCCTTGTAGTTGTGTGCCGGTAGGGCTAGCATGGGGGCGACGGCTGCGACTGGGAGCTTGGGAAGGACAACCGTACAGTCCGGCACGATGTCCGGCGGCCTACCGGACAGTCCGGCATGGTGTGCGGCGGTAAGCCGGATAGTCCGGTTGTGAGATGGCCAACGGCGATGGTGGTGGCTGGCGGCGGCGGTGATGGCCGGCGGCGGTGGAGGACAGCGTTGTAGAGGAGTTGGGTCTGCTGTGTGGGAATGCGTGCATCTACAGATCCTGATATGTATCTCTATACGAAGATAATACTTACGAGTTTATATAGGGGGAGGGAGTTGTACTGGATCAGAGGCAATTTATCAAATATTAACCATAGTTTTCATTCCATTATTTAGAGGGTAAATATCCAGTTCAATGACCTAGGACTGAATCATGCAAATCAACATTCTTTCCATGATCATATAAGTGACAAAATGTCCACTGCAATATTTTTTTGTTTCTCTTGGTTGATGGTTACCCTCTCTTGACTTGCTGAGAAACAGTATAGCTTGTCTTTAAGACATGTGTTTGTGTTTATGATACATATGTGATTTTCCATATGATATGTTAGTTGATACTTGACAGCTCGTCAGTTAGTCCTTGCCGTGTATAGTGCACGGCAAAGGCTTTGCCGTGTTTTTTCTGGGCTTTTACACGGCAAAGAACAAAATTCCCATAGTGAGGAGTTCCACTTATACTATTGCCCATTTTTATTCCACACACAGCAATTTACACAGTATAGTTATTTGATGCTATGGGCAATCATCCCGGAAGGTAAAGGCATCTTTCTTTGGTGATGAGGTTCAGCTATTATTGGTTTTGCAGGACTGACTTGATTTACTCCCAATTGATTCTGCAACTAAGTGAGGAGAACATTTATGCAAATCAAAGAAGAAAAACTACAGAAACAAGCAACCACCAAATAGAATGCACAAATATATGCATCTCGTCCAAGCTTTTCTCCAAATCACTGAGATTATTCATCAATGTACGTACGTAGGAACAGATGTAATCTTTGCACTCAGGTTGCATAAAGTCCTATGTGAATTTATCTTTCTGCTCTAGTTGGTTAACACAAAACCGACTGGTTTGCACAGTTTCTTCTAATTTTGTAGAAGTGAAGGCTGTAAACATTATTTTAAGCTCTCGATGTTCTGTGTTATATCAGAAGATAAAAGTATAAGCAGGTCTGAACATTGACGGTAGTTGTTATGTACTACTATATAGCATTGTAGTTTTTTTAGTGAGTGTGTACATTGTAGTTTTTTTTAGTGAGTGTGTACATCTAAATAGCATTGTACTGGGTTGTAAGATAGAGTTTTCAGTTTTCAGACCATAAGGAAGAAGAAATTCATGCACTGCAGATTTTTTTGAGTACTTGATGAATAAATGTTCAATACAGTTGTGCTGTCCTGATGTTTTCATTTATCTTCAAAAACTCGGGTGATGCATGTTCTTGACTGTTCACCACCATTAACCACCTATAGAAGAAGTTACTTCACCGAAGTAGAGAATTCACCACCATTGAAAGATGATTCTCTACAGAAATTTCAGGTCCTTCTGTAAGTTTTGAGAGGTATCGGTGGCGGAACGGAGCAGAGATGGTGGAGGATGACCCGCGACAGATGTCAGGAAGATTTGTCAGATGTTGTCCCTCCCACTACCTCACCAGCCGCACTGTATGTAAAGCCAAAAAGTGTAGTTAATGTTTATCATGAACGTTAAGCTTACCGGTGACCAACAAGTGGTTGGATGTTCAGCAGGTGGTTGAGCAACAAAATCTTGATTATATTGTACATAATTAGTATTATTGGATTCGTATTGAAAAATACTTTCCAGTGATACTAGTCTTATATCAAAACTCTTGACGTATTTAGAGTAGTTCTTGGTGAAAGAAAAAACACGCAAAACGAGAATGTCTTAAGCCTTGAAACGGATGTATGATTTTTTGTTCCGGCTTCTAATTTGGGATGCGGTTTCTTTTTGTTTTATTCCAATTGCTACTTGTAGGGACCTTCTCTCCTACTGATGCTAAAGGGATCACTTTATTCCCTATAGGTTATGTTAGTTTAGCAAGCATTATTTATTCCTTTTACCATTAGTTTGACCAGCATGAGTATTCCTGATGTTGTGCTTAGCCATGTACAATGTCTATTCAAACAATGACATGTCATGGGGTGTTGTCAAAGTTTCATCGGGCTATTGTGCCTGTAAGTTCAGCATGTAATCTTAGTGCCTAAGTGTCCAGATACTGTACTCCTGTTTAAGGTGTTAATAAGTTTCCTTTGATATTGGAAAATTTTCACGGGATGTCAGATCACAAGGGTCAGTTGGCAAGATTTTGTCAAAAAGTCTACATTGACTAAAAAGTTTTTATGGTTTTCTAATTTGTTGGTTAGATTTTAAGTTGAAATCACCTGGTAGAAAAATCTTTAGTTATTTTGTTATCTAAAGTGTAAGCTAGCTTTTTAGGCAAAATTGGGACGGGTATGAGAGGAAATCTATGATAACCACTCAGCCTAAGAAACAATGGTAGATTGGAACACCATGTAGGCGGCGCGGCGAAGCGCGCTAAGTCTTCTAGTTTGACCTAGGGCGCAACACCTTGGACCCAAAAAGTTGGGATGAAAACATAAATACAGGGGTTAGCGCTAATATGGTGAGATGGATAAGTATGATGGTATTTTACCAGTAATAAATATGTCAAAGTGTGACACCCACACACACCACCGTAACTTTGTTTTTAATAAGTAAACATCTGCCTTGACACATATCCACCGATGTCTCTAGACTGATGTACTCCTGTAGGATCGATATACAATACATAGTAATCATCCATGTCCACTTTAATTAGTTAATCCGCACGGCGCAAAAACACGAGCTCGCCGGGGCTGGTTTCTGCTTTTTGATCACACGAGGAAATGATAAGCTCGGAACCTCGCTTTCCTGCCTGCAAATATAAGACCGTCAAGCTGTTGGGATAGAGCCGTCACCCAGCTAGCTGGCCGTACACCGGCCGTACGCGGCACCAACAGCTGACAACCGGATGAGCTCATCTGGTCAAGAAACGATAAGGTTCAGGCTTGGTCGACACTACAAGGCGTGGAGTATCACGACCTTTTTATGGAGATGTGTACGCGGTTGGAAGGCGACAAACGGCGGCGTTCCCGAGCCGTCAAGCGGTGCAGTGGCGGCACCCTCTCCCGGCAGTGGCCAGACTTTGACTTTCTTTCTTTTTTATTTGGGGAGAATACGTGGCTTTCTCTGTGGGGACTTGGGGCGGGATTTCTTTTCTTTGCTTTCCTATGCCTCGGCTTGCCAATGCGCTTAGGGAACGGTGCGGTCCGATTGGGCAGCGCACTGTATTAGGGTTAGGCTTTAGTTTCTTTGCCTTGACTAGATGGCTCTGATACCAATTTTATACCTTCTCCTTGGCTAGAGGAGTGGATGTTGCCATGGTGATGAACGGCGACGGTCAGCTCGGGGTGACCTAGGCGGCGGCGGTGGGTAGGGTATGTTATGTTGGTGGGGAGTACGGCTCGCAACGAACCTGGTATCTCGTGCCCCGGCCCCACCATCTTTATATAGCTCGGCCACAGGGACCCGCCAACCTAACAGAAGTGAAAACTATGTAGCCATCTAGCACATATTTCCTTCATTACAATAATAATGAAGTGTCTAAACCGGATACAAAATTCACTCGGTGGTTTTGTGTTTTTTCATTCAGCTTAAATATCCTGATCTGCTTCAGCTGTCTCATAGCATTTTCCCCATTTCTTCTCTGATCTTGTAAGGCTTAAAATTTCGTACCTGCAAGCAAAGGAAATAAAGCATTGTCATAGTTTGCCGATGATGACGAGCTTCGAGATACTTAAACAGCCAACTAATCGATCAAACCAATGCAAGAAAAAAAAAAGGTAAGCAACACTTTACCTTGCTACGCTGCTAACATTACCATTAGTGGTCATTATTGTTGTGCGAACTCGCTCTTACTACATAAACCTGCCACATTTACATAAAAGAAGTTGCACAGTTAAAGACAAATGGATTTTAGATCTGATCTGCTTGAAATCGAAGAACTCTGTAGAACAATAGTACTCTATCATGCAAAAAAATTCTGGGAAGTCCAAACAGGCCAGGTCTGTCATTCTTGGAATAACCAGAGACAAATCCAAACAGGCCAGGCCAGGTTTGCCTCGTTTTCGAAAGTTTTGTTATAATAAAATGATGTGCAAGAACAGGGTTGAATCTTCTCACCTTGAACTTTGTCGTCTCTATGAGGTGGAACACCAAGCAGTCACCCTCATCCAGCTTGTGCCTATCAGCAAACCCTCTCCACCAGCTAAGCAAAGGTCTCTTATGGGAGGCGCGAGGTTTGCAGTAATAGAGCACTGTAAACTGGTTATTCTGCTCGTCCTCCAAAACCATCTCCTGATTATGCGCCGGGAGATAATGGCTGAAGTAGGTCGGGATGGACTGCCAATTAAGAAAGAATCAACTAGAGTACGAGTATATTATATTATATTAAGAAAGAATTAGTTAGGAGCCAATTAAGAAAGAATCAACTAGAGTACGAGTATATTATATTATGATATGATGAGGACGACAGATCCAGCAGCGGCATATGATGAGGACGTACCAGATTGCTGTTTGTGTTTGCATAAGCATGGGACAAGGGCTTTACGAAGGCGGGGTGCACAGAGCCCAGCCGGTTCTTGAGCTCTTGGGCCCTGGTGAGTGCTGCTGGATCGGCCCTCTCATTGTGTTGCCCTTGGGCAGGGTGGAGGCTGGCGATGCGGTCGACCGCCGGATCATCGAGTAATTCTTCTCCATCTGTCTCCCTTTTTCCGCCGGATCGGGAGGGGCTCGCGGGGGGGAGGGGCTCGCGGGCGGGGGTGAGCGTTGAGGGGATCGTCGCGCGAGGGACGTTGCGCCGCCGCAGCGCGGAGCGAGCAGAAAGCAAAGGGTGAGGGGCTCGCGGCGCCGGCAGCTGGCCGTTTTGTTCCAGCTACAGTCGCGCGTAGCCGTCCGATCTAGGTCGGAGATGATCAACGGTCACAGTCGGGCGAGGCTGGCGGCTTCAGGCTGGGCCGGTCGCGGAGGCAGGTTTTCGGGCCCAGATAGGCCCAGGCGCGTGGTGACTTCGAGTCACTATATTTTTGCCTTTTTAAAATGGATAGAGTACCATGCATATGTCATGTGTTCTGGGATCACTGTAAATAATGAGATAAGACGAGAGAGTTGTTGGTTTTTATAAATATTTATTTCACAATCAGTGTTTTTTTTTCAACAAGGATTCCGCAATCTAGTGTGTCAAAGACAAACACATACGGTTGGCTCATCGTGATGTATACGCTTCATTTTGAGATCTTGCGCGCGGTAAATATGCAATGGTGATTAATTAGCTAGTTATATTAGGACAGAGATGCTTGTGTAATCTGACTAAACAAAACACTTTGCACAATATTTCTGGCGGCTTTCCTTTTGATAAAAAAAAGTCCACACATGCATATATGTGCCTTTATTGACTTTGTTGTGCCTGAACTCTCAAGGAAATATTAGCCCACACATGCATGGTGCGCTTGGTCAAGTCGTCGATTTCCGGCATGTCAAAAAGTTTGCTTGACTTTAGGGCAGTAGTAGCAAGCGCCGGTCTGATATATAAGTAGTACTGGTAGAGATGTAGTAGATTATTAGATCACATAATAACTCCCTCTGATATATTCAACCCGTAAAAAAAATTCACACCATAATAAACTAGCACGACTCCTGTGTAAAGAAGTTAGGAAATTCAAAGGCCTGCCTGCCGGGTGTCGACTTTACTAGTACTACCTTTAGACATGCACTGGAGTTGATATTGGATATTGGATATATATTTCATCTTTACAAAATGGAGTCCAAAGCTGAATTTGGATATTGTAATCCGAAAATATGGAGGAGACAGGAATGCCTTCGTTCCTCGAGAAAAATTCCTCCACCTTATTACTGAATATTTATTCGATTAATCTTGGCCTCATCTACTTCATAACTAATACAGAATTGAGTACACAAGATGTCTTTGTTTGATAACAAGTCAGCCTACTGAGTGATTAAATAACAAGACTGCATTATTAGTAGTAGCAACTGTAGAACATGATTTTCTTCACGCTGTTCTTGAGGGCCCTACCGAGACCAACTAGCCTCCGCTAATGTATTGGATGTTCTCCGTGAACTTCCTATTCTTCTCCTTGGACCCTGCCACGACATGTCTGATGTCCATGTGGGCCTCCGTCTTCATCTAACTGTAATTAAGGCACAATATACCAAATCAACATGACACCATGATTCCCAGCTCTTATAACCTCAGCTTAGTTACAAATATAACAAACGAGTATTAGCTCGGACAGATATAACTTAACTATCAACAGGTAATTGGTAGTACAGGAAATCACAGTAAATACAAATTCTATCACAAACCATGTGCGTCCAAGATATTAGGAGAAAAAAATTCCATCCGCATGTTGATTACCACAGCAAAGAAGTGTAAATGGAGGCCATGTTGAAAATCATTAACTAGGTTGAAAGTAAGGCAAAATTTTGGACATGTAGAAAAATTTCATAGAAACTTGACACAGATTGCAAGAAACTGAATCATGCAAAATAACTCGTATGACAAAAGTCAATCATATTCAAGGCACGTACAAAAGACCAACCACTAGATATAATACTGCAAGATGCAACAAATATGCATGAACAATGGTAACTAGCCATCATCAAGCTACCTAGCTGAAGCAATTTTATGGCAGAAAAGGAAGGCAACATGACGAGGCACCTACAGCAAGCCGCATCCATTCTCCGCGTCCCCGGCATCATCCGATGCACCTTGCAGCCAGCCATAGCCATTCTAGTCATCCCTGCATTGTCCGAGTGCAGCATTAAGAGCATCTCTATGCATGCCATATGCAAGCAGCAAATCTGGTT
Organism: Avena atlantica; assembly: GCA_910589765.1. Lineage (NCBI taxonomy): Eukaryota > Viridiplantae > Streptophyta > Magnoliopsida > Poales > Poaceae > Avena > Avena atlantica. Next base: position 32,691,996 of record OU342733.1, read on the forward strand.
TAAGAATAACTCAAGCTCTAGGTTCATCCCACATTGAATAAAGGTCAAGTTTAAGGTTTGAGTTGATTAAGTGGACGAAACCAGCCCTCTAGTTAACTAGAAACACATTTATCTATCTACTCCCTCCGACCCATATTAGTTGACTTAGATTTATTTAGATACGAATGTATCTAGTCAAGTTTTAGTGACAGATACATCCGTATCTAGAAAAATTTGAGTCAACTAATATGGGTCGAAGGGAGTAGAACATTCATCCCTCAAGCCAACATTCAGAACACAAACCAGACGAGAGAAAATCCTCTTATCATACCAAAAATAAAGCGACAACTGGATAACACTGGTGATGCGGCGTGTCTCATAGGTTCTATGCAAACCTAGCTCCCAGCATAAGCACTAGCAATGTCAACACCCAGTTACTAAGAAGTGACGGCCACTAGTGGTCTACAGCTGCAAACTAGATGCAACAAATGCTGGACTTGGCCATGCATGGTGCCAACCACCACAACTCGCTAAGAAGAAAACATGTATATGGTTGCAACTCAGGAAGTCAACCACCTCAACTCGCCAAGAAGAAATCATGTATATGGTTGCAACTCAGGAAGTCAACCACCTCAACTCCCCAAGAAGAAAACATGTACAACTCGGGAAGCTAGGGATTAGAGAAACAAATTGTTCTTACCTATGGTGGATGTTACGGTAGCATGTTGATGTGGTGCCGCTGTAATGAGTTTTGTCAGGGAGGCGACAAGTTGTCGCCTCCCAACCATATCCCAACACCAACCAAGATGCCAAGCGGACCATAATAAAAGGGGAAGCCACAACATTGTTGATGTCCTACCTAGCCCGCTAGAGCCATTCACTAGCACTCACAGTATAGTCAAGATAGATCCATCTGGATGAGCCAGGCCGCACAAGAGGCTCCGACGTGCTCCTAGAGCATCAAGACCTAGTCCTCTCATCTTGATCTTTTCTTCTTTACATGAAAAGTCACAGCACCCAAGATAAATAAATTGGGTTAGGGTCAAAACTAAGTTAAACTGGATAGTATGCTAAACACAGCAAGCACAACAGATACAAGTGATTTATATGACCTTACCAATATATCTAGTACATCAAACATAAAATTTATATTTGGATGAAAGTGCTAGTAATAGCTAGCACTTACCGTAAACATGAGCGCACATGTATTCAAAGCAATATGCTAAGAAAATGCATCAGGCATACATGGTTGACTGACCATTACCAGTACAAAAAACATGGAAGAAGAACATGGAAATCTGACATCCTAGATTCATGTTCAATGCAATCATATAAGACAAGTTTTAGTGGTCATGTACACGACAAGCACTAATCATGCAATCATACGTACTTCTGTAGGTCTAGCTGACATCAAGATTAAGCATTCACGTTTGCTGGCGCATAAAAAATCAACATGGAGTGGAATACCAAGGAGTTAAAGGTTCAGCATCCAGTGAACAACATGGCACTTATTTAAAAAACACAACAGGCTTAACAAAAATGGAAGAAGAAACTGAGAAGTTGCTGAAATGAAAGTTTCAGAGCACTCTCAAGAGAGTACAAGCATGCCCTTGGTCTTGGGCTAGTTTGTTCGCGTACAAGAAAAAAATGGCATGAGTACCAAGTACTTGCAATGTTCAAGCAAATAGATATTGACCAATCAAGATTGATTCTCTACGGGCTAAATGTTTTTGCTAAGCTAGCAAGCAAAAAAAGGAGCAAATACACTTTGTTTGTGCTTGTGCATGATCACAACTACATAGACACCAATGACAACAAGTGAAACCACAATCGTTAAAATTTACACCTTATCAAAACAAAAATATGCTATTCTTTTTGTACAATTTAAGCACCAATTGCAACACCTACAATCAACATACATGCAAAAATGTGTACAAGAAGACAGCAAGTTTCTCAGCTGGAACTTCAAATGTTACAAAATGACTTTAATACTCCCTTCGGCCCATATTAATTGACTCAAATTTGTCTAGATTTGAATGAATCTAGACACTATTTAGTATATAGGTTCATTCAAATTTTGATAAATCAAAGTCAATTAATATGGATCGGAGGGAATACATAGTTTCAATCTCTATATAAGAGTTGTTTTCAACAGTCACAACTTCATTAATGAAGCATCAAGGAGGATCTGCCCCTTGATAAGGACCTCCAAATAAAAACGATACACAATCATGCATAGATAAGTATAGAGAAGATATTTGACTTTTGAGAGCATGCATTTTGATCATTCCAACAGTAATACGACCGTAAAATTGTATTCAGAAGAACCGGTACTCAAACCACAAGTATATTGGTGTCACATACATGCAGAGTGTGACTGATTCTTCTAGAATAATCATAATCACTTTCTCAACACTCTAGTAATACACTATCCCTGCTGAATTTCTGTCTATGTGAAGCCAATTTTGTATAGTATAGAATTACAAAGTAAAGACCACTATACATCAGCAGCAGGAAAATTAGAACTAAATAGAACAACAAGAGAAAATAAAATTTGCATATCATCTTTCCAAACTCGGTAAACTGGTAAAATATGTGTTGCTTCCATAATACTCCCTCCGTTCAGAAATATAAGACATTTAGCTTTGTGAATTGAATGTATCTAGATGTCTTTTGGTGTATAGGTTCGTAGAGGTTCGGAGTAGACCTATACACTAAAAGGCGTCTATATACATCCATTTCACAAAGCTAAAATGTCATATATTTCTTAACAGAGGGAGTATTAGGAATTGTGATAGCATTACATATCTGCATAAGAACCAAAGATTAGAAATTATCAAAATAATCCTCAAAAGAAGCTTATCACAACATTTCATATTATCTAGAACCAATCACGGGGCAGCGATCAGTTGCTCTGGGTTGTGCCCCTTCTGGCCCATCTTGCTTCCCTTTTAGCCAGCCCAACATGCATAGCTCTAGTATTCTGGACGTTATATTTTTCGTAAATTTTCCAATGATGGATACTAGTAGCCTTATCTGAATAAGATGGTCTGGGGATTTATGCCCTTTTCATATAAAAAAAGAAAGTGCTTGACTTGTTCATGCCTGCTTCTAAATATGGCCATTAAACGATAAGTACATGGAAATTTTTTAATTGCCAGCTAATCAAATCCGTGTAAGTGAACTATTTTTAATTGCCAGCTAAACAAGTTGCCTTAGCCACGACTCAGTGAATAGTCGACAAAATTCGATGTATAGTCGCCATAAGTCGCTGTATAGTCGTGAGTCGCCGTGATTTTTGGAAAACGACTCGGCGACTATACAACGACTATTCAGCGACTCAAAAACCATGGCAGGTACTTTTCTAAATCTAAAATATTAGAAGAGAGATCTGTATTCTGGATTTTATATAATTTCAATATACATAGGGACAGTAAGTTCACAAAAGATGACAATAAAAAAATGAACACAACACCATAGAGGTATCAAAATTAGCACCAAGACAAGTATGGGAGGCCACTCTGGTTTGCTCAATTAGTGGCTTGTTGAATGGAGCTAATGCAATACAAAGAAAAGGAAAACAAGGATGCATAAAAGGTAAGATGGCAGTGCAAGATAAAAACATAGAAACAAAGAGCAACTTCAGGTTGACTCGGTTCTATATTTAAACCTGAAATGTAATGGATGATATTGGTGTTTCATTAGAATAAAGTGGGCCGAGGCTTATGCTCTGTGCGTCCAAAATAAGAGGGAGTTGACTTGTCCTTGTCTAGTGTTAAGCGTGCCAAGTAATTAAGCGAGAAGCACAAGAGAAAGTTTTTATCTTTATAAGCACACAAGAAAGTTTTTATCTTTTAACAAAACTAGGTGAGATGAGCTATAATTATAGAGCTGATATGCACCAGCTATTGTCAATTACACGAACATGTTTGCTATATTTTACCACCAAAGTTTTGTAATCCAATCTTGTTCAACTACATATGGAGAATAGGATTGTTCAAATACATATGGAGAATAGGCTACAGGAGCATGATTCCGATCAAGGGAAAACAACAGAAATATATATATTGTAAACATACACCATGCAAGTAACATATTTAGTGTTTTTACAAAAGGGAATACATACAACATTCATGTGTATCACTAGTCAAGCACGAAGTTTCTATTTTTAAAGTGCAGAAACATATCTGAACTTTTTTACAGTCTAATCAAGAAATATTCAGTCCCCTCACAGGTACATACAGATGGTTCTAATGGGCAGCATTGACTCGATAGTTGCTCATAACAGTGGAAGAATAAACATGGCAAAGCAAGAAACCAAGCTCAACTGAGAAGAAGAAAAATAATCAGATTCACTTGCAAATCCATATCGCCTACTTATTCCATCTAACTGAAAGACAAGACATTACATGTATTTCTTTTTTATTTCCTTGAGAAATCAACTTGAGCCAAACTGGAGTTGAAAAATAACATGAAAAATGTGAGGGGACTGGGCCAAACTGGGCATACAAAAGTATGACACTCCAGCCTCAAGAAATTACAGCACCCCTAGCATCCTTCGCATGAAAAATGCAAGTCATGTCACCAAAGAAAAATTATAGCACCCCTAGCATCCTCTGCATAAAAAATGCAAGTCGTTTCACAGTGGTTGCATTTGAAGAAAGAATAGTTCCAGAAAACCCGAATAGTATTATTCAAAAATCAATGATTATAACTGATTTTTTTACAAAGGATGTGTTCAAACAAGCAAAGCTCCAGCCAACTTATGCCAGTATAATGCTCAACAGTAAATATTTCAGGCATCACCTTTACCTCATGGGAACACACACGCAGTTTTAAAATCATTGCACTGACTCATCGGCTTTGTCATCGTATTACCTAGTTTAAACCCAAACTACCAAGTTCAGGCGCAAGTAAATTCTTTATTCATATCTTGGTTTGAAAGGTGTCGCATAGGCGACGCTTAGGCATCCAGGCGTTCCTCCTCCGCCTTGGAAAATCAACCGCTTTAGGCGCCTAGCGTCCTAAAGCGCCCGCCTAGGCGTCGTTTAGGCATCAGAGCGCCCCCAAACCGGCTTAAGACGACTTAACGTCTTTAAAACCATGGTTCATAAAAAAAGATAACTCCGTTTGCCGTGTTTGACCAAAAATGTGTATTATCAGGAACAGGAACAAGCAATATGACATGTGGATGTTGTTTTGCATTATATTTTCATCTATCTCCAACTTTTAAGCATATGATTGTAGTAACAAGCTAAAAATGCATTAGTAGTTACTTTCCAAAAAAGAGAAGGGGGGAAATATTATTCTTTCTTTTCACCTGCATTGCAAATTTTCAAGATATAGAAGCAGACACTAATCAAATATCCAGTGGGATGACTGAACTACATGAAGTTAGGCTCACCAGCCAGTGCCAACGTCCAAGGCCAAAAACCTTCTAGCAATGCCCTAAAATCCAACCAATAGGTGACGATGACCTTGGCATGCCAGGGAACCAACCTTCCTGCTGGTGCCGGAGACAAGGTCTTGCTCATGTCTAGCGTCATCACAACCGTTGCTGCTTAAAACCAAACATCAATGTAGGAGTTAGCAACCTAAGAGGTAAATTCCTCGTCAAAGATGAACACATGAAGGTAACATAACAAGGCCAAGCAGCAGCAAAATAATAAATGGCACCATCAACCCATTGCCAGAGAAAATTTATCAAATTTAGCATAACATACAAGGTTTAGGAAAGTGCAATATATCCAATTTGGAGGATTGGTAAACATCAACAACTAGAATCAACCTGACTGATAAATAAGTCCAAACTAGAATTGATGCTGGCAGTGCTACAAGTAGCAAATATTGTATTGACAGGAACACATAGCAGCAGATTGAGGAATCGATCTCACCTGCACCAGTAGCATCACGCAGACGATGGCGACCATCGACAGGAAGAGAAGGACGCCTCACCTGGCCAGTAAGACAAGCATGTGGGCTCAGGTTGGTCAACTGGGGAGCCGGACCGGCAATGAGCTGCAGCAACGGTAGCGACCCCGAGCAGTGTGTGGAAAACAACGGCCTGCATAGTATGATGCAACATTCAAAACATGTTACAAGAAAACACATATAAAATTCGTGCCATGGTCACCCCAAAGATACTAATCAATAGTTTTTAGAACTGGCATATGCAATGTCCAGTAATGGTATGGCATATAACTGATAGAAAGAATTAATCATCCCTTTCATGTCAGTGAACTTGGGAAATTACTTAGTGTTAGTAGCTAAAATCTAGCATTAAATAAATCAAGAACACTATATCCCTAATCATAAACTAATATCCAGGAACAAGAGAAACAAAATTAGACCAACAACTAGCAACCACATATCACATACACCTAGTGAGGAAGTTAATTGTTAACAGAAGCTAAGCATTATATCCATAACCACCAAAGCTAGTAACACATTTAATATGCCTAACTAATGTCAGTGACCACATGAATAAGTACTAAATCATGCCTAACTAGGTTCAAGTCAAACACTGGTTCATTCTTAAAAGGAGATAAGAAATCATGGAATTCATGATCCTAGACACGGTATACATTTTCCGGATCACAAGAATCTGCTGCATTATAAAGGTGCAGACTTTCCAGAAACGAGCCCTCCAAACACCAAAATTTATGATCTTCTCAATGCAGGGACAAGCAAATGAAATAGTTCTCAAAATGCAGAGCGGTACTCAAATCAGGACCAAGCCGTGACCCCTAGCTATGCAAACTGTAACCCTAGAACGCAATGGCATGAAGGTCACTACTCGGACCAACACAGATCGTAGCTGATGATGATCTCAGTGCATGGAGAGGCACCGTCCCGACAGCAAGCAAGATCACTCCGGGTCTACCATCGCACCATCGGCGCAGGATACTAGTGGAATGCTCCAGGAGCACATATGAGGATGGGGAGACCGTGCCGGTGTTGTGGACAGCAGTAGCAGCTCGGGGACATGGACAAGGACGACCCACATATGAGGATGGGGAGATCTTGCCGGAGTTGTGGACGGCAGTAGCAGCTCGGGGACATGGACAGGGACGACCCTTGCCGCAACTCCAGGTGGATGCCAGCAGCAGCAGCTCAAACAGTTGGAGCTTCCAAGACACTCAGAGTAGTCCTCTGCAACTTCACCTCTACACCATTCTTTTGAACCTGCGGTTGCAACAATATCTCAAGAATTGGAACAAGCAACACAACATGTGTATGTATTTTATATTACTTTAAACTAACGAAGCTAGTCTAAAACTAAAAACGCTTGACTAGCTACTTTCCGAAAAGAAAAGTAAAGAGATATTCTTTTCTTTGCACTTGCGTTGCAAATTGCCAAGATATAAAACCAGCCACTAAGTAGTTGGATGCCTAAACAACTGGAAGGAAGGCTCACCAACCAGATAGTTCATGGCCAACAGTCTTCTTGACAACGCCATGGAATCCAACCAACAGCCTTCTTGGCAACGCCCTACAAGACAACGAGCAGGTACGATGATGTTGGTGTGCTAGGGAGCCAACCTTCAGGTGGCGCCGGTGACAGAGACAAGGTCTTCCTCACCTCCAGCGTCATCACAGTCGCTGCGGCTTAGACCTGAACATCAGGGAAGGAGTTAGCGACCTGAGACGTAAATTCCTCGTCAGATATGAACACATGCAGGCAACATAACAAGGTTGAGCAGCAACAAAATAATAAATGGCACCAAGAACCTAGTGCCAGAGGAAATTTGCTAAGCATAGCATTGAAGATTTATAAGAAAGTGCAATATACCCAATTTAGAGGATTGGTGAACATCAACAACCAAAATCAACCTGACTAATAAATACGTGCAAACTATAATCGATGCATGCAGTGCTACAAGTAGCAAATAATGTATTAATAAAAATGCAAAGCAGTAGATTGAGGAATCGGTCTCACCTGCACCAGTAGCATCCCACGGACGATGGCGACCATCAACAGGACGAGAAGGACCCCTCACACGGCCAATGACACAAGCCATGTGGAGGCTCAGGTTGGTCAACCGGGAGCCGCACTGGCAATGAGCTGCAACAACGGTAGCGACCCTGAGCAGCATGTAGAAAATGACAGCATGCACAGTAGGATGCAACGTTCAAAACATGTTTAGAAGAAAACACATACAAAATTCGTGTCATGGTCACAACAAAGATATTATTCAATAGCTTATGGAACTGGCATATGCAATATCCAGTAACGGCATAGTATACGACTAAGATAGCAAGAATTAATCATCCCTGTCATGTCGGTGAACTCGGGCAATTACTTAGTATTAGTAGCTAAACCATCAAGAAAAACACTATATATCCTTAATCATAAACTAATATCCAGGAACAACAAAAACAGAATCTGACCAACAACTAGCAACCACATATCACATACACCTAGTGAGGAAGTTAATAGTTAACAGAAGCTAAGCATTATATCCATAACGACCAAAGCCAACAACTCATCTAATATGCCTACCTAGTGCCATTGACCACATGAATAAGTACTAAATCATGCAACTAGAGGTTCAAGTCAACCACTAGGTCATTCTTAGAAGGAGATAAGAAATCATGGAATTCATGATCTTGAACACGATATGCATTTTCCCTGTAACTAGAAGTCTGCTGCATTGTAAAGGTGTAGACTTTCTAGAAACGAACCCTCCAAACACAAAAATTTATCGATCCTCTCAATGCAGGGACAAGCAAATTAAATAGTTCTCAAAATGCAGAGCCGTATGCAAGTCAGGAGCAAGCCTTGACCCTAGCTATGCAAACACTAACCTACAATGCAAGGGCATGATGGTCGTTGCTCAGACCAGAGCATAAGAGTTGGATCTAGGGAGTTAATCCAACAAAACTCACCTGAGACATATCATAGCTGATGATGATCTCAGTGCATAGAGAGGAACCATCCCGACTGCAAGCGAGACAATTCTCGGTCTACCATCGTGCCGTCAGCACAGGATACCAGTGGCAGGCTCCAGGGGCACATACAAGGACCGGGAGTTCGTGCCAGAGTTATGGACGACAGTAGAATCCCCGGGACATGGACAGGGAAAACCCCTGCAGGAGCACCGGGTGGATGCCACCAGCAGCAGCTTGAACAGTTGGAGCTTCCAAGACACTCCGAGCAATCCTCTGTAACTTTATGTCTACACCATTCTTTAGAACCTGCATCTGCAACAATATATCAGGAATTGCAACAAGCAACACGACATGTGTATGTCTTTTCATATTACATTTTCATATATCTCCAACTTTTAAACTAACCAAGCTAGTCTAAAACTAAAATGCTTGACCAGATACTCTCTGACAAGAAAAGTCAAGAGAGATTGTTCTTTCCTTTTCAATTGCATTGCAAATTGTCACCTTGGTGTCCCAGGAAGCAATGTGAGCTCCTCGTCACCATTCTCCTACCAGAGTAGAGACAACATCCGCAAAGAGCTCACATCGGTCCTCATCAACATGCCACTGCTTTGCTTCCCTAATCTCTCCATGGTGAAACTCGTAGCACCAAAATGCAATCAGTACACTGCCAACTGATACAAAAAAATTGGGTATGATTAGACTCTCAGCAGCAGCATAACAATAGATAGGTCATCTTCACCAGTAACAAAGTATTGCATGCCTTCAGGTTGTCAGTTCAGTACTATGCTGAAATGTAGAGCTTCAAGAGCTGTGTGCATAGTTGTAGACTTGAAAGCACCCCATTCTTCAATAGAATATAGATTTGCCCTTCACAAGATTCCGAAATGGCACCTGCAAGGACAAGAAACCAAGTTGTAGTCAAGACGGCATCAACAAGGAAATAAGAGTGCCATTGGAGACAAAATGGTTTTCATGTCATGTGTCGTTGGCATCAACAAGTAGAGAAAGAACTTGACTATAATAAGTTAACACTATGAACAGTAAATAAAAAAACTTTTTTTCGTTGACATTTCCCTTGGAAGCATAAGGAAGAAATTGCTATAATAAGTTAGCATGAGAAGATGGTAATCATACTAAATAAACATCAATTCATGAGAAAAATAGTGTATGAGATAGATACCGCGACAAACATGGATATCATACTAAGTTATCAGATATTTATAGGATAACTAGTACCAATGGCTATAAAGAACATAAGAAATAGACTACGGATAAATAAATACAATTTCTAAAAAAATTGCTAGCAATAGAATTACACATGGAATTTCTACATATATGTGAGCAGGAAATTCAAGTTGTGTGACAGCTATGTTTAGACTTCTCGTAAGACTGATCGTTATTCAGAAACTAATGGACATGAAAGGCAAATATGATCAGGCGTGTTTTAATTCATGGAAGAAAATTATTTTTATTTGGTTAGCTGGAATCTTGGTAAAATAGATCTACTTCTATTGTAATGGCATTCCCACCAGATTCATCTAAAGGCTCCCCACTCATAACATCTGATGCTAACACAAAATAATTCTTAAATAGAAAAAAATCCAGCACAACACAAGGGAGAAGGCAACCTACCATGAAACAAAGGTATAGTCGTGCGGCAGAATGGAGAGAAATTATTCTTTTATTTTGACTTTGCAAATTTTCAAGATCAAGAATCATCACGTCTAAATAATAAACCAAAGCACCACCAACCAAATATCGAAGATAAGTTTAGCAACAACGTTCATGGTTTCAAGTGGAGTGCGATAATCAAGCATCAATTTCTTTTGTCTCAAGAGACTGATCATGAAAGGATTGACTCTTACTTGCAGGAGTAGCAATCGTAAAAGTGGCTTGATTAAAGAATGCAGTACTAGTCGTGCATGCATTGAAGTCAATAGCTATGTGGAACAGTAAATCTCAATTGGCCAAATTGGTACTGTAAATATGGATGAATCCTGAATTCTGGATTACCTGGAAGAAGTCTTTATGCTTTACAACACTAGGAACGCCACGGCCCCTCCTCCAGTATTTCCAACACTAGGAACGCCACGGCCCCTCCTCCAGTATTTTGCCGCTGGGAGGGAAATTCAGTGAGAGATGAACACATGTAGGTAACATGACCAAGCTGTTGTTTCCCGGTAAGAAAACACACTAACGTCAAGAGAGCTTCAGCCGAGGGTGGATATTTGACCAGCGCTAAAACTGCTCATGGTGAGGAGGAACAGCTACCACAGAGGCATAGAAGCTACACAGGAGGCGAGCCAGGGCACTGAAGCGACACAGGAATCCAGGTGGAGGAGCAGGTTGGTAGTGAAGCCAACTGGAGAGCAGCAGCAAGTCTGTCGACCCTGAGCTACATGGACGCGTACGACGGCATGCATAGGGCGGCGAACTTAAGATCGGGGGTGGATCTGTAAGAGAATCAACAATATGAAAAGAAAATATAAGATCAGCATATAAAAACCAAATGATAATAGGAAACGCCAAAAATACACGCAAAAAAGTAATGGACAAATAGATTATTTTACATGACAAGCAAAAAGGAAATGTACTAGTTATCAAGCCGTCCACTCGGGCATTACTTCGGAGTTTAAACTTTCTTTGGTACAGCCAAGCTGATACCTTACATGGAACTATCTCAATTATGAAAGAATAATAATTTGACTATTCTATTATTAATTGTTTTGCAACAAACATGTCTATTCAGCTACAATTGCATGATGCAAAAAAATCTTGTGTATATCCGAGCCCGAGTGACACAAATTCTACCTCAGTGGTCAGTGCAGGATCCTTATACCATTTAGATTTTCAAGATTAAACAGCTTACCCCCAAAAAATTGTAAACAATAATGCCTCTGTTTCAAAATATAAGCCTTTTTACCGTGCTATAAAAAATGCTAAGAAGGCTTATATTGTGGATTAGAGGGAGTACAAAGCAAGTTTAAGATAATCATTTTGAGACGATCCATAAAAACACCACAGGGCATGTTGAAACTCGTAAGTAGAAAAGCTCCAGCCAAACTATGCCAGTCTAATACTCAACACTTAACATTTGAAAAGCATGGCCAGACCAAAGCTTTTTGTACGTATGCAAAATAAAATGGGCATACATCCCTCTAATACAATAACATAACCTGATGCATGTCATGCCACTAAAACGTTGAAATATATAATCCAATCAAAGTGACTAAAACGTTGAAATATATAATCCAATCAAAGTTCCATCGCCGCAAATAAACTACCAAATGATCTAGACACAATACACATGTTGCCAGTAATAGCGACTCAAATAGACTCTGATATGCACCAACTTTTATCGAGCTGATATGCAGCAGCTTTTATCAATTACGCATATATGTTTGGTTTTTTCCTATATTTTACCACAAAGGTATTGCGATCCAAGCTATAAAAAAACTCATCCAAGAAAATGAAACCGTGCTATAAAAAATGCTAAGAAGGTTTATATTGTGGATTAGAGGGAGTACAAAGCAAGTTTAAGATAATCATTTTGAGACGATCGATAAAAACACCAGAGGGCGTGTTAAAACTTCAAAGTAGAAAAGCTCCAGCCAAACTATGTCAGTCTAATACTCAACACTTAACTTTTAAAAAGCATGGCCAGACCAAAGCTTTTCGTATGTATGAAAAACAACCCCTCTGATACCAAACGTGTAACTCCATTCAACAAGATGCCCAACATTTTGTCCTTACCACATTCCATAGCTAGAACAAGGTAAATAAAATCATGCCAGTATACTGAAAAAAAGCATAGTATTTTTCCTCACCAACTACAACACCTGAAATAGCTAGCCTGAGGAGTACGATGGTCATATCTCACATCAGAGGAGAAGAGCTCACCTGAGACGGGATGTAGCCGATTCTAGACCCAGTGCACAGAGACACGCCGTCCTGCCGGTCTAGGATGATGTCGTCGTTACCGGAGACCAATGGTGGGTTCCAGGGCCATATCCACGGCTGGGGCGTGCCAGGGGCCGGGACTCGCCAAGCCAGAAGCAGCGGCTGCCCGAGGGCCTGGCAGCAACAGCTCGTACGGGGATGCCATTTGCTTCGTCGCGGCTGTCATCTGTCACCTCCACCCCACTGAAGGATATGCCATCTGCCAAGGTAAACTTTAGTCCACTCTGGATGTGCACGGCATAATTATTTGGAGGAAAATTGACTTTGTGGTGATGGTAAGCAGCAGGTAAGTTACCTTGTCGTCATGTGGCAGAGCTCGAGGTTGACATTGTGGGTTCCCTCGTGTCCATGTCCTCCACATCGCAGTGCTCCTGGTCGATGGACGACGGCGGCTACGAATCAAATGATGGATACATGGGATGCAACATTGGCGTGGGGAATCGTGCAGGGACGCAGCTGCGCCGGCGGCGGCGGAATCGGGAGGCCACATCCGCCGCTTGGAGAAGAGTTCCTGGCCGATAGGCCTTATAGTGTGCGTCGTGGTCAGCTCACAGGGATGCCGGAGCGTTGGAATTTTTCGGCCAGCGCCGCGGCAAGGGGGCGGGGCAGAAGGAGGTCGACGCCGGGTTGCGTTGTCGTCGACGCTGTATGGCGGGCGATGCGCTAGGATTTGTGCGCGGCGGCGTGATTCGAGACCAGGGGTGGTGGCGTTGGTCGGGGATTCGACCGGGAGGAGGGCGCTGGAGCTGTGCCGGCGAGCGACGAGGCTTGGTGGGCGGAGGGAGTACATAGGAATGGACTTCACTAGAAACAGCAAACCTGTGGGAATACGAAACAAAGGAACGGAAAACAGTTGTCGGTTCGGTTCAGAGGAAAGAATCTGCCCGGCGTTTTCTTTGGTTTGACCAGATGTTATTTTTCCTGTGAAAGGTACGGGTGAACAAGACTTTCCAGTAGAATGGGCAAGGTCTATTTTAGAATATAAGACGTTTTACAAAATTCCGACAGCACCCAAAAGTTTGTAGATGTACAAAAATACCCCTGAGAAACTGTCTGAACTAGAAACCCAAACCCGCAGCCAGAACTGCGTGTTGCCCACATCCTCGCGCGGCCCAGCCGGAATCGCTCGCGCAACATCCAGATCTTGCGCATCGCCAGCAGAATTGATCCCCGACATTCTCGGGCGTCTCTGAGCTCGCTCATATCGCCCAACTAGCCGGCAGCTGCACCTTAATCGATCCCCTCATCCCCGGCAGCTCGACGGCATACCGGACGCCACCCAGTAGCTCGCCGGCCTCCAGACGCCACCCAGTAGCTCGCCGGACTCCCCCACCTAGCAGGAGTGGAGCGTCGGCTAGGACAGAAGGCCAGCAAAAAGGCTGGGGGAACCTCCCTTGATCGCCAACAGCGTCACCTGTACCTTGCCCAGCTGCTCCTCGCTGGCCCCTACCCAGCAGAAGAACTCCGGCTGTTGGCCCCCACCCAGTAGCTCCCCGACAGCCGACCCTCACCCAGCAGGAGCAAACCACCGGCAGCACCGTCTCATCTCCTGGCATCGTTTCATGACCCCGCCTTCCCTAGCACCGAGGAGATGGTCGACAGTGAGAACCTCGACGCTATGAACAACCAGATCCTCATAGGAGAACCGTACCATGCATGTATATGGTGCCACCATGCAAAAACGTGGTCTCGGTCTTGGACCACGGTATGATCATGTCGACTTGTCACCGTCTCTAGGCCAAGGTGAAAAATATAACAATAAAAAAATGAAAGAGAATAAATATAACAATAAAAAAGTAAATGAAAAATAAACTTCAAAAGAAAGAGAAAAAATGGCGAAATAAGAAAAGCCGGCCTTATCGTGCTGGCCCATCTTTGCAGTCTAATTCGCCTGGAAGATCGTGCAATCCGTTTTGCTAATTTTCGGTTCATTGAGAATTAAGTTATATCTAAGTCTAATCATAATTTATTAGATTTGCATCACGATTAATGCGTCCCGTGATTTGCAAGTGGAGTTGTAATTGGATTTTTTCAGTTGCAAATAGGGTTGGAACCGAGATTTTTTACTTGCAAGTGAGGCTGAAACAGAGATATTTTTAGTGCAAGTGGAGTTGCAACTAAGACAGCCGCGAATTTAGTGCAGTAGAGGTTGGGAACTGGTCCTCTTTTGGTTTCCTGAGGAAGAATCGACGTACGCGTCTGTTGTGTGGAGCAAGCCGGCAAGCTGTAATCCTGCAGATACGGCGCCGTCCAGGCATGCCTTCCCTCGAAGATGCCTAGCAAGTGCAGCCTTGACTTCCGAGTAGTACGTAGTACTAGCAGGTCCTGTGGCTGTAATAACGTCCGAGTAGAAGCAGTGCCGTGCCGTGCTAGTATCATCTCATCTCATCTATGTGTAATTACCGGTGAATATCCTGAACGACATCGAGAAGATGCCGGGGGTACTCCTTCCACGCATATACTACGTACGTACCGACGTAGTACAAGACTTTTCCTTCCATTTTCCTTGGACACCCCGATCGACGCGGTGGCTCCTCTGTAAATACCTCGGCGATTTTATCATTCATCCAATTCAGTCCATAGCAAAGCAAAGGCTAGCTAGATTAGCGTGCACTGTCGTCGGACATGTCGGATGTGGGAGAGATCCGCGTCGAGAGGGTGGAGAAGATCGATGCGGACAAGAAGAAGACGACGACGGTGACGGTCGAGAGGGTGCCGCTGATCGGCATCGATGCGGCCGCGGCGGAGTACATCGAGAAGGTGCACCGGCAGATAGCGGCAGAGGAAGCGGCGGACGAAGCTGCTGCGGCTGCGGCAAAGTGAATTGTAGCCCGATATGTATAGGTGTAGTCTCATATGCTTGTAAAATATCGTGCTTGTACGTTCTTTTGTGCGTTCTTTTGTTCCTTCAAGTCAATATGTGTATATGGTCTTGCTAGGAGTACCGTAAACCTTGGATGATAAAGTTGTTGGTTTCCTTAAATATATTAATTGTATTACTACGAAATGATTGGGTAGAAGGCAACATAGAGTATGTAAAATTGCCAAGGATTATTTACTACAGTACTGCGCGAGCAAACTGAGTGTGCACACTTATCACCAGCTCATTATTAGACAGGGATGTTGGTTGGTGTATCCTTCTGACCTCCTTCTTACTGGCATGCATGCTGGGGCTTCCACACGAAAGTTTACTGAAAGTAACAGGTAATCGACACTTTGACAGCGCCACAGCCCATGGTCGATCTACCAATTCTTTCAGAATTTTGGATCGGTCACAGGATAGCTATAGGTCGCTTCAGTATCGTACATCCTTGCGTCACGCCGCCGGGTTCAAAGTTCCATGTAAGAGCTGCCGGCCGCGTGAAGTGAGTATAGTGTCTCTGAGATGCTTCTGGTCGCGGTGCCTAGGATGGTTTCCTGTCCAATGTCTGTCCGACTACAATTGTTTGTTATTCCGCAAAACAAAGAGAAAAAAGGGTTAAACGAAAAAAAAAGTCAAACCTTATCAGGCCGGCCCATCATCACGGTCCTATAGCGGCTTGTGATGATTGTATATATAGAATTTGTTATTTTTGTGTAGGTCAGGATATAAACTATTTCGCGCTGAAATTTTGCAGAGCTATAGATCAAGCCATTATCAACATTAAGAAATTTATTTCAGATTTTTTATTGAAACGTTAAAATGTCGATTTTCAAAAATTCTAAAACAAGCCCCATGGAGCCCGTCCACTGAACAAATTCTAACAAATTTGAAAATTTCGAATTTTGCATGGTTCACCGTCTCGAATGTACAAATTTATCATCTTTACACAGTCCAAAATGCGAAAATTTTCACACCGGGTTTTTTGCACACAGCTAGAATTCATCTTTATCTACGTCTAAAGCTTTGTTTTCAATTTTTTAAAAAACTTTAAAATATAGATTTCGAAAATAAAATAAAAAACGGATGGTATGTAGCCTGTCCTCCATATTGACGCTGTCTTTTTCAGTCTCCCCTATTTCTTCACACGGTCTACCAGATATAGCTAACACTTCTGTTCAGACCGGCCGGAAACCTACGCAATTTCTACAAACAAAAACCCTCATCAATTAGTACTCCCTCCGTTTGGGATTATAAGTCCCGCACGGATAACTAGATTAGCAATTTGAACAACAAAATATAAATATTATAGCATAAAAATTATACCATTACAAACTTTAGAGGTTATATTTTCTAATGGTATAACTTTTGTGATATATAAGTTATATTTTGTTAGTCAAATTAACAACCTAGGTATACGCGCAGGACCTATAATCCCGAACAGAGGGAGTATTAGCTTACTGCTTGCCCAGGGCTTGTCTTAAGCTAACATCTTATCAGTCTTTTTCAATCTACGAATATCATTTTAAATGATGGTTACTGCTCTAGTATACTGGTCTTTTAGAGTCTTAATAAAATGACGACTTCTCTCATGTCTAACTATAAACTCTACTACGACAAACTTTGTCGTTTACGTTGATGGAGGAGCGAGAAAAGTGGCGCGCCTTCGACTCCGCTAGTGTTGGTAGTAAAATAGATGGGCTGTTGCTCTATTTGTAATTTGTTTTTATACCTCTGTCTACTATGATTATTAATAGATCGTCGGAATATTCGCAAAAAAAAATATACGCGGGCATCTTACCGTGATTTATAGAAAATACGCTGGCACCGGCGGATAGCCGCGGAGGAGGAAGCTGTTGCGGCTGCTACTACCGCTGCAGCAAAGTGAATTGTTCGTAGCGGGATAGGTGTAGGTCTATTGCTAGGTTCTTTTGTGGCCTGTAAATATTGAATTCTAGGTTCTTTTGTTCCAACAGGTCAATGTATGTACTTCCTCTTTTTTAAAATAGATGTCTCATATTTGTTAAAATTTTAATTAATCTAGACACTATTTAATATATAGATTTATCTAAATTTTGATGAATATGAGACATTTATTTTGGAACGAAGGGAGTATATGTTATTGCTACGGTTAATATAAAACGTGGATGGCTGAGTTGTCGGCTTGTAGAAATATCAACGGTATTACGAAATTATTGGGTATACAAGGCAGCACATGTAAAATCGCGAAGGATTACTACTGTATATAGCTCGGTTTGCATTGCAGGCTACGCGTGCAAAGCGAGTGTGCAGCGATGATTATCTCATTATTAGACAGGGATATTCGTATAAAAATTTCATCTTTTGCTCCATCTAAGGCTTAAGGTCTATAATTTTTTTTAAGTCAAATCACGAAAAGTTTGATTAAACTTATAGAGAAAACTATCAAAATGGTTACTTCCTCTGTCCCAAAATAGATGTCTTAAATTTGTTAAAATTTGAATGAACCTTTATACTAAATAGTGTCTTGATTCGTTCAAATTTTGACAAATCCGAGACATCTATTTTGGAACAAAGGGAGTATATTATATAAATACCATGTGAAAATATGTTTCATGGTGTTTGAAAGGATATGGGTTACGTATTAAAAATATTAATATTTTTCTATAAAAACTTGGTCAAACTTGAGGTAGTTTGACTTTTGAAAAAAAAAAACCTTAAACCTTGGGACAGATGTAGTACTAATTCATTATTAATAAATTAGTTGCCTTATCTCTCAAAGACATTTTCGCTGACATGGTCGCCTTCAATGCATGGTCAAGTCATCGATGCCGACCATGTATGTTGCTAGGTACTACACGAAAGTTCGCTGAAAGTAACAGCTGGTAATCGACAGCGCCACAACCCATGGTCGATCTACCAACTCTTGAGACTTTTTGGCTGCTTACTGCCACTATTAGTCACAAGCTAGCTAGGTTGTTTTCAGTATATAAGAGCATCTCCAAGAGTCTTTCTATATTTGCTTCTAATTGCTATTATAGCAATCCTTGTCTAAAAAACAGCTCCAACAGCCTTTGTATAAGTGGTCCTCCTACAAAAAATTTAGGAAGCTTAGTATATTGGCCTCTCCACTTGGTATATATGCAAAGTCAAGAGACCAACCCCAAAATTATAGCAATCTGGTTTGTTGTGGTCCCCTTCAATTTTTAGTCACATTGACATGTGGGTCCGGTGTGTGTAGGATTTGTTGTGTGGCTAACCATGTCCCCTGTCCCCGCATGTCATTGTGTATTTTGGGCAAATATAGCAATCCAGTTTAGGAATGCTGCCAAAGCAAAATGAGTTGAGGATTGCTATACCTCCTCTCTCATATTGCTATACTCATTTTTTAGCAATCCATTATAGGAAGGCTCTTGGAGATGCTCTAACCTTGCATCACGCGGGTAGGTCGCGTTGCCGCGTGAAGCGCATTCAGTATCTTAATGGGGAACTTAATTAAAGAGTAATGATCATTTTCGAAAGGTAATGATTCAAGTGTAAGGGAAGGAGCATAGATATGATTCAAGAAAGCCAACAGTTGGAATAATTTCTTTCTGGATTAGAGAAACCAAAACCCTTTTGGACCTAAAACCCTATTAACACATGAATGTACCAAAACCTAAAAAATCTCAACTTGTATATTATATATTTATTTTTTTATAAGACCAAAAAAGAAAGATGCATTAGAAATTTTTGTAGAACATCAAATCATACAACAGTCAGTCTAATTGATCCCCTTTATTCCTAACTACATACACGTTAAAAATTTATGTCATCACACTTTTACATACAAAGATCACGAACATGATATAAGTTGTCATAGAAAGACAGCCATCTAAATCTCCATCTTCTAGGTCCATTTTTTCTTAGAGTGCCCAAAAAATTATTTCTAAAATACCTACAAGAGCACAACCAATAATTCATCATAATTGTTATCAAATACTGGCAGATATCCAAGCCCAGGTGAACCAAATTGCATCAATACATTATCATATGGTATCTATTCATATTATAGCCAATTCAAAGTCATTGCAATAGCTAAGCACATTACATTCGGCAATTCTTTATAACTGAACATAACCATATCACAACAAATATAATTGTATTTTTAAATTCTAAAGTTACAGTTAGAAACATAAGAAAATGTATGAATATTTATTAAATATTTTGACATTTATAAAAATAAGAAATGGTGATTTTAGTTTTGCATTTTCAACATCATGTTTGCTCTCATTTACTCTACAATCATATTCATCATATGTGTTATTCTAATCAATATAGATTTCACCGGGCTAACGGCTTGATGTTTTGTTTTTTGTGTGATATTATTTAGTGTATTTATCTTTTCTCCATTGATCATGTGTTGATTCAGAACCACATATTTTAATCAAAAACAATGGAAATCTACTTGCTTTTGCATGCTTAGGTTCACTTATGAAGATCTATTGGTTTCACTCAATTTACAAAGAGAGTCCACAAGATTCGTCCTAGAGGAATGGCGTTTGTTTTCTAGATGCAAAACAAATGAAAGAGAATAAATATAAAAATGTGTACGATATCATGTGTACGATACTGAATCTACTTGTCACCGTCTCTAGGCCAAGGTGAAAAATATAAGAATAAAAAAATGAAATAGAATAAATATAACAATAAAAAAGTAAATGAAAAATAAACTTCAAAACAAATAGAAAAAATGGCGAAATAAGAAAAGCCGGCCTTATCGTGCTGGGCCCATCTTTGCTATCCTATGGTGGCTACTACCGTTCAATTCGCCTGGACGATCGTACATCTGTTTTACTAATTTTCGGTTCATTGAGAATTATGTTATATCTAAGTCTGGCCATAAGCCCATAACACATTAGATTTGCATCACGATTAATGCGTCCTGTGATTTGCAAGTGGAGTTGTATAACTGGATTTTTTCGGTTGCAAATGATGTTGAAACCGAGATTTTTTACTTGCAAGTGAGGCTGAAACTGAGATATTTTTAGTGCAAAGTGGAGTTGCAACTAAGACAGCCGCGAATTTGGTGCAGTCGATGTTGGCAACTGGTCCTCTTTTGGTTTCTGAGGAAGACTCGACGTACGCGTCTGTTGCTAGCCGGCAAGCAAGCTGTAATCCTGGTACGGCGCCGTCCAGGTCCAGGCCTTCCCTGGGAGATGCCTAGCAAGTGCAGCCTTATTGACTTCCGAGTAGTCTCTCGTCGGTGATCCTGTGATTGTAACGTCTGAGTATAGAAGCAATGCCGTGCTAGTATATATCATCTTAGATTAGCTGCTAGACGTGTGTTTAGTCTCTGGTAGTATCAGTCATCATGTGTAATTACCAGTGAATATTCCTGAACCACGTCGAGAAGAACATCGACGCAGGGGGGTACTCCTTCCACGCATGTACTAGGTCGTAGATTTTTCCTTCCATTTTCCTTGGACACCCCGATCGACGCGGTGGCCTCTCTATAAATACCACGGTGCCGCGCGTGCCTCGGCGATTTTATCGTTCATCCATTCAGTCCATAGCAAAAGCAAAGGCTAGATCAGCGTGCACCGTCGGACATGTCGTCGGGTGTGGGAGAAATCCGCGTCGAGAGGGTGGAGAAGATTGATGCCGACAAGAAGGAGAAGAAGACGACGGTGACGGTCGAGAGGGTGCCGCTGATCGGCATCGATGCGGCCGCGGCGGAGTACATCGAGAGGGTGCACCGGCGGATAGCGGCAGAGGAAGCGGCGGATGAAGCTGCGGCGGCGGCAAAGTGAATTGTGTAGTCTCTCATGCTTGTAGATATCGTGCTTGTACGTTCTTTTGTGCGTTCTTTGGTTCTTTCAAGTCAATGTGTGTATATGCTCTTGTAACGATTACTGTAAACCTTGGATGATAAAGTTGTTAGTTTCCTGAAATATTAATTGTATTGCTACCAAATGATTGGGTAGAAAGCAGCATATGTAAAATTCTCAAGTTGTTAGCTTATTAGACAAGGATGTATCCTTCTGACCTCCTTCTTACTGATATGCATATGCTGGGGCTTCCATCCATGCATTGTGGTCAAGTCGTGGATGCCGACCTTGTACGTTGGCATGTACTACACGAAAGTTTACTGAAAGTAACAGGGGAGTAATTGACAGCGCCACTGGACAAATAAATCCACAGATCCCTCTATTTCTAGAGCATGAAATGAGCTAAACTATCAACAAAAAATAAAAAGATGAAGTTGCTAACCTTGACTTCCGAGTAGTCTCTCGGAGATGCCTAGGAGTGCAGCCTTGACTTCCGAGTAGTCTCTCGGTGATCAGTCATCTCATCTTAACTTATACTCCCTCCGTTTCAAAATATAAGATGTTTTAGGTTTGTGAAGAAAATGAATCTAGACTTCTTTTAGTGTATAGATTCATCCTAAAGTTGAGTGAACCTACATACTAAAACAAGTCTAAATTCATCTCCTTCACAAACCTAAAACATCTTATATTTTGAAACGGAGGGAGTAGCTGCTAAGACGTGCTTAATCTCTGGTAGTATCAGTCATCTCATCTATGTGTAATTACCAGTGAATATCCTAAACGACATCGAGAAGAACATCGACCCAGGGGGTACTCCTTCCACGCATATACTAGGGTACCTACGTAGTACAAGACTTTTCCTTCCATTTTCATTGGACACCCCGATCGATGCGGTGACCTCTCTATAAATACCACGGCGCCGCGCGTCCCTTAGCGATTTTATCGTTCATCCATGCGGACAAGAAGAAGACGACGACGGTGACGGTCGAGAGGGTGCTGCTGATCGGCATCGATGCGGCCGCGGCGGAGTACATCGAGACGGTGCCGTCTCACCGACAGGCTTCTCGTCAACATTATTCTGTTGGCAGGCTGTCGATCGGTCTCGGTGATCTCATATGGTCACAATGTCTCTGACTAGCAGGAGCAGTGTCGCGCGTTCTAGTATGATCTTAGCTTAACTGCTCAGGCAGAGCACGCATTGTTAATCTGGTCGGTTGAAAATTGAAATGTTTGGCCGGCCGGCCGAGAGATGCATGCACGACGCGCGGCCGAGAGATTTTTTTTTTTTTGGAAATGGGAAATTACCAGTGAATATCTCAACGCCTCCATCTCCGACCGCCAGAGCACCGCGTCGAGCTAGGGAGAGAAGAGCAAAGATCTCGGACGCAAGATCTTGACTACTGCTCCCGGCCGGCATATCGCCAAATTAAAACACGGCAGATCTTGACATGACTATTCTTAACAACATCGACGCATATACTAGGTACGTACCTACCTACGTATAGTAGAAGACTTCTTCTTCCATTTTCCTTAGACACCCTGATCGACGCGGTGGCCTCTCTATAAATCCCACGGCACCGCGCGTGTGCCTCGGTCATGCGTTCAGTCCGTAGCAAAGCAAAGGCTTGATCAGCGTGCACTGTCGTCGGACATGTCGTCGGGTGTGGGAGAAATCCGCGTCGAGAGGGTGGAGAAGATCGATGCGGGCAAGAAGAAGAAGACGACGGTGACGGTCGAGAGGGTGCCGCTGATCGGCATCGATGCGGCCGCGGCGGAGTACCGGCGGATAGCAGCGGACGAAGCTGCTGCGGCTGCGGCGAAGTGAATTGTAGCCCGATATATATAGGTGTAGTCTCATATGCTTGTAAAATATCGGCATCTTTTACAGTACCTTTTACTGTTTGTAAAGTATGAGAAGTATGATTTGATTGGACGGTCGAGAGAGATTAGGCACAGCAGGCCCAAATTATCATTCTGATAAAAAAATAACGACAAGAACGCATCCATAAACGAGAATCATAGGACCCGCCGCCGCCGCCTCCAGTCCTCCACCACGCACGGGCGCCGCCGCCAATCCCCTCTCCACTCTCCAATCTGCTTGCACGCCGCCCCGGTCGGCTGCAGACGACGAGCGAGCGAGCTTGCCGCCATCGCCTCCACACGGGAGGTCGCATACCTCAACCGCCTCCAACCCGCACTCGCGCCGCCGCCGCCCCCTCTCACTCTCCAAGTCTCCCTGCACGCCATCGCCGCCTCCACACGGGAGGTCGCATCCGTCGACGCCCCTCATACTGGCGGATAGTGATGGCCTCCATGGAGCGACAGCCGCAGCAACAATATCATCTCATCAACATGACAGCTGCGCTTGAGGCACTGACGCCCTTGATGAACAACCTGCGACGGTCTGTCATCCTGGCGGGAGCTTTCACATCAGTTGTAATGGCCCTGCTGCAATGGTAGCATCAAACCTTGGCTTGATTTCGGAATATACTGTTATAAGAGCGGGATTTAATATACATTAACAACAGCGAAATGAGATATAACACACACTGAACTTGAAGCAGCAAAGACCAAGAACTTGCTTCAGCGAAAGGATATTTATAGGAGTAACTGGGTGCAGTCGCCAAAACAGTACCAGCGTTTCAGCTAGGAAGTCAGCAGCACACAAGCATGAAACCTGTTGTGCAATTCCAGGGCCGTCTCCAGGATTCTGGGGCCCTGTGCGAAACACAAAACGAGGCCCTAATTTTGAAATTTTCACATAGTAAAAATAGCTAAAATGCACTTCTACTTTATTGTATAACTTCCTCACAATAAATCTATCAAGATCAGTCCTCGTAGACGCCGCTACTACTCTTTTTCTCTTTTAGGTGTTGATTGAAGTGCTGGAGTTGCAGGTTCTGCTTGGAAAAGACATGATCCCTCCGGCTTTGTAAACCAAAAACCAGTACAAAGACCGAATTTAAACACACAATGGATTAAACTTTAGACGTGTCAAGATATGTTAACAAGAGAAGATCCTGCAAACCTGGCCTTCGAGTTCGAGACTGAAACGAGATCCACTTACTGAATTGGGGTTTGACGAAAGGCCGAACAATCACTTGGGCGAACAGCCGGCTAGCAGCTTGGGCGGGCGGCCTTGCGGTGTTCTCTATTCCGTGGTTCTCGACGAGATCACAACGTCCTGAGTAGTATACATGCAGCAGTCGGAACGGATTGATAAGATCGATTTGTCTTGCAGCATGTCAAGGAGACGAATGGTGAATTGGGAGCTAATTGAGACCAATAGATCTGATCGATCAAAAATTCAAAATCGCCTCAGATCAGCGATCAGGAAGGGGATGAGACTGGACTCTTGGGCATGCTGCCACGCTAGGCTATTCCTGATTTGGACGCGGGAAGAATGCCTAAGGATCGGGGACTCGACCGCGCGCTCAGCCTGGTAGAAAATCGGAAGAAAGGCGTGCAGGGCTGGGCTGGGCCGTGCACTGGGACATGGGGCCCCTAGTTTTTTGGGGCCCTGTGCGGTCGCCCAGCTCGCACGTGGGCTTGGACGGGCCTGTGCAATTCCCTTTCTGTTCTTCGAATAAGATCTCTCATGTTTGTTCCTCAAAAGGGCTATATATATTGATGTGGTTGAAATCAGTGGCCCTATACCCTAATGGCTTAACAGTTAGTCTACTATGTGTACAGTATAGCATATTTAGTCAGTGCTACTCAACTAATCTAGCATTCATCTAGGCCAGCCCTGGTGCCAAATGAATGATGCACCAATTACTTACTTTGATTATTAAAGCAGTGTGATCTATGTAGTATTTGCTACTTGACAAGATATTGATTTGGGTCAACGATGCAGTATGCCTAGCCCATATGCCAATGGGTTCTTAATTTTCATACACATACTCGTTGTTGTGGATAGATTGCACCAAGAGTACAAACTGGATAAAGCAATCATGAATTGTTACTAATACTCATTGTGCATAGCTTGCACTAAGAGTACAAAGTGGACAAGCTAGGTACAGTGAGTTAACTGGATTCAAATTACACTGACATAAACTGAATGCAAGTTAAAACTGGCAAAACTTAATACAAACTAACAATGTTGAAACTAAATCTTCAAACTGTGCCATCATCTTTGAGCCCGGCCACCATCCATTCCACCATTCCCAGGACACCTAACCGGGTGGCCGCCCTCTCTGTTTCGTCGCCGGGCCCGCTGCCGTCATCCGGCCAAGCCAAACTGGGAACCGATGCGTCCTAGTGAGTGCCAGAAAGTGCGCAGCACTGGTGCCAGCGGCGAGTAAAGGCTCGTTGAAATCTGAACATGCCACCGCCGGCACCTGTAGAGGTTCTGGGATCGCTTTGGTGATCGTCTCGCAGGAGTTGAAGAGTTCCGAGATAGGCCTGAAGAGTTCGCTGGAGCGCTGAAGAGTTCCGAGATGACATTCTCCAGTTCAAGAGGAGTGATCTTAGAGTTCTCATTCATCAGTACTCGGCGTTGGATGAGCATGCTGCACAAACAGCAGATTCAGTTATTATTACAGATTTAATTTTTTTAATCATTCATGCATATAAGGCAGAATAGAGAAGTACAAAATAGTTTACCGTGTAGACACTAAAATAACCTTTTGAAATTGGAAGCTCTCAAGAGTTGACTGCATTTGCACTCCGGTAAACCTGAATTACCTTCTATAGACATATAAAGGTTGTTCACTGAAACAAGGGGCTGAGCCTGCCACCAAGGATTAAATTCGTTAGTGTCAGACCAGATAACAACTAATGCTTCCATGTTGCCAGAGATAACAACTAAATTTCGATTTAGTAAACCTACATAATGACATGCGGTAGTGACAATGTCCGTTCGTATACGAGTTCATTCTTCTCCTTGCCACCGTTGAGCACAATGAGCTCCACGAGCGCCATGGCACTCATGGACTCACACCTTGCCATGCACCACGAGCACCATCCCCCACCGCCCACGCCCTCGCCGTTCATCTCAGACAGCGGACGCGTGTCCTTGAACCCCTGATCCAGGAACGATATCAAGCAGCGGACGCGCGTGCTTTGACAA
Organism: Avena atlantica; assembly: GCA_910589765.1. NCBI lineage: Eukaryota > Viridiplantae > Streptophyta > Magnoliopsida > Poales > Poaceae > Avena > Avena atlantica. The sequence goes on from OU342733.1 coordinate 32,718,550, forward strand.
ACGAGGAGGTTGGAGTTGTGAGGTCTTGGATCGGGGCCTAGCCGAGGGCGAGGGGCAGGGCTCCGCGAGCGGGACGTCGCTAGGGTTGGGTAGGAGGACGGGGCATCGAGTAGGTGGCGATATTGTGTAGGAGCCGTACATGCAGGCTGGAGTGTCCGAGGCGGCGGCGCGCCAGAGTTGTGCATTGGGAGATCGGCGGCGGCACCAAGCACGTGGTGGTCTGGTGGACTCAAGGAGACAAGGGTTAGATTGTTGTTTAACTGTAACCATTGCACATAAGACTCAAGTTGGCTCTCCTGGGCTGTTGGGCCGGGTCCATCTATGGCCTTTTTCTGATGTGGTGCCTAAATTTGACAGCAGTATGAATCATACTTGTCACCGTTTTGGCACAAGTATAAATTATTGTGGGCCTTTGGATGGATAAAAATGAAAGGCTATTATTCATTTGAGGGTACTACAAAACTACTCAAAATATCGTGCTTGTACGTTGTTTTGTGCGTTCTTTGGTTCTTTCAAGCCAATGTGTGTATATGCTCTTGCTACGGTTAATGTAAACCTTGGATGATAAAGTTGTTGGTTTCTTGAAATATTAATTAATTGTATTACTACGAAATGATTGGGTAGAAGGCAGCATAGAGTATGTAAAATCGCCAAGGATTAATTACTACTGCGCGAGCAAACTGAGTGTTCACTTATCACCAGCTCATTATTAGACAGGGATGTTGGTGTATCCTTCTGGTCTTTTTTTTTTTTGACATGCATGGGGCTTCCATGCATGCATGGTGGTCAAGTCGTCGATGCCGACCTTGTACGTTGCCATGTACTACACGAAAGTTTACTGAAAGCAACAGGGAGTAATCGACAGCGCCACAGGACATAATCTTACGTTTGGGCTGCTTCGAGCTGCTACCAGTCACAGGATAGTTAGGTCGCTTCAAAGTTCCATGTAAGCGCTGCCGCCTGAAGTGCGTGTAGTTTATCCGGGATGCTTCTGGTCCGAACGTATGATCAACGGACCATCGGTGCCTACGATGGTTTTTCCTGTCCAACTAGTCTTTGCACGCGGATATGTTTATTTTTGGTTGATCTCATGTATAATAAATATAGTTTTTCACTGATATATATGGGGTGAACATATTCTCCAATGCATAATTGGACATGTAATACACACAACATTTTAGGTAGGCCAACTAAATAATGAGATTTTGCATTTAATCTGGTTGTATTGAATATACATGAACTTTGCAGGTCTATTTGAAATATAAAAAAATTAGAACATACAGATGTCAAGATAAAACAACAATTATTGAGTATGATGATGATGTTTTAATTTTAATAAAGTGGATTTGTTTTGATATCTTCTATAATTCCATAACGTACACTCTTTATATTTCCCCTAAATATTCTTAATATTCTTTGAAAGAAACACTGTTGTAGCTTCAGTTTTCATCTCTTTCGGGATACCCCGGTGGATATGGGACCAATAAACAAACTCTAACAACCATAATAACAGAGCAACTTCCACCTTGTGAGAGCCATAGTTTACTGGGTCGGCTCTCCTCGAATGCTGCCTTGATGTCTTTGACCTTTGCTTTCTCCAATAACCATGCAACATGTGTCCACGTAAAAGTTACAACTAATATACCAATGTGCAAACAAATGCAATCCACAAGATGTTTGCTACAAAACAACTTCATAATTATGGTATGAATGGAATGTACTCACTCCGTTCCAAAAATAAGTTCATGGTTTCAGTTCAAATTTGAATTAAGAACGGCTGGAAGAGTATGCTTCACTTATTGAAAGCAATTTTTTCAAAGTTTTGTGCAAAAAAACTTGTTTCAAGGGTATGAATATTCAAGTAAGAGTGAATATACATAGGTATATTTGTACAAATTTAGACATAACCAAATAGTGTACATTCTCAAGCGTATTCAACCTTTATCACTAATCTTGCGTCCACGAGTGTTTAGAGCTATAAACACGTAACTTTGAAATAATTTATTTCTTGTGGTACTTCAAGTGTCTTCTACAAGGCATGGAAATATATATACATGTAGCAGCCAAATGAAGCTTTTGAATCCTAAGCTCGAGCCACCTAGTGAAAATGATACCTACAATGTCAACGGCTAAATTATATTGCGAATTTAAACAATGAATCTCTATTCACTTAATAAGATATACATGCACATAAAAGGAGTGGACAATATACCTCAATATAAAAAATTAGTTCATATTTCATTAGCTCCTCGGCATGTTGTATTTACTTCTAGATCACATTGTGACTACCTACCACAGTTCCTTTCCATAGCTAGACTTGTTAAAATTGCTGTGCATACGCGCACTGACTGACCATAAGCGGGACCATACTGCTGGAAATATAAGCAATATTCCATATGATTTAATCCGATTAATAAATTAATAAAGCATGATCGATATCATACAAACGGTACTAAAACCAATTATACAGATCAACAAAGTAGATGAACAAATTACATCTATACAAGATATGTTGGAATTTTGGCCCAAAATGTCTAGCCCATTTTCTATTTAAATAATTCCTGAAAATCCTAGAGGCCCATGTGGCCCATTCATGCAAGACAAGAGGTGGGACAAATGTTTAGTCTCACATTGCTAGTTGAGTGGAAGTTGGACCAGCTTATAAGGTGAGCTCTTCTACCACTTGGTAAAAGGATTAGAAGGAGAAGGAGAGAGTTCCACACGCGCGCTCCTCCTCCTCGCCTCGCCACGACGCGCGCGCGCCGCGGGTTGCGGGTTGCGGGAATCTCGCCGAGCCGAGCTTTATTTTGCCACGCATGAATGGTATATGAACAAATATACGAAGGTGAAACGTTTGCTTTGAATGGACGTTTAATACGAGTTAAATGCGTCTGTTCATTTCATCTTCCGTCCATTCGTTTCATCTTCTGCACCGTCTGCCTTCTCCTCTGCGCCTATAAGAGAGAGAGGTCGCGCCTTCTCTCAGTTGCGCTGTTACACATCCCTTGCCTCAAGTTCCAGAACACTGCGCTACTTTCATCTTCCCCATCCCGTCTTGCGGCGTGCACCGCGAGCCGGGACAGTAGGCCTCCGAGACCCCGCTGCTTCGAGTCCTGTACGGGAGAAGGGCGATAAGGTTTTTGGGGAGCGCTATCAGCGCGACTACTGGCTTCGTCACGGACTCCCTCACAGATAGCGACGTCTTCCCCGACGAGGACTTCTTCCCCGACATTAGCACCCTCTTCCTCGACGACATGGCCAATGACGGTTCCAACGCCGGCGGTTCTACTTCTGCTACTGCCGTGTACATCTTCTGTCTCAATCTTGTTCTGATTCTATCCAGAGTTTTATGCCTTGCAGCTTGTTTGGCTATATGCCTTATTTTGTTTTTGCTATTAAACATGATTAGTATATTACCTATTATTCTAGTCATGTTTTATCTAGCGTTTATTATGGATAATTCGCTTGGTAAATTGCTCTATTTCTCAACAATCTAAAAACCTTATTTCAGGCAATTTTCCCCAAGTGGCTTTGTTGCTTCTATGAAGCCACCTGTGTTTGAAGGTGTGAATTACAAACGGTGGCGTGCGAGAGCAGTGCTCTGGTTTCAGACCATGAGCTGCTATAACGCCATCTATGGCGCACCTGAGGGGGAACTTAATCCCGCTCAGGAAGAGGCGTTCCAAAAACTTGATACTACTTTCAAGGCTGCCTTGATCAGCATCCTTGGCGACAATATTGTCGATTCATATCTGTCATTTAGCAATGGTAAAGATATGTGGGATGCGCTCGAGAGAAAATTTGGAGTCTCTGATGCTGGCAATGAACTGTATGTCATGGAACAATTCTATGAATATAAGATGATTGATGACCGCTCCATTGTGGAGCAGGCTCATGAGATACAGTCACTTGCCAGGGAGCTTGAGCACTTCACTTGTGTGTTACCGGACAAGTTTATTGCCGGAGGCATCATTGCCAAACTTCCCCAGTCATGGAGGAATTTTGCTACTTCTCTGAAGCACAAGAGACAAGAGTTCTCCGTGACGGATCTCATTGGGACTCTTGATGTGGAAGAGAAGGCGAGAGCAAAAGACACACGTGCTCGAGGTACCGAGGGAGGTTCTAATGCCAACCTGGTACAGAAAAGGAACTTCCAGCCTCACAAGTTCAAGAACAAAGGAAAGTTTGATGACAAAGGAAAGTTCGATGGAAAGAACAAGGCCTCACAGTCCACCAGCTTCAAGAAGAAGACTGATAAGAGGAAAGGTGCTTGTCATGTGTGCGGTGATCCTAATCATTGGGCTCCTGCTTGTCCCAACCGCTTTGACAAACGCCAACATGGGAAGAGCAGCAAGACTGCTAATGTTGTCATGGGAGACGTTGAGATGAAAGATTTTGGGTATGGTATATTACCTACTGTTCTTTCATTATGTCATTCTCCTGATTGGTGGATTGACACGGGCGCTAATGTACATGTCTGTTCTGATATTTCCATGTTTTCTTTATATCAGGTCAGAGGGACTCAAACTGTGCTGATGGGGAACGGCTCGCATGCTTCTGTTCATGGTGTTGGTACGGTCGATCTGAAGTTCACTTCGGGAAAGACTGTGCGCCTGAAGAACGTGCATCATGTTCCCTCAATTAATAAAAATCTTGTTAGCGGATCTCTTCTGTGTCGAGATGGCTACAAGATTGTATTCGAGTCCAATAAATTTGTAATTTCGAAGTATGGAACTTTTATTGGTAAAGGCTATGAATGCGGAGGCTTGTTCCGCTTATCTCTGTCAGACATTTGTAATAAAGTTGTTAATCATATTTACACAAATTTTGAATCAAATGTCTGGCACTCTCGTCTTTGTCATATTAATTTTGGTTGTATGACGCGGCTAGCCAAAATGAATTTAATCCCTGATTTCTTAACTGTTAAGGGATCTAAGTGCCAAGTCTGCGTGCAAGCTAAACAACCTCGCAAGTCACATACGACTACAGAAGTGAGAAATTTAACACCACTAGAGCTCATACATTCTGATCTTTGTGAGATGAATGGTGTGTTAACAAAAGGTGGAAAGAAATACTTCATGACTTTGATCGATGACTCTACGAGATATTATCATGTGTATATTCTAAAATCAAAAGATGAGGCTTTGAGTTTCTTCAAAATCTATAAAGCTGAGGCAGCAAATCAACTTGATCGAAAAATCAAGAGGCTTAGGTCTGATCGTGGTGGAGAGTATTTTTCCAACGAGTTTGATTTCTTTTGTGCGGAACATGGCATAATTCATGAGAGGACGCCTCCCTACTCACCCCAGTCAAATGGAGTAGCCGAAAGAAAGAACCGTACTCTAACAGATTTGGTTAACGCCATGTTAGACACATCGGGTCTTTCTAAGGAATGGTGGGGGGCGGCATTATTGACCACGTGTCATGTCCTAAACCGAGTTCCCACAAAGAACAAAGAAATTACTCCATTCGAAGAATGGGAGAAGAAAAGACTAAAACTCTCTTACTTACGTACTTGGGGTTGTTTGGCAAAGGTTAATGTACCAATCCCCAAGAAGCACAAGCTTGGACCAAAAACCATTGATTGTGTTTTTCTGGGCTATGCTTTTCATAGCATTGGTTATAGATTCTTGATAGTAAAATCTGAAGTACCTGACATTCATGTCATTACAATCATGGAGTCGACTGATGCGAATTTCTTTGAGGATATCTTTCAATGAAGGATAAACCTTACTCATCAAATCCAGAGATACCTAGTTCATCTAATCAGGAATTTGCTATATTCTCTGAACCTACCATTCCAATTGAACACTCTGAAAGTTCTAAGGAGGATGATAATGAAATTCCTAAAAGGAGCAAGAGACAAAGGACTGCAAAGTCTTTTGGTGATGATTTCATTGTGTACCTTGTGGATGACACTCCTACTTCCATTTCAGAAGCTTATGCATCTCCTGATGCTGACTACTGGAAGGAAGCTGTTCATAGTGAGATGAATTCAATCTTAGCTAATGAAACATGGTAGATCACTGATCGTCCTTATGGGTGCAAACCTGTAGGATGTAAATGGGTGTTCAAGAAGAAACTAAGACCTGATGGTACTATTGAGAAGTACAAGGCAAGGCTTGTGGCCAAGGGTTATACCCAAAAGGAAGGTGAAGACTTCTTTGACACTTACTCACATGTAGCAAGGTTGACCACCATTCGAGTACTACTTTCTCTGGCTGCCTCACACGGTCTTCTCGTTCATCAAATGGACGTTAAGACAGCTTTCCTAAATGGAGAGTTGGATGAGGAAATTTATATGGATCAACCAGATGGTTTTGTAGTAAATGGTCAAGAAAGAAAAGTGTGCAAGCTACTGAAGTCTTTATATGGTCTTAAACAAGCACCTAAGCAGTGGCACGAAAAATTTGATAAAACCTTAACCGCTGCAGGCTTTGTTGTAAACGAAGCTGACAAGTGCGTATACTATCGCCATGGTGGGGGTGAGGGAGTCATCCTTTGTTTGTATGTTGATGACATACTGATTTTCGGAACCAACCTTAATGCAATTAAGGAGGTCAAAGATTTCTTATCTCGTTCCTTTGAGATGAAGGATCTGGGAGTAGCTGATGTCATCCTGAACATCAAGCTATTGAGAGATGATGATGGTGGGATTACATTGCTTCAGTCCCACTATGTGGAAAAGATCTTGAGTCGTTTCGGGTATAGCGACGTCAATTTTTCTCCTACACCGTATGATCCTAGTGTGTTGCTTCGAAAGAATCGAGGAAATGCTAGAGACCAACTAAGATACTCTCAAATCATTGGCTCGCTTATGTATTTAGCTAGTGCCACGAGACCTGACATCGCCTTTGCTGTAAGCAAACTCAGTCGATTTGTCTCAAATCCAGGAGATGATCACTGGCATGCTCTTGAAAGAGTTATGCGATATCTAAAAGGTACTGCGAGCTATGGCATACACTATACTGGGTATCCGAGGGTACTAGAGGGTTATAGTGATTCAAATTGGATATCTGATGCTGATGAGATAAAGGCCACGAGTGGATATGTTTTCACACTTGGTGGTGGCGCTGTTTCTTGGAAGTCTTGCAAGCAGACCATCTTAACGAGGTCAACTATGGAAGCAGAACTCACAGCACTAGACACGGCCACTGTTGAAGCAGAGTGGCTTCGTGAACTCTTGATGGACTTACCTGTGGTTGAAAAACCTATACCCGCAATTCCAATGAACTGTGATAATCAAACTGTGATTATTAAGGTGAACAGTTCTAAGGATAATATGAAGTCCTCAAGACATGTGAAGAGGAGACTGAAATCTGTCAGGAAAATGAGAAACTCCGGAGTTATTGCATTGGATTATATCCAAACATCTAAAAACTTGGCAGATCCCTTCACAAAGGGTCTATCACGCAACGTGATAGAAAATGCATCAAAGGAGATGGGTATGAGACCCACAATTTGAGCTTTCCATAGTGGTAAACCATTCTATGTGATCGGAGATCCCGTGAATTAGAATTGGGAAACAAGCTATTGGTTAGCTGAGAGGAAAGTATCCCTACTTTAATAAACACCACTCCATAAAGATGCAATACTTTCCTATTCTGCATGGCAGGTTGATTTATTATCTTAATGTGTTCTAAGTGGCTTATCCTAAGCAAAGATGTTGTCCTGCAGAACATCTTTTGAAGAACACACCTATATGAGTCTGACTGTTAAAACGTCGCAGTCTATGAGAGTGGGGTGCTCTCTAACAAACTCATGAAAGGTCATGGAGTATGACGTATAAGCTCCACCCGCGGGGAAGTCCCACGGTAGCCCAGTATCGGTCAAGACTTCGTGTGAAGCTAGATTGCAGCAAACTTGCAGTTCAAGGCATAGTCCACTGTACAAGTCGCAACCTAGTGTAGCATAGAATTCTAGGTGGAAGTTCAACTTAACAGTCTCCACTATAGTACCGGTATATAAACAGTGTTTTGGAACCAAAGGCAGATTACATGTGCCTCTGGGATCTGGTGGGGGATTGTTGGAATTTTGGCCCAAAATGTCTAGCCCATTTTCTATTTAAATAATTCCTGAAAATCCTAGAGGCCCATGTGGCCCATTCATGCAAGACAAGAGGTGGGACAAATGTTTAGTCCCACATTGCTAGTTGAGTGGAAGTTGGACCAGCTTATAAGGTGAGCTCTTCTACCACTTGGTAAAAGGATTAGAAGGAGAAGGAGAGAGTTCCACACGCGCGCTCCTCCTCCTCCTTGCTCGCCTCGCCACGCCACGCCTCGCCTCGCCTCGCCTCGTCACGTCACGTCAGGTCACGACGCGCGCGCGCGCGCACGCCGCCGGTTGCGGGAATCTCGCCGAGCCGAGCTTTATTTTGCCACGCATGAATGGTATATGAACAGATATACGAAGGTGAAACGTTTGCTTTGAATGGACGTTTAATACGAAGGTGAAATGTTTGCTTTGAATGGACGTTTAATACGAGTTAAATGCGCCTGTTCGTTTCATCTTCCGTCCATTCGTTTCATCTTCTGCACCGTCTGCCTTCTCCTCTGCGCCTATAAGAGAGAGAGGTCGCGCCTTCTCTCAGTTGCGTTGTTACACATCCCTTGCCTCAAGTTCCAGAGCACTGCGCTACTTTCATCTTCCCCATCCCGTCTTGCGGCGTGCACCGCGAGCCGGGACAGTAGGCCTCCGAGACCCCGCTGCTTCGAGTCCTGTACGGGAGAAGGGCGATAAGGTTTTTGGGGAGCGCTATCAGCGCGACTACTGGCTTTGTCACGGACTCCCTCACAGATAGCGACGTCTTCCCCGACGAGGACTTCTTCCCCGACATCAGCACCCTCTTCCTCGACGACATGGCCAATGACGGTTCCAACGCCGGCGGTTCTACTTCTGCTACTGCCGTGTACATCTTCTGTCTCAATCTTGTTCTGATTCTATCCAGAGTTTTATGCCTTGCAGTTTGTTTGGCTATATGCCTTATTTTGTTTTTTCTATTAAACATGATTAGTATATTACCTATTATTCTAGTCATGTTTTATCTAGCGTTTATTATGGATAATTCGCTTGGTAAATTGCTCTATTTCTCAACAAGATAAACCTATCACATCTTTACCAAACGCTAGAACAAAGAACTCTAGCATAATCCAAAAAAGACAGTTGAGTATCATGTACAGTGTAGGCTGAATAGCAGCCGCAACGATCGCAACAGCGTCGCCCATGTTGAGGTTGTCGAAGAGGTCGCTGACGTCCGGGAAGAAGTCGTCGTTTGAGAACTCGTCGTCGGACGACGTTGTGATTACCAGTATGTTGGAGATATGCCCAAGAGGCAATAATAAAGTGGGTTATTATCATATCTTCGTACTTATGATAAATGTTTACATACCATGCTATAATTGTATTAACCGAAAACATTAATACTTGTGTGATTTGTAAACTAAAATAAGAGTCCCTAGTAAAGCCTCTTGTTAAACTAGCTTGTTGGTTAATATATGATCATGGTTTCCTGATCATGAACATAGAGATGTTATTAACAACAGGGTCATATCATTAGGAGAATGATGTGATGGACATACTCCTATAGATAAGCGTAGCATAAAGATCAAGTTATTTTAAATAGTTCAATTGCTATATGCTTTCTGATACATAGTAACCTAATTCCTTCGACCATGAGATCATGCATATCACCTTTGCCGGATGGATGCTTTGATGACATCAAACACCACACCGTAACTGGGTGGTTATAAAGGTGGCATTGAGTGTTCGGAAAGTATTGGTTGAAACACATGGATCAAGAGTGGGATTTGTCCATCCATATGACGGATAGATATACTCTGGGCCCTCTCGGTGTAATGTCATCCAATTAGCTTGCAAGCATGTGACTGGCTCACAAGGGATCACATATCACGGGAATGAGAAAAGAGTACTTATCGGTAACGAGGTTGAACTAGGTATGCAGAGATACCGACGATCATAACCTCGGATAAGTAAACTATGTGAGACAAAGGGAAATTGGTATCGTATGTAAGTGGTTCATTCGATCGCAAAGTAATCGTAGAAATATGTGGGAGCCATATGAATTTCCAGATTCCTCTATTGGTTATTGTTCGGAGAAGTGTCTCGATCATGTCCGCATAATTCACGAACCGTAGGGAGACACACTTAAGGATTCGACGTTGTTTGAGTAGTTATGGTATTATGAGAAAGAGACCGAATGTTGTTCGGAGTCTCGTATGGGATCCGGGATATCACGAGGTGATCCGGAATGGTCCGGAGAATAATATTCATATAAGGAAAGTCCCGTTTCGGAGTTCGGGAATGATTCCGGTGTTTTCATCGGGAATGTTCTAGAAGGTTCCGGAATGTCCGGCACTCCGGGGGGGAAGGGGTACATGAATGTGTCATTACATATTGGAATGATTGCATCATGTACTAAGTGTTCTTGCTGTTCCATATAAAGGATTAAATTGAATCCTAAAACAGAAAAGTCAAATGTCCAGTTTGAAAGTCAAACGGCTAAAACAAGAAACTGTGGGAAACAAGCAAGAGGAGGTTGAAACCAACTTGGAGGAGGAGTCCCTCTCCTCCAAGCCGGCGGCCAGCCTAGGCCGAGTTGGGAAGGGACTCCCCTCCCCTTCCCTGGCGCGCCAGCCCCTCCACCTATAAAAGGAGGGGTAGGGCCTCCTCCTCTAGACACAAGTTTCTACCTCTAATCTCCGGTTTAGAGCCGTTTTGGTTTAGAGCTTCTAATTGCCCTAGCCTTCGGTTTAGAGCCTTCTAATTGGTGTGTCTAATCCCTAGACCACTAATAGTACTCTCTCATACTCCACCATACTCGCTCCGGCTTAAGGCGAAGCCCTGCGGGATCTCCCCTCTACTTCTGGTACCACGCCGTTGTGCTGCCGGAATCACGAGGAGAGTGCTACAACCTCCGCTGCCTGCTGGAACAAGGGAGAGGAAGGTCTTCGTCGAGTACCGAACGTGTGACCGACTGCGGGAGCGCTGCCGGAACGTGGCGCCGGAAGGATCGTCTACGCGATCTTGAGATCGGAAAGAGTACGACTACATCACCCACGAGAATCTGCTCTCGTTAACCGCTTTGGAATCTTCGAGGGTAAGTTATTCCATAGACTCGTTGCTACAATCTAGTAGATAGATCTTGGCTTGTTTGTTTGTATGCGATAGAAATTTTTGTTTTCCATGCTACGAACCCCTTCAGTGGTATCAGAGCCGTGTCTATATGTAGATCTGTTGCACGAGTAGAACACAATGGTCATTGTGGGCGTTGATGCTTTTATTGTCGATTGCTTCTTGTGTACTTTGCATCTTGCGGTATGTTGGGATGAAGCGGCCCGGGCTAACCTTACATGACATCGTTCATGAGACTTGCTCCACGCTTGACATGCAACTTGTATTGCATAAGTGGCTTTGCGGGTGCCTGTTTCTCCTAGCATAGTTAAGATCCAATTTACAACGGGTGATTAACAATACTAGTATCAATGTTGTGGTTCTTGTTCGTAAGTTAGAACGACACTTATTGAAAGCCCCAAACCACGTAAAATATGCAAAGAAAGTAGAGGCGTCTAACTTTGTTTTGCAGGGGTGTGCAGTGATGTGATATGGCCATGATTGTGATTATATATGATGTATGCAATGTTCCTTATTGTAAGTCGGCAACTGGCAGGAGCCATATGGTTGTCTTTAATTTCTGTTAAGACCCGCGTGTCTATTCAAAGTAGTTGTAATAGTTGAAGCCGGTGGACGACAACCATGGAGCAGCGTCATTGACCTTGATGCAATGTCGGTGATGATGGAGATCATGTTCGTGCTAGAAGATGGAGATCGGAAGCACAATGGAGAAAGGCCATATCATATCACATATTATGAATTGCATGTGATGTTAATCCTTTATGCATGTTGTATTGCTTAGTAGACGACGGTAGCATTATAAGATGATCCCTCATGCACATAAATTTCAAGTCATAAAGTGTTCACCCTTAGTTAGCACCGTTGCTAAAGCTTGTTGTTTCGAAGCACCATGTGATGATCGGGTGTGTTAGATTCCGCAAGTGTATACAACGTGGGCAAGCCAGATTTGCTCATGCAGAAGCTAAGGTTTGATCTTGACGAGCCTAGCATGTACAGACATGGCCTCAGGAACACGGATTACCGAAAGGTAGAGCATGAGTCATATAGTAGATATGATGAACATGTTGATTGTTCGCCATTGAAGCTATATCAACTCTCGTGATGATCGGTTTTGATGTGGTGGATTTGGTTCGTGTGATCACTAAAACAATGTGAGGGATATTGTTTTGAGTGGGAGTTCACCTAGATTAATTTAATTATTAATTAGAACTCAATTTATCATAAACTAAATCAAAGTGAATTTGCATAGTTGTTGTAGTCATTGGCATCCGTTTACCACCTTGCGCTTAGTTATAATTGAGATGATAGAACTATAGAATTCTGGTTAGTTACTTTACGAACTGGTATCGTATTGTTTTTGAAGTGTTAATCTAAAGTTTAAAAGTCCTATTGCAAACTTTCAGTAAGTTCCGGTTACTCCATGAAGTTTAATAATTGGTATTAAAATCAAGAGTAACAATTCCAATGTTAGTATATAAGTATCATGTTTGTCTCCATGATTCTTGATATTCAAAGGATTCTCCTAATATCAAGGTTATCTAAGGATATGAAAGAGTTGTTTCAGAAACCATGATGTGTGGAAGATATTGTGATATCTGAAACGAAGTTTTGGTTGCAACATGATAGAGTATAATATGACAAAAGTCATGTTCTCATATTTGATGAGAATTTGCAAAAGGTTGGAGACACGAGTTGTCCTAATCCTCCAAAAGGTTTTGGAGAGCAACATTATACTCGTGATTCACCGTTACAAGCTAAAAGTAACTTGATCATGGATAAATCCATGATAAGGGTGAATATTTGATGTAGGTAAAATGTTTACTACACCAAGAGATTACTAAAGAAAGGAATTTGAAAGAACACCAAACATTTGATGATGGTGATCTACTTGAAGGTGCAAGTCCAAAGACATTGGTATTTAACTATACACGCTTTGGACTATGTGTCATATGAATGACTCCACTGTTGATGTTGATAGATTCTTTCAAACAGAAAAGGAGATACTGAAAGAGAATCTCATAAATATATGGCAGAAAAGAAAATACTAGAATTGTTCAGTTTAAGTATATAGATGATATACATGTTATGGCTATATTCTTTGCTTATTAAACAATGTGGTTCTTAAGTATTTGATACTGAATTTGTTGGTGTGAATTGTCATACGAAACAACACAATTCATGAACTACAATGGCCTAAGTAACTAGCAAAAGAATATGTGATGATGTTCATCGAGAACAAATAAAGGGTTATTGTGTTGCTCGTTAAACATCAAAGCTTGCCTTCAAAGATCTGTTTTATCAGGTATTATGAGAACAAAAGGGTTGTTCAAATAATTGCCGTAATCCATAAAAGATGGATGATTCACAAATCTCGTTGGAGAAATCACATCCATAAAACTGGTGCTAAAAATGTCGAAAGACAAATTGATTGAAAGATCACTTAGGAAGTGACATCGCCGTTTAAATTATATTGGAAAGAAAACATGAAGAAACTCCATGTGGATGGAATTTTGGAGTCTTTTGATTTTGATCACATGACGCTTGTGAAACTTTCCTAAGAGATAATTAAAACTTCGTTCATAGGCAAAAAGGGAACGAAAGACTAGCTTATTGGAATTTGTACATATTGTTGTACGAAGTCCATTATGTGTAGTCAAGAGCGATGGATTTCAACTTCATATGCTTTCTCCGAAAATTTGAGTGAATATATGAATATTTACTTAATAAGGATGAAGTATGAAACATTTGAAAAGTTCAAAGACTTTCAAGATGAAGTGCAAAATCATTGTAACAAGAATATAAACAGTTTATGATAAAGATCACAAAGGAAGATATTTGAGTTACAGAGTTTAGCATAATACCTAAGATTTAAGGAATCGTTCCGTGGATTTGCATTTCCCGAAACACCATAAGAGTATGGAGCGTTCGAGATATGTAATTAAACCTTGTTTGACATGGTAAGTTCAAAGGTATAATTCATAAAACTGCCATTATATTTTAAAGATTAAAAGCTTTAGAGATTACCGTTTTTCCACTGAAAAGAGCTTCATCATAATCCGTTGAAATGACACCATATAAAATTATGGTTTGGGATAAAACCCAAGTAGTCCTTTCTTAAACATTGGTATGCTATACATAAGAAAGATGTTTGCAACCAAAGTCGGATGAATCTGTCTTTGTTAAGTATTTCTCCATAACACCGGAGACAAAAGTGTTTGTCGCTTAGAACGTCAAGTTTCTTTGAGAAGGAATTTTTCGTGAAAAGTTAAGTGGGAGGACAATAGAACTTTGATAAGGTTAAAGGAACCTTAGCTATATGTGCAAAGTTGCGCAGCGCAGAAAAGTGTTCCGGAGGCAGCAACAATGCTCATGGCTCACGTGCCTCAAAGGTTGTGGTCATGGAGATCTAAGTTCCTATTGAAACAAGTAGGTCGGGTAAACAATCAAATACCAAGATTTGAGGGTTGAATCATTATTTGAGAATAATGAACCGACTACATGCAAAGAAGCGATGATGGGCCCTGACTCCGTCAAATGGCTTGAAGCCATAAAAATCCGTGATAGTTCCATACACGAGAAATCAAGTTTTGAACTTGAAGGACCCTCAAGAAAGGTGTAAGACCTTACAGTTGTGTTTGGATCTATAAAGAAATAGACATGGATGGTTCACATCTATGAAATAGTCGACATGTTGGGAAAGAGTTCACAACAATGTTCAAAGGTTGACTATGACAAGATTTGATCTTTCATAGTGATATTTAGTCTAGACGGATTAATGTAGCAACCACTACATATAATTTGTTATATGGTAGTTGAATAAACAAAACAAGTTCTTCTAATAGAATCGTTACCTAGGACATGTGCATAACACGGTCCATAGGGTTTTGTTAATTCAAAGGATGCTAAAAACATATGCAAACTTCAATGGTTGAAGTGAGCATCGCGGAGTTGGAATCTTTACAATGATGAAATTGTTAAAAGAGTTTAAATTCATCAGAGACAATGAAGATGCTTGCATTTGCAAGAAATTAAGTGGGAGCGCTAAAGACATATTTCTAATACATTATGTAGGAGACATATTGTTGATTGGAAGTGATGTATCTTTTTATTAACACAAGATAAGAATTTCATCTCGATGAAATACTTAGGCAAAACCCAAATATTAGGCATCAATAGACGCTAATATGGTTGTGCCAGAAGTACATAGATAAGATATTGAAGGAGTTCAATATAGAAACTACAAGAAAGGTTGTTGTCACACAGAAAGGATTGAATGAGTTCAATGTTGATGATATATTCAAGTGTATTGACATTTGGTAAAGTGAAACAAATAATCAAGTATAGATTGATACTTGATGTATGAAATCACAAAGGGTATTTATATCAATCATACTGTGATATGTATAAATCCAGATATGTCCTATGCTCTAAAAGTTGTGAGCATATACCAGAATGATTCGTAAGATGATCATTGGACAATAGTAAGGATATTCTTATGATCTTTTGGAAGAACTAAGAGTATAATATTTGTAGAAGTGACAAATAGATGGTTAGTTCATTGTAAAAGTACTACATTGATACTAGTTTTGTCACAAAGTACAAATTTAGTTTATCTCAATCTAAACTAAGGGTGGCACAATATAATGGAAAGTGAGTTCCATAATGGATTTAGATGAGTTCCAAAGTTAAGACATTGTGATAGATACTACAACAAAAGGCTAAGTATATGACTGCTATTTTAGCAGCAAAAGAGGGCATTTGTGTCAAGTAGTTTGTTATCAAACTAGGTGTAGTTCACAGTGGGATAATACTATGAAGATATATTGTGCGACAATATTATCAACATGTTTTAACCCCAAAGAGCTAAAGGTCACACCGAAAGACCAAATTTATACAAAGCCATCTCATTAGAGAATGAGTGATGCGTAGAGACGCAAAGACATGCAATTACACACGGACCTGGAAGTGTCAGATCCGGAGATCAGTTTACCACTAGCAATCGTGTACATACAACACCGGAAAGCCATAGGTGTTGAATACACAAAGGTTTGAAACTAGATTATTGACTCTAGTGCAAGTGGGAGACTGTTGGAGATATGCCCAAGAGGCAATAATAAAGTGGGTTATTATCATATCTTCGTACTTATGATAAATGTTTACATACCATGCTATAATTGTATTAACCGGAAACATTAATACTTGTGTGATTTGTAAACTAAAATAAGAGTCCCTAGTAAAGCCTCTTGTTAAACTAGCTTGTTGGTTAATATATGATCATGGTTTCCTGATCATGAACATAGAGATGTTATTAAAAACAGGGTCATATCATTAGGAGAATGATGTGATGGACATACTCCTATAGATAAGCGTAGCATAAAGATAAAGTCATTTTAAATAGTTCAATTGCTATATGCTTTCTGATACATAGTAACCTAATTCCTTCGACCATGAGATCATGCATATCACCTTTGCCGGATGGATGCTTTGATGACATCAAACACCACACCGTAACTGGGTGGTTATAAAGGTGGCATTGAGTGTTCGGAAAGTATTGGTTGAAACACATGGATCAAGAGTGGGATTTGTCCATCCATATGACGGATAGATATACTCTGGGCCCTCTCGGTGTAATGTCATCCAATTAGCTTGCAAGCATGTGACTGGCTCACAAGGGATCACATATCACGGGAACGAGAAAAGAGTACTTATCGGTAACGAGGTTGAACTAGGTATGCAGAGATACCGACGATCATAACCTCGGATAAGTAAACTATCGTGAGACAAAGGGAAATTGGTATCGTATGTAAGTGGTTCATTCGATCGCAAAGTAATCGTAGAAATATGTGGGAGCCATATGAATTTCCAGATTCCTCTATTGGTTATTGTTCAGAGAAGTGTCTCGATCATGTCCGCATAATTCACGAACCGTAGGGAGACACACTTAAGGATTCGACGTTGTTTGAGTAGTTATGGTATTATGAGAAAGAGACCGAATGTTGTTCGGAGTCTCGGATGGGATCCGGGATATCACGAGGTGATCCGGAATGGTCCGGAGAATAAGATTCATATAAGGAAAGTCCCGTTCCGGAGTTCGGGAATGATTCCGGTGTTTTCATCGGGAATGTTCTAGAAGGTTCCGGAATGTCCGGCACTCCGGGGGGGAAGGGGTACATGAATGTGTCATTACATATTGGAATGATTGCATCATGTACTAAGTGTTCTTGCTGTTCCAAATAAAGGATTAAATTGAATCCTAAAACAGAAAAGTCAAATGTCCAGTTTGAAAGTCAAACGGCTAAAACAAGAAACTGTGGGAAACAAGCAAGAGGAGGTTGAAACCAACTTGGAGGAGGAGTCCCTCTCCTCCAAGCCGGCGGCCAGCCTAGGCCGAGTTGGGGAGGGACTCCCCTCGCCTTCCCTGGCGCGCCAGCCCCTCCACCTATAAAAGGAGGGGTAGGGCCTCCTCCTCTAGACACAAGTTTCTACCTCTAATCTCCGGTTTAGAGCCGTTTTGGTTTAGAGCTTCTAATTGCCCTAGCCTTCGGTTTAGAGCCTTCTAATTGGTGTGTCTAATCCCTAGACCACTAATAGTACTCTCTCATACTCCACCATACTCGCTCTGGCTTAAGGCGAAGCCCTGCGGGATCTCCCCTCTACTTCCGGTACCACGCCGTTGTGCTGCCGGAATCACGAGGAGAGTGCTACAACCTCCGCTGCCTGCTGGAACAAGGGAGAGGAAGGTCTTCGTCGAGTACCGAACGTGTGACCGACTGCGGGAGCGCTGCCGGAACGTGGCGCCGGAAGGATCGTCTACGCGATCTTGAGATCGGAAAGAGTACGACTACATCACCCACGAGAATCTGCTCTCGTTAACCGCTTTGGAATCT
This sequence comes from Avena atlantica, assembly GCA_910589765.1. Classification (NCBI taxonomy): domain Eukaryota; kingdom Viridiplantae; phylum Streptophyta; class Magnoliopsida; order Poales; family Poaceae; genus Avena; species Avena atlantica. The sequence continues at coordinate 32,736,588 of OU342733.1, forward strand.
TCGAGGGTAAGTTATTCCATAGACTCGTTGCTACAATCTAGTAGATAGATCTTGGCTTGTTTGTTTGTATGCGATAGAAAATTTTGTTTTCCATGCTACGAACCCCTTCACAGTAGTGTTGAGAAATAGAGCAATTTACCAAGCGAATTATCCATAATAAACGCTAGATAAAACATGACTAGAATAAAAGGCAATATACTAATCATGTTTAATAGAAAAAACAAAATAAGGCATATAGCCAAACAAACTGCAAGGCATAAAACTCTGGATAGGATTAGAACAAGATTGAGACAGAAGATGTACACGGCAGTAGCAGAAGTAGAACCGCCGGCGTTGGAACCGTCATTGGCCATGTCGTCGAGAAGAGAGGGTGCTGATGTCGGGGAAGAAGTCCTCGTCGGGGAAGACGTAGCTATCTGTGAGGGAGTCCGTGACGAAGCCAGTAGTCGCGCTGATAGCGCTCCCCAAAAACCTTATCGCCCTTCTCCCGTACAGGACTCGAAGCAGCGGGGTCTCGGAGGCCTACTGTCCCGGCTCGCGGTGCACGCCGCAAGACGGGATGGGGAAGATGGAGGTAGCGCAGTGCTATGGAACTGGAGGCGCAGGGATGTGTGGCAGTCACTGAGAGGAGGCGCGACCTCTCTCTCTTATAGGCGCAGAAGGGAAGGCAGACAGTGCAGAAGATGAAACGAAGCGAACAGGCGCATTTAACTCGTATTAAAAGTCCATTCAAAGCAAACGTTTCACCTTCGTATTAAAAGTCCATTCAAAGCAAACGTTTCACCTTCTGTACATCTGTTCATATACCATTCATGCGTGGCAAAATAAAGCTCGGCTCGGCGAGATTCCCGTAACCCGCAACCCGCAACCCGCGGCGCGCGCGCGCGCGTCGTGACGAGGCGAGGCGAGGCAAGCGAGGAGGAGGAGCGCGCGTGTGGAACTCTCTCCTTCTCCTTCTCATCCTTTTACCAAGTGGTAGGAGAGGTCACCTTATAAGCTGGTCCAACTTCCACTCAACTAGCAATGTGGGACTAAACATTTGTCCCAGCTCTTGCCTTGCATGAATGGGCCACATGGGCCTCTAGTATTTTCAGGAATTATTGAAATGGAAAATGGGCTAGACTATTTGGGCCAAAATTCCAACAATCCCCCACCAGATCCCAGAGGCACATGTAATTTGCCTTTGGTTCCAAAACACTGTTTATATACCGGTACTATAGTGGAGACTGTTAAGTTGAACTTCCACCTAGAATTCTATGCTACACTAGGTTGCGACTTGTACAGTGGACTATGCCTTGAACTGCAAGTTTGCTGCAATCTAGCTTCACATGAATTCTTGACCGATACTGGGCTACCGTGGGACTTCCCCGTGGGTGGAGCTTATACGTCATACTCCATGACCTTTCATGAGTTTATTAGAGAGCACCCTACTCTCATAGACTGCGACGTTTTAACAGTCAGACTCATATAGGTGTGTTCTTCAAAAGATGTTCTGCAGGACAACATCTTTGCTTAGGATAAGCCACTTAGAACACATTAAGATAATAAATCAACCTGCCATGCAGAATAGGAAAGTATTGCATCTTTATGGAGTGGTTTTTATTAAAGTAGGGATACTTTCCTCTCAGCTAACCAACAGCTTGTTTCCCAATTCTAATTCACGGGATCTCCGATCACATAGAGTGGTTTACCACTGTGGAAAACTCAAATTGTGGGTCTCATACCCATCTCCTTCGATGCATTTTCTATCACGTTGCGTGATAGACCCTTTGTGAAGGGATCTGCCAAGTTTTTTAGATGATTGGATATAATCCAATGCAATAACTCCGGAGTTTCTCATTTTCCTGACAGATTTCAGTCTCCTCTTCACATGTCTTGAGGACTTCATATTATCCTTAGAACTGTTCACCTTAATAATCACAGTTTGATTATCACAGTTCATTGGAATTGCGGGTATAGGTTTTTCAACCACAGGTAAGTCCATCAAGAGTTCACGAAGCCACTCTGCTTCAACAGTGGCCGTGTCTAGTGCTGTGAGTTCTGCTTCCATAGTTGACCTCGTTAAGATGGTCTGCTTGCAAGACTTACAAGAAACAGCGCCACCACCAAGTGTGAAAACATATCCACTCGTGGCCTTTATCTCATCAGCATCAGATATCCAATTTGAATCACTATAACCCTCTAGTACCCTTGGATACCCGGTATAGTGTATGCCATAGCTCGCAGTGCCTTTTAGATATCGCATAACTCTTTCAAGAGCATGCCAGTGATCATCTCCTGGATTTGAGACAAATCGACTGAGTTTGCTTACAGCAAAGGCGATGTCAGGTCTCGTGGCACTAGCTAAATACATGAGCGAGCCAATGATTTGAGAGTATCTTAGTTGGTCTCTAGCATTTCCTTGATTCTTTCGAAGCAACACACTAGGATCATACGGTGTAGGAGAACAATTGACGTCGCTATACCCGAAACGACTCAAGATCTTTTCCACATAGTGGGACTGAAGCAGTGTAATCCCACCATCATCATCTCTCAATAGTTTGATGTTCAGGATGACATCAGCTACTCCCAGATCCTTCATCTCAAAGGAACGAGATAAGAAATCTTTGACCTCCTTAATTGCATTAAGGTTGGTTCCGAAAATCAGTATGTCATCAACATACAAACAAAGGATGACTCCCTCACCCCCACCATGGCGATAGTATACGCACTTGTCAGCTTCGTTTACAACAAAGCCTGCAACGGTTAAGGTTTTATCAAATTTTTCGTGCCACTGCTTAGGTGCTTGTTTAAGACCATACAAAGACTTCAGTAGCTTGCACACTTTTCTTTCTTGACCATTTACTACAAAACCATCTGGTTGATCCATATAAATTTCCTCATCTGACTCTCCATTTAGGAAAGCCGTCTTAACGTCCATTTGATGAACGAGAAGACCGTGTGAGGCAGCCAGAGAAAGTAGTACTCGAATGGTGGTCAACCTTGCTACAGGTGAGTAAGTGTCAAAGAAGTCTTCACCTTCCTTTTGGGTATAACCCTTGGCCACTAGACTTGCCTTGTACTTCTCAATAGTACCATCAGGCCTTAGTTTCTTCTTGAACACCCATTTACATCCTACAGGTTTGCACCCATAAGGACGATCAGTGATCTCCCATGTTTCATTAGCTAAGATGGAATTCATCTCACTATGAACAGCTTCCTTCCAGTAGTCAGCATCAGGAGATGCATAAGCTTCTGAAATGGAAGTGGGAGTGTCATCCACAAGGTACACAATGAAATCATCACCAAAAGACTTTGCAGTCCTTTGTCTCTTGCTCCTTTTAGGAATTTCATTATCATCGTCCTTAGGACTTTCAGAGTGTTCAATCGGAATGATAGGTTCAGAGAATATAGCAAATTCCTGATCAGATGAACTAGGTATCTCCGAATTTGAGGAATTAGGTTTATCCTTCATTGGAAAGATATCCTCAAAGAAAGTCGCATCAGTCGACTCCATGATTGTACCGACATGAATGTCAGGTACTTCAGATTTTACTATCAAGAATCTATAACCAATGCTATGAAAAGCATAGCCCATAAAAACACAATCAATGGTTTTTGGTCCAAGCTTGCGCTTCTTGGGGATTGGTATATTAACCTTTGCCAAACAACCCCAAGTACGTAAGTAAGAGAGTTTTAGTCTTTTCTTCTCCCATTCTTCGAATGGAGTAATTTCTTTGTTCTTTGTGGGAACTCGGTTTAGGACATGACACGCGGTCAATAGTGCCTCCCCCCACCATTCCTTAGGAAGACCCGATGTGTCTAACATGGCGTTAACCAAATCTGTTAGAGTACGGTTCTTTCTTTCGGCTATTCCATTTGACTGGGGTGAGTAGGGAGGCGTCCTCTCATGAATTATGCCATGTTCCGCACAAAAGAAATCAAACTCGTTGGAAAAATACTCTCCACCACGATCAGACCTAAGCCTCTTAATCTTTCGATCAAGTTGATTTTCTGCCTCAGCTTTATAGATTTTGAAGAAACTCAAAGCCTCATCTTTTGATTTCAGAAGATACACATGACAATATCTCGTAGAGTCATCGATCAAAGTCATGAAATATTTCTTTCCACCTTTTGTCAACACACCATTCATCTCACAAAGATCAGAATGTATGAGCTCTAGTGGTGTTAAATTTCTTACTTCTGCAGTCGTATGTGACTTGCGAGGTTGTTTAGCTTGCACGCAGACTTGGCACTTAGATCCCTTAACAGTTGAGAAATCAGGGATTAAACTCATTTTGTCTAGCCGCGTCATACAACCAAAATTAATATGACAAAGACGAGAGTGCCAGACATTTGATTCAAAATTTGTGTAAATATGATTAACAACTTTATTACAAATGTCTGACAGAGATAAGCGGAACAAGCCTCCGCATTCATAGCCTTTACCAATAAAAGTTCCATACTTCGAAATTACAAATTTATTGGACTCAAATACAATCTTGTAGCCATCTCGACACAGAAGAGATCAGCTAACAAGATTTTTATTAATTGAGGGAACATGATGCACGTTCTTCAGGCGCACAGTCTTTCCCGAAGTGAACTTCAGATCGACCGTACCAACACCATGAACAGAAGCATGCATGCCGTTCCCCATCAGCACGGTTTGAGTCCCTCTGACCCAACATCTTTCATCTCAACGTCGCCCATGACTACATTAGCAGTCTTGCTGCTCTTCCCATGCTGGCGCTTGTCAAAGCGGTTGGGACAAGCAGGAGCCCAATGATTAGGATCACCGCACACATGACAAGCACCTTTCCTCTTATCAGTCTTCTTCTTGAAGCTGGTGGACTGTGAAGCCTTGTTCTTTCCATCGAACTTTCCTTTATCATCAAACTTTCCTTTGTTCTTGAACTTGTGAGGCTGGAAGTTCCTTTTCTGTACCAGGTTGGCATTAGAACCTCCCTCGGTACCTCGAGCACGTGTGTCTTTTGCTCTCGCCTTCTCTTCCACATCAAGAGTCCCAATGAGATCCGTCACGGAGAACTCTTGTCTCTTGTGCTTCAGAGAAGTAGCAAAATTCCTTCATGAATGGGGAAGTTTGGCAATGATGCCTCCGGCAACAAACTTGTCAGGTAACACACAAGTGAAGTGCTCAAGCTCCCTGGCAAGTGACTGTATCTCATGAGCCTGCTCCACAATGGAGCGGTCATCAATCATCTTGTAGTCATAGAATTGTTCCATGACATACAGTTCACTGCCAGCATCAGAGACTCCAAATTTTCTTTCGAGCGTATCCCACATATCTTTGCCATTGCTAAATGACAGATATGAATCGACAATATTGTCGCCAAGGATGCTAATCAAGGCAGCCTTGAAAGTAGTATCAAGTTTTTTGTGGCATCCCGCAAAACCACTACTAGAAAATCGCGTTGTTTTTGTGCATTGCATCGCCATCATCATGCATATTATTTTACTTGAAACTATGTTGCGAAAGACTATGGTTTTCTAAAACTAGCCCTCCTTCTATTTCAAATTAAACCCCCAGATGTTTCCGGATATTTTGTTTGTCTAAAACTAATTACAAAAGTTATTTTGAAAGTAAATAAAAACCTATATTATTTTTAGGGGGCAGTCGAACGGGCCGACCCGACCCAGTCGACCACCCCCAGTACAAATCGGTCCACCCTAAATCTTTTTCTACCCTGGCCTAATCTACCCATCCCCAGCCACCTCACCCCAGCCACTCGCGGCTCGCCACGTCACCCTGCCCCAACCCCCAGCCAACCAAGCTCTGCCACCTCACCACCCACCCCTCTCAACCGCAGCCTTCCTCTCAGCCAAACACACTCACGCACACCGCGCACGCTCCCACCCCACCTGCCTCTCCCTGGCCGCCCGACAGGCCCCACCACCCGCCTCGGGATCCTGCTCGCGCCCCGCTCCCACCAACTCCCGTCTCCTTCCTCGCGCCTCCTCTCCCCATCGCCTTCCTCTGTCGCCGCCTCATCCGCGCTCCCCGCCGCTCGAGCACCTGCCGCCGGAGGCCGGCTCTACGCCTCACCGGCCGCCTCCACGCGAGACCCCCCCTCGAGACCGAGCCCGCGACCGCCTCGCCGCTCTCCCCTCCGGCGTCCTCTGCCTCGCCCGCAAGCTCGCCGGGCCCGCCAGAGCGCCGCCGTCCGCCGCTGCAGGCGCCTCCCGCCGGCGTGCTCCTGAGCCTGCCCCGCTCGGGCCCCTCCCCTCCGCAGCCTCCCCTCCCTCCGGCCGGCACCTCCGCCGCCCGCGGCCCCCACCCCGCCCCGCAAGCCGGCCTGCGCCATGGCCTCTCTCTGCCCAGCGACGCCAGGGCCATCCCCTCCTCCTCGAGCATGAGAAGCTCCTCCGCTGAACCATCTCCCGAGCCGACGCGAGCGGGCCTGCAGCGACGTCGACGCCTCTGCCTGCAGGCTCGGGTGCCGCTGGTTTTGGCAGCTGTTCCGGTGTCTGTTGCTGAAGATGTGAACCACCAAGTTCGTCTTGGGTCCTTATCTCGTCGACAAGTTCTTCGCAAAGGACCAAGACCGGTAGCACTTGACGAACCACAGACAAGACCTTCATCATGGATGACAAGTACCACAACTTGGCCTCGAAGGACGCGGACGCCAAGACCCCGAACCCCGACCCCGGAACCGGTGGCCGAGACCCTGAAGACCGATCCGAAGCGCCAGGACCCGAACCTAAAGAACGCCAAGATCGCCGACGCGGATACGCCAAGTTCCTCGCCTGGATGCCAAGACCGACTCGATGGCGCGGGCCCGACAAGAGCGACACCGACCAGGGCAAGTCTGATGTGCCCCCGACGCCAGACCAAGTACTTCCTCCCGGAACGCCAAGATCTCCGCGTGAGACGACAAGACCGACAACATGGCCCGACCACCGCGGATGCGACAAGATCTACTTCTGTTGTCCGAGACCGATCCCGTCGAACCCTGAACCCTGTCGGACCCCGAACCCCCGGAACCCCAAGTTCGTCGAGACCCCCTAATGTGTGAACCTTTTCCCGAGCCCCTATTTTATAAATGCTAAATATAAAACCTGTTGCATATTAATCATTCATCTCGCATGCATATTTGTGTGGTCTGGGGGCCTTATGCCGATTCACCATATAATTAAATATGGGGTCCATATGCGGGCAAATCCAGTCGTATATTGGCCTCATTTAAATTTGTGTAGCGAACCGGTGATATATTTTGCCTTGTTAAAACAACATTTAAATTGCGGGGTATCTAAACAACTTGAACCGTTTAATTAATTGTCGGGACCCCCGGTTCCGCTTAATGTGACCTAATCGCATCGCATCTTTGCCATGTCATACATCATACATGCATCATGCCCGATCTTTTGCCGTAGTATTAAATATTGCATCCGGTGTTTATTCTAGTGTTTTGGTTCTTCGCGGATAAGGCCGCCGAGTTGATGTGAGCTTCGCCCCGATCTTCGGTTGAACCGTCGGCAATGTTTTCAGGCGAGCATCTCCCCCTTTCTACCTATCTTACTTTTCTAGTCTTTATTTCCTCCTGTTGATCTATTGCTATCTGTGTTGCGATGCTCTAGTTTCCGTACCCGTGATATCCCCTGCAGCCTTATATTGCCTTGGACACATCCTATTACCGGTTGATTGGTAGATAGTTGGACTTGCGTGTCGTAGTCGCTCGCTCAAGTGCTGTTGCGTGTCGTCAAGTACCACAGTTGTTGGAGTATTGCCGCAAGTTAATTGTTGGAGATGATCATGGCTTTAATTATTGTTCACTTTAATTATTGTTTAACAACTAAAACTGAAGTAGGTAAGCAGAGGCACCGGTGGGTGATAGATAATATCTGGTTTCCGACCGCCCACTTGTGTCCCGTAGGATCCCGAGTTCTTGACACCTGTTCCGAGATCGAGCGCGCTAACCACAGGTGGGGAGATATGGGCCCCCCATTGATTAGTACCTGATTTCAAAGTATTGTACTGGGGGCCACAACTAGTTTGAGGTTTTATTTACTATTCTGTACTTATGCCATGCTTTACTGCTTTATTTACGATTGTGTGAGGAGCACGCTGTACTGTTTTGGAAGCGGAGTGTTTTCGCGGTATCGACAGTCCCAGTTTTGGGATTTGCTGTCGTTTACAGCCACTGTCGCAAACCCTGAGTCCGTCTCGGAGACCGGCCGACTTTGTTGCGGGTGTACTTAGTGGGGTGGCCCCCCGTGCTTGCTTTGGGTCTGGAAACGTCGTGACTTAGGCCCCGCCGACATACCGATGGGTGTATGTTAACTGATCTGGCAAAAAGGGTCGAAGTGCTTGTGGATACTTTGGTGCACCCCTGCAGGGTTAAATCTTTTCGAGAAGCCATGTCCGCCGTTATGGACGACTTGGAGCACAGTGCTTGATCATAGACAACTATAACTAAAGTTTACTGTTATAATTTGACTTGTATCCGATTTGACTAGTAATCAGCTTCACTACAATGGAAAGGCTAAATAAAAGTACCAACAACTGCTGGGTTTTGGGTTATCTCATGCTAATTGTATTTGACTAGTAAGTGTCGCAACTACAACGGAATGGTTAACTAAAATTGCCCACTGCTTATTATATCAGGATGATTATCTATACTTGACTAGTAATTGCTGCAACAATAACCGTAAATAAAACTGCCAACTGTGTGAGTTCCTCGGTTGACTTCCTCGTTCGGTTTCGAGGGGGAATACCAGGATGGGATTGTTTGGTGTTAGCATCAGGTTGGTTCCGGATAGGTCTTTCTTACCCCTCTCTGATAGCCGCCTGTTTTATCGAGTCTCTATAGGTTGTTTAGTGCATGCTGCGCTGCCGCTTCAGTCCACCATACCTATGTAGGCGAGGACCGCCGAATTCTAGCCTCGTCGTGTACTGGCCTCAGTACTGACACTCCTCTTTTTCCTTTGCCCTTTGTCGGCACCCCTTTTGTTTAAGCAGGTTTGAGGTCGACGTCGTTAGCAGGGTTACCCTTCCGGCTTGGCCTGGGCAGGGTTATGGACGCCATTGGTTATTTCTTCAGGGCTCTTATCCCCATTTGCATCTTGTCCGTAGTCGGACGCTTCATCTTTTCAAGGTGATTTGGATCTTTGTACCGTATATCTGTATTCTTGACTCATGGAGTCGTGTTGTATATATATCTGTTCTGTGGGTCCCATCGAGGACTGTTGTGTAATGTTATTACTTCGTTTTCCACCCGCACGAAAGTGCCTGGTGGGCACCTTTGAATCGTTTCTATGTGGGTTTGGCGGATTTCGCTAAAACTTGCATAGGGCCGATTCTGAGGGTGTTACATTTTTGGAACGCCTCTTCCTGAGCGGGATTAAGTTCCCCCTCAGGTGCGCCATAGATGGCGTTATAGCAGCTCATGGTCTGAAACCAGAGCACTTCTCTCGCACGCCACCGTTTGTAATTCACACCTTCAAACACAGGTGGCTTCATAGAAGCAACAAAGCCACTTGGGGCAAATTGCCTGAAATAAGGTTTTTGGAGTGTTGAGAAATAGAGCAATTTACCAAGCGAATTATCCAAAATAAACGCTAGATAAAACATGACTAGAATAAAAGGCAATATACTAATCATGCTAAATAGCGAATACAAATTAAGGCATATAGCCAAACAAACTGCAAGGCATAAAACTTTGGATAGGATCAGAACAAGATTGAGACAGAAGATGTACACGGCAGTAGCAGAAGTAGAACCGCCGGCGTTGGAACCGTCATTGGCCATGTCGTCGAGAAAGAGGGTGCTGATGTCGGGGAAGAAGTCCTCGTCGGGGAAGACGTCGCTATCTGTGAGGGAGTCCGTGACGAAGCCAGTAGTCGCGCTGATAGCGCTCCCCAAAAACCTTATCGCCCTTCTCCCGTACAGGACTCGAAGCAGCGGGGTCTCGGAGGCCTACTGTCCCGGCTCGCGGTGCACGCCGCAAGACGGGATGGGGAAGATGGAGGTAGCGCAGTGCTCTGGAACTGGAGGCGCAGGGATGTGTGGCAGTCACTGAGAGGAGGCGCGACCTCTCTCTCTTATAGGCGCAGAAGGGAAGGCAGACAGTGCAGAAGATGAAACGAAGTGAACAGGCGCATTTAACTCGTATTAAAAGTCCATTCAAAGCAAACGTTTCACCTTCGTATTAAAAGTCCATTCAAAGCAAACGTTTCACCTTATGTACATATGTTCATATACCATTCATGCGTGGCAAAATAAAGCTTGGACCTCTCTCCTTCTCCTTCTCATCCTTTTACCAAGTGGTAGGAGAGCTCACCTTATAAGCTGGTCCAACTTCCACTCAACTAGCAATGTGGGACTAAACATTTGTCCCAGCTCTTGCCTTGCATGAATGGGCCACATGGGCCTCTAGGATTTTCAGGAATTATTGAAATGGAAAATGGGCTAGACTATTTGGGCCAAAATTCCAACAAGTAGTCGCGCTTGAGCGCTCCCCAAAAACCTGATCGCCCGTCACCCATACAGGTTAACGAGAGGCGGGGTTCCGGAGGCCTACTGTCTCGATCTGCGGTGCACAAGGTTTTGGAGGTAGGCGCGTGTGTGGATTGATTCACCGATTAGGTTTAGCGCGGACGCTTATATAGTGCAGGTTAGGGAGATCGTGGGACTCAGCCCACGTACGATTCGGTAACAGTTCACGTCCATAAAAACTCGAAATGGTTGTAATTAACGCGTCCGTTAATGACTCATAATCAGTTTTCCCAAAATAAAGCTCGGCTCGGCTCGGCGAGATTCCCAAAACCCACGGCGCGCGTGCATCATGACGAGGCGAGGCGTGGCGTGGCGAGGCGGGCGGCATCGGAGGAGGAGTGCGCGAGGGCTACTCTTCTTGTCACACCTTAGTGAGTAGTGCAACACTCTACTATATAAGATGGTCCAACTCCCCTTCAACTAGCAATGTGGGACTAAACTTTAGCACCACTACACAGTCATATGCTGCCATATATAAGTAGGCCCAAACAGAATTTCAGAATTTGTCTAATGGGCCAACGGCCCAATATACACCAAATTCCAACAATCCCCCACAAAGTCTCATTGGCACATCACAACACTTTTCTTCCAGAACATTGTTTTACATACCGGTGTGTAGTGGAGACTGTTAAGTTGAAATTCCACGTTAAACTTCATGCTACGCTAGGTAGCAACTTGAATAGTGGACTATGCCTTGAACTACAAGTTTTCTGCGCGCTAGTTTCACACAAAATCTAGACCGGTACAGGGCTACCGTCGGCTTCCCCGCGGTTTGGAGCTTATGCGTCATACTCCAGGGCCTTTCATGAGTTTATTAGAGAGCACCCAACTCTCATGGACTGCGACGTTTGAGAGTCAGACTCATATAGGTGTGTTCCTCAAGAGATGTTCTGCAGGACAACATCTCCGCTTATAAAAAGCCACTTGGAACACATTAAGATAAATATCAACTTGCCATGCAGATTAAGAGAGTATTGCATCTTTATGGATATGGAAATACTCTCCTCTCAGATGACCAACAACTTGTCTCCCAGGTCTAATTCACGAGATCTCCGATCACATAGAGTGGGTTGCCACTGGGATCAACTCATAGCGTGGGTCTCAAACCCATCTCCCTCGATGCATTATATATCACATTGCATGATAAACCCTTTGTGAAGGGATCTGCCAGATTCTTAGATGTTTAGATATAATCCAACGCAATAACTCCGGAGTTTCTCAGTTTCCTGACAGATTTCAATCTCCTCTTCACATGCCTTGATGACTTCATATTATCCTTAGAACTGTTTACTTTGACGATCACAGTTTGATTATCACAGTTCATCGGGATGGCGGGTATTGGTTTTTCAACCACAGGTAAGTCCATCAAGAGATCACGAAGCCACTCTGCTTCAACAGTGGCTATGTCTAACGTTGTGAGTTCTGCTTCCATAGTTGACCTCGTTAAGATGGTCTGCTTGCAAGACTTCCAGGAAACAGCGCCACCACCAAGTGTAAACAAATAACCACGTGTGGCCTTAATCTCATCAGCATCAGATATCCAGTTTGAATCACTATAACCTTCAAGTACCCGAGGATACCCAGTATAGTGAATACCATAACTCGCAGTGCCTTTCAAATAGCGCAAAACTCTTTCAAGAGCATGCCAATGATCATCTCCAGGATTTGACACAAATCGACTTAGTTTGCTTACAGCAAAGGAGATGTCAGGTCTAGTAGCGTTGGCTAAATACATGAACGAGCCAATAATTTGAGAATATCTCAATTGATCTTTAGCAGTCCTTCGATTCTTTCGAAGTAGCACACTCGGATCATAAGGCGTTGGAGAAGAATTGCAGTCGCTATACCCGAAGCAACTCAATATATTTTCGACATAGTGAGACTGAAGCAATGTAATCCCACCATTGTCATCCTTTAGTAGCTTGATTTTTAAAATTACATCAGCCACTCCCAAGTCCTTCATCTCAAAGCAGCGAGATAGGAACTCTTTGACCTCCTCGATAACAGCGAGGTTGGTCCCAAATATCAATATGTCATCAATGTAGAGACACATACTAACTCCCTCGCCCCCACCATGGCGATAGTACACACATTTGTCAACTTCATTTACAACAAAGTCTTCAGCAGTTAAAGTTCTTTCAAACTTCTCATGCCACTGCTTAGGAGCTTGCTTAAGACCATACAAAGACTTCACTAACTTACACACCTTTCCTTCTTGATCATCTACTACAAATCTGTCAGGCTGCTCCATATAAATTTCCTCATCTAGCTCTCCATTTAGAAAAGATGTCTTAACGTCCATTTGATGAACGATAAGACCATGTGAGGCAGCCAAGGATAATAGTACTCGAATAGTGGTCAATCTGGCTACAGGTGAGTAGGTATCGAAGAAGTCTTCACCTTACTTTTGGGTATAACCCTTAGCCATAAGACGTGCCTTGTACTTTTCAATAGTACCATCAGGTCTAAGCTTTTTCTTGAACACCCACTTACATCCTACAGGTTTGCACCCATAAGGACGATCAGTGACTTCCCAAATACCATTAGCTAAGATGGAGTCCATCTCGCTTCGGACAGCTTCCTTCCAATAGTCAGCATCTTGAGATGCATAGGCTTCTGAAATAGAAGTGAGAGTATCATCTACAAGGTACACAATGAAATCATCACCAAATGACTTTGCAGTCCTTTGTCTCTTGATCCTTTTGGGAGCTTCATTGTCATCCTCCATAGGATCATCAGAGTGTTCTATCGGCATAGTGGGTTCAGGAATTATACAAAATTCCTGACTAGATGAACTAGTCATCTCCTGATTTGATGAGCTAGACATACCTTTTATAGGAAAGATGTCCTCAAAGAATGTCGCATCATTCGACTCCATAATTGTACCAACATGCATGTCGGATACCTCAGATTTTACTATCAAAAATCTATAGCCAATGCTATGAAAAGCATATCCCAGAAAAACACAATCCCTGGTTTTTGGTCCAAGCTTACGCTTCTTGGGTATTGGAATATTGACTTTCGCCAAACAACCCCAAGTTCGTAAGTAAGAGAGTTTAAGCCTTTTCTTTTCCCATTCCTCAAATAGAGTCATGGTTTTATCCTTTACGGGAACACGGTTTAGGACATGACACGCAGTCATTAGCGCCTCCCCCACCATTCCTTGGAAATACCCGATGTATCTAACATGGCGTTAACCAAATCAGTTAGAGTGCGGTTCTTTCTTTCGGCCACCCCATTTGACTGAGGTGAGTAGGGAGGCGTCCTCTCATGTATAATACCATGTTCCGCATAGAATAAATCAAATTCATTTGAATTCTACTCTCCCCCACGATCCGACCTTAGCCGCTTGATTTTGAGTTCAAGTTGGTTTTCTGCCTCAGCTTTATAGATTTTGAAGTAGTTCAAAGCTTCATCTTTAGATTTCAGAAGATAAACATAGCAGTATCTAGTGAAGTCATCAATCAACGTCATAAAGTATCTTTTTCCACATTTTGTCAACACACCATTCATCTCACAAAGATCTGAATGTATAAGTTCTAGCGGTGCTAAGTTTCTCGGTTCTGAGCCGTATGAGACTTGCGGGGTTGCTTTGATTGCACACAAACTTGGCACTTAGAACCTTTGACAGTGGTAAATTTCGGAATTAAACTCATATTGGCTTGCCGCGTCATGCAACAAAAGTTAATATGACAGAATCGTGAATGCCAAACATTGGACTCATTATCATTGCAAACATGATTAATAACTTCAGTACATGAGTCTGACAAAGACAAGCGGAACAGACCTCCGCACTCATAACCCTTTCCAACAAATTGTACATACTTAGAAATTACAACTTTATTGGACTCAAAAACCAACTTAAAGCCATCTCGACATAAAAGCGATCCGCTGACGAGATTCTTATTGATGGAGGGAACGTGCTGCACATTCTTCAACTGTACGGTCTTCCCTGAAGTAAACTTCAGATTTACCATACCAACACCATGAACAGAAGCACGTGAGCCGTTTCCCATCAGCATGGAAGAGGTCCTTGAGACCTGATAAGAGGAAAACATGGAAATATCAGAACATACATGTGTATTAGCACCCGTGTCTATCCACCAATCAAGAGAATGACATACTGAAAGGATAGCAGGTAAAATACGTACCCAACATCCTTCATCTCAGTATCGCTAATAACAACATTAGCGGTCTTGCCGCTGTTTCCATGTTGACGCTTGTCAAAGCGATTAGGGCAGCTTGGAGCCCAATGATCAGGATCACCACAGACGTGGCAAGAGCCTCTCCTCTTATCATTTTTCTTCTTTAAGTTGGTTGAGTGCGTGGCCTTGTTCTTGCCATCGAACTTTCCCTTTCCTTCAGTTTTGTTCTTATTCTTGAACTTGTGGGATTGGAAGTTTTTCCTCTGCACTAAATTGGCAGTAGAACCTTGAAAGTGTAAGATGGTTAACCTAGAGGGGGGTGAATAGGTTTCTACAAAATTCTTTATAATCTTTTGCAAGTTTTAGGCTTTGCGGAATATAAGTGAGCCTAAATGCAAACTAGGTGAGGCAACCTAGATGATGTACAAGATACTTCAAGCTCGAAGGCTATCACAAGATAAGCAACACAAGTAAGAGATCGGTTAAGGAATAACCGAAGCACGCGGAGACGAAGATGTATTCCCGTGTTCACCACCTTTGGGAATGGGGCTACGTCACGTTGGAGAGGTGTGAGGTTCCACGAAGGATTCCTCACGCGCCACGAAGGCTCACCTTCTTCTCCGAGCCTATCCCAGGAAGGAATAGCTCACTTACTCGTGGTAGACTTTAAGGTAGTCTCCAAACCCTCACAAACTTTCCACGGAGCAAATCACAAGTCGAATGCCTCCGGGTGACCCTAGATGCCTAGGGTTTCCCACAAACCCAAGAGTAACACGCTATCTCGATGAACTCAAGGGGGAATGAACTTTGGCTTGGTGGAAACGTAGATTGGGACCTCCTCTTCCTTTCTACCAAAGGGATTTGGATTTGGTTGGGTAGAATGGGAGATCCTCAAGCTTTTGTGTTTCAACAATGGGGAGAGAGAGAGCTTCAAGAAATGATATAAACTGAATGCCTAACCTTCTCAAGCTGGAAGAAGGGATATTTATACTCAAGGAGAAAAACTATCCGTTTTGAGCCAAAAATGCAAGGTCCGGTTTTAAGTTCGGTTGGACCGGTTCACACACCGGACAGTCTGGTCCTTAGCCCGGAAAACCGAACTAAAACCAAATCTGCTCTCAGTACCCAGACTCGGATAGATTCGGAGTGAGTAAACCGGAAAACCCGGTTTGAGTCCGGATTTCCGATCCTGACACCGGACGGTCCGGTCTGGGAGCCGGTCCAACCGGATCTGTAGAAAAGGCTTTGGTGGATAGGATTTCTTCTCTTCTCTCTTTGTTGATGGATTAGGTAGGAGAAAGGGATGTGTATATGGCTTAGGTGATCATCCCCAACAAGCTCATCGAGAGAACCCCTCTTAATAGTGCGGAGCTCCTAACCGGACTCAAATTACATAAAAAGGGAAAACTCCGGTGCGAAGCTTCGTTATCAAAATGGGGGGGGGGGTCTCCGATAAACTTTCATCACAGCATCGGACTAGAACCTGTGTAAGACACTAGAAATAGCATTAGTCCACTCTAACCATGGTGTCATTGTCAACCAAAAATAGCATAGGTTAAAATACCCTTTCAATCTCCCCCTTTTTGGTTGGCGATGACAAATCGAGCTAGAGTTCTCAAAGATATTATAAACAACAATAGACATAGTCATAGCATAATATAAATATCCATGGTTCACACACATAGCACAAAATTGTCCAACAGACGGAACGAAAGCAGATAGTTCATACATAAAGCGAAAGGGAAAGCACAATGCCATAAGAAGCAATGAGAACGCAAGGGGCATTGTGCTAACGGCGAACCCCGGAAAACCCCGGCAAGGAACCCGTAGATAACTAATATAACTATACTATTCTCCCCCATTGGCATCGAGACACCAAAAAGGAAGAGGAGGAGAGAGATGCTAATGCAGACCAACTAGAAGAATGGCGGAGGAGGAGGGGGGACATCTTCCTCTTCAGAGTACTCTTCACTATCAGCAGCATCATCATAGTCCTCATCATCATCATGACCCTGAGCAGAGGGACCACCAGGACCACTGGGAGCAAACTGACCGGGGAAGTACCCATAGAATATAGCATCATCAAGAGGCGGCATCTCATAGTTGACATAAGGGACAGGGGCCATCTCAGGACCATCAGGTGGAGGAGTGACATTCTGGGTCGCAAGATACTCATTGTGGCGGCGTCTAGTCTCTTGGCTCAATTCCAAAGCCTTGTGACTCACATCATAGGAAGAACGGCACATCTGGAATAGCCTCTTGAAAAACTTGGCAGCACCACCCTTCGTCCTTGGGTGAGAGGAGGACTCACCAACAGGACGACGAGAACCAGCCCGAGTAAAAAAAGAAGGCCGAGGATCATGAGCAGCTTTGGTGCGGTGCTCAGGAGGCCGCATCCCAGGGACATCAGGAGTGTGTGCACGGAGACAAAGATTAAGCATTTCTTGTTCCTCGCTCTCACCCACCATCACACCAGGCGGCACCACCCGATTGAGCAGCTTCTGAACATACGCGCAGAAAGTGGGAGTCATCCTGTCCAAAGCAGCCCGCCGCAGCTCACAGTACACAAAGTCACATCCATCAATCTTCCTCAGCCGATCCGGGTGACAGTAGTACAACAAGTTGGCAAAATACCCACGGCAGTTGGTGGAATCGCCAACACGGGGAACAAGGGACTGACGGAAGATAGTGGCCAAGGTGTGATAGTAGTAATACATGCCAGTCATGCACGGGGGACTCCACTGAGAATCACTAGGATAGCAGAAAGCAAGAGTCTCAGCAGGCTTAACCTTCTCACTATGAATACGGAAGCCTCCGCCGCGACCAGTGTAGCCCATGGCATCGACCAAATCAACATAAGTATCCTGAAAACGCCTCGTGCCAGTCATCCAATTCATAGTGCGATCGTCATCATCATGAAAATAGACTGTGCAAAAGAACTGACGGATGAAGTCGGGGTTATAGTCCTCCTTGAGACAGACGAGGTCGAGCAGATCCATTTTCCTCAAAGCTTCATCAACATAGAAGTAATCAGAGGCTGCATACATATTGAACCACTCCAGATTGAGAGCTTGAATGTGGCCACAAGGAGTGACCCGGAACTGAGTGTAAATGTGATCCCACATCATAGCCTGAGTCTGAGTCCAAAATTTCTTGTCAGATCCTGTATAGGTGCGTTGCTTGAAGCGATAGGGATTCTGCTTGCGGAGAGCCCGGTACTAACCAATCTCCATACCCTTCATATTTTGACAAGGCACATCCTCATCCTTGGCCTGAGAAGCTTGCTGCTTACCCCTGTTAGCTTTGAGTTTGATGCGCCCAGAGCGAGCGCTACCCTCAGGCTCAAGCTGCACAGACTGAGTGTTGCGACGAGCCCGCTTAATCCTGTTAGCTACTTCGGGCACATACTCACGATCATGCACATACTCATCACCAGCAGAATCAGCGTCTTCACCTGTGAAAAATAGAGAGAGAGGTTGGGGAGCACAGAGATAAGTACACATGCCAAAGGGGAGGCTGAGAGAAAAAGAAACTTGGATTTGGGCAAGTGCATGGTAAAATAGGAGACATTGCAGAGAGGTCCGGTGCCAGGGCCGGAACAACCGATCCCAGAACCGGATGGTCCGGTGCCAGGTCCGGTTGGACCAAAAGCAAAACCGAACGGTACGGTGTCAGAGCCGGAAAACCGGACTCAGACCGGACGGTTCGGTGCTACAGCCGGACCAACCGGGTTTCAAACCGAGATCCACAGAGGCCACTATGCAATGTAAAAAATCGTACCAATGACTCAAGTACTTGTGCAAATACAGTTCTAAGCAGAGTGGGTAGGACATGGAGGAATGAGGGTGGGAAAAAAACTAGGTGGACCCCTAATTTCTCAAATCCAACACAATGTATAGCAAAACATAGGGATTTGAGAAGGACAGGACGAGAGGGAGAAAAAGGAGTACCCGAGGACATGGCTTCCCGTGAAGGAAGGCACAAAGGATCCCTTGAGGAAGGAGAACACCAAAAAGGTCCCGAACCATCGCGAGAGGAAGAAATTCCTTTGGTGAGAAGCCTCCAAAAGTCCTTCCTTACGAAATGGTGGCCCGATCTATGGATCCTAGGGGTGGAATCACCCTAGGAGAGGAGGGGAGGGTGGGGAGGGGCGACAATGGAGGAGCAGAGGTCGGGGGAAGTGAAGTGGAACTGTGGGAGGGAGGGGGGACCATGGAGAAGAGGGAGAAAAGAAAAAAAACAGATCTGAAAACTCGGTTTTGAGTTCGGTTGAACCGAGATCCAAACCGGAGGACCCGGTCCACAGCTCGGAAAACCGGATTACAACCGAAAAACGATTCAGACACGAGATTCGGATAGACCCGGTATAGTATGACCGGACTTTTCGGTTCTGGTCCGATTTTCCGATGCTGGCACCAGGCTGTCCGGTCTGGGAGCCGGTTCGACCGGGCCAAAAACCGAACAACAGAATATGTTTTTTTTCGAGGATGGCATGTGCATTTAGAGGAAGATAGTAGACTCCAAAAGGGTAGAGGAAGCAGGTGATCTAGGCATGCCTATTGGAAATAACCAATTTCAACCTCACAAAGAGCAACAATAGGCATGATTCGAAGATATCAAGAGCTAGAGGAAGCTCAAACTCAGAGAGCCTCAAGATGGAAACCATTGAAAAGCAAAGGAGGCTAGAAGGTTGTGGGGGATTTCTCCCCCTATGTTTAAGCACATGTGTCATGACGCCTAAAAGATATATGCTTGGACTCATATCATGACACGAGATTAATTTATGTTGCACACATAGGTATGCATCAAACCAAGACATGGTAAGATGGCTATCCCTACATGTGCGGCACAACTAGTCTACATAGCATGTTAAGAGCAAGAATATAGTGCAAGAAGAAAATCAATCCAAGTTTTGGGGATCTAGGATACCGATTTCTCGCCTCAACATGACAAATCGGGCTTCATCCAAAGGCTTCGTGAAGATATCGGCCAATTGGAACATCGTACCCACATGAGTGAGATTGATATCACCATTTGCGACATGGTCACGTAGGAAGTGGTGGCGAATGTCAATATGTTTGGTGCGGCAATGTTGGACGGGGTTTTTGGTGATCTTTATCGCGCTTTCATTGTCACATAGAAGAGGCACCGTACCAAGAGACACACCATAGTCTTAAAAGGTTTGTGTCATCCATAACAATTGAGCACAACAAGATGCCGCGGATATGTATTCGGCTTCGGCGGTGGATAGGGCTGTGGAGTTTTGTTTCTCGGAAGACCAACTCACCAACGACTGGCCAATAAATTGGCAAGCCCCGGAGGTTGATTTCTGGTCAACCTTATCACCTGCCCAATCGGCATCCGAATAGCCAACAAGCTCAAAGGTTGGCCCCTTTGGATACCAAAGCCTGAGAGTAGGAGTGAGAACAAGGTACCTAAAAATACGTTTGACCGCCATCAAGTGGCACTCCTTGGGAGCGGATTGAAAACGAGCACACATTCCTACACTTAACATGATATCCGGCATAGAAGCACAAAGGTAGAGCAAGGAACCAATCATAGAACGATATACCTATTGATCCACGTCCTTCTCACCTACTCCAAGGCCAAGTTGTCCATTTAGTGGCATGGGTGTCTTCATGGGATTAGCCTTGGCCATCTCGAACTTATTGAGCATATCCTTAATGTACTTCTCTTGAGAGATGAAAGTGCCATGAGGAAGTTGCTTTATGATGAAGCCTAGGAAGAACTTCAACTCCCCAATCATGGACATCCTAAATTTCATAATCATCAACTCGGCAAAAGCTTTGTTATGAGATTCGTTAGTTCCACCAAAGATAATATCATCAACATATATTTGAACAATAAATAAGCCACCCCCTTTAACCCATTTGGTGAAAAGGGTGGAATCGACCTTACCCACGCTAAACCCATCCATGAGTAGAAAATCCCTAAGGTGCTCATACCAAGCACGAGGAGCTTGCTTTAGTCCGTAGAGAGCCTTATGGAGTAGATACACATGGTTGGGATAGCGTGTGTTTTCGAAACCCAGGGGTTCAGCTACATATGCAACCTCTTTCAAGGGACCATTAAGAAATGCACTTTTCACATCCATTTGATAAAGCTTGAAGTTATGGAAAGATGCATAAGCAAGCAAGAGACGAATAGCTTCAAGACGAGCAACGGGCGCAAAGGTGTCCTCATAGTCAATACCTTCTATTTGGGCATACCCTTGCGCCACTAACCTTGCTTTGTTCCTCGTGATGACCCTGTTCTCATCTTGCTTGTTTTTGAACACCCACTTGGTCCCAATAACATTGATGCGATGATCTTTAGGCCTCTCCACTAGAGACCATACTTCATTGCGTGTGAAACACTCGAGTTCTTCTTGCATGGCAATGACCCAATCCGGATCCTCCAAAGCCTCATGTACCTTAAGAAGCTCAAAGTTGGACACAAAAGCATGGTGCCCACAAAAGGTTGTGAGGTTCTTCTTCCTGGCATGGGTCTCGATCCCTCTTGATATGCTTCCAAGGATATTGTTGACTTGAAGACCACTTGCAATGGAGGCGGCCTTAATCTTCCGAATTGTGCCTTCATGATCAACAAATTCATCCTTTGAGGGGCCTTGATCGTTGACACCATCTTGAGCTTGGGCTTGAGATGAAGGTTGATCTTCTACTTGGTCTTGTTCGAAGGTTTGAGGGCTTGGTTCTTGTTCTTCGGTTTGCAAGGCATCATGAGAGAGATGTTGATCTTGTGATGCATTTCATGGCTCAACTTGGGTAGAGCTCGGATCTTCTTGAGTTGAGCTTGATTCTCCCCCATCATCTTGTTGAACATGAATGTGAGACTCGGTAGGCAAGATGTGCCCAATACCCATTGACGAGGTTTAATCTCTTCAATGTCCATTGTTATGGACTTGGGTTTTGGAAAAGATGGGGATGCTGGAGATCGTGGCACGGTTAACAGACAATCAACCAGGGGACACGAGATTTACCCAGGTTCAGGCCCCCGGAGGGAAAACCCTACTCCTGCTTGTCTGCTCTTGATTACGGCGGAACCAAAAGTTACAGGGTGCGCAGATTCGATCTGGCGTGGATGCGTGTGCGAGAGTATGAGTCGAGGGATCTAGGACGTGCCCTCCTGGCCTTTATATAGACTTAGGCAGGTCCCGGGCATAGTCCTAGTCGGTTACAATTTCTAGGGTTTTACCCCTTTGAATTTCCTATCTCCGCTAGTCTTGTTCTCCAAGGATCCGAAGGCGTCATGGGCCTTGGCCACCCGGAAATCTTCATGGGCCAGTGTATATCTGCCGTGGGCCTTCCTTGGGCTGGACCAGGTATGCTAAAGTCACATACCCGTAAGGTATAACCATGTCAGTAGCCCCCGAGTGATCAGTCGAATCGTAGATTCGGCTGAGGACTCTTCCATCTTTTGTGTGCAACTATATATTAATAGTATATGTGTGCAGGGATTGTTGATGCGTGTGCCTGACTCACCCGACGGATCAGGGTCAGTTAACTGTCTTAGGACGAAACGACACGATCTTCTTCAGGTTCGGGTCCCTGCGTAATTCGACTCAGGCCGCGGAGGACTTACAGGAGTGGAATTCCAGTGATTTTAATTGGTGTACCCAACGCGTCCGTCGGGATTTTTCATCGTACCTTCTGGTACGGATTCGTACTAGCAGAGCGCAGTCAGGTGCGTTGCCAGGCCATCAGATGATATCTGTAGGTCTTATCTTTGCGTCGCAGACGCAGCATCCGAACATTTATCACCACGGAGGTGTTTCGGGTGGCCTAGGAGATTGTTGATCACTCGGCCGTTTTGTTGGGGCAAAGTCGCCAAAAAAAATTTGCATGCTTATCCGGAGGATCGCAGTCGAAGATTTCATAGGGTGCGCGACCAGCGCTCCCTATGGGAGTAGCCCCCAAGTGTCTGTTCGAGTCGTAGACTCGAACGGAGACTTTAGTTCAAGCATTGTTTCTGTCATTAAGTCCGCAGGACTCGAAAATTTTCGGCTGCTTAAATCCATCCTCCCTATGGGAGTAGCCCCGAGTCCGTAGTGGAGTCGTAGACTCGACGCAGGACTCAGAGAAGTAATTTGTCCTCATTTGTCTGTCGGGTGCGCGGCCAGCGCTCCTGATAGGAGTAGCCCCCGAGTATGTAGTCGAATCGAAGATTCGAGTGAGTACTCTTAGCTGTGGAGCCGAAGTGGTGCTAGTATAGCTTTTGATGACGTCAGTGCTTACGATTGATTACCTCAAGCGTCTGCTACGCCAGAGATGACTTGACTGGATGAACATGGGTCCCACTTGCTGACTTTGAATTGACCGGTCACGCGGGGCGTGGAGATAATTACGGCGTCTCCTCGATTTCCGCGCGTAGTGGACGGCGTGGTAACGACGGTTCGTTGTGGTGTTGACACGTGTACGACCAGATCTACCGTTGGCGTTGGTCTTCTCGATGGACGGCCAGCGTGCGTCGTCTTCGCTATTATAATCCTTGGTGAAATCGTGGTTTGTTTTTCACCGCACCAGTTCATCTGTTCACTGCCTCCTTGTTCTTGAGCGATTCTTGCTGCACGCTGAGCTTTCCTTCCATATTTCCTTCGTTCTTTCTGCGTTGGCATCGCCACCACCGCCGTAGCGCCATGGGGAAAACAAAGAAGTCCCCATATGCGGTTGGGACCAGCGCCGCCGGAGGCAAGAAGGGTACCTCCGCTGCTCGCGTCACCGATGGTGGCTGGCGGCGATCAGAGACGCGGGAGAGCGATCTCCGAAAACTGCGCGAGCGGGGCCTGATCCCGCAAGATACGACGGCCGTCAAACTCCCCGGCAATGAGGTAATCCCCCGTCCCCCATCTGGGTACCGGGTTATGTTTCTCGCCTTCGTCTTGCGTGGGTTTTCGTATCCAGTCCATGACTTCCTTCGTGCACTGCTCTTCTTCTATGGGGTTCAGTTGCATCATCTGTCTCCCAATTCTCTTCTCCACATTGCTTGTTTTATCACTTTTTGCGAGTGCTGGCTTGGCATTGAGCCGCACTTTGGCCTCTTCCGGAAACTCTATTCCGTGAAGAGGCAATCTGGTTCGGATGGTGTGTACCCCATTGGGGGTTTCATCATCTCTCTCAGTCCCAATCTGCAATTCTTTTCCTTTTCCATATCCGAATCTGTCTAGTACTGGCGGAGGCGGTGGTTTTATATCCGTGACTCCGTAGTGCCCGGGCAAGATTTTGGTCTTGTTCCCTTTGACCCCTCCCAAATGATTGAGAAGAAAAGGTCTTGGAAAAACCAAATCTTAGACGGTGAGGTGGCGGAGATAGAGGCCCTGTACCGTCGGGTGGAGGATCTCCAACTGATTCCTGAGAAGGAGGTGAACGGTGTGGACATCATCCGAACGTTTCTTGAGCGTCGGGTGCAGCCTCTCCAAGCGAGGGCGCACCCGATGTTTCTTTATTCTGGGCGCCGTGATCCGACGAGGGTTTCGAGTGAGAAAATCTCCGAGGTGGAACTTGACAAGGCTCTTCACGCGCTGTTGAAGTTCAAGGCCGACGAAAAAATCCCGGGGAAGTCTCTGACTCCTCCCTTTTCTTCGGCGTTGGTCGTACCGAAGGTGTAGATTTGCGCACGTAGTGCTTCCCCTTTGTTTTTGTCGGCTGTGTATTTGTTTCCTTTGCTTGCTAACAAAGTTCCTTCTCATCTTGCAGAGCTTCAAAGTGTCGGGCATGGTACCACCGTTGCCCGAAAGGTATGCGAATGCCCCGGATAATGAAGTGGTGGATTCCGTGTCCGAGCTACCGTCAGCGCGATCTCCAGCGGAGGATGCCGACGAGTCGAGTGAGGAACATTCGCGCACGCGATCATGGAGCTCCAGCGAGTCTTCGGATGCCTCGACTCCTCCGACTCCCAGGAACCCTCTGGGCCTTGAGCGTCATAGTGATGGTCATGGAGGTTCTTCCTCTCCCCTTCCTGCCATTCCTGTGCGGGCTGTCGCACCGCACCCGCCAGTAAAGCGAAAGAAGGAAGAAAAGAAGGAGGAGAAGAAGGAAGAGAAGAAAGAGGAGAAGAGGGCCCGAAGGGCTTCTCCTATCTTCGACCTGAGCGCATTGGGCTCGTGAGTTTTCTTGTTGCACTGTTGTCCTTTGTTCCCTCGTGATTTTTGCACCTGTGTTGATTGGTTCGTATGCAGGCAATCCTCCCACGACTCTAGTGATGGTGCGCGGGAGATGATGGGGGAGTCGAACATTGCATCGCCTCCTCCTCAGACGGTGGCGACTTCGGGTGGCGCCGCTCCAGATCCTCCTGTGCGGGAGGCGCTGGTGGTTGCGCCTCAGAATTTCGCAGGCGGGGCTTCGGGGTCGCCGTCGGAACATGTAAGTTTTCTTCATGTCATGGGGGAAGCCCCCGAGTGTCTTACTGCTGTTTCTCTTTTGTGTTGGGCGTAGCCCCCAAGTCCTTTTCTTACTGCTGTTTCTCTTTTCTGCAGCCTTTTTTACAGGAGGCCAAGCGGCTGGTGGGGGAGCGCCTGGCGCTGGAGGCGAAACTTCGGCAGCTTCAAGGTATCTGTCTGCCTGTTAATACCTCTCTTGTTTATCCGGTCCTGTTCTTTGACACTTGCTTGTCTTAAATGCAGAGGAGCATAACGACTCTCTCCGTGAGATTGACGCTCTTAAAAAGAGCCTTGGCCAATCGGAGCAGAAAACCGAAGCCGCCGTCGGCGGGAAAGAGCGCCTTGAGCTAGAGCTGACGAAGGCAGCCGAAGCGAAGGAGCGTCTGCATCAGGAGGCCGCAGATCGTGAGGAGCAGCTGGCCACCGTTGCGGCTGCTCGTGAAAGAGGGGTGGCGGCGAAGCTCATGGCTGCTGCCAAGGCCATTTCGGGTGAGTGCTAATTTTTTCACTTGTTTTTGTTTCTACGAGTCTTTTTCGATGCTGCCTTTCTTCATGCTTTTCTTCATTTTTGTCTCAGATGCCGCAGGCATCGAGTTCGACCGCGGTGCTCTGGAGCACGGGAGTGCTCTAGATGATGCCACTGCGGCGGTCGAAGACCGCTGCGGCACCGTCGTCAACGCCCTTGCCAAGGCGAAAGAGGTCCTTGTCGCTTCTACCAGGAGCTCTTCCCGAAGGGCGCATCCCTTGAAGATGTGGATGCCCTGGCAGAGGCTCTGTCAGCCGAAGCGCCTGCGGCATACAAGCGCAAGCAGAAGGGCATCGGCGCGTCCGTCGGGCTGGCGATGGCCTTGGCGGCTGGAGCGGAGCTGGACTTGCCCCAGATCACCTCTCGGATGCCGACGACTGCGGATGGATCCGAGGTAGCCTTCGCTGCCTACTCCGCTCGCTGCAGACGATATGGGACCAAGCTCATTGACTTGCTGTCTGAGTATGCACTGCGGCAGCAGGGCGAGGCCAAAGCTAGGCAGTCTGGCTCCGAGGCGACTCAGTGTCCTGCACCTTAGGCATAGTAGACGTAGGGTAGTGTGTAGTCTACTTTTGTTGTAAATATCTTTTTTAGTACCGTCCTTGTGCCACGTAGTAGCCTTATGTATTTAATGAATTCTTCCGAGTTGTGCTCAATCCTTGGCTGAATGTCTGTGTGCCTTCTTTTTTCTGCTGCTATAGGTTCCTTCGGGTGCTGACCCGGCTGACACTTCATCCGCAAAGCCTGTGCGACCATCGTTGGATGATTCCTCGCAGCTCGCTTTCTTTCGAGATCGCGTGCGCAGTTTGGAGAGGGAATTGCTCGGGTTGCGTGGCCGCGCCGACGTTTGGAAGTCCAAGGCGGATCGTGGTGCAGCCAGAGAGGAGTACCTGATGGCGGAGCTCGGTCGGTTATCCGAGCAGCTGCAATGTAAGTTGATCCTTGTTTCGGCTTGTAGCTTTAGTTTTTCGGGTGAGCCTGCTGGCCTTATTCTTGTCTTGTGCGATTGTCGCAGGTGCGAATCTTGCTCCGAGGGAAGAAAAGGAGCGTGTCGCTGTTCGGGTCAATTGCTTGACTCAGCAGGACATGGAGGCTGGCGGCTTCTTCTGGATGGATCGCGATCGCGCCGTGGTTCTGGCGACGGTGCAGGATCGTGTCTATCAAGTTTCGCGGGTGCTCCGCCAGGTGCAGACATCACTTTCCTCGGTGCTGCACGTCATGTTTCCTTTGGATGACGTGCCGACGACCCTTGCTGGTCTTCTGTTGAAATTTCGGAGTGCCAGCAATGTCAAGGAGCTGGTGCGGCAGCAGCTCGTCGCAGGAGTCAAGGCTGCTTTGTCTCTTGTGAGGGTGCACCGCCCTGACGTAGATTTGGCTGCTGTGGCAGCTGGGCCGCCTCTTCGACCGGATGGTGGCGAGTGGAACATGCGTCCGCATTACGCGGTTGTAAGGCAGTATGCCGAACAGGTTATAGATTTGTTTGAGCAGCGTGCTCAGGTTATTCTTCAGAATAGTAGGACCTGAAAATGAACAGATAGATGTAAAATTTGTATATTTCGGCTGGGCGTGTTTGTGCCCTTTGTTGTAAAGGTTTTCTTGTTTGTGAGTACGCAGTGCTCTGATTGAGTACGTGTCCTTTTCGTTTGCCTGACGTGGTCAGCTACTCAGGTGTACACGTTTGGTCCTCAGTCGATGAAATCGTGAGGTGGGGGGAGCCACCGAGTGCGTTTGTAGCATGTAGTAAAGTTGCAGAAAAAGAGTCAACCGAAGTTTGGGGCGAGACACTTAGCTTTACTTATATCGTAATGGAGGAGGTACATGGTTCGGCTGAGTATCCTTGGCTGAAAGCCTTATTGAAAGTAAAAGGGGGGGGGTAGGTTGCTACGGGTAGAATCGTCGCAGGTGCGATATGTTCCATGGGTTGGAGTATGCGACTCCAGACTCCACGTGTTTGAGGCGATAGGCGCCACCTGGGATGACTTCGGTGATGACGTAGGGTCCTTCCCATGGTGACTCGAATTTGTTCGGTCGCTTTTTCTTGAGTCGTAAGACGAGGTCTCCTTCGACGAAGGACCTTGGGCGCAACCGGCGGCTGTGATAGTTGCGGAGACTCTGCTGGTACACCGCTAATCGAGCTGCTGCTATATCCCGCGCTTCGTCGAGTGTGTCAACGGCGTCTTCGAGTGCAGCCGTGGATTCGGCTTCGCTATAAGCGACGACTCGTGGAGCCTGGTGGCGCACTTCGGCTGGTAGCACGGCCTCAGCTCCGTGCACCATGAAGAACGGTGTGTAGCCGGTGGAGCTGTTTGGCGTAGTCCGTAAGCTCCACAGGACGGACGGTAGCTCTTTCGTCCAGTTTCCAGCTTTTAGCTCCAGTGAGCTCATGAGGCGCTTCTTGATGCCGGCGCCGATGAGGCCGTTGGCCTTTTCCACTTGCCCGTTTGTTTGCGGGTGTGCCACTGAGGCATACATGATGTTGATCCTGAGGCCTTCGCAGAAGTCCTGGAATTCTTCGGAGATGAAGTTCGATCCGTTGTCGGTGATGATGCTGTGCGGTACGCCGAACCTGTAGACAATGGATTCGAAGAATTTGACGGCGGTTTTTCCCTTCTGGTTGGTGACTGGCATGGCCTCTATCCACTTGGTGAATTTGTCGACTGCGACCAGGAGGAAGACGTGTCCCCCTTTCGAGGATTTTGGCAGTTTGCCGATCATGTCGAGGCCCCATTGAGCAAAAGGCCAAGCTATGGGTATGGGTCTAAGTTCGGACCCAGGTGCGTGCGGTTTGTTGGTGAACCGTTGGCACCCGTTGCATCTTCGGACGATGTCCTTCGCGTCGCTCATGGTCGTTGGCCAGTAGAATCCTGCTCGCAGAGCTTTGGCGACAAGGGAGCGGCTGCCTGCGTGGTGGCCGCAGATGCCCTCGTGAATGTCTTGGAGTATGGCTTTTCCGTCGTCGATGGTGACGCACCGTTGTAGTACACCCATGATGTTGTGTTTGTACAGTTCGCCGTTGATGATGGTGAAGGCTTTTGACCGGCGAGATATGCGCCGGGCATCTGTCGGCCTGTCGGGCAATTCTCCGTTTATCAGGAACTGAAGGTATGGGCGTGTCCAGGTTTCTTCGACTGCCATGACCTGCATCAGGCTGACCATAGCGACCTCTTTGTCCAGTTTCTCGGGTCCTTCTTGTCCTTCGGGTAGCGTAGCCCCCGAGTGTTCTGCTTCTTCGGGTGATCCTTTAGGGAATTTCCGCTTGATGGATGGCACGCAGATTTGTTCGAGGAACACACCTGGTGGCACCTTTGCGCAAGTGGAGCCGATGTTGGCGAGTCTATCGGCTTCCTCGTTACTCTCTCTTCCGACGTGCCGAAGTTCGCAGCCATCGAATTCTCCTTCGAGTGCGTTGGAGAGCGCGCGGTACGCGATCATGTTTTCGGCGTGTGCGTCACACTCATTCATCGTCTGCTGGACGACGAGGTTGGAGTCACCGTAGATGACCAGGCGCGTTGCGCCGCATATTTTTGCCATCCTCATGCCATGGATGAGGGCTTCGTATTCGGCTTCGTTGTTGGAGGCTCTGAATTTCATCCGAAGAACGTACTTCATCTTGTCACCTTGAGGGGAGGTCAGTATGACCCCTGCCCCCTGCTCCGGCTTCGCGCTTTGAGCCGTCGAAATGCATTGTCCAAGACTGCGACATGTCTGGGGTATCTGGCAGCTGCAGCTCCATCCAATGTACCAGGAAGTCCAGGAGGACTTGAGATTTGATTGCGTGTCGCTTCTCGTAGACGATGTCCAAGGGTGATAGTTCGATGCCCCACAGGGCCACTCGTCCTGTGGCCTCTGGATTATTCAGGATGCTGTTCAGGGGTGCCTCATTGACGACCATCACTTGGTGCTCCTGGAAGTAATGGCTCAGTCGTCGAGCCGTCATGAACACGCCGTAGGCTAGCTTCTGGTAGTGAGGGTACCTCTGCTTTGTTGGTGTCAGTACCTCGCTGAGGTAGTAAATTGGGCGCTGGACCCCATGGGTCTTGCCTTCTTTGGGTCGTTCGACCACGAGTGCGGTGCTGACCACCTGGTGTGTGGCTGCTATGTACAACAGCAGGGGTCCGCGTTCCTTTGGCATGACCAAAACGGGCGAGGTGGAGAGGAGCCGCTTGAGGCTTTCGAATGCGTCGTTGGCTTCTGGTGTCCACTCGAACTTGTCTGCTTTACGCAGCAGCTGGTAGAATGGTAGGGCCTTCTCGCCCATACGGCTGATGAACCTGCTTAGTGCCGCTACTCGTCCTGCGAGCTGCTGGACGCCCTTGAGGTTTTTCGGCTTCTCCATTGTCATGATGGCTCTGATTTTCTTCGGGTTCGCCTCAATCCCTCGTTGAGAGATGAAGTACCCGAGCAGCTGACCCGAGGGGATGCCGAAGGCGCACTTTTCTGGGTTGAGCTTGATCCTATAGCGATCAAGGTTGTCGAACGTCTCACGGAGATCATCGATAAGTGTTCTTGCCTCCCTGGTTTTTATTACTATGTCGTCAACATAAACTTGGACGTTGCGACCAATCTGGTCCTTGAGGCAGGCCTGCATGCATCGCTGGTACGTGGCACCCGCGTTCTTTAGCCCGAAGGGCATTGTGTTGTAACAGAATACTCCGAACGGTGTGATAAACGCCGTTTTCTCCTGATCTTCGACCTTGAGCCGAATCTGGTTATAGCCTGAGTAGGCATCGAGGAAGGAGAGTTTCTCGCAACCTGCAGTCGAATCGATTATCTGGTCGATCCGTGGAAGAGGGAAGTGTTCCTTTGGGCAATGCTTATTTAGTGACGTGAAGTCCACACACATCCGCAGGATGTCCGTGTCCTTCTTCGGGACCATCACCGTGTTCGCAAGCCACTCGCTTTCTTTGATTTCCCTGATGAAGTCTGCGGCGAGCAGTCTATTGATTTCCTTGCCGATAGCTTCAGCTCGTGACTCTGACAGTCTTCGGATGGACTGCTTGACTGGTTTGGTGTCTGGAAAGACGTTGAGTGCGTGCTCGGCGAATTCCCTGGGAACTCCTGGCATGTCCGCAGGACACCAGGCGAAGATTTCCCAGCGCTCATGGAGGAATTCGACGAGCGCGCCTTCCTATGCGGCGCTGAGGTCATTGGCGATCAGCGCCGTCTTGGAGGCATCCGTCGGATGGACCTGCACTTTCTTGGTGTTGACGGTGGAGTCGAAGGACATGTCAGGTGCATTCTGCCTTGTGACTGGGGGTAGCCCATTGTCCGTCACCTCGCGGAGCCTTACAAGCTCGTCTTTCATGCCGAAAGACTGGGAGATTTTGTTGAAATCCCTGTCGCATTGGTCCGATTGGGTGAAGCTCCCGTGGACTGTGATGACGCCCCTTGGTCCTGGCATCTTGAGTAGTAGGTATGCGTAGTGTGGGGCGGCCAGGAATCGTGCGAATGCTACACGCCCCAGGATGGCGTGGTATTGCGACGGCCAGTCCACCACTTCGAATTCTAGGCGCTCCTGCCGAAAGTTGTCCGGCTTCCCGAAGATGACGTCAAGCCCTATTTTTCCTAGGGGGAATATGCCTTTTCCTGGTACGATGCCGTGGAATGTTGTGTCTGATTGTTCCAGGCTGCATTGCGGGATCCGCATAGCTGCCAGGGTGCTTGCGAACATTAGGTTGATGCCGCTGCCACCGTCCATGAAGACGCGACTCATCTCGAAGCCTCCGATCTGCGCCTCCAGCACCAGGGCAGCATGACCTGGGCGAGGGATCTGGCAAGGGTGATCCGCGCGAGTGAATGTGATGCAGGACTCCGATCCGCTGAGGTACTCAGGGATTGCAGGTGGAGTTGCCACGGCCAAGTTGATTTGTCGGGTGATTTTCTTCTGCACCCTGTTTGTGGGGCGTCCCTTCTGGATCATGTTTAGTGCTCCCTTTGGTGGGGGGTATGGGACCCCGACATTGTTTTGCGTTGGTGCGACTGGTTGATTTGGGCCTCCAATAGGCGGCGGTGGAGGAGCTCCGTGTGCTATTTCACCTGGCGCAGGTGCGTTTCCGAACGCAGGAATTGGAGCTTGTTGCCTCATCTGCACCATGCCTTCGCTGAGTTTCTGGAACTCGCGACAGTCCTTGAGCATGTGGCTGGCTTTCTTTTTGCCATCATGTTTGTCGATGTAGAAGTGGATGGTGCATGGACCCGAAAGTTTGTCGAATGCTGAGGGTCCGTTGTCGCGGTCGCGGCGTTGCCACAAATGCGTTGGTCGTCCGTTGTCGTGGAAGTTTCCGCCGCGGTATCCTCCGCTGTTGCGGCTGTTGTTGTTACGGCGGTCGGCGTAGCCGGCTGCGACCATGTCGGGTCCGTCGCGGTCCTCGTAGACGCGCGATCTCCTCTTGCTGCGGCGTTCACGTCTTCGGCCGTAGTCTCCTCTTCATCTGATTGCAGCCGCTGGATGCAATCTTCGCCATCTGCCCAACTGTTGGCGATTTCCATGAGGTGGTCGAGTGTCTTGGGCTTTACACGCCCAAGTTCCTCCTTGAAGTCTTGGCGCTTGACGCCGTCCCTGAAGGCGTCGATGGCCCTCTCTTCGGAGATGTGTGCTGCGGAGTTCTTGGTTGTAGACCAGCGTAGTATGTACGAGCGAATAGATTCACCCGTTCTCTGAGTGCAGGCTCGCAATTCTTCGATTGATGCGGGCCTCTTGCTGGTGCCTTTGAAATTTCGGATGAAGCTGTAAGCAAGCTCCTCCCAGCTTCGGATGGATCCTGATGATAGGCTGCTGAGCCAGACTCGCGCCGCGCCTGTCAACTGCAGCTAAAGGCATTGCCTGGCGGTTTCTTTGTTGCCTCCGTGAAGCTTGACGGATGATAGATGGTCACTTAGCCAGGATTTTGGATCTTGTGTGTCGTTGAACTTCGAAGTATCCGAAGGAAGCTTGAAGTTGAGTGGCATCTGTGTTCGCCGAACAGATCTACTGAAGCATCGGGCCCTGCAGAGTTCTCCTTCGTCTTCATCCATCTCAGATTCAGACGAGCATGCGTGTTTGGCGCGTGCTTTGTCGATCTTGCGCTGTGTAAGCTTGTCTCTGGCGTCGTAGTCGCGTTTGTGGCGGTGTGAGCTCTTCTTCCTTCGAGGAAGATCGTGCTCATCTTCCTCTTCGGATGAGGGTGTGGGGATCCGGTCACGCCTGGCCGGAGCTTTCTTCTTCGGCTCCGCAGGAGCGTCTTCGTGGAGCGCAGCTCCGATTAGTCCTAGCCTGGTGAGTGCGGACCTATGCATGGCCCTTTTCGGGTCCCCCTCCGGTGGTGGGTGAGCCGCGAGATACGCAGTGGCTGCCATGATCGCAGCTTGTGGCGTCTTCGGGATGATGTTGCCGTTGGCATCCATATCCATGAACGATGTGTGGAGAGTTCGGGTCACGTCGCGCCGCTCCTTGGGATCCATGTTTTCCACCCGTGAGCGGTGCTTGTTTCCCTAGTTTCCGTTTGTGCTAGAGCCGGGTGCGATGGCGGAGAGCGCAGCTCGTCGCGCGCTGGACTCGAAGGCTGCTTGCTTGCGCTTGTCTAGCGTCGCCTGCATCTTGACTTGTTTCGTGTGTTCCTCGATGAGGAGGTAGTGGTATGCCATCAGTAGGTCACGTGAGGCGTCTGCAGGTAAGACGATGTCGCCTGCGACTGCACGGCGCACCTGGACCCATCCTTCTTTACTAAGTTGGATGACGTGGCCGTTGTTTTCCCTGTTGGGTGGGGGGGACTGGCTTCTTCTGTTTTCGCCGTTTTCGCCGTTTCGGTTGGGCGGCGGGTTAGGTGTTTCCTCGTTGGTTTGGATGACTGCGGCGCATAGATAGCGCTTGCAGATTGGTCGGCTGCTACCGCAGCTTTCGGATCCGGAACCGTAGGTCCCTTCATCCGAAGGTGGATCACATAGATCGGAGTTACGACTACTGCTGTCGTAAAACTCATCTGTTGATGGTGACGTGCGTAGCACAGGGTGTGGAGCCCACGAGGTGGGCCTGATTGACGGCACGGGCACCCGCTCAGGGAGGCAGAGGGTGCCAGTTTGTCCCACCTGGAAGCAGAAACTCCCGAACAAAATCTCGAGTCCGTCGCTTACGGGCTCAAAATCCTTCATGGTGGCCGGCGAGTGGGTGGTGAAGTCGAAGGCGCCGAAGAGGAGGTGATTTTCCGTCGCCGCGGAGTTGTAGATCGATCGGGTCGGAACCGTCACGACCGCACAATCAGCAGCCCCAATTCCCACAGACGGCGCCAATTGACGAGGTTTAATCTCGTCAATGCCCATTGTTATGGACTTGGGTTTTGGAAAAGATGGGGATGCTGGAGATCGTGGCACGGTTAACAGACAAGCAACCAGGGGACACGAGATTTACCCAGGTTCAGGCCCCCGGAGGGAAAACCCTACTCCTGCTTGTCTGCTCTTGATTACGGCGGAACAGAAAGTTACAGGGTGCGCAGATTCAATCTGGCGTGGATGCGTGTGCGAGAGTATGAGTCGAGGGATCTAGGACGTGCCCTCCTGGCCTTTATATAGACTTAGGCAGGTCCCGGGCATAGTCCTAGTCGGTTACAAGTTCTAGGGTTTTATCCCTTTGAATTTCCTATCTCCGCTAGTCTTGTTCTCCAAGGATCTGAAGGCGTCATGGGCCTTGGCCACCCGGAAATCTTCATGGGCCAGTGTATATCTGCCGTGGGCCTTCCTGGGCTGGACCAGGTATGCTAAAGTCACATACCCGTAAGGTATAACCATGTCACCCATCAACTTGATGATTTGAGAAGAATCACCATCTCCTACATCACGAGAAGAAACTTCCCCCTCATGGGGACCATTATTCTCCAAAAACTCCACGTCACAAGATACTTCAACACAAACATTAGTCTTGTTGTAGTATCTATAGGCATGAGATTTTTCCGCATAACCAACAAAAATACCCTCTATAGTTCTAGATTCGAATTTACCGAGCTTTTCCTTTTTGTTCTTGACGAGACACTTGCACCCAAAGACACGGAAGTAGTTGACATTGGGCTTCTTACTTGTGAGAATCTCATATGGAGTCATGTCAAAGGGAGCACGGAGGAAGAGTCGGTTCGTGTAGTGAACCGCGGTAGCAATAGCTTCTCCCCAAAAATTGTGAGGGGACTTGAATTCACTCAACATTGTTCTTGCCATCTCAATGATTGTCCGGTTCTTCCTTTCAATAACAACATTTTGTTGAGGGGTATAAGGAGCTGAGAATTCATGCTTGATCCCCTCATCTTCAACAAATTCTTGCATGGTGTAATTCTTGAACTCGGTGCCGTTGTCGGTTCTAATAGTCTTGATCTCCACTCCATGAGTGCGTTGAGATTGCTTGGCGAAGATCATGAATTCCTTGAAAGTCTCATCCTTCGTCTTGAGAAGAAAGACCCAAGTATACCTTGAGTAATCATCAACAACGACAAGACCATATATTCTTCCACCAAGAGAGTCATATGTCGAAGGCCCGAAGAGATCCAGATGGAGCAATTCCAAGGGTCTTGACGTGGACACCTTGGTAACGGAAGGATGATGCTTTCCAATTTGCTTCCCTGAAATGCAAGCACTACAAACACGATCTTTCTCAAAGGAGATTCCGGTTAGTACAATAATATGTTCACCCTTTAGGAGGAGATTAATATTTCTCATGTTGACATGGCCTAGGCGACGATGCCAAAGCCATCCCTTATCACCCTTGGCCATTAGACATGTAGGAAGAGATTGAATCTCTTTCGAGAGGTCGACCACATAAAGGTCGTCTTCCACGTGTCCAATGAGAACCAAGCTGAGATCATCACCCCTAAAGACCTTCACAAAAGTTCTAGAGAAATAGGAGTCATAGGCGGCATCCGCGAGATGTTTAATAGAAAGCAAGTTGTAACCAGGGTTTTCAACATGTAGGACGGTCTCAAGAGTCAAAACCTTGGAA
The DNA here is from genome assembly GCA_910589765.1 of Avena atlantica. Taxonomy (NCBI): domain Eukaryota; kingdom Viridiplantae; phylum Streptophyta; class Magnoliopsida; order Poales; family Poaceae; genus Avena; species Avena atlantica. Next base: position 32,772,102 of record OU342733.1, read on the forward strand.
ATTACCAACTTACCATAACCAAGAACCTTTCCTTTTGAGTTATCTCCAAAAGTGATGCTTGACGTTGAGTTGACATCGTGAATGAATTGGTCAAGCCCACTCCTACCTCCGGTCATGTGATTGGTGCATCCACTATCAAACACCCATTTTGATCCACCGGAGGCATAACCCTACAAAATCAATTCTTTGATTTAGGAACCCATTGAGTAATGGGTACCCTAGCAGTAGCAACAAGATCCTTAGGTACCCAAATTGAGTACCACCTATAAGCATAACCATTTCGAGGGCCAACATATTTGGCATATACATTTCCTTGAGTGCCCTTACATAGCACGTAGGAAGGATTAGACTTTCCCGCATACTTGTGATTGGGATTGCCCCTCATGGCTCCCCCATTCACCACATTCTTTTTGACCCGGTCAACCACCTTGTCACCTTCCTTCACAAAGGTTATCTTCTTCGGTGGAATGGCATTGCTCATGTTGTTCTTTGGATCAAAACCGACACCTTCCTTGGAAACTCTCGTCTTTTGACGGGATAAAACCTCATCTAGGATCTTTCCCTTGGAGGTAGGTGCACGACGCTCTTTCTCAAGTTGCTCTTTCAACTTCTTATTTTCCTCAATGAGGTGAGCTTGATCAAAGGTAGAGTTAGAGGTACAAGAATCGTTTTCAACTATAATTGGATCCTTCAATGTACCAAGAGCTTTCTCATAGGACACCCGAAGTTGATCATGGTTCTCTCCAAGTTTTATGAGCTCACGCTTGACAAGCAAACTAGCCTTATCAAGGTGCTCAAGGTCCTTGGTAAGAGAAGCATGAGCAACTTCAAGCTCTTTCTTTGAGGCATCGAGCTCTTGAGACAATGAGTTAGTCCTATCAATAGTGTCCATGTCTTTTGCTTTATCAATTTCAAAGATTTCAATTTGTAGTTTAAGAAAAGAGTTGGTATTCTTTTCCTCACAAAGCTCTTGCTCAAGAAGATTGAATCTTCGTTTCTCATCATCAATATGAGATTCCAAGCTATCAATGGTCTCATCGCGTGAGCTAACAAGTTCCATTAATTGCTTGAATCTAGCACGAGCAATGGGAGGAAGAGACTTCATGATAGCATACATTTCTTTTATATATTCTTTTCCAAATTCATCATTATCACTATCACTATCATGGTCACTCTCAAGATCATGCAAGACACTAGATAGGGATGGAGGAGAGACAATTACCTTGGAGCTTCTTGCCATAAGACAAGAACCGGTGATCTTGGGAATAGGAGAACTCTCGATGTAGTCCTTGGAGTACTCGTAGGTGAGAGGTGAACCGGATTCGACATATGCCAAACCGGTCACACCCACCACTTTCTCCTTATCCCCACACTCCACGTCGGACTCGTCCTTGGAGCTCCTTGCCATGAGGCAAGTGGCAGTGACCTTGGGGTTAGGAGAGTCGTCGGTGTAGTCCTTGGTGTAGTTATAGGTGAAGAGAGACCCGGGTTTGGAAAAGGCCAAACTGGCCACTCCAACCACCTTCTCTTCATCCTCTTCTTCATTGTCGGATATGTATTCTTGGCCTAGGAAGCCCTTACCATCACGCCTATTGTTCCTCTTGTATCTTTCATTGATGGGGTTGGGCTTCAATCTTGGTTTGGCACCTTATTCATACTTAGGCTTGCCAAGCCTCTTCTCATAAGGACACTTGTCGGCAAAATGGGTTGCCTCGTCACAATTGTAGCACGTCCTCTTCTTCTCACTTGATCCCATTGAGCTTCTCCTTCTTCGGAACTTCATGTTCTTGGTGAAGAGAGCAAGTTGAGAGAGCATATCATCAACTCCATCACCATTGCTATCTTCATCAATAGCAACATCTTCTTGCACTTGCTTGGCCTTCAAAGCTAGAGAGTGGGAAGACCCGATAGCACGGTTGATCTCCTTGATCTTTTGCCCTTCATCCGCCAAGTTATCCGTGGCAACTAGATAAGACACTAGATCATCAGGAGTGAATTGATTAGCTCTATCGAGGAGTTGCAAGTTCAAGGCAAGCTTCTTGTTGGTGACCGCGATCATGGAGACACTCTTGGACTTGATAAGTTCATCATTCAAATTGAATCCATCATCATACTTCTCACACCCTAGGCCACCAATCTTCACGCGGAGGGCAACGAGTCTCTTGTATGCTTCAGCGATAGTCTCACCATCATGGTTCATGAACATGTTCATGTCAGACTTGGCAGCTTCATACTTGGACCTTTGGATAAGAGAGGTTCCCTCTTGGAGAATGACAATCCTATCCGAAAGATCCTTTGCAGTGGGGATGTCGCTGACTTGATCATGGAGAGTGCGGTGAATGGCACTCCTTATCTTGTCACAAGCCGTGCATTTAGTTGACGGTCGTAGTACTCTCCCAGGGTGAGGTTGTTGGGATCATGAGGGTGGAAGCCGGTGCATACAATCTCCCAAAGCTCAACACTGCAGCTGCGAAGATGAGATTCCATAGAAGCTTTCCAATGAGAGAAATGAGTTCCATCATAATGAGGTGCAGGGCCCGAACCATTAATATGAGGCATGATGTTCTTTTGCTTAGGATAAACATAAGGGAATTGATTAGGGGGCGTGGAAGTTTTTGACGAGCCGCCCTCATGAGCAGACTCGGCATCCTTATCCTTCTCGATGTCCATTGGTCTCCCTTGAGGTACTACCAATGGATTACCAAGAAAAGCCCCATCGCCAATGGCCTTAAGTTGTCCTTCTAGGTAACTCATTCGAACAAGGAGATCGCAATCCGCCTTGGCCTTTTCAAGGGCACCCTTGGCTAAGATTTCACGAAGCTCCTTGACCGAATAAGTTTTTTCCTCCTCATCGTCGGAGAAAACCATCTTTTCTCTTAGGCGGTAAAGCCCTTAAAAGAGCCCCTGGCTCTGATACCAATTGAAAGTGTAAGATGGTTAACCTAGAGGGGGGTGAATAGGTTTCTACAAAATTCTTTATAATCTTTTGCAAGTTTTAGGCTTTGCGGAATATAAGTGATCCTAAATGCAAACTAGGTGAGGCAACCTAGATGATGTACAAGATACTTCAAGCTCGAAGGCTATCACAAGATAAGCAACACAAGTAAGAGATCGGTTAAGGAATAACCGAAGCACGCGGAGACGAAGATGTATTCCCGTGTTCACCACCTTTGGGAAGGGGGCTACGTCACATTGGAGAGGTGTGAGGTTCCACGAAGTATTCCTCACGCTCCACGAAGGCTCACCTTCTTCTCCGAGCCTATCCCACGAAGGAATAGCTCACTTACTCGTGGTAGACTTTAAAGTAGTCTCCAAACCCTCACAAACTTTCCAGGAGCAAATCACAAGCCGAATGCCTCCGGGCGAACCTAGCCGCCTAGGGTTTCCCACAAACCCAAGAGTAACTTTGTCTTGGTGGAAACGTAGATCGGGACCTCCTCTTCCTTTCTACCAAAGGGATTTGGATTTGGTTGGATAGAATGGGAGATCCTCAAGCTTTTGTGTTTCAACAATGGGGAGAGAGAGAGAGCTTCAAGAAATGATATAAACTGAATGCCTAACCTTCTCAAGCTGGAAGAAGGGATATTTATACTCAAGGAGAAAAACTAGCCGTTTTGAGCCAAAAACGCAAGGTCCGGTTTTAAGTTCGGTTGGACCGGTTCACACACCGGACAGTCTGGTCCTCAGCCCGGAAAACCGATCTAAAACCGAATATGCTCTCATTACCCAGACTCGGATAGATTCGGAGTGAGTAAACCGGAAAACCCGGTTTGAGTCCGGATTTCCGATCCTGACACCGGACGGTCCGGTCTGGGAGCCGGTCCAACCGGACCTGCAGAAAAGGCTTTGGTGGATAGGATTTCTTCTCTTCTCTCTTTGGTGATGGATTAGGTAGGAGAAAGGGATGTGTATATGGCTTACGTGATCATCCCCAACAAGCTCATCGAGAGAACCCCTCTTAATAGTGCGGAGCTCCTAACTGGACTCAAATTACATAAAAAGGGAAAACTCCGGTGCGAAGCTTCGTTATCAAAATGGGGGGGTCTCCGATAACCTTTCATCACAGCATCGGACTAGAACCTGTGTAAGACACTAGAAATAGCATTAGTCCACTCTAACCATGGTGTCATTGTCAACCAAAAATAGCATAGGGTAAAATACCCTTTCAAACCTCCCTCTAGTCCTCGAGCAGTTTTGTCCTTTGATCTCGCCTTCTCTTCCACATGAAGAGACCCAATGAGATCCGTAACGGAAAACTCTTGTCTCTTATTTTTCAGAGAAGTAGCAAAGTTCCTCCACGAAGGAGGAAGCTTGGCAATAATGCCACCGGCCACAAATTTGTCCGGTAAGGAATACTTGAACTGCTCAAGTTTTTTGGCAAGTGATTGTATCTCATGAGCTTGCTCAACGACGGAGCGCTCATCAACCATCATGTAGTCATAGAATTGCTCCATGACATATAGCTCAGTGCCAGCGTCCGAGACCCCAAACTTGGCATCGAGTGCTTCCCACGCGTCCTTGCCATTATCAAATGACATATACGAGTCAACAATGTTGTCCCCAAGAACACTGAACAAAGCCGCCATAAACATGGTATCGACTTTCTTAAAGTTCGCTTCCTGCTTAGCAGAAAGATCTCCTTCAGGCTTACCAAGAGTGGCGCTAGAACAGTTTAGGTTTTCAAACCAGAGAACTGCTCTCTTCACCATATCTTATAGTGCATGCCATCAAAAGGAGGCGGCCTAGTAGTCGCGGCTACACCAGTGGAATTCAGTTGCCTATCGTTAGGTTTTTGGATTGTTGGAAATATAAGCAATATTCCATATGATTTAATTTGAATAATAAATTGATAAAGCATGATCATACAAACGGTACTAAAACCAATTATGCAGATCAACAAAGTAGATAAACATATTACATCTATATAAGATAAATGTATCACATCTACACCAAACGCTAGAACAAAGAACTCTAGAATAATCCGAAAAATACAGTTGAGTATCACGTACAGTGTAGGCTGAATAGCAGCCGCAGCGGTCGCAACAGTGTCGCCCATGTTGAGGTTGTCGAAGAGGTCGCTGACGTCCGGGAAGAAGTCGTCATTTGAGAACTCGTCATCGGACGACATTGTGGTTGCCAGTAGTCGCGCTTGAGCGCTTCCCAAAAACCTTATCGCCCGTCACCCATACAAGTTCACGAGAGGCGGGGTTCCGGAGGCCTACTGTCCCGATCTGCGGTGCATGCCGCAAGCCGGGATGGGAAAGACGAAAGCGGCGGCGCAAGGTTCTGGAGGTAGGCGCGTGTGTGGATTGATTCACCGATTAGGTTTAGCGCGGACGCTTATATAGTGCAGGTTAGGGAGATCGTGGGACTCAGCCCACGTCCTAGTCGGTGACCGTCCATGTCCATAAACTGGAAACGGCTGTAATTAACGCGTCCGTTAATGACTCATAATCAGTTTTCCCAACCAGCAAAATAAAGCTTGGCTCGGCGAGATTCCCGCAACCCGCGGCGCGCGCGCGTCGTGACGAGGCGAGGCGTGACGTGGTGAGGCGGGCGGCGTCGGAGAAGGAGTGCGCGAGGGCTACTCTTCTTGTCACACCTTAGTGAGTGGTGCAACACTCTATTATATAAGGTGGTCCAACTCCCCTTCAACTAGCAATGTGGAACTAAACTTTAGCACCACTACACAGCATATGCTGCCATATACAAGTGAGCCAAAGAGAATTTCAGAATTTGTCTAATGGGCCAACAACCCAATATACACCAAATTCTAACACATACAGGGCCTTGGCCTAGTCTTTGCACCCTACATTTGTGTTATAGGCCATCAGTTCCTGCTTGGTTTCAGAATCATGTAAACTACAGACCATATCTTACTTTTGGCTGACATCCCGGCACTGCATATGCGCACTATATGATGTACAACATCGTATAATGTAATAATGGCATGGCATTTTAAGAATGGCATTGATGAGCTTACACTAATATTGAAGTTTTGCTATATACTCCCTCCGTTTGGAATTATAAGTCCCGCGCGGATAACTAGGTTGCTAATTTGAACAACAAAATATAAATAATATAGCATAAAAATTAGATCATTAGAAACTTTAGAGGTTATATTTTTTAATGATATAACTTTTGTGATATATAAGTTATATTTTATTGGTCAAATTAACAACCTAGGTATGCGCGTAGGACCTATAATCCCAAACAGAGGGAGTATATGTATATGGAGAACTTTATGTGTATTACAATGTTGACATACATAGGAAGAGATAAACGACTACATTGCGTAAAAATGAAAATATGGGCACCAAGTATATAAGTACAATTACACAATTCTAACTAAAACTAAGTGTAAGCTGTACTGTTTTGTAGGATCTCGCCCGATCGATGCAAGATTTCCCATTTTTCTCAACTTAAGCGTCACCATTATGCTTGCCCTCAGTACCTTAGCACACCAACGGAGGAATGTCTGTAACCTTGAATCTTCTACTAAGGGCAGGTTCAATGTTGAGCGCTTGTGTAGACACTTAGGTGGAAGAAAAAACTAAACTAATCCTGCGCGTCCAATGCAAGAGTGAAGAGCTCCAACAGAAGCATCTAAATTCTAGGCGCTTGTTTCTCCGACTGTTCGGTCTGAATTTTGTGCCACATGGCAAATTCTAATGAAGCCTTTGGCACATTTATTTGCATCGACTCCTATTACTATTAAGCGAACACAACTACCAATAGACCTGAAAGATAATCCCAGCGCCCGCCCATAAGATTCTCCATTGTACATGCCACAACCCTAACGCACCAGACCAGGTCATCGAGCCGGTCAGAAAATCTAGAGGAGGACAAAAAGTGAATATAGACCAACTGTTTTTTCAAGGAACCAAATTTTGCAGATTAATGGTGAAATTTCAACTGTAATTGTTCGGTAAGAAATTACTACTTCCCTGGCATGTTAGGCTGCAGCATACTCCCGGCCGTGACATACCCTTATCCATGCGAATTTCTGGATTGATTCCTGACAGACGATCATTGCATGTTCCCAGATTGATTCCTCTAGACCATCTTGGAAGCCATCCATGCTAAGGAACCGCTTCTGTAGGGCATGGAGGCAGCTGCTCCGAAGGTCCTGGATTTTGGCCGAGACCTCAGATAATTAAGAATGGCCTCGGGTCACCGCCGGCCTCCGCAGATCGATCTCCGACCATGGCAGTAATCGAGTAGTCGCTCTGGATTCGGCCAGGCGAGATGAGAGGATACAAACATGTTTTCTGGAGGGGGACGATACAAACAGAATTAGATGATGCAGTACGCACATGTATAAATACTTTCCGTGTCCATCTTTTATGGTCCCTTTTGGCACCTACGTGACAACTTATACATCATGATAGTTTACGTAACTTTTTTAAGCTTTAAATCTTAGCCGTAAAAAATAAGATCAATGAATCACATAATTTCAGTACATGTGGATTAACGTGGTGCTTCTGTTGGACATTCTTATATTGCTTAGTATATAATAGATGTCCAATGTTTGTCCGACTACAATGGTTAGATATTCTGCAAAACAAAGAGAAAAAAGGGCGAACAAAAAAAATTCAAACCCGGCCCATCATCACGGTCCTATAGCGGCTTGGATGATTGTATATATAGAATTTTTTATTTTTTATTTTTTATTCCGGTGGTCCTATAGCGGCCCACCAAAGCAACGTATTGTTACTCTGGTCGGTCGAAATGTCTGGCCGGCGGCCGCCGGCCGGCGGAGAGACATGCACGACGAGGCAGTCCTGCACTAGTGGAAACGAGGCTTTTCGTTGATCCTGGAAAAGGGCTTTAATACCGGTTCTTCTACGAACCGGTGTTAAAGGGGGGCCGTACCAGCGTGGTCCGTGCGGCAAAAAGGAGCCCCCCTTTAACACCGGTTCGTGCCACGAACCGGTGTTAAAGTACCCTGCAATAGTGGCCCGCGCAGCCCCCCCCCCCCCTTTAACACCGGTTCGTGGCTTGAACCGGTGTTAAAGGGGGGCTATATAAAACACCGCAACCCACACCCCACTCTTCCATTTTTTCACTATCTCATTTTGGAGCCTAGCAAGAGGGTGTGGAGAGTGCTAGTTTGTGTTTTTTTCATATGCACAAGAGGTGTTCGGTAAAATGCCCGAGAGTTCAAAATAAGTTTTCTCGTTGCTCTTTCCTTCTCGGTCGAGGTCGGCAACTATCATTTCATGTGTCATTGATGTACTATATATATAAATGGTCATCTCCCTATTAATTTTTGATATATACTACATATTAATGCAGATGAACCGGCAATGGATATACGGTGACCGCCGCACTTCCGAGTACATTACGGCCTCCAAAATTTCATCGTTATGGCTAATGCAAACCGTGGTCACAATGGTTTTATGTGCTGTCCGTGTGTTCACTGTCAAAATAAGAAAGACTACTCAAATACCAGAACCATTCACGTCCACCTGCTTCGATCCGGTTTCATGCCCAGCTATAATTGTTGGACCAAGCACAGAGAAAAAGGGGTTGTGATGGAAGACAACGAAGAAAAAGAGGATGATGACAACTATCATAATATGTATCCTGAATATGATGATACTGCAACGGGGGTAGATAACGAAGATCAAGAGGCAGCAGATGGGCCCGCTGATGACGATCTTGGTCGGGCCATTACTGATGCAAAGGAAGAATGTGAAACTGAAAAGGAGAAGGAGAAGCTGGAGCAGATGTTAAAGGATCACAAAACATTGTTGTATCCAACTTGCGAAAATGGCCATAAAAAGCTAGGTACCACATTGGATTTGCTGCAATGGAAGGCAGAGAACGGTGTGACTGACAGCGCATTTTCAAAGTTGTTGGTAAAAATGAAGAATCTTCTTCCAAGAAATAATGAGTTGCCCGACAGTACATACCAAGCAAAGAAGGTTGTCTGCCCTCTAGGATTAGACGTGCAGAAGATACATGCCTGCATTAATGACTGCATCCTCTACCGCGGTGAGAAGTACGAGATGGTTGTGTACCTAGGGTATCGCCGATTTCTTCCGAACCTGCATCCAGTAAGAAAGAAAGGAAAGCATTTCAAACGTCTGGCAGAACCCCGGAGGAAGCCTGTCCTCCGTACCGGTGAGGAGGTATTTGGTATGGTCAAGGACCTAGAAGTAATCTTTGAAAAAGGTCCTGGCAGTCTATCTGTTCCGAATGACGATGCCGGACACGCGCCCATGTGGAAGAAGCAGTCTATATTTTGGGACCTACCCTATTGGAAAGTCTTAGAGGTCCGCTCTTCAATCGACGTGATGCACGTGACGAAGAATGTTTGCGTGAACCTGCTAGGCTTTCTAGGAGTGTATGGGAAGACAAAAGATACACCGGAAGCACGGCAGGACCAGCAACGTCTGAAAGCCCCTGAAGAGCCTATGCATCCTGAGAACGAGAAGGGTAAATGATGCCACTTAACTCCTGCCAGCTACGCTCTTACCAAAGCAGAGAAGGAAATCTTTTTTGAATGTCTGAGCAGTATCAAGGTCCCGTCTAGCTTCTCGTCGAATATAAAGGGAATAATAAATATGGCAGAGAAAAAATTCCAAAACCTGAAGTCTCATGACTGCCACGTGATTATGACACAATTGCTTCCGATTGCATTGAAGAGGCTTCTACCTTAAAATGTTCGAGTACCCATTGTGAAGCTATGTGCATTCCTCAATGCAATATCTCAGAAGGTAATCGATCCAGAAATCCTACCAGGGTTACAAACAGATGTGGCCCAATGTCTTGTCAGCTTTGAGTTGGTGTTCCCACCATCCTTCTTCAATATTATGACGCATCTCCTGGTTCACCTAGTAGAAGAGATTGGCATTCTCGGTCCTGTATTTCTACACAATATGTTCCCCTTTGAGAGGTACATGGGAGTCTTAAAGAAATATGTTCATAATCTTTCTAGGCTAGAAGGAAGCATCTCCAAGGGCTATGTAACAGAGGAGGTAATTGAGTTCTGTGTTGATTTTATTCCTGGCCTTAAGGCGATTGGTGTTCCAGAATCACGACATGAGGGGAGACTGCGTGGAAAAGGCACCCTAGGATGTAAAGCAATGATATGTAGGGACGGGCATTCTCTCAATCAAGCACACTACACGGTTTTACAAAGATCTATCTTGGTTTCCCCGTATATCAATGAACACAAAAATTTAATACGCCTCAAACACCCGGGGCAGTCTGATGAATGGATTATAAGTGAACACATGGCGAGTTTTGGCGGCTGGCTGCAAAGACTTCTCACGAATAACACCACTGTTGTGGATCAGCTGTACTTGTTGGCCAGGACACCATCTTCGACTGTATGTACTTTCCAAGGGTACGAGATAAATGGGAATACATTTTACACGATAGGCCAAGATAAAAAGAGCACCAACCAAAATAGTGGTGTCCGCTTCGATGCAGCAGAAGACAATGGGCAGAAGACCACGTATTATGGGTTCATAGAGGAGATATGGGAACTTGACTATGGACCTAATTTTAAGGTCCCCTTGTTTCGATGCACATGGGTCAAGCTAACAGGAGGAGGGGTTGAGGTAGACAAGAAGTACGGAATGACAACAGTGGATCTCAACAATCTTATGAAGGTAGACAAGAACTTAGACGAACCATTCGTCCTAGCCAATGATGTGGCTCAGGTTTTCTATGTGAAGGACATGTCCTCCAGACCAAAAAAAAGAAAAAATGTGCAAACGAATACATCATATGATGAGCCAAAGCGTCACATAGTTCTTTTAGGGAAAGAAACATCGTGGGAATCGAGGACAAGACAGACATGTCAGAAGATTATAATAAGTTTGATGAAATTCCGCCCTTCACAGTGAAAACTGACCCAAGCATTCCGTTAAGTAAAGAAGATGCTCCATGGTTACGTCTGAAGTGATCATAAGGAAGGACATATGCCAAGAAGGTCATGCTCATATTATGTAACTCTAGTTCATTTTTTTAATATTAATAAATGTCTTGAGTGTTAGTCTTGTTTTGTGGATGGACCGGGACTATGAGAAGAAGTTGTCCCGATTCGTACTTACCATTAAGATCTGATCTCCAAACGCGCGCGGTCACATATTAGGGAGTGCCTCTATGACCAGTTTCTTGGAGATGCCGGAGGACTGGGCTTCGTCGGCATCTCCCTGAAACTGGCCGTAGTGGTGTCCCTGCTCTCGAAAACCATCTTGCAGCTTGTAACTTCTCTAACTAGATCAATACACCTGAGAGCTAACAAATTTCACATATTAGGGAGTGCCTCTATGACCAGTTTCTCGGAGATGCCGGAGGACTAGGCTCCGTCGGCATCTCTCTGAAACTGGCTGTAGTGGTGTCCCTGCTCTCGAAAACCATCTTGGAGATGCCTCAAACTGGCTGGAGGACTGGACTCACAAGGATGCCTATTTATAGTACAAGCAGCTCGGCATAGTGTCGACACTTACGAAATAATGTCAACACTCACCCCTATTATTAGTGCTGACTCGTGTTTTGTCCCGGTTGGTGTCTCCAACCGGGACTAAAGGTTCATCTTTAGTCCCGGTTGGTGAAACCAAACGGGACAAGGTACACGCCGCACGACATAATGTCGACACTCACCCCTATCATTAGTGCTGCCTGGTCCAGCCTGAAATCCCTCCAACCGTCCCATTTTTAGAACAATGTCATATTTCTTCTGTTAACAGTATATGTATTAAATGAGCCATTTTTCTTCCTTCTATTTCTTCCCTCCATATTTTTTCCCGCCATTTTTCTTTCCGCCATTTTTTCCCGCCAGTTCTTCCCTCCAGTTATTCCCGCCAGTTCACTATATATATGTAGGGTTGGCCTCCATTGTCATTGCACATCTCTAGACTCATATCTGCAACCTCATCACTCTTTCCCATGGCTTCTATCGTAGCACTAACCCCCAGGGAGGCGGAGGCGCTTTGCGCCTCGAACTACCCCTGCCCGCCGGGCTACCGTGTCCCCGTCGGCTGGATGCTGAGCGCCGGAGGCGTGCCGGTTCCTCCTGTCCCTCTAGGTGTGGCGCGTCGGATGGCCATCACGAACCACTACTACTTCGAGCTCACGCCGAAGCAGCGGAGGAATCCCAGATGGCATCCCGACTATTTCCCTACTTGGGAAGCCTTCTTCGTGGATCGGCGTGAGAGGGCGCTCGCCAGGCACGAGGAGGACGGCCCACCTCCTTCTAACTTCAACGAGGCCGGCCGTCGGCTATGGTGGCACGGTCGGACTCTCCAGAGCGTCATGTCCTATGACACTGCCGCCGACTCTAACCCCCATCTGCGCTACCCTCAAGTCTAGCCCACGCGTAATCAGCCTTCAAGGTTCAATTACGGTGACCCCGACGACGACAGCGATGACGGCGGCGGCGAGTACGACGACTACAGTGGCGAGTATTAAGGGTGTAGGCAGGAGCATGACTGAATCACTCCAACATTCTGAAACAAGTTCGGCCGATTGTTACTTAATCTGGCCATGTATCTTAATTTTCAGTTCTTTTATGTATCTTAATTTTCAGTCGTGCTTTATGTAACTTACTATTAGTTGCATTCTGTATTTTAATTCCAGTTCTATCTCCTTCACAAAATGACCTATCTCATTCGAGGTTTCTTGGCTTTCGGGTTAAATGACCAATGTTATGGCTAGAATCAAGGCATAGTTTGTGATAATATGGTCATATTTTGCATACATGTGCATCATGGCATGGCAAACAATGTTGTAAGAGAAAGTTTTCCTTTTTATCGCACCAAAAAGGCATTTTCCATTTTCCGAGCATAAAAAACGGACGGTTTTGTGAAGCAACCACCAAATGGATAATTAAAAAAACCACCAACACATTTTACAAAAATACTAGACCACCTTATATGGATAATGTACCAACAGGGGGATCTGAAACCTTTCCGTCTACCTCTGGTGAAAAAGACAAATTCCTGCCGAATCGGTAGGAAGTGGGTCAGATATGAACTACAGGTACATGATACGATGCTCATGATTTTTTACAAAAAACATTTTTAGGTTCACAATATGCTATTTTATCAAAAATTCAATGCAAGTTGAGCGAGGCTTGGCCCTGAGCTAAGAATCTTCATGCCTGTTGTTCGACAAAGTTTGACGATAGTTTAAAACGGGGATAAAAAAATAAAAAAAGATTGAAATAGTGCGAAACCTTCGCGTGGTGTTATATTATGTGACATAGTTAGAAGGAAAAATCTCAAACTTGGTATATTGATTATGTCTCAAAAAAACCTTCACAAAATGACCTATCTCATTCGAGGTTTTTTGGCTTTCGGGTCAAATGACCAATATTATGGCTAGAATCAAGCCATAGTTTGTGATAATATGGCCATATTGTGCATACATGTGCATCATGGCATGGCAAACAATGTTGCAAGAGGAAGTTTTCCTTTTTATCGCACCAAAAAGGAATTTTCCATTTTCCGAGCATAAAAAACGGATGGTTTGTGAAGCAACCACCAAATGGCTAATTCAAAAAACCACCAACACATTTTACAAAAATACTAGACCACCTTATATGGACAATGTACCAACAGGGGGATCTGAAACCTTTCCGTCCACCTTTGGTGAAAAAGACAAATTCCTGCCGAATCGGTAGGAAGTGGGTCAGATATGAACTACAGGTACATGATACGATGCTCATGATTTTTTACAAAAATCATTTTTAGGTTCATAATATGCTATTTTATCAAAAAACCAATGCAAGTTGAGCGAGGCTTGGTCAGATTCAAGTGTATACAAAAGATGCGGCATTTAAATATCCAATCAATTCAAAAATGTTAATACAAAAGATGCGGCATTAAAATATGATTTGCTCTAATAAAATAGGGTTATATTCCTTTTTAGATGCTTAATATTTCTTATGTTCAAAGTTTTAGGATTTGACAATTTATTTTTGTTTGAATTGAATAATCAAAATTTATATGTAAGTGTTTTAATCATTTTGAAATTTTCATCTAAAGTAAATATAAAATGTTTTTACATGAATGGATAGATATTATTTTTCTAAAAATTATGATATATTATTCATATTTTTCTGAGTTGAAATGAAAAAGATATGAATATTCTAAATTCATATCCTATTTTTTGAATTAAAAATGCCCCTTTAATGCATGAAATAAATGCCCCCCTTTAACACCGGTTCCAGACACGAACCGGTGTTAAAGGGGGGGCGCATTTATTTCGTTTCGCGCGCGCACCCCCTCCCCTTTAACACCGGTTCGTGGCTGGAACCGGTGTTAAAGGGGGGGTATTAAATACGCACGCGAAACGAATCCCCCCCTTTAACACCGGTTCCAGCCCAAGAACCGGTGTTAAAGGGGGGTATTAAATGCGCGCCTTCCCCTTACTCTCTTCCCCCAGCCAGATCGATCGAACAGGAACAAGCAGAGGAGCTCGCCATCGCGTCCTCCATCTCCTCCGTCGCCGCCTTCCACGCCTGTCGCCACCATCTATCGCTCCCTGTCGGCTAGCTCCAACCAGCTCCGGCCAGGTACGTCGCGCCCGTGCTTCTCGGCCTCCACCCGCTCAAGACCTAGCTCGTCGGCCGCCGCCCCGTACGTCCTCCTCTCCGCTAGCCACAGAGGCACGGGCGAGCTCCGACCAGCTTCGGCCAGGGTCAGCGCGAGTTTCGTCGCGCCCATGCTTCTCGGCCTCCGCCCGCACGTGACCGCGCTGACCGCTCCGCCGTCGAGCCGCCTCCCCGTCCTCTCCTCTAGCCAACGGGGGCGCGGGCGACCACCATCGCCGCCGCCAATCGCCTCCCCACACCTCTGCAAGCCGCACCTCCGGCCGCCTGTCTACACCGCCACCCGCTCAGGCCGCCCGCCGCAGCCCTGTTGCCGACCGCCGTCCTCGACTCCTCTCCTCGCCGCCAGCTGCGTTCCCGCCTCCGGCCGGCCACCTCTCTCTGCTCGCGCTCTCTCGAGCTCCTCCCCGCCGCAACAAGATCCTCTGGCCGCCCCTGCCACTCGCCGGTTCCCCTCCTGCTCATCTCGGCGCCGCAGCTCGTGGCCTCAGATAAATAGATTAGAAAAAAATAGATAAATAAAAAAGGAATTGAAAAATAGAAAAAAGGACCTAAGATTAGAATTTATAATATGTGGAGGTGTTTTGGTAAATAAACGCGGTCAAGTCGGCCTGACCACCGGGTCCCACCGGTCAGATTCATCGTTAGAACCGCGTCAAAACTAGATCGGTGTTATGTGCAACCTATTGCCCCAAATCCAGTGCTTTTTGAAATTTTGAAATTTTCTGGTGGTCTTTTGAAATCCTAGCCTCAATTGCGATGCGATGTATCGTTGGTCGTCGGAGTGGTGGCTAGAGTTCGCGAATGTCGGTGGCGGCCTTAGAAGAAGGTGGACTGTGTGGGCAGCTCTTTGGCGAGCGTCGTGGCTTCTCCCCTCGGTCTGGGGCCTATCTTGGGGACAACGGGCGGGGCAGAAGACGGGGAAAACCCTTTACCATAGGTCTCTAGGGCCGCCGATTCTGCCAAGTTGTTTGCCGTCGCTGCCGTCGCTCCGGTGACCATACTGAGGCGGCGCCGACACTATAATGCTTGCCTCGGCCTCCTCTTTGGAACAACGCCCGTTTTAGGTAGGCCGTATCACGCTACCTTGCGCGCCCTAGGTCGCTCTCCAACTCCGCCAGCCTCCGGTCAGCCACTGTAGCTAGCCCCTCTCATATGCATCCGGGATTTCTCCGAATTAGGGTTTGGACCCCTCGGAACTCGTTTAAAATGATCAAGCATCCTTAGGATTTTACTTTCATTTGTGTGTTTATTTGTGTATTTTTGTATGAATAATATGTATATTTATGTATGAATCCAAGTCCACTTGAATGTTTACTCTCTTACTCTAGATAATATTATTGTTTTAGAAACTATGGATCCACTTAGTACAAACCTTGAAGAAGAAGAAATAATGGAGAACATTATTGATGAGGACACCTCACAATATATGAACTTGGAGGGACATGATAACAGCTCAAGTAGTCATGGAGAAGATGAAGACTCCAGTGAACGCAATTTAGTGATTACAAAGTCCGGCGAAGCATATGCACTGATTAAGCCTCTGCTGACTTTCACCAACAATCTTCTTCTACATGTATTAATTAACGCTTCTTTCTTCTTTTAGCCCTCTGGATCGACCAGCCAGCAACCATCTTCTTCTACGAAAAAGAGCAAGCGAGGCACGAGCCATCGGTTGAAAGATCGTGCAAAGTTCACGATCGAAGCAGTCCGTGTTGATGGCAGGCCGATGGAGCCCAAGAAGGCCGCAGACAAATTTGTACGTCAGGCTGGAGTTCTTGTTAGGGACCAAATCCCAATCATAATTGAATATTGGAATAAGCCAAAGAAGGGCGACGATACCTTTGTCGATGAAAGATCCAAAGAAACACTTTGGAATTTGTTGTTGGTAAATTTCACCCTTCCGTAAGAGGAGGATGAAAACAACCCGGTTATAAAGGAAAAGGTCAAAGAGTGGACTCTAAAGAAGATGGCTGACGCTTTCCGCAACTGGAAGACAAAATTGAACAAATTTGTCAAAGCTGGCGAGACTCCAAATTTCGAAGACGCATATTATGCGAAGATAAGACCTCACTGGCCCGAATTTGTGACATATAAAAAATGTGTTATAGCTAAAAAGAGGTCAGAAACCAATACACTTAATGCCCAGAAGAAGGAATATCACCAGAGGACGGGGTCAGGTGGCTACATATCTCAGAGGCCTAGGTGGGAGGAAGTTGAGAAGGCCCTGCGCGCTAGAGGGATCACACCCCAGACAGATGCGTGGGACCTACGTGCAAAGACTTGGTTCTACGGAATCGGGCAAAGGTTAGACCCAGAAACAGGATTGTGTATATTCCCAACCCTCCTTGCCAAACCCGTCACTGAACTCATCACGACATACGAGGAAACAGCCGCCAGGACCTTCCATCCCGACAGAGAGAATGACCAGCTCACATGCGCCATCGGTAAAAAAGAACACCCTGGACATGCACGAGGCACAGGGGGTATGACGTGGAAGGATGGGTTTGCCGAGTGGAGCGACTCTTACAGATGGCGCGGCAGAAAAGAAAAAGAGCGTACAGAGCAGATGACACAGATAGAACATGCACTTGTGGCGCTGCAGGCGCAAGTGAATGCACAACAGAGCCATCAAGCTACCGGCCCATATCAGCGGCACGAAGAGCTTGCATTGGAAGTTGCCGGCGGCCCAGACTCTGCGCGGAAAAGCAGCGTGGCTTCCACGGAGAACGTGCAGCCCACGCTTCAAATGGCGGGTCCTCGATACCCCATGGATGAGATCACGGAGAGCGAACACGCTAAGCTGCATGTGAGATTAATGGGCTTATCCATTAAGGTGGCTGTCGGCTATGCCTTACCTCCTGTAGCTGGTGGAACTTACCACTGCCGACCGATTCTAGATGGCTATGCTATTGTCGGGGTGGATGAGGTTGTGAAGGAATATGAGGAAGCACATCTTGACCATGCTACAGGTGAAGGGGAAACTCAACTCAAATTTGCAGTGAAAACAACCATTCTTTGTAAGAAGGAACACATCATGCTTCCAAATTGGAGGCCAC
The DNA here is from genome assembly GCA_910589765.1 of Avena atlantica. Lineage (NCBI taxonomy): Eukaryota > Viridiplantae > Streptophyta > Magnoliopsida > Poales > Poaceae > Avena > Avena atlantica. Next base: position 32,789,733 of record OU342733.1, read on the forward strand.
TGGCACCCTCGCCGTCTTCGCAGCGTCAGCAGTCTGAGCCGCTTCAGCTATCTCCTGCGCGGCAGCCATCTCCGGCGCTTCAGCCATCTCCTGCGCGGCAGCCATCTCCGGCGCGCCAGCCATCTCCTGCCTGTCAGCCATCTCCGGTGCTTCAGCCATCTCCTCAGTGTAAGCGAAAGAGCACTGCCACGAAGAGCATCAGTAGCACTGCCACAAAGAAATCCGCAGGAAACCGTACGCCAAAGAGTTCAAAAAACTACGTCCCGCAGCCTTCCGCCAAGCCATTGCCAGTTTTACCGTGGAATCGCAGCGACGAGGAGACCAATAGGATCTCGGAAGAAGAGGTCAAGAAATTCTTTGCACCTAGACGGGCCGAGCCAAAGGAGAAAATAGATCCGGCGGTGGTGGAGAAGTTTTACAATAATCTTTTGAAACCTGAAACCCCACTTGTGCCGGACTACGAGCGCCAGATTTTGAAGGGGGATGCAAGGCGCCATAGGGAGACTGAAAGTAGCAGTCGTGCGGCACCCCAGAAAACAGTTCCCATGCTCGGAGAGCAGGAAAACCAATCATGCGCCCCGCTCTAAGTGTTCGACACATGGGACGCTCCTCCTGTAAATGATTACGAGGCAGAGCTACAAAGAAAGGCCAATGAGATGAGGATGACTTACATTGCATACTTGAACATCATGGGAGACAACTTGCCCAAATGCGATGCCAACCCCATACAGCCATGGAAGTATGGGAAGAATCTCGTCAAGAAAGAGGAGCTCAAGAATCTACCAACAAAGATGCGAAGATTGCACAAGTGGTACCTTGATTTCTGCAAGACGAGAAAGGAAGAATGGATCACATCGCATATAAGAGATCAGATTTTCTTGTGCGGAGACGACGCGATCGACTTCAACATTCAAGACTTGTATTTTCTATTCAATCAGAAAGAACTCGACAAAGCTGCCATCAGCCTTTATTGTGTGTAAGTACTATTTCTGTAATTTATATCTCATCTCATTCACTTCATTAATTGCATGTATATATATATATATATGCTCACCATATATGTATATACTATTATGCAGGAAAAAGGTTATGGAATGCATGAAAGGAGACCCTTTTGACATTGGGTTCGTTGACCCAAATAGAGTTCATGAAGAAGTGGTAAGAACCAAACCCGGGCAAACAGAAGATTACTTACTAAGGTATTTACTGAGACAACAAACCAAAAGGGAAATACTATTGCCTTACAACTTTTCGTGAGTACTGTTACCCTCTCTCTTGTACACATTCTGTTTCGGCTTACTCAATGCTAAGTGTAACTGATGATGAGTTATGCGTGCGTAGGTTTCACTTTATTCTGCTAGTCATTCAACCCGACTCAGGAAAAGTCCTTGTCATGGACTCGTTACGAAAAGAAAAAGAGCTATGGGCAGACTTTAGAGAGATGCCCCAGAGGTAATTTTAATCATATTATCACACTAGATCGGCAACTTTTATGATAACAAGTAATTAATTACTTCTTTATCCATTTTCTTTGCCGGATAGGATTTGGAAAAGGTTCACGGGCAGGGCCGTGGGTGAATGGTCAGAAGAACTAAAATTTGTAGACCAAAATGTAAGTAATACTAGCTAGCTAGGTCTGTGTATCTCTTTGATTCTGCTTCCAATTCCATTATATCATGATTTATTGATTATTATTTTGATTGAACTCTCTATTCTCGTAAAGTGCGCGCATCAGGGACCCGTCAATAACTTATGTGGATACTATGTTTGCGAGTTCATTCGCAACACGATATGTGCGACGGGCCAAGCCGCACTAGAACAACTTAAGTAAGTAAACAAAGTCCACAACATTATTTTATTACCATCAATTGTGTTGAGTTTTATTCTTATATATATATTGACCCCATTCTTCATATATATTCAGATCGAACGGATGCGGGACCAACTCCTACCATTTGACCGCATATGAGCCATTCAAGAGGAATTGGCGGGGTTCATACTTGATGAGGTCGTCACGCCTGACGAAGAACTCTTTAGATATCCACCAAAATGAACGATGACGATGTATGTGCCGATGACGATGTTTGTGTATAATAATAGTTGCTTAATTATTCATGTACTCGTATGTACCGATGACGATGTATGTGTATACCGCTCCCGATCGATTCCCCCTCCCCCCTCCCGCAGAAATACGCCCAGAACGGGGCAGAGGCAGAACTCTTCCGCGGCAGAGATTTAGGCCGTTTTCCTGCCGCGGCAGAGAACCTTTAACACCGGTTCATGTTACGAACCGGTGTTAAAGGGGGGGCTGAGCCCTGCGGTAGCCCCACGTGCGCCACCCTTTAACACCGGTTCGTATAAGAACCGGTGTTAAAGGGGCACCCCTCTAACACCGAACCCTCAACAGTGGTTCTACAACCGCTGTTAGAGGGCCCTCCCAACCGGTGTTAGAGGCAGGGGCGGAGCCAGAATTTGACATTGAGGGGGCGAAGATACTGATGATCATATATATAAGATTTTTTTCTCATGAAGACAACAATTAGCTATCATTTTGTGTTGGAAGAACTGTTTGGATAAAAATTATAAAAATATATCAAAGTATCAGCATATAACTAATATTAATATGTATCACTAAATCTTAGACAATAGAAAACAAAAGATTAGTTTATATTGAATCAACTTTATCTCTAAGAGTATAAAGCCTGATAATTCCATTGCGTGTGACCTTCCTATTATTATTTCCCAATTATTTTGCAATAAGTTGTCGTCATCACCGAGCAAACATCAAACAAAAGACGCATATTTTTTGTAAATTAATCAATTAGACTATAGATTACGCAATCTATCGACAAAATACTAACAATTTGGTACCTTTAATCAGAGTGAGAAAGATTGATTCCTACACTCGATGGCACAACATGCTTATTGTTGGCGTTGCGGTATGATTAACAAAGGTAGAAACTGGCAAACAACATGGTTGGCTAGCATGGCGCCGCGGCCACGGCATCACGTGGCATATGGCTACTGAGTAGGAGCGAGCGATGGTGGCAGACATCGAGTCAGTTGATCTGAACAATTGCATATAGTGCTAGCTATTAGGTATAGTTACACAAATAAAGAATGTTGGAACATGTTAATACAGTTGACTAATAAAACGAAATCATGGGTATATTTTGATCCGAACGTACGCATGCACGCAAAACCCTAAACTCTAAACCCTAGCAGTTCCGAACGTACGCATGCACGCAAAACCAATCTGCGCGTGCATGTAGTGTAGCCCTTTTTGTTTACTCGTGGTTTGGTTGGGCGATCATACAGCTAGCTGGTCTTTTCTTGGCAATTTTGATCATTATCTTTTATATATAAAATAAAAAAGTTAGCCGTTACTAGTAAAGAATCTCTACTATCTAAAAAAGAAGTTGTGTTCCGTCGTCGACTAATACGTCAATGCATTCGTCGCTTCTTCGCCTCCCCACGATCATCGCTCCGTCAAACGAGCGTTTCGCTGAATGAGCGTTTCGCTTCATCAAGTGTTGTGCTGGTGACCCACTCCACCCTGTTTTGCGCTCGCCTCTCTCGGAAAAAACCGCCTGCCCGCTCCTCTATCTCTCCCCGAGAATCTCGCCCATCACGGCATCGCGTCTAGGGAAGCAAAGACCTATGCTCTCACGTCCTGCGCGCGCCACCGCCACCACCACGCCTAGGTCGCCATCCTGCCCCCGGGGGCCTTGCCGCCTTGGACCACCGTCCTGCCCACACTTGTAGCAGAAGGATGTTCGAGTAACCCATGGTAGAAGAGAGGGCGTCCAGTACGTGGGGAATGTCAAGCTTCATGCACTAGCCAACGCAACCAAAAGTCCGAACTGATGGAAAGGGCTAGTGCAATCCACTTATACACTTCAACACCCCCTCTCACGTGTGACGGGGAGAAGTCAACACGTGCAACCGGAAGAGAGCGACGGCGCGCGAAACTCACGTATGACTCAAGAGGCCTATACGTGGACACAGAGGGGTCAACAACAATTTTAGGATAAATTGCGAAAGCCAGGACTTGAACTCGAGACCTTAGGCTCTGATACCATGTCAAGCTTCATGCACTAGCCAATGCAACCAAAAGTCCGAACTAATGGAAAGGGCTAGTGCAATCCACTTATACACTTCAACACCCTCTCTCACGTGTGACGGGGAGAAGTCAACACGTGCAACCGGAAGAGAGCGACGGCGCGCGAAACTCACGTATGACTCAAGAGGCCTATACGTGGACATAGAGGGGTCAACAACAATTTTAGGATAAATTGCGAAAGCCAGGACTCGAACTCGAGACCTTATGCTCTGATACCATGTCAAGCTTCATGCACTAGCCAATGCAACCAAAAGTCCGAACTGATGGAAAGGGCTAGTGCAATCCACTTATACACTTCAACAGGAAACAGGTAGGTACATCAAGACCTTCTCCGCCTAGGCAGGCTCCGAGTCGCTAAGAAGATATGCGTGCCCGCCCGGGGTTAATTGGAGACGAGTTCACCTAAGAAGGTTCATATTGGGCCTCCACCTTCCTTACATTTGCAACTTCCTAATTTATGTGAGAATAGCATCAGAATGGCGTGCTCTTGCCCGCAGTACTGCTCCTGCAGGAACACCTGGAGCGGGCACCACTACAGGTGCAAGGCGACTGACCTTGTGTACATCAGGGACCAAGAAACCTGCATAGGGAAGAAGGCGTCGGCGTCGGGGTGGACGGTGACGTGGCGGAGCCGACGGGTTCGCCTTATACAAGTTTATGCTCAGGGTAAGGACCATCAAACTGTCTCCTCGATCCCAAGATCTAGATTGAACTGCCAGAGGAGACCACTACAATCTTTGCTTAACTACAGATGAAACGTGAATACAGCAGTACATGGACTCAGACCTAGCGGCAGGTAATGGCATATTCAGTTTGTCATACTCAGACCTAGCGGCAGGTAATGGCATATTCAGTTTGTCATATACTAATCTCTTATTAGGTAGTGATTTAAGATCTTGGTTATGGCTCTTCAGCTAATTGTAATTCCTTGAGGACCTGGAACCTTTCCTAAGGAACCTTGACGAGCCTCCTCCTAAATGCCTCGAGAACACCCAGATCACATTGTACTATTGTGTCTGCTTCACCGCATGAGGATTTAGAGATGCTTTTCTTCAATTTCGTCATCAAGCTCAATAACATGGTGAACCGCTCAGATCCCAGGCTGTTCTCGTGTTCACGTGATGTTGATTTTGTCTTTTGTTTGTTAAAATATGATTCTCTCTTTGTTTTCCCTGTATAGAAGATAGAGAAGTCCATCATGCGGTAGGACAAGCACTGAACTATTGAAGCGCCTGGAGTACAAATGTCGAGATAGATGAAGGCATCGATGAGGTTATCTACAAGATCAAGGTTGCTAGAAAATTGAGTTACTAGAACATTGTTGAATCTGGGATTTGAGTTACTAGCAAATTTGTTTTCTTAGGACCCTGTCTATCTGGCTACCACAAATCCTTGATATCAACCTCTATTCCTTAAAAGTAGGAACGCACTGCAGGTTTGCGCAAAAGCTTAACTGTCTAATCAATTAGTTGAATTCTTAATCTGTGCCTGGCAATTGCTTCTAGAACTGCTTTAATAAGCTCTCGATTTGTGATGTAGGGATTGATGATGCAAGATAGAATGTTCTTAATAAGCGACATCTGAGGTTATGTTGATGTGTGGCAGCTCATAAAAGGCAACACGTTTTGACATTGATGACACTGTCTAGCAGAAAAGAAGGTGCGATGCTTATTACTAGGATGTATGTTCTGCTCAAAGGATTTTGTTTTATAATTGGGATTTTCCACTTTCATTTGTATCGACTATGTAAAATAAAAACCTCATTTATTTTACTGGTAAAGGTCTTCTAGCTAATTCACTTCACTTCAATGTTTATTTTTCAGAAGTTGATCCCAAGGCAAAAAATGATGATTTCGGCTATTTGTTGAAATGTTGAAGTAAATATAACCTCCAGTTTATTGTTCACTTTCTTCCCTTTCAAAATAAGTTCTGCACTTCTCAATTTCCAGGAAATATCAGAGTCTATTTTTTTCCCATTTGTATTCAAATTGTGATAACTTCATGACATTTGTTCCACCATTTGTATTCAAATTAAATGGTAAATGCCCAGGTATGTACATTCACATGTAGTACTAAATTGATATTGCACTTACTAAGATGAACACAATAATATATGACTGTGAGGCTGCTGGAGGTGGTGGTTGGAGAAGAATTCCATGGCGATGAAGGTGCGTTAGAGGTCAAACGGGCCAACTCGCAGCACCCGCTGTGCTGACGACCACAGCTGGGATGGCGGAGGGCCATAACTCTGAATTCTAACAGGCTCTTAGGAGATTGATCGATGCACTTTTGTCGGAGGAGAAATCATGTACTGAACGCATCCTTAATGGTGGTGAGTTTCATTTCCAGGATTGTGGTCTATTGTAGTTTCAAGTATAAAGTGTTATTTCTCAAGTAAATAAAATATTGAGAATTATGTTCCACTTATTTTGGTGGCTTGAAAATCAGGTGAATGGCTATATATGCATTACCTATGTAAGAATTTTATTTTGAGTTAAAAAGAAATTTTCCTTTTGGAGGTAAAATTGTATTCTCTTGTGAACACTTGTGGATACTATATTTGTACAACATGAAGGGTCGATATAAACATATTTATACACTAAGCGTGAAGTCCGTAAATCTTTCATCAAAAAAATTATCTTGGTTCATGAAGTAAATATGTCCAATGTATAACTGATTTATACTTTCACATAAATGCCTTTGGTTTGGCCTGGAAATAAAGTAACAAAAGTGTTGATGGATCCGATCACAAAGTCGAGGAGCGAACATTGAGGAATTAAACCGACACCTTGTTGCGTAGAGAAAGTGATGCTATGAGGTAGAAGTGTCACATGCATGATGTTTACATGTGCAAGGGGTGACAAATGAATCCTTGTCATGCATTTGCGACTATGTTTATAAGGGACAAAGGAAGAGGGGAAGAGAGTGCAATGTGAAGAGAGAGGAAGAGTGGAAGAAAGTGTAATGTGAAATAGAAGTGTCACATGCACATGCTTACATATGCGATGAGGCAATGGACACTTAAAAGCCCGTGACAACGCACGGGCATGTTTCCTAGTATATACAAAGTTCCTGACAGACAGATTTGTGTGTGTAAATTACCAGTGAATATCTTGAACGACATTGAAAAGAAAAAAAAGCAGGGAGTAAATAGGTGCGTGCGTCTTGAAAGTTCCAGCTGGGAGCCTGTGACTTTTTCCACGCAATAGTATATACGTACGTCCAAGACTTCTTCTTCTTCTTCCGTATATCTTGCTTGGAAACCACGCAACCAAAGAGGTCTGTGGCCAATCTATAAATACCCCACCGCCGCGCGTGCCTCAACTCTGAAAGACATTTTCGCAGACATGCGCTGGGCTTCAATGCATGAAGTACGTTGCCACCATGTAGTACGTTATTGCCATGTACTACACGGAAGTTTACTGAAAGTAACAGGCAATAATCGACAGCGCCACAGCACATGGTAGATGTACCAAAATCTTTCAGACTTATCGGCTGCTTAATTACTGCCCACTATCAGCCACGCACAAGCAAGCTACTTGTACGTCAGTTTCAGCATATAACCTTGTATCACGCGGGTAGGCCGCGTTGCCGCGTCAAGTCTGTGAAGTGCATGCCAAAAGTTGGAATAATTTCTTTATGGATTAGAGAAAGTGAGAAACCAAACTCTTTTGGACCTGTGTTTTCACACGGTCTGCTAGATATAGATACCACTCTTGTTTAGACATGAAACACCGACGCAATTTCAATGTAAAAAGACAACTCCCCGACAATTAGCTTATAGTCCACTAATAACTAGACATAGGGGTTGTCTATTACCGTGACAGTTCTGCAAAATTTCGAGAATCTCCGTGAGATCACTCGGTACAGGGGATAGTTATGTTCGATTTGAAGAAAATAATATAAGTACTCGTATATGAAGTCGCCTTCTAGTTCGGACATAGTTCAAATGTTTGGTCAGGTTTCAGTCAAATACAGATACAAATGCCACCATTGGACGAGAAGCAGACAGCCCAGCCCAGCGTGGCCCAGGAAGCTGAGCAGCCCGCCCGTACGCTGCCAATTCCAATCCACCCCCACAGCCCGCTCCACTCCCCAGCCTGACTGCCATCATATGTGCTTCGATTCGCATCAACTATCCTCGTGGTCACAATCGGCCATTGCGATTTCCCAAATGAGATCGCTCTGTCGCTGAACTTCCCCTTAATCAAACATCTCACCCTATAACGTGTTTCCATATCTATGAATATCTTCCATATGGTGCTCTCTGCATGCCATGTGTTGGGGACCATATTTCTGGAGAAAAATGTTTACACATGGCTTCACTTCACGTTAGCGCACCAACTCTTAGGAGCATTGGCTCCAGAGATTGTTATGTGCGCAAAGGATATATGGTCATTGAGGGCATGCGTCATCTGGAAAGGCTGCTCTGTATAGGCTTTCATTAATTGTGAGACTATCAGGGTGATTAGGGCACCTAAACTGGAGATATCGGGTCCTTTGTCACCCCACAATTCAAATATTCAGATTGGAAGCCTAGTCTTTCAGGTAGCAACCTTCTATGACTCTTGCATTTGGCATTCTTGTATGCATTTTTTCATGTTCATTGTTTTTTAATAGGGACTGATCCCAACCAGTGGCAAAGCTTGCCAAGACTGGCCGTGTGTGTGTGTGTGGGGGGGGGGGGGACACATCGCACCCTCCTGAACTACAGTAAGCTCCGCCACTGATCCCAACCAGCTTGCATAATTCGATAAGCGCGGTGACGATTTTGGCTCTCCAGTTTTCTTGCACCGATTTGGACGCAAGTCTTGACATCCTCGGGTTCTTTCCTTGCCTGGAAAAGCTTTATGTTATGGAGAGTGTTCATTTTTGCTTGCTTAAATGTCAAAATGAATACTTAAAGCACTTTTTCTTTCGTGTCCCCTTCTCTTCAATCTTTGACAAACAGAAACTCATCAACGGCTAGGATCGCATGATATCGTTCCGAAGACCGTACGAACCACCCGAAACCCGTATGGTCCACTTAAACGTCTACTCACCTTACATGGCAATCTAGTCTAGTTATCAATTACTTCAACATATATATGTTTCTTCTAAGGATTCTTTCATTTTTCAGTGGAACAAATCCGTAAAGGCAAAAATATGAAAAATGTACGTCATTATGACCCAGTAGACCCAATCAAATGCCTTGAGACCCATTTCAAAAAAAACTAGTGTTGAAGAATTACAAAAGGCGACGAGGAAGATGTTAGCTTTGCCAAGTTCTTTGTTTTGAATGAGAAAGTGCTAAATGTGAACGATTACCGTTAGATTGGCATAACCTGCCCCATTGTTCCTGTGATGAGATAATGCCAATAAATAATAATTCTGGTTGTAACTTGTACAAAAGAATGCCAATATACTGGTACCAAGCATGGCTTGTCACTAGATCCTGAGTTCATGACCCATATGGACACCAATGAGTGCAAGTAAATTCATTAGCTTTTTGTATTTTTTGTCCAAAACGACCATTCAAAAACTTCATGGTGATAATAAAGTATACAAATCTAGGCAAATACACGACACTTAATTTGGAAATGGTGAGTAGATTCAGATATGTATCTAATACGCCCTCCGTTCCAAAATATAAGATATTTTTACTTTATTCTGAAAAAGCATGTATTTAAACGTCGTCAGCAGGGCCGGCCCTGAGCCTGTGCAACCCGTGCATGTGCACAGGGCCCCCAAATGTGAAGGGCCCCAGCTCATGTGTACTTGCCTGGTGTATTAGTAAAATATAATTAGTGTGTAGTCCAAGTTGAAAGATGAATCTAGCAACGAAATACTATATGGGTTATTTCCTAAAGAACTTTAACAGGGCCTTGCTTATAGCATACGTACAGGGCTATTAATTTGTCTTCCCAGTCGATTTGATTGTATCATTCCATGCCATGTTAGAAATAAAATTTATTTTACATGTAAACAAAAGGCATGTGAAAGGGTATTTTACCCTATGTTATTTTTGGTTGACAATGACACCATGGTTAGAGTGGACTAATGCTATTTCTAGTGTCTTACACAGGTTCTAGTCCGATGCTGTGATGAAAGGTTATCGGAGACCCCCCCATTTTGATAACGAAACTTCGCACCGGAGTTTTCCCTTTTTATGTAATTTGAGTCCAGTTAGGAGCTCCGCACTATTAAGAGGGGTTCTCTCCATGAGCTTGTTTGGGATGATCACGTAAGCCATATACACATCCCTTTCTCCTACCTAATCCATCACCAAAGAGAGAAGAGAAGAAATCCTATCCACCAAAGCCTTTTCTGCAGATCCGGTTTTCAGACCGGTTGGACCGGCTCCCAGACCGGACCGTCCGGTGTCAGGATCGGAAATCCGGACTCAAACCGGGTTCTCCGGTTTACTCACTCCGAATCTATCCGAGTCTGGGTACTGAGAGCAGTTTCGGTTTCAGTCCGGTTTTCCGGGCTAAGGACCGGACTGTCCGGTGTGTGAACCGGTCCAACCGAACTTAAAACCGGACCTTGCGTTTTTGGCTCAAAACGGCTAGTTTTTCTCCTTGAGTATAAATATCCCTTCTTCCAGCTTGAGTATGTTAGGCATTCAGTTTATATCATTTCTTGAAGCTCTCTCTCTCCCCATTGTTGAAACACAAAAGCTTGAGGATCTCCCATTCTACCCAACCAAATCCAAATCCCTTTGGTTGAAAGGAAGAGGAGCTCCCGATCTACGTTTCCACCAAGCCAGAGTTCATTCCCCCTTGAGTTCATCGAGTTAGCTTGTTACTCTTGGGTTTGTGGGAAACCCTAGGCGGCTAGGGTCGCCCGGAGGCATTCGGCTTGTGATTTTCCCCGTGGAAAGTTTGTGAGGGTTTGGAGACTACCTTAAAGTCTACCACGAGTAAGTGAGTTATTCCTTCGTGGGATAGGCTCGGAGAAGAAGGTGAGCCTTCGTGGCGCGTGAGGAATCCTTCGTGGAACCTCACACCTCTCCAACGTGACGTAGCCCCCTTCCCAAAGGTGGTGAACACGGGAATACATCTTCGTCTCCGCGTGCTTTGGTTATTCCTTAACCGATCTCTTACTTGTGTTGCTTATCTTGTGATAGCCTTCGAGCTTGAAGTATCTTGTACATCATCTAGGTTGCCTCACCTAGTTTGCATTTAGGCTCACTTATATTCCGCAAAGCCTAAAACTTGCAAAAGATTATAAAGAATTTTGTAGAAACCTATTCACCCCCCTCTAGGTTAACCATCTTACACTTTCAATTGGTATCAGAGCCAAGGGCTCTTTTAAGGGTTTTACCGCCTAAGAGGAAAGATTGGTTTCTTCGATGATGAGGAGGAAAAAACTTATTCGGTCAAGGAGCTTCGTGAAATCTTAGCCAAGGGTGCCCTTGAAAAGGCCAAGGCGGATTCCAATATCCTTGTTCGAATGAGTTACCTAGAAGGACAACTTAAGGCCATTGGCGATGGGGCTTTTCTTGGTAATCCATTGGTAGTACCTCAAGGGAGACCAATGGACATCGAGAAGGATAAGGATGCCGAGTCCGCTCATGAGAGCGGCTCGTCAAAAACTTCCACGCCCCCTAATCAATTCCCTTATGTTTATCCTAAGCAAAAGAACATCATGCCTCATATTAATGGTTCGGGCCCTGCACTTCATTATGATGGAACTCATTTCTCTCATTGGAAAGCTTCTATGGAATCTCATCTTCGCAGCTACAGTGTTGAGCTTTGGGAGATTGTATGCACCGGCTTCCACCCTCATGATCCCAACAACCTCACCCCGGGAGAGTACTACGACCGTCAACTAAATGCAACGGCTTGTGACAAGATAAGGAGTGCCATTCACCGCACTCTCCATGATCAAGTCAGCGACATCCCCACCGCAAAGGATCTTTGGGATAGGATTGTCATTCTCCAAGAGGGAACCTCTCTTATCCAAAAGTCCAAGTATGAAGCTGCCAAGTCTGAGATGAACATGTTCATGAACCATTATGGTGAAACTATCGCTGAAGCATACAAGAGACTCGTTGCCCTTCGCGTGAAGATTGGTGGCCTAGGGTGTGAGAAGTATGATGATGGATTCAATTTGAATGATGAACTTATCAAGTCCAAGATTGTCTCCATGATCGCGGTCACCGACAAGAAGCTTGCCTTGAACTTGCAACTCCTCGATAGAGCTAATCAATTCACTCCTGATGATCTAGTCTCTTATCTAGTTGCCACGGATAACTTGGCGGATGAAGGGCAAAAGATCAAGGAGATCAACCGTGCTATCTGGTCTTCCCACTCTCTAGCTTTGAAGGCCAAGCAAGTGCAAGAAGATGTTGCTAGTGATGAAGATAGCGATGGTGATGGAGTTGATGATATGCTCTCTCAACTTTCTCTCTTCACCAAGAACATGAAGTTCCGAAGAAGGAGAAGCTCAATGGGATCAAGTGAGAAGAAGAGGACGTGCTACAATTGTGATGAGGAAACCCATTTTTCCGACAAGTGTCCTTATGAGAAGAGGCTTGACAAGCCTAAATATGAAGAAGGTGCCAAACCAAGATTGAAGCCCAAACCCATCAATGAAAGATACAAGAGGAACAATAGGCGTGATGGTAAGGGCTTCCTAGGCCAAGAATACATATCCGACAATGAGGAAGAGGATGAAGAGAAGGTGGTTGGAGTGCCCGGTTTGGCCTTTGCCAAACCCGGGTCTCTCTTCACCTATGACTACACCAAGAACTACACCGACGACTCTCCTAACCCCAAGGTCACTGCTACTTGCCTCATGGCAAGGAGCTCCAAGGACGAGTCCGACGTGGAGTGTGGGGATAAGGAGAAAGTGGTGGGTGTGATCGGTTTGGCATATGTCGAATCCGGTTCACCTCTCACCTACGACTACTCCAAGGACTACATCGAGAGTTCTCCTATTCCCAAGATCACTGGTTCTTGTCTTATGGCAAGAAGCTCCAAGGTAATTGTCTCTCCTCCATCCCTATCTAGTGTCTTGCATGATCTTGAGAGTGACCATGATAGTGATAGTGATAATGATGAATTTGGAAAAGAATATATAAAATAAATGTATGCTATCATGAAGTCTCTTCCTCCCATTGCCCGTGCTAGAATCAAGCAATTAATGGAACTTGTTAGCTCACGCGATGAGACCATTAATAGCTTGGAATCTCATATTGATGATGAGAAATGAAGATTCAATCTTCTTGAGCAAGAGCTTTGTGAGGAAAAGAATACCAACTCTTTTCTTAAACTACAAATTGAAATCTTTGAAATTGATAAAGCAAAAGACATGGACACTATTGATAGGGCTAACTCATTGTCTCAAGAGCTCGATGCCTCAAAGAAAGAGCTTGAAGTTGCTCATTATTCTCTTACCAAGGACCTTGAGCACCTTGAGAAGGCTAGTTTGCTTGTCAAGCGTGAGCTCATAAAACTTGGAGAGAACCATGATCAACTTTGGGTGTCCTATGAGAAAGCTCTTGGTACATTCAAGGATCCAATTATAGTTGAAAAAAATTCTTGTACCTCTAACTCTACCTTTGATCAATCTCACCTCATTGAGGAAAATAAGAAGTTGAAAGAGCAACTTGAGAAAGAGCGTCGTGCACCTACCTCCAAAGGAAAGATCCTAGATGAGATTTTATCCCGTCAAAAGACGAGAGTTTCCAAGGAAGGTGTCGGTTTTGATCCGAAGAACAACACAAGCAATGCCATTCCACCGAAGAAGATAACCTTTGTGAAGGAAGGTGACAAAGTGGTTGACCGGGTCAAAAAGAATGTGGTGAATGGGGGAGCCATGAGGGGCAATCCCAATCACAAGTATGCGGGAGAGTCTAATCCTTCCTATGTGCTGTGTAAGGGCACTCAAGGAAATGTATATGCCAAATATGTTGGCCCTCGAAATGGTTATGCTTATAGGTGGTACTCAATTTGGGTACCTAAGGATCTTGTTGTTAATGCTAGGGGACCCATTACTCAATGGGTTCCTAAATCAAAGAATTGATTTTGTAGGGTTATGCCTCCGGTGGATCAAAATGGGTGTTTGATAGTGGATGCACCAATCACATGAACGAAGGTAGAAGTGGGCTTGACCAATTCATTCACGATGTCAACTCAACGTCAAGCATCACTTTTGGAGACAACTCAAAAGGAAAGGTTCTTGGTTATGGTAAGTTGGTAATTTCCAAGGTTTTGACTCTTGAGACCGTCCTACATGTTGAAAACCTTGGTTACAACTTTCTTTCTATTAAACATCCCGCGGATGCTGGCTATGACTCCTATTTCTCTAGAACTTTTGTGAAGGTCTTTAGGGGTGATGATCTTAGCTTGGTTCTCATTGGACACGTGGAAGACGACCTTTATGTGGTCGACCTCTCGAAAGAGAGTCAATCTCTTCCTACATGTCTAATGGCCAAGGCTGACAAGGGATGGCTTTGGAATCGTCGCCTAGGCCATGTCAACATGAGAAATCTCAATCTCCTCCTAAAGGGTGAACATATTATTGGACTAACCGGTATCTCCTTTGAGAAAGATCGTGTGTGTAGTGCTTGCATTTCAGGGAAGCAAATTGGAAAGCATCATCCTTCCGTTACCAAGGTGGCCACGTCAAGACCCTTGGAATTGCTCCATATGGATCTCTTCGGGCCTTCGACATATGACTCTCTTGGTGGAAGAAGATATGGTCTTGTCATTGTTGATGATTACTCAAGGTATTACTTGGGTCTTTCTTCTCAAGACGAAGGATGAGACTTTCAAGTAATTCATGATCTTCGCCAAGCAAGCTCAACGCACTCATGGTGTGGAGATCAAGACTATTAGAACCGAAAACGGCACCGAGTTCAAGAATTACACCATGCAAGAATTTGTTGAAGATGAGGGGATCAAGCATGAATTCTCAGATCCTTATACCCCTCAGCAAAATGGTGTTGTTGAAAGGAAGAACCGGACAATCATTGAGATGGCAAGAACAATGTTGAGTGAATTCAAATCCCCTCACAATTTTTGGGGAGAAGCTATTGCCACCGCGGTCCACTACACGAACCGGCTCTTCCTCCGTGCTCCCTTTGACATGACTCCATATGAGATTCTCACAAGTAAGAAGCCCAATGTCAACTACTTCCGTGTCTTTGGGTGCAAGTGTCTCGTCAAGAACAAAAAGGAAAAGCTCGGTAAATTCGAATCTAGAACTATAGAGGGTATTTTTGTTGGTTATGCGGAAAACTCTCATGCCTATAGATACTACAACAAGACTAATGGTTGTGTTGAAGTATCTTGTGACGTGGAGTTTTTGGAGAATAATGGTCCCCATGAGGGGGAAGTTTCTTCTCGTGATGTAGGAGATGGTGATTCTTCTCAAGTCATCAAGTTGATGGGTATTGGGCACATCTTGCCTACCGAGTCTCACATTCATGTTCAACAAGATGATGGGGGAGAATCAAGCTCAACTCAAGAAGAGCCGAGATCTACCCAAGTTGAGCCATCAAATGCATCACAACATCAACATCTCTCTCATGATGCCTTGCAAACCGAAGAACAAGAACCAAGCCCTCAAACCTTCGAGCAAGACCAAGTAGAAGATCAACCTCCATCTCAAGGCCAAGCTCAAGATGGTGTCAACGATCAAGGCCCCTCAAAAGATGAATTTGTTGATCATGAAGGCACAATTCAGAAGATTAAGGCCGCCTCCATTGCAAGTGGTCTTCAAGTCAACAATATCCTTGGAAGCATATCAAGAGGGATCGAGACCCGTGCCAGGAAGAAGAACCTCACAACCTTTTGTGGGCACCATGATTTTGTGTCTAACTTTGAGCCCCTTAAGGTACATGAGGCTTTGGAGGATCCGGATTGGGTCATTGCCATGCAAGAATAACTCGAGTGTTTCACCCGCAATGAAGTATGATCTCTAGTGGAGAGGCCTAAAGATCATCGCATCAATGTTATTGGGACCAAGTGGGTGATAAAAAACAAGCAAGATGAGAACGGGGTTGTCACGAGGAACAAAGCAAGGTTAGTGGCGCAAGGGTATGCCCAAATAGAAGGTATTGACTATGAGGACACCTTTGCGCCCGTTGCTCGTCTTGAAGCTATTCGTCTCTTGCTTGCTTATGCATCTTTCCATAACTTCAAGCTTTATCAAATGGATGTGAAAAGTGCATTTCTTAATGGTCCCTTGAAAGAGGTTGCATATGTAGCTCAACCCCTGGGTTTCGAAAACACACGCTATCCCAACCATGTGTATCTACTCCATAAGGCTCTCTACGGACTAAAGCAAGCTCCTCGTGCTTGGTATGAGCACCTTAGGGATTTTCTACTCATGGATGGGTTTAGCGTGGGTAAGGTCGATTCCACCCTTTTCACCAAACGGGTTAAAGGGGGTGGATTATTTATTGTTCAAATATATGTTGATGATATTATCTTTGGTGGAACTAACGAATCTCATAACAAAGCTTTTGCCGAGTTTCCATGATGGGGGAGTTGAAGTTCTTCCTAGGCTTCATCATAAAGCAACTTCCTCATGGCACTTTCATCTCTCAAGAAAAGTACATTAAGGGTATGCTCAATAAGTTCGAGATGGCCAAGGCTAATCCCATGAAGACACCCATGCCACTAAATGGACAACTTGGCCTTGGAGTAGGTGAGAAGGACGTGGATCAAAAGGTATATTGTTCTATGATTGGTTCCTTGCTCTACCTTTGTGCTTCTAGGCCGGATATCATGTTAAGTGTAGGAATGTGTGCTCTTTTTCAATCCGCTCCCAAGGAGTGCCACTTGATGGCGGTCAAACAGATTTTTAGGTACCTTGTTCTCACTCCTACTCTCGGGATTTGGTATCCAAAGGGGTCAACCTTTGAGCTTGTTGGCTATTCGGATGCTGATTGGGCAGGTGATAAGGTTGACCGGAAATCAACCTCCGGGCCTTGCCAATTTATTGGCCGGTCGTTGGTGAGTTGGTCTTCCAAGAAACAAAACTCCACAGCCCTATCCACCGCCGAAGCCGAATACATATCTGCGGCATCTTGTTGTGCTCAATTGTTATGGATGAGGCAAACCTTGAAAGACTATGGTGTGTCTCTTGGTACGGTGCCTCTTATATGTGACAATGAAAGCGCGATAAAGATTGCCAACAACCCCGTCCAACATTGCCGCACCAAACATATTGACATTCGCCACCACTTCCTATGTGACCATGTCGCAAATGGTGATATCAATCTCACTCATGTGGGTATGATGTTCCAATTGGCCGATATCTTCACGAAGCCTTTGGATGAAGCCCGGTTTGTCATGTTGAGGCGAGAACTCAGTATCCTAGATCTCGAAAACTTGGATTGATTTGCTTCTTGCACTATATTCTTGCTCTTAACATGCTATGTAGACTAGTTGCGGCGCACATGTAGGGATAGCCATCTTACCATGTCTTGGTTTGATGCATACCTATGTGTGCAACATAAATTAATCTCGTGTCATGATATGAGTCCAAGCATCTATCTTTGAGGTGTTATGACACATGTGCTTAAACATAGGTGGAGAAATCCCCCACAACCTTCTAGCCTCCTTTGCTTTTCAATGTTTTCCATCTTGAGGCTCTCTGAGTTTGACCTTTCCTCTAGCTCTTGATATCTTCGAATCATGCCTATTGTTGCTCTTTGTGAGGTTGAAATTGGTTCTTTCCAATAGGCATGCCTAGATCACCTGCTTCCTCTACCCTTTTGGAGTCTACTATCTTCCTCTAATTGCACATGCCATCCTCGAAAACAAACAAACAATAAAAAAAACTTTTTGTTGTTCGATTCTTGCCCGGTCGAACCGGCTCCCGGACCGGACAGCCCGGTGCCAGCTGTTGGAGATATGCCCTAGAGGCAATAATAAATGTAGTTATTATTATATCTTTGTGTTTATGATAAATGTTTACATTCATGCTATAATAGTATTAACAAGGAAACATTAATACTTGTGTGATTTGTAAACTTAAATTGAAGTCCCTAGTAAAGCCTCTATACATCACTAGCTTGTTGGTTAATAAATGATTGTGGTTTTCCTATCATGAACATTGAGATGTTATTAACAACAAGATCATATCGTTAGGAGAATGATATGGTGGACATACTCCTATAGATAAGCGTAGCATAAAGATCAAGTCATTTTAATAGTTCAATTGCTATATGCTTTCTGATACATAGTAACCTAATTCCTTCGACCATGAGATCATGCATATCACCTTTACCGGATGGATGCTTTGATGACATCAAACACCACACCGTAACTGGGTGGCTATAAAGGTGGCATTGAGTGGTCGGAAAGTATTGGTTGAGACACATGGATCAAGAGTGGGATTTGTCCATTCATATGACGGATAGATATACTCTGGGCCCTCTCGGTGAAATGTCATCCAATTAGCTTGCAAGCATGTGACTGGCTCACAAGGGATCACATATCACGGGAACGAGAAAAGAGTACTTATCGGTAACGAGGTTGAACTAGGTATGTAGAGATACCGACGATCATAACCTCGGATAAGTAAACTATCGTGAGACAAAGGGAAATTGGTATCGAATGTAAGTGGTTCATTCGATCGCAAAGTAATCATAGAAATATGTGGGAGCCATATGAATTTCCAGATTCCTCTATTGGTTATTGTTCGGAGAAGTGTCTCGATCATGTCCGCATAATTCACGAACCGTAGGGAGACACACTTAAGGATTCGACGTTGTTTGAATAGTTATGGAATGATGAGAAAGAGACCGAATGTTGTTCGGAGTCTCAGATGGGATTCGAGATATCACGAGGAGATCCGGAATGGTCCGGAGAATAAGATTCATATAAGGAAAGTCCTATTTCGGAGTTGGGGAATGGTTCCGGTGTTTTCATCGGGAATGTTCTAGAAGGTTCTGGAATGTCTGGCACTCCGGAGGGGAAGGGTACATGAATGTGTTATATCAAATTGATATGATTGCATCATGTACTAGGTATCATCGCTGAACAAAATAGAGGCTTTATTCAAATCCTAGTTTGAAAAGTCAAACGCCAAGTTTGAAAGTCAAACGGCTAATTTTGGGAAGTGGAGAGGGAGGTGGAAACCGACTTGGGGGAGGAGTTCCTCCTCCCACCGCTGGCGCACCACCAAGCCGAGTTGGGGAGGGACTCCCCTCCCCTTGGCCGGCCCCCTCCACCTATATAAGGAGGGGCAGGGCTCCCTTCCTAGACACACAAGATCCCCGCCTCCAAACCCTAAGCCGCCGGTGCCGCCACCTGCTGCCGCCGCCGCCGCCCTAGGGCAAACCGCCGCCGCCGCCTAGCAACCCTAGCCGCCGGCCTAGACCCCTCCTCGGCGTGTCTAAACCCTAGATCATCGAGGGACTCTCTCATACTCCACCATACTCGCTCCGGCTTAAGGCGAAGCCCTGCGAGATCTCCCCTCTACTTCCGGTACCACGCCGTTGTGCTGCCGGAATCGCAAGGAGAGTGCTACAACCTCCGCTGCCTGCTGGAACAAGGGAGAGGAAGGTCTTCGTCGAGTACCGAACGTGTGACCGACTGCGGGAGTGCTGCCGGAACGCAGCGCCGGAAGGATCGTCTACGCGATCTTGAGATCGGGAAGAGTACGACTACATCACCCACGAGAATCCGCTCTCGTTAAACACTTTGGAATCTTCGAGGGTGAGTTATTCCATCGACTCGTTGCTACAATCTAGTAGATAGATCTTGGCTTGTTTGTTTGTATGCGATAGAAATTTTTTGTTTTCCATGCTACGAAACCCTACAGTGGTATCAGAGCCGTGTCTATATGTAGATCTATTGCACGAGTAGAACACAATGTTCATTGTGGGCGTTGATGCTTTTATTGTCGATTGCTTCTTGTGTACTTTGCATCTTGCGGGATGTTGGGATGAAGCGGCCCGGGCTAACCTTACATGACATCGTTCATGAGACTTTCTCCATGCTTGACATGCAACTTGTATTGCATAAGTGGCTTTGTGGGTGCCTGTTTCTCCTAGCATAGTTAAGATCCAATTTACAACGGGTGATTAACAATACTAGTATCAATGTTGTGGTTCATGTTCGTAAGTTAGAACGACACTTATTGAAAGCCCCAAACCACGTAAAACATGCAAAGAAAGTAGAGGCGTCTAACTTTGTTTTGCAGGGGTGTGCAGTGATGTGATATGGCCATGATTGTGATTATATTTGATGTATGCAATGTTCCTTATTGTAAGTTGGCAACCGACAGGAGCCATATGGTTATCTTTAATTTATGTTAAGACCCGCGTGTCTATTCAAAGTAGTTGTAATAGTTGAAGCCGGTGGACGACAACCATGGAGAAGCGTCATTGACCTTGATGCAATGTCGGTGATGATGGAGATCATGTTCGTGCTTGAAGATGGAGATCGGAAGCACAAAGAAGAAAATGCCATATCATATCACATATTATGAATTGCATGTGATGTTAATCCTTTATGCATCTTGTATTGCTTAGTAGACGACGGTAGCATTATAAGATGATCCCTCATGCACATGAATTTCAAGTCATAAAGTGTTCACCCTTAGTTAGCACCGTTGCTAAAGCTTGTTGTTTCGAAGCACCACGTGATGATCGGGTGTGTTAGATTCCACAAGTGTATACAACGTGAGCAAGACAGATTTTCTCATGCGGAAACTAAGGTTTGATTTTGACGAGCCTAGCATGTACAGACATGGTCTCGGAACACGGATCACCGAAAGGTAAAACATGAGTCATATAGTAGATATGATGAACATGTCGATTGTTCGCCATTGAAACTATATCAACTCTCGTGATGATCGGTGTTGATGTGGTGGATTTGGTTCGTGTGATCACTAAAACAATGTGAGGGATATTGTTTTGAGTGGGAGTTCACCTAGATTAATTTTATTATTAATTTGAATTCAATTTGTCATAAACTTAGTCTAAACTATTGCAAATATGTTGTAGATCAATGGCAGCCCCTACCATCAATTTTAATGCGTTCCTAGAGAAAGAAAAGTTGAAAAACAATGGAAGCAACTTCACGGATTGGTTCCGCAATTTGAGGATTGTCCTCACAGCTGGTAATTTGACCTATGTGTTGGATGCACCGTTGGGTGACCCACCTGCAGCTGATGCTGCCGATGAAGTAAAGAATGTTTACCTCACTCGGAAGACTCAGTACTCCACAGTTCAGTGTGCTATCTTGTATGGTTTAGAATCGGAGCTTCAGAAAAGGTTTGAGAATTCAAACCCATATGATATTGTCGAGGACCTCAAATTGATCTTTGAGACTCATGCGGCAATTGAAAGCTATGAGGCTTCTGAAAAGTTCTTTAACTGCAAGATGGAAGAGGGCAGCTCCGTCAGTGAGCATGTGCTTAAGATGTCTGGGCACGCAAACAAACTTCAAAGCTTGGGTATAGTGATTCCTAATGCTTTGGGGATTTACCGCATCCTCCAATCACTACCACCAAGTTACAAGAACTTTGTGATGAACTACAACATGCAAAACATGAACAAGACGTTGCCAGAACTCTTTGCCATGTTGAAATCTGCAAAAGTGGAGATCAAGAAAGAGCACCAAGTGTTGTTGGTCAATAAGACCACCAAATTCAAGAAAGGCAAGTCTAAGCAGAAGGGACACTTCAAGAAGGGTGGTAAGAAAGTTACCACGCCAACGAAGAAGACCAAGGCTGGACCTAAGCCTGATACTGAGTGCTTTTACTGCAAGGGAGAAGTTCACTGGAAGCGGAATTGCCCAAAGTACTTGGAGGATTTGAAGAACGGCAACATCAAGAAGAAAGGTATATCTGATATACATGTTATTGATGTGTATCTCACTAGTACTCGTAGTAGTGCCTGGGTATTTGATACTGGTTCGGTTGCTCATATTTGTAACTCGAAACACGTGCTGCAGAATAAACGGAAGCTAGCGAAGAACGAGGTGACGATGCGCGTGGGAAACGGATCAAAGGTTGATGTGATCGCGGTTGGCACGCTACCCCTTCATCTACCATCGGGATTAGTTTTATACTTAACTAATTGTTATTTGGTGCCTGCGTTAAGCATGAACATTATATAGGGATCTTGTTTATTGCGAGACGGTTACTTGTTTAAGTCCGAGAATAATGGTTGTTCGATTTATATGAGTAATATGTTTTATGCACATGCACCTTTGATAGATGGTCCTTTCTTGTTGAATCTCTATAGTGGAAATACACATATTAATAACATTGAGGCTAAACGTTTGAAATCAAGCGATAACTCGACCTATATGTGGCACTGTCATCTTGGTCACATTGGAGTGAAGCGTATGAAGAAACTCCATTCCGATGGACTTCTTGAATCACTTGATTTCGAATCACTTGAAAGATGCGAAGCATGTCTGATGGGTAAAATGACTAAGACTCCATTTTCTGGTATGATGGAGCGAGCTACGGACTTATTGGAAATCATAGATACCGATGTGTGTGGTCCAATGAGTGTAGCATCGCGAGGTGGTTATCGTTATGTTCTTACCTTCACGGATGACTTGAGAAGATATGGGTATATCTATTTCATGAAACATAAGTCCGAAACTTTCGAGAAGTTTAAGGAATTTCAAAGTGAGGTAGAAAATCAACGTAACAAGAAGATTAAATTTCTACGTTCTGATCATGGAGGTGAATATCTAAGTTACGAGTTTGGCGAGCATTTGAAGAAATGCGGAATACTTTCACAATTGACACCGCCGGGAACACCACAGCGTAATGGTGTGTCCGAACATTGTAATCGAACTCTCTTAGATATGGTTCGTTCTATGATGTCACTTACAGATTTACCGCTATCATTTTGGGGTTATGCATTAGAAACAGTCGCATTCACTTTAAATAGGGCACCATCTAAATCCGTTGAAACGACACCGTATGAATTATGGTTTGGGAAGAAACCTAGATTGTCGTTCCTTAAAGGTTGGGGTTGCGAAGCCTATGTAAAGAAGTTACAGCCGGACAAGCTTGAGCCCAAAGCGGAAAAATGCGTCTTCATAGGATACCCGAAGGAAACTATTGGGTATACCTTATATCATAGATCCGAAGGAAAAATCTTCGTTGCCAAGAATGGATCCTTTCTAGAGAAGGAATTTCTCTCGAAAGAAGTGACTGGAAGGAAAGTAGAACTCGACGAGGTTGTCGAACCTTCTCTCGAAATTGCGAGTAGCGCAGCGCCGGAAGAAGTTCCTATGGTGCCTGCACCAATAAGAGAGGAAGCTAATGATGATGATCATGAAACTTCGGTTGTAGTTGCTACAGAGCCTCGCAGGTCAACGAGAACTCGTACCACTCCAGATTGGTATGATCCCGTTATGAATGTCATGTTGGTGGACAACACCGATGACCCTGAGACATATGAGGAAGCGATGATGATCCCAGATTCCAATAAATGGCAAGAAGCCATGAAATTTGAGATTGGATCCATGTACGAAAACCAAGTATGGACTTTGGTAGACTTACCTGATGGCCGGAAGGCTGTCGAGAACAAATGGATTTTCAAGAAGAAAACAGATGCTGATGGTAATGTTACTGTCTATAAAGCTCGACTTGTCGCAAAGGGGTTTCGACAAATTCAAGGAGTTGACTACGATGAGACTTTCTCACCAGTAGCGAAGCTAAAGTCAGTTAGGATTATGTTAGCAATCGCTGCATATTATGATTATGAGATATGGCAGATGGATGTCAAAACAGCATTCCTCAATGGAGACATTGATGAAGAGTTGTATATGATGCAACCCAAAGGTTTTGTCGATCCTAAAGATGCTAACAAGGTATGCAAACTTCAACGGTCCATCTATGGATTGAAGCAAGCATCCCGAAGTTGGAATCAACGTTTTGATAAAGTAATCAAAAGTTTTGGTTTTGTACAAACTTATGGAGAAGCTTGTATTTACAAGAAAGTGAGTGGGAGCTCTGTAGCATTATTAATACTATATGTAGATGACATATTGTTGATTGGGAATGATGTAGACCTTCTTAATAGTGTCAAGGAATATTTGAATAATAGTTTTTCAATGAAGGATCTTGGCGAAGCAGCTTACATATTAGGCATAAAGATTTATAGAGATAGATCGAGACGCCTAATATCATTGTCACAAAGTACATATTTGGACAAAGTTCTAAAGAGGTTTGGAATGGAAGATAGCAAGAAAGGGTTCTTGCCCATGTTGCCCAATACGATCTTGAGTAAAACTCAAAGTCCGACATCGGCAGAAGATAGAGAAAGGATGAGTAAGACTCCCTATGCCTCAGCCATAGGATCTCTAATGTATGCCATGCTATGTACTAGACCCGACATTGCATATGTTGTTAGTTTAACTAGCAGATATCAAAGTGATCCAGGAGTGGATCATTGGACAGCGGTCAAAAACATCCTTAAGTACTTGAGAAGAACTAAGGATATGGTTATTTCTTATGGAGGTGATGAACAACTCGTTGTTAATGGTTACACCGATGCTAGTTGGAACACTGATCCGGATGATTCTAAATCACAATCTGGATACGTATTTATTTTGAATGGTGCGGCAGTTAGCTGGAGGAGTGCAAAGCAAAGCGTTGTGGCGAGATCTTCAACTGAATCGGAATACATGGCTGCTTCGGAGGCTTCACAAGAAGCGATATGGATGAAAGAGTTCATTACAGAGCTGGGTGTGGTTCCTAGTGCGCTGGACCCAATGTCTATCTACTGTGATAACATGGGTGCCATAGCCAATGCGCAAGAACCAAGGTCACACAAGAAGCTGAAGCACATCAAGCTGCGTTTTCACGCTATTCGAGAACATGTCCAAGATGGGGACATAAAGATTTGCAAAATACACACAGATCTGAATGTGGCGGATCCGTTGACTAAACCTCTCCCGAGGGCAAAACATGACCAGCACCAAACTGCCATGGGTGTTCGGTATATTACCATGTAATCTAGATTAGATGACTCTAGTGCAAGTGGGAGACTGTTGGAGATATGCCCTAGAGGCAATAATAAATGTAGTTATTATTATATATTTGTGTTTATGATAAATGTTTACATTCATGCTATAATAGTATTAACAAGGAAACATTAATACTTGTGTGATTTGTAAACTTAAATTGAAGTCCCTAGTAAAGCCTCTATACATCACTAGCTTGTTGGTTAATAAATGATTGTGGTTTCCCTATCATGAACATTGAGATGTTACTAACAACAAGATCATATCATTAGGAGAATGATATGGTGGACATACTCCTATAGATAAGCGTAGCATAAAGATCAAGTCATTTTAATAGTTCAATTGCTATATGCTTTCTGATACATAGTGAAAGTACAAAGGAAGTTGCCTAGAGGGGGGGGGGTGAATAGGCTTTTTAAAATTATTACGGTTTAGGCTCAAGTAAATGCGGAATAAAACTAATGTTTAATTTATTGAGCACAAAACCTAGCCACTAAGTTCACCTAGGTGCATCAACAACCTATGCTAAGCAATACAAGCAACAAGGTGATAGCAAGATATAAATACTTCAAGCACGATGGCTATCACAATGTAAAGTGCATAAGTAAAGGGTTCGGTTGAGAGATAACCGATGGACGCGGAGACGAAGATTTGTTTCCCGAAGTTCACTTCCAAAGAAGCTACGTCTCCGTTAGAGAGGTGCGATGGCGCAATGCTCTCCGAACGCCAGAAATGGCTCACCTCGAGGTGTGGTGGCTCGATGCACACCCAACGCCACACAAGGCCTCACCCCGGATGCGGAAGCACGCAACTCACCGACGCCACAAAAGGCTCACCCTATTCTCCCAAGTGCGCACCACAAAAGGCGGGCACTTGCTCCACTATGGGACGCTTGAGGGCGGTCACCGAACCCGTACAAGATTGGGGCTAACTCCACAACTCAATTGGAGGCTCCCAACAACAAAGCCACAAAAGGCCAACAATGCCACAAAAGGCCAACAATGCCACAAAAGGCTACAAGACCACAAAAGGTCAACAAGACCACAAAAGGTCAACAATCCAACCACACAACCGTCTAGGGTTCCAAGAACCCAAGAGAAACAAGCTCACAAGCTTGAACTCGCCGAATCTCCGAGGAGAACTCAAACCTATGCACCAAATGCAAGGGCAAGTCCTTCTCCCCCAAATTCCAACAAAGCTACAAAAGCTATTGGGGGAATAAGGGAGGAAGAACACAAGAGTAGAACTCAAACCTATGCACCAAATGCAAGGGCAAGTCCTTCTCCCCCAAATTCCAACAAAGCTACAAAAGCTATTGGGGGAATAAGGGAGGAAGAACACAAGAGTAGAACTCAAACCTATGCACCAAATGCAAGGGCAAGTCCTTATCTCCCAAATTCCAACAAAGCTACAAAAGCTATTGGGGGAATAAGGGAGGAAGAACACAAGAGAGAACACAAAACTCTCCAAGATCTAGATCCCAATGATTCCTTCACAAAGAAGGGATTTGACTTGGGGGGATTGTAGATCTAGATCTCCTCTCTCAAATCCCTCAAAAAGATGCAAGAATCATAGGAGGGGAAAGGGAGAGGGAAAGCTTCTTCAAGGTTGACAATGGAGGAGAGAGAAAGCCAAGAACCAAGAAGAAAAGCTAGTACCCACGAAGGGGAAGAGGAGCCCCTTTTAAAGGGCTCCCAGATCTGCCCGTTATGGGCATTCGCGACACCTGGCCGGAACTTCCGGTGGGAGGCCGGAAGTTCCGGTGGCACCCAGCCAACGGACGAAAACTGCGGAGTGAGAAACTGAAAAAACGAATCATGGCCGGAACTTCCGGCTCTGGGGCGGAAGTTCCGCCCAGCCTGGCTCCAACGGTCATTAGACCCGTTGACGCCCGCTCCAGAAGCGCAACCGAAAGTTCCGGTCAAAACATACCGGAAGTTCCGGTGAACTTCCGAGCAAGTTCCGACCAGGTTCCGGCTAAATAGCACACTTCTAAGCAGAAGGTTACTGAGCCTTCACCGGAACTTGAGGCGGAACAAGGGGCGGAACTTTTGGGTCGCGAAGCGAGTCTGACCGGAAGTTCCGGCGTTCAGGCGGAAGTTCCGCTCAAGAACTTTTTGGCAGGACAAGTTCCGATGCAAGTTCCGGCCAAGTTCCTGCAAATAGCACACTTCAAAACAGAAGGTTACTGAGCGTGAGCGGAAGAAGACCCGGAACTTCCACCGGAACTTTCGGCGGCAAAGATGCCCTAGCGGAACTTCCGGTGGGAAGCCGGAACTTCCGGTCAGGGAAATTCCAGAAACCAGAAAACCAGAAACGCAATAACTTTTGCATCCGAACTCCAAACGGGATGAAACCAATTTTGTTGGAAGATAACGACGAATAGAATCCAACACAAAGTCGAAATATTGGGTATCACCTTGGGAGAAAATATCATGAATATATATGTGATCTATCCCCCAAGGTGTGGAGCCGGAAAACTCGCAAGATCAAAAACCGCAATAAGATATGCAAGTGAAATCCTTAGATGATGAGCTAGAGCTTGTTATGATGGTGACCACAAGCTCTAGAACCTCTCATGGACAAGAACCAAATAATAACCAAGAAAGATGATGATATGAATGCAAAGGTTTGAGCTCTCTCCGAACGATGCAAACGAGACACCCGCTTGAGAGCCCCTCTTGATAGTACGGCTATCTATCCTAAACCCGGTCTCCCAACTAACAACACGAGACCGACAAAAGAGAAGCCCTATGAACATACCTTTGCCTTGAGCGTCCCACTTGAACTTGATGTAGACCGTCTTGTTCTTCTATAGTGGGAACACCTTTCTTGTTTGCTCTTGCTCTTGCTTGATGAAGACTTGCAAAATGCTCCCCCATACTCCGTGGGGAAACCTCTTCTTTGAACTTGTCTTCATCATTCCATGAGCACGAGGATGGCAAGCTTCAAGCATTAGATCTTATGGAGATGGCACATCTTGAGCTCGTCCTTCTTCATCCTTACTTGAGGTTGATCCATCTTGATGCAACTCTTTGCACATGCCTTGATCGACCTTCAAGCTCCTTCTTTCTTCATGATTCCAATGGGCACAAAGCCCTTGGACATTTCTTCATCTTCCAACCTTGACACCAACACATGGCCCAAGCGATGCCAATGGACAAACCTACAAGTGAAACTCAATTTACACATTAGTCCATAGAGATTTTCATTAATTACCAAAACCACACATGGGGGCATACATGCCCTTTCACATAGTAACATAATTCCTTCGAATATGAGATCATGCATATCACCTTTACCGGATGGATGCTTTGATGATATCAAACACCACACCGTAACTGGGTGGCTATAAAGGTGGCATTGAGTGTTCGGAAAGTATTGGTTGAGACACATGGATCAAGAGTGGGATTTGTCCATCCATATGACGGATAGATATACTCTGGGCCCTCTCGGTGAAATGTCATCCAATTAGCTTGCAAGCATGTGACTGACTCACAAGGGATCACATATCACGGGAACGAGAAAAGAGTACTTATCGGTAACGAGGTTGAACTAGGTATGTAGAGATACCGACGATCATAACCTCAGATAAGTAAACTATCGTGAGACAAAGGGAAATTGGTATCGTATGTAAGTGGTTCATTCGATCGCAAAGTAATCGTAGAAATATGTGGGAGCCATATGAATTTCCAGATTCCTCTATTGGTTATTGTTCGGAGAAGTGTCTCGATCATGTCCGCATAATTCACGAACCGTAGGGAGACACACTTAAGGATTCGACGTTGTTTGAGTAGTTATGGAATGATGAGAAAGAGACCGAATGTTGTTCGGAGTCTCAGATGGGATTCAGGATATCACGAGGAGATCCGGAATGGTCCGGAGAATAAGATTCATATAAGGAAAGTCCTATTTCGGAGTTGGGGAATGGTTCCGGTGTTTTCATCGGGAATGTTCTAGAAGGTTCCGGAATGTCCGGCACTCCGGAGGGGAAGGGTACATGAATGTGCTATATCAAATTGATATGATTGCATCATGTACTAGGTATCATCGCTGAACAAAATAGAGGCTTTATTCAAATCCTAGTTTGAAAAGTCAAACGCCAAGTTTGAAAGTCAAACGGCTAATTTTGGGAAGTGGAGAGGGAGGTGGAAACCGACTTGGGGGAGGAGTTCCTCCTCCCACCGCCGGCGCACCACAAAGCCGAGTTGGGGAGGGACTCCCCTCCCCTTGGCTGGCCCCCTCCACCTATATAAGGAGGGGCAGGGCTCCCCTCCTAGACACACAAGATCCCCGCCTCCAAACCCTAAGCCACCGGCGCCGCCACCTGCTGTCGCCGCCGCCCTAGGGCAAACCACCCCCGCCGCCTAGCAACCCTAGCCGTCGGCCTAGCCCCCTCCTCGGCGTGTCTAAACCCTAGATCGTCGAGGGACTCTCTCATACTCCACCATACTCGCTCCGGCTTAAGGCGAAGCCCTGCGAGATCTCCCCTCTACTTTTGGTACCACGCCGTTGTGCTGCCGGAATCGCGAGGAGAGTGCTACAACCTCCGCTGCCTGCTGGAACAAGGGAGAGGAAGGTCTTCGTCGAGTACCGAACGTGTGACCGACTGCGGGAGCGCTGCCGGAACGCAGCGCCGGAAGGATCGTCTACGCGATCTTGAGATCGGGAAGAGTACGACTACATCACCCACGAGAATCCGCTCTCGTTAAACACTTTGGAATCTTCGAGGGTGAGTTATTCCATCGACTCGTTGCTACAATCTAGTAGATAGATCTTGGCTTGTTTGTTTGTATGCGATAGAATTTTTTTGTTTTCCATGCTACGAAACCCTACACCGGCATCGGAAAACCGGACCAGAACCGGAAAGTCCGGTTATACTATACCAGGTCTATCCGGATCTCGTGTCTGAACCATTTTTCGGTTTCACTCCGGTTTTCTGAGCTATGGACCGGGTCCTCCGGTTTGGATCTCGGTTCAACCGAACTCAAAACCGAGTTTCAGATATGTTTTTTTTCTTCTTTTCTCCCTCTTCTCCCTGGTCCCCCCTCCTCCCACAGTTCCACTTCACTTCCCCCGACCTCTCCTCCTCCATTGTCGCCCCTCCCCACCCTCCCCTCCTCTCCTAGGGTGATTCCACCCCTAGGATCCATAGATCGGGCCACCATTTTGTAAGGAAGGACTTTTGGAGGCTTCTCACCAAAGGAATTTCTTCCTCTCGCGGTGGTTCGGGATATTTTTGGTGTTCTCCTTCCTCGAGGGCTCCTTGGTGCTTTCCTTCACGGGAAGCCATGTCCTCGGGTACTCCTTTTCTCCCTCTCCTCTTGTCCTTCTCAAATCCCTATGTTTTTCTATACATTGTGTTGGATTTGAGAAATTAGGGGTCCACCTAGTTTTTTTTCCACCCTCGTTCCTCCATGTCCTACCCACTCTGCTTAGAACTGTATTTGCGCAAGAACTTGAGTCATTGGTACGAGTTTTTACATTGCATAGTGGCCTCTGTGGATCTCGGTTTGAAACCCGGTTGTTCCGGCCCTGGCACCGGACCGTCCGGTCTGAGTCCGGTTTTCCGGCTCTGACACCGGACCGTCCGGTTTTGCTTTCGGTCCGACCGGCCCTGGAACCGGACCATCCGGTTCTGGGATCGGTTGTTCCAGCCCTGGCACCGGACCTCTCTGCAATGTCTCCTATTTTACCATGCACTTGCCCAAATCCAAGTTTCTTTTTCTCTCATCCTCCCCTTTGGCATGTGTACTTATCTCTGTGCTCCCCAACCTCTCTCTCTCTCTCTTTTTCATAGGTGAAGACGCTGTTTCTGCTAGTGATGAGTATGTGCCTGATCGTGAGTATGTGCCTGAAGTAGCTAACAGGATCAAGCGGGCTCGTTGCAACACTCAGTCTGTGCAGCTTGAGCCTGAGGGTAGCGCTCGCTCTGGGCGCATCAAACTCAAAGCTAACAGGGGTAAGCAGCAAGCTTCTCAGGCCGAGGCTGAGGATGTGCCTTGTAAAAATCTGAAGGGTATAGAGATTGTTCATTACCGGGCTCTCTACAAGCAGAATCCCTATCGCTTCAAGCAACGCACCTATACAGGATCTGACAAGAAATTTTGGACTGAGACTCAGGCTATGATGTGGGATCACATTTACACTCAGTTCCGGGTCACTCCGTGTGGCCACATTTAAGCTCTCAATCTGGAGTGGTTCAATATGTATGCAGCCTCTGATTACTTCTATGTTGATGAAGCTTTGAGGAAAATGGATCTGTTCGACCTCGTCTGTCTCAAGGAGGACTATTACCCCGACTTCATCCGTCAGTTCTTTTGCACAGTCTACTTTCATGATGATGACGATCGCATTATGACTTGGATGACTAGCACGAGACGTTTTCAGGATACTTATGCTGATTTGGTCGATGTCATGGGCTACACTGGTCGCGGCGGAGGTTTCCGTATTCACAGTGAGAAGGTCAAGCCTGCTAAGACTCTTGCTTTCTGCTATCCTAGTGATTCTCAGTGGAGTCCCCCGTGCATGACTGGCATGTATTACTACTATCACACCTTGGCCACTATCTTCTGTCAGTCCCTTGTTCCCCGTGTTGGCGATTCCACCAACTGCCGTGGGTATTTTGCCAACTTGTTGTACTACTGTCACCCGGATCGGCTGAGGAAGATTGATGGATGTGACTTTGTGTACTGTGAGCTGCGGCGGGCTGCTTTGGACAGGATGACTCCCACTTTCTGCGCGTATGTTCAGAAGCTTCTCAATCGGGTGGTGCCGCCTGGTGTGATGGTGGGCGAGCGCGAGGAACAAGAAATGCTTAATCTTTGTCTCCGTGCACACACTCCTGATGTCCCTGGGATGCGGCCTCCTGAGCACCGCACCAAAGCTGCTCATGATCCTCGGCCTTCTTTTTTTACTCGGGCTGGTTCTCGTCGTCCTGTTGGTGAGTCCTCCTCTCACCCAAGGCCGAAGGGTGGTGCTGACAAGTTTTTCAAGAGGCTATTTCAGATGTGCCGTTCTACCTATGATGTGAGTCACAAGGCTTTGGAATTGAGCCAGGAGACTAGGCGCCACCACAATGAGTATCTTGCGACCCAGAATGTCACTCCTCCACCAGATGGTCCTGAGATGGCCCCTGTCCCTTATGTCAACTATGAGATGCCGCCTCTTGATGATGCTATGTTCTATGGGTACTTCCCCGGTCAGTTTGCTCCCAGTGGTCCTGGTGGTCCCTCTGCTCAGGGTCATGATGATGATGAGGACTATGATGATGCTGCTGATAGTGACGAGTACTCTGAAGAGGAAGATGTCCCTCCTCCTCCGTCGTTCTTCTAGTTGGGCTGCGTTAGCATCGCTCTCCTCCTCTTCCTTTTTGGTGTCTCGATTCCAATGGGGGAGAAGAGTAGAGTTCTATTAGTTATCTACGGGTTCCTTGCCGGGGTTTTCCGGGGTTCGCCGTTAGCACAATGCCCATTGCGTTCTCATTGGTTCTTATGGCATTGTGCTTTCCCTTTCGCTTTATATATGAACTATCTGCTTTCGTTCCGTCTGTTGGACAAGTTTGTGCTATGTGTGTGAACCATGGATATTTATATTATGCTATGACTATGTCTATTGTTGTTTATAATATCTTTGCGAACTCTAGCTCGGTTTGTCATCGCCAACCAAAAAGGGGGAGATTGAAAGGGTATTTTACCCTATGCTATTTTTGGTTGACAATGACACCATGGTTAGAGTGGACTAATGCTATTTCTAGTGTCTTACACAGGTTCTAGTCCAATGCTGTGATGAAAGGTTATCGGAGACCCCCCCATTTTGATAACGAAGCTTCGCACCGGAGTTTTCCCTTTTTACGTAATTTGAGTCCGGTTAGGAGCTCCGCACTATTAAGAGGGGTTCTCTCGATGAGCTTGTTGGGGATGATCACCTAAGCCATATACACATCCCTTTCTCCTACCAAATCCATCACCAAAGAGAGAACAGAAGAAATCCTATCCACCAAAGCCTTTTCTGCAGATCCGGTTTTCAGACCGGTTGGACCGGCTCCCAGACCGGACCGTCCGGTGTCAGGATCGGAAATCCGGACTCAAACCGGGTTCTCCGGTTTACTCACTCCGAATCTATCCGAGTCTGGGTACTGAGAGCAGTTTCGGTTTCAGTCCGGTTTTCCAGGCTGAGGACCGGACTGTCCGGTGTGTGAACCGGTCCAACCGAACTTAAAACCGAACCTTGCGTTTTTGGCTCAAAACGGCTAGTTTTTCTCCTTGAGTATAAATATCCCTTCTTCCAGCTTGAGTATGTTAGGCATTCAGTTTATATCATTTCTTGAAGCTCTCACTCTCTCCCCATTGTTGAGACACAAAAGCTTGAGGATCTCCCATTCTACCCAGCCAAATCCAAATCCCTTTGGTAGAAAGGAAGAGGAGGTCCCGATCTACGTTTCCACCAAGCCAAAGTTCATTCCCCCTTGAGTTCATCGAGTTAGCTTGTTACTCTTGGGTTTGTGGGAAACCCTAGGCGGCTAGGGTCGCCCGGAGGCATTCGGCTTGTGATTTGCCCCGTGGAAAGTTTGTGAGGGTTTGGAGACTACCTTAAAGTCTACCACGAGTAAGTGAGCTATTCCTTCGTGGGATAGGCTCGGAGAAGAAGGTGAGCCTTCGTGGCGCGTGAGGAATCCTTCGTGGAACCTCACACCTCTCCAACGTGACGTAGCCCCCTTCCCAAAGGTGGTGAACACGGGAATACATCTTCGTCTCCGCGTGCTTCAATTATTCCTTAACCGATCTCTTACTTGTGTTGCTTATCTTGTGATAGCCTTCGAGATTGAAGTATCTTGTACATCATCTAGGTTGCCTCACCTAGTTTGCATTTAGGCTCACTTATATTCCGCAAAGCCTAAAACTTGCAAAAGATTATAAAGAATTTTGTAAAAACCTATTCACCCCCTCTAGGTTAACCATCTTACACTTTCAGCATGTTTTATTATCTTGCACCGGGGCCTCCAGATTTCAGGGCCGGCCCTGGTCGTGAGTGTATATGTTTGGAACAAAATAGGCGAACCTACGCACTAAAAAAACGTCTAGATATATACGTTGTATATTTTTAGAAAAAAATAAAACATCTTAAACGGAGGGAGTATAAACTTGTTGGACTTCGGCCAATCATATCAAATTCAAATGCCTTTTTTTAGCGGAATCAAATTCAAGTGTCAGCCTTGGATAAGAAACACCCGGACCCAGGTGTAGTCCCAGCCCATGAGCCCAGGGGTTTCCCAGGCCATGAGCCCAGGCGTGTCCCAGCCAAGAGTTGGTCGTGGCCCATGAAGCCGAGCAGCAGACTAGTGCTTCGTCTCCAAATCTCCGTCGCGGCGGCGCATCCAGCCGTCTCGAGCGCTCCGTTCCGTTTTTCCGGCCACCGGATATGAAGGAGAAGAAGGCAGCAAATGAGGCAGCGGCCGCACCCAAGAGGCGCGCATCCGATGGAGCCTCCGCGCGCAGGTCGCGGAAACGGCCACGCGACGGTGGCCGCGGCGGCGATCTCATCAGCAACCTCCCCGATGACATTCTCGGCACCATCATCTCGCTCCACCCCACCAAGGACGGCGCGTGCACGCAGGCCATCGCCCGCCGGTGGCGACCTCTCTGGCGCTCAGCGCCTCTCAACCTCCATGTCTACTTCCGCCTCTGCTTCGACGAGTTCAGGCGCCCCTCCGTCGTCTCCAAGATCCTCTCCGACCACAAAGGCCTCGCCCGCCGCTTCGTCTACAACTGCATCCCCACCCACAATCCCAAGAATATCGAGGCCTGGTTCCATTCCCTATCTCGCTCCAACCTTCAGGAGCTTGAGATTAGCTTCGAGCATTTAGACCGTACATATGAGTGTGAGAAGCGTTACCCGCTGCCGCCCTCGGTGCTTCTCTGTGCACCAACCCTTGTCATGGCCAGAATCAGCTCATGTGTTTTCCCGAAGGAGATCA
Organism: Avena atlantica; assembly: GCA_910589765.1. Taxonomy (NCBI): domain Eukaryota; kingdom Viridiplantae; phylum Streptophyta; class Magnoliopsida; order Poales; family Poaceae; genus Avena; species Avena atlantica. The sequence continues at coordinate 32,824,777 of OU342733.1, forward strand.
CTCCGTCACTGAGTTTTCCCTTGCTCAAGCAGCTCAGTCTATGCCGTGTTTCCATCACCGAGGATGTCTTCTCTAGAGTGCTCTCTTGTTGCCATGTCTTAGAGTCCCTATCTCTAGAGAGCATTGGTGATTTCTGTTCCTTCAGCATTAGTTCGCCAACTCTTAGGAGCGTGCGCCTCTGTTCTTATTTTTCAAGCAAAGGAGAATTGGTCATTGTGGACGTCCCTCGCCTTGAAAGGCTGCTACTACCTTGTTCGGGCAGCGATGGCGAGACTCTCGTCCGGGTAATTAGAGCACCTAAACTGGAAATATTAGGCCCTTTATCGCCTGGCATCTCCAAAATCCAGATTATAAACCTAGTCTTCCAGGTAGCACAATCAGCCTCTTCACTCTTACGCTCAACATTGTTATTGTTACACTTATAATGTAATTTCTATGTGCATTTTTTCTTCAGAGTTTAACCCCAGCCAGCATGAAGCATACCATGAGCTCCGTGAAGGTTTTGGCTCTTGGGTTTAAAGTCCCCGATTTGAATGCTGTTATTGATGTCTTAAGGTGCTTCCCATGCTTGGAAACGCTCTATGTCATTGTGAGTGTTCATCTTTTCTTTAATATCAAAATAAACATTTTATTCTTGCGCAAAAGCTTATTTCCACATATAATATAGTCTAGGTAAGAACTACTTAAACAGATTTTTTGTTTACTTCTCCAGTGGGAGAAATACTTAAAGATGCCGATGAAAGATGGGCGTGAGTATGACCCGCTGGATCCTGTGAAATGCCTTGAGACGCATCTCAAAAAACTAGTGCTGACGAATTATGAGGGTGATGAGGAAGACGTTGGCTTTGCTAAGTTCTTTGTTTTGAACTCGAAAGTGCTAAAGGAAATAAAATTCCGAGTCAGTAAGAAGATCAACAAAAAATGGGTGGCTGATCAATATAGGCTGCTAGAAGTGGGAACTGTAGCTTCTCAAGACGCACAATTGAAATTCATACGTAGTAATTCAAAGTTTTTGGATGCCCATGATTTGTCAATTGCGGATCCCTTTGGCTGCTATATTTTTGAAGGAGTAGATGCTCTTTCAGAACAATCATGCTGATTGTTTGTGAACGGTCATCTCCATGGACTTCGGTCTAGACCTGAAGAATTTATTTCCTTTGGCTTACTCTGTTGAACTTCTTTTGTACGAGAAAGTATGGATGCTACCTAGATTGTTCCAGTTTCAGTCAACAAAGCAATTCTTGTGTTGAAAAGGTTCTCTGCTTCAGCTGCAATTTATGGTTGTGTTGAAACCTTGGTTGTCCCGTTTTACACAAGTATTTGGCATTTCAGTGCTCTTTTTCATTACTGTTAATCTTTGTATTTGCGTTGGTCCTCTAATAAAAAACCTAAAACATGTCAAGTCAACCTGGTACTGCAAATTGGTTTATTACCAAAGTTTTATTTGGAAGATAGCGAATCAAGCATCAAACTATTGTTGCCCTATATTGTATGGCTTCTTCATCAAGCCGGCTGATGCCTTTTGTCTGGGATAGAAGCGTGGATGCAAGTTAGTTTGCTCTGGCTGTGTTGAAAAGTGTCAAGTTTAGGGTTCATAGGGTTTAGCCAACCTAGAAGGTTTTAGGTGTATTATGTTTTACTTCCTGCTGGTGTTGGTTGTCGAGAGGGCTATTTTAGTAGTTTTTCTGTTTAGGTCGGCTTCTCTCTCAGGTGTTCTGTACTTTGGCCATTCTTTGGCCTCCCCTTCTTAATGTATGATATGCAGCTCCTCTGCATGTTTGTAATAAAAGAAAAAAAGTGCCCAGTTTTAATCTGCTGACTTGTTATTTGGTACTTCCTCTATTCTCTTCTATAAGACGTTTTGGCAGGCTTAATTGGCAGTTCTTGTCTGTTGACCGAATGGTGCTTTGATCTGTTGTCTCCCAAATTTTATGTGTATGCAAATTGGGATCAGGGGCTCTTATTACAAAATATGCGTTCACATAGCTTTGAGTGTTTGCTTTTCAAAGGGCATTAAGCATTGGTTCGTTTCCTTGAAACTGAAATCAAGTCCAGAGCTAATATTTTTCAAAGGGCATCTATAATGTGTTTGACATCGGACTTCTGTTTTGAGGTACCATATATGATCTTATGTCCAGTTCAATGAGAGGACAACGAGAGATAAAGGTATTTTCTCTTGATGAAATCAAATTCATGCAGTACCACCGGCATCATCGCTGATCATGAGAAGTTAATTAAAGAGTAAGGAATCGAGCAAATATATGATTCAACAAAGAAGATAGTTGGAACAATTTCTGTCTGAACTAGAACAATTTCTCTCATTGGGTAGAGGCGACCAAAATGTAAAGCTGTCCTAATTGACTGTCATTCTGCAGCAAGATGCTCCTAGCTAGCTGCCTAGATCTTCAGGTGGACGTGAGGGTCAAAGGGGCCATGGTCTTGGCCGCTGGGTGGATGCGGCGCGACCCTGACCGTGTGAGCCGGTTAGAGCATCTCCACTCGTTGGATGACCAGGCCGAAAACCGGATCAATTTTTGGCCGGACGTAACGCGTTTTTGGCTTGGGTATACACAGTTTTTCACTCGTGTACCTAGGCCGGGTTCCCAAGTTCGACTAAAATTCAGTTAAACTCGACGAAATATGAACGAATATAGGCGTAATTTCATTAAGTAGGGCAAGGGTGCACATAGTATATCGGATTTCATAACTAGAAAAAGGCCCTGCCCGTCAACCTTTTGGTCTACAAATTTTAGTTTTCTGACCATTCACCCACGGCCCTGCCCGTGAACCTTTTCCAAACCCTGTCCGACAAAGAAAATGGATAAAGGAGTAATTAATTACTTATTGTCACGAAAGTTGCCGATCTAGTGCGATAATATGATTGAAATTACCTCTGGAGCATCTCTCTAAAGTTTGCCCATATCTCTTTTTCTTTTCGTAATGAGTCCATGACAAGGACTTTTCCTGAGTCGGGTTGAATGACTAGCAGAATAAAGTGGAACCTACGCACGCATAACTCATCATCAGTTACACTTAACATCGAGTAAGCTGAAATAGAATGCGTACAAGAGAGAGGGTAACAGTACTCACGAGAAGTTGTAAGGCAATAGTATTTCCCTTTTGGTTTGTTGTCTCAGTAAAGACGTTAGCAAGTAATCTTATGTTTGCCCGGGTTTGGTTTCTACCACTTCTTCATGAACTCTATTTGGGTCAACGAACCTAATGTCAAAAGGGCCTTCTTTCCTGCATTCCATAACCTTTTTCCTGCATAATAGTATATACATATATGGTGAGCATATATATATACATGCAATTAATAAAGTGAATGAGATGAGATATAAATTATAGAAATAGTACTTACACACAATAAAGGCTGATGGCAGCTTTGTCGAGTTCCTTCTGATTGAATAGAAAATGCAAGTCTTGAATGTTGAAGTCGATCGCGTCATCTCCACAGAAGAAAATATCATCTCTTATATGCGCCGTGATCCATTCTACCTTTCTCGTCTTGCAGAAATGAAGGTACCACTTGTGCAATTTTCGCATCTTTGTTGGTAGAGTCTTGAGTTCCTCTTTCTTGACGAGATTCTTCCCATACTTCCATGGCTGTATGGGGTTGGCATCGCATTTGGGCAAGTTGTCTCCCATGACGTTCAAGTATGCAATGTAAGTCATCCCCATCTCATTGGCCTTTCTTTGTAGCTCTGCCTCGTAATCATTTACGGGAGGAGCGTCTCGTGTGTCGAACATTTGGAGCGGGGCACATGATTGGTTTTCCTGCTCTCCGAGCATGGGAACTGTTTCCTGGGGTGCCTCACGACTGCTACTTTCAGTCTCCCTACGGCGCCTTGCATCCGCCTTCAAAATCTGGCGCTCGTAGTCCGGCACAAGTGGGGTTTCAGGTTTCAAAAGATTATTGTAAAACTTCTCCACCACCGCCGGATCTATTTTCTCCTTTGGCTCGGCCCGTCTAGGTGCAAAGAATTTCTTGACCTGTTCTTCCGAGATCCTATTGATCTCCTCGTCGCTGCGATTCCACGGTAAAACCGGCAATGGCTTGGCGGAAGGCTGCGGGACGTAGTTTTTTGAACTCTTTGGCGTACGGTTTCCTGCGGATTTCTTTGTGGCAGTGCTACTGATGCTCCTCGTGGCAGTGCTCTTCCGCTTACGCTGAGGAGATGGCTGAAGCACCGAAGATGGCTGACGGGCCGGAGATGGCTGCCGCGCTGGAGATGGCTGACGGGCCGGAGATGGCTGCCGCCCTGGAGATGGCTGACGGGCCAGAGATGGCTGCCGCGCAGGAGATGGCTGCCGCGCCGGAGATGGCTGCCGCGCAGGAGATAGCTGAAGCGGCTCAGACTGCTGACGCTGCGGAGACGGCGGGGGTGCCAGTGACCTCCAATTTGGAAGCACAATGTGTTCCTTCTTCCAAAGAATGATGTTTTCACTGCAAATTTGAGTTGAGTTTCCCCTTCACCCGTAGCATGGTCAAGCTGTGCTTCCTCATATTCCTTCACAACCTCATCCACCCCGACAATAGTATAGCCATCTGGAATCGGTCGGCAGTGGTAAGTTCCACCAGCTACAGGAGGTAAGGCATAGCCGACAGCCACCTTAATGGATAAGCCCATTAATCTCACATGCATCTCAGCGTGTTCGCTCTCCGTGATCTCATCCACGGAGTATCGAGGACCCGTCATTTCAAGCGTGGGCTGCACGTTCTCCGTGGAAGCCACACTGCTTTTCCGCGTAGAGTCTGGGCCGCGGGCAGCTTCCAATGCAGGCTCTTCGTGCCGCTGAGATGGGCCGGTAGCTTGATGGCTCTGTTGTGCATTCACTTGCGCCTGCAGCGCCACAAGTGCATGTTCTATCTGTGTCATCCGCTCTTTACGCTCTTTTTCTTTTCTGCCGCGCCATCTGTAAGAGTCGCTCCAGTCGGCAAACCCATCCTTTCACGTCATACCCCCTGTGCCTCGTGCATGTCCAGGGTGTTCTTTTTTACCGATGGCGCGTGTGAGCTGGTCATTCTCTCTGTCGGGATGGAAGGTCCTGGCGGATGTTTCCTCGTATGCCGTGATGAGTTCAGTGACGGGTTTGGCAAGGAGGGTTGGGAAGATACACAATCCTGTTTCTGGGTCCAACCTTGCCCCGATTCCGTAGAACCAAGTCTTTGCACGTAGGTCCCACCCATCTGTCTGGGGTGTGATCCCTCTCTCGCGCAGGGCCTTCTCAGCTTCCTCCCACTTAGGCCTCTGAGATATGTAGCCACCTGACCCCGTCCTCTGGTGATATTCCTTCTTTAGGGCATTAAGCGTATTGGTTTCTGACCTCTTTTTAGCTATAGCACTTTTTTTATATGTCTCAAATTCGGGCCAGTGAGGTCTTATCTTCGCATAATATGCGTCTTCGAAATTTGGAGTCTCGCCAGATTTGACAAATTTGTTCAATTTTGTCTTCCAGTTGCGGAAAGCGTCAGCCATCTTCTTTAGAGTCCACTCTTTGACCTTTTCCTTTATAACCGGGTTGTTTTCATCCTCCTCTGGCGGAAGGGTGAAATTTACCAACAACGAATTCCAAAGCGTTTCTTTGGATCTGTCATCGACAAAGGTACCGTCGCCCTTCTTTGGCTTATTCCAATTTTCAATTATGATTGGGATTTGGTCCCTAACAAGAACTCCAGCCTGACGTACAAATTTGTCTGCGGCCTTCTTAGGCTCCATCGGCCTGCCATCAACACGGACTGCTTCGATCGTGACCTTTGCACGATCTTTCAACCGCTGGCTCGTGCCTCGCTTGCTCTTTTTCGTAGAAGAAGATGGTTGCTGGCTGGTCGATCCAGAGGGCTAAAAGAAGAAGAAGCGTTAATTAATACATGTAGAAGAAGATTGTTGGTGGAAGTCAGCAGAGGCTTAATCAATGCATATACTTTGCCGGACTTTGTAACCATTAAATTGCGTTCACCGGAGTCTTCATCTTCTCCATGACTAGTACTTGAGTTGTCGTCATCATGTCCCTCCAAGTTCAGATATTGTGAGGTGTCCTCATCAATAATGTTCTCCATTATTTCTTCTTCTTCAAGGTTTCTACTAAGTGGATCCATAGTTTCTAAAACAATAATATTATCTAGAGTAAGAGTGTAAACATTCAAGTGGACTTGGATTCATAGAAAAATATACATATTATTCATACAAAAATACACAAATGAAATTAAAACCCTAAGGATGCTTGATCATTTTAAACGAGTTCCGAGGGGTCCAAACCCTAATTCGGAGAAATCCCGGATGCATATGAGAGGGGCTAGCTACAGTGGCTGACCGGAGGCTGGCGGCGTTGGAGAGCGACCTAGGGAGCGCGAGGTAGCGTGATGCGGCCTACCTAAAACGGGCGTTGTTCGAAAGAGGAGGCCGAGGCAAACATTATAGCGACGGAAAACAACTTGGCAGAACAGATACAATGTGGAGGGGATGTCCCCAAGATAGGCCCTAGACCGAGGGGAGAAGCCACGACGCTCGCCAAAGAGCTGCCCGCGTAGTCCACCTTTTAAGGCCGCCACCGACATCCGCGAACTCTAGCCACCACTCCGACGACCAACGACACATCGCATCGCCGAAGAGAGGGACGCCGTGCCGTCGTTACCAGCGGACACACCTGCAACCCAGAAGGACCATGCATACACCCCGACATCGCTGGCATAACGCACCCCACCTAGGCCACATCGGAGCTCGCACCCCACCTAGGCCGCATCGCGAGCTCGCACCCCATGGCCACCACCGGAGCTTGCACCCCACCTAGGCCGCCCCCACAGCCGAGAGGGAAGGCCGTCCCCGTATCGTGCCTGGGCCTGGGCCTCCCCGATGAATCCGCCTCCCTGACCCATCCCCTCCACTTCCCTGTCATTGGCCCCAATCCGTGGACGCGCTCGCGTAGCCGCTCCTACCCGCCACACCCGATGACGCGAGCTACCACGTCAAAGCTGTCTTCATGTCCAATTTGATCCTAGCTACTACTAATAAGTACAATGGTTTGAAATCATACTTTCTACAAAGCTTGTTCGATTTCATCTTGGTACATCTGTTCGGAGGGGTTCGAGGGATCGGTCTTCGGATGGATTCCATGAGGGAGATCTTGATGTTCTGGGTTCTACGGTCGATGGGGATCTTGGCATGGTTCAGTTCCTCGGTCCTCTTCCATGTTGTTATCATGAGCGAAGTTAGTCGATGTGGGCTCAGAAATCACCACACCAAAAACACAACATGCACAGAAGTTAGCATCGGCAACTGATTGAACGAACACGCGCTCGCGAGAGAGCTCGCGTGGGGAGGCCGGCTCCGGCGAGGAACTGCGCTCGGGGGCGAGCACGGGGAGGCAACAACGTCTGCAGGGCTCGATGACGGCCTGCAGATGCGCGACGACGGGCAGCTGCAACGGCGGACAGAGGACCGGGTAGAGGCGGCCGACGACGTGGCACAGCGCAGCCTGCAGAGGGGGGGCCGGCGACGACTGCGATAAGGCCGCGGCGACCTCGCTGGACCTCGTATCAAAGAGGGGAGGACGATACTGGCGCAGGGTCGGCGGACGCGCTAGCGGCGGCATGAGTAGTAAACAGAGGGGACGAGCGCCGCAGAGGACGGAGTGGCGCCACCGCGCGAGCTCCACTCTACCGGCCGGTGGCACCACCGTGCGAGATCCACACCGCCGCGCGCCAGGAGGAAATAGAGAAGGGGAGGAAACAGAGGGGACGACCAGGCGCGGTCCGCTAGCTCACCACGGCGTCGGGGTTCTTGTAGGCGCCGGCGTCGTCGTCGGCTTCGGTGGCGCGCGCGGTGGCGGTGGCGGTCGGTGGCGCGCGCGCGGTGGCGGTGGCGGTCGTCGGCTTCGGTGGCGCGCGCGCGGTGGCGGTGGCGCGCACGCGGTGGTGAGGGCGGCGACGGCGAGGGCTGGAGGGCTTCGGTGGCGAGGGCGCGCGGTGGCGACGGCGAGGGGTTCGATCGATCTGGCTCTGGGGGGAAGAAAGGAAGGGGATGGCGCATTTAATACCCCCCCTTTAACACCGGTTCGGGGCTGGAACCGGTGTTAAAGGGGGGGTGGTGGTGCGCGCGGGAAACGAAATAAATGCCCCCCCTTTAACACCGGTTCCTGTCTAGAACCGGTGTTAAAGGGGGGGCATTTATTTCATGCATTAAAGGGGCATTTTTAATTCAAAAAATATGATATGAATTTAGAAAATTCATATCTTTTTCATTTCAACTCAGAAAAATATGAATAATATATCATAATTTTCAGAAAAATAATATCTATCCATTCATGTAAATCATTTTATATTTACTTTACATGAAAATTTTCAAAATAATTAGAACACTTACATATAAATTTTGATTATTCAATTCAAACAAAAATAAATTGTTAAATCCTAAAACTTTGAACATAAGAAATATTAAGCATCTAAAAAATGATTTTTATTAGATCAAATCATATTTTAATGCCGCATCTTTTGTATTAACATTTTTGAATTGATTGGATATTTAAATGTCGCATCTTTTGTATACACTTGAATCTCACCAAGCCTCGCTCAACTTGCATTGTTTTTTGATAAAATAGCATATTGTGAACCTAAAAATGATTTTTGTAAAAAATCATGAGCATCGTATCATGTACTTGTAGTTCATATCTGACCCACTTCCTGCCGATTCGGTAGGAATTTGTCTTTTTCACCAGAGGTGGACGGAAAGGTTTCAGATCCCCCTGTTGGTACATTGTGCATATAAGGTCGTCTAGTATTTTTGTAAAATGTGTTGGTGGTTTTTTAAATTAGCCATTTGGTGGTTGCTTCACAAAACCATCCGTTTTTTATGCTCGGAAAATGGAAAATGCCTTTTTGGTGCGATAAAAAGGAAAACTTTCTCTTGCAACATTGTTTGCCATGCCATGATGCACATGTATGCACAATATGGCCATATTATCACAAACTATGCCTTGATTCTAGCCATAACATTGGTCATTTGACCCGAAAGACAAGAAACCTCGAATGAGATAGGTCATTTTGAGACAGTTACATAAAGCCGAACTGGAACTGAAAATTAAGATACATAAAAGAACTGAAAATTAAGATACATGGCCAGATTAAGTAACAATCGGCCGAACTGGAACTGAAAATTAAGATACATAAAAGAACTGAAAATTAAGATACATGGCCAGATTAAGTAACAATCGGCCGAACTTGTTTCGGAATGGTGGAGTGATTTAGTCATGCTCCTGCCTACACCTGTAATACTCGCCACTGTAGTCGTCGTACTCGTCGCCGCCGTCATCGCTGTCGTCGTCGGGGTTGCCGTAATTGAACCTCTGGAGAGTACGCGTGGGCTGGACTTGAGGGTAGCGCGTGGGCTGGACTTGAGGGTAGCGCAGACGAGGGTTAGAGTCGGCGGCAGTGTCATAGGACATGACGCTCTGGAGAGTCCGACCGCGCCACCATAGCCGACGGCCGGCCTCGTTGAAGTTAGGAGGAGGTGGGCCGTCCTCCTCGTGCCTGGCGAGCGCCCTCTCATGCCGATCCACGAAAAAGGCTTCCCAAGTAGGTAAATAGTCGGGATGCCATCTGGGATTCCTCCGCTGCTCCGGCGTGAGCTCGAAGTAGTAGTGGTTCGTGATGGCCATCCGACGCGCCACACCTAGAGGGACAGGAGGAACCGGCACGCCTCCGACGCTCAGCATCCAGCCGACGGGGACACAGTAGCCCGGCGGGCAGGGGTAGTTCGAGGCGCAAAGCGCCTCCGCCTCCCTGGGGGTTAGTGCTACGGTGGAAGCCATGGGAAAGAGTGATGAGGTTGCAGATATGAGTCTAGAGATGTGCAATGACAATGGAGGCCAACCCCCTACATATATATCTAGTGAACTAGCGGGAAGAACTGGAGGGAAGAAAAATGGCGGGAAGAAAAATGGCGGGAAGAAGATCTGGCGGGAAGAAAAATGGCGGGAAAAAATGGCGGGACGAACCTTTAGTCCCGGTTGGAGACACCAACCGGGACTAAAGATGAACCTTTAGTCCCGGTTGGAGACACCAACCGGGACAAAACACGAGTCAGCACTAATAATAGGGGTGAGTGTCGACATTATGTCGTGCGGCGTGTACCTTGTCCCGGATGGTGTCACCAACCGGGACTAAAGATGAACCTTTAGTCCTGGTTGGAGACACCATCCGGGACAAAACACCAGTCAGCACTAATAATAGGGGTGAGTGTCGACATTATTTCGTAAGTGTCAACACTATGTCGAGCTGCTTGTACTATAAATAGGCATCCTTGTGAGTCCAGTCCTCCAGCCAGTTTGAGGCAGGGACACCACTACGACCAGTTTCAGGGAGATGCCGACGTAGCCCAGTCCTCCGGCATCTCCGAGAAACTGGTCATAGAGGCACTCCCTAATATGTGAAATTAGTTAGCTCCCAGGTGTTTTTGATCTAGTTAGAGAACTTACAAAGCTGCAAGATGGTTTTCGAGAGCAGGGACACCACTACGGCCAGTTTCAGGGAGATGCCGACGGAGCCTAGTCCTCCGGCATCTCCAAGAAACTGGTCATAGAGGCACTCCCTAATATGTGACCGCGCGCGTTTGGAGATCAGATCTTAATGGTAAGTACGAATCGGGACAACTTCTTCTCATAGTCCCGATCCATCCACAAAACATGACTAACACTCAAGACATGTATTAATATTAAAAACATGAACTAGAGTTACATAATATGAGCATGAACTTCTTGGCATATGTCCTTCCTTATGATCGCTTCAGACGTAACCATGGAGCATCTTCTTTACTTAACGGAATGCTTGGGTCAGTTTTCACTGTGAAGGGCGGAATTTCATCAAACTTATTATAATCTTCTGACATGTCTGTCTTGTCCTCGATTTCCCACGATGTTTCATTTCCCTGAAAGAACTATGTGACGCTTTGACTCATCATATGATGTATTCGTTTGCATATTTTTTCTTTTTTTTTGGTCTGGAGGACATGTCCTTCACATAGAAAACCTGAGCCACATCATTGGCTAGGACGAATGGTTCGTCTAAGTTCTTCATAAGATTGTTGAGATCCACCGTTGTCATTTCGTACTTCTTGTCTACCTCAACCCCTCCTCCTGTTAGCTTGACCCATTTGCATCGAAACAAGGGGACCTTAAAATTAGGTCCATAGTCAAGTTCCCATATCTCCTCTATGAACCCATAATACGTGGTCTTTTGCCCATTGTCTTCTGCTGCATCGAAGCGGACACCCCTGTTTTGGCTGGTGCTCTTTTTATCTTGGCCTATCGTGTAAAATGTATTCCCATTTATCTCGTACCCTTGGAAAGTACATACAGTCGAAGATGGTGTCCTGGCCAACAAGTACAGCTGATCCCCAACAGTGGTGTTATTCGTGAGAAGTCTTTACAGCCAGCCGCCAAAACTCGCCATGTGTTCACTTATAATCCATTCATCAGACTGCCCCGGGTGTTTGAGGCGTATTAAATTCTTGTGTTCATTGATATACGGGGCAACCAAGATAGATCTTTGTAAAACCGTGTAGTGTGCTTGATTGAGAGAATGCCCGTCCCTACATATCATTGCTTTACATCCTAGGGTGCCTTTTCCACGCAGTCTCCCCTCATGTCGTGATTCTGGAACACCAATCGCCTTAAGGTCAGGAATAAAATCAACACAGAACTCAATGACCTCCTCTGTTACATAGCCCTTGGAGATGCTTCCTTCTGGCCTAGCACGGTTATGAACATATTTCTTTAAGACTCCCATGTACCTCTCAAAGGGGAACATATTGTGTAGAAATACAGGACCGAGAATGGCAATCTCTTCTACTAGGTGAACCAGGAGATGCGTCATAATATTGAAGAAGGATGGTGGGAACACCAACTCAAAGCTGACAAGACATTGGGCCACATCTGTTTGTAACCCTGGTAGGCTTTCTGGATCGATTACCTTCTGAGATATTTCATTGAGGAATGCACATAGCTTCACAATGGGTACTCGAACATTTTCAGGTAGAAGCCCCCTCAATGCAATCGGAAGCAATTGTGTCATAATCACGTGGCAGTCATGAGACTTCAGGTTTTGGAATTTTTTCTCTGCCATATTTATTATTCCCTTTATATTCGACGAGAAGCCAGACGGGACCTTGATACTGCTCAGACATTCAAAAAATATTTCCTTCTCTGCTTTGGTAAGAGCGTAGCTGGCAGGAGTTAAGTGGCATCGTTTACCCTTCTCGTTCTCAGGATGCATAGGCTCTTCAGGGGCCTTCAGACGTTGCTGGTCCTGTCGTGCTTCCGGTGTATCTTTTGTCTTCCCATACACTCCTAGAAATCCTAGTAGGTTCACGCAAACATTCTTCGTCACGTGCATCACGTCGATTGAAGAGCGGACCTCTAAGACTTTCCAATAGGGTAGGTCCCAAAATATAGATTGCTTTTTCCACATGGGCGCGTGTCCGGCATCGTCATTCGGAACAGATAGACTGCCAGGACCTTTTCCAAAGATTACTTCTAGGTCCTTGACCATACCAAATACCTCCTCACCGGTACGGAGGACAGGCTTCCTCCGGGGTTCTGCCAGACGTTTGAAATGCTTGCCTTTCTTTCTTACTGGATGCAGGTTCGGAAGAAATCGGCGATACCCTAGGTACACAACCTTCTTACATTTATCCAAATATACACTTTCAGTATCATCTAAACAGTGTGTGCATGCATTGTATCCCTTGTTTGTCTGCCCTGAAATGTTACTAAGAGCAGGCCAATCATTGATGGTTATGAAAAGCAATGCTCGTAGGTCAAATGGCTCCCCTTTGTGCTCATCCCACATACGTACACCTGGTTTGGCCCACAGCTGTAAAAGTTCTTCAACTAATGGCCTTAGGTACACATCAATGTCGTTGCCGGGTTGCCTCGGGCCTTGGATGAGCACTGGCATCATAATGAACTTCCTCTTCATACACAACCAAGGAGGAAGGTTATAGATACATAGGGTCACATGCCAGGTGCTGTGACTGCAGCTCTGCTCACCAAAAGGATTCATGCCGTCTGTACTTAGACCAAACCTTAAGTTCCTTGCGTCACGTGCGAAGTCCGGGTACTCTCGCTCGACTTTTCTCCACTGTGACCCATCAGCGGGGTGTCTCAACATTGCGTCTTTCTTACGGTCTTCCATGTGCCATCGCAACAACTTGGCATGCTCTTTATTTCTGAAGAGACGTTTTAACCGTGGTATTATAGGAGCATACCACATAACCTTGGCGGGAACCTTCTTCCTAGGGGCCTCGCCCTCAACATCGCCAGGATCGTCTCGTCTGATCTTATACCGCAGTGCAGTGCATACCGGGCATGCATCCAAATTCTCGTACTTCTCACCGTGGTAGAGGATGCAGTCATTAATGCAGGCATGTATCTTCTGCACGTCTAATCCTAGAGGGCAGACAACCTTCTTTGCTTGGTATGTACTGTCGGGCAACGCATTATTTCTTGGAAGAAGATTATTCATTTTTACCAACAACTTTGAAAATGCGCTGTCAGTCACACCATTCTCTGCCTTCCATTGCAGCAAATCCAGTGTGGCACCTAGCTTTTTGTGTCCATCTTCGCAAGTTGGATACAACAATGTTTTGTGATCCTTTAACATCTGCTCCAGCTTCTCCTTCTCCTTTTCAGTTTCACATTCTTCCTTTGCATCAGTAATGGCCCGACCAAGATCGTCATCAGCGGGCCCATCTGCTCCCTCTTGATCTTCATTATCTACCTCCGTTGCATTATCATCATATTCAGGATACATATTATGATAGTTTTCATCATCCTCTTCTTCTTCGTTGTCTTCCATCACAACCCCTTTTTCTTCGTGCTTGGTCCAACAATTATAGCTGGGCATGAAGCCGGATTGAAGCAGGTGGGCGTGAATGGTTCTGGTATTTGAGTAGTATTTCTTGTTCTGACAGTGAACACACGGACAACACATAAAACCATTGTGACCACGGTTTGCATGAGCCACAACGATGAAATTTTGGAGGCCCGTAATGTACTCGGAAGTGCGGCGGTCACCGTACATCCATTGCCGATTCATCTGCATTAATATGTAGTATATATCAAAAAATAATAGGGAGATGACCATTTATATATATAGTACATCAATGACACATGAAACTATAGTTGCCGACCTCGACCGAGACGGAAAGAGCAACAAGAAAGCTTATTTTGAGCTCTCGGGTATTTCACCGAACACCTCTAGTGCATATGAAAAAAACACAAACTAGCACTCTTCACACCCTCTTGCTAGGCTCCAAAATGTGAAAGAATGGAAGAGTGGGGTGTGTGTGTGGGCTGGGGTGGTGTCTTATATAGCCCCCCCTTTAACACCGGTTCATGCCACAAACCGGTGTTAAAGGGGGGGGGGTGCGCGGGCCACTGCTGCAGGGACCTTTAACACCGGTTCGTGGCACGAACCGGTGTTAAAGGGGGGCTCCTTTTTTGCCGCAGGGGCCACACTGGTACGGCCCCCCCTTTAACACCGGTTCGTAAGAACCGGTGTTAAAGCCCCTTTTCGGGATCAACAAAAGACCTCGTTTCCACTAGTGTGGATCTCTCCGGCGAGGTCCTCTCCGTCCGGCACCGGCGGAACGGGGATCCCGCCGGCGCTGGGTTTCCAGCCTACGGTGAGACGAGTGTCCGGCGGCGCTGTATAGCGCACCTCGCGGAGCAGCCGGGCTTTCCACGACGACAACGTGCGTCGGCCCTCGGCCATGGCTTCTCGGCGGAGTTGAGGAGGAAGAAAGGTGCGAACATCCAAAGTTCGCCGGAGTTGTGGTGGTGTGAGGGACTGTGAAGAGAGACAGCGAGATGTACGACTTTTATAGGCCGAAAGAATGGCGGGAGGGGTGTAGCGGCGAGGACGGAAAAAGGAAAACGACGGGAAGGATGGCGGTAACTCGGCTTCTGTCGCTGACAGGCTGGTCCACTCGGCCAATTCACTTCGTCCGGCATCCCCAGGGCGTACCCGGGATCCTGAGTTCGGCCTGGATAGTCCAGACCAAAGTTGGCCCAAATCCGGCCGAAAAGAGGTCCCTAGATACGCGACTGGACCAATTTTCCGCGTCCGGACGTAATTTCGCCGTCTGGATCGGCCTCCTGGGTAGGCGAGTGGAGATGCTCTATACTCTTGGCCAGTGTGGCTGGTCGCTTTGTCGGATGAGCGAAGCAGCAGCAAGTGTCCACATTCAGGCCCCTCTTCAGCAGCTACCATGTCGTGCACCAACCAAGGGGTCTTGTGCTTGCTCACCTTGTGTTTGCTCTTGTGCTTGCTCACCTTGTGTTTGCTGAAGTGCCACAATGGGCTGAGTACTTGTTACATGGATCGTGTAGATGTGCCCTGCATCATGTTTACTTGATTAGCGTGCCAAAGTAGAAGTTGGTGTGGATGATCCGTGGAAGATACACTGAAATATCAAACAATGTGGACATGTTCATAATGTACACGCTCTACATAAAATGAATGTGAGAACTGAGAAGAAGGGTGGCACGATAGGGACAAGAATAACCCGCCCATCTCGGCTGTGTGCCTGTGTTGCCAGGTCTGTTTTTGTGGACACCTGAGAAGTCATGTACGTAGTATTTTTTTTTCTCTTTTTAGGGAACTCCTGTATTTGACATCACTAATTCTAGGGTTGCAAGCTTTCTAAAGGTCAGTAGGGTAAAATTCATATCAATCAGTTCAAAAAAAGAAATTCATATCAAGGGACAAAAGAGCTCTAGGGACAAAACAATTTTTTTGTTTGGTTCTACTGGAAAAACAGTTGGGAAACAATTAGATAGTCAAGACCAACAGACCCTAATAACTGGATGTCTTTACCAGGGCTGTCTGAACATGGGATTTCTGAATCGAGTGAAATTTTAATAGAATTTAAATTTTAATCAAAACTAGTACTTCCTCCATCTCATAATAGATGTCTCAGATTTGCCAAAATTTAAATGAATCTAGACACTATTTAGTATATAGATCCATCTAAATTTTGACAAATCTAAGACATCTACGGAGGGAGTAATTTTTTTTAGCAAATTGATCAAAACTAGAAGGACCTCAGTCAAATTTAACATTACAATTTTTTGATAAGAAACAACCGGACCCAGGCCACATCCCAGCCCAGCCACACAGCCTGGCCCATCAGGGTAAGCAGCTTTGCTTGCATGCTGCTGCCGTCGGCCGTCGCCGCTTTTCTTATCCGACGATGCCGGCTGGGCTCCCCGCATCCCCATTCCCCGGCAATCCCCCGTAGCATCCCCATTCTGCGGCGGCGCGTCCAACGCTAGCTCGCCGCATCCCCATTACATCCCCCAGCATCCGCACCTCCGTGCCGTCGTAGCAATCGAAACCCCAAATCAGCACGAAGCTAAACCCCCAAATCCCTTGCCCCGGCTAAATCCTCGTCTCCCCGGCCTCCGGTCGCCGGATATGAAGAAGAAGAAGGCGGGGGTGGCGGCGTCACCCGCAGCCAAGAGGCGCGCGTCCGGTGGAGCGGGTGGAGGCAGGCCACGGAAGCGGGCACGAGATGCCAACGGCGACGGCAATCCCCCCAGCCACGGCGATCTTATCAGCAGCCTTCCCGACGAAATCCTCGGCGCCATCATATCCCTCCTCCCCACCAAGGACGGCGCCCGCACGCAGGCCCTCTCCCGCCGGTGGCGCCCGCTTTGGCGCTCCTCGCCTCTCAACCTCAACGCGGTCGACCTCAGCTCCAACCCGTTCAAGCGCTTCTCCATCGTCTCCAGGATCCTCTCCGACCACCGCGGCCCCGCTCGCCGCTTCTCGTTCCCCTTCATCCGCCTCCACAAGGCCAAGAAGAGGTTCGCCGAGGACGCCGCCCAAATCGAGGCCTGGTTCCATTCCCGAGGCCTCGACAACCTCCAGGAGCTCGACATCAGCTTCGATCTCTTGGGACGAACACCTGAGACCGAGAAACGCTGCCCGCTACCGTTATCCATGCTCCGTTTGGCATCGACTCTCCTCGTGGCCAGAATCGGCTTCTGCGACTTCCCAACAGAGATCGCGCCTCCAGTGAATTTCCCCCTCAAGCAACTCACCCTCACGTTCGTTACCATCTCCGACGAAGTCTTGCATCGGGTGCTCTCTGCCTGCCATGTCTTGGAGACCCTATTTCTCCAGGAAATTTTTGATATGGGTTGCCTCCACATTAGCTCGCCAACTCTAAGGAGCATAGGCTTCAGTTCTCTTTCTCTGGGGAAAGAAGAATTGGTCATTGTGGACGCTCCTCGCCTTGAAAGGCTGCTTTTCTCACTCTTTGAGGGTGAGATTATCCGGGTAATTAGGGCACCTAAACTGAAAATACTGGGCCCTTTGTCGCCCCTCATCGCTGGGATCGAGATTGCAAGCCTAGTCTTCCAGGTAGTAGCAGGAGCCTTATGAACTCTTGTTTTGGCCATCCCTTAATGCATTTATTTATGTCCATTGTTTTCTTCAGGGAATGATCCCAGTCAGCTTGACCCATTCAATATGTACAGTGAAAGTTTTGGCTCTCAAGTTTTCTGTCCCTGATTTGGATACGGTACTCGATGTCCTCAGGTGCTTCCCCTGTTTGGAAAAGCTGTATATCATCGTGAGTACTCATCTTTGTTTGCTTTCATTGTCAAAATGAATATTTGATTATCATCTAATCTAGTCTATTTACCCATTACATTAACCTTTGTCTCTTCTTTCCATTACAGTGGGTCAAACATTTAAAGACATCCATGAAGAATGTGCGTAGCCGTGGATATGATCCACTAGATCCGGTCAAATGCCTTGAGACACATCTCAGAGTACTGGTGTTGGAAAATTACGAAGGCAGTGAGGAAGGAGTTGGTTTCGCCAAGTTCTTCGTTCTGAATGCGAAAGTGGTAAAAGAAATCTTATTTAGAGTCAATGAGAAGATCGATAAGAAATGGATGGCTGATCAACACAGGATGCTAGGACTGGAAACTAAAGCTTCCCAAGACGCTCAATTCGTATTCAGAAAGCGTTCTTATTTCAATAAGTATTTCGATTTCGATATACACGACTTGTCGGTTGCAGATCCCTTCGAGCGCTGTTTCGTAGATGGGGTTGATGCTCTTTCAGGAGAAGCATGTTGATGATTTGTCAATGCCTGATCTGGCTGACTGTTTCTTTTGCAGGCAAGGATACCTGTAGAATGTATTGTGCTCTGCTTGTTTGTTAGATGGGGTTGATCCTGAAGGTTGTGTTGTCTACGGTCCAATACTTAAACTTGATATGGCTGCTCTATTTCTAGTCCAAAGTGCTTTTATAATTCCCAAGAGGGTATGCTATGCAAATAGATCAAGATTGTGTTGTCCTCTGCTTGTTTGTTTACGAAGTTGATGCTTGAAGATTGTGTTGTATACGGTCCAATACTTAGAGTTGATGTGGCCTATTTCTAGTCCAAAGTGCTTTTGTAATTTCCAACAGGGTATGTTATGCAAATAGTTCACTGCTGAAAGTTGTAATTATGAAGTAAACTGAACTTCAAACTCCTCTTTTACATTTATTTTGTTTCAAAAAGAAGTATCGACAAAAACATGGTTTGTTCTTGTTTCTGTCAGCAATGCATGCTTGGTAGTCAGAAGTTACCCCAGTTTCAGTTAGAAATTCATGCTAGTTTTAAAACTTTAATTACATAAGAAGGATATTTATTTTGTTTAAAAAATAAGCATCGAAACAAACATGGTTTCTCCATATTTTTATCAGCCATGCATTGTTAGTAGTCAGAAGTTACCCCAGTTTAAGTGAGCAATTCATGCTAATTTTGAAACCTTAATTACACATGAGGGATAGTTCAACCTTTTACTGTGAATTACTTTTGTTTTTCTTAGAGTTCAGTGTGCCTAAACAAGAAACAACAATCAAGTGGCTGCAAGGCTGCATATTTGTTCCATACTTTGACAGGTAATAATGGGAAGCATCATGCTCATGTGAACTTTTTTCCCTTTCATCTTATTCACTAAGGTTTAGTGAGAATAGTATGCAGATGCCTCATTTGCAGATAAAGGAACCGTGGATATTCATAAAAGTTTGCTGTGTCATGCTGCTATTATCATTTTTGTTTGTTTGTAGTATCGTGAAAGTTCTAGAGCACATAATGCTGATAAGATATTGCAAATGTAGAATGTGCTTGGTTATTCTTAGTCTGTTGTATGATTTGGAACACTTTTATCTACTTCCTCCGACCCATATTAGTTGACTCAAATTTGTCTAGATTTGGATGAATCTAGACACTATTTAGTATATAGGTTCATTCAAATTTTGACAAATCCAAGTCAAGTAATATGGGTCGGAGGGAGTACCAAAAATATTCTGTGTGAATTGGTATCCTGCTGCAGGCAGCCCATTAATTATCTCAGGATTGCATGATGTTGTATGCAAATCTTTCTTCATGAACTGGACGTGTTGACACTTGATTAACTGGACACATTCAATCATTTCTTGCTGACAGGATGCGTAACATATCTGTAACTAATAATCCATAGGTTCAGATTTCTGTAGCGGTCTTTACATCTTACGGTAAACAGTTCATATATGATCCAGTTTCATTTCTGTCAGTTAAATGACATACTTATTTTTCTGCATAAGCAGGAAGAATGAGCCGAAAGTAGTAGCCAGTTCGAAATTAGCAAGCAAATCAGTCTATGATTCAAAAATTTAGTCTATGTATTGTTTGATGTTGTGCTATGTGATTTCCATCAACTTTGAATGCCATCAACTGGGAGCTGGGAAATAGTAAACTGAGCATTGAACTCTTGTTGCACTATCTCTTATTTCAGAGTGAGTGTGTTGTTCCGGTGTCAGTCAGCATTGCACTGCTTGGGTTGAATAGTAAACTGAGCATTGAACTCTTGTTGCACTATCTCTTATTTCAGAGTGAGTGTGTTGTTCCAGTGTCAGTCAGCATTGCACTACTTAGGTTGAATAGTAAACTGAGCATTGAACTCTTGTTGCACTATCTCTTATTTCAGAAAGTAAGAAATTTATGCTTGTGCTGAGAACTCACTTCTCCTTCTTAGGCAAAAGTACACCTTGTGTGTTGTTAATTAATGTTTGCCTTTGTATTTTAATACTGTACTTTTTTTTTACGAAACTTACGTGTATATGTCAGTTCACTAACAACCAGAGATCATATCTTTATATTTCCTTGTTTGAACTCACATGTGAACATTGCATCTGAATGCACCCGTCTCTTTTTTTGAGCTTTTTTTAGGTAAACATCGTCTCCCTTACAAAGTCGGTAGGTGCTTTATTTCTTAACATTTTGTAAATGTGTAACTAGCACGTATTTCTTTCCCTGGAAATGGGGATGCCAGCCAAACCCATAGCAGAAATTCAGCCCTGGCTAACATGATATTGTAGTTCTTCCATAGTTCCATTATATCCGGTTCCAAGTGAGGACTCTTTGTTACCAGGAAGCACCAGCAGGCAAGTCGGTATATATATTTTTTTCAACGTAGTTCTTGAGAGTGTAGATGTCCATTTTAAGACTTAAAACTCTGTTTGAATATCCAACTTAACAGGATCTACTAGAAAGGAACATTTAACTTTGATGATGATAAAAAGTACTCCCTCCGTTTCAAAATATATAAGATGTTTTAGGTTTGTGAAGAAAATGAATCTAGACTTCTTTTAGTATGTAGATTCATCCCAAAGTTGAGTGAACCACATACTAAAACAAGTCTAGATTCATTTTCTTCACAAACCTAAAACATCTTATATTTTGAAACGGAGGGAGTAGACACTACATGTTCTGTCGGTATTTCTAAAAAAAAAAATCAGAAAATGAAAGCAATGCAAGTAGACACTACAGGTTCTGTCGGTAGTTCAGTCTGGTAGTCATGGAAACGGATCCTCCAGCAGCACTGTGCATCCACTAGGCTTATCACGTCGTCAGTTATGAGTTGTGGCATTTTTCACTTCTCGGTTCCAAGGACTAGTGACGAGATGAGGTTGCTAAGCAATTGGCTAGTCCAGGCATGTAGCTTGACCTAGTAAAGGAAATATGGAGTACAAGATAATCCATTGCTGCAGGGAAAATCAAGATAACGGCTAAGACCAAATGTCTTCAAGCGAACGGAGTCTCGTTGCAAGGGCCTGTAGGTCTTAGTATAACAAGTGTATAAATTTAACTTCATGAGGCACACATCTAGTATCATGTATGAAGATCAGTGGCTTCACTGCTCCTTGATCGATTTTCAGATCGGACCGTAAAACCTTATTTGCACATATAATTAGTCTAGGCATTAATTGGTATCAACATATTTTATTCTTTACTTTTCCAGTTGAAGAAGCACTTGAAGATACAAATGAAAAATGTATGGCGGTATGATGCACTAGATACAATCAAATGCCTTGAGACTCACCTAGAAGAACTTGTGTTGACGAATTATGAGGGTAATAAGCCAGATGTTAGCTTTGCTAAGTTCTTTGTTTTGAATGCGGAAGTGCTAAAGAAAATCAAGTTTGGAGTCTACAATAAGTTCAACAAGGAATGGGTGGCTGATCAACACATGCTGCTGGAAATGGGAACTAGAGCTTCTCAAGACGCTCAATTGGAATTCATATGTAGGAGATTTTATGCGGATCCCTTCACCTGCTATTTTTAAATGGAGTATCTTGTCTAATCCTTGAATTGGATATAGCTGCTCCATTCCACCTCTAGTATATGTTCCGCTGTATTTCTCAACAGGCTTTTATGCAAAAGTCGTTTACTGCCAAAAGTTGTAAACTAGTAAACTGTGCACTGAATTCCTATTGCACTGTCTTTTGTCTAAGGATGTTTGTGTGGAAAAGTTGCTTCTATTTCAATTTATGCTTGATTTGAAAAACTCAGTTATTCCTTTTTACGTAGAAGTGTTCTTTTTTTGTGCTCTTTTCTTATTGTTGTGGAAGGTCAACCTTGTGCTGTAATGTTACAGCGTATTGCCATAGTATCCAGCAGATGTTCCTAACCGAGGCCAGAGCATGCAACATATGCTGGAACCAGATCAGTATTAGTTGTATAATGCTGTACTTTTTCAGACATCCAGTTCCAAGTGAGGCCTTGTTGTAAATAAGATATATCCTAGTTTCCTAGCAAGTCAATTCAGGGAGTATCTTGGAAGTTTCATTTGAATTTCCCAAATATTAATTGCGTTTTTTCACTGTCATTCCATATCAAGAATTTTCATGCTGACTAAATCATGCTTTTAGATGATCATATAAGTGACGTAACCTGCCCGATGTATTATTTTGTGTTTATCTTGATTGATTCTCACCCTCATTCATGAGTTAATGTCCATGCTCGTAATTTTAGCTGCCATGACATGGGTTCCAAATCTTTACACCAAGTATGTACAGTACTCTTGGGAAGACAAATTCAGGATGCAGGTCAGGTTTCTCGCTATAAATTCCCTGGAATTTAACAGGCAGAAGAGACGACACATAATAGATCTTCATATCTAGGACAAATCTCCCTGCTTCAGTCAATTGACTTCTGCTACACTGATTAAATGACTCGTATTATCCCAAACGATTGAAACTTGAGAATGATTGCTTTATACTGCCTAACATAACCGCTTCCTGAATTGAGTTGGTGAATTTTTTGATGTAACCCATTTTGGTCAAAATTTGAATAAATTAGTTGATGCATGATACATATGTGCTTTTCCATATGATATTAGTTGATGCTTGACACCCCAGCTAGTTAATATACTTGACATTTGCCAGTTATGATCCTGTGAATACCATTGCATTACGAGTTTTGCTGATATACTATTGTCCATTTTTATTCCACACACAGAATTTTACAGAATACAGTTATGGTTATTCATGCTATGGGCAAATTATTCCCAATTGATTCTGCAACTAAGTGAGGGGAACATTCATGCAGATCAAAGAAGAAAACTACATTCACAAGCAACGACCGAATATAATGTACAAATGTAAAAGTATAAGCAGGTTTGAGCATTGACAGTAGTTGTTATGTCGTACATAGTACACTGTAGTTTTTTCTAATCAGAATGTCAAACAACCTGCCTCTAACGATGCGTGGCCTAGCATCGGTTCCGTGTTAATATACCAAGGGAAAATATCCCAAGAGTTTGTTACAAGATTTGGTATGTATCCCAATTGGAGTACTACTCCATATTGTTTACAATACCTTTACAATACCGAAAATATAAGAAAAGATATATGCTAAAATATATTTAACAGCCCCCTTTAATCACAACCTTGTCTAAGGTTGAGATTACGCTTGAACTCATTAAAATCTCGTACTGGTAGTGCCTTTATAAATCCATCAGCTATTTGATCCTTGGTAGATATAAATCTGATATCTAACAGTTTCTTTGCAACTCTCTCTCTGACAAAATGAAAGTCAATCTCAATATGTTTAGTTCTTGCATGAAACACAGGATTGGCTGACAAATATGTAGCTCCTAAATTGTCACACCATAAGCATGATTTTTTCTTTAGTGAAACACCAAGCTCATGAAGAAGAGCTTCAACCCATATTAACTCAGCTGTGGCATTAGCTAAGGCTTTATACTCAGCCTCAGTGCTTGACCTCGACACAGTTGCTTGTTTTCTGGCACTCCAAGATATTAAATTTGGCCCAAAGAATATAGCAAAACCTCCCGTGGACCTTCTATCATCAAGGCAACCTGCCCAATCTGCATCAGAGAAAGCACTAAGCAGACTTGAGGAAGACTTCTGAAAAACAAGTCCAACTTTTATAGTTCCTTGAATATATCTCAATATTCTCTTGGCAGCTGTCCAGTGAAAGGTTGTTGGGGCATGTAGAAATTGACACACTTTGTTCACCGAAAAAGAAATATCAGGTCTAGTCAAGGTCAAATACTGTAAAGCACCTACAATGCTTCTGTATTCAGTAATATCAGAAGGACCAAGGAGTGTCCCTTCATGAAGTGACATCTTATCAGTAGAGGATAATGGTGTAGGACATGGAGTGCACTCCTTCATACCAACTCTTGAAATCAAATCAGTAGCATATTTTTCCTGTGTAAGAATTAGACCATCATTAACTTTCTTTACCTCAATTCCCAAAAAGAAGTGGAGATCGCCTAAATCTTTAAGAGCAAAATCATCCTTTAGATCACACAGTAGCAAGGAGATAGCCTGATCAGATGAGCTAGTAACAATAATGTCATCAACATAGATAAGAACAAACATCATAACCTCTGATTTGTTGTATAGGAAAAGTGAGGTGTCTGCTATGGAAGGAACAAACCCAAGAGATTGCAGCTTTGTACTGAGTCTAGAATACCACGCTCGAGGAGCTTGTTTGAGACCATAGAGAGCCTTGTCAAGTTTGCATATATAATGAGGTGTTTCAGGATTTTCAAAACCTGGAGGTTGCTTCATATAAACTTCCTCCTCTAGAATACCATGAAGAAACGCGTTCTTGACATCTAGCTGCCTCAAACTCCAGCCACATGAAACAACAACTGAAAGTACAAGTCTAATAGTAGCTGCTTTCACAACTGGACTGAAAGTATCTTCGTAATCAATGCCATACCTTTGCTTGAACCCTTTTGCAACCAGACGTGCCTTGTATCTGTCAACTGTCCCATCTGCATGTTTCTTAAGACGATACACCCATTTACAATCAATAAGATTTTTGGTTGAATTTGGAGGTACAAGATGCCATGTTTTATTGTCCATCAAAGCATCATATTCCTCTTTCATAGCCTTGTTCCAACAATCATGAGAGCGAGCTTCTGAAAAAGATGTCGGTTCCCCTGTAGACAAAAGAAGACCATATCTAATAGTACCATCAATATATTGTTTAGGTTTATGAATACCCTTGTGTCGCCATCAGGCCTAGCAGGGGACAACAGAGGGGGCCCGTGCTGCATGCGCTCGCTTGTGTCACTGTCGGGCTCAGTAGGGGACAGCGGAGAGGAGCTACATGGGGATTCGTCCACGTCTGCATGCAGAGGACTGCAGGGCGGGGGCATGTGCGGCGTCTGGACCGAGGACGAGGACTGCTGCGAGGGTGACGTTGAGCGGGAAACGGTGGGACTGGTTGCTGGAGAATCCATCTCGGGATTGCTACCTGGGACATGCATAGTAGACAGAGGATCTGCTTCGGGATTGCTGTTTGAGACAGAATCAGTTCTGGCGTTTTCTGTGAGTGTTTTGGCACCGTTTTTGCTCATTTCTTCACCATTTGCTTCAGAATTTCTTGCTGATTGATTCTGCACTGTAACATCATCACCTGCAACCACATTGTCTATAGGGACTGGATCAACATTAGGTATAATATGCATAGTCATATGATCATCAATGTGTGTCTCCCCATTGTTAGAAGGTAACAAAAGAATGTCTTGCTTGAGACGTGTACCAGCATTGGGATTAAGTGATGGGTTTCGCGGCATAGTAAATCAAAATTTTCTACGGATGCGAACAGAGGGAAAGCCAAGATCTAATCTAGGAGATGCAATCAACGAGAGAGATTGGATTAGATCTTCATACCCTTGAAGATTCGCACAGCGGAACGTTCGTTGGAACGTGGGTGATGTAGTCGTACTCGCTTCTCCTCCTCGCGATCCGATCCGATCTAGCACCACAAGTGGCGGTGCCTCCGTGAGATGCACACGTGCAGCACCTCGATGTCTCCTCCTTCCTTGGACCAGCAAGTATGGTGGAGAGATAGATTGGATCTACAACACGACGGCGTGGTGTATATGGTGGAGAATTTCTGCAGCAGGGCTTCGCCTACAAACAGTCGGGAGGGAGAGAGGAAAGCTAGCAAGGCGGCTAGGGTTTGGAGGAGAGGTGTGTGGGGTTGGTGCGCCCCCACCCCTATTTATATAGAGGGGGGGGGGCGCAGCCCTAGCCCCTCCCCCAAGCCCAAAGGATAAGGAGTGGGGGGCATGGACTCTCCCCTCTTCTAGAAACCCTATCTCTAGTTTAAACGATTTAAACTCTCTAGGATCGGCTGGGCCCTATGGGGCCTTGTGCCCCTGGCCCAATGCGGCCAGGACACTCCCTCATAGGCCCATGCCCCCTCCCGGAAGGTGGGGCCACGTTGGTCCCCTTCCGGAAGGTTCTAGAAGCTTCCGGTACAATACCGATTAACCCGGAACAATTCCGAACTCCAAAAACTGCACTGCCTTATATGAATCTTATTCTCCGGACCATTACGGAACCTCTTGTGATGTCCCGGATCCCATCCGAGACTCCGAACAAAAATTCATAAACCAATTATCCAATCTATCCTAGCGTCGAGATACGTTAAGTGTGTGACCCTGCGGGTTCGAGAATATGCAGACATGATCTTCTATCAATAATCAACAGCGGGGTCTGGGCACCCATATTGACTCCCACACATTCATCGATGATCATATCGGATGAACCACGATGTCAGGATTCAAACAATCCCATATATATATTCCCTTCGTCTCGCGATATTTTACTTGCCCGAGATTCGATCGTCGGTACCATCATACCTAGTTCAATCTCGTTCACAGCAAGTACTTTACTCGTTCCGTAATCCGATATCACTTTGTGATTAACTCCTTAACCACATGCTTGCAAGCGGTGTTGATATCGATTACCGAGTGGGCCCGAAGTATATCTCTCCGACTTGGGAGGGACAAATCCCATCTCGATACATACAACCCAACAGATACTTTTCGATCACCTGAGAGACACCTTTATGATCACCCTCTCATAGTATGACGTTTGATGACCTCAAAGCTTTCTTCCGATACCAGGGAGTTGTATTATCTCATGGTCTAAGGAATACAACATTTTACATAGGAAAAGCTTCGCAAAGATGAACACGATGAAACGATCTAATTGCTTTGCTTAGTTTGGGTCTGTCCATCATATCATTCTCCAATGTTATGATCTCATTATCAATTGACAACTCATGTCTATGGTTAGGAAACCTTAACCATCATTGATCAATGAGCTAGTCCATAGAGGCGTACTAGGGACACGGTGTTGTTCACAAACCACACAAGTATTAAAGTTTCCGCTTAATACAATTCTAGCATGGAATATAAACTTTTTCATGAACAAGAATTATAATAATAACATCTTTATTATTGCCTCTAGGGCATAATTCCAACAGTCTCCCACTTGCACTAGAGTCAATAATCTAGTTTACATTTGGCAACAATCTCACACCCATGGCACTGAGGTGCTGATCATGTTTTACACGTGGAAGAGGTTTAGTCAATGGATCTGCGACATTCAGATCTGTATGTACTTTGGTAATCTTCAGATCTCCATCTGCTATATAATCTCGGATTATATGAAACTTGCGGTTGATATGCTTGGTCTTTGATATCTTGGTTCCTTAGCGAGTGCTATGGCGCCAGTGTTGTCACACAATATCTCCAGTGGGTCCAATGCACTTGGAACCACGCCAAGCTCAGTGATGAAGTTTCTGATCCAAACTCCTTCACTTGACGCTTCTGCAGCAGCCATGTATTCCGCTTCCACTGTAGATCCCGCGATCACGCTTTGCTTGCAGCTTCTCCAGCTCATAGCTCCTCCATTCAAAATATAAACGTATCCTGTCTGAGATTTGGAATCATCCTTGTCGGTGTCAAAACTAGCGTCGACGTAACCTTTTACGACAAGCTGTTCATCACCACCATAGACTAAGAACATTTCTTTAGTCCTATTTAGGTACTTTAGGATGTTCTTCACGGTTGTCCAGTGTTCCACTCCTGGATCACTTTGATATCTGCTCGTCAAACTAAGAGCATTGGACACATCCGTTCTAGTACACAGCATGGCATACATGATAGAACCTATGGCCGAGGCATAAGGCACTTTGCTCATAGCTTCCCTATCATTTACCGTAGCTGGACACTGAGCCTTGCTCAATATCTTACCTGACAACATAGGCACTGAACCTTTCTTTGCCTTATCCATTCTGAACCTTTTTAGAACTTTGTCTAGGTATGTACTCTGGCTTAAAGCTATCAGGCGTCTTTGTCTATCTCTATAGATTTTGATGCCCAATATATAAGCAGCTTCACCTAGGTCTTTCATTGAAAAACACTTGTTCAAATAACTCTTCACATCGTTAAGCATGTTAATGTCATTTCCAATAATCAATATGTCATCCACATATAGTACCAGAAATGTCACCGATCTCCCACTCACTTTCTTGTAGATGCAAGCTTCGTAGCAATTTGGAACAAATCCAAAGCTCTTGATCACTTGATCAAAACGAAGGTTCCAACTCCGAGATGCTTGCTTCAGTCCATAAATGGAACGCTGAAGTTTGCATACTTTATCAGCATCCTTAGGATCGACAAAACCTTCGGGTTGCATCATATACAACTCTTCATCAATGTTGCCATTGAGGAAAGCAGTCTTGACATCCATCTGCCATATTTCATAATCATGAAACGCATCAATTGCTAATAAAATCCGAATGGACTTAAACATCGCTACGGGAGAGAAAGTCTCATCGTAGTCAACACCTTGAACTTGTCGAAAACCTTTCGCGACAAGCCGTGCTTTATAGACGGTAACATTACCATCCGCGTCCGTTTTCTTCTTGAAGATCCATTTGCACTCAACGGCCTTTCGGTCGCTAGGAGGGTCCACCAAAGTCCATACTTGGTTTTCGCTCATGGATCCCAATTCAGATTTCATGGCTTCTAGCCATTTCTCAGAGTCTGGGCTCATCATCGCTTCCTCATAGTTCGTAGGTTCACTGTCTTCTACCAACAAGACAGTCAAGACAGGGTTGCCGTACCACTCAGGAGGGGCACGCGACCTTGTCGACCTACGACGTTCAGTAGCAGCATCGTCCGAAGCTTCATGATCCTTGTCATTAGCTTCCTCTATTGTTGGTGCAGGCGGCACTGGAACAATTTCAGGTGCTGCGCTACTCTCCAATTCAAGAGAAGGTTTAATAACCTCATCAAGCTCTACTTTCCTCCCACTCACTTCTTTCGAGAGAAACTCCTTCTCAAGAAAGGAACCGTTCTTTGCGACAAACACTTTGCCTTCGGTTCTGTGATAGAAGGTATACCCAATAGTTTCCTTAGGGTATCCTATGAAGACGCATTTCTCCGCTTTGGGTTCGAGCTTGTCCGACATCAACTTCTTGACGTAAGCTTCACATCCCCAAACTTTAAGAAACGACAACTTAGGTTTAGCACCAAACCACAGTTCATACGGTGTCATCTCAACGGATTTAGATGGAGCCCTATTTAAAGTGAATGCAACGGTTTCTAATGCATAACCCCAAAATGATAACGGCAAATCAGTAAGAGACATCATTGATCGGACCATATCTAATAGGGTTCGATTCCGGCGTTCAGACACACCATTGCGCTGTGGTGTTCTGGGTGACGTGAGTTGTGAAACGATTCCACTTGCTTTAAGATGCGTGAGAAAATCATAACTCAAATATTCACCTCCACGATCGGATCGTAGAAACTTAATCTTTCTGTTACGATGGTTCTCCACTTCATTCTGAAATTCTTTGAACTTTTCAAATGTTTCAGATTTATGTTTCATTAAATAGATATACCCATATCTACTTAAGTCATCGGTAAAAGTGAGGAAATAGCGATATCCACCGCGCGTCGAAACACTCATCGGTCCGCATACATCGGTATGTATGATTTCCAACAAGTCCGTTGCTCGCTCCATCATACCGGAGAACGGGGTTTTGATCATCTTGCCCATGAGGCATGGTTCGCATGTGTCAAATGATTCAAAATCAAGAGACTCCAAAAGTCCATCAGAATGGAGTTTATTCATGCGCTTTACACCAATATGACCTAGACGACAGTGCCACAAATAAGTAGTATTATCACTATCTACTTTGCATCTCTTAGCCTCAATGTTATGGATGTGTGTTTCATCCCTTTCGAGATTTAGAAGAAATAAACCATTCACAAGAGGTGCATGACCATAAAAGATGTTACTCATATAAATAGAACAACCATTATTCTCCGATTTAAATGAATAACCGTCTTGCAATAAACACGATCCAGAAATAATGTTCATGCTCAACGCAGGCACATAATAACACTTATTAAGGTTTAAAACTAATCCCGAAGGTAAAACTAAGGAGAGCGTGCCGACGGCCATCACATCAACTCTTGATCCGTTGCCAACGCGCATCGTAACCTCATCCCTCGCAAGCCGCCGTCTATTCCGTAGCTCCTGTTTCGAGTTACAAATATTAGCAAATGAACCGGTATCAAATACCCAGGCACTACAACGAGGGCTAGTAAGGAAAACATCAATAACATGTATATCAAATATACCTTTGATGGTGCCAGCCTTCTTGTCCGCTAAGTACTTCAGAAAGTTGCGCTTCCAGTGACCCTTGTCCTTGCAATAGAAGCACTCAGTGTCCGGTTTAGGACCAGACCTGAGCTTCTTCTCAGCAGGGGCAACGCGCTTGCCGCCGCCTTTCTTGAAGGGCTTCCTTGCACCCTTACCTTTCTTGAAGGTGGGGGGCTTGTTGACCATCAACACATGATTATTCTTTTTGATGTTCACCTCCGCCACTTTCATCTTAGCGAAGAGCTCAGTGATCATATCAGTGGAACCAATCTGATTGTGATCAACTACAAAACTTTTGTAGCTAGGAGTGTCAATCTTGAGCTCCTCTGGAATCGTGCATTCCAGTTGCTCAAGGCGTTGAGTGTAGCCCAACATCTTAATGGCGTGCTCACTAACGGAACTCCCTTCTTCCATCTTGTAGTTAAATAATTTCTTAGAGATCTCATATCTCTCAGAACGGGCTTGAGTCTGAAACATGGTTTTCAGCTCCTCGAGAATCTCAAAGGGCCCGGGATACTCTTCAAAACGATTTTGAAGATCCGATTCCACAGCATACAACATGGTGATCTTAATCAAATCATAATCATCCTTGCGCGACTGATAAACAACTTTTTCATCAGCCGGCGCATCTATAGCAGGGGCGTCACCTAGCGCTTTCTCAAGGACATAGTCCTTTTGTCCGCCAGCGAGAATGATTCTCAGAATGCGGAACCATTTGGTGAAGTTAGACCCATTGTTTCTAAGCTTTTCTATCTCATCAAAAACGTTGAAGTTGAAGTTGGACTTGGCCATGGGATCTACAGTATTTGCAAGTACAATTTAGACTATGTTCATGATAAATAGTTCAACTTAATCAAATTACTAGATGAACTCCCACTAAATTCAACATCCCTCAAGTTGTTTAGTGAACACGATCCAAATTCACCACACCTAATCCGATCATCACGAGAAGAGATGTGGTTTCAATGGTAGACAACAAAGTGTCGATCATATCATTCATATGACTCATGCTTAACCTTTCGGTTCTTGTGTTCCGAGGCCATGTCTGTACATGCTAGGCTCGTCAAGCTAGACCCAAGTATTTCCGCGTGTGCAAAACTGGCTTGCACCCGTTGTATGTGAGCGTAGAGTCTATAGCACCCGATCATCACGTGATGCTTGGACACGACGAACTTTCGCAACGGTGCATACTTGGGGAGAACACAGTTTTTATCTTGATCTTTAAGTGAGGAATCATCTTATAATGCTACCGTCGCGATCTAAGCATAATAAGATACATAAAAGGATAAACATCACATGCATATAACTTTATGTGACATGGTATAGCCAATCTTCGCGCAATGATCTCCATCTTGTGCATTCCTGCATGATCTCCATCACTCCACCATGATTGCCTCCACCACGAATAGCAACTACAACTATTGCTAACTACTTAGCGATAAAGTAAAGCTATTACATGGCGTATAAGAAGTTGACTCGCAGGTCATACACAATTATAAAGACAACCATATGGCTCCTGCCGGTTGTGTACTCATCGACATGCAAGTCGTGAAATATTACAAAACATGATCATCGCATACATTATACACATCACATCTTGGGCCATACCATATCACAGAAAACACTCCCTGCAAAAACAAGTTAGACGCCTCTACTTTGTTGTTGCATGTTTTACGTGGCTTATGGGAGTAGATGCTAAGAACGATTCTTACCTATGGAAAGCCACAACGGTGATATTATGGTTGCCAAACTCTGGTGTTAATCCCATGACAACTATAGTGAGAGAAACTGACATCCACCAGCCGCATGTGTGGAAAAAGCCACACGTCAAGTGCGGAGCCGGTCTCGCGAACGACGTCGCGTAAGGTTGGCCTGGACCGCTTCAATCTCACTATCCTGCGTCATAAGAAGAACACAAACAAGAGGCTTGCAACAGAAAACATCAACGCCCGCAACAACCATGTTGCGTTCTACTCGTGAAACACATCTACGCATAGATCTAGCTCTGATACCACTGAAGGGTTTCGCGGCATAGTAAATCAAAATTTTCTACGGATGCGAATAGAGGGAAAGCCAAGATCTAATCTAGGAGATTCAATCAACGAGAGAGATTGGATTAGATCTTCATACCCTTGAAGATTCGCACAGCGGAACGTTCGTCGGAACGTGGGTGATGTAGTCGTACTCGCTTCTCCTCCTCGCGATCCGATCCGATCTAGCACCACAAGTGGCGGTGCCTCCGTGAGATGCACACGTGCAGCACCTCGACGTCTGCTCCTTCCTTGGACCAGAAAGTATGGTGGAGAGATAGATTGGATCTACAACACGACGGCGTGGTGTATATGGTGGAGAATTTCTACAGCAGGGCTTCGCCTACAAACAGTCGGGAGGGAGAGAGGAAAGCTAGCAAGGCAGCTAGGGTTTGGAGGAGAGGTGTGTGGGGTTGGTGCGCCCCCACCCCTCTTTATATAGAGGGGGGGGGGCGCAGCCCTAGCCCCTCCCCCAAGCCCAAAGGATAAGGAGTGGGGGGCATGGACTCTCCCCTCTTCTAGAAACCCTATCTCTAGTTTAAACGATTTAAACTCTCTAGGATCGGCTGGGCCCTATGGGGCCTTGTGCCCCTGGCCCAATGCGGCCATGACACTCCCTCATAGGCCCATGCCCCCTCCCGGAAGGTGGGGCCACGTTGGTCCCCTTCCGGAAGGTTCTAGAAGCTTCCGGTACAATACCGATTAACCCGGAACAATTCCGAACTCCAAAAACTGCACTGCCTTATATGAATCTTATTCTCCGGACCATTCCGGAACCTCTAGTGATGTCCCGGATCCCATCCGAGACCCCGAACAAAAATTCATAAACCAATTATCCAATCTATCCTAGCATCGAGATACGTTAAGTGTGTGACCCTGCGGGTTCGAGAATATGCAGACATGATCTTCTATCAATAATCAACAGCGGGGTCTGGGCACCCATATTGACTCCCACACATTCATCGATGATCATATCGGATGAACTACGATGTCAGGATTCAAACAATCCCATATATATTCCCTTCGTCTTGCGATATTTTACTTGCCCGAGATTCGATCGTCGGTACCGTCATACCTAGTTCAATCTCGTTCACAGCAAGTACTTTACTCGTTCCGTAATCCGATATCACTTTGTGATTAACTCCTTAACCACATGCTTGCAAGCGGTGTTGATATCGATTACCGAGTGGGCCCGAAGTATATCTCTCCGACTTGGGAGGGACAAATCCCATCTCGATACATACAACCCAACAGATACTTTCCGATCACCTGAGAGACACCTTTATGATCACCCTCTCATAGGATGACGTTTGATGACCTCAAAGCTTTCTTCCGATACCAGGGAGTTGTATTATCTCATGGTCTAAGGAATACAATATTTGACATAGGAAAAGCTTCGCAAAGATGAACACGATGAAACGATCTAATTGCTTTGCTTAGTTTGGGTCTGTCTATCATATCATTCTCCAATGTTATGATCTCATTATCAATTGACAACTCATGTCTATGGTTAGGAAACCTTAACCATCATTGATCAATGAGCTAGTCCATAGAGGCGTACTAGGGACACGGTGTTGTTCACAAACCACACAAGTATTAAAGTTTCCGCTTAATACAATTCTAGCATGGAATATAAACTTTTTCATGAACAAGAATTATAATAATAACATCTTTATTATTGCCTCTAGGGCATAATTCCAACATTAAGGTCACCAAAGGGAAACACATTTTCATCAAAGACGACATCTCGAGAAATATAAACCCGTCCTGTTTTGATGTCAAGACACTTGACACCTTTATGATGAGGACTGTACCCCAAGAAAACACACTTGGTGGAACGGAAAGCTAATTTGTGTTTGTTATAGGGACGGAGATTAGGCTAGCAAGCACAGCCAAAAACTCTAAGAGAGTCATAATTGGGTTTGGTGCCAAGGAGACGCTCATCAGGGGTGGAAAAATTTATAACTTTGCTAGGGAGAAGATTGATGAGAAAAGTGGCTGTAAGAAAGGCTTCATCCCAAAATTTGAGAGGCATAGACACATTGGCAAGGAGAGCAAGGCCTACTTCAACAATATGACGGTGTTTGCGTTCTGCAGAACCATTTTGTTGATGAGCATGAGGACATGAGACATGGTGGGTAATACCAATTTTTTGAAAGAAACCATGAAGCTTTTCATATTCACCACCCCAATCGGTTTGCATAGTAATGATTTTCTATCAAACTTTCGCTCAACAAGTTGCTGAAAGTTAAGAAAAACTTGATAAACTCCAGAACGCTTTTTAAGCAAATATATCCAAGTGAACTTGCTAAAATCATAAATAAAGCTTACACAGTATAAATGTTTGCCTACAGAAGCAGGTGCTGGTCCCCATACATCAAAAAAAATTGCTCTAAAGGAAAAGTAGAAACACTAGTGGAGACTGGATATGGTAGCTGATGACTCTTAGCTAATTGACAAGAATCACAGATGTATGGATTTATTTCAGGAGAATGAGAAATATGATGTTTCCTAAGAATTTGCTGCACCACAAAAGAGGATGGATGTCCCAAACGGCGATGCCATGTAGAGGAAGATGGTTTTATGGTGATGAAGGCTTGCTTGGAGGATCCAGTAGACATCGGCACTAATGGATAAAGACCATCATGGCATGGACCTCTAAAGAGAGTTCTCCTTGTGGCTTGATCCTTAATCAAGAAAAAATATGGGTGAAACTCAAGGAAGACATCATTATCAAGTGTAAGCTTATGAACAGAAAGAAGATTTTTTGAAGCATCTGGAACATGAAGAATATTTTTAAGATGTAAAGAACTATGGGGAGTGTGCATCATTGAATGACCAATATGAGAAATTTGCATACCATTACCATTAGCCGTGTGTACTTGATCATGCCCTGTGTATTTTTCCTGGAAGGAGAGCTTGCTCATCTCATTAGCAACATGGTTTGTAGCGCCAGTATCAGAATAACAGTTTGTGTCAACACCATAGGAGGCCATGTTGGCACCCTTATCAGCTCGATCATCATCATGATGACGATCATCATCACGACGATCACGGTTGTTCTAAAACCTCCACCAACAGTCATTGGCTGGATGACCATCATCACGTCATCCTCCATCCTCTCGACCACCATCATCACGGCGTCGCGGGCGGTCGTCATAGCGACGGTCACCACCACCTCCACGGCGGTCATCATACCTGTCACCACCACCTCCACGGCGGTCATCATACCTGTCCCGGCGGGCATGATCATCATCATATCTGTCACGACGACGACGGTCATCATCTTGTCTGTCACGACGAACACGATCATCATCATAGTACTCGCGGCGTGCACGATCATCTGGACGCGGTGGCAGGGACTTGTCGCCTCCACGACGCGCCATGTTGGCAGAAGAAACAAACACGTCCTCAGACTTGTGCATCTGATCAAAGGCTTGGAGTTGACTGCATAAATCTGAAAGTGTGGTGCTAGGGTTTGCATTGATGGCTACCTTTAGTGTGTTGTAGGAATCTCCAAGGCCATGGTGGATAGACCAAATGAGCTCATCATCATCAAGAGGTTTTCCTGCAGCTGAAAGTTCTGAAGCCAAGGTCTTCATCTTAGTGAGATACTTTTTAGCAGATAGATCCCCTTTTTTTGTGTCATTGAGAGCAGAACGTAATTGTTGAGTGCGGGAGCGAGACGGTGTCGAGGTCAGGGATTCAAGAAACTTCCATACCTCAGCAGATGTGTCTAGACCAATCACTTCAGAGATCAGATCAGGTGAAAGAGAGTTGAGGATGTACCGCAGGACTTGTTGATCACGGGTAATCCATGTGAGATAGTCAGGGTTTTCAATGGAGATCTTCTTTCCACTAGCATCTTCAGCCTCGATCTCTTCAGCAGGAGCTTTCTCAATTCCATTGACTAGGTTGAGCACGCGAGCGCCTCGGAGGGCAGGGACCACAAGTGCTTTCCACACGAGCAAGTTCTCGCGGGTGAGGAGCTGGGTTGGAGGCGCACCGAGAGCAGCAGCCAGCAAAGATGCAGATGAAGACGAGGCCATAGCAACGTGCTGCAGCGACAGGGGAGATTGCGGCGGCAGCAGTTTTAGTTAGGGTTTTTGAGCGCAGCGGCAGGGGAGCGACAGCGGTATTGGTTTTGGCAGGGTCGCGACAGCAGAGAGGCGGCGGCGATATTGGTTTTATTTGGTGTTTTGGCGGCGGCAGTAGGAAAACTACGGCAGTGGCAGAGGCTTTGGGTGTTTGGGTTTGTGGTTTTTGGTTTGAGCTGCAGCCACGGCAGAAGATGGCGGCGACTGTTTGAGGTGGCGGCGGCAGCGAAGCAAGCTGCGGCGGCGACGAGTTTTGAGGCGGCTAGATCGGTAGAGGAGCTGTCTCTGATACCATGTCAAACAACCTGCCTCTAACGATGCGTGACCTAGCATCGGTTCCGTGTTAATATACCAAGGGAAAATATCCCAAGAGTTTGTTACAAGATTTGGTATGTATCAAATTGGAGTACTACTCCATATTGTTTACAATATCGAAAATATAAGAAAAGATATATGCTAAAATATATTTAACACAGAAGATAAAAGTATATAGCATTGTACTGGGATGTAAGATAGTGTTTTCAGTTTTCAGACCATATGAAAGAAATTCAAGCACTGCAGGTTTTTGTGAGTACTTGATGAATAAATGTTCAATACAGTTGTGCTGTCCTGATGTTTTCATTTATCTTCAAAAACTCGGGTGATGCATGTTCTTTGGGAAGACTTGACTATTCACCACCATTAACCACCTATAGAAGAAGTTACTTCGCCGAAGTAGATAATTCACCACCATTATTGAAAGATGATTCTGTACATGAATTCCAGGTCGTTCCGTAAAGTTTAGAGAGGTGTTGGTGGCGGGGCAGAGCAGAGACGGTGGAGGATGACCTGCAGCAGATCGCGCGCGCCTAGGACGCCATCGCGTGGCGGCTCGGACGCCCACGCTCGTCATTGAACTTCCACGACGTGTGGATGCGCGAGCAGGCCGAGGAGCTCGCGCCGCCGCCTCGCCTCGAGACGGGGGAGGAGCGCCGCCTGCTCATCTTTGAGCACGATGAGCGCCTACGACAGGAGTGACACGTGCGTTTTCCCGAAGACGTCGCAGCGCAGCGCAAGCACGACGCCGAGCGGGCCGCGACCAAGACGACAGAGAGGGCGACGAAGCACCAGAACCGCCTCGAGCGCCGGATGGACAAGGCACAGCGGCGCGCCTTTATCGACGCGTAGATGGTCAGGTCGGCGACCATCCCGACGACGATCCCCGTTGATTGGATGCGTTTTCATACCTTGCCACCAGTCCAATTGTCCTTCCAAAAAAGGGTTTTAGCACCATTTCCAGTCGATATTTTTGTGCAGTTCTAGAAGTGCAGCCGATCATCAGGAGAAATAGGTAGCTGCAGACCCATCCATGGCCTCTGAACGGTATCCCAGCTATGCCAAAGACAGTGCATCCTTAAGGCTTTACTGAAGCAAGAAAATTCCTTGATGCCTAGTCCACCTAGCTCCTTAGGAGAGCACATTTGTTGCCAATTGATAAGACAATTTTCTCGTGAGGACGTCTCTTCACCACACTAGAGGAAACTTCTCCTGATTCGGTCAACTTTCTTGGTAAACCATTTTGGGGAGTCAAAACAGATAGGAAGTAGGTCAGAGAAGGGGTGAGGACTGAGTTAATTAGGGCTAGAGGCCTAGGTCTTGTCATTTTCTTTCCTTTCCACGGCTTCATTTTGCTAGCAATCCTGTCAATAAATAAAGATCTGGCAGTCCACTCATCTTGGATTTAAAGCTAAGAGGGAGCCCCAAGTGTCAAGCTTTATGCACTAGCCAACGCAACCAAAAGTCCGAACTAATGGAAAGGACTAGTGCAATCCACTTATACACTTCAACACCCCCTCTCACGTGTGATGGGGAGAAGTCAGCACGTGCAACCGAAAGAGAGCGACGGCGCACGAAACTCACGTATGACTCAAGAGACCTATACGTGGACACAGAGGGGTCAACAGCAATTTTAGGATAAATTGCGAAAGTCAGGATTCGAACTCGAGAACTTGGCTCCGATACCATGTCAAGCTTTATGCACTAGACAACGCAACCAAAAGTCCGAACTAATGAAAAGGACTAGTGTATTCCACTTATACACTTCAACACCAGGTAGGTACATGGGAAAGCTCCAAGGCTGCAGCCAACATCTGTGAGCAGGTCCATCTGATCAGCATCATGAGTGCTTGTGCGGTAAGCGGTGCATTTTCTGGTGTTAATGCGCAGGCCCGAGGTTTTGCCAAAGAACTCCAGCAGCTGAAAGACACAATTGACTTCCTCTTTAATGGGGTTAATGAACATGGCTGCGTCATCGGCATAAAAGCGCATTCGCATGCGATAAACATTATGAGAAATATCAGACAGCAGGCCAGTATCAGTTGCATGAGAGAAGATGCGCTGCAGAGGCAGTGATGAACGACATAGACAAAGTCATCATGCATAGATCTCTGCTTGATAAAAGCACTTTGATTTGCACTGATTAGGTGTTTCAACTCAGGGGCAAGTCTAGTTGCCATCATCTTTCCAAGAATATTTGCAAAGTTGTGAATTAGATTAATTGGTCTATAGTCAAGGGCAGAGGTAGCAGTCTCTTTCTTTCTCTCGAAATAGGCTTTCGCCCCGCTTTATAAATAAAGCAACCACATTGATACAAGAGTTCGACCAACCAAGAATGCTGGGGCATCAGCTAAAACACGCGCAAAAAGAAAAGAAATGATGAAAACGACGATACGACGAGACTAGGGTGACCCGCCACCGTTGCGCCAACAGGAATAGTCCCACCACGCTTCAGACACACCGATACGCCTAGTACCAAGACAACACCTTCAAGAAGGGAAACGCCGTTGACACGGCGCTGCTGCCCGGGCCAGAACACTGGACCTAGGGTTTCCCCCGGCACTCGGAGTATAGTAGGCCGGGGATATCCGTGACGCCCTTCAAGAAGGAATGGCGCCATCCGAGGGTGGCACCGCGACGGAGACGGACCAGCCGACAGAGATTTCTCCCTAACCCCACCTACAAAAAACCCCGGGCGATACGGCGTGCCACCACTAGCTTCGTCGCCTACCAACTTGCGCCACCACGATCTTGCGCCACCATCGTCATCGCCTCATCGTGGACATAGCAAGCAACCCGAAAACAGGGAAACGACATAGAACCGGCTAGGGACAGCAGTCCTGCGACCACGCGGGTGGAGCCCACCTCCACCACCGAAAGGCGGTCGCCGACCGGGCTGAGCAGCAGGGTCAAACCAGGCTTGGCAGGCCCGGCCGGGCCCCCGAAGGGCCCGTAAAGCCCCTGCCGCCTAGCTGCAACAGGCAGTCCGCTGTTCCGCTGTCCGCAACCCGATCACCGTCGTCGCCACCACGTTCAGAGGGCGCCTCTGCAGCAGACGCACCAGCCCATCGAAGTCCATATTGGGCCCGAAGGGCCCAGATCCGGGCCCGGAGGAGCCGTCGCCAAACGTCGGGTCTGCGTGCCGAGGGCCCTGCCATGCCGACGCTGCAGGACGCCACGCCACCGAGGAGAAGCAGCCGCTGACGCGCGGCCCACCTAGGCCCAGATCGGGCCCGGGGAAGACGCCGCCGCCATGCTCCCTAGCAGCTGCGCCATGCCGCAGCCTCGCCACCGGCGCCGCCACCCAGCACCACCCGGAGGGCCTCCGGACCGTCGCCACTCCAGAGACACCGCCGCCGTTGAGGGAGGCCGGCCCCGACCAGCTCCAAGGCGCGGGGAGAAGAGGGCCACCACCGTCGATGCCGCCCGGGCTTCGCCCGGCGACCCCTGCCGGCGGCGGCGACGGGGGAAGGGGAAGGAGGGGGAGGGTTAGACGGGGAGAGAGGGGGGTGCCGCGCCGTCGCCCTCGGGAGGACGAGAGCGCGGCCGTGAGAGGACCGTTTGGTCCCAGTCGTAGCAGTCTCTTTCTTTGGTCTCTGTATTCGTGGAACAGAGACCTCCGATCACGCAGCCAAAGTGAATATCCTGGCTATTTTTTTAATAATACGTTTTTTAATAATTTTCATAAATAATATATAAATTGAAGAATTTAAAATTATAGCACGGATTCGGCTATTGAAACGCCGACCCGGACTCATCTGCATTTGAAAAGCCGACCAGGGTTGTCGGCTTTTGAAGATCCGGTCGGCGTGACAGCGGGGCCCGCCTGGCCGGGTTGTCGGCCAACAGGGGAGGAGCATGGCTTGGTCGGCTTTTGAAATGCCGAACGCTGCTGTCGGCTTTTGAAGTGCCAATGAGGGCCTTCTTATCTGCCCCCGCGCGCCGGCCCGTCGTCCTCCTCTCTCATTTCTTCTTCCTCCTTCCCTCTCCCTTCTTCTTGATCTCGTTCCCACAAGCTGCTGCACCTATTTTTAGCTTATATTTCAACCCAAACTCGGCGCTGAAACATATTAGGAAGCTAGAAAAGTCCCAATCTACTAATGAGATAACCTGGTGTAGTGATTTGAGTTGTTTTTGTGGAGGGATTTGGTGGATTTCTTGGGGAGCAATGGCTATGGTGGAGGCTGGGGCTGCAGCTTGAGACAGTTGCATGGTGGAGGTGCCGATATGATGACTGGAGGCTGCTACACGACAATAATTCACATGCTTCAAGGGTAAACCCTAATTTCTTGCCTAATGCAGTCATTTGTGTATGTTTATAGGTAGCCTTACGCGTAGTCTGTTAGTTGTAATATTTTTTGGCTAGAGGATTAGAAATATTTTTGTAGAGTATTATGTGCCATTGTATGGGTATTTGACGATTTTCGGTATTTTTTTAGGTCGAAAGTTATGTCAAATACTTTCTCCGTTTCTTTCTATAGTGCCTATAGTTTTTTAAGAAAAAAAAATCCAAAATATAAGATATACTGAGTTACGCAACTCACCTGGACAGATTTTTTAGGGAGTTTACATAAAGTATATAGCGTTTCATGTCTTATGCAAACTTCTCTATTTTATCACGTCAATTGGCCACGAGAAATCCCGTCCAAAACTATTTTAATGTTCTCTCCACATGTATTTCTTATTTTACGTGCCAGAAACTATAGTCACTATAGAATAGAACGGAGGGAGTAATATAGTGTTTAGGTTTTACTATGGTGCCGGTGTCGTCAGAACAAACCAGCACATATCTGATTTGAGCGAGTTTCGTTTTATGGACGAAGTGCTTCAGGATCCTGAAACATTGTCCGCTACTGAGGTGAAGGATTAGTTATCTTCTCGTTTAGGGCTCCCTTCGACCCATACTATTGGTGTACATGTTTTATGGACTAAGTCAAGGATTACCCCTAATTTTTATTTAAATCCAATAGAAGCGCAATATAAATGGGTCAAATACATGCAAGCTTGTTAGAAAAAAGTAGTTAATCCTAGTGTCTTAGTGTTGGAGATATGCCCTAGAGGCAATAATAACAGTAGTTATTATTATATCTTTGTGTTTATGATAAATGTTTACGTTCATGCTATAATAGTATTAACCGGAAACAGTAATACTTGTGTGATTTGTAAACTTAATTAGAGTCCCTAGTAAACCCTCTTTATAATACTAGCTTGTTGGTTAATAGATGATCATGGTTTTTAGATCATGAACATAGAGATGTTGTTAACAACA
Source organism: Avena atlantica (assembly GCA_910589765.1). Taxonomy (NCBI): domain Eukaryota; kingdom Viridiplantae; phylum Streptophyta; class Magnoliopsida; order Poales; family Poaceae; genus Avena; species Avena atlantica. The sequence continues at coordinate 32,866,828 of OU342733.1, forward strand.
AGATCATATCATTAGAACAATGGTATGATGGACATACTCCTATAGATAAGCGTAGCATAAAGATCAAGTCATTTCAATAGTTCGTTTGCTATTAGCTTTCTGATACATAGTAACCTAATTCCTTCGACCATGAGATCATGTTAATCACCATCACCGGAAGGATGCTTTGATGATATCAAACACCACACCGTAAGTGGGTGGTTATAAAGGTGGCATTGAGTGTTCGGAAAGTATGTGTTGAGGCATATGGATCAAGAGTGGGATTTGTCCATCCATATGACGGATAGATATATTCTGGGTCCTCTCGGTGGAATTTCATCCAATTAGCTTGCAAGCATGCGACTGGCTCACAAGGGATCACATATCATGGAAACGAGAAAATAATACTTATCAGTAACGAGGTTGAACTAGGTATGCAGAGATACCGACGATCAAACCTCGGATAAGTAAAATATTACGAGACAAAGGGAAATTGGTATCGTATGTAAATGATTCATTCGATCACGAAGTTATCGTAGAAATATGTGGGAGCCATATGAATTTCCAGATTCCTCTATTGGTTATTGATCGGAGAAGTGTCTCGGTCATGTTCACGTAATTCGCGACCATAGGAAGACACACTTAAGGATTCAATGTTGTTTAGTAGATATGGAATGTAGGTAGGGAGACCAAATGTTGTTCGGAGTCTCGGATGGGATCCGGGATATCACGAGGAGATCCGGAATGGTCTGGAGAATAAGATTCATATAAGGAAAGTCTAATTCCAGAGTTCGGGAATGGTTCCGGTGTTTTCATCGGAAAGGTTCTAGAAGGGTATAGAAGGTTCACCGGACCGAAAGGGTAAGGGTGCATGAATGTATCATGACTAAGTGGAATGGTTGCATCATGTCCTAGGTCAAAGGTATGTGCAAATAAAGAGTGAAAATCAAACTCCGAAATTGAAAGTCAAAAGGCAAGTTTGAAAAGTCAAACCGGGAAAATGTTTCCTAGTGGAGGAAGAAGAGAATCCTTCTCTCCCTCCACCACAAGCCTAGTAGGAGAGGGAGTTGGGGAAGGATTCAAACTCCCCTCTCCCAAGCTGGCCCCTCTCATAAATAGAGGGGAGGGGGTTGCCCCTCAACACACAACACCACCACCCCCGCCTCCAAGCCGCCGCCTCGCGATGCCACCGGCCACGCCTCCTCGTCTTCGGCCTCTAAACCCTAGATCGCTGGAAACCCTAATTCTCCACCATAACCCGCTTCGGCTTAGGCGAAGCCCTGCGGGATCTTCCCTCTACTTCCGACACCACGCCGTCGTGCTATCGGAATCGCGAGGAGAGAACTACAACCTCCGCTGCCTACTGGAACAAGGGAGAGGAAGGTCTTCATCGAGTACCGAACGTGTGACCGACTGCGGAAGCGCTGCCGAATGTAACACCGGAAGGATCGTCTACGCGATCTTGAGATCGGCAAGTGAACGACTACATCACCCACGAGAATCTGCTCTCGTTAACCACTTTGGAATCTTCGAAGGTGAGTACTCTATCGACTCGTTGCTACAATCTAGTAGATAGATCTTGGCTTGTGTGTGTTCACGCGGTAGATTTTTTTTGCTTTCCATGCTACGAACCCCTACAGTGGTATCAGAGCCGTGTCTATATGTAGATCTGTTGCACGAGTAGAACACAATGGTCATTGTGGGCATTGATGCTTTTTGTTGTCGATTGCTTCTTGTGTACTTTGCATCTTGCGGGATGGTGGGATGAAGTGTCCCGGGCTAACCTTACATGACATCGTTCATGAGACTTTCTCTTACGCTTGACATGCAACTTGTATTGCATAAGTGGCTTTGCGGGTACCTGTTTCTCCCAACATAGTGAAGATTCAATTTACAATGGGTGATTGACAATACTTGTATCAACGTTGTGGTTCTTGTTCATAAGTTAGGATGACACTTATTAAAATCCCCAAACCACGTAAAACATGCAAAGAAAATTAGAGGCGTCTAAATTTGTTTTGCAGGGGTGTGCTGTGATGTGATATGGCCATGATTGTGATTATATGTGATGTATGCAATGTTCCTTATTGTAAGTCGGTAACCGGCAGGAGCCTTATGGTTGTATTTTAATTTCGTTAAGACCTGCGTGTCTATTATTCAAAGTAGTTGTAATAGTTGATGCTGGTGGACGGCAACCATGGAGCGGCGCCATTGACCTTGACGCCACGCCGGTGATGATGGAGATCATGTTCGTGCTTTAAGATGGAGATAGGAAGCGCAAGAAGAAATGCCATATCATATCACATATTATGAATTGCATGTGATGTTAATCCTTTTATGCATCTTGTATTGCTTAGATCGCGATGGTAGCATTATAATATGATCCCTCTCACAAAATTATCAAGTAAAGTGTTCACCCTTGGTTAGCACCGTTACCAAGAATCGTCGTTTCGAAGAACCACGTGATGATCGGGTGTGATAGAATCAACGTGTGCATATAACGGGAGCACGCCAGATTTTCTCATGCATAAACTAAGGTTAACCTTGACGAGCCTAGCATGTACATAGATGGTCTCGAAATACGGATCACCGAAAGGTAAAGCATGAGTCATATAGTAGATATGATGAACATGTTGATTGTTCGCCATTGAAGCTACATCATATCTTGTGATGATCGGATTTGATGTAGTGGATTTGGTTCATGTGATCAATAAAACAACGTGAGGGATATTGTTTTGAGTGGGCGTTCACCTAAATTAATTTAACTATTAATTAGAACTCAATTTTTCATAAACTTAATCTAAACTATTGCAAATATGTTGTTGATCAATGGAGGCCCCTACCATCAATTTTAATGGGTTCCTAGAGAAAGAAAAGTTGAAAAACAATGGAAGCAACTTCGCGGATTGGTTTCGCAATTTGAGGATTGTCCTCAATGCTGGTAATTTGACCTATGTGCTGGATGCACCGCTGGGTGACCTGCCTACAGCTGACGCTACCGATGAGGTGAAGAATGTTTTCCTCACTCGAAAGAATCAGTACTCCATAGTTCATCAGAATGTTTTCCTCACTCGGAAGAATCAGTACCTACCGCTGTGCTATCTTGTATGGTTTGGAATTGGAGCTTCAGAAAAGGTTTGAGAACTTTGACCCACATGATATTGTCAGTGAACTAAAAATTATATTTGAGGCTGCTCATGCGGTAGTTGAGAGTTATGAAGCTTCTGAAAAGTTCTTTAACTGCAAGATGGATGAGGGCAGCTCTGTCAGTGAGCATGTTCTTAAGATGTCTAGGCACGCTAGTAAGCTCCAACGCTTGGGTATAGTGATTCCTAATGCTTTGGGGATGCACCGCGTCCTCCAATCACTACCACCAAGTTACAAGAACTTTGTGATGAACTACAATATGCAAAACATGGACAAGTCATTGCGTGAACTCTTCTCCATGTTAAAGTCTGCGGAAGTGGAGATCAAGAAAGAGCACCAAGTGTTGATGGTCAATAAGACCACCCATTTCAAAAGGCAAGGCAAGTCCAAGAAAAAGGGAAACTTCAAGAAGGGCGGTAAGAAAGCTATCGCGCGGACAAAGAAGACCAAGGCTGGGCTGAGCCGGATACTAAGTGCTTTTACTGCAAGGGAGAAGGTCATTGGAAGCGGAATTTCCCCAAGTACTTGGCAGATATGAAGAACGGCAAAATCAAGAAGAAAGGTATATTCGATATACATTTTATTGATGTGTATCTTTCTAGTAATCATAGTAGTGCCTCGGTATTTGATACTGGTTCAGTTGCTCACATCTGTAACTCGAATCAGGTGTTACAGAATAAACGAATACCAGCGAAAGACGAGGTGACGATGCGTGTTGGAAACAGATCAAAGGTTGATGTGGTCGCGGTCGGCACGCTCCCTCTTCATATATCATCGGGATTAGTTTTATACTTAAATAATTGTTATTTGGTGCATGCGTTGAGCATGAACATTATATCTGGATCATGTTTATTGCAAGACGGTTACTTGTTTAAGTCTGAGAATAATGGTTGTTCGATTTATATGAGTAATATCTTTTTTGGTCATGCGCCTTTAATAGATGGTCTATTCTTATTGAATCTCGATTGCAGTGATACACATGTTCATAATATAGAAGCTAAATGTTCGAAATTAAGCGATAACTCAACCTATATGTGGCACTGTCGTCTTGGTCACATTGGAGTGAAACGTATGAAGAAACTCCATTCCTATGGACTTCTTGAATCACTTGATTTCGAATCACTTGAAAGATGCGAAGCATGTCTGATGGATAAAATGACTAAGACTCCCTTTTCTGGCATGATGGAGCGAGCTACGGACTTATTGGAAATCATACATACCGATGTGTGTGGCCCGATGAGTGTAGCATCGCACGGTGATTATCGTTATGTTCTTTCACGGATGACTTGAGTAGATATGGGTATATCTATTTCATGAAACATAAGTCCGAAACTTTTGAGAAGTTTAAGGAATTTCAAAGTGATGTAGAGAATCAACGTAAAAAGAAGATTAAGTTTCTACGATCTGATCGTGGAGGTGAATATCTAAGTTACGATCTTGGCGAGCATTTAAAGAAATGCGGAATACTTTCACAATTGACATCGTCGGGAACACCACAACGTAATGGTGTGTCCGAACGTCGTAATCGAACTCTCTTAGATATGGTTCATTTTATGATGTCACTTATAGATTTACCTTTGTCATTTTGGGGTTATGCATTAGAAACAGACGCATTAACTTTAAATAGGGCACCATCTAAATCCGTTGAAACGACACGATATGAATTATGGTTTGGGAAGAAACCTAAATTGTCGTTCCTTAAAATTTGGGGTTGCGAAGCTTATGTAAAGAAGTTACAACCCGACAATCTTGAAGCCAAAGCGTAAAAATGCGTCTTCATAGGATACTCGAAGGAAACTATTGGGTATACCTTCTATCATAGATCCGAAGGCAAAATCTTCGTTGGCAAGAATGGATCCTTTCTAGAGAAGGAGTTTCTCTTGAAAGAAGTGACTAGAAGGAAAGTAGAACTCGACGAGGTTGTCGAACCTTCTTTCGGATTTGAGAGTAGCGCAGCACCGGAAGTAGTTCCTATGACACCTACACCAATAAGATAGGAAGCTAATGATGTTGATCATGAAACTTTGTTTGGAGTTACTACGGAACCTCGCAGGTCAACGAGAACTCGTACCACTCCCGATTGGTATGATCCCGTTATGAGTGTCATGTTGGTGGACAACACCGACGACCCTGCGACATATGAGGAAGAAATGATGAGCCCAAATTCCAATAAATGGCAAGAAGCCATGAAATCCGAGATTGGATCCATGTATGAAAACCAAGTATGGACTTTGGTGGATTTATCGGATGTCCGGAAGGCTGTCGAGAACAAATGGATTTTCAAGAAGAAAACAGATGCTTATGGTAATGTAACCGTCTATAAAGCTCGGCTTGTTGCGAAAGGTTTCTGACAAATTCAAGGAATTGACTACGATGAGACTTTTTCACCAGTAGTGAAGCTAAAGTCTATGAGGATTTTATTAGCAATCACTGCATATTATGATTATGAGATATGGAAGATGGATGTCAAAATGGCGTTCCTCAATGGAGACATTGATGAAGAGTTGTATATCGTACAACCCAAAGGTTTTGTCGATCCTAAAGATGCTAACAAGGTATGCAAACTTCAACGGTCCATTTATGGATTGAAGCAAGTATCCTGAAGTTGGAATCAACATTTTGATAAGGTAATCAAAAGTTTTGGTTTTATACAAATTTATGGAGAAGCTTGTATTTACAAGAAAGTGAGTAGGAGCTCTGTAGCATTTCTAGTACTATATGTGGACGACATATTGTTGATTTGGAATAATGTAGACCTTCTTAATAGTGTCAAGGATTATTTGAATAATAGTTTTGTTGGGGATAAGCTATATGGGTATCCTCATAGCATGTCCTCTATCCGGATAACCCGGGTGGCCCACAGTTGGTAGCAAGGCCCATGGCCTACTGGGCGGCCCAGTTAGATGGATCCAGAAGGGAGGCCCATGCCAGATAAAGGAAGGCTACGAAGGAGTCACCGACATACCCGGAGCCTTGGAGTGCAAGATACGCTAGACTAGTAATAGATAGTGTAGGACTCTGTAACCTGTCCTTTAGGGCACCAATTAACTCATACCTCGCACAGCGAATCGATCCCTGTAACTCGGCGTATTGCCATTATAGTGATTTATAGCAGGAGTAGGATTCCGCCACTGTCGTGGGATCTAAACCTGGGTAAGCTGTGTTACCTCGTACCCATCAACCATCCGCCTTACCCCATGTCTCTAAACACACACTGTGAGGACCCCTCCATGGCGTACTCGTCGGAAATAGCATGACAGTTGGCGCCCACCGTGGGGAAAGAGGTGCTTCAGGCTCTTCAGCGGGCGAGGACCAAGATCTTCGCGGGAATCGGCAAAACCGTAGCCATCGGTCGTGTTCTCTTGTGGCATCCCGCAAAAAACCACTACTAGAAAATCGCGTTAAATTTGTGCATTGCATCGTCATCGTCATATTCTGTTTGTCTAAAACTATTTTCGCAAAGCCCGATTTGTTTCCAAACGCCCCATCTTAATTCAAATGCAAAGCCCGGTCTCCGGATTATTTTGTTTGAGTGCTATCGGTTTGCAAACGGTGTTAATAAAACAAATAAAAAATTTATATTATTTTTAGTGGGGGGCAGTCGAACGGGCCAGATTGACCCGAACGACCACCCCAGCAAACTAAAACGGTCCACCTACACCCGCCCTTCTAAATCCTACAGCTACCAACTAACCTACCCAGCCCTCCCCTCCACCTCACCCCAGCCTATCATCTCTCGCTACCTCATCCCTCTCTCTCCCTCACCCAATCCCCTTTTGCCACTTGGCCTCTCCCCCACTCCCTCACACTCCCCAGCCCACACACGCACACAGCGCGCGCAGCAGATCCCCACCCCGCCTGGCCCTCTCCCTGCGGCCCCACCTCCCCACACCGAGCCGCTCCCTCCCCACCTACCCCACTACTTCCCTGGCCCCGGACCCGCACTCCTGGCCCCGCCCCCGGCGCCGCTTGCTCCCTTCTCTCCTCCCACCCACCGCGTCTTCCACGCGACCCGCCTCCACCCGCACGCGCCACCTCCTCCTCCCTCCTCCGGCGCCGGCCACCGTCGCGGCCGCGCGTCCCCACCGCCCACCGTCGCCCCCGCCGGCCGTCCCTTCGAGCCAGCCGCCGCCGACCCTGCGTCTCCCCGCCGCCCGGAGCCTCCTCCTCCTAGGTCTCCCCGCCGGTAGCCGCCGCTCGCCCCAGGCGTCCGCCGCCGCGCCCCCCCAGAGCTCCTCTCCTCCCGCTCGCTCCGCGCCCCGTCCGCCCCGCACAGCTCTCCCTCCGCCGCCAGGGCCGGGCTCTCCTCCCCGCGCGCCCCCTCCGAGCTCGTCCCGAGCTTCTCGCCGGAGCCGCCGCGTCGGCCCCGTCGCGCCTCCTCCGCCGCCTCCCTCGCCGGCGCCGCCTCCTGCAGCCACCCGCCGAGCCGCCCTCCTCACGCCGCTCTCCTCCCCTTCTCCCCTCTGCCCTCCGCTCCGGCCACCGCGACCCGGCCCCCGACCCGCTCCGCCGGCCCGAGTCCTCCCCGTCTGCCTCGCCCCTCACCGGTGCCGGCCGACGCCCGCCTCTGCCCACCCTTCGCGCGGTCGCCTTCTGCTTCTCCTCGGTCCAGCATCGCTCTGTCCGTACGCTGCAGGAGACCGCGTCCTCGAGGCCGCCCGTTCTGTGCTTTGCAAGTCATCGCCGGTATGGGACGATCCCCTTTCAGATGTTGGTGTATCGGGGCACCCTCGGACCACCGTGTGTTTGGTGAATCTTATCCCCAAGCATGTCAACGCCAAGTTCAAGATCTGCGAGCCGTGTTTGCACATCCGCACTGCTGCCTGAAGATCTACGCCAAGATTTCCACCCCGGACGCCAAGGCCTCCTTCACGGATTCCGATGATCGAGACCCGAAGATCCCGGAACTACAAGCTCTCCCTCACGGAATCCGAAGACCCTGATCCGCGGAGTTCGACGGCGACCCTGAGCCAAAGCCCTCGAGCCCTCCTACACGGATCCGATGGCGAACCCTGAAGACCGTTTCCGTACCCGGACGATAAGGATACCGACGCGGAACACCGAGAACTCCCCCTGAACGCCAAGATCGTCGACATGACCCGAAGGCCGCGAATGCGACAAGAACGGCAACGACCCGGAAGAATCCGATGCGCCCCGACACGAACCAAGTACTCCTTCCGAACACCGAGTCCGCCGAGAACCCGGATGCGACAAGATCTACCCCAATAATCCGAGAACGCTCCCGCCGAGGCCGAACCCCAGATCCGAACCCTGCCGAACCCCGAACCCCGGACCAAGTTCGTCGAGCCCCCCCTAATGTGTGACCCCTTTTCCGAACCCCTATTTTTATAAATGCTAAACATAAAAACCTGTTGCATATTAAATTGTTCATCTCGCATGCATATCACGTGGTTTGGGGGCCTTATGCCGATTCACCTAATAATTAAATATGGGGCCCATATGCGGGCAAATCTAGCCTTATATTGGCCTCATTTCAACATGTGTAGCGAACCGGTTCCATCTGTTGCTTTGCTAAACAACATTTAAATTGCGGGGGTTCTAAACAACTTGAACCATTTAATTAATTGTCGGGACCCCGGTTCCGCTTAATATGGCCTAATTGCATCGCACCTTGCCATGCCATGCATCATACATGCATCATGCCGATCTTCTGCCGTTGTATTAAATATTGCATCCGGTGTTTCTTCTAGTGTTTTGCTTCTTCGCGGATAAGGCCGTTGAGTTGATGTGAGCTTCGCCCCGATCTTCGGTTGAACCTTCGGCAGTGTTTTCAGGCGAGCATCTTCCCCTTTCTACCTATCTTACTTTTATAGCATTTATTCCCTCCTGTTGATCTATTGCTATCTGTGTTGCGATGCTCTAGTGTTTCGTACCCGTGATATCCCTTGCAGCCTTATATTGCCTTGGACACATCCTATTGCCTGTTGTTTGGTAGATAGTTGGACTTGCGCGCTGTAGTCGCTTGCTCAAGTGCTGTTGCGTGTCGTCAAATGCCACAGTTGTTGATGTATTGCCGCATGTTGCTGTTGGAGATGATCATAGTTTTACTTATTGTTCACTTTAATTCCTGTTTAACAACTAAAATTGACGTAAGTAAGCAGAGGCATCGGTGGGTGATAGACAACATTTGGTTTCCGAACGCCCACTTGTGTCCCGTAGGACCCCGAGTACTTGATACTTGTTCCTTGATTTATCGCGCTATCCACATATGGGGAGTATGGGCCCCCCTTAGCCAGAGCTTGATTCCGTCTTATTTCTTGGGGCCACAAACTAGTTTGAGGTTTTATTTACGATCCTGTACTTATGCCATGCTACTTCTTTATTTACGTTTGTGCGAGGAGCACACTGTACTGTTTAGGAATTGTGACCCGTTTTCGCGGTATCGACAAGCCCAGCCACACTTTCGGGTTCCCAGTCGTTTACAGCCGGCCCCACAAACCTTAAGTCCGTCTCGAAGTCAGCTAACTTCGTTGCGGGTTCTACTTTAAGGGGTGGCCCCCTGAAATATTTCTGAATCTTGTGATTGCTCTGTCATGAAGACCTCGTTGGGTTTTGATTTGGTTTTTCCGAGGTTGATCGTGTGTGTGTTGCTATTTGTGCACCCCGGCCGGGTTAAAACTTTCTGAAAGCCGTGTCCGCGGTTATGGACGACTTGGAGCACAATATCTCGACCATAGACAAGCATAACTAAAGTTTATTGCTATAAATTTGACTTTATAATGACTAGTAATCAGCTTCACTATAATGGAATGGCTAATTAATACTGCCCACAATTGCTTGTTGGAGTGTCGCTTGCGACCATTGTACCTGACTAGTAAGTATTGCAACTACAACGGAATGGCTAAATAAAAGTACCAACAACTGCTGGGTTTTGGGTTTATCTCATGCTAATTGTATCTGATTAGTAAGTGTTGCAACTATAACAGAATGATTCACTAAAAGTGCCCACTGCTTATTTTATCGGGACGATTATCTATACCTGACTAGTAATTACTGCAACGATAACTGAATAAATAAAACTGCCAACTGTGTGAGTTCCTCGGTTGACTTCCTCGTTGGTCTCGAGAGGGAAACGCTAGGATGGGTTTGTTTGGTGATAGCTTCAGGTTGGATCCGGTTAGGTCATTCTTATCCCTCTCTGATAGTTGTATCGAGTCTCTATAGGTTGTTTAGTGCATGCTGCCGCTGCCGCTTCAGTCCACCATACCTATGTAGGCGAGGACCGCCGAATTCTAGTCTCGCCGTGTACTGGCCTCAGTACTGCACCTGACGCTCCTCTTTTTCCTTTGCCCTTTGTCGGCACCCCTTTTGTTTAAGCAGGTTTTGAGATCGACGTCGTTAGCAGGGTTACCCTTCCGTCTTGGCCTGGGCAGGGTTATGGACGCCATTGGTTATTCTTCAGGGCTCTTAGCCCCATTTGCATCTTGTCCGTAGTCGGACGCTCTACCATTTTCAAGGTGATTTGGATCTTTGTATATCATATCTGTATTCTTGACTCATGGAGCCGCGGTTATATATATCTGTTCTGTGGGTCCCATCGAGGACTGTTGTGTAATGTTATTACTTCGTTTTCCACCCGCACGAAAGTGCCTGGTGGGCACCTTTGAATCGTTTCTATGCGGGTTTGGCGGATTTCGCTAAAACTTGCATAGGTCCGATTCTGAGGGTGTTACATCTCTTCTCATGCAACGTTCCGATCGTCCCTCCCGACGAGTTCTGGATCCCGGCAAAGACAAACCCTACGCGATTCTTGATCGTCCCCATCGGAGACATCCACCTATTCATTAGCGAAACCGACTCGGGCACTAGTTCCCTGGGAGTCGGAGGAGCATCAAGACCCGCATGGACCACCTACGGGCAGGATACGTTCGCGGAAGGATCGATGTCAGATCTCTCTTCATAGTTTGCCGACAAAGATCGGAAAAATTCAAGGCCCACCCAAACCGCCCCTGTGCAGGATATAACGGTGGAAGATCACTGCAAGTCCGCCAGCTTCGCCCGTGCGTCTGGACAGCAGATATCCAAGTTTGTCGGCGTGGTTACCATCTTCGATCTGGCGCGTTGCATTCAGAGAGAGGGCGAAAACCCCCGCGATTACCTTGCCAGGTGGCTCCACATACGGGCCGACCCGGCACACTACCCCAACGATGATGCTATGTATCACTTTGTGCAAGGACTGGACCAGGGAATGCTTCTCCGACATTCTCTAAGGCGACAGCAAGCTTCAGGACGTCTCACCTTGGAAAGTATGGTGAACACCGTCAACAGCTACGCAGAGCCCGAGGGAGCAGCTCAGGCGGATCTTGCACTCCGGCCTCCATCGCCGTAGTAGCTCCACCACCTCTAGTCATCGTTTCTCCTGTTGCACCTCCACCCCCGTCATCGAGGAAGCTCGGGCACCCTCTGACTCTGTTATTGACGCGCTCTAAGCCGACTTCAGTGCAGATTCGGAGGAGATAGATTTCAGCCCGGAGGAACTAGACTCTGCCATGCAGGAGATGGAGGAGGAGTACATGCGCGACGAGCAGGCCAACAACGCCGTCACGTCCCGAGAGGTGTTCGTCACCATTGGGACGTCGATGGATGAAGATCAACCCGGACGAGCTCCGCCAACAACCCTGGACAAGGGGAAGGGACCACCTGTTGCTGCCGACAATGATCGCGCAAAGGCCATGCCCCCTCTGCCTAACCCAGTGCAACAGCCGCAGGAACTCGGTACCGGCCCGAGCAAAAACAACACCGCAAACCCGCCACCTCCAGCATCTATGTCTGCTGCTGCCCAAGTTACTCCAGCTGATAGAGTAATGTACAACAATCTCCTCGTCGAGCCACTGACCGTAGCTCATATCCGGAACGTGACCCAGCTTGACGAGAAGTGCCAGTAGCTGGTGGAGGAAGCGCAGGCCATCACGGAGCAAGGCGTAAAGCTAGATCGAGATTTGGTCAACGCGTAGAAATCCATAGAGAAAGCTAGAGCAATGGAGGCCGAGTACAAGACTCTTCTACAGCAGCAGAAGGCCAAGAAAACTCTGGCTCGCGTCATCAAAGATCCTGGTGTACGGCGACATTGCATATACTGTTAGTTTGACTAGCAGATATCAAAGTGATCTAGGGGTGGATCATTGGACATCGGTCAAAAACATCCTTAAGTACTTGAGAAAAACTAAGGATATGGTTCTTTCTTATGGAGGTGATGAATAGCTCGTTGTTAATGGTTACACCGATGCTAGTTGGAACACCGATCCGGATGATTCTAAATCTCAATCTGGATACGTATTTACTTTGAATGGTGCAGCAGTTAGCTGGAGGAGTGCAAAGCAAAGCGTTGTGGCAAGATCTTCAACTGAATCGGAATACATACCTGCTTCGGAGGCTTCACAAGAGGCGATATGGATGAAGGAGTTCATTACAGAGCTCGTTGTGGTTCCCAGTGCGCTGGACCCAATGTCTATCTACTGTGATAACATGGGCGCCATAGCCAATGCGCAAGAACCAAAGTCACACAAGAAGCTGAAGCATATCAAGTTGCGTTTCCATGCTATTCGATAGCATGTCGAAGATGGTGAAATAAAGATTTGTAAAGTACACACATATCTAAATGTGGAGGATCCATTGACTAAACCTCTCCCGAGTGCAAAACATGACCAGCACCAAACCGCCATGGGTGTTCGATATATTACCATGTAATATAAATTAGTTGACTCTAGTGCAAGTGGGAGACTATTGGAGATATGCCCTAGAGGCAATAATAAAAGTAGTTATTATTATATCTTTGTGTTTATGATAAATTTTTACATTCATGCTATAATAGTATTAGCCGGAAACAGTAATACTTGTGTGATTTGTAACTTAATTAGAGTCCCTAGTAAAGCCTCTTTATAATACTAGCTTGTTGGTTAATAGATGATCATAGTTTCCGGATCATGAACATAGAGATGTTGTTAACAACAAGATCGTATCATTAGGAGAATGGTATGATGGACATACTCCTACAGATAAGCGTAGCATAAAGATCAAGTCATTTCAATAGTTCGTTTGCTATTAGCTTTCTGATAGATAGTAACCTAATTCCTTCGACCATGAGATCATGTTAATCACCATCACCGGAAGGATGCTTTGATGACATCAAACACCACATCGTAACTAGGTGGTTATATAGGTGGCATTGAGTGTTCAGAAAGTATGTGTTGAGGCACATGGATCAAGAGTGGGATTTGTCCATCCATATGACGGATAGATATATTCTGGGCCCTCTTGGTGGAATTTCATCCAATTAGCTTGCAAGCATGTGACTGGCTCACAAGGGATCACATATCACAGGAACGAGAAAAGAATACTTATCAGTAACGAGGTTGAACTAGGTATGCAGAGATACCGACGATAAAACCTCGGATAAGTAAAATATCATGAGACAAAGGGAAATTGGTATCGTATGTAAATGGTTCATTCGATCACGAAGTAATCGTAGAAATATGTGGGAGCCATATGAATTTCCAGATTCCTCTATTGGTTATTGATCAGAGAAGTGTCTTGGTCATGTCCGCGTAATTCACGAACCGTAGGGAGACACACTTAAGGATTCGATGTTGTTTATGAAGGGAATATGCCCTGAGAGGCAATAATAAAGTGTTTATTATGTGTATTCCAAGTATATGATAGATGTTTATTTTGCATGCTATAATTGTATTAATACGGAAACGTTAATACATGTGTGTTTAATAAACAAACAGAAAGTTCCTAGTTATGCCTCTCTCATAAACTAGCTCGTTGATTAACAAGATGATCAAGGTTTCCTGATCATGGACATTGGATGTTGTTAATAACGGGATCACAACATTAGTGTAATGGTGTGATGAACATTCATCCGAAGTATAGCATTACGATCAAAGTCATTGAGTTTATATTGCTATAACAACTTACGAAGTGATCCTAATCCTTAGACCATGAGATCATGTCAATCACTAACACCGGAAGAGTTTCTTGATAACATCAAACGTCACACCGTAACAGGGTGATTATAAATATGGATTCAGAACTAATAAAATGTTATGTTGAGGCTCATGGATCGAGAGTGTAATTTGTTCATCCCGATGACGGATAGATATACTCTGGGCCCTCTCGGTGATATCACATTGATTAGCTTGCAAGCAAGTGATTTGATCACTAGAATGTTATATCACAGGAACGAGAAAAGAGTGCATGTCGGTAACGAGATCAAACTAGGTATGGAGATACCAATGATCGAATCTCGGACATGTAATATATCGTGAAACAAAGGGATTAAGATACTAGCGTAAAAGGTTCCGACGATCACAAGAAAGTCATCGTTGAATGTGTGGGAGTCAGTATGGGTCTCCAGATCCCGCTTCTGATTATTGATCCGAGAGGGGTCTCGATCATATACGCATTATTCACGAACCATAGGGTGACACACTTAAGAGACACCGACATCCAATTGGAGCAAATGTTTTATGCCGAAAGAATGAACAAGCGCAGGAATTTATTTCACTAGATACCGAAACAGGTTTTCGGGTGAAATTGCATAAAGTGGTTATGCATGTGAAATAGAATTCTAGCAAGGGGTTATTTGTGAATGTTTGTCATTAAAGTAATTGAAAAAATTCTGAATAAAATAAAAGAGTTTTATTTAATGAGAGTTTGCATTAAATTTGGTGGAAATTTAATGGGAATTTGAGTGGACTTTTGAGTGGAGGGAATTTAAAGGAGATTTGTGAGTGGAGTGTCCACCCACATGAAGAGGGGAGGGCAAGGGGCAGCCCCATGCGCCGGCCACCCCCTTGGGGTTCCCCCTACTCCTATAAAAGGAGCCCCCCCTCCTCACTTGTCTCTCACACCTCCTCGTGAAGGGATCTCTCTCCCCCTCTAGAATTTATCCCCCATGGTCTCGGACTAGCGAGATACATGTTCCCGGTGGCTATTCGGCAAGAAAGAGTTGTGATTCCGCTGCATCGCTGGAGCGAGGAGGCGGAGGTTGCTCGGTGCCTCGAACGTGTGTGCGAGCATGGATGCGCTGCTGATTTGCGGCGCTAGGACTTCCTCTCGATCTTGAGATCGGCAAGAGATCGTCTACATCAACCACGAGTTGAACTCGTTAAGTTTTGTCGTTCTTCAAGGGTATGTTCTCTACGGATATACATCCGCCCATTGTTTGTATCTAGTAGATAGATCTTGGTATATAGTTCACATCGTAGGAAATTTTTTGTTTTCTATGCTGCGAACACTACAGTGGTATCAGAGCCGGATCTATGCGTAGATACTTTACACGGGTAGTACACATATGAGTATGTGGGCGATGATGATCATGTTGTTGCTCCTTTGTTTTAATTTTGGATATTGGTGGCATAGTGGGATGAAGCGGCCCGGACAAACTTTACATGTCCTCGCACATGAGACCTGTTCCACGCTTGACATGCAACTAGTTTGCATAAGTGGCTAGCGGGTGTCTGTCTCTACTACTATAGTCAATATCTATTTTGCAAGCGAGTTGTCAACAATTTGATTATCCTCGTTGTGGTTCATGTTCATAGGTAAGAACGGTTCTATCTCGAAAGCCCTAAGCCACGTAAAAATTGCAATGAATAAATTAGAGGCGTCTAGTTTAGATTGTTGCTGGGCTAGTGTTATGATATGGTAGTGTTGTAAGTAGAAGTATGAGATGATACTCTTACAACACACATAGCGTGTAAAATCCATAGACCTTGGATTTACACATATATGTATGATAGTGATCATACCACGATGCACATGATAGAGATCATCTGCGGGAACCATATAATTTCACTAATAAACATATGATGTTTGATAGCATCTTATATTGCTTGTTTAGCGCTTTGTTAGCATAATAAGATGATCCCTCATTTAAATATCAAGATAAGAATGTGTTCTTCCTTTAGTATGCACCGATTATGTTTTCGTCGCTCCAAGACATCACGTGATGATCGGGTGTTCTTGGATCCACGACCATATTTCGGGTGTAAAACAGTTACACACGCGAATACTAAGGTTCTAACTTGGCGAGCCTAGCATGTACAGACATGGCCTCGGAACACGGACCGAAAGGTTAAGCATGAGTCATATAGTTGATATGATGCCCATTTGATGCTCGCCTTTGAAGCTATACCGACTCACGTGATGATCGGACTTGGTGTAGTGGATTTGGTTCATGTAATCACCAAAAAGGCACGAGGGATGTCGTTTTTGAGTGGGAGTTCATTCGTAATATAGATTAGTTGAACTCAATCTATCATACACTTAGTCTAAACTTTAAAAATTCTGTTGTAGATGGCACCACCTGCTTTTAATTTCAATGTGTTCATGGAGAAAGAGAAACTAGCAACGAACGGTAGCAACTTTACCGAATGGGCCATGAATTTGAGGATTCTCCTCTCTGCCGCACAAAAGCAATATGTGCTAGAAGCGCCGTTAGGCCCCCCACCTTTAGATGATGCCCCTGACGAGTAGAAGAATGTCTATCAGACTCGTCAGGAGGACCACAACTTAGTTCATTGCGGCATATTTTATGGGCTAGAGCCGGAACTTCGAAAGCGTTTCGAAAACGGCAATGCATTTGATACAATGGGTGAGTTGAAAATGATTTTCGACACACATGCTGCTGTAGAGAGCTACAACGCTTTAGAAAAGTTCTTTAGCTGCATGATGGAAGAGCACAACTCCGTTAGTGAGCATGTACTCAAGATGTCAGGTTACGCCGATAAGCTTGTGTCCTTGGGAATATCGATTCCCATTGACTTAGGCATCCATCGTGTTCTGCAGTCTCTGCCACCTAGCTATAAGAGCTTCGTGATGAACTATAATATGCAAGGCATGAAGAAGTCTCTCCCCGAGCTTCTGTCAATGCTTAAAACTGCAGAAGTGGAGATCAAAAGGAACATCAAGTGTTGATGATCAATAGGAACACTGGTTTCAAGAAAGACAAGAAGGGAAAACGGAAGGGAAGTAAGGGCGGCAAGCCTGTTGCCGCGCCTGAAAAGAAACCCCGAGTTGGACCTAAGTCTGATTCCGAGTGCTACTATTGTAAGGGGACTGGCCACTGGAAGCGCAACTGCCCCAAGTATCTGGCAGACAAGAAGGCCGGCAAGGCAAACAAAGGTATATATGATATACATGTTATTGATGTGTACTTGACTAGTGCTCGCAGTAGCACCTGGGTATTTGATACCGGTTCAGTTGCTAATATTTGTAACTCGAATCAGGGGCTGCGGAACAAGCGACCGCTAGCAAGGGGTGAGGTCAAGATGCGTGTCAGCAATGGATCAAGCGTTGATGTGATCGCCGTCGGAACGCTGCCTCTCCACTTACCGTCGGGATTAGTTATAAACTTGAATAAATGTTATCTGGTGCTTGCACTGAGCATGAACATTGTATCTGGATCATGTTTGATGCGAAGTGGTTATTCATTTAAATCCGAGAACAATGGTTGTTCCATTTATATGAATGACATATTTTATGGTCATGCACCGATGATGAATGGTTTATTTCTATTAGATCTCGATGATAATGTTACACATATTCATAATGTTGATGCTAAAAGGATTAAACTTAATGATGATATATCCGCATATATGTGGCACTGTCGTCTAGGTCATATTGGCATTAAACGCATGAAGAAGCTCCATTCGGATGGACTTTTGGAATCACTTGATTATGAATCATTTGATACATGTGAGCCATGCCTTATGGGCAAGATGACTAGAACGCCGTTTTCCGGTTCAATGGAACGGGCGACAGATTTATTGGAAATCATACATTCTGATGTATGTGGTCCAATGAGTGTGTCGGCGCGAGGTGGATATCGTTATTTTGTTACTTTCACGGATGATTTGAGTAGATACGGTTATATCTACTTGATGAAACACAAGTCTCAAACCTTTGAAAAGTTCAAGGAATTTCAGAATGAAGTGGAAAATCATCGTAATAGAAAGATCAAATTTCTACGGTCCGACCGTGGAGGTGAGTATCTAAGTTACGAGTTTAGCACTCACATGAAAGAGTGTGGAATTGTTTCACAACTCACACCTGCCGGAACACCACAGCGAAATGGTGTGTCGGAACGTCGTAATTGTACTTTATTAGATATGGTTTGATCTATGATGTCTCTGACGGACTTGCCGTTGTCATTTTGGGGTTATGCACTAGAAACTGCTGCATTCACTTTAAATCGGGCACCATCTAAATCCGTTGAAAAGACACCATATGAATTGTGGTTTGGAAACAAACCTAAGCTGTCATTTCTTAAAGTTTGGGGATGCGATGTTTATGTGAAGAAACTTCAACCGGATAAACTCGAACCCAAAGCGGAAAAATGCGTCTTCATAGGATACCCTAAAGAAACTATTGGGTATTCCTTCTATCACAGATCCGAGGGCAAGGTTTTTGTTGCCAAGAATGGATCCTTTCTAGAGAAAGAGTTTCTCGCGAAAGGTGTGAGTAGCCAGAAGGTAGAACTCGAAGAGGTTGTGGAATCTTCTCTTCAAAGTATGGCGAGTAGCGCAGCGCCGAAAGTTGTTCCGGAGTTGGCTCCACCTGTTGAAGAGGGAACTAATGATAATGATCATGAAACTCCGAAAGAGAGTACTACCGAACCTCGCAGGTCAAACAGGACGCGTGCAGCTCCCGAGCTGTATGGAAATCCTGTCATGAATTTCATGGTTGATGAAAATGATGACCCTGCGACGTATGAAGAAGCGATGATGAGCCCGGATTCCAACAAATGGTTATAAGCCATGAAATCCGAGATGGAATCCATGTATGGAAATCAAGTTTGGAACTTGGTGGAATTACCTCACGACCGAAAGGCCGTGGAGAACAAATGGATTTTCAAAAGGAAAACTGATGCTGATGGTAATGTGACCGTCTATAAATCTCGACTTGTCGCAAAGGGGTTTCGACAAATTCAAGGAGTTGACTACGATGAGTCTTTCTCTCCCGTAGCGATGCTAAAGTCAGTTAGGATTATGTTAGCAATTGCTGCATATTTCGATTATGAGATATGGCAGATGGATGGCAAAACCGCGTTTCTCAATGGTAATATTGAAGAAGAGTTGTATATGATACAACCAAAGGGTTTTGTCGATCCTAAGGATGCTAACAAGGTGTGCAAGCTTCAGCGATCCATCTATGGATTGAAGCAAGCATCACGAAGTTGGAATCTCCGCTTTGATGAGGTGATCAAAGAGTTTGGATTTGTCCAAACTTATGGAGAAGCTTGTATTTACAAGAAAGTGAGTGGGAGCAATGTGGCATTTCTGATATTATATGTGGATGACATATTATTGATCGGAAATGATATAGATCTTTTAAACAGTGTTAAAAGTTATCTAAACAGCAAATTTTCAATGAAGGACCTAGGTGAAGCGTCATACATATTAGGCATAAAGATCTATAGAGATAGATCTAGGCGCCTAATAGGGCTATCGCAAAGTACATACCTTGATAAGATTTTAAAGAAGTTTAAAATGGACGGAAGTAAGAAGGGGTTCTTACCTATGTTGCAAGGCAAGACATTGAGTAAGACTCAAAGTCCGGCTTCGGCGGAAGAAAGAGAGATAATGGACAAAGTCCCCTATGCTTCAGCCATAGGCTCTATAATGTACGCCATGCTATGTACAAGACCGGATGTGGCACATGCTATTAGTTTGACTAGTAGGTACCAATCGGATCCAGGTTCGGAACACTGGATAGCGGTCAAGAATATCCTTAAGTACTTACGAATAACTAAGGATATGTTTCTTGTATACGGAGGTGAAGAATAGCTCGTCGCTAAGTGTTATGTCGACGCTAGCTTTGACACCGATCCGGATGACTCTAAGTCTCAATCCGGATACGTATTTCTCATGAATGGCGGAGCGGTTAGTTGGAGGAGCTCCAAACAACCTGTGGTAGCGGGATCAACAACGGAGGCCGAATATGTTGCTGCTTCAGAAGCGGCTCAGGAAGCAGTTTGGATGAAGGAGTTCATATCCGAACTAGGAGTGGTGGCAAACGCGTTGGACCCAATGGTGATCTATTGTGACAAAAATGGTGCCATTGCCAATGCCAAAGAGCCAAGGTCTCACAAGCATTCCAAGCATATTAAGCGCCAGTTTCACTCCATCCACGAGCATGTCAAGGATGGAGATATAAAGATTTGTAAAGTACATACGGATCTCAATGTAGCAGATCCGTTGACTAAAACTCTCCCTAGAGCAAAACATGATCAACACCAGAACTCAATGGGTGTTAGATTTATCACTATGTAACTAGATTATTGTCTCTAGTGCAAGTGGGAGACTGAAGGGAATATGCCCTGAGAGGCAATAATAAAGTGTTTATTATGTGTATTCCAAGTATATGATAGATGTTTATTTTGCATGCTATAATTGTATTAATACGGAAACGTTAATACATGTGTGTTTAATAAACAAACAGAAAGTTCCTAGTTATGCCTCTCTCATAAACTAGCTCGTTGATTAACAAGATGATCAAGGTTTCCTGATCATGGACATTGGATGTTGTTAATAACGGGATCACAACATTAGTGTAATGGTGTGATGAACATTCATCCGAAGTATAGCATTACGATCAAAGTCATTGAGTTTATATTGCTATAACAACTTACGAAGTGATCCTAATCCTTAGACCATGAGATCATGTCAATCACTAACACCGGAAGAGTTTCTTGATAACATCAAACGTCACACCGTAACAGGGTGATTATAAAGATGGATTCAGAACTAATAAAGTGTTATGTTGAGGCTCATGGATCGAGAGTGTAATTTGTTCATCCCGATGACGAATAGATATACTCTGGGCCCTCTCGGTGATATCACATCGATTAGCTTGCAAGCAAGTGATTTGATCACTAGAATGTTATATCACAGGAACGAGAAAAGAGTGCATGTCGGTAACGATATAAAACTAGGTATGGAGATACCGATGATCGAATCTCGGACATGTAATATATCGTGAAACAAAGGGATTAAGATACTAGCGTAAAAGGTTCTGACGATCACAAGAAAGTCATCGTTGAATGTGTGGGAGTCAGTATGGGTCTCCAGATCCCGCTTCTGATTATTGATTCGAGAGGGGTCTCGATCATGTCCGCATTATTCACGAACCGTAGGGTGACACACTTAAGAGACACCGACATCCAATTGGAGCAAATGTTTCATGTCGAAAGAATGAACAAGCACAGGAATTTATTTCACTAGATACCGAAACAGGTTTTCGGGTGAAATTGCATAAAGTGGTTATGCATGTGAAATAGAATTCTAGCAAGGGGTTATTTGTGAATGTTTGTCATTAAAGTAATTGACAAAATTCTGAATAAAATAAAAGAGTTTTATTTAATGAGAGTTTGCATTAAATTTGGTGGAAATTTAATGGGAATTTGAGTGGACTTTTGAGTGGAGGGAATTTAAAGGATTTGTGAGTGGAGTGTCCACCCACATGAAGAGGGGAGGGCAAGGGGGCAGCCCCATGCGCCGGCCACCCCTTGGGGTTCCCCCCTCCTCCTATAAAAGGAGCCCCCCTCCTCACTTGTCTCTCACACCTCCTCATGAAGGATCTCTCTCCCCCTCTAGAATTTATCCCCCATGGTCTCGGACTAGCGAGATACATGTTCCCGGTGGCTATTAGGCAAGAAAGAGTTGTGCTTCCGCTGCATTGCTGGAGCGAGGAGGCGGAGGTTGCTCGGTGCCTCGAACGTGTGTGCGAGCACGGATGCGCTGCTGATTTGCGGCGCTAGGACTTCCTCTCGATCTTGAGATCGGCAAGAGATCGTCTACATCAACCATGAGTTGAACTCGTTAAGCTTTGTCGGTCTTCAAGGGTATGTTCTCTACGGATATACATCCGCCCGTTGTTTCTATCTAGTAGATAGATCTTGGTATATAGTTCACATCGTAGGAAAATTTTTGTTTTCTATGCTGCGAACCCTACAGTTTAGTAGATATGGAATGTAAGTAGGGAGACCGAATGTTGTTCGGAGTCTCAGATGGGATCCGGGATATCACGAGGAGATCCAAAATGGTCCAGAGAATAATATTCATATAAGGAAAGTTCAATTCCGGAGTTCGGGAATGGTTCCGGTGTTTTCATCGGAAAGGTTCTAGAAGGATCTAGAAGGTTCACCGGACCGTAAGGGTAAGGGTGCATGAATGTGTCATGACTAAGTGGAATGGTTGGATCATGTGCTAGGTCAAAGTTATGTGCAAATAAAGAGTGAGATCAAACTCCGAAATTGGAAGTCAAAAGGCAAGTTTGAAAAGTCAAACTAGGACAATGTTTCCTAGTGGAGGAAGAAGAGAATCCTTCTCTCCCTCCACCACAAGACTAGTAGGAGAAGGAGTTGGGGAAGGATTCAAAGTCCCCTCTCCCAAGCTGGCCCCATCTCATAAATAGAGGGGAGGGGGCTGCCCCTCAACACACAACACCACCACCCGCCTCCAAGCCACTGCCGCCGCTGGCTCACCGTCGCCGCCCTAGCCGCCGCCGTCCAAGCCTCCTCGTCTACAACTCTAAACCCTAGATCGTCGGAAACCCTAATTCTCCACCATAACCTGCTTCGACTTAGGCAAAGCCCTGCGGGATCTTCCCTCTACTTCCAACACCAAGCTGTCATGCTGCCGGAATCGCGAGGAGAGAACTACAAGCTCCACTGCCTGCTGGAACAAGGGAGAGGAGGGTCTTCATCAAGTTCCAAACATGTGACCGACTGCGGAAGCGCTTCCAGAACGCAACTCCAGAAGGATCGTCTACGTAATCTTGAGATCGGCAAGTGAACGACTACATCACCCACGAGAATCTGCTATCATTAACCGCTTTGGAATCTTCGAGGGTGAGTACTCTATTGACTTGTTGCTACAATATCTTGGCTTATGTGTGTTCATATGGTAGATTTTTTTCCATGCTACGAACCCCTACACTTAGTGCTACTTGTGGCGAAAGAGGCCGCGTATGATCATGACCAGAGTAGTCAGACCCAACATGGTGTTGGTGGTTATGATCATGGCGAGAGCAGTCAAGCCCAGAGCATTGGTGGTGTTGACTACTATCAAGGCCAAGATGGCGATGGTGGTTATGAATCTGGTCAGAGTAGCTATGCACAAGAGAAGAGGTAAAGACGCAGGAGGTGAGGATAGGAATGAAGCCTGGCCAACGTGTGAGTGGACGTGCAATAAACCCAAGGTATTGCATCGTCCTTGCTCGCATGTACGTGCTGCTTGCGGGCAGTTGGGTATGGATGTTTGTGTCTCCTTGTTTCCTTAAGGAGTCGGTGATCGGTACATGGACAGACGGGATGATGGGATATAGGGCATGGGGCAGTTTCAACAAAGTAAATCCAGGTGAAAGGGTTTACATCCTAGATCCAGAACTAATGCGGATAGGCAGAGGAAGGCGACAATGTGTCCGCATCTGTAATGATATGGATGAATCTGAAGCCGGAGGCCCAACTAGGCAATGTTCTCTTTGTAATCAATTTGGTCATAGAGACACCAATTGCCACATCTTTGGGACTGGAGGAGTGGCTCCTCATGGACGTGGCAGCCGAGGAAGAAGAGGCAGAGGAAGAAACTAGATGTGTGGAACTGTGTTTTAAATTTGTAATATGTGTGGAACTATGTTCTAAATTTATAATATATGTAGAACTATGTTTTAAATTTGTAATATGTGTGGAACTATGTTCTAAATTTGTAATATGTGTGGAACTATGTTTTAAATTTGTAATATGTGTGGAACTATGTTCTAAATTTGTAATATGTATGGAACTATGTTTTAAATGTGTGGAACTATGTTCTAATAAATTTGCAGACTATATCGAAGTATACTTTATAATTTCTAATATATTTTATAATTTTTTATGTGCAGATGGCAGGATCTTTGCTGAATGCCGACATAGATCGAAAGCACTGGTCGACATTATTGGATGCTAACCTAGGGACCTTAAATCACCTAGTGACTCGCACTCCCATGTCGAACTGGTTGATACACCCTAATTGGCTTCAGAGGTATGTGACATTTATTTCTCTTGTTGTTGGGATATTTCTAGGCCAGAGTAAATAAAGTGTGGCACGCTAGCCCATTTTATATGGAGCTTTCCACGCATACTTACAAAGGTACAAGTCGATGACACGACTACGTCTCATCCCACACGCACACGACAATGAGATATACCCTATCTAGTCAACATTAGGGTCTAGACAGTCAACGATAAGTACTCTTTTAGAGCATAATGGACATGGGTGCCTATATAGTGCATACAATGTTGGAGATATGCCCAAGAGGCAATAATAAAGTAGTTATTATTATATCATTGTGTTTATGATAAATGTTTACATCCCATGCAATAATTGTATTAACAGGAAACATTAATACTTGTGTGTTTTGTAAACATAAAAGAGTCCCTAGTAAGCCTCTTGTTAAGCTAGCTTGTTGATTAATAGATGATCATGGTTTCCTGATCATGGACATTGAATGTTATTAATAACTAGGTCATATCATTAGGAGAATGGTGTGATGGACACACACCCATAGTAAGCATAGCATAAGATCAAGTCATTTAGAGTTCGTTTGCTATAAAGCTTTCAAATACATAGTAACCTAATCCTTCGACCATGAGATCATGTTAATCACCTTCACCGGATGTGTACTTTGATGACATAAAACACCACTTCCGTAACTGGGTGGTTATAAAGGTGGCATTGGGTATTATGAAAGTATGTATTGAAGCACATGGATCAAGAGTGGGATTTGTCCATCCATATGACAGATAGATATACTCTGGGCCCTCTCGGTGGAATGTCATCCAATTGTCTTGCAAACATGTGACTAGAGGTCACAAGGGATGTCATATCACGGAACGAGTAAAGAGTACTTATCAGTAACGAGGTTGAACTAGACATAAGAGATACCGACGATCAAACCTTGGATAAGTAAAGTATCGCGCGACAAAGGGAATAGGTGTCGTATGTAAATGTCATTCAATCACAAAGTCATCATAGAAATATGTGGGAGACATATGGATTTCTAGATCCCTTTATTGGTTATTGACCGGAGAGGTGTCTCAATCATGTCTGCATAGTTTGCGAACCGTAGGGAGACACACTTAAGGAATCGATGTTGTTTAAGTAGATATGGAATATGAGTTGGAGACCAAATGTTGGTCGGAGTCTCGGATTGGATCCAGGACATCACGAGGATATCCGGAATGGTCCGGAGAATAATATTCATATAAGGAAAGTGGTTTTTCGGGGTTTGGAAAAAGTTTCTGTGTTCTGACCGAATACTTCTAGAATGTTCTAGAGGGACCACTAGTGGTTCCACCACCCCGGGAGGGGGTCACTGATACGTCGGAAACGTATCTATAATTTTTTATGTTCCATGCTTGTTTAATATCTACTTTGCTTTGCTTTGTCTACACTTTGAGGTGCTTTTATATGTTTTCTGGTACTAACCTATTAACAAGATGCCACAGTGCCAGTTGCATGTTTTCTTCTGTTTTTGGTTCCAGAAAGGCAAAAAATCAATATTCTCGGAATTAGACGGGACAAAAGCCAAAGTCAACATTTTACCGTGGGAAACACGAAGCCTGAATACAAGATGGAGGAGGGCCACCAAGGGGCCACACCCCTGGCCGCGCGGCCAAGGTGGGCCCGTGCCTGGGGGGATATACGTCCAATTTGCATCACCATTCTATATCATAATTTGCCTCTATTCATTGATATATGTGTTATTATGAGGTGTTACTTATGTCTTTTCCTCTGTTTTTGCATGTTGGATGCTTCTTGGAGGATGAACTGCCGGAGTCAGGTTTCTGATGGAAAAAAGAGGTGTTTTGATGCAAATTCACGAAGATAAGAAAAATATAGGAAAATTATATTTTCCCAGAAGACGAAGGAAGCTAGAAGGGGAGGCGTAGCTGGGCCACAGGGAGCCCACAACCCCCTAGGCGCGGGTCCCCCTAGGTCGCGCCTAGGGCAGGTGCGGCCCACCTGGCCGGCCTTCGACTCCGCCCTCTCGCCTCTAACTTCCTCTCAGAACCCTAACACCAGGGGGGCGACCATAGAAAGATTCTGCCGCCTCTGCGGGGCGGAAAATACCGAGAGAGAAAGAGCTCTCTGGCAGATAGATTTCTGCCGAAGAAATTCCTTCCCGGAGAGGGGAGATCATCGCCATCATCCACACCATCATCTCCACCAGCACCATCATCAACACTCCATCCCGCTATAACAATTGTGTTGAATACTTGCATAGTTCTTAGGGGAAACTTTCTCGGTGTTGATTACTATTGTAGTTGATGCTTGTGAGTGGAACCATTGGATTATTGTTTATGTTCAGATTGTTATTCATCACCATATCATCTTTGATCTTGATCCATATGATGTCTCGTGAGTAGTTCGTTTAGTTCTTGAGGACATGGGAGAAGTCATGTTGTTAGTAGTGGATTTGTGTTGAGTTATTATTCAATGGTTTAGTATTTAAGTTGTGGTGCTATTCTTCTAGTGGTGTCATGTGAACGTCGACTACATGATACTTCACCATTTATGGGCCTAGGGGAATGCATTGTGTATTTGGCTACTAATTTTGGGGTTGCTGGAGTGACAGAAACCTGAACCCCCGTTAGGACACCTTTGCACAAGGGAGTGTAGGATCTCAGAGTTTAAGGCTGTGGTTAGGTTTATATATTAATTTCTTTCATGTAGTTGCGGATGCTTGCAGGGGGTTTAATCACAAGTATGTATTAGTCCAAGTATGGTCGGTACATTAGCACAGGTTCACCCACACAACACTTACAACACCAAATAAGATTACTCAGCTATTTGAAGTGAAAGCACTTGATAGAATTCCCATGTGTCCTTGAGAACGTTTGGTCCTTATAAGTATTTCCACCGGCTTGTCCTTTGATAATAAAGGATTGGGCCACTTGCTATGTTTGTTTGTTGTCTTTATTACTTGCACTTTGTTTTGTTGCTTTATCAGAAACCCCTAAAAATCCATTTGCTAAGTATTTACAGAGATTTCCTGCTCCATACCACTAGTCAACACCTTCTGCTCCTCATTGGGATCGACACTCCTATTTATTGAAAGTACTATGATACACCCCCTATACTTGTGGGTCATCAAGACTATTTTCTGGCGCCGTTGTCGGGCAGTGAAGCTCTATTGAAGAGTGGAACTGGTAAAGGAAACTTCTAATATGAGTATTTATTTTTGTTTCTGTTTGTTACTTTGTTTCCAATATGGATAACCCACTTGGTTTTATATTTGGGAAAAGTTCATCCTGGTGATAACTTGCTTTTTATCCATGAATTATGCGGGTTGTTTAAGTGTGTAGGTATCACCACTAAACAAGTGAAGAAGAAGTTACTCTCTATATCCTTGAAAGGGAGAGATGAAGAATGGTATAAGATGCTGAAGAATGGGCAATCCATGGAATGGGAGAAAATGGCATCTCTCTTTTATTCTAAATTCTATCCTCCCAGTGAAATTCATAAGGATAGGAATATGATATATAAATTTTGGCCTCACGATGGAGAGAGTACAGCTCAAGCTTGAGGGAGATTGAAGTTACTAATGCTTAAATGTCCTATTCATGAACTTCCTAACAATATTATTATCAATAACTTTTATGCTAGGCTTTCTCTTCATGATAAAGATTTACTAGATGCTTCTTGTGTTGGATCATTCACACATATGAAGGAAGAAGCTAAATGGGATCTACTAGACCATATTCAAGAGAACACTGAAGCTTGGGAGAATGACAAAGGAAGAAAGTCAGGTATAAACTATGATTATGAATGCGTAAAATCTTTAATGGGTACTGATGACTTCCGTGATATTAGTAACGAGTTTGGTCTTGATTCCCAAAGTATTCCCAATTGTTTTAAGTCCTTTTCCTCTTACATCGAAATTCCCAAGAAGAAGTGGAATAAGTACCATGCTCCTTATAAATATGTTGTTAGTCATGTTCCTTTTAGAAGCACTGAAGTTTGTACTACTAATCATATTGTGCATGAACCTTATGTTGAGAAAATACCTTTCCCAGCTAAGGTAAAGGAGTATTCTATGATGATTAGTACAAATAATAAAGGTACTAAGAAAACTGTGGAGCCTGATGAGCAATTGAATATTGAACCTGTGGTAGCTATTGTGAAAGACCTTGTCACTAGAAATACAGAGGATGAGCACATTGTCTTCTGTGAAGATGCTTCTAATATTATCTCTCATCCTAGTAAGGCTAGAAAAGGTAGTGTTCCTGTGCTTTCTGTTAAAATTGGTGATCATTGCTACTATGGTTTATGTGATATTGGTGCTAGTGCTAGCGCTATTCCTTATGAGGTTTACAGGGAAATTATGCATGAAATTGGTCCTTGTGAGCTTGAGGACATTGATGTGGTTATTCACCTTTCAAATAAGGAAACCATTTGCCCCATTGGTATTGTAAGAGATGTGGAGGTTCTCTGTGGTAAGATTAATTATCCTGCTGATTTTCTAGTACTTAATTCAACAACTAGTAAAACTTGCTCTATCATTTTTGGTAGACCTTTCTTGAACATTTGTGGAGCTATTATAGATTGTAAGAAGGAGAAAGTTTTAACTAATTTTGATGTAGATTCTTATGAGTTTAACTTTTCCAAATTTTCTAAAGCTCCTTGTGAAAATAGCTTGGCTAACGAAGATTTCAGGATGGAACAACTTGCTTCTATTGATCCAGTTTATGACCTTGGACCTCTTTTTGGTGACTATAAGTATGCTCATTCTAATGATAAAGTTGTTGCCAGTGATAGTTATATTTTCAACTTTATTCAAAGTGCTACGGAAAGTTATTATGAGAGAGGGAAACATGGTTTTATGCATCTCAATAATGTTAAGTTTTCCCGTTTTATTTTGAATGCTTTGAAGTTGCATTCGTTTTGTCTCTGTATGCTTGTGGCTTTTTGTTTCAACAATTTGTTTTCTCATGATACCCCCATGCATAGGAAGTGGGTTAGACTCAAATGTGTTGGTTATTTGCTTCTTGATGCTCTCTTTCACTTCAAATATATATCTCCTTTGTGAGCATCTTTGAAACTTTCAAGTCTAACTTAAAGGCATTAAAGAAACGTACTTGTTGGGAGATAACCCAAGAGTTTTGTCGAGTCTTGGAAGTTATTACCACAGTAATAACCGCTCCTTATCCTTGTTGTTTTGGTTTTGTGTCAAGTTCAACTACTTTTGAGAAGTAGGGGAGTTGTGAAAAGTGGTTGTCCTGGGACAGATTTTTGTGCTGCATTGTATAAATTCATGAGGGAGCTAAGTACTTCGAATGGAGTTGTATTTTCCCGAGCTTGTTCTCCAGGTTGTTACCCAACTTTCATTAGTTTTGCACTATTTGCTTTGAGCAACAAAAGGTTTTAGAAAAAATCAATCTCTACCTGTTGGTATGTTTTGACAGATTTCTGCAATCATTTGCATTTGCCTCTTACAGAAGCCTTTGTTTTGATGGATTTTAGTTGAAGTGTGAACAAAGGTTTATTGTTCTTGCTTACACTACTATTGCCCATGAAGTTTGTGTATTACCTTGTGAAGAAAGGAAGTTCCAGGAGAAGGAGGAAAGGAATCTGCAGAGTTCGACTTTGAATAGGTAAAAGTGGTGAAAACAGAAGGTTCGTGAAATCCTAATATTTTTATATTTTTGATGTTTTTATTACATAAGGAAAGTTACAAGAAGGAACAGAGGAGGAAACGGAGGCCAGGGTGGCCAAACCCACCCCAGGCGCGGGCCCCACCTGGCCGCACCTGGAGGGGGTGTGACCCCCCGAGCTCCGTCTCCGCCTCGTTTTCGTATCAGCACCTTCCTTATGCATTGAAACTTCGTAATATATACCCCCTCGGATCCCCCGAGGTTCGTGCATCATGTTCTCATCGTTTTTTTTGTTTCAATCTGTTTCTGTCAAGAAATCTTCTCAAGTTTAGAGCACCATGGTCTCCGCCAACGACAAAGGCAAGATGCCCGATGAAGATGATCTTCAAAGTCCCAAGGAGGAGGAGATCTTGGTTGGGGATGAAGAAGACATGGAGGAGGACGAGCATCCGGATATCCGCGCTACCGTCGCAAGCATTGGAGTGGTGGCAAACCCTACCAAGCTTAGTATGACAGCACAGATGTCTAAAGGAGGGAAAACCCCGCGTCATATCCTCGCTCCACGGTCACGTCCTCCACGTACCAAGAGACCCTTCCATACTCTTATACATGAGCATCAATACCAGTAGGTGCCCAAAGGGAACTTGCCCTCGGTTTGGGATATGCCTCGTTCTAACCATGCAGGGGAGGAACACACTAAGAAGGAAGAGTGGGGAAATAATAGCAAGGACTGGGATTCTCGGTCTGATATGATCATGAATCGCATTGAGCAAAATTCAGAGTTGATTCGTACCCTGACCTTTGAGATTGAGGATTTGAGGAAACTGATTAAGGAGTTTATCAAGAGAACACCACCACCACCGAAGGAGTAATTCGTCATCAGGTTTGGCATCCCCTTGGCTTGTTCCAAGCTTGGGGGAGTGTCGCGGTATCACCATCATTATCTTTTTATATTTTACCTTTTTAGTAGAGCTATATCTTTGGTAGAAAAGTTATCTTATAGGTTGGTTTGCATGTGGAAGTATCTCTCCTTTAGTTGATTATCTATGTATCCCTTGGTGTGAGTGCCTTTATGGAATATTAATGAGAAGTTTCATCTTTTACTTTTTGCACTTCTTATTTTAGTTTGCAATCTCTATTATATGATGGATCTTGTTGATCAGTATTGGCATCACTTTGGGAGCATCAAGTAAATCTAAATTGGTTTTGGCAAACCGAGCTCTGGTCAGTAGCAACACTTTTTGAGGTTTGAATGGAAAAGAGAAAAGCTTACAGGTATTTTGTATCATTTATTTTCTTTCTTGTTGGCTCATGAGCTTAGTATTCTTTATTTAAGATCTTTTCTGTCTTCAAGGAATATTGCATGTTTGACTTTATCACTTGTATGTTTGCTTGTTTCTTTCAACTCCTTTGCTTGCTACCGAGCCTTGCTAGCCAAAAACCTGTTTTGAGAAGGCATACTTCTCATGCTTCCAACCGCTTTGAACCAAAACCTATGCCATTTGTGTCAACCATACCTACCTATTAGCATTATTGCTATTCCAAGCAAATTCTCAAGCTTCATCTATCTTTCAAATTAAAAAATATTTTGTTATGTGAAAACTAGTTAGTAAAGCTCTCACGAACTTGATGGCACACCTTATTTTCTTGCCCCTAATAGACTTGAACCATTGTGTCATCGAAGTTGTATATGCTTGTATCTATACGTTGGAATTAGCAGAACCGTGTTGTCACGGGGAACGCTTTCAACATTGCACATGTACGTTGTACACAGTTGATATCATGCTCTTTTGTTTGCGGATGTCCACGGTGTGAAATAAAGAGGGAACTTGTAAGTCCATTGAGTGATGTATGTGTGTTATAGAAACGCCTGTGCCGCTAGTCTAAGCCATGCCTAATCATGGTGGAAACTTGCAGCATCACCATAATGAGCATTCTGTGAAGCATCCTCAATAAAAAGCTATGCACATAGTAAATAAAAAGATCACTGAGATGCTCATTGTCTGCTTGCCTTGTCATTTTGGTTATGGGATAGCTCCTATACCATGTGCAAGGGGTACCCTTTGGCGGTTCTTTATGATACACATATACTTAGAATGTCAAGAACTTACCGGTGACTAAAGTTGAGTAGCATGAGGATCGGCCCTCATACTCAAGGGACATGAGATTGCCAACTTATATTTCATCAAGCAAATACTCCATCCTTGTTCACTTTAACCTTAATCATCTCAAGATGACTATGATAGGGGCAATGAGGGCTCAAAGCTAGTAAGTACCATAATCTTTTGGAAGCTCTTTATGACTTGAAATCCTTGCTTCCCTCTATGAAGGGACCTTTCTCCTATTTCCAAGTTGAGTCAATAAACCTACTTCCTTTCTATCTCTAGCAAGCATTTGAGTTGTTATGTTTCAAGCATTCATATGGTGATTTTTTCAATCATGTTCTTTATCTTCCCTGTTTTCACAAAACTCTTATCTATTGAGTATTACTTTGAAAGCCTTCATTGTGAAAAACCTTTTTGAGCAAAGAGTACTTCTGTTTTGAAGACTTCTACAAAAAGCTTTTTGTGAAACTGTTTGCCAGCTATTCTCTGACCAAGAACCAAGTTTGACAATTCCAATTATGATTTATCTTTATGCATCTCTATTGTGACTCATGTACATGTTGCAAGCTAAGTTATATAATGGTGAGCTGCTTTCTTCTATGAGTTGTGTAATGGTAAGTGTGATGCTTCTTGTCCGTATTATTTTATCGACACTTCACTCCATAAACATATGGACATGTTTAATGAGCTCAGTTTTCGCTTGGGGACAAGCGAAGGTCTAAGCTTGGGGGGGTTGATACATCCAATTTGCATCACCATTCTATATCATAATTTGCCTCTATTCATAGATATATGTCTTATTATGAGGTGTTACTTATGTCTTTTCCTCTGTTTTTGCATGTTGGATGATTCTTGGAGGATGAACTGTCGGAGTCAGGTTTCTGATGGAAAAAGAGGTGTTTTGATGCAATTTCGCGAAGATCAGAAAAATACCAAAAAAATATAGGAAAATTATATTTTCCCAGAAGAAGGAAGCCAGAAGGGGAGGCATAGCTGGGCCATAGGGGGCCCACACCCCTGATGCGTGCACCCAGTGTTTGACGTGGGACACTTCGTTGGAACCCCAAGAGCAAGGTGTGATGAGCACAACAGCAAGTTTCCCTCCGTAAGACCGAGGATCGAACCTGAAGGAGGAAAGAAACGCATCAAAGGTGTTGCTGGCAACGTGGAGACCTGCACAACACAAACTCAAGACTTTGCCCCAACGAATCAGTGAGGTTGTCAAGCTCACCGGTTTGCTGTAACAAAGGATTAAATGTATGGTGTGGAAGGTAATGGTTTGCAGCAAGTAAACAAGTAACAGTGGAAGATGTATCAATGGTAAAGATTGGACCAGGGTCCATAGTTCACTAGAGGTGCTCTCGTTAAATAAACAACATGGCATGAAGGGTAAACAAATTATACCGGAGCAATTGACAGGAACTAAGCAAGGCATAACAATTCAATTACTAGCCAGAAAGATCTTATGAGGTTGATTGCGCAATACAACAATATACATAGGCCGTCATCCAACTGCATCTATGACTAGAAGTCCACCTTCAGGTTATCACCCGAACCCCCTCCAGTATTAAGTTGGAAGCAACAGACAACTGCTTTAAGCAAAGTGTGTAAGGTAAACAGTCCACATGTTCCATGAACAAGAGACCGTTGTTTTCTCCCTAGTAGCAACAACACATCTACAACCGAAGAGATTATTGTCACTTCCCTTGGAAACTAGAGGCATGAACCCACTATCGAGCATAAATACTCCCTCTTGGAGTCACTAGCAACTACTTGGCCAAGATAACCACTAGCAACGGAGAGCATGCAAGATCACAAACAACATAGACATGATAGAATCATAAAGATAAACCCATTAATCAAACCAACATAATAATCTCAATATCCATCGAATCCCTGCAAACACAACATGCATGATTACAAATAGATCAGATCTTGATCATGGACGGAGATCACAAGATCTATACATGAATGCACAAAGGAGGAGATACAACCATCTAGCTACTACATGGACCCATAGTCCAAGGTGGAACTACTCACGAATCATACCGGAGAAAAGGCCTCCGGGATGGTCTCCCCTCCGGCAAGGTGTCGAGAATAACTTCAGACCCCCCCGATATAGGGACAATGGTGGCGGCGGCTACAGACGGTTTCGTGGATTTCTGATCGGGTACTCCGGGTTTCTGCATAGGAGGCTTCTTATAGGCGAATGGGCGATACCGGGAGGCGGCCAGGGTGCCCAAACCCTAGCGAGGCGCAGGCTAGGGCCCACCCGCGCCTAGGATGGGTCTGCCCCCCTGGCTGGCCTTCCGGGCTCCCCTCTGGACTTCTGGTTCCCCATGGAAAGTTATTGACTTTTTCCTTCGTTCCGTCCAATTCGGAGAAAATTTCTTTACTAACTTTTCTAAAACCAAAAACAGCAGAAAACATGCATCTGGCACTGTTGCAACTTGTTAATAGGTTAGTACCAGAAAACATGTAAAAAGCACCTCAAAGTGTGGACAAGTAAAGCAAAGTAGATACTAAACAAGCATGGAGCATAAAAAATTATAGATACGTTTCCAACGTATCAGCATCCCCAAGCTTAACTCCTGCTCATCCTCAAGTAGGTAAGGATAAAAGAATAATTTTTGAGGTGACATGCACCCTCACAATAAAGATCCAACCATTTGCAAGCATTGAAAGCTGGGATCAAAGAACTCTAAACATGTGCATGAAAGATGGAGTTCTAACAATAGGACATAGTAACTATGGATGAAACAAGGCAAGCTACAAACAAAGATCATGGATGATATGCATTGAAAAACGTTTGTTTGTTTCACATGCAGAAAAC
The DNA here is from genome assembly GCA_910589765.1 of Avena atlantica. NCBI lineage: Eukaryota > Viridiplantae > Streptophyta > Magnoliopsida > Poales > Poaceae > Avena > Avena atlantica. The sequence continues at coordinate 32,901,557 of OU342733.1, forward strand.
ATAGCATAGTGGCAATCAACTTGTCCCTCATAGAGTAGCAATATAATGCATAGGACGCCTGCAAAGTTCACAAGGGTGACTAGAAACAAATAGCACATGAACAAGTAATAACACAATATGCATCAATTAATAAACTTTGGAACACTGCACACATAATGATAACTATGCTCTCTTAATGGTACCTAAGGTAGAAGGTGGAGACTCAATAATGGTGGAAGAAAGGCCTTTTTGTAAAGGAAGCAGGGATTACAAGTTTCAAAAAGAGCTTCCAAAAATTATGGTACTTGTTAGCTTTTAGCCCTCATTGCCCCTATCATAAGCATCTTGAAGTGGTTAAGGTTAAAGTGACAAAGCTGGAGTATATGCTTGACAAAGTATAAGTTGGCAATCTCACGCCCCTTGATTACGAGGGCCACACCTCATGCATACTCCACTTTGGGTCCAGATAAGTTCTTGTCACTGTAAGTATTTGCATATCATTGAGAACCGCCAACGGTGTACCCCTTGCACATGGCACATGAGCTTTCCCATAACAAAAATGACAAGGCAAGCAGACAATGAGCATCTCAACAATTCTTCTTATGTACCTTGGGAATATGGTGCTTTTTTCTCTCTTTCCTCTTTACTCAATGTGTCTCTCTTTTTTTATAAGAAGAATGCTTCATAGATGTCACTATGGTGATGCTGCAAGTTTCCACCATCATTAGGCATGGCTTAGGCTAGCGGCCCAGGCGTTTCTCTAACACAGGATACAAACTCCGTGCACTTACAAGTTCCCTATTTATTTCACACCGGTGACATCCATAGACAAAAGAACATGATATCAACTGAGTACAACAAGGTACAAGTGCAATGTTGAAAACGTTCCCCATGACAGCACGGTTCTGCTAATCCAACTTATAAGTGCAAGCATATGCAACAAAGTTGTCACAATGGTTCAAATTTATTAGGGGCAAAGAATAAAGTGTGCCATCAAATTCGTGAGGACTTTAATCACTAAGTTTTCACATAACAAAATAGTTTTTAATTGGAAGATAGATGAAAACAAGAATATACTTGTAATGGTGTAACACACCATGCATAGGAGTTTATAGTGGACACTTTGGAATAACTTGGTTTCTTGGGAGTTGGAAGCATGAGTATAGCTTACTCATACAAGTGGAGGCTAGCAAAAGACTGGGAGCAACCAACTAAGAGAGCAATAATGGCCAAAATTATGCAATGCAACAAAGCAAACTAATCAAAGCAAAGAGTGGTACTACAAGTCAAGGACTAAATGATCATAAAGGCTAATGGTGACTTGTCATATTCATAACATGGTGTGAGCATGTGCCAAGTCAACCCAAGCAAAACATCAAAGGAGAATACCACAATATTCTGCTTTTGCATGCTAAAACAACGCATAATTTCTTCAAGGCACACTAAGCAATCCCAATTGTTTGGAACAAGACATGCTACAACAATAATCACTAATCATAATGCTAAAACAACACCTAGCATGTCATGCTAAAGTCTAAGTCACAGTCAATGCAAGCTCCTCTTGCACTTCAAGCAAGAACTTACTACTCCAAACACGAAGCAAACTTATTTGCAAAACAACACAAAAAGAACGGTAGTCCAAACTACTAAATCAAACTAAACAAACTAAACAAAGCAAACGAAAACTAAGACGCTCCAAGAACAACACAACTGTGCATGAAACAATAAAAACGAAGTGTCTAGACAGACCTGAGCTTTTTATTGATGAAGGAGGGGATGCCTTGGGCATCCCCAAGCTTTGACGCTTGTAACTCTTGGATATTTTTTGGGGTGACACCATGGTGGCATCCCCAAGCTTGAGATTTTGTCTATTCTTCATCTCATTGCATCATTCTCTCTCTACACCTGAAATTTTTCCTTCATACAAAACTTCACACAATCTTCATTAGTAACATTAGTGTATTCAAAAGATATTAGACCACTGGCAAAGCTTTGGAACAGCAAGGCTTTTCACTAAAAACACAAACTACTGTAGTAACTCCTTCAAAGAAACTCAATTTACCTGAAGAGAGCTCAAAAAGGAATCAATAAGAAGCAAATGCAAATAATGGCAGAAATCTGTCAAAATAGACCAGCAGGTAGAAACGATTTTTTTAGAACATCTTTTGTTTCTCAAATCAAAAAGTGTTGAACTAACTAAAGTTAGCCAACATACTGGGGGATTTATTCGTAAATTGTGAGCTCAATCTGAGTTACAGAGCCTCCTCATGATTGTTTTTGGTGGAGGACAGAAATCTGTTTCGGGACAGCAACCCCCCAAATCTTACTTCCCTCTCATTAGAGGTCATTCTTGGCACAAAAAGCAAACAAAAAGGATAAGGAGAGGTCATTACTGAATTAATAACTTCCGCGTCTCAAGTAAACTCTTGGGTTATCTCCCAACAAGTACTTTTCTTTAACGCCTTTAAGTTAGGCACAAGAAGCAAGAAGAATCAAGTATTTTCAAACGAGGAGTTATTACCTCTCTTGCTTCTTCCTTTCTTACCTTTCTTCTTCTCTTTAGGGAATATATGATTGCTTACCGGGGGAGTAAAGTGCATGATGCTTTCTCCCACGTCTATTACTTCCCCAAGGTGTTTCAGTAGAGATCTTCCAAGTGTGATCTGTCCTTTGCCTACACATTCAATAACAAGATAATCAGTAGACACCATTTTCCCTGAGACTTTTGTAAACACACCTTCAGTTATTCCAATGGGCAATATAGTGGCATTGTTGGTAAGAGAGATTTCCTCTCCTCCTTCAATAAGCCCCCAAAGACTCAAGGAATCAAAAATATCTTTAGGCATGAGACAAAATTCAGACATGATATCACAGCGAGCATCAAAAAGTGTAGTGTTTATTGAGACTTTAATTGTGGGAAACCAATTTGAAGGATCCGAATTTATGGGAACATAGGCCCTAAGAGTGTGATAGCAACTATTCATGGCAGCAATACTGGTCTCAAGATGGTTCAACCTAGCAAAAATACTTGTGAAAGAGGAATCAGACTTGCCAGTTGTACCATAGATCATGATTAATTTTCTTATAGCATCATAAGCTTCATCCTCAGTACAAAGCAAAAAATATTTTTTAGCCACAGCATCCAAATCATATCTATAACAAAGAGCAATAACGCGGTAGAAACTATCAATAACCAAGATGAGGCTTACCTCAGGCTCAGTTTCCCTCTGGAAAGCAGAGATTCTAGACCAAGCTTCCTTAAAAATTTCTTCACTTTTTTGCTTAAAAGTGGAGATTTCTACCATAGGGGAAATAAAGGCAGACCCCGACATGTCATCAACTAGAGCAAGAACTAATTTTTTGTGTTTTGAATAAAGAAAGCAAACCAAGCTAGACTGATTTTTTTTGGTTTTTTTGAAAAGAGGCAAACAAAACCAAGCAAAAGAAACAAAGCAAACTAAAAACAGAGTAAAGAGAAAGGAAGTGAAGGACTCCCCTAGTGAAGACATCCTTAGCCTCCCCGGCAACGGCGCTAGAAATCTTGTTGATGGTGCTTCACCGGAGGAAGAGGTTGAAGTAGATTCCCCAGCAACGGCGCCAGAAATCTTGATGCGTGCACCCAGTGTTTGACGTGGGAAACTTTGTTGGAACCCCAAGAGCAAGGTGTGATGAGAACATCAGCAAGTTTCCCTCAGTAGAGACCGAGGTTATCGAACCTAAAGGAGGAAGGAAACGTCTCAAAGGTGTTGCTGGCAACATGGAGACCTGCACAACACAAACTCAAGACTTTGCCCCAACAAATCAGTGAGGTTGTCAAGCTCACCAGTTTGTTGTAACAAAGGTTTAAACGTATGGTGTGGAAGGTAAATGTTTGCAGCAAGTAAACAAGTAACAGTGGAATATGTATCAATGGTAAAGATTGGACCAGGGTCCATAGTTCACTAGAGGTGCTCTCCTTAAATAAACAACATGGCATGAAGGGTAAACAAATTATAGCGGGGCAATTGACAGGAACTGAGCAAGGCATAACAATGCAATTACTATCCAGAAAGATCCTATGAGGTTGATTGGGAAATACAACAATATACATAGACCATCATCCAACTGTATCTATGACTAGAAGTCCATCTTCAGGTTATCATCCGAACCCCCTATAGTATTAAGTTGCAAGCAACAGACAACTACTTTAAGCAAAGTGTGTAAGGTAAACAGTCCACATGTTCCATGAACAAAAGACCGTTGTTTTCTCCCTATTAGCAATAGCACATCTACAACCAAAGAGATTATTGTCACTTCCCTTGGAAACTAGAGGCATGAACCCACTATCGAGCATAAATACTCCCTCTTGGAGTCACTAGCAACTACTTGGCCAAGATAACCACTAGCAACGGAGAGCATGCAAGATCACAAACAACACAAACATGATAGAATCATAAAGATAAAACCATTAATCAAACCAACATAATAATCTCAATATCCATCGGATCCCCGCAAACACAACATGCATGATTACAAATAGATTAGATCTTGATCATGAACGGAGATCACAAGATCTATACATGAAAGAACAAAGGAGGAGATACAACCATCTAGCTACTACATGGACCCATAGTCCAAGGTGAAACTACTCACGAATCATACTAGAGAGAAGGCCTCCGGGATGATCTCCCCTCCGGCAGGGTGCTGGGAAGAACTTCAGACCCCCCACCAATCTAGGGAAGATGGTGGCGGCGGCTACAGACGGTTTCCTGGATTTTTGATTGGGTACTCAAGGTTTCTATATCGGGGGCTTCTTATAGGCGAAGGGGCGAGACCAGGAGGCGGCCAGGGTGCCCAAATCCTAGCCAGGCGTGGGCTAGGGTCCACCCGCGCCTAGGGTGGGTCTGCCCCCCTGGCTGGCCTTCCAGGCTCCCCTCTGGACTTCTTGTTCCCCACGGGAAGTTATTGACTTTGTCCTTCGTCCCGTACAATTCCGAGAATATTTCTTTACTAACTTTTCTGAAATCAAAAACAGCAGAAAACAGGCATCTGGCACTGTTCCAACTTGTTAATAGGATAGTACCAGAAAACATGTAAAGAGCACCTCAAAGTGTGGACAAGTAAAGCAAAGTAGATACTAAACAAGCATGGAGCATCAAAAATTATAGATACGTTTCCAACGTATCAACCCCCTAGGCGCGGATCCCCACTAGGTCGCGCCTAGGGCAGGTGTGGCCCACCTGGATGGCCTCCGACTCCGCCCTCTCACCTATAACTTCCTCTCGGAACCCTAACACCAGGGGCGACCACAGAAAGATTCCACAGCCTCTACGGGGCAGAAAACACCAAGAGAGAAAGAGCTCTCCGGCAGACAGATTTCTGCCAGGGAAATTCCATCTCGGCAAGGGGAGATCGTAGCCATCAACACCATCATCAAGTTAGACTTCATCGGGATCATCATCATCATCATCCACACCATCATCTCCACCAGCACCATCATCACCACTCCATCCCGCTATAACAATTGTGTTGAATACTTGCATAGTTCTTAGGGGAAACTTTTCCGGTGTTGATTACTATTGTAATTGATGCTTGTGAGTGGAACCATTGGATTATTGTTTATGTTCAGATTGTTATTCATCACCATATCATCTTTGATCTTGATCCATATGATGTCTCGTGAATAGTTCGTTTAGTTCTTGAGGACATGGGAGAAGTCATGTTGTTAGTAGTGGATTTGTGTTGAGTTATTATTCAATGGTTTAGTTTTTTAGTTGTGGCGCTATTCTCCTAGTGGTGTCATGTGAACATCGACTACATGATACTTCACCATTTATGGGCCTAGGGGAATGCATTGTGTATTTGTGTGGGGTTGCCGGAGTGACAGAAACCTGAACCCCCGTTAGGACATGTTTGCACAAGGGAGGGTAGGATCTCAGATTTTAAGGTTGTGGTTAGGTTTATATCTTAATTGCTTTCCTGTAGTTGCGGATGCTTGCAAGGGGTTTAATCACAAGTATGTATTAGTCCAAGTATGGTCGGTACATTAGCACAGGTTCACCCACACAACACTTACAACACCAAAGAAGAGTACTCAACTATTTGAAGCGAAAGCACTTGACAGAATTCCCATGTGTCCTCGAGAACGTTTGGTCCTTATAAGTATTTCCATCGGCTTTTCCTTTGCTAAGAAAGGATTGGGCCACTTGCTGTGTTTGTTTGTTGTCTTTATTACTTGCACTTTGTTTTGTGGCTTTATTAGGAACCCCTAAAAATACGTTTGCTAAGTATTTACAGAGATTTCCTGCTCCATACCACTAGTCAACACCTTCTGCTCCTCATTGGGATCGACACTCCTATTTATCGAAAGTGCTACGATACACCCCTATACTTGTAGGTCATCAGGGGGTGCAGCCACCCTGGCGACCCCCTGCCTTACTTCTTCGCCTATAAGAAGCTCCCGATGCCTAAACCCTAAGGACCCGATCAATATTTCACGAAACCGTCTGTAGCCGCCGCCACCATCGTACCTATATTGAGAGGGGGATTTGAAGCTCTTCCCACCACCCTGCCAGAGGGGAGATCATCCCAGAGGCCTTCTTCTTCATCATGCCAACCTCCGGTATGAAGCGTGAGTAGTTCCACCTTGGACTACGGGTCCATGTAGTACCTAGATGATTGTATCTCCTCCTTTGTTCTTTCATGTTTAGATCTTGTGAGCTCTGTTCATGATCAAGATCTCATCTATTTGTAATCATGCATGTTGTGTTTGCGGGGATCTGATGGATATTGAGATTACTATGTCAGATTGATTAATGTTTTTGTCTTATTGATTATATCATGTCTATGTTGTTTGTGATCTTGCATGCTCTCCTTTGTTAGTAGCTATCTTGGCCAAGTAGTTGCTAGTGACTCCAAGAGGGGGTATTTATGCTCGATAGTGGGTTCATGCCTCTATTTAATCTAAGGAAGTGACAGAAATCTCTAAGGTTGTAGATGTGTTGTTGCCACTAGGGAGAAAAGAACGGTCTCTTGTTTATGGAACAAGTGAATTTTTTTACCTTACACACTTTGCTTAAAGAAGTTGTCTGTTGCTTGCAACTTAATACAGGAGGGGGTGCGGATGATAAACCAAAGGTGGACTTCTAGTCATAGATGCAGTTGGATGGCAGTCTATGTATCTTGTTGTATTTCCCAATCGAATATCATTGGATCATGAATGTTTAGTATTGCATTGTTATGCCTTGCTCAGTCCTGTCAACTGCACTGCTGTAATTTGTTTACCCAGCATGCCATGTTTGTTTATCTAAGGAGAACACCTCTAGTGAAATATGGACCCCGGTCCAATCTTTACCATTGATACATCTTCCACTGTTACTATTTACTTGTTGCAAACCACCATTACCTTCCACACCATCAGTTAATACTTTGTTAGAGCAAACCAGTGAGATTGACAACCTCGCTATTCGTTGGGGCAAAGTCTTGAGTTTGTGTTGTGCAGGTCTCCAAGTTGCTAGCAACACCTTTGAGTCGTTTCCTTCCTCCTACTGGTTCGATAACCTCGGTTTCTTACTGAGGGAAAACTTGCTGTTGTGCTCATTATACCTTCCTCTTGGGGTCTCCCAACGAAGTGTTCATGCACTCATCAAGCCTTTTTCTGGTGCCGTTGCCGGGGAGGCTAAGGACGTCTTCACAAGGGGAGTCCTTCTCAACCTTTCTCTTTAATTTGTTTTTGTTTTTCTTAGTTTCTTTTGCTTGGTTTTGTTTGCCTCTTTTTATCAAAAACACCAAAAAAATAGTTTAGTTTGGTTTTCTTTCCCTTATCAAAAACACAAAAAAATAGTTCCTGCTCTAGTTGCTGCTGCTGTTGGATTGCTCCACTTTTGCCAAAATGAACTCTGCTGAGAACACCAAGTTGTGCGACTTCACTAGAACAAACAACAATGATTTCCTTAGCACTCCTATTGCTACACCTTCTCCTGATGCTACCTTTTATGAAATTAAGCCTGCTTTGTTGAATCTTGTGATGAGAGAGCAATTTTCCGGTGCTAGTTCTGCTGCTGCTTCCCATCTCAATAACTTTGTTTAACTTTGTGAGATGCAAAAATATAAGGATGTAGATGGAGATATTATTAAGCTCAAGTTGCTTCCTTTATCCTTGAGAGGAAAAGCTAAAGAATGGTTGCCTAGAAATAATATTGATTCTTAGATTAAGTGCAAAGATGCTTTCATTGGAAAGTACTACCCTCCTGCTAAGATTATATCTATGAGAAGTGATATTATGAAATTTAAACAACTTGATAATGAACATGTTGCTCAAGCTTGGGAAAGAATGAAATCTTTGGTTAAGAATTGTCCCACTCATGGACTTACTGCTTGGATGATTATCCAGACTTTTTAGGCAGGTTTGAACTTCTCTTCAAGAAACCTATTGGATTCAGCTGCTGGAGGTACCTTTATGACCATCACCTTGGGTGCTGCAACAAAACTCCTTGATAATATGATGGTTAATTATTCTAAATGGCACACTGAGAGAGATCCACACGGTAAGAAGGTAAATTCTGTTGAAGAGACATCCTCTTTGAGTGATAAGAAATTGATGTTATCATGGCTATGCTTGTTAATGGGAAAGCTCCTTTAGATCCTAATAATGTTCCCTTAGCCTCTTTGGTTGCTCAAGAAGAGCAAGTTGATGTGAACTTCATTAGAAACAACAATTTCAACAACAATGCCTATAGGAATAATTTTGGTAGTAACAACAATTATAGGCCTTATCCTCCTAATAATGGCAATACCTATGGAAACTCCTAAAACAATACTAGAAGTGCCCCCTCTGAACTTGAAGTCATGCTTAAAGACTTTATTAGTAAACAAACCACTTTCAACAAGACTATGGAGGAAAAGCTTTTAAATGTTGAGAAAAATATTTCCTCTTTGTCTAAAGCACAGTCCTCCTTGATTAATAAAATGGCTGCTAAACCTGAAACCATGGAAAGTACCTTTGCTGCTACTCATGCCATACAAGTTACTATTGATGAAAATGTTAGACTGTTAGCCCAACTACATGCTAAGTGGGAAAGAGAAGCTGAAATTGGTAGCAATAGTGTGTGCACTATCACCACCACCAATATGGATGCCACTAAACCACAAGAGGACCCTATTCCTCCTACCACAATGCCTAAACCCATTGAGTCTACTAATAGTGATGCTAAGTTTGATTTTGATCTTGATGGTTGCAATATTTCTGAAGTGATTATGTTCCTACAAAAGCTTGCTAGAAGTCCTAATGCTAGTGATATGCATGTAGATTTCACCAAACACGTTTCAAATGCTCTTATTAAAATTAAAGAAGAGAAGTTGAAACACAAAGCTTCTATTCCTAGGAAAGTAGAAGATAGTTGGGAATCCATTATTAATATGCAAGTGAATGAGTTTGATCCCAAAGCTTCATGTGACCTAGGTGTAGAGAGAGAATGAAGTAATGAGATGAAGAATGGAAAAAAGCTCAAATGGGGATGCCACCCCATGTCACCCCAAGAAATATTCAAGAGGTACAAGCATCAAAGCTTGGGGATGCCCAAGGCATCCCCTTCTTCATCAATAAAAAGCTCAGGTCTTTCTAGACACTTCATTTTTATTGTTTCATGCACTGTTGTGTTGTTCTTGGAGCGTCTTAGTTTTTGTTTGGTTTGCTTAGTTTGTTTAGTTTGCTTGAATAAATTAGTTTGGACCCCCTTTCTCGTTGTGTTGTTTCAAATAAGTTGATTGGTGTTGGAAAGGAGTAGAAAGTTCTTGCTTGAGTAGTACAAGAGGAGCTTGCTTTGACTATGAATTAGACTTTAGCATGCCATGCTAGATGTTGTTTTGACCTTATGATTAGTGATTATTGTTGTAGAATTACTTGTTCCAAACAATTGGGATTGCTTAGTGTGCCTTGAAGGAATCATTGTGTTGTTTTAGCATACAAAAGCATAGTATTGTGGTATTCTCCTTTGATGCTTTGTTTGGGTTGACTTGACACGTGCTCACACCATGTTATGACTATGAACAAGTCACCATATCCTCTATGATCATTTAGTCATTGACTTGTAGTACCACTCTATGCTTTGATGAGTAATGTTTTGTCGCTCTGCATGATTATGGCCATTATTGCTCTCTTAGTTGGTCGCTCCCAGTCTTTTGCTAGACTCCAATTGTATGAGTAAGCTCTACTCATGCTTCAACTCCCAAGAAACCAAGTTATTCCAAAGTGTCCACTATAAATTCCTATGCATGGTGTGTTACACCATTCCAAGTATATTCTTGTTTTCATCTATCTTACAATTAAAAAGTATTTTGTTATGTGAAAACTTAGTGATTAAAGCTCTCACGAACTTGATAGAACACTTCATATTTCTTGCCCCTAATAAACTTGAACCATTGTTGACGAGGTTTAATCTCGTCAATGCCCATTGTTATGAGCTTGGGTTTTGGAGAAGGTGGGGGTGCTGGAGATCGCGGAACGGTTAACAGACAAGCAACTAGGGGACATGAGATTTACCCAGGTTCAGGCCCCCGGAGGGAAAACCCTACTCCTGCTTGTCTGCTCTTTATTACGGCGGAACCGAAAGTTACAGGGGTGCGCAGATGCAATCTGGCATGGAGGTGTGTATGCGGTGGTATGAGAGGTATCCTTCTCGTCGTGCCCTCCTAGACTTTATATAGAGGTAGGCAGGTCCCGGGCATAGATCGAGTCGGTTACAGGTTTAGGTTTTGCCCCTTTGAATATTCTATTTGTTCTAGTCTTGCTCTCCAAGGATCCATAGAGGTCATGGGTTTGGGCCACCCAAAAATCTTCATGGGCCGCGTATATTCTTGTGGGCCTTCCTTGGGCTGGACCAGGTATGCTAACGTCGTGTACCCGTAGGGAATAACCATGTCAGTAGCCCCCGAGTATTCAGTCGAATCGTAGATTCGGCTGAGGACTCTTCAATCTTTCGGGTGCTGCTGTTTTTGTTCATCAGAGAATGATTTTAGTATGTATGGATTATTGATGCGTGTGCCTGACTCTCTCGACAGATCAGGGTCAGTTAACTGTCTTAGGACAAAACAACACGATCTTCTTCAGATTCGAGTCCCTCGACTCGAACCCGGAACAGATGCTGGCGTAATTCGACTAAGGCCGTTGAGGTCTTACATGAGTCAAATCCCGGTAGTTTTTGGATGATGTACCCAACGCGTCCGTAGGGATTTTCATCGTGCCTGTTGGCACAGATTTTTACTAGCAGAGCGCAGTCAGGTGCGTTACCAGGCCATCAAATGGTATCTGTAGGTCTTATCTTTGCGTCGCGGACACATCATATGAAATTTTATCACCGCGGAGGTGTTTCGGGTGGCCAAGGAGAGCATTACTCACTTTGGCGTTGATTGGGGCAAAGTTGCTGAATTTTTTTGCATTCTGATCCGAAGGATCGCAGTCAAAGAATTCATAGGGTGCACGACCAGCGCTCCCTATGGGAGTAGCCCCCGAGTGTCTGTTCGAGTCGTAGACTCGAGCAGAGACTTTAATTCAGCCATTGTTTGCTTCAGGTCTGTAGGACACAATTTTTTCGGATGCTTGAATCAATCCTCCCTATGGGAGTAGCCCCGAGTCCATAGTGGAGTCGTAGACTCGACGTAGGACTCGAGGAATACACCATTGGCGTAGTACCTTATTCATGCTTAGGGTGCGTGGCCAGCGCTCCTGATAGGAGTAGCCCCCCAGTAGTTGCTCGAATCACAGATTCGAGTGAGTACTTTAGCTGTTTAGCCAAAGGTTTGTAACCGTTGCCAGTATGGCTTTGATGACGTCAGTGCTAATGATCGGTGACCTCAAGCGTCTGTGGCGCCAGAGGTGACGTGACTGGACGAACGTGGGTCCCACTTTTTGACTTGGAGTTGACTGGTCACGCGCGACGTGGCGAAAATTACGGCGTCTCCTCGGCTTCCATGCGTAATGGGCGGCGTGCGAGCAACGGTTCGCTGCTGTGTTGACATGTGGATGGTTGGATTTGATGCTGGCGCTAGGGCTTCCAGATGAACGGTCTCTGTTCATCGTCTTCGTCCTTATAACTGTGGGAAAAAATTGTGGTTTGTTTTCACAACAGCCACTTGCTTTCTATTGCTTCCATTTTCTTGAGCTTTTCACGCCGCGCGCTGGAAGCTCTTTGATCTTTCCCCTCCTCTTTCCTGCGCTCGCACCGCCGCCGTCGTCGCGCTGCAATGGTGAAATCAAAGAAGACCTCCACCTGTGTCGCCGCTGGCAGCAAGAAAGGCACTGCTGCCACTCGTATCACCGATGGTGGGTGGCGGCACAGGGAGACGCGTGAGGGCGACCTGCGTAAGCTTCGTGAGCAGGGTTTAATCCCGCAGGACAAGGAGGCCGTCAAGATCCCCGGCGATGAGGTATTTCCCCGTCCTCCTGCAGGGTTTCGGGTGATGTTCATCGCCTTCATTATTCGCGGCCTTTCTTTCCCAGTCCACGACTTTCTTCGTGGGCTGTTGTTTTTCTATGGCATTCAACTCCACCATCTTTCCCCCAATTCTCTTCTTCACATCGCTTGCTTTGTTTCTTTTTGCGAGTGCTGGCTCGGCATTGAGCCGCACTTTGGCCTCTTCCGGAAGCTCTATTCCGTGAAGAGGCAATCCGGCTCCGACGGAGTTTAACCGATTGGTGGCTGCGTCATTTCTCTTTGATCTACTGCTCTTTTCTTCTCTTTCTCTATGTCTAAGTCCGTCCAGAACTGGCGGAGGAAGTGGTTTTATATCCGCGAATCCATAGTGGACGGGCAAAACTTTGGCCTTGCCCCTTTCGACTCCACCCAGAAAATCCAGCCGAAGAGGTCCTGGAAGAACCACATCTTGGAGGGTGAGGTGGAGGAGATAGAGGAGTTCTACCGTCGGGTGGAGGACCTCCAGGTGATTCCAGAGAAGGAGGTGAAGAGTGTGGATATCATCCGCACCTTCCTCAAACGTCGGGTGCAGCCGCTCCAGGCTAGGACGCACCCGATGTTTCTTTATTCTGGCCGCCATGACCCAACGAGAGTTGCGGCTGAGGAGCTCTCCAAGGGGGACCTTGACAGAGTCCTTCAGACGCTGCTGAAGTACAAGGCCGACGAGGACCTTCTGGGGAAGTCGCGGACCCCTCCGTTCAGTGCTTCTCGGCCCGTTCCGCAGGTGTAGATCTGGGACGTGCGCGTAGTGATATTTTCGAGTGCGTTTCCTTTGCTATTTCCTTTTTCTGTTAGTTTGTCTTCATTGTGCAGGAGTTCAAGGTACCTGGCATGGTGCCTCCGCTACCCGAACGGTTTCCGGATGCGCTGGACAACGAAGTCGTGGACTCCGTGTCCGAGCTTCCCTCGGCGCAGTCACCGACTGAGGAAGCCCCCGAGGCGAGTGAGGGGCAGACCCGAAAGCGGACACAGACCTCGAGCGAATCTTCGGATGCCTCGACTCCGCCAACTCCTAGGGACCCGTCGTGCCTTGTTCATCGCAGTGGAGGTGATGTTGCCTCTTCCTGCCCCATCCTGGCCGTGCCTATGCGGGCTGTAGCGGCGCAGCCACCGGCGAAGAGGAAGAAGGAAGAGAAGAAGGGCAAGAGGGCCTTGCCTATTTTTGACTTGAGTGATATGGACTCGTAAGTTCCTTCGGATGCCATTTTCTACATTTTCTTGTTGTTTTCTTGTCTTTGACTGGTGTTTTCTTTTGCAGCCACTCCTCTGAGGGCTCTTTTAGCGATGCCACTCAGGAGATGGTAGGGGAGTCGAAGATGACGCCTCTTCCCTCTCAGAAGGTGGCCACCACTAGGGACGCTGCTCCGAACCCCTCTCCGCAGGAGGCTCGGGTGATCGTATCCCAGAAGACTACAGCCGGACCTTCGGAGTCGTCGTCTAAGCATGTAAGTGTGTTCTCTCTTGCTATTGGGGGTGCCCCCGAGCCATATTTTCATATGATCTGTTGATCGTTGCTTCTTCTTTGCGTGTCTCGGGGGGATCCCCCGAGCGTTTTTTCATATTCTTGATCTTTTGCTCGTTTCTTGGGCGCAGCCCCCGAGCCCTTGGCTTGACAAGTTGTTTCTTCTTGCAGCCTTTTGTGCAAGGTGCGAACCAGCTGGTGAAGCAGCACCTGGCGTTGGAGTCCAGCCTGCGGCAGCTTCAAGGTACATCTATAACTAATCTTCTATTTTTCCGTCTTCTTGCTAGCTTGTTTGAGCTCGCGTACGTTCTTTGGCTTTTCGCAGATGATAATAACACTGCCCTCCATGAGCTTGATGCTCTCAAAAGATCCTTGGGAAGCGGAGAACAAGGCCGAAGATGCCATTGGGGCGAAGGAGCGCCTCGAGCGGGAGCTAGCTGAAGCAGCTGCGGCCAAGGAGCGCCTGCAACAGGAAGCTACGGACCGCGAGCAACAGGAAGCTACGGATGTCTACTTGTTGGCGGATGCGTTGTCAGTGGATGCACCTGCAGCCTACAAGCGCAAGCAGAAGGGCATTGGCGAATCCATGGGGCTGGCAATGGCCATGGCGTCTGGAGCGGATCTGGATCTTCATCAGGTCACCTCCTAGATGCCAACGGCCCCCGACGGTTCCGAGGTAGCCTTCGCTCTCTTCGCCACCCGCTATAAGCGCTATGGGCAGAAACTTATTGACCTTCTGGTGGAGTATGCCGCGAAGCAGCAGGAGGAGGTCAAGGGCATGCGCTCTAGCTCCGAGGCCACTCTGGATGCAACTGCTTAGGCTTTGTATTTGTGGTTCTAGGATAGTTACCTTATACCTTTGCTGTAATTCGCTTGATGAACATTTCATGTGCCACACAGTGGCTTTTGTTGTATATAATGAGCCTTCGAGCTGTTGCCCAGTCTTGTGTTTTTATATATCCTTTCTGTTTTCCTTAGGGACCTTCGGGTGATGACCCCATCGATACTTCTTCTGCTCCACAACCGCGACCATCCTTGGATGATGCACTGCAACTTGTTTTTCTTCGCGACCGCATCCGCGGTCTTGAGAAGGAGTTGCTTGGCATCCGAGGCCATGCGGACGTTTGGAAGTCGAAGGCGGAGCGAGGTGCCACGAGAGAGGAATATCTAATGGGGGAGCTGCGGCAGTTGGCTGAGCAGCTGCAGTGTAAGTTTCTTCGAGCTGCTGCTCATTTTCGGATGCGCCTGTTGGCGGGCCATCTTACTTTGTATTTGTTGCAGGTGATAACCTTGTTCCGAGGGAGGAGAAGGAGCGCGTTGAAGTTCGGATCAATTGCCTTACCCGGCAAGATATGGAGGCTAGTGGCTTTTTCTGGATGGATCGCGACCGTGTCACGGTCCTTGCGACTGTGCAGGATCATGCCCACCAAGTGTCACGGGTGCTGCGGCAGGTGAAGACTTCCTTGGCGTCGATTCTGCACGTCATGTTTCCCCTTGATGAAGCGCCATCGACTCTCTGGGCTTGCTGGCAAAGTTTCGAGATGTGCGTCATGTAAGGGAGCTGGTGCGACATCAGTTAGTTGCGGGGGTGAAGGACGCTCTTTCCCTTGTACGGCTGCATCGTCCTAACGTAAATCTTGCGGCTGTGGCGGCTGGGCCGCCCCCTCGACCAGATGGTGTCCTATGGGACATGCGTCCACACTATGCGGTTGTGAGGCAGTATGCCGAGGAAGTTGTAGATCTCTTTGAGCACCATGCGCAGGTGATCCTTCGGAATAGGTAGGACCTGTAAAAAGATAAATGTAAAATTTGTATATATTTTGACTGGGCGTGTTGTGCCCTTTGCTGTAAAAGGTTGATTGTATTGGCACGTGGTGCTTGTTTGTATGCATGCCCTTTTCGTTAGCCTGACGTGATCAGCTACTCAGGTGTACATGTGTTATCCTCAGTCGACGAAGTCGTGAGGTGAGGGGGAGCCCCCGAGTGTGTTGTAGCATAAAGAAATGCAAGTAAAAGATAAATTTTCGGGCGAGACATTTAGCTTTATTCATATCGTAATGAGGAGCTACATTGTTCGGCTGAGTAGCCTTGGCTGAATAGCCTTACTGAAAGTAAAGGGGGATAGCTAGGGGTAGAAGCGTCGCAGTTGTGCGACGTTCCATGGGTTGGAGTATGCGACTCTAGACTCCACGTGCTTGAGGCGGTAGGCGCCACCTGGGATGACTTCGGTGATGACGTATGGTCCTTCCTAGGGTGACTCAAGCTTTTTCGGCCGCTCTTGCTTGAGTCGTAAGACGAGGTCTCCTTCGACGAAGGACCTTGGACGCAGCCGATGGTTGTGATAGTTGCGGCGGCTCTGCTGGTAGACCGCCGATCGAGCCACGACGATGTCGCGTGCCTCGTCGAGTGTGTTGACGGCGTCTTCGAGTGCGGTCATCGATTCGGCTTCACTGTAGGCGACGACCCGTGGGGCCTTATGGCATACTTCCGAAGGCAACACGGCTTCGGCTCCGTGCACCATGAAGAAAGGAGTGTAGCCAGTTGAGCTGTTTGGCGTTGTGCGCAAGCTCCAGAGGATGGAGGGTAGCTCTTCCGCCCATGCTCCCGAAAGTCGTTCGAGTGGGCTCAGTAGGCGCTTCTTGATGCCGCTGCCGACGAGGCCATTGGCCTTTTCGACCTGCCCGTTGGTTTGCGGGTGCGCCACAGAGGCATATGATATGTTGATCCCGAGGCCTTCGCAGAAGTCCTGGAATTCTTTGGAGATGAAGTTCGACCCGTTGTCGGTGATGATGTTGTGCGGCACGCCAAACCTGTAGACTATGGATTGGAAGAACTTCACGGCCGTTTTACCCTTTTGGTTGGTAACGGGCATGGCCTCGATCCACTTGGTGAACTTGTCGACTGTGACCAGGAGGTAGACGTGGCCTCCTTTCGAGGACTTGGGCAGTTTTCCTATCATGTCGAGGCCCCATTGGGCGAAGGTCCAGGCCAAGGGTATGGGCCTAAGCTCCGATCCTGGTGCGTGCGGTTTGTCTGCGAACATCTGGCACCCGTTGCACCTTGGGACGATGTCCTTGGCGTCATTCATGTCCGTTGGCCAGTAGAACCCAGCTCGTAGAGCTTTAGCAACGAGGGCGCGACTGCCCGCGTGATGGCCGCAGATGCCCTCGTGGATGTCTTGGAGGATGGTTTTGCCGTCAATGATGGTGACTCACCTTTGGAGAACACCCGAAATGCTGTGCTTGTACATCTCGCCATTGATGATGGTGAAGGCCTTGGACCGTAGAGATATGCGCCGAGCATCTGTCGGGTCATCAGGCAGTTCCCTATTTATCAGGTACTGTAGGTACGGCTGCGTCCATGTTTCTTCGACTGCCATGACCTGCATCAGGTTGACCACTGCAACCTCTGTGTTGAGATTTTCGGGTCCTTCCTGTCCTTCGGGTAGCGTAGCCCCCGAGTGCTCTGCCTCTTTGGGTGATCCCTTGGGGAATTTCCTTTTGATGGATGGCACACAAATCTGTTCGAGGAACACACCTGGTGGCACCCGTGCGCAGGTGGAGCCGATATTGGCAAGTATGTCGGCTTCTTCGTTGCTTTCTCTGCCAATGTGCCGAAGCTCGCAGCCGTCAAAATCTCCTTAGAGTGAGTTGTAGAGCGCAGTACGCGATCATGTTGGCGGCGTGCGCGTCGCACTTGTTCATCGTTTGCTAGACAACGAGGTTCGAGTCACCGTAGATGACCAGGCACGTTGCATCGCAGATCTTGGCCATCCTCATGCCATGGATCAGGGCCTAGTATTTGGCTTCATTGTTGGAGGCTCGTAATTTCATCCGGAGGACGTACTTCATCTTGTCGCCCTACAGGGATGTCAGTATGACCCCGGCTCCTGCTACAGCCTCGCGCTTGGAGCCATCGAAGTGCATCATCCATGACTGTGTCATGTCCGGGGTGTCCGGCAGCTGCAGCTCCATCCAGTGGACGAGGAAGTCCAGGAGGACCTGAGACTTGATCGCATGGCGCTTCTCGTATACTATGTCTAGAGGAGACAACTCGATTCCCCACAGGGCCATGCGTCATGTGGCCTCCAGGTTGTTCAGGATGATGTTCAGGGGTGCCTTGTTGACGACCATCACCTGATGCTCCTACAAGTAGTGTCTCAGCCAACGAGCCATCACCTGATGCTCCTACAAGTAGTGTCTCAGCCGACGAGCAATCATGAACACGCCGTAGGCGAGTTTCTGGCAGTGAAGGTACCTCTGTTTTGTCGGCGTAAATACCTCGCTGAGGTAGTAGATAGGGTGTTGGACCCCGTGAGTCTTGCCACCTTCGGGTCGTTCGACCATGAGCACGATGCTTAGCACCTGATGCGTGGCTGCTATGTATAGCAGTAGAGGCTCGCGTTCCTTTGGCATAACCAGGACGAGCGAGGTGGAGAGAAACCGCTTTAGATCTTCGAATGTGTCGTCCGCTTTAGGTGTCCACTCGAATTTGTCTGCTTTGCGTAGCAGCTGGTAGAAAGGCAAGGCCTTTTCACCCATGCAGCTGATGAATCTGCTAAACGCCGCGATGCGTCCAGCTAACTGTTGGACACCTTTGAGGTTATTCGGTTTCTCCATGGCCATTATGGCCCGGATTTTCTTCGGGTTCTCCTCAATCCCTCGCTGGGAGATGAAGTAGCCAAGCAGTTGGCCAGATGGGACACTGAAAGCGCACTTTTCTGGGTTTAGCTTGATCTTGTAACGATCAAGGTTGTCAAACGTCTCGCGGAGATCGTCGATCAGTGTCTTGGCCTCCCTTGTTTTGATTACTATGTCGTCGACATAGACTTGTATGTTGCGGCCGATCTGGCTCTTCAGGCATGCCTACATGCACCGCTATTACGTGGCACCTGCGTTCTTTAGCCCGAAGGGCATTGTGTTGTAGCAGAACACTCCGAACAGTGTGATGAACACCATTTTCTCCTGGTCTTCGACCTTCAGCCGAATCTAATTGTAGCCTGAGTAGGCGTTAAGGA
Organism: Avena atlantica; assembly: GCA_910589765.1. Lineage (NCBI taxonomy): Eukaryota > Viridiplantae > Streptophyta > Magnoliopsida > Poales > Poaceae > Avena > Avena atlantica. The sequence goes on from OU342733.1 coordinate 32,920,464, forward strand.
AGGAGAGCTTCTCGCATCCTGCAGTCGAATCGATGATCTGATTGATCCGAGGGAGAGGGAAGTGATCCTTTGGGCAGTGCTTGTTCAGCGATGTGAAGTCCACGCACATCCGCAGGATGTTCGTGTCCTTTTTAGGGACCATCACGGTGTTGGCTAGCCACTCGCTTTCCTTGATCTCCCTGATGAAATCAGCGTAGAGTAGCCTGTTGACTTCGACTCCGATGGCTTCGGCCTGTGGCTCGGACAATCGTCGGATGGATTGTTTCACGGGCTTGGCATCTGGGAACACATTGAGTGTGTGCTCGGCGAATTCCCTGGGAACTCCTGGCATGTCCGCAGGACACCAGGCGAAGATTTCCCAGCGCTCATGGAGGAATTCGACGAGCGCACTTTCCTATGCGGGGCTAAGGTCGTTGGCGATCAGCGCCGTCTTGGAGGCGTCCGTCGGGTGGACCTGCACCTTCTTCGTGTTGACTGTTGAGTCGAACGACATGTCAGGTGCGTTCTTCCTTGAGACTGGGGGTGCCCCATTGTCTATCACCTCTCGGAGCCTTATGAGCTCCTCCTGCATGCCGAATGAATGGGATATTATGTTGAAGTCCCTGTCGCAGGATCCGACCGGGTGAAGCTCCCGTGGATCGTGATGATGCCTCTAGGTCCTGGCATCTTGAGTAGCAGCTACGCGTAGTGCAGTACTACCAGGAACCTTGCGAATGCTATGCGCCCGAGGATAGAGTGGTATTATGATGGCCAATCCACCACTTTGAACTCGAGTCGCTCCCACCGAAAGTTGTACGGCTTGACGAAGATGATGTTGAGCCATATCTTTCTCAGGGGGAATATGCCCTTCCCTGGGACGATGTTGTGGAACGTTGTGTCAGATTGTTCCAGGCCGCACAGCGGGATCCGCATTGCTGCTAAGGTGCTAGCAAACATCAGATTGATGTTGCTGCCGCTGTCCATGAAGACGCGGCTCATCTCGAACCCTCCGATCTGCGCCTCGAGCACCAGAGCGGCATGACCTTGGCGAGGGATCTGGCGGGGGTGATCCGAACGGCTGAATGTGATGCAGGACTCTGAACCGCTGAGGTACTCAGGGATGGCGGGTGGAGCGGTCACAGCAAAGCTGACTTGGCGGGTGATTTTCTTTTGCACCCTGTTTGTTGGACGCCCCTTTTGGATCATCAATGACCCTTTTGGCGCGGGGTACCCATTTCCGTCGTTGTTCTGCGTGGGTGCGATCGGGTGATTCGAAGGTCCCACGGGTGGTGGTGGAGGAGCTCCGTGGGCGATGTCACCTGGTGCGGGTGTGTGCCCGTACCCAGGATTCGGGGCTTGCTGTCTCATTTGGGACATGCTCTCGCTGAGTTTCTAGAATCCGCGACAATCTTTGAGCATTTGGCTGGCATTCTTTTTGCCATCCTGCTTGTCGATATAGAAGTGGATGGTGCATGGGCCCAAAAATTTGTCATATGCCAAGGGATCATCGTCGCGACCGTGGTGTTGCCACGTTTGCGTTGGGAGTCCTCCATCGCGGAAGTTGTTTCCGCGGTATCCGCCGCTGCTGTGGTTGCTTTCATTGCGGCTGTCGGCGTAGCCAGCCGCGACCATGTCGGGTCCGTCGCGATCGTCGTAGAGGCGCGATCTTCGCTTGCTACGGCACTTGTGTCGGCGGACGTAGTCATCTTCCTCCTCCGAATGTGCTCGGTGGATGAAGTCCTCGCCATCTGCCCACCTGTTGGCGATGTCCATGAGGTGGTCGAGTGTCTTGGACTTGACACGCCCAAGTTCTTCCTTGAAGTCCTGGCGTTTGACGCCATCCTTGAAGCCGTCGATTTTTCTCTCTTTAGAGATGTGTGCCGCGGAGTTCTTGATGTTGGACCAGCGTAGTATATACGAGCGAATGGATTCGCCCGTTCGTTGGGTGCAGGCCCGCAGCTCTTCGATCGAGGCTAGCCTCTTGCTGGTGCCCTTGAAGTTTTAGATGAAATTGTACGATAGTTCCTCCCAGCTTTGGATGGATCCCGAGGATAGGCTAATGAGAAAATCCGGGTTGCGCCTGTCAGCTGCAGATGAAGGCATTGTAGGGCGGTGTTTTTGTTGCCGCCGTGCAGCTTGATGGACGACAGGTGGTCGCTGAGCCACGCCTTAGGGTCCTGCGTGCCGTCAAACTTCGGAGTGTCCGAGGGAAGCTTGAAGTTCCTCGGCATCCGTGTCCGCCGAACAGATCTGCTGAAGCATCAAGCCCCGTAGAGTTCTCCTTCATCGTCATCCTCCTCGAATTCGGATGAGTATACACGCTTGGCACGTGCTTTGTCGATCTTGCGCTGAGTGAGTTCGCTTCGAGCGTCGTAGTCGCGGCTGCGATGTTGTGAGCTCTTGTGCTATCGAGGTAGGTCGTGTTCCTCCTCGTCGGATGAGAGTGTGGGGCTGCGGTTGAATCTGACCACAACCTTCTTTTTCGGCTCCGCAGGAGCTTACCCGTGGAGCGCAGCTCCAACGAGTCCGAGTCCAGCTAATGCGGAGTTGTGCATGGCCCTTTTTGGGTCCCCCACCGGAGGTGGATGGGATGCAAGGTATGTGGTGGCTGCCATGATTGACGTTGCCATTGGCGTCCATCTCCATGAAGGACGTGTTGAGGGTCCGGGTCACCTCGCGACGTGCAGCGAGGTGCATGTTCTCTACGCGAGAACGATGCTTGTTGGCGTTGTTGCCGTGCGAGCTGGAGCCGCCAACCGCGGAGAGCGCAGCTCGCCACGCGCTGGACTCTGAGGCCGCTTGCTTGCGTTTGTCGAGTACCTCTTGCATCTTCACCTGCTTTTTGTGCTCTTCAATGAGGAGCAGGTGGTATGCCATCAGTAGGTCCCGTGAGGCACCCACAGGAAGGACCTTGTTGCCTGCCATGGCTTCGCGTGCTTGGTTCCATCCTTCCTCGCTGAGGTATATTACCCGATTGGTATAAGGGTCATCCTCGTTGGGCGGGGGGGGGGGGGATTGGTATCAGGGTCGTCCCGTTTCTACCCTGCGGGTTGGGTGGCGGTACGTGAGCACCCGAACCTGGTGGTTGTTGCTCCACGTCGCTTTGGATGACCACGGCGCATTGGTAGCGTCTGCAGATCGGATCGCTGCTGCCGCAGCTTTCGGATCCGGAACCGTAGGTTCCTTCATCCGATGGAGGATCACATAGATCTGAGTTGCAGTTGTTGCTGTCATATGACTCATCTATCGATGTTGGCATGCGTAGAACGGGATGCGGAGCCCATGAGGCGGGCCTGATCGATGGCAGTGGCACCTGCTCTAGGAGGCGGAGAGTGCCGGTCTGTCCCACCTGGAAGCAAAAGCTCTCGAACAGGATCTCGAGCCATTCGCCTACGGGCTCGAAGTCCTTCATGGTGGCTGGCGAGTGGGCAGTGAAGTCGAAAGCGCTGAAGAGGAGATGGCTCTCCGTCGCCGAGGATTTGTAGATCTCTTTGGCCGGGACCATCACGATCGCACAATCAGCGCCCCCGATTCTCACGGACGACGCCAATTGATGAGGTTTAATCTCGTCAATGCCCATTATTATTAGCTTGGGTTTTGGAGATGGTGGGGGTGTTGGAGATCGCGGAACGGTTAACAGACAAGCAACTAGGGGACACGAGATTTACCCAGGTTCAGGCCCCCAGAGGGAAACCCTACTCCTGCTTGTCTGCTCTTGATTACAGCGGAACCGAAAGTTACAGGGGTGCGCAGATGCAATCTGGCGTGGAGGTGTTTATGCGGTGGTATGAGAGGTATCCTTCTCTTCGTTCCCTCCTAGACTTTATATAGAGGTAGGCAGGTCCCGGGCATAGATCGAGTCGGTTACAGGTTTAGGGTTTGCCCCTTTGAATATTCTATTTGTTCTAGTCTTGCTCTCCAAGGTTCCGAAGACGTCATGGGTTTGGGCCACCCGAAAATCTTCATGGGCCGTGTATATTCTTGTGGGCCTTCCTTGGACTAGACCAGGTATGCTAACATCGTGTACCCGTAGGGCATAACCATGTCAATTGTGTCATCTATGCTTTATATGCTTGCACTAATACGTTGGAATTAGCAGAACCGTGCTGTCACGGGGAACGCTTTCAACATTGCACTTATACATTGCACATAGTTGATATCATGCTCTTTTGTCTATGGATGTTGTCGGTGTGAAATAAAAAGGGAGCTTGTAAGTCCATGGAGTTATGTATGTGTGTTAGAGAAACGCCTGGGCCTCTAGCCTAAGCCATGCCTAATCATGGTGGAAACTTGCAGCATCACCATAATGAGCAATCTGTGAAGCATCCTTAATAAAAACCTATGCAAATAGCAAATAAAAAGATCGCTGAGATGCTCATTGTCTGCTTGCCTTGTCATTTTGGTTATGGGATAGCTCTTGTACCATGTGCAAGGGGTACCCCGTTGGCGGTTCTCTATGATACATATGTACTTACTATGACAAGAACTTGCAAGTAACTAAAGTTGAGTAGCATGAGGAGCGGTCGTCGTATTTAAGGGACATGAGATTGCCAACTTATACTTTGTCAAGCATATACTCCATAGTTTGTTCACTTTAACCTTAATCACTTCAAGATGCTTATGATAGGGCAATGAGAGCTGAAAGCTAACAAGTACCATAATTTTTGGAAGCTATTTTTGAGACTTAAAATCCCCGCTTGCCTTTATGAAGGGCCTTTCTTCCACCATTATATTGAGTCTCTACCTTCTACCTTTAGGCACCAGTTAAGAGAGCATAGTTGCCATTTAGTTCTATGTGCATTGTGCCAAAACTTATTGATTGATGCATATTGTTGATATTACTTGTTCTTGTGATATTTGTATCTAGTAAATCTTATGAACTTTGAAGGTGTCCTATGATCTATTTTCTACTCCATGAGGGACAAGCTGAATGCCACTATGCTATGTTTTCTGTATGTGAAACAAACAAACGTTTTTGAATGCATGTTATTCATGATATTTGTTTGTAGCCTTTCATGTTGCATGCATAGTTACTTTGTCTTACTATTAGAACTCCATCTTTCATGGTCATGTTTAGAGTTCTTTGATCCCAACATTCAATGCTTGCAAATGGTCTGATCTTGATTTTGATGGTGCATGTCACCTCAAAAATTATTCTTTTTATCACTTACCTATTCGAGGACGAGCAGGAGTTAAGCTTGGGGATTCTTGATACGTCGGAAACGTATCTATAATTTTTGATGTTCCATGCTTGTTTAGTATCTACTTTCTTTTGCTTTGTCTATACTTTGAGGTGTTTTTATATGTTTTCTGGTACTAACCTATTAACAAGATGACACAGTGCCAGTTGCCTATTTTCTTCTGTTTTTGGTTCCAGAAAGGCAGAAAAGCAATATTCTCGAAATTGGATGGGACAAAAGCCAAAGTCAATATTTTACCGTGGGGAACATGAAGCCTGAATACGAGACGGAGGAGGGCCACCAGGGGGCCACACCCCCTGGCCGCGCTGCCAAGGTGGGCCCGCTCCTGGGAGGGGTGCAGCCGCCCTGGCGACCCCCTCCCTCGCCTCTTCGCCTATAAGAAGCCCCGATGCCTAAACCCTAAAGACCCGATCAATATTCCACGAAACCGTCTGTAGCCTCCGCCACCATCGTCCCTAGATCGGGGGATCTGAAGCTCTTCCCGGCACCCTCCCGGAGGGGAGATCATCCCGGAGGCCTTCTTCATCATGCCAACCTCTGGTATGAAGCATGAGTAGTTCCACCTTGGACTACGGGTCCATGTAGTAGCTAGATGGTTGTATCTCCTCCTTTGTGCTTTCATGTTTAGATCTTGTGAACTCCGTTCATGATCAAGATCTCATCTATTTGTAATAATGCATGTTGTGTTTGCGGGGATTCGATGGATATTGAGATACTATGTCAGATTGATTAATGGTTTTGTCTTATTGATTCTATCATGTGTGTGTTGTTTGTGATCTTGCATGCTCTCTGTTGTTAGTAGCTATCTTGGCCAAGTAAATGCTAGTGACTCCAAGAGGGGGTATTTATGCTCGATAGTGGGTTCATGCCTCTATTTTATCTAAGGGAAGTGACAGAAATCTCTAAGGTTGTAGATGTGTTGTTTCCACTAGGGAGAAAACAACGATCTCTTGTTCATGGAACAAGTGGATTGTTTACCTTACACACTTTGCTTAAAGTAGTTGTCTGTTGCTTGCAACTTAATACTAGAGGGGGTTCAGATGATAACCCAAAGGTGGACTTCTAGTCATAGATGCAGTTGGATGGCGGTCTATGTATCTTGTTTTATTGCCCAATCGAATCTCATAGGATCATGACTGTCTACTATTGCATTGTTATGGCTTGCTTAGTCCTGTCAACTGCCCTGCTATAATTTGTTTACCCAGCATGCCATGTTTGCTTATCTAAGGAGAACAACTCTAGTGAACTATGGACCCCGATCCAATCTTTACCATTGATACATCTTCCACTGTTACTGTTACTTGTTGCAAACCACCATTACCTTCCACACCATACAGTTAATCCTTTGTTACAACAAACCGGTGAGATTGACAACCTCACTGTTCGTTGGGGCAAAGTCTTGAGTTTTTGTTGTGCAGGTCTCCAAGTTGCTAGCAACACCTTTGAGTCGTTTCCTTCCTCCTACTGGTTCGATAACCTCGGTTTCTTACCGAGGGAAAACTTGCTGCTGTGATCATCGTACCTTCCTCTTGGGGTCTCCCAACAAAGTGTTCACGCACTCATCAGTCACTTGGACAGTGGCATGCCCTAGGGGCCAGCCGCACCAAACCCTAAAGGGACAATTCAGCCAATACTAGTTAAAAGGGCCAAATCCTAGTTTAAATAGTCAAATCCTAGTTTGAAAAGTCAAACTCTAGTTTTTGGTAAGAAGGAAGACTTGGTGGAAAAGGTTTCAAGCTCTTCCCTTGGGATTATGAGTTATATCCATAAGCTTCCCAACGTGTGACTAGGTCATGGGGGTATCACTTATCGGATCAAGTAAAGTAGCTGTTGTCGGTAATGAGGTTGAAACTGACATGGTGATGTCGTTGATAAAGCCTCGGACAATACAAGTATCGTAGAGACAAAAGGAATAAGACACGGCGTTGATGGTTCAAACGACAAGTTTCGTGGAATTCACAGGTGGTCATCATGGGCATCCTGGTCCCGCTGATGATTATTGGTCAGAGAGGGGTCTCGACTATGTCTGAAGTGTTCCCGAACCGTTGGGTAGCACGCTTAAGGGTTTGATGAAGCTCAGAGATCGTTATTGGTATATTCGGAATCACCGAAGAAAACAAAGAGAGAAACCGGGAGGGTTCCGGGAAAGTCCGGAGGGTGCCCGGAGTGGGGTGAAAGGTGTTCCACAACCACAAGAATTAGATATAATATGTAATTGAATGTTACATAGTGATTTAATCATTTAATTATATTTATTTAATAAAATAAAAAGGATTAAAATCCCTATTGGGCCAAATTTCATAGGGAAAGAGCCCATGAGGGAAAAAGGAAAAGGAAGGAAGGGGAGGAGGGGCCGCATGGGCCCCATGCACCCGCCGGGGGGGCCCAAGAAGGCCCTGGTCGGCGGCACCCCCCTCTCCCCTCTTTTTTGTTTTGTTTAGTCCCACATGGCTAAGCTAAATAGCCAAGGGTATCCATTCCCTTGTATAAAGAGAGGCATACGAGGTAAATAAATACACAATAAAGTAAGAAAAGGCCTAAGGTTGCCTCTCTCTCTGTCTCTCTCTGTCGTGACTGTGGCCCCTTTATTTGGGTTATGCAAACGAGGAGTTCTTCACCGCGGAGCGCCGTCACGCTGCGGGATTTGGAGAAGGGATATTTACTTCCACAATCTCGGCTGGATCGGAGAGAAACGGGAGTCATCATCAAACACCGTACGTGTGTGACTCTCTCGGACGGTGCGTGCTCTCGGCGCTAGAAGTTGTCTGGGCCGTTGGACTTTGAGACCTCGAGGTCGGCGTAGGTACGACATCATCAACCGCGTTCCCCGCGGGACGTTAACCGCGTTCGGTCTTCAAAGGTATGAATATCGTATCCCCTCTCATTACTGCATTACTAATAGATAGATCCTGACTTAGGGTTTCAATCGTAGGAAATTTTTGGTTTTCTCCCTCGAACCCCAACATGATAGTCTTGAATGGCAAGCATCATGTCAAAGCTCTCCCAGATACCATGCAATTGTGTCCTCCGTCTTCGAGAATAAAGTCGGAGAACTTTGTATTGTACATTCATCCATTCTACCTAGTCGGAATCAAACCGATCAAGCGGAAGAAGGTGCCACCTATTCGCCTGTATTTGCATCATCCATTCTACCTAGTCAGAATCACGGAAGAAGGTACCACCTATTTGTTTTCCATCAGAGATGTGATGCTTCACGTCACTATAGCTTCCTCAAACTCCAAACATCCAGACTAGCCATCATTGTGATTTCCCCGCACACGAAATTCAGAAGGGCCGGGTCCCCAACCATTGAATTAGATAGAACAACATTTAGATCTTTTTTGTCTTGCTATTACTACAATGTAGCAAAATATAGTCCTGATTTTGTTACATGTAGCAAAAAAATTATTTTATATATAGGACAGAAAAAGACTGGTCTCATCGAAGACCTTATAGCAAAAACTTTACGTTGATGCAAGAGAACAATAAAACAGTTATAGCGCCCGAGGTAGACCATTCAATGGGCCAGGGTCACCCCCATTTCGCTATACCAACCCTAGGGAAACTCCGAAAACAGGCCGTCATCCTTAATTCAGACAGACTGATTGGATGCTAAGATCCAAAGTCGAGAGGGAAACATGCCAGATCATACACTAAGGTCCCTAAGCAATCACTTAGTGGAAAAGGAAGTGAGCGAGCGGATGACAACCAAGAGGTGTGGCACCAAAAGCATATATTTAGCTCAAAGATTATCTTCCAAACATTGTTTTCTTTTTTTCAGTAGATTTTTTTCGGTTAGTTTTCTGGCCGTGTTGTTCGTGTACGGCATGCCAAAACAACGTTACTGGTGTTGGATCCAAACCGATCGAGAAACGATGCGCACGAACCACCTTTGTACGCGTCGGAACTGCCTGCCGCATTAATTCCGCTGCGTCCGCAAAGCTCAAAGCGTTGAATTCCAGAACGCCTCGGTTGCTCCACGGCTCAAAGCTCAAAGCGACGCCAACTCCCCTCCTCAACCATAAAAGCCGGCCCCATCGATGGAGCAGTTCATCCCGGCCGGCTCCCAAGCCCCCTAAAAAATCTAGCCACTGGCAGTTCCTCGCTGGGCATGAAGAGAAAGAAGAAGCCGGCGGCTGTGTCCGCGGCCAAGACGCGCGCCGCCGGTGGAACCACCGGGCGCAGGCCGCGGAAGCGGAGCCGCGACGAGGAGCTCGTCGCGCACGGCGATCTCACCACCGACGACGATCTCATCAGCAAACTCCCGTATGACATCCTCCGCAGCATAATCTCGCTCCTCCCCACCAAGGACGGCGCTCGCACGCAGGTCCTCGCCCGTCGGTGGCGCCCGCTCTGGCGCTCGTCCCCACTCAAACTCGTTGCCGACTACCGCCTCTGCTCCAACGACTTCAAGCGCTTCCTCATCGTCTCCAAGATCCTCTCCGACCACCATGGCCCTGCCCGCCGCTTCGCCTTAAATGGCATTCGCCTCCATAAGGCCAAGAAAAGGTTCGCCGAAGAAGCCGCTCAGCTGGAGAGCTGGTTCCATTCCCAAGCACTTGTTGGCCTTCAGGAGCTCGACATCAGCTTGCACATTAGGCCCGAGGAGCGTTACACGCTGCCACAATCGGTGCTTCTCTGCGCATCAACCCTTGTCGTGGCCAGAATCAGCTTCTGTGATTTCCCAAAGGAGGTAGCTCCTTCTGTGAGTTTAGGCCTTCTTAAGCAGCTTAAACTATACAGGATTTCCATATCTGAGGATGTCTTCCATGGGGTTCTTTCTCGTTGCCATGTCTTGGAGTCACTAGATCTGCATAGCATTGGTGATGCGGGTCGCTTCCGCATTAGTTCGCCAACTCTTAGGTGCGTTAGCCTTTGCGCTTGTTTTTCAGCCAAAGGAGAGGTGGTCATTGAGGACACCCCTCTCCTTGAAAAGCTGCTATTTCCTTTTCCTGGAGAGGGTGGCGATACTGTCCGGGTAATTAGGGCACCTAAACTGGAAATATTGGGTCATTTGTCACCCCAAATCTCTGAATTGAGATTGCAAACCTAGTTTTTCAGGTAGCAGCAGCAACCTCTTGCTCCCGATTCTTGCATGCAGCATTGTTACTTGCATTATACTTTTTACATGTTTGTTGTTATCTCCAGAATTTAACCCCACCCAACTTGAAGAACACATTAAGCACTGTGAAGTTTTTGGCTCTCGAGTTCTCTGTCCCTGATTTGAATATTGTTATTGATGTCTTACGGTGCTTCCCCTTTTTGGAAACACTCTATGTCAGGGTGAGTATTCATCTTTCCTTTAAATGCCACATTGGGTATTTGATTCACTTGCAAAAAAGCTTATATGCAGATATAATCTGGTCTAGGTAGGTAACGTGTTTTTTGTCTTTACTTTTGTAGTGCCGGTGGTACTTAAAGATACCAATGAAAGGTGGGCGTGAGTATGACCCGCTGGATCCTGTAAAATGCCTAGAGACACATCTAAAAAAACTAGTGCTGGACAAATATGAGGGCCATGAGCAAGATATTGGTTTTGTCAAGTTCTTTGTTTTGAACGGGAAGGTAATGGAGGAAGTCATACTTCGAGTCTCTAAGGAGATCAACAAGGAATGTGCGGCTGATCAATACAGGCTGCTAGAAGTTGGATCTAGAGCTTCTCGAGATGCACGACTGGAATTTATTCTTTGGAAAAATTATACTGCGAATCCTTTCACCCATAAATTTTAAATGGAGTAGATGCTACTTCAGACAAATCATACTGATTGTCAGTGGTCGTCTCCATTTACTTTGGTCTAGATCGGGAGAGTTTATTTTCCTTTTCATATTATGTAGACAATGTTGGTGCTTTAAGATTGTGGATGCCTTTGGTCAAATCCTTTAACTGGATATTGCTGCACTGCTTCTAGTCTAATGTTCAAGTTCTATCTGGGTTTATCCTAAGAAAGTATGGGTGATATCTAGGTTTTTACAGTTCCAGTCAGCAATGCTTGTGCCGAAAAGCTCCTTCTGTTTCAATCAGCGGTTTATGTTTGAGTTGAAAACTCAATTATCCCTTTTTACACAAGTATTTGCTGTGTAAGTATTATTTTTCCATTTCTGTGGAAGGTATACCTGGTACAGTTGATATATGTATTACTATTAGTGAATTGATATAACCTGGTTTTTTAAGGAAAAAAACCTGGTTATATAAATTCAAGTCACTAAGAATCAAATATCATTATTTATTTCATTTTCTAATCTCAAATGAATGCCACATTTCAAGGCACTGTAATTGCAGTGTGCAACTTCTTGTAACTGTACAGTAAGCTCATTTTCCTTGAAAATCAGCAACCTTTATTAGTTGGAACCAGGCTTGAACCATACCTCAATGTAAATAAGATCTGTACTAGTTTCTTCAGATGTGTACTACTTCCTCCGTCCTAGAGTGTAAGTCACAATCCTCTAATATCTTGGCCCAAGGCTTAACGTGATTGGGGCTGAAATTGTGACTAATTAGACTGGACTGTGATGCTTAGAAAGGTGCAGTCTGCATGTGCTAATTAACTCCAATTAATGCAAATTGTGCCTTATTTGCTTCATATACGGGACAATCTAAAAATGAGATTGTGACTTACACTCTAGGACGGAGGAAGTAGTATTAGTTGCATGGCAATGTAGTTCTTCAGATGTATCCAGTTGCAAATGAGACCTCAATGTAAATAAGATCTGTACTTGTTTCTCATCTAGTCACACATGGAGCATCTCTTCAGTTTCCATTTGATTTTATCAAGGCCTCTGATCCAATACAACCCCCTTCCACCTAAACTTGTATAACCTCAAATACAAGGACGGCTCAGATCGCTTTATGCCCCTTCATAATTAGTATGTACACCGTATACGTAATCATGTATAACTCAATGAAATATCATTTAATACCCCTGTATAACTCAATGAAAGTCATACCTAAACTAGTATGACCTATACGCGAACGAAAAAAAACACCTCGGTATAGATCATCGCCGGCCAAGTACGCCAGTGACGGTTGTGTCCGTACAGTGGTACCGGTGGTGTCCGGCGAGCTGGTGACTCGTCCTCGACGGCATACGCCTCGGCTTGGCCTTGTAGGTATGTGCCGGTAGGGCCATGGGGGGGGGGGGGGGGGGGGGCTGCGACTGGGAGCTTGGGGAGGACAACCGTACAGTCCGTCACGATGTCCGGCGGCCTACCGGACAGTCCGGCGTGGTGTGCGGCAGGAAGCCGGATAGTCCGGTTGTGAGATGGCCAACGGCGATGACGGTGGCTGGCGGCGGCAGCGGTGATGGCCGGCGGCGGCAGAGGACGGCGTTGTAGAGGAGTTGGGTCTGCTGTGTGGGAATGCGTGCATCTACAGATCCTGATTCGTATCTCTATACGAAGATAATACTTACGAGTTTATATAGGGGGAGGGGGTTGTACTGGATCAGAGGCAATTTATCAAATATTAACCATAGTTTTCATTCCATTATTCAGAGGATAAATATCCAGTTCAATGACCTAGGACAGAATCATGCAAATCAACATTCTTTCCATGATCATATAAGTGGCAAAATGTCCACTGCAATATTTTTTTGTTTCTCTTGGTTGATGGTTACCCTCTCTTATCTTGCTGAGAAACAATATAGCTTGTTTTTAAGACCTGTGTTTGCCGTGTATAGTGCACGGCAAAGGCTTTGCCGTGTTTTTTCTGGGCTTTTACATGGCAAAGAACAAAAATCCCATAGTGAGGAGTTCCACTGATACTATTGCCCATTTTTATTCCACACACAACAATTTACACGGTACAGTTATTTGATGCTATGGGCAATCATCCCGGAAGGTAAAGGCATCTTTCTTTGGGAAAGTAGTATTATTTGATGAGGTTCAGCTATTATTGGTTTTGCAGGACTGACTTGATTTACTCCCAATTGATTCTGCAACTAAGTGAGGAGAACATTTATGCAAATCAAAGAAGAAAACTACAGAAACAAGCAACCACCGAATAGAATGCACAAATATATGCATCTCGTCCAAGCTTTTCTCCAAATCACTGAGATTATTCATCAATGTACGTACGTAGGAACAGATGTAATCTTTGCACTCAGGTTACATAAAGTCCTATGTGAATTTATATTTCTGCTCTAGTTGGTTAACACAAAACCGACTGGTTTGCACAGTTTCTTCTAATTTCGTAGAAGTGAAGGCTGTAAACATTATTTTAAGCTCTCGATGTTCTGTGTTATATCAGAAGATAAAAGTATAAGCAGGTCTGAACATTGACAGTAGTTGTTATTGTTGGAATTTTGGTCCAAATAGCCCAGCCCATTTTCCATTCCAATAATTTTTGAAAATCCTAAAGGCCCATGTCGCCCACTCATGCATGGCAAGAGATGAGACAAATGTTTAGTCCCACATTGCTAGTTGAAGGAGGTTTGCACCAGCTTATAAGAGAGGCTCTCCTACCACTTGGTAAAAAGATGAGAATGAGAAGGAGAGAGTCCCACACGCGCGCTCCTCCTCCGCCGCCCGCCTCGTCACGACGTGCGCCCGCGGGAATCTCGCCGAGCCGAGTTCTTTTTTGCGACGCATGACTGGTATATGAACGGGCGTGTTTGGCTTTGGTTACTGCCTGTTCGTTTCCTCTTCCGACGCCGCATGTTCGCCTGTCTACCAGACACACAATCAGAACCATCGCCTCCAAGTTCCAGAGCACTGAACTGCCACCAGTTCTTCCCCATCCCGTCTTGCGGCGTGTACCGCGAGCCGGGACAGTAGGCCTCCGGAACCCCGCCTCTTCGAGTCCTATACGGGAGAAGGGCGATAAGGTTTTTGGGGAGCGCTATCAGCGCGACTAATGTCTTCATCACGGACTCCTGGGCCTTGAGCACCAGGGCAGCATGACCTGGGCGAGGGATCTGGCGGGGGTGATCCGAACGACTGAATGTGATGCAGGACTTCAAACCGCTGAGGTACTCAGGGATGGCGGGTGGAGCGGTCACAGCCAAGCTGACATGGCGGGTGATCTTCTTTTGCACCCTGTTTGTTGGGCGCCCCTTTTGGATCATCAGTGACCCTTTCGGTGCGGGGTACCCGTTTACGCCGTTTTTCTGCACCGGTGCGACCGGGTGATTCGAAGGTCCCACGGGTGCTGGTGGAGGAGCTCTGTGGGCGATGTCACCTGGTGTAGGTGCGTGTCTGAACCCATTATTCGGGACCTGCTGTCTCATCTGGGACAGGCTCTCACTGAGTTTTTGGAACTCACGGCAATCCTTGAGCATATGGCTGGCCTTGTTTTTGCCATCCTGCTTGTCGATGTAGAAGTGGATGGTACATGGGCCCGACAACTTGCCGTATGCCGAGGGCTCGTCGTCGCGGCCGCGGCGTTGCCACGTTTGCGTTGGGCGTCCTCCGTCGTGGAAGTTGTTTCCACAGTACCCGCCGCTGCTGCGGTTGCTGTCGTTGCGGCGGTCGGCGTAGCCAGCCACGACCATGTCAGGTCCGTCGCGATCATCATAGAGGCGCGATCTTCGCTTGCTACGACGCTCGCGGCGGCGGCCGTAGTCATCTTCCTCATCCGATAGTGCTCGGTGGACGGAGTCCTCGCCATCTGCCCACCTGTTGGCGATGTCCATGAGGTGATCGAGTGTCTTGGGCTTGACGCGCCCAAGTTCTTCCTTGAAGTCCTGGAATTTGACGCCATCTTTGAAGGCGTCGATTGTTCTCTCCTCAGAGATGTGTGATGCGGAGTTCTTGATGTTGGACCAGTATAGTATGTACGAGCGAATGGATTCATCCGTTCGTTGAGTGCAGCTCGCAGTTCTTCGATCGTGGCTGGCCTCTTGCTGGTACCCTTGAACTATCGGATGAAACTGTACGCCAGTTCCTCCCAACTTCGGATGGATCCCGAGGACAGGCTGCTGAGCCAGATCCGGGCTGCGCCTGTCAGCTGCAGCTAAAGGCACTATAGAGCGGTGTTTTTGTTTCCACCGTGCAGCTTGACGGACGACAGGTGGTCGCTGAGCCACGCCTTAGGGTCCTGCGTGCCATCGAACTTCGGAGTGTCCGAAGGAAGCTTGAAGTTTCTCGGCATCTGTGTTCACCAAACAGATATGTTGAAGCATCGATCCCCGCAGAGTTCTCCTTCGTCGTCATCCTCTTCGGATTCAGATGAGCATAAGCGCTTGGCGCGTGCCTTGTCGACCTTGCGCTGAGCGAGGTCATTTCAAGCGTCGTAGTCATGGCTGCGACGTCGTGGGCTCTTGCATCGTTGAGGCAGGTCGTGCTCGTCCTCTTCGGATGAGGGTGTGGGGCTGCGATTGAATCTGACCGCAACCTTCTTTTTCGGCTCCGCGGGAACCTCCTCGTGGAGCGCAGCTCCAACGAGTCCAAGCCCGGCTAGTGCGGACTTGTTCATAGCTCTCTTCGGGTCCCCCACCGGAGGTGGATGGGACGCGATGTATGTGGTTGCTTCCATGATTGTAGCTTGCGGTGTCTTCGGGATGACGTTGTTGTTGGCGTCCATCTCCATGAAGGACGTGTTGAGGGTTCGGGTCACCTCGCGACGTACAACGGGATCCATGTTATCCGTGTGAGAGCGATGCTTGTTGGCTTGATTTCCATGTGAGACGGAGTCGCCAGCGGCAGAGAGCGCAGCTCGCCGCGCGCTAGACTCTGAGGCCGCTTTCTTGCGTTTGTCGAGTACCTCTTGCATCTTCACCTGCTTTTTGTGCTCTTCGATGAGGAGCAGGTGGTATGCCATCAATAGGTCCCATGAGGCACCCACAAGCAGGATCTTGTTGCCCGCCACGGCTTCGCGTGCCTAGTTCCATCCTTCTTCACTGAGGTGGATTATTTGACTAGCGTCGGGGTCATTCTTGTTGGGCGGGGGATGGTTGCCTCCTGTTCTCGCCGTTTCTACCCTTTGGGTTAGGCGGCAGTATGTGGGCACCTGAACCTGGTGGTTGTTGCTCCACGCCGCTTTGGATGACCACGGCGCATTGGTAGCGTCCGCGGATTGGATCGCTGCTGCTGCAGCTTTCGGATCCGGAACCGTAGGTTCCTTCATCCGACAGGGGTTCACATAGATCTGAGTTGCAGCTGCTGCTGTCGTATGACTCATATGTCGACGGTGACATGCGTAGCACGCTGGGATGCGGGGCCCATGAGGCGGGCCTGATCGATGGCAGTGGCACCCGCTCTGGGAGGCGGAGAGTGCCGATTTGTCCTACCTGGAAGCAGAAGCTCCCGAACAGGATCTCGAGCCCGTCGCCTACGGGCTCGAAGTCCTTCAGGGTGGCTGGAGAGTGGGCGGTGAAGTCGAAAGCGCCGAAGAGGAGATGGCTCTCCGTCGCCGAGGAGTTGTAGATCGCTTTGGTCGGGAGCATCACGATCGCACAATCAGCGCCCCCGTTTCCCACAGACGGCGCCAATTGACGAGGTTTAATCTCGTCAATGCCCATTGGTATGAGCTTGGGTTTTGGAGAAGATGGGGGTGCTGGAGATCGCAGAACGGTTAACAGAAAAGCAACCAGGGGACACGAGATTTACCCAGGTTCAGGCCCCCGGAGGGAAAAACCTATTCCTGCTTGTCTTCTCTTGATTACGGCGGAACCGAAGGTTACAGGGGTGCGCAGATGCAATCTGGCGTGGAGGTGTGTATGCGGTGAGGTGAGATTGATCCTCCTGGTCGTGCCCTCCTGGCCTTTATATAGAGTTTTAGGCAGGTCTCGGGCACAGATTGAGTCGGTTACAGGTTTAGGGTTTGCCCCTTTGAATATTCTATATGTCCTAGTTTTGCTTTCCAAGGATCCGAAGATGTCATGGGCTTGGGCCACCCGAAAATCTTCATGGGCCGCGTATATTCTTTGTGGGAATTCCTTGGGCTGGACCAGGTATGCTGATGTCGTGTACCCATAGGGTATAACCATGTCACCTTCACCGACACCGATGACATCTTCCCCAACGACGACCTCTTCCCCGCCATCTAGAACCTCTTCCTTGACGACATGGGTGACAAATCCAACCCCAACGCTGGCACATTACTGTATGCTTTATTTCTTCATCTTGTTCAGATTGTTTCGATCTCTCTCCAACTCTCTGCACACTTTATGTCAGATTACTTGGCTAGTTTATTTTCGATCATTCTAGTCTTGTTTCACCTGCTGTTTATTTCTCATAAATCACTTGGTAAATTGCTCATTTTTCCAACAATCCAAAAACCTTATTATAGGTAATTTACTCCAAGTGGTTTTGTGGCATCTGTAAAGCCACCTGTTTTTAGGGTACACACTATAAGAGATGGGGCGTGAGAGCAGTTCTCTGATTTGAGAACATGAACTGCTATGACGCCACTCTTGGCAAGCCTGAGGGAGAGCTTACTCCTGCCCAGGAGGAAGTTTTCCAGAAATCTGACAAGTTGTTCAGGTTGCTCTGTTGTCTGTGCTTGGGGATAACATTGTTGAACCCTATATGTCATTTGATAATGGCAAGGACATGTGGGCTGCTCTCGAGGCCAAGTCTGGGGTCTCGGACGCTGGTAGTGAACTGTATATCATGGAGCAATTCTATGACTTCAAGATGTCTGATGACCACTCCGTTGTTGAGTAGGCTCATGAGATATAGGCACTGTCCAAGGAGCTTGACTACTTCTCCTGTGTGTTACCGGACAAGTTCGTTGCCGGGGGTATTATTGCCAAGGTTCCCCATTCATGGAGGAACTTTGCTACTTCTCTGAAGCACAAGAGACAAGTGTTTTCTGTATCGAATCTCATTGGGACTCTTGATGTGGAAGAGAAGGCGAGAGCAAAAGACACACGTGCTCCAGTTGTTGAGGGAGGTTCAAGTGCCAACTTGGTACAGAAAAAGAACTTCCAGTCCCACAAGTTCAAGAACAAGATCAAGTTTGATGGAAAGGGCAAGTTCGATGGGAAGAACAAGCCCTCACAGTCTATGAATTTCAAGAAGAAGACTGATAAGAAGAAAGGTTGCTGTCATGTGTGCGGTGAACCTGATCACTGGGCTCCTAGCTGCCCCAACCGCTATGACAGGCGCCAACATGGGAAGAGCGGCAAGACCGCTAATGTTGTCATGAGCAACGTTGAGATGAAGGATGTTGGGTATGGTATATTACCTACTATTCTTTCATTATGTCATTCTCCTGATTGGTGGATTGACACGAGCGCTAATGTACATGTTTGTTCTGACATTTCCATGTTTTCTTCATATCAGGTCAGAGGGACTCAGTCCGTGCCGATGGGGAACGGCTCACATGCTTCAGTTCATGGTGTTGGTATGGTCGATCTGAAGTTCACTTCGGGAAAGACCGTACGCCTGAAGAACGTGCATCATGTTCCCTCAATAAATAAGAAGCTTGTTAGCGGATCTCTTATATGTCGCGATGGCTACAAGATTGTTTTCGAGTACAATAAGTTTGTACTATCTAAGTTTGGTACTTTTATTGGTAAAGGATATGAGTGCGGATGTTTGTTCTGCCTGTCATTATTAGATGTTTGTAATAAAGTTGTGAATCATGTTTCGTCTGATCTTATATCAAATGTTTGGCATTCACGTCTCTGTCATGTTAATTTTGGTTGCATGACGCGGTTATCTAAAATGAATTTAATCCCAAATTTTACCACTGTCAAAGGATCTAAGTGCTTAGCCTGTGTGCAAGCAAAACAACCTCGCAAGTCACATACGACTATAGAGGTGAGAAATTTGGCACCATTAGAACTCATACATTCTGATCTTTGTGAGATAAATGGTGTGTTGACAAAAGATGGAAAGAAATATTTTATGACGTTGATCGATGACTCTACGAGATACTGTCATGTGTATCTTTTGAAAACAAAAGATGATGCTTTGAGTTTCTTCAAATTCTATAAAGCTGAAGCGGAAAACTAACTTGATCAAAAGATTAAGAGGCTTAGGTCTGATCGTGGTGGAGAGTATTTTTCCAACGAGTTTGACTCCTTTTGTGCAAAACATGGTATAATCCATGAGAGGACGCCTCCCTACTCACCCCAGTCAAATGGGGTATCTGAAAGAAAGAACCGCACTCTAACAGATTTGGTTAACGCCATGTTAGACACATCGGGTCTCTCCGAGGAATGGTGGGAGGAGGCATTACTGACCGCATGTCATGTCCTAAACCGAGTTCCCATAAAGAACAAAGAAATTACTCCATTTGAAGAATGGGAGAAGAAAAGGTTAAATCTCTCTTATATATGAACTTGGGGCTGTTTGGCAAGAGTTCATGTGCCAGTCCCCAAGAAGCGCAGGCTTAGACCAAAAACTATGGACTATGTATTTCTGCGATATGCTTTTTGTAGTATTGGCTATCGATTCTTGGTAGTAAAATCCGGAGTACCAGACATGCATGTTGGTAAAATCATGGAGTCGAATGATGCAACTTTCTTTGAGGATATCTTTCCCATGAAGAATATGCCTAACTCATCAAGTCAGGAATTAGATACAATTTCTGAACCAATCATTCTAGTCGAACACCTAGAAAATCCTGAGGAGGAGGATAACGAAATTCCTAAAAGGAGCTTGAGACATAGGATTGCAAAGTCTTTTGGTGATGATTTCGTTGTATTCCTCGTGGATGATACTCCCACTTCTATTTCAGAATCCTATGCATCTCCTGATGCTGACTACTGGAAGGAAGCCATCCGTAGTGAGATGGACTCCATTTTAGCTAATGAAACATGGGAGATCACTGATCGTCCTTATGGGTGCAAACCTGTAGGATGTAAATGGGTGTTTAAGAAGAAACTAAGGCCTGATGGTACTATTGAGAAGTACAAGGCAAGGCTTGTGGCCAAGGGTTATACCCAAAAGGAAGGTGAAGACGTCTTTGACACTTACTCACCTGTAGCAAGGTTAACCACCATTCGTTTACTACTTTCTCTGGCTGCCTCACACAGTCTTCTCGTTCATCAAATGGACGTTAAGACGACTTTCGTAAATGGAGAGTTGGATGAGGAAATTTATATGGATCAACCAAATGGTTTTGTAGTAAATGGTCAAGAAAGAAAAGTGTGCAAGCTGCTGACGTCTTTATATGGTCTTAAACAAGCACCTAAGCAGTGGCACGAAAAGTTTGATAAAACCTTAACCGCTGCATGCTTTGTTGTAAACGAAGCTGACAAGTGCGTATACTATCGCCATGGTGGGGGCGAAGGAGTTATTCTATGTTTGTATGTTGATGACATACCGATCTTTGGGACCAACCTTATTGTAATTGAGGAGGTCAAGGATTTCTTATCTCAGTCTTTTGAGATGAAGGATCTAGGAGTAGCTAATGTTATCTTGAACATCAAACTATTGAGAGATGATGATAGTGGGATCACACTGCTTCAGTCTCACTATGTGGACAAGATTTTGAGTCGCTTTGGGTATAGCGGCTGCAAGTCTTCTCCAACACCGTATGATCCTAGTGTGCTACTTCGAAAGAATCGAGGCACCATTAGAGATCAATTGACATACTCTCAAATAATTGGCTCGCTTATGTACTTGGCTAGCGCTACAAGGCCTGACATCGCGTTTGGTGTTATCAAGCTCAGTCAATTTGTTTCAAATCCTGGAGATGATCATTGCCAAGCTCTTGAAAGAGTCATGCGCTATCTAAAAGGCACTTCAAGCTATGGCATTCACTATACCGGGTATTCGAGGGTACTGGATGGTTATAGTGATTCAAATTGGATATATGATGCTGAAGAGATAAAGGCCACGAGTGGATATGTGTTTACACTTGGTGGTGGCGTTGTTTCTTGGAAGTCTTGCAAGCATACCATCTTAATGAGGTCAACTATGGAAGAAAAACTCACAACACTAGACACGGCTACTATTGAAGCAGAGTGGCTTCATGAACTCTTGATGGACTTACCTATGGTTGAAAAACCTATACCCACAATTCCAATGAACTGTGATAATCAAACTGTGATTATTAAGGTGAACAGTTCTAAGGATAATATGAAGTCCTCAAGACATGTGAAGAGGAGACTAAAATCTGTCAGGAAAATGAGAAACTCCGGAGTTATTGCATTGGATTATATCCAAACATCTAAGAACCTGGCAGATCCCTTCACAAAGGGACTATCACGCAATGTGATAGAAAATGCATCGAAGGAGATGGGTATGAGACACACACTATGAGTTTTCCACAGTGGCAAACCAATCTATGTGATCGGAGATCCCGTGAATTAGAATTGGGAGACAAGCTGTTGGTAGACTGAGAGGAAAGTATCCCTACTTTAATGAACACCACTCCGTGAAGATGCAATACTTTCCTATTCTGCACGGCAGGTTGATTTTTATCTTAATGTGTTCTAAATGGCTTAATTTTAAGCAGAGATGTTGTCCTGCAGAACATCTTTTGAAGAACGCACCTATATGACTCTGGCTGTCAAACTTCACAGTCTATGAGAGTTGGGTGCTCTCTAATAAACTCATGAAAGGCCATGGAGTATGACCGTTGCCTGACAGAGATGACTTCGTTGGAAACCCCAAGAGCAAGGTGTGATGAGCACAACAACAAGCCTTCCCTCAGTAGAGACTGAGGTTATTGAACCAGAAGGAGGAAGGAAACATAACACAGGTGTTGGAAAAAACGTGGAGACATTCACAACACAAACTCAAGACTTTGCCCCAACGAATCAGTGAGGTTGTCAAGCTCACCGGTTTGCTGTAACAAAAGATTAAACGTATGGTGTGGAAGGTAATAGTTTGAAGCAAGTAAACAAGTAATCGTGGAAGATGTATTAATGGTAAAGATTGGACCGGGGTCCATAGTTCACTAGATGTGCTCTCCTTAGATAAACAACATGGCATGACGGGTAAAAAAATTACAGCAGGGCAATTGACAGGAACTGAGCAAGGCATAACAATGCAATTACTATGAGATTCGATTGGGCAATACAACAAGATACATACACTACTAGGAAAATGGCTATAGGTAATCAGCACATCCGTGGCTCACCTATGGGCAGTTCCCTACTAGTAACTAGAACAACCGTGGCGCACATGACCATAGTGCGCCACAGATATGTGTGGGCCAGGGCCCTGTTGGACGCAGGCCAGACATCCGTAGCGCACATAGGGTAGGTGCGCTACGCCTGTTGGTGTTATCCGTGGCGCACGTTGGGGGGGGGGGGGTGCGCTACGCCTAAGCGCATGCCCCTCTGCTCTGTAAAACGGTCAGACACATCCGTGGCGCACTATGGCATGTGCGCCACGGATGTTCCTAATCCCTGTGGCGCACTGGGGCCGAGTGCGCCACGGATGTGGCGATTTTTTTTGCCAGCTCCACTTTGTGCACATGTGTGATCATCTACCACCCCACACTTCACTTTCCCCTTCTTCTTCCTCCTTAGATCTAGTCGGGATCCTTCTCCTTCCCACCTCAATTTCTCCACTCATTCACCATTTTTAGCATGTAGAACTTGCCTTGGATGTTACATAAGTAATAGAGGAAGCTCTCCGGTCTCTCATCTCCTTCTCCGGTCTCGCGCGCACCTCTCCTTTCCATCTTCTCGCGATTGGTCTCTCATCTCGATAAGTTGTCCATGTAAGGATGTGTTCATGTGTATATGGATGATATGCTCATATGTATGTAGATGATCGATGCTCATGATGTACGTATGGAGAGGATCGATGGTCATATGTGTGTATATATGGAGAGTATCGATGATGCTCATGCATGTGTGTATGGAGAGGATAATGATATGTTCATGTGTGTATGGATCGGTCCCTCTCTCTTGTGTTTGTATGTGAACAAGTTGCCATTTGTTTTGTCAAAATGTTGATTCATTTCCATTTTGGCAAGACTTTGGCATTTCGCAAAGGTCCTAATTTTAGGATAGGTCATGTCGAAATTTTCTATCGACCATTGCATGCATGCATTCATTATGTGGTTCTAATAGACTTCTAATTGTACCATGTACACGGTGCAGGCAAAAATGGTCCGCATAATGAGCGAAGGCATTGTGGCTAGATTTTTGAAATGTGCGACGGCTGACATGATACGAAATAACAAGACGGATATAAGATGTCCGTGCAGAAGATGCAAACTCAACTGGGTGATCGACCCAGATTTCAGGAATCTGCAGGCGCACCTGCTCCGCCATGGTTTCATGGATGGATACACTCGTTGGATAAGCGATGACGAAGACGATGGAGACGGTGAAGGTGGGAAACATGACGATGATCATCATCACGGCAAGAACGGGCGAGATGATGAAGAGTCTCCTGGAGATGGTGAAGGTGCGGAAGCAGACCGGGATGATGATGATCTAGATGCTGGAGGAGCAGACGACGATGGAACAACGTCAGGCTGGGTGCTGGACCCTTATGTGCAAGAGCTGCTTCTCAAGCAGACGACTAACGCCAGGGCTACTGCTAGAGAGAAAGCCAAGCTTGCGCAACTTGAGAAAGACGCGGTTACTCCATTGTATGAAGGATGCATGCCCGATGATACCCAGTTGAATGTAACGCTCAAG
Source organism: Avena atlantica (assembly GCA_910589765.1). Classification (NCBI taxonomy): domain Eukaryota; kingdom Viridiplantae; phylum Streptophyta; class Magnoliopsida; order Poales; family Poaceae; genus Avena; species Avena atlantica. The sequence goes on from OU342733.1 coordinate 32,944,141, forward strand.
GCTATGGAGATGAAGGCAAAACACAAATTGAGTGACGCAAGCTTCGACGATATGATGGCATTCTGGCACGATCGTCTACCGGAGGGGAACACATGTCCAACTAGTATCGAGGATGCCAAGAAAATCGTCTGTCCTCTCGATCTTCCGCACGTTAGATATCACGTATGCATCAACGATTGCATCATTTATCGGGGCGAGGACGCGGAGAAAACCACATGTCCGGTGTGTGGCGTGAGTCGATACAAGAAAGGGAAGAAAGCACCTCGAAAAGTGGTATGGTACTTTCCTATCACTCCTCATCTGCAGCGCTATTTCGCGGACCCTAAGGAAGCGAAGCTCATGCGATGGCATGCGGAAAGGAAGAAGCCAGGAGATGACGACGTTGACCTCGAAAAGGATGAGCTGCTGACGCACCCTTCAGATGCTAGCCAGTGGAAAGCATTGGACCTCGAATTCCCAGAATTCGGTGGAGATTCGAGGAACATCAGGCTTGGTGCAAGCACCGATGGACTCAATCCATTCGGTAGCCAGAGCAACACGCACAGCACTTGGCCCGTGTTTGTATGGATGTACAACCTCCCTCCATGGTTGTGCATGAAGAAGAAGAAGTACATACAAATGAGTATGCTAATTCAAGGGCCGAAACAACCTGGTACCGACATCAATCTATTTCTCGGGCTGTTGAAAGAGGAGCTAGCCACGTTATGGGAATCTGAAGCCAATACTTACGACGCCGTCGCACAAGATTATTTCACTATGAGAGCCGCGTTGGTCAGTATGGTGCAAGACTATCCAGGTTGCGGGTATATCTCGGGGCAGGTTATCCAAGGATTCTGCGCATGCGTTAGGTGCATGGATAACACAAGCTATATCCAACTAGAGAAAGATCCAGGGTCATCGAAAACCGTATTCATGGCACACCGGAGGTGGCTCAGCAAGAATGGTCCATGGAGAAAACGTGGAGACCTGTTTGATGGAAAATTCGAGACCCGAGGAATCCCAGAGCGTAGGAGCAGCGAAGAAGTGGAAGAGTTGCTGAAAAACTAGAAAGATTGTCCTAATCCTGGAAATAAGCGAAAGAGGCAGCAACAAGACAAGTCGCTGATGAAGGTATGGAAAACAAGGTCTGTTTTCTGGGAGTTGCCATACTGGAAGTTTCTCCACACGCCTCATAGCCTCGACATCATGCATATCACGAAAAACATGTGCGAGAGTCTGGTCGCCACCATAATCAACATGCCAGATAGGACGAAAGATGGTCCGAAAGCAAGGCACGACCTGATATGCTTGGGTATCCGGAAGGAGCTTCATGGAGGACACACTACTCCTAATGATCAGGAAGATGACGATGATCATGAGTCGGAGACGACACAAGGTCATCAGAAGGGTAAAAAGTTCAAGAAGCACGAATATTACCGCCCTCCTTCTTGCTTCACTCTAAGCCAGGATGAGATCAAACATTTTTTCAAGTGCCTTCTAGGAGTCAAATTTCCTTACGGCTATGCGGGCAAGATAAGCAGATACGTAGACGAGGCGAAGTAGAGGTTCAGTGGCATGAAGTCTCACGACTGTGTCGTGCTAATGACGCAGGTACTTCCGGTCGCACTAAGAGGGATAATGGACGAGCACGTCCGTGAAACGTTATTTGGCCTCTCCAAGTTTTTCGACGTTATCTCTAGGAAGTCGATTGGCGTGAATCAGCTCGGGAGGCTACAGGAGGAGATCGTGGTGATACTATGCGAGCTTGAGGTCTACTTCCCATCCGCATTCTTCGACATTATGGTGCATCTGCTGGTCCATGTCGTGGAGGACATCGTCCAACTCGGGCCGATGTTCCTCCGTAGCATGATGGCATTCGAAAGGATGACCGGACACATCAAAGGATATGTTCGCAATAGGTCTCGTCCAGATGGAAGCATAGCCAAGGGCTTTCTGGCCGAAGAGTGCATCTCTTTCTGGCCGAAGAGTCTCACATCCTTGGGTACAGAAGCACAAAAGGTTAATCGAGAAGAAGTACAGTGACCGGGGCATATAGAGGACGCAGTGAGAAATAATCAAAGAGCACAACTCAGATTTCACGCATTCGTTTAGGTAGACGCTCCTTGATAATCCCCCGCGATCGCATTCTTCTGACACGGAAAAGATCATATTCACCTTGTCGCAGGGACCGATGCAAAACCTGGTGACCAATCAGGCGTATGATATCAACGGCTACACATTCTCTTATGCTACATTAACAACGAGCTGAGGGATGTTGCCAAGGGTACCATCGTTCAACCCTTGCAGCGCATGTTCCACTCAAGTCCGATGCCAGATAGCGTGCACAGGGTTAAAATTAGTCGGGTGCTAAGGGCATGCGACGACCTGGAACCTCCCATTCAACCCCCAGGAGCGGATGAAGAAGAGCCGGCTGTCCTCAGAAGTTGCTTCGGCTTATTCTTGCAATGTCCAAAGAGCATGATCCGTTTAGGGACGGCGGGGGCTATCACGCCACAGACAACAGCACCGCCTTTCGTGCCAGCGACAAGCGGTGGCAAGGCCCCCTTACCGCCCTCGCCGTCACCTCCACACGGTGGGTCGGATGATCATGTTGATGATATGCACATGGCGCAGGATCCGGCCGAGGACGATGAAGACTGGAATAATCACTTCTTCAACACTCAGTTTAGCAACGAAGACCTAGCTGGTGGCCCCACAGAGAAAGCCACTATCACCAAGCGTCTGTTTGGTTCTCAGGAGACGCCTCCAGCTTGCGCCTTTACAGAGCCATCTGATACAACCAACCGACCCTTTATTCTAAGCCCTGACACACTACATAGGGCGACCGGTGCTCAGATTGCGGTGCCTGCCCGCTCTCCAAAAGGAAAAAAGGGCAGGAAAAAAAATCTAGCAGCTCGAGCCAGCCGGTGGCATCAGCAACTGCGAATCCGATCAGGTTTCGAGACGGGCCACCAAGACCCGAGGGTATTATGTGGAGGATTCATGTGGCGGGTGAGCCCATGCTACCTAAGAATTTGCGGAAGCTCGCCAGTTCGGAACTGCAGAGTGTGCATGCCGGCGTGCTGACGTTAGAGAGACACCTTCTATCGGAGAAAGATCCCTCGCACCCAGTATTCATGGTTAAGGTGCCACCAGGCTTGGGCTTCGTTGACAATGCCCCTGCGAATCTGTTCTTCCTGCGGTTCGACGACATCTTCAATATGTTCCACCTATACCCGCTGCACTATACCATGGTCCGTCTGTTTTCTCTCAGCCTGGCCATGCAGATCATTAGAGAGAACACACCGGGCATCGCTATAGTGGACCCTACTACATGCGTGACGGCTGCTTGGGTTCCCCCGCCGAACGACGTATCGTGGCCTCGTACCTAAAAATAATCCTCGTGGCGAACAAGACAAAGGAATACATTCTCGTGCCTTACTTTCCCAAGTAAGTCGTTATTCACTCGCCACCGTCGATTGGCTTTATTAGATTATCATCATTATTTTTCCAACACATTCCATTTGAATTTTTTGCGCAGAGATGAACACTGCACGCTCATATCCTTATCGCCGAAGCATTCCCATGCCACGTATTTCGACTCGGGGAGTCTAGAAAAGAAGAAAAACTACGACAAGATCAAGGAAGTTCTAGATGATGCTCTCACTGGCTTTGCCTCGATGGAAGGCACCATCTTCGTGCGTACGAAGGTCAAGTTCGGCAGGCACGTCTTCAACCACGTAACGGAGTTCCCCTACGTGAAGCAGCCGGAAAACAGTAAGAAGGAAGCCTACTACGCACTCCATCACATGAGGGCGTTCCTACTTGACCAGCAGAATTCTACGCTGCCAGATCATCTCAAACTGTGGGCCGAAGCAAAGACCAAGATCACTGATTCAGATATTAGACAAGAGATGTATCGCATCCAGCAACACTTTGGGGCAATCATCTTTCGTGATGTCATGACTTCGGGGGGGGGGATCTTCTACGGAGGAAATATCCTGAATAACCGTGACATAGAAGATCGCCTAGAGATGCAGGGTGACTATAGGAAGTTCATGACAAGACAAGGCGTCCTCCCGTTCCCTAAGCCGAGCCAGAAGACTTGATGTTGGCCTAGTTGTAGTTACAAACTATAGATGACCTTTGTGTGTGTGTGGACAAGTGTACATGCTACTATACTTATCTTATTAGGTTTATGAATCATCGCTTACTTCTTTTGCTTATTATTATTATATATAAATCAATGCTTGGTTTTTTTGCTTACTCTTTGGTCCTTTGCTCACTTTGGTCCTTCTCTTTTTCCTTACTCTTTTTTCGAGAATAATGCCGATGATTGAAATGTCGTGGCACACTATATATGTAAATGTGCTACGATGGGATTGTGAGCCTTGTGATATGCACAAGTTCAGGTCTTGTGCATCCTACTTGGCTCACGGTTTTATCGTAGCATATTCCTGTGTCCAACGACCTATGTATATATATGAGGCATTCTTTTCGAGTTATTTTTGTCTTTTTTGAGAAGAATGCCGATGATTGAAATGTCGTGGCACAATATATATGTGAATGTGCTACGACGGGATAGTTAGCCTTGTGATATGCACAAGTCCAGGAATTGTGCATCCTACTTGGCTAACTGTTCCGTCGTAGCATATTCCTGTGTCCAACGACCTAGCTAGTTATATACGAGGCATTCTTTTCGAGTTACTTTGGTCTTTTTCGAGAATAATGTTGATGATTGAAATGTCGTGGCACACTATATATGTGAATGTGTTGTGATGGGATTGTAAGCCTTGTGTTATGCACAAGTCCAGATGTTGTGCATCCTACTTGGCTTACGGTTCTATCATAGCATATTCCTGTGTCCAACGACCTAGCTAGTTATATATGAGGCATTCTTTTTGAGTTACTTTGGTCTTATTCGAGAATAATGCCAATGATTGAAATGTCGTGGCACACTATATATGTGAATGTGCTGCGATGGGATTGTTTGCCTTTTGCTATGCACAGGTCCAGGTGTTGTGCATCCTACTTGGCGAACACTTCCATCGTAGCATATTCCTGTGTCGAACAACCGAGTTATATATGAGGCATGCTTTTTGAGTTACTTTGGTCTTTTTCGAGAATAATGCCGATGATTGAAATGTCGTGGCACACTATATATGTGAATGTGCTGCGATGGGATTGTCCGCCTCGTGCTATGCATAGGTCCAGGTGTTGTGCATCCTACTTGGCAGATAGTTCCATCGTAGCATATTTTTGTGTCGAACAACCTAGTTATATATGAGGCATGCTTTTTGAGTTTGGTCTTTTTGATTTAGGAGTACTTTCTATAAGTGTATCTTCATATGCGACTTTAATTATATATGTTTTTTTCAATCACCGGTTAATTATTATTGTCAACTTGTAGATGACGTGGTACGTCGTGTACAAGGGACGAGTTCCCGGAGTCTACGATGATTGGAAAGACTGCCGGAGACAGGTGCACCGTTTCAGCGGCAATAGCTACAAAGGGTACAACACTATGGCGGAGGCGGAAGCTAGATACACGCGCTATCTAGTGGGAGTTAGGACGTGGAACCAGATGAAGACCTACACCTTCGTCGCGGTGATCATGCTTATCTTCTTTGGTTTTTTATCCCGCGTTTGTGTCTAGCTAGTTTAGATGTCTAGGCGAGCTTCCGAGCTCTAACTTGTTCGATCGACACATGTATTCGCATGTCACCAACTACTTTGTAACTTGATCGAAACAATGTATAACTTATGTATTCATGTATGAGACTTATCTATATGTATTTGTTTCAATCTTGTTTTGCGAATTGTGTATTTATATATATAACTATATATCTTATATCTGTGTGTATATATGCCTATATAATTTGTATTGTATATCATCTGTCCCTGAAATTAAAAAAAACACCCGTGGCGCACATGGCACAGCTTCTGTTGCGCACTGCAACTAAAGCGCAACTGCGCAGCTTAGTGGCGCACTGCAACGTGCACCACAGAAGATACAAGGCGTAGCGCACCTGCCAACATATCCGTGCCGCATTGGCAGGTGCACTACGCCTATCTCCACATAACTGTGGCACACCAGACAGTGCTCCACAGCTAGGAGATAGCCGTAGCGCAAGGCCCTGGCGCACCACTAGTGCGCCACGGATGGTCCTTTTAGGTGCGCCACAGACGACCATTTTCCTATTAGTGATAGACCGCCATCCAACTGCATCTATGACTAGAAGTCCACCTTTAGGTTATCATACGAACCCCCTCCAGTATTAAGTTGCAAGCAACAGACAACTGCTTTAGGCAAAGTGTGTAAGGTAAACAGTCCACATGTTCCATGAACAAGAGACCGGTGTTTTCTCCCTAGTAGCAACAACACATCTACAACCGAAGAGATTATTGTCACTTCCTTTGGAAACTAGAGGCATGAACCCACTATCGAGCATACATACTCCCTCTTGGAGTCACTAGCAACTACTTGGCCAAGATAGCTACTAACAATGGAGAGCATGCAAGATCACAAACAACACAGACATGATAGAATCATAAAGACAAAACCATTAATCAAACCAACATAATAATCTCAATATCCATCGGATCCCCGCAAACACAACATGCATGATTACAAATAGATTAGATCTTGATCATGAACGGAGCTCACAAGATCTATACATGAAAGCACAAAGGAGGAGATACAACCATCTAGCTACTACATGGACCCATAGTCCAAGGTGGAACTACTCACGCATCATTCCGGAGAGAAGGCCTCCGGGATGATCTCCCCTCCAGCAGGGTGCCGGGAAGAACTTCAGATCCCCCCGATCTAGGGACGATGGTGGCGGCGGATACAGACGGTTTCGTGGAGATTTGATTGGGTGCTTAGGGTTTCTGCATCAGGGGACTTCTTATAGGAGAAGGGGGGGCGAAGAGACGGCCAGAGGGGACACACCCCTCCTAGGCGCGGGCCCACCCCTGGACGCGCCTAGGGGGGTCTGGCTGCCCTGGCCCGCTTCTTCGGCTCCCCTCTGGACTTGTTGTTCCCCATGGAAAGTAATTGGATTTGACGTTTGTCCCGTCCAATTCCGAGAATATTTCTTTGCTAACTTTTCTGGAACCAAAAACAGCAGAAAACATGCAACTGGCACTGTGGCAACTTGTTAGTAGGTTAGTACCAGAAAACATGTAAAAAGCACCTCAAAGTTTATACAAAGCAAAGCAAAGTAGATACTAAACAGGAATGGAGCATCAAAAATTATAGATACGTTTCCGACGTATTAAGCATCCCCAAGCTTAACTCCTACTCGTCCTCGAGTAGGTAAGTGATAGAAATAATAATTTTTGAGGCAACATGCATCCTCACAATAAAGATCCAACCATTTGCAAGCATTGAAAGCTGGGATCAAAGAACTCTAAACATGTGCATGAAAGATGGAGTTCTAACAATAGGACATAGTAACTATGCATGCAACATGACAAGCTACAAACAAAGATCATGAATAACATGCATTGAAAAACATTTGTTTGTTTCACATACAGAAAACATAGCATAGTGGAAATCAGCTTGTCCCTCATAGAGTAGCAATATAGATGCATAGGACACCTTCAAAGTTCACAAGGGCGACTAAAAACAAATAGCACAAGAACAAGTAATATCACAATATGCATCAATCAATAAGATTTGGAACAGTGCACACAAAATGACAACTATGCTCTCTTAATGGTGCCTAAGGTAGAAGGTGGAGACTCAAGTAATGGTGGAAGAAAAGCCTTTTTGTAAAGGAAGCAGGGATTTCAAGTTTCAAAAAGAGCTTCCAAAAATTATGGTACTTGTTAGCTTTCAGCCCTCATTGCCCCTATCATAAGCATCTTGAAGTGATTAAGGTTAAAGTGAACAAAGATGGAGTATATGCTTGACGAAGTATAAGTTGGCAATCTCAAGTCCCTTGAATACGAGGGCCACACCTCATGCTACTCAACTTTAGTTACCTGTAAGTTCTTGTCATTGTAAGTATTTACATATCATTGAGAACCGCCAACGGGGTACCCCTTGCACATGGTACATGAGCTATCCCATAACCAAAATGACAAGGCAAGCATACAATGAGCATCTCAGCAATCTTCTTATTTACCATGGGAATATGATGTTTTTTTGTCTTTTCCTCTTTTCTCAATGTGTCTTTTTTAAGAAGAATGCTCCATAGATGTCACTATGGTGATACTTCAAGTTTCCACAATGATTAGGCATGGATTAGGCTAGCGGCCCAGGCGTTTCTCTAACACAGGATATAAACTCTATGGACTTACAAGTTCCCTCTTTATTTCACACCGGTGACATCCATAGACAAAACGTTCCCCGTGACAACACGATTCTGCTAATTCCAACGTATAAGTGCAAGCATATACAACATAGATGACACAATGGTTCAAGTTTATTAGGGGCAAGTAATATAAAGTGTGCCATCAAGTTTGTGAGGGCTTTAATCACTAAGTTTTCACATAACAAAATAGTTTTTAATTGGAAGATAGCTAAAAATAAGAATATACTTGGAATGGTGTAACACACCATGCATAGGAGTTTATAGTGGAAACTTTGTAATAACTTGGTTTCTTGGTAGTTGGAAACATGAGTATAGCTTACTCATACAAGTGGAGGCTAGCAAAAGACTGGGAGTAACCAAGTAAGAGAGCATAATGGCCATAATCATGCAGAGCAACAAAACATTACTAATCAAAGCATAGAGTGGTACTACAAGTCAAAGAATAAATGATCATAGAGGCTAATGGTGACTTGTCATAGTCATGACATGGTGTGAGCATGTGCCAAGTCAACCCAAGCAAAGCATCAAAAGAGAATACCACAATACTATGCTTTTGCATGCTAAAACAACGCATAATTTCTTCAAGGCACCCTAAGCAATCCCAATTGTTTGGAACAAGACATGCTATAGCAATAATAACTATGCATAAGGTCAAAACAACACCTAGCATGTCATGCTAAAGTCTAAGTCACAGTCAATGCAAGCTCCTCTTGCACTTACAAGCAAGAACTTACTACTCCTTTCCAACACTAAGCAACTTATTTGCAAAACAACACATCAAGAACGGTAGTCCAAAATACTCAAGCAAACTAAACAACCTAAGAAAAGCAAATGAAAACTAAGACGCTCCAAGAACAACACAACTTGTGCATGAAACAATAAAAACAAAGTGTTTATACAGACCTGAGGTTTTTATTGATGAAGGAGGGGATGCCTTGGGCATCCCCAAGATTTGACACTTGTACCTCTTGGATATTTCTTGGGTTTACACCATGGTGGCATCCCCAAGTTTGAGATTTTGTCCATTATTCATCTCATTGCATCATTCTCTTTCTACACCTGAAATTTTTCCTTCACACAAAACTTCACACAATCTTCATTAGCAACATTAGTGTATTCAAAAGATATTAGACCTCTGGCAAAGCTTTGGAACAGCAAGGCTTTTCAAAAAACATAAGCTACTGTAGTAACTCCTTCAAAAAGCTCAATTTCCCAAAAAGAACCCAAAAAGGAATCAATAAGAAGCAAATGCAAATAATGGCAGAAATCTGTCAAAACAGACCAGCATGTAGAAACCATTTTTTTCGAACATCTTATGTTCAAATAAAAAAATGTTGAACTATAGAAAGTTATCTAACATACTGAGGGATTTATTCGTAAATTTTGAGCTCAATCCGAGTTAGAGAGACTCCTCACGGTTTTTTTGGTGGAGGACAGAAATCTGTTTCGGGACAGCAACTCCCCAAATCTTACTTCCCTCTCATTAGATGTCATTATTGGCACAAAAAGCAAACAAAAAGGATAAGGAGAGGTCATTGCTGAATTAATAACTTCCAAGACTCAAGGAAACTCTTGGGTTATCTCCAACAAGTACTTTTCTTTAACGCCTTGAAGTTAGGCTTGACAGCTTGAGAAGATGATCACATAAGAATTATGAATTGAAGTCAAAGACAGCATCAAAAAGCAAATTCAAAACACATTTAAGTATAAACCACTTCCTATGCATAGGAATCTTGTAAGAAAATAAATTCTCAAAGAACAAAGTGACATGCATTGGAAGATACGACAAGAGTAACTTCAAAACTTTCAGCGCAAAGAGAGGTGTTTCAATACCATCAAAACTTCTACAACCATATTTTCCTCTCTCATAATAATTTTTAGTAGCCTCATGAATAAACTCAACGATATAACTATCACATAAAGGAGGCTTTTCATGAGCTACAAACACATAATTTCTATCAAGCTCAAAAATAGTAGGATTAAAACTTTCACGGGTTTTACCCAAAGTAGATATTTCAAAAGGATCCATAGGAACATAACATTCATCCTTCTAAGCATGGGGGACAATCAAATAATATAGGACGTAAAGAGTTACTCTCATTAGAAGGTAGACATGGGTAGATCCATTCTTCCTCCTTTTGTTCATCACTCTCCTCCTCTTTTTTATCTAATGAGATTCCAGTTTCAACAATTTCTTCTTCCATAGGCTCCTGCAAGGCATTAATCTCTTCCAAATGTGGAAAACACCTATTAAAATATTTAAGAATATAGCCATTTGCTTCCTTATAATTGCCAAAGCAAAATTTAAGTATCTCATAAACCTCATGTTCATAAGGTGCATCATCAGTATTTTCAAGCAAACTAGCAAGTTCAAATGCACCCTGGAAGGCAATAAATTATTCAATTTGTTCCACATCATAAAAGTCATAATTTCCTTTAACATAAGAAGATATGGTAACATTATCATTATACTCACATTGAAAGGGCAGGTGTTTATACCTCTTGCAGCAACAAGATTTATCAAAGCAATAAGTAACATTATAAGTAGAGCACACGTCTCTAGCAATAGTATTCAACTTATCAATTTTCTCCCATAAGTGTTTCCCTTTTTGTGACAAACGATGCTCCTTATAATAATACTTTTGTTCTTTCGTGAACCCACCTTGCCAATAAGAACTAGTTTCAAAGAAACCATCCATTGATAGAAAGCATGACCAAGCAAGGCAATAACAGACCACCAACTAGAGTAGGAACTAATTTTTTTGTGTTTTTGAATAAAGCAAGCAAACCAAACTAAACTAATTTTTTTTGGGTTTTTTGAAAAGAGGCAAACAAAACCAAGGAAAAGAAACAAAGCAAACTACAAACAAAGTAAAGAGAAAGGAAGTGGAGGACTCCCCTTGTGAAGACGTCCTTAGCCTCCCTGACAACGGTGCTAGAAAGCTTGTTGATGGCGCCTCGTTAACGTGGGAGCTTCTTTCTTTATTCCCCGGCAACGACACCAGAAAGCTCATTGCCTGATAGAGAGGACTTCATTGGAAACCCCAAGAGCAAGGTGTGATGAGCACAGCAGCATGCCTTCCCTCAGTAGAGACCGAGGTTATCGAACCAGAAGGAGGAAGGAAACGTCACACAGGTGTTGCTAGCAACGCGGAGACCTGTAGGGAATATGCCCTGAGAGGCAATAATAAAGTGTTTATTATGTGTATTCCAAGTATATGATAGATGTTTATTTTGCATGCTATAATTGTATTAATACGGAAACGTTAATACATGTGTGTTTAATAAACAAACAGAAAGTTCCTAGTTATGCCTCTCTCATAAACTAGCTCGTTGATTAACAAGATGATCAAGGTTTCCTGATCATGGACATTGGATGTTGTTAATAACGGGATCACAACATTAGTGTAATGGTGTGATGAACATTCATCCGAAGTATAGCATTACGATCAAAGTCATTGAGTTTATATTGCTATAAAAACTTACGAAGTGATCCTAATCCTTAGACCATGAGATCATGTCAATCACTAACACCGGAAGAGTTTCTTGATAACATCAAACGTCACACCGTAACAGGGTGATTATAAAGATGGATTCAGAACTAATAAAGTGTTATGTTGAGGCTCATGGATCGAGAGTGGAATTTGTTCATCCCGATGACGGATAGATATACTCTGGGCCCTCACGGTGATATCACATTGATTAGCTTGCAAGCAAGTGATTTGATCACTAGAATGTTATATCACAGGAACGAGAAAAGAGTGCATGTCGGTAACGAGATCAAACTAGGTATGGAGATACCGATGATCGAATCTCGGACATGTAATATATCGTGAAACAAAGGGATTAAGATACTAGCGTAAAAGGTTCCGACGATCACAAGAAAGTCATCGTTGAATGTGTGGGAGTCAGTATGGGTCTCCAGATCCCGCTTCTGATTATTGATCCGAGAGGGGTCTCGATCATGTCCGCATTATTCACGAACCGTAGGGTGACACACTTAAGAGACACCAACATCCAATTGGAGCAAATGTTTCATGCCGAAAGAATGAACAAGCGCAGGAATTTATTTCACTAGATACCAAAACAGGTTTTCGGGTGAAATTGCATAAAGTGGTTATGCATGTGAAATAGAATTCTAGCAAGGGGTTATTTGTTAATGTTTGTCATTAAAGTAATTGACAAAATTCTGAATAAAATAAAAGAGTTTTATTTAATGAGAGTTTGCATTAAATTTGGTGGAAATTTAATGGGAATTTGAGTGGACTTTTGAGTGGAGGGAATTTAAAGGAGATTTGTGAGTGGAGTGTCCACCCACATGAAGAGGGGAGGGAAAGGGGGCAGCCCCCATGCGCCGGCCACCCCCTTGGGGTCCCCTCCTCCTCCTATAAAAGGAGCCCCCCTCCTCACTTGTCTCTCACACCTACTCGTGAAGGATCTCTCTCCCCTTCTAGAATTTATTCCCCATGGTCTCGGACTAGCGAGATACATGTTCCAGGTGGCTATTCGGCAAGAAAGAGTTGTGCTTCCGCTGCATCGCTGGAGCGAGGAGGCGGAGGTTGCTCGGTGCCTCGAACGTGTGTGCGAGCACGGATGCGCTGCTGATTTGCGGTGCTAGGACTTCCTCTCGATCTTGAGATCGGCAAGAGATTGTCTACATCAACCACGAGTTGAACTCGTTAAGATTTGTCGGTCTTCAAGGGTATGTTCTCTACGGATATACATCCGCCCGTTGTTTGTATCTAGTAGATAGATCTTGGTATATAGTTCACATCGTAGGAATTTTTTTGTTTTCTATGCTGCGAACCCTACAAGACCTGCACAACACAAACTCAAGAATTTGCCCCAATGAATCAGTAAGGTTGTCAAGCTCACCGGTTTGCTGTAACAAAGGATTAAACGTATGGTGTGGAAGGTAATGGTTTGCAACAAGTACAAGTAATAGTGGAAGATGTATCAATGGTAAAGATTGTACCAGGGTCCATAGTTCACTAGAGGTGCTCTCCTTAGATAAACAACATGGCATGAAGGGTAAACAAATTATAGCAGGGCAATTGACAGGAACTGAGCAAGGCATAACAATGCAATTACTAGTCAGAAAGATCCTATGAGATTCGATTGGGCAATACAACAAGATACATAGACCGCCATCCAACTACATCTATGACTAGAAGTCCACCTTCAGGTTATCATCCGAACCCCCTCCAGTATTAAGTTACAAGCAACAAACAACTGCTTTAAGCAAAGTGTGTAAGGTAAACAGTCCACATGTTCCATGAACAAGAGACTGTTGTTTTCTCCCTAGTAGCAACAACACATCTACAACCGAAGAGATTATTGTCACTTCCCTTGGAACTAGAGGCATGAACCCACTATCGAGCATAAATACTCCCTCTTGGAGTCACTAGCAACTACTTGGCCAAGATAGCTACTAACAACGGAGAGCATACAAGATCACAAACAACACAGACATGATAGAATCATAAAGACAAAACCATTAATCAAACCAACATAATAATCTCAATATCCATCGGATCTCCGCAAACACAACATGCATGATTACAAATAGATTAGATATTCATCATGAACGGAGATCACAAGATCTATACATGAAAGCACAAAGGAGGAGATACAACCATGTATCTACTACATGGACCCATAGTCCAAGGTGGAACTACTCACGCATCATATCGGAGAGAAGGCCTCCAGGATGATCTCCCCTCCGGCAGGGTGCTGGGAAGAACTTCAGATCCCACCCTCGATATAGGGACGATGGTGGCGGCGGCTACAGACGGTTTCGTGGAGATTTGATCGGGTTCTTAGGGTTTCTGCATCGGGGGTTTCTTATAGGCGAAGGGGGAGGCCGAGGAGGCGGCCAGAGGGGCCACACCCCTCCCAATCGTGGGCCCACCCCTGGCCACGTCTAGGGGGGTCTAGCTTTACTATCTTTTCTGGAACCAAAAACAGCAGAAAACATGCAACTGGCACTGTGGCAACTTGTTAATATGTTAGTACCAGAAAACATGTAAAAAGCACCTCAAATTGTAGACAAAGCAAAGCAAAGTAGATACTAAACAAGCATGGAACATAAAAAATTATAGATATGTTTCCGACGTATCAATGACGCATAAGCTCCGCCCACGGGAAAGTCTCACGGTAGCCCAGTATCGGTCAAGGCTTCGTGTGAAGCAAGGTTGCAGCAAACTTGCAGTTCAAGGCATAATCCACTGTACAAGTCGTAGCCTAGTGTAGCATAGAATTTTAGGTGGAAGTTCCGCTGACATGGTTATACCCTGCGGGTACACGACCTCAGCATACCTAGTCCAGCCCAAGGAAGGCCCACGACAAATATACGATGGCCCATGAAGATTTTCGGGTGGCCAAGGCCCATGACCCCTTCGGATCCTTGGAGAGCAAGACTAGAGTAGATAGGAAATTCAAAGGGGTAAACCCTAAAACCTGTAACTGACTCAATCTGTGCCTGGGACCTGCCTAACTCTATATAAAGGCTAGGAGGGCATAGAGAGGAAGATCTCCTCATACTTTCGCATATACACCTCCACGCCAGATTGCATCTGCGCACCCCTATACTTTTCGATTCCGCCGTAATCAAGAGCAGACAAGTAGGAGTAGGCAGTGGCGGATCCAGGAATGGAGCAAACCCCGGGCCAAAAACTAAGCAGAAAAAAATACTAAAAAACTCTCGTAATAGTATAGAAAATTTGATACGATAGAAAACATGAACATATATTTTCAACTCCATCATTAATCGATCAAACAACATACATAAGAGATGGCTAATAACTTGAAATAGTAGTAATACCGAATAGAAAATATATTACCAAATCACTGGTTTAGTTTATCTGAACCTCCCATAGCGTGTAAAATCAATGTCAACTCAATGAGACGATACTAAAGGAAAATTCATGTGTCTGATTGGTTTGGTTTTGAGATCGATGGATAAAATATCTTCATCGTGTGTTTCTGAAACATTAAATCGATTACAAACAAGTATATCCAACTATGCAAATTCCAATTAGTTATTACTTATTAGTGTATTCAATGGAACTACTGAATTTAACTAGCTGAACTCAAATCAAAGGCGGCATAAATACACTAAATTGAGTGAATTCTAATCAGATGCATCTGAGAAGAGGAGGCAGAGGAAGATCTATAGGAGGAGGACGATAGCAGGGGTAGGGGATTTGTGTCTAGCGGTGACACAGATTGGCCCTAGCAGGCTCGTAGACTCGTGTGGGTCAGGAGTCGGGAGATGGCCAGACGAGATCAGGGTCCGTCGGTCCGGGGAGCACAGGAGACAAGGAGAATGCATCAAACATCCTGCCGGCATTGCACTGGCCAAAGCTCTTCCTGCAGCGCTGGAGCGAACGAGGGTCAACGACAGAATAATGGAGGACGCGAACGAGGACTCCTGGCGATGAGGATTTTCTCACGATCGACCCTCGAGCGAGGAAGGTAGGGAGGCCAGATGGACCAGTCATGGGCTGCGCCTAGTGCCAAACTATTTTTTAGTAGATGGTATAAGTAGAAATTTTTGCTGCACCCCGGGCCATGGCCCAGGTTGCCCTGGGCCTGGATCCGCCCCTGGGAGTAGGGTTTTCCCTCCGGGGTCCTGAACCTGGGTAAACCTCGTGTCCCCGTGTTGCTTGTTTACTAACCGTTCCGCGATCTCCAGCATCCCCATCTTCTCCAAAACCCAAGTCCATAACAATGGGCATTGACGAGATTAAACCTCGTCAATTGGCGCCGTCTGTGGGAACTGGGGATGCTGATTGTGCGATCGTGACGGTCCCAACCCGAGCGATCTACAACTTCGCAGCGACGGAGAGTCATCTCCTCTTCGGCGCCTTCCACTTCACCGCCCACTCACCGGCCACCATGAAGGACTTCGAGCCCGTTGGCGATGGACTCGAGATCCTGTTCGGGAGATTCTCCTTCCAGGTGGGGCAGACCGACACTCTCCGCCTTCTAGAGCGGGTGCCCTTGCCATCGATCAGGACCCTTCGTGAGCTCCACACCCTATGCTACACACATCATCATCGACGGACGAGTCCTATGACAGTAGCAGCTGCAACTCCGATCTGTGCGATCCACCATCGGACGAAGGGACCTACGGTTTTGGATCCAAAAGCTGCGGCAGCAGCAAGCCGATCTACGAGCGCTACCAGTGCGCCGCGGTCATCCAGGATCAGGAACACAATCCACCACCCAACCCGCAGGGTAGAAACGGTGGAAACAGAAGAAGCCAATGCCCCCACCCAACGGGGACAACAATGATCGGGCCATCCACCTCAACGAGGAGGGATGGGCTCAAGCACGCGAGGCCGTAGCAGGCAACAAGATCATGCCCGCTGATGCCTCACGAGATCTGCTGATGGCATACCACATGATCCTCATCGAGGAGCACAAGAAGCAGATCGAGATGCAGGAAGGGCTTGACAAGCGCAAGCAAGCAGCTTCGGAGTCCAATGCGTGACGAGTTGCGCTCTCCGCCATGGGCATTGGCTCCATCTCGCACGGCAACAATGGCAACAATCACCGTTCTCTAATGGAGAACATGGACCCCAAAGAGCGTCGCGAGGTGACCCGAGCCCTCAATGCGTCCTTCATGGAGATGGACGCCGACGGCAACGTCATCCCAAAAACGCCGCAAGCTGCGATCATGGCAGCCACCGCGTACCTCGCGTCCCACCCACCTCCGGAGGGGGACCCGAAGAGGGCCATGCACAAGTCCGCGCTTACCGGACTTGGACTCGTTGGAGCTGTGCTCCACGGAGAAGCTCCTGTGGAGCCAAAGAAGAAGGCTACGGTCAAATTCAACTGTAGTCCCACGCCTTCATCCGAAGATGAAGAGCACGACCTTCCTCGAAGGCACAAGAGCTCGCTCCATCGCAGCCGCGATTACGACGCCCGAAGTGAGCTCACCCAGTGCAAAATCGACAAGGCGCGTGCCAAGCGCGCATGCTCGTCTGAATCCGAGATGGATGAAGACGAAGGAGAACTTTGCGGAGCCCGATGCTTCAGCAGATCTGTTCGACGGACAAGGATGCCGGGAAACTTCAAGCTTCCTTCGGACACTCCGAAGTTTGATGGCACACAGGACCAAAGGCATGGCTCAGCGACCACTTGTCCGTCAAGTTGCACGGCGGAAGCAGGGAAACCGCCATGCAATGCCTTCATCTGCAGCTGACAGGCGCAGCTCGGATCTGGCTGAGCAGCCTATCCTCAGGATCCATCCGAAGCTGGGAGGAGCTGGCGTACAGTTTCGTCCGAAACTTCAAAGGCACCAGCAAGAGGCCTGCCTCGATCGAGGAATTGCGGGCCTGCACTCAACAAAAGGGCGAATCCATTCGCTCGTACATACTGCGCTGGTCCAACACCAAGAACTCCGCAGCGCACATCTCCGAAGAGAGGGCTATCGACGCCTTCAAGGACGACGTGAAGCGCCAGGACATCAAAGAAGAATTTGGGCGCGTCAAGCCCAAGACACTCGACCACCTCATGGACATCGCCAACAGGTGGGCCGACGGTGAGGACTCCGTCCACCGAGCACACTTGGAGGAAGAAGACGACTACGGCCGACGACGTGACACTAGTGGAAAAAGGGCTATCCGTTCGCGACCCCTCAGAGCATTTGTCCCGGTTGCGCCACCAACCGGGACTAATGCTGGCACGCGTCCCGGTTGGAGCGGGCACGGGGCCAGGGGGCATGCGTCCCGGTTGGTAAGGGCAATACGTCCCGGTTGGACCCAGCAACCGGGACTAAAGATTGCGTCCACAGCCACGTGGCGTGGCATGCACCTTTAGTCCCGGTTGCTGGCTCCAACCGGGACTAAAGACCCCCTGCCTCTATAAATGCAACGCCCCAGCCCCCTCTGCCTCCACTCTGTTTTTTCGAATGGTGGAAGGTGTGAGGGGGTGTGCTAGTTTTTTCTCATGCATGCATTGAAGGTGTTTGTTGAAATGTTTGAGTGAATAATCCCGTTGAATTTCTCATAGAACAAAAATATAGAAGGTGTCCGAGACGCACTTGAGCTTTCTCCTCGTTTTTTCCCTCGATCGAGGTTAGCAATCTTATCTTTTCTAGGTCATTGATACAATTCATGTGTCGGTGTGAATTGGTTATTTCACTATTTATGATGTCCTGTTTTTTGATAAACTTACTTATATGATGCAGATGAACGGTCGGGAATGGATGTACGGTGACCGGCGCGTAACCGGGTATATGAAAGGCGTGGATAAAATTATCGATGTGGCTACGGCAAACAAAGAGAATGGATTTATACGTTGTCCATGTGTTCAATGTCGGAACAACAAGGAGTACTCTTCCTCGAAAGTCATTCGCGGCCACCTGATTATGAAAGGTTTCATTCCCAACTATAATTGCTGGACCAAGCACGGGGAAAGAGGGGTTATGATGGAAGATGGTGAAGAAGAAGATGATGATAACAACTATCATCATATGTTTCCTGAATACAGTGATACTGCAATGGAAGACAATGGAGAGGAAAGAGGTGAAGAACGGGCATCAGATGAGCCGGCTGATGAACTTGGTAGGGTCATTTCTGATGCAAAGCGAGACTGTGAAACAGAAAATGAGAAGTTGAAGTTAGAGGGCATGTTAGAAGATCACAAGAAATTGTTGTACCCAAATTGTGAAGATGGCAGCACAAAGCTCGGTACCACACTGGAATTGTTGCGATGGAAGGCAGAGTGTGGTCTAACTGACTCCTCATTTGAAAAGATGCTGAAAATAATGAAGCCGAAGTTTCCAAAACATAACGAACTTCCCGAGAGTACCTACGAAGCAAAGAAGACTCTCTGTCCTATGGGATTAGATGTGCAAAAGATACATGCATGCATTAATGACTGCATCCTCTACCGCGGTAAGGAGTATGAGAATTTAGATAAATGCCCGGTATGCAACGCGTTGCGGTATAAGATCAGACGAGATGACCCTGGTGATGTTGAGGGAGAGCCCCTCCGGAAGAGGGTTCCTGCTAAGGTTATGTGGTATGCTCCTATAATACCAAGGTTGAAACGCATGTTCAAAAACAAAGAGCATGCCAGGTTGTTGCGATGACACAAAGAAGACCGTAAGAAAGACGGGAAGTTGAGACACCCTGCTGATGGGTCACAGTGGAGAAAAATCGAGAGAGACTTCCCAGACTTTGCAGGTGACGCAAGGAACTTATGGTTTGGTCTAAGTACGGATGGCATGAATCCTTTTGGGGAGCAGAGCTGCAGTCACAGCACCTGGCCCGTGACTCTATGTATCTACAACCTGCCTCCTTGGTTGTGCATGAAGCGTAAGTTCATTATGATGCCAGTGCTCATCCAAGGCCCGAAGCAACCGGGCAACGACATTGATGTGTACCTTAGGCCATTAGTTGAAGAACTCTTACAGTTGTGGGGCAAACCAGGTGTACGTGCGTGGGATGAGAACAAACAGGAGCCATTTAATCTACGAGGGTTTTTATTCGTAACCATCAATGATTGGCCTGCTCTTAGTAACCTTTCAGGACAGACAAACAAGGGATATAAGGCATGCACCCACTGTTTAGATAAGACCGAAGGTACATATTTGCATAAATGCAAGAAGGTTGTGTACCTGGCGAATCGACGATTTCTTCCGACCAATCATCCTGTAAGAAAGAAAGGCAAGCATTTCAAAGGTGAGGCAGATCACCGGAAGAAGCCTGAACTCCCTGCTGGTGATGATGTATTTGGTATGGTCAAGGACATAGAAGTAATCTTTGGAAAGGGTCCCGGCGGAATCAGTTCCGAACGACGTCGCTACAGGACACGCACCCATGTGGAAGAAGAAATCTATATTTTGGGAGATGCCATATTGGAAAGTCCTGCGTGTCCGCTCTTCAATCGACGTGGTGCACGTGACGAAGAATCTCTGCGTGAACCTGCTAGGATTCCTAGGCGTGTATGGGAAGACAAAAGATACACCTGAATCACGGGAGGACCAACAAATTATGAAAGACCCAAAGAACATGCATACACATAACAAGACGGATAAAGGGCATCACTTAAGTCGTGCCAGCTATGCTCTTACCAAAGCAGAGAAGGAAATCTTTTTTGAAGTCCTTTACAGTATCAAGGTGCCGTCGGGCTTCTCATCTAATATAAAGGGGATAATAAATATGGCAGAGAAAAAGTTCCAAAACCTGAAGTCTCATGACTGTCACGTGATTATGACGCAGTTTCTTCCGATTGCATTGAGGGGGCTTCTACCGGAAAATGTTCGAGTACCCATTGTGAAGCTGTGTGCATTACTCAATGCAATATCTCAGAAGGTAATCAATCCAGATATTCTGCCAAGGTTATAGAAGGATGTGGTACAATGTCTTGTTAGTTTTGAATTGGTGTTCCCACCATCCTTCTTCAATATTATGACGCATCTCCTGGTTCATCTAGTGGAAGAGATTGCCATTCTCGGTCCGGTATTTCTGCACAATATGTTCCCCTTTGAGAGTTTCATGGGAGTCTTAAAGAAATATGTTCATAACCGTTCTAGACCAGAAGGAAGCATCTCCAAGGGATATGGAACAGAGGAGGTCATTGAGTTTTGTGTTGACTTTATTCCTGACCTTAAGCCGATTGGTGTTTCTGACTCACGGCATGAGGGAAGACTAAGTGGAAAAGGCACGCTGGGAAAGAAAGCAATGATATGTAGGGACGGGGATTCTTTCACTAAAGCACACTACAAAGTTCTACATAATTCCACCTTGGCAGCTCCGTATATCGAGGAACACAAGAATATTGTACGCTCCAAAAACCCGGGGAAGCCTGAATCATGGATTACAGATGAACACATGAAGTCTTTCGGTGGTTGGATGCGGACACATCTCTTGAATGACACCACTGTTGGAGATCAGCTATACTTGTTGGCCGCGTCACCATCTTCTACTGTATTGAATTTCCAAGGGTACGAAATAAATGGGAATACATTCTACACGATCGCCCAAGATAAAAAGAGAACCAACCAAAATAGTGGTGTCCGCTTTGATGCAATAGACAAGAATGGACAAAAGGACACATATTATGGTTACATAGAGGAGATATGGGAACTGGACTATGGAGTCTCTTTTAAGGTCCCTTTGTTTCGCTGCAAATGGGTCAACCTGAATGGGGAAGGGGTAAAGATAGACCAGTTGTACGGAATGACAACAGTGGATCTCAACAATCTTGGTTATAGAGATGAACCATTCGTCCTAGCCAATGATGTGTCTCAGGTTTTCTATGTGAAGGACATGCCCTCTAGACCGAAAAAAAGAAAAACTATGCAAACGAATACATCATATGATGAGCCAAAGCGTCACATAGTTCTTTCAGGGAAAAGAAACATCGTGGGAATCGAGGACAAGACAGACATGTTAGAAGATTATAATAAGTTTGATGAAATTCCGCCCTTCACAGTGAAAACTGACCCAAGCATTCCGTTAAGTAAAGAAGATGCTCCATGGTTACATCTGAAGCGGTCATAAGGAATGACATATGCCAAGAAGTTCATGCTCATATTATGTAACTCTAGTTCATGTCTTAAGCGGTTTGTGGCTTGACCGAAGGATATCTTTCGCGGTTTGTGGCCTTTAGTCCCGGTTTTGTAGTCTCAGTTTTTAATATTAATAAATGTCTTGAGTGTTAGTCCCGTTTTGTGGCTGGACCGGGAGTGCCTCTATGACCAGTTTCTTGGAGATGCCGGAGGACTGGGCTCCGTTGGCATCTCCCTGAAACTGGTCGTAGTGGTGTCCCTGCTCTCGAAAACCATCTTGCAGCTTGTAACTTCACTAACTAGATCAATACGCCTCGGAGCTAACTAATTTCACATATTAGGGAGTGCCTCTATGACCAGTTTCTCGGAGATGCCGGAGGACTGGGCTCCGTCGGCATCTCCCTGAAACTGGCCGCAGTGGTGTCCCTGCTCTCGAAAACCATCTTGCAGCTTGTAACTTCACTAAGTAGATCAACACGCCTCGGAGCTAACTAATTTCACATATTAGGGAGTGCCTCTATGACCAGTTTCTCGGAGATGCCGGAGGACTGGGCTCCGTCGGCATCTCCCTGAAACTGGCCGCAGTGGTGGCCCTGCTCTCTAAAACCATCTTGGAGATGCCTCAAACTGGCTGGAGGACTGGACTCACAAGGATGCATATTTATAGTACAAGCAGCTCGGCATAATGTCGACACTCACGACATAATGTCGACACTCACCCCTATTATTAGTGCTGACTCATCTTTAGTCTCGGTTGGTGTCTCCAACCGGGACTAAAGGTTCATCTTTAGTCCCGGTTGGTGACACCATCCGGGACAAGGTACAAGCTGCACGACATAATGTCGACACTCACCCCTATTATTAGTGTTGCCTGGCCCACTCTGCCGCAATCCCTTCAGTCGCGGTTGGTTTCTCCAACCGGGACTAAATATGAACCCTCTCTTTATATAGGCATTTCCCTCTATTTATTAGGTAACACTCAAGACATTTATTAATATTAAAAACCGGGACTAGCTAACACTCAGGACTAAAGCCGCCCCCTTTAGTCATAATCATGCCTAGTCCTATAGTACGCAGCTTTAGGGTCTTCATCGTCGTCGTCATCATCATCGTCATCGTCACCTGCCACTCCGGGGATCCTCAGCCCATCCATGGCATATACCAGGGGCCATTCCAGCCTCGGATTCACGGCGGGTGGGAGAGGGGTCTCCTGGAAGACGATGCCGCTACCGCCAGGACAGTGTGGAGCCTGTGGCGGGTGGACTCGTGGGCACCGTAGGCGAGGATGGTCTCCCCCGGCGATGTAGCGCATCACTGCGATGATAGTACGGTTCGCCCACCACAGACGACGGCCGGCTTCGTTGTGGTTCACCGGTGGCGGGCCATCACCCTCGTACCTGGCGAGCTCCCTTTCCCGCCTATTAGCGAAGAAGGCATTCCAGGTGTCGTAGTTGTCGGGATCCCACTGGGGATCCATCCGCTGCTCCGGCGTGAGCTCGTGGTAGAAGTGGTTTGTGATGGCCGCCTGGCATGCGGAACCTTGAGGGACAGGAGGGATAGGAACCCCTCCAGCGCTCAGCATCCAGCCGGCGGGCGGCCGGTAGCCCGGCGGACAAGGGTAGTTGGAGGCGCACAGCGCCTCGGTCTCCTCGAGGGTCAGAATGGCCCAGTAGGCGTTGACCATTGTTCTAAGAGAGGAAGGTGTGGATGTGTGGATAGCCATGACACGATCACCCTAAATATAGAGGGAAATGGCGGGAAAACTTGGCGTGAAGCTTTGGGAAATGGTGGTAAATATCTTTAGTCCCGGTTAGTGACTACATCCGGGACTAAAAGCTCTAGTAGAAAGGAAAGGGCGGGAAAACTTGGCGGGAAGAGGTGGGAAATGGCGGAAAATATTTTTAGTCCCGGTTTGTGACTACATCCGGGACTAAATGTGTGCCGAACAATGATCATGTTTCGAAAAAACCTTCACAAAATGACCTATCATGTTCGAGGTTTCATGGCTTTTTCGGTCCAAATGACCGATGTTATGTGCTGAATCACGGCATAGTTTGTGATGTTGTGCCCATATTATGCATGTGTGTGGACATTGGTATGGAGAACAATGTTGCAGGAGGAAGTTTTCCTTTTTGTCGCACAGAAAAGCCATTTTCCATTTTCGGAGCGCAAAAAACTGGTCGTTTTGTGAAACAACCACCAAAATGCCGTTTCAGAATGCTACCGTCCCATTTTCCTAAAATACTAGACCACCTTACATGGACTATCTCCCAACCGGTACATCTCAAACCTTTTCGTCCATCCCGGGTAAAAAGGACAAATGTCTGCCAAATCGGCAGGAAGTGGGTCCGGTTTGTACTACAGGTACAAGATCTATCGCCCATGATTTTTTGAAAAAATCATTTTTAGACTCGCAATATGTGGTTTCTTCAGAGATCCAATGCAAGTTCTAACGATGCTCGTCCCCTATCTTCATGCACACTGGTTCGACCATAGTTAGAAATTCAGATAATTCAAAACGGGCATAATAAATTCAAAAAAAATCCGAACAATAAAAATCCTTCGCGTGGTGTCATATTTTGTTACATAGTTGAAAGGAAAAATACCAGACTTGGTATATTGATCATGTTTCGAAAAAACCTTCACAAAATGACCTATCATGTTTGAGGTTTCATGGCTTTCGGTCCAAATGACCGATGTTATGTGCTGAATCACGGCATAGTTTGTGATGTTGTGCCCATATTATGCATGTGTGTGGACATTGGTATGGAGAACAATGTTGCAGGAGGAAGTTTTCCTTTTTGTCGCACGGAAAAGCCCTTTTCCATCTTCCGAGCGCAAAAAAACGGGTCGTTTTGTGAAGTAACCACC
Source organism: Avena atlantica (assembly GCA_910589765.1). Classification (NCBI taxonomy): domain Eukaryota; kingdom Viridiplantae; phylum Streptophyta; class Magnoliopsida; order Poales; family Poaceae; genus Avena; species Avena atlantica. The sequence goes on from OU342733.1 coordinate 32,968,843, forward strand.
AAAATGCCGTTTCAGAATGCTACCGTCCCATTTTCCTAAAATACTAGACCACCTTACATGGACTATCTCCCAACCGGTATATCTCAAACCTTTTCGTCCATCCCGGGTAAAAAGGACAAATGTCTGCCGAATCGGCAAGAAGTGGGTCCGGTTTGTACTACAGGTACATGATCTATCGCGCGTGATTTTTTGAAAAAAACATTTTTAGACTCGCAATATGTGGTTTCTTCAGAGATCCAATGCAAGTTCTAACGATGCTCGTCCCCTATCTTCATGCACACGGGTTCGACCATATATAGTTAGAAATTCAGTTAATTCAAAACGGGCATAATAAATTCAAAAAAATCCGAACAATGAAAATCCTTCGCGTGGTGTCATATTTTGTTACATAGTTGAAAGGAAAAATACCAGACTTGGTATATTGATCATGTTTCGAAAAAACCTTCACAAAATGACCTATCATGTTCGAGGTTTCATGGCTTTCGGTCCGAATGACCGATGTTATGTGCTGAATCACGGCATAGTTTGTGATGTTGTGCCCATATTATGCATGTGTGTGGACATTGGTATGGAGAACAATGTTGCATGAGGAAGTTTTCCTTTTTGTCGCACGGAAAAGCCCTTTTCCATTTTCCGAGCGCAAAAAACGGGTCATTTTGTGAAGTAACCACCAAAATGCCGTTTCAGAATGCTACCGTCCCATTATCCTAAAATACTAGACCACCTTACATGGACTATCTCCCAACCGGTACATCTCAAACCTTTTCGTCCATCCTGGGTAAAAAGGACAAATGTCTGCCGAATCAGTAGGAAGTGGGTCCGGTTTGTACTACAGGTACATGATCTATCGCCCGTGATTTTTTGAAAAAATCATTTTTAGACTCGCAATATGTGGTTTCTTCAGAGATCCAATGCAAGTTCTAACATGCTCGTCCCCTATCTTCATTTTAAAAGGTTATATTATTTATTTTTTAAAAATAGAAAATGGTTTTGGATTATTTATTCAAATCCATACACTTCTTATGTTTAAAGTTTTTCTAAATTCCAAATTAATATTCAAAAATATAAGTTAATTCATTTTAAAAGGTTACATTAATTATTTTTTAGAAATAGAAAATGGTTTTGGATTATTTATTCAAATCCATACACTTCTTATGTTTAAAGTTTTTCTAAATTCCAAATTGATATTAAAAAAATATAAGTTAATTCATTTTTAATTGTAAATGGTTCATATTTTAAATGGTTACATTAATTGTTTTTTAAAACAGAAAATGGTTTTGAATTATTTATTCAAATCCAAACACTTTTTATGTTTAAAGTTTTTCTAAATTCCAAATTAATATTCAAAAATATAAGTTAATTCATTTTAAAAGGTTACATTAATTATTTTTTAGAAAAAGAAAATGGTTTTGGATTATTTATTCAAATCCATAAACTTCTTATGTTTAAAGTTTTTCTAAATTCCAAATTGATATTAAAAAAATATAAGTTAATTCATTTTAATTGTAAATGGTTCATATTTTAAATGGTTATATTAATTGTTTTTTAAAACAGAAAATGGTTTTGAATTATTTATTCAAATCCAAACACTTTTTATGTTTAAAGTTTTTCTAAATTCCAAATTAATAATCAAAAATATAAGTTAATTCATTTTAAAAGGTTACATTAATTATTTTGTAAAAATAGAAAATGGTTTTGGATTATTTATTCAAATCCATACACTTCTTATGTTTAAAATTTTTCTAAATTCCAAATTGATATTAAAAAATATAAGTTAATTCATTTTTAATTGTAAATGGTTCATATTTTAAATGGTTACATTAATTATTTTTTAAAACATAAAATGGTTTTGAATTATTTATTCAAATCTAAACACTTTTTATGTTTAAAGTTTTTCTAAATTCCAAATTAATTATCATTTAAAAAACAATACAAATTTAAACCCCAAAATGAAAAATAAGGCGGGAACAGAGAGAAAATACCTGAAAAAATTTGAAATCAGGGGAATATGTCCCGGTTGGAGCCACCAACCGGGACTAAAGACCCCCTGCGCGCCAACCCTTGGTCTGCTGAAAATATTGGAGTATACGTCCCGGTTGGTGGCTCCAACCGGGACGTATGCCCCTTTAGTCCCAGTTGGAGCCACCAACCGGGACTAAAGGACCGTCGTTTATAACTGACACGTCTCCTTTCTTCTTCCCAACTCACTTCTCTGCTTCTCACCAACGCGCGCACCCCTGACGTCGGCAGGCTGCCCGAGCTCGCCGCCACCCGCGCGTTCCGTCCGCCACCGCTGCTGCCTCCATCCACGCGCGCCCCTGCTACTTTTCCCCCTCGTGCGTGACCTCAATCGCCTGGATTGGAAGCTCCGTCCGTGCGTCGCCTCCGTCGATTCTGGCGTCTCCCGAGCTCGCCCGGCCTCGCCACCACCTCCGTCGTGTTCCTGGTGAGCTGCTGATCCTCACGGTGTTCTTCTTTCTCTCCCTCTCCTCCTGTACTACTCTCCCCGCGTGTGCCCGACGACGCCGCCGCTCGAGCTCGACGGAGGCGACGCTCCGGTAACCAACAAGGAGCGGCGCCGCCACTCCCTTTCTCCCTGCATCGCGCTCTCTCTAACGCGCCCATCCGCATGTCCAGGGGTGCCCGCTATCGCCGCCGCTTCCGCTGCCTAGGAGCTCACCGCCAGCGTGACGTCGTGCTGACGTCACTCGTGCTCGCGTGGCAGCTGATGTGGCCTAGGGCCCATCAGTCAGCCTCAGTGGGTAGGCTTCTCTGTGGTAGGAAAATGATCTGTACGCGTGGAGGCTGAGTTGGCACTGGGGCCCTTCTATCAGTCTCACTGGCTAGGGGGCGCCCCGGTGTAAAAACTATTTGCCTTTTTTTTAATTCCAGAAAATGATTTAATATTGTAAAATCAATAACTTATTGTTTATAAGTCAGAAAAATACAAATAATATATCAAATTGTTCAGAAAAATGAAACCTATCTATCTAAACTATAATCATGCATTGTTCAACAACTTAAATGACAAGTATAATTAGAAGAACAAATGCACCCCTCTCATATGTTCCGGAGTTTCCCCGAGTTAGGGGTTTCACCCCTCGGAACCCCGATTAAATCGTCGAGCATGTCTTAGGGTTACATTCAATGCAAATTAACTTGTCATATCATCATACTTGCTTGAGCATTGCATCGATGCCATGTGTTGATTGTTTCCCTTTCTTTTCGGTGTTTCGATTATTAGGTTTATTATTAGTTAGGTATTATTAGGTTTATTAATTACTTTGGTATTATTGGTCTTCGGCCCCACCGGTCAGTCACTGTGGGTAGCCCCAGACCCGATTCACATTGTCAAGCAACTTAGGTGCATGTGGGTTCGACGATGTGCCTATCTACTACACGGTTTCCCTTTCTCTTCATTTTTATTATTGTGTATGTATATATTAGGGTTTCTCTGAATTAGGGTTTATATCTCTCAACACCGTACTTAACTTTCTCCTTTAGCCGCTTTGACTTATTCGTTTTTCCACCTATGCAGAAAATATGGACCCACACGTCAGAGACGAAGAAAAGGAAGAGTTGATCCAAGGTGTGATCCGTGGGGAAGATAATTTAGACGTATCAACGTTTCTGAACAACTCCGGTGAGGGTGATCCTCTTTTTACCGGAGTAGACAACTTGTTTGAGGTTGAAGGTGTTGCCTTCCGGGAGGGAGAAGGCGATTCCTTGTGTAATCGAGAAGACGACCGCTCCGGCGAGGTGCATGTAATATAAATCAATTCATTAATTAATCATCTGCTATCTATATAGAAATAGTAACGACGATCTTTCTTATTTTAGCCCTCCGGATTGAAGGAATCTACTGAAAAGAGCGGGCGAGGCCCAACCAAAATGTTGCAAGACCATGAGAGGTTCAGGATCGAAGATGTCGCTGAAGACGGCAAACCGACGGCTCCCGAAGTTGTCGCAACCAAATTTGTGGCACAATGCGGAGTAATCGTTAGGGACTTAATCCCGATCACCATTAGAAATTGGAATAGGACTGCTAATGCGGATGAAGAGGGAACATGTTTATTTGTCCCTAACCACGCCAAAGATTTACTGTGGAAGAGGCTCATGGTTAATTTCAAACTACCGAAGATAGAGCTGGATCCAAATGCGGAGGATCCAGTTGAGGACGCCTTACAACATGGGAGAGCCATGGAGGCTAAGGTCAGGGAGTGGGCTTTGAAGAAGATGGCCCAGTGTTTCACCAACTGGAAGAAAAGATTGCACCTTGACTATGTCGTGAAAAAGAAGACTCCCGATTTCAAGAATATTCAGTTTGAGAAGATAAAACCATTCTGGGCTAAGTTTGTGGAATACAAGACATCAGAAAAAGCTAAGAAAATGTCTGAAACGAATAAGTTGAATGCTGCTAACAAGAAGTATCACCATACTATGGGGCAATGTGGCTACAGGGCTGGCATTCCTAAGTGGGAGAAACTTGAGCAGGAACTGCGTGATAAAAAGATCACCCCAAAGACAGACGATTGGGTAGAACGTGCAAGGAATTGGTTTTACGGGCATGGGGGCACGTTGGACTCGGAAGGGAGGTGTATATATAACATACGACATAAATAAGACCCCTTGCCAATCGAGAGGATCAGAAAAGCAGTAAAGGCTGTTAAAGATGGGGACTTCATTCCCGATAGAGAGAATGATGAGCTCACACTCGCCCTTGGAAATAAGGAACATGATGGACGAGCACGAGGCACAATAGGCTCCCAACCATGGAGGACTGGGTTTCCCGAAGAGAGGAAGAAATATCCTGATAGAAGCCGTCAGAGGAGTAAGGACAGGGCGGCAGTTGAAGCAGATAGTCAGAAAGAGCGAATGCATTTAATTGAAGAACGATTAAAGCAACAACAAGATGAAATTAACGCACTTAAAGAGCAAAGTACTACCGGCCCATCTCAGCAGCACACTGCATTCGATGCTACCGGCCTATCGAATAATCGAAAAAGCAGTGTGGCTTCCACCGAGGTCCCGGGTGATGACAATGGCGATGACTATGATGCACCGACGATGGCTCCTGTTGGCTATCCAGTGGATGATATCACAGATATGACACACTGCGAGCTACATGTCAAAGTTGTGAACATATCAATGAAGGTGGCGGTCGGCTATGCCTTACCAATTGGACCCACACCAACTTACCACTGTCGTCCGGTTCCAGAGGGCTACGCTGTTGTCGGCGTGGATGAAATCATGCCCACCTTTGAGGTTTTGGATCTTCACTACCCTGCTGGTGAAGGGGATGTGACTGTGCTGGGTGACGCAAAAAACGTCACCATTCTATGGCCGAAGGAATGTATCGTGCTTCGAAATCACACGCCAAGGCCATCTTCGCTGCCGCCTCACCCATCTCCAGCGAGGTCGTCGCCGCCGCGGCAGCAGTCTTCGTCGCCTCACCCGGCTCCGTCGCCTCACCAATCTCCGGTGCAGCCATCACCGCGGGAGCCATCGCCGGTGCCTCAGGATAAAAAGCGTAAGCGTACCGCTACTATGCGTCGTAAGCGATCGCCGAAACGTAAACAAGAGCCTCTTCCAAAAGTACCAACAGTTCCTCCCAAGAGAGCTTATGACTGTACTGAAGAGGAGACTGCGGCGATCGTTGATGTGGAAACGATAGCGTTTTTCGCTAAGCTGAGGCGGCCGAAAGAGCCAGAGTTCCCCAGCACCAAAGAAGAAAAAGCCAAAGTGTTGAAAATGCTAAAGAATCTTCATCAACCCGAGCCAAAGCTGTCATCAGACTATGAGCGTTCTATTCTCAAGTCACATGCGGCACAAAAAGCCTCGAAGAGCAGTACTGATGCAAGCGGGAAATCTGTTGCCCAGCTCGGAGAACAAGCAAAACAGACTTGCACCCCTCTCAAGGTGATTTCTCAAACCAATGTGGGGTCGAGCAAATATGGGGCCGAAGAGCAGTATGATCCAGAGGTAGTTGCACAATACGGAGAAGCTGCCGCTGCTCAAGGTATGAGTATTGCCCAGTACTTATCCCAGTTAGAGTTCTTCCCCATGAGTGAAGTAGCATACAAATACCAGTACGGAAAACCTCTCGTCAAACCTGAGGAGGTAAACAATCTTCCAACAAAAATGCGAAGATTGCATAACTGGTACATGCATGTCACAAGGGCCGGGGCTAACTGGATAGTGCCGAGGGTTACAAAAAAGCATCATGGGAAAGATAAGGATGACATGATATCCATTGAATTTGATGAACTATTTCAATTATTCAATCAAGACGCCTTGGACAAATCGATCATCAGTGCCTATTGTCTGTAAGTACTAATTCTGTAATTAATTTACTCTCCAGCTATATTATTTTGTTTATTGCATGTATATAATCATACTGTAATATGCAGAATGAAGATTCTCGAATGCAGCAGAGGACAAATCTATGACATTGGCTTCATTGACCCATATTGGGTTCATGAAGCTAATCTCAAAATAAGCTCCCAGGATACGGAGGATAATATAGTACACGCGTTAAGGTTTCAAGAAACCAAAAGGGAAATACTATTTCCTTACAACTTCCAGTGAGTGTTATTTTCTTGTATACACTTTCTATTTCGCTTACTCGATGTTAAGTATATAATTGATTAGTTATGCATTTGCAGCTTCCACTATATTCTGTTAATCATTCAACTTGACAAAGGGCGTGTACTAGTCATGGACTCGAAACATAAACCCCTTGAGACGTGGAAGGACATGCAGATACTTCTCCAGCGGTAATTCTAATCATTACGACACTATATCGGCAACGTTCGTGAATTTTATGATATCAAGTACTTAATAACTTATTTTATTCGTTTTCTACGCTGGGCAGCGCTTGGAAAAGGTTCACCAAGAAGGCTAGGGGTGTTTGGAAAGAGGAGCTTACATTTCAACTACTAAATGTAAGCACCAGTAGCTATATCCGCGCATCTCTTTGATTCTAGTTTTGATACAGTTATTATCATGCTTGATTATTATTTTGATTGAACTCTGTTCTCGTAAAGTGCCTGACGCAGGGACAAGGTAACAATCTATGTGGATACTATGTATGCGAGTTCATCCGGCAGACGTGCGATAAGAAGGGCAGAAATTTAGAGCAACTCCACGTATAATTACAATCAAATTGTGTTTAGTTTCATTCATATAGGCTAACTCCTTTTTTAAATCAGATCGAACGTCTACGCGACGGTCTTCTGCCAAAGGATCGCGTACGAGCAATTCAGGAGGAATTGGCGGGATTCTTGGATGCAGAAGTCCTAAACACACAAGCGGAATACTACTCGGCTGTGTATAGACAATAGGAATTGTAAAAATAGCAACTTTCAAGAAATTGGCCGGTAGCATCGAATAGCAACTTTTGTATGTAGTGCATGAACTCGATCCGTGTATTGAATATAATGTTGTCATCGTGATGTAATATAAGGTTCCTTCATTGATAAGTGCAAATCACTAAATAAACAATAAAACAACCCTAAATGAATTCTCTGCCGCGGCACAAAAAGTGGCGAAAATACTGCCGCGGCAACAAAATGTGCCAAAATGAATTCTCTGCCGCGGCAGAGAAATGGGCCAAATCTCTGCCGCGGCAGCAGGTTATTAGTCCTGGTTCGTGTTACGAACCGGGACTAATGCTCCACCCCCCCTCGTGCTCTGATGCCGCCACATGTGCCCCCATTTGTCCCGGTTGGTGGGGCAACCGGGACTAAAGGTTAGAGCTTTAGTCCCGATTGCCCCGTCCCGGCTGGGCAACCGGGACTAATGCCCCTTACCAACCGGGACCTTTAGGGCGTTTTCTACCAGTGGTGAACACCATAGCAAGAGAAGATCGCGCGTCTACGACGATCGTGATGGACCCGACATGGTCGCGGCTGGCTACGCCGACCGCCGCAGCGACGGCAACCGCAACAGCGGCGGATACCGTGGAAGCAATTTCCGCGATGGAGGACGCCCAGCACAGCCGTGGCAGCGCCGCGGTCGCGACGATAGACCCTTAGCATACAAAAAACTGTCGGGTCCATGCACCATCCCCTTCTACATCGACAAGCAGGATGGTAAGAAGAACGCAAGCCACATGCTCAAGGACTGCCGCGAGTTCTAGAAACTCAGCGAAAGGATGACTCAGATGAGATAGCAAGCCCCGAACCCCGGATTTGGGAACGCACCCGCACCAGGCAAGATCGCGCATGGAGCTCCTCCGCCACCACCTGCAGGAGGCCCGAACCACCCAATCGCACCCGCACAGAATAACGGTGGGCACGGGTATCCCGCGCCGAAAGGAGCGCTGATGATCCAAAAAGGGCGCCCAACGAATAGGGTGCAGAAGAAAATCACCTGTCAGATCAATCTGGCCGTGACAACACCACTCGCCATCCCTGAGTACCTCAGCGGATCGAAATCTTGCATCACGTTCAGCCGTTCGGATCACCCTTGTCAGGTCCCTCACCCAAGTCATGCTACCCTGGTGCTTGAGGCATAGATCGGAGGGTTCGAGATGAGCCGCGTCTTCATGGACAGCGGCAGCGGCATCAACCTGATGTTCGCCAGCACCCTAGCAGCAATGCGGATCCTGCTATGCAGCCTGGTGACATGGTTATACCCTACGGGTACGTGACCTCCACATACCTGGTCCAGCCCAAGGAAGGCCCACGGCAGATGTACGCCGGCCCATGAAGATTTTTGGGTGTCCAAGGCCCATGACGCCTTCGGATCCTTGGAGAGCAAGACTAGCGTAGATAGGAAATTCAAAGGGGTAAAACCCTAGAACTTGTAACTGACTAGGTCTATACCCGGGACCTGCCTGAGTCTATATAAAGGCTAGGAGGGCACGACCTAGATCTCGACTCATACTCTCGCATACACACCTCCACGCCAGATCGAATCTGAGCACCCCTGTAACCTTCGGTTCCGCCGTAATCAAGAGCAGACAAGCAGGAGTAGGGTTTTCCCTCCGGGGGCCTGAACCTGGGTAAACCTCGTGTCCCCGTGTTGCTTGTTTGCTAACCGTTCCACGATCTCCAGCATCCCCATCCTCTCCAAAACCCAAGTCCATAACAATGGGCATTGATGAGATCAAACCTCGTCAATTGGCGCCGTCTATGGGAATAGGGGCTGCTGATTGTGCGGTCGTGACGGTCCCAACCCGATCGATCTACAACTCTGTGGCGACGGAGAGTCACCTCCTCTTCGGCGCTTTCGACTTCACCGCCCACTCGTCGGCCACCATGAAAGATTTCGAGCCCGTAGGCGACGGACTCGAGATCCTATTCAGGAGCTTCTGCTTCTAGGTGGGTCAGACTGGTACCCTCCGCCTCCCTGAGCGGGTGCCCCTACCATCAATCAGGCCCGCCTCGTGGGCTCCACACCCTGTGCTACGCACATCGTCATCAACAGATGAGTTCTACGACAGCAGCAACTGCAACTCCGATCTGTGCGATCCACCTTCGGATGAAGGGACCTACGGTTTCGGATCCGAAAGCTGCGGCAGTAGCGGACCAATCTACGAGCGCTACCAATGCGCCGTAGTCATCCAGAGCGACGTGGAGCAGCAAACGCCCAACCCGCCGCCCAACTCGAACCCCAACCCGCAGGACAGAAACGGCGGGAACAGAAGAAGCCAGTCCCCCCCACCCGACGAGGAAAACAACGGCCACGTCATCCGACTTAGCAAAGAAGGATGGGCCCAGGCACGCCGCGCCGTAGCAGGCGACATAGTCCTGCCTGCAGACGCCTCACGTGAACTACTGATGGCATACCACTTCCTCCTAATCGAGGAGCACAAGAAGCAAGTCAAGATGCAAGAAACACTTGACAAACGCAAGCAAGCAGCCTCTGAGTCCAGCGCGCGACGAGCTGCGCTCTCCGCCATGGCCCCCGGCTCTAGCACGAACGGAAACCAAGGAAACAAGCACCGCTCTCGGGTGGAGAACATGGATCCCAAGGAGCGTCGTGAGGTGACCCGAACTCTCCACACATCGTTCATGGAGATGGATGCCGACGGCAACGTCATCCCGAAGACGCTGCAAGCTACGATCATGGCAGCCACTGCGTATCTCGCGGCCCACCCACCTCCGGAGGGGGACCCGAAAAGAGCCATGCATAAGTCCGCACTAACCGGACTCGGACTTGTCGGAGCTGCGCTCCACCAAGACGCTCCTGCGGAGCCCAAGAAGAAAGCTCCAGCCAGATACGAACGGAGCCCCACCCCTTCATCCGAAGAGGAAGAGGAACACGACCTTCCTCGAAGGAAGAAGAGCTCGCGTCACTATAAACGCGACTATGACGCCAGAGATGCGCTTACACAGCGCAAAATCGACAAAGCGCGAGCCAAGCGCGCATGCTCGTCTGAATCCGTCTGAATCCGAAGTTCGACGACACGCAAGATCCAAAATCATGGCTCAGTGATCATCTGTCATCCGTCAAGATGCACGGCGGTATCAAAGAAACCGCCATGCAATGCCTTCAGCTGCAGCTGACAGGCGCGGAACGGATCTGGCTCAGTAGCCTATCATCAGGGTCCATCCGAAGCTAGGAGGATCTAGCTTACAGCTTCATCCAAAATTTCAAGGGCACCAGCAAGAGGCCCGCCTCAATCGAAGAGTTGCGGGCCTGCACTCAAAGAACGGGCGAATCTATTCGCTCGTACATACTACGCTGGTCCAACACCAAGAACTCCGCAGCACACATCTCCGAAGAGAGGGCCATCGACGCCTTCAGGGACGGCGTCAAGCGTCAAGACTTCAAGGAGGAACTTGGGCTCTTCAAGCCCAAAACACTCGACCATCTCATCGACATCGCCAACAGGTGGGCTGACGGCGAAGATTCCATTCACCGAGCACAATCGGATGAAGAGGATGACTACGGCCGAAGAAGGGAACACCGTAGAAAGAGGAGATCGCGCGTCTACAACGATCGCGACGGACCCGACATGGTCGCGGCCGGCTACACTGACCGCTGCAACGACAACAGCCGCAACAGCGGAGGATACCGCGGAGGAAACTTCCGCGACGGTGGACGCCCAGCACAGTCGTGGCAACGCCGCGACCGCGACAATGGACCCTCAGCATATGACAAACTTTCGGGTCCATGCACCTTCCACTTCTACATCGATAAGCAGGATGGCAAAAAGAAAGCAAGCCACATGCTAAAGGACTGCCGCGAGTTCCAGAAGCTCAGCGAAAGCATGGTGCAGATGAGGCAGCAAGCCCCAATTCCTGCGTTCGGAAATGCACCCGCACCTGGAGAAATAGCGCACGGAGCTCCTCCACCACCACCTGTAGGAGGTCCGCACCAGCCAGTTGCACCAGCACAGAACAACGCTGGGAACGGGTATCCCCCGCCGAAAGGAGCACTGATGATCCAGAAGGGGCGCCCAACGAATAGGGTGCAGAAGAAAATCACTCGCCAGATCAACTTGGCCGTAGCAACTCCACCCGCCATCCCTGAGTACCTCAGCGGATCGGAGTCATGCATCACGTTCAGCCGTTCGGATCACCCTCGCCAGATCCCTCGCCCAGGTCATGCTGCCCTGGTGCTTGAGGCACAAATCGGAGGCTTCGAGATGAGCCGTGTCTTCATGGACAGCGGCAGCGGCATCAACCTGATGTTCGCAAGAACCCTCGCAGCAATGCGGATCCCGCAGTGCAGCCTGGAGCAATCAGACACTACGTTCCACGGCATCGTCCTAGGAAAGGGCATATTTCCTCTGGGCAAAATTTGGCTTGATGTCATCTTCGGCAGGCCTGATAACTTCCGACTAGAGCGGCTCGAATTCGAAGTGGTGGACTGGCCATCACAGTACCACGCCATCCTCGAGCGTGTGGCATTCGCAAGGTTCCTGGCCATCCCACATTATGCATACTTACTACTGAAGATGCCAGGACCAAAGGGCGTCATCACAGTCCACGGAAGCTTCACCCGATCGGACCAATGCGACAGGGATTTCAACAAAATATCCCAGTCTTTCGGCATGCAAGACGAGCTCGTAAGGGTCCGAGAAGTGACGGATAACGGGGCACCCCCAGTCACAAGGCAAAACGCACCCGACATGTCCTTCGACTCTACTGTCAACACCAAAAAGGTGCAAGTCCACCCGACGGATGCCTCCAAGACGGCGCTGATCGCCAACGATCTCAGCCCCGCATAGGAAAGCGCGCTCGTCGAATTCCTCCGTGAGCGCTGGCAAATCTTCGCCTGGTGTCCTGCGGACATGCCAGGAGTTCCCAGGGAATTCGCCGAGCATGCACTCAACATTTTTCCAGACACAAAGCCCGTCAAGCAGTCCATCCGAAGACTGTCCGAGCCACGGGCCGAAGCCATCGGCAAGGAAATCAACAGACTACTCGCTGCAGACTTCATCAGGGAAATCAAAGAAAGCGAGTGGCTTGCAAATACAGTGATGGTCCCAAAGAAGGACACGGACATCCTACGGATGTGCGTAGACTTCACGTCGTTGAACAAGTACTGCCCAAAGGACCACTTCCCTCTTCCTCGGATCGACCAGATCATCGATTCAACTGCAGGTTGCGAGAAACTCTCCTTCCTCGACGCCTACTCAGGCTACAACCAGATTCGACTCAAGGTCGAAGATCAGGAGAAAACGGCGTTTATCACGCCATTCGGAGTGTTCTGCTACAACACAATGCCCTTCGGGCTAAAGAACGCAGGCGCCACGTACCAGCGATGCATGCAGGCATGCCTGAAGGACCAGATCGGTCGCAACGTCCAAGTCTATGTCGACGACATAGTAAGAAAAACCAGAGAAGCAAAAACACTCATCGACGATCTCCGCGAGACGTTCGACAACCTCGATCTCTATAGGATCAAACTCAACCCTGAAAAGTGCGCCTTCGGTGTCCCATCGGGTCAGCTACTCGGGTACTTCATCTCTCAGCGAGGGATCAAGGCGAACCCGAAGAAAATTCGGGCCATCATGGCAATGGAGAAGCCAAAGAACCTCAAGGGCGTCCAGCAGCTCGCAGGACGAATAGCCGCGTTGAGCAGATTCTTCAGTCGCATGGGCGAGAAGGCCCTGCCATTCTACCAGCTGCTACGCAAGGCAGACAAATTCGAGTGGACGCCCGAAGCCGACGATGCGTTCGAAAGACTCAAACGGCTACTCTCCACCTCGCCCGTCCTGGTCACGCCAAAGGAGCGCGAGCCTCTGCTGCTGTACATAGCAGCCACACACCAGGTAGTCAGCACCGTGTTAGTCGTCGAACGACCAGAAGAGGGCAAGACCCACGGGGTCCAACGCCCAATCTACTACCTCAGCGAGGTACTGACTCCAACAAAACAGAGGTACCCTCACTACCAAAAACTCGCCTACGGTGTGTTCATGACGGCTCGACGACTGAGCCACTACTTCCAGGAGCATCAGGTGATGGTCGTCAACGAGGCACCTCTAAACAGCATCCTGAATAACCCAGAGGCCACAGGACGCGTGGCCCTGTGGGGCATCGAGCTGTCACCCCTGGACATCATCTACGAGAAGCGACTCGCAATCAAATCTCAAGTCCTCCCGGACTTCCTGGTACATTGGATGGAACTATAGCTGCCAGACACCCCAGACATGTCGCAGTCATGGACGATGCACTTAGACGGCTCCAAGCGTGAAGCCGGAGTAGGAGCCGGGGTCATACTGACCCCCCCGCAAGGCGACAAGATGAAGTACGTCCTTCGGATGAAATTCCGAGCTTCCAACAACGAGGCCGAATACGAAGCCCTCATACACGGCATGAGGATGGCAAAGATCTGCGGTGCAACACGCCTGGTCATCTACGGTGACTCCAACCTCGTCGTCCAACAGACGATGAATGAGTGCGACGCACATGCTGAAAACATGATAGAGTACCGCGCTCTCTACAACGCGCTCGAAGGAGAATTCGACGGCTGCGAGCTTCGACACGTTGGGAGACAAAGCAATGAGGAGGCCGACAGACTCGCCAACATATGCTCCACCTGCGCAAAGGTGCCACCGGGTGTGTTCCTAGAACAGATCTGCGTGCCATCCATCAAGCGTAAATTCCCCAAGGGATCACCCGAAGAAGCAGAACACTCGGGGGCTACGTTGCCCGAAGGTCATGAAGGACCCGAGAAGCCGGACACAGAGGTCGCCATGGTGAACCTGATGCAGGTAATGGCAGTCGAAGAGACATGGACACGACCATACCTCCAGTTCCTCATCAACGGAGAACTGCCTGACAGCCCGACAAATGCCCGACGCATATGTCTTCGGTCAAAAGCCTTCACCATCATCAATGGCGAGCTGTACAAGCGCAGTATTATGGGTGTACTACAAAGGTGCGTCACCATCAGTGACGGGAAAGCCATACTCCAAGACATCCACGAGGGCATCTGCGGTCATCATGCAGGCAGCCGCTCCCTTGTCGCCAAAGCTCTACGAGCTGGATTCTACTGGCCAACGGCCATGAACGATGCAAAGGACATCGTCCGAAGATGCAACGGGTGCCAAAGGTTCGCCGACAAACCACACGCGCCCAGATCAGAGCTTAGGCCCATACCTATAGCCTGGCCTTTCGCTCAATGGGGCCTCGACATGATTGGCAAACTGCCAAAATCTTTGAAAGGAGGGCACGTCTACCTCCTAGTCGCAGTCGACAAATTCACCAAGTGGGTCGAAGCCATGCCCGTCACTAACCAAAAGGGCAAGACTGCCGTAAAATTCTTCGAGTCCATTGTCTACAGGTTCGGCGTACCGCACAGCATCATCACCGACAATGGATCGAACTTCATCTCCAAGGAATTCCAAGACTTCTGCGAAGGCCTCGGAATCAACATCACGTACGCCTCAGTGACACACCCGCAAACAAACGGGCAGGTGGAAAAGGCCAACGGCCTAATCGGCGTTGGCATCCAGAAACGCCTTATGATCCCACTCGAACGAAAAGCTGGAGCCTGGACGAAGGAGCTACCATCCGTCCTATGGAGCTTGCGGACTACGCCAAACTGCTCCACCGGCTACACGCCATTCTTCATGGTGCACGGAGCCGAGGCCGTGCTACCAGCCGAAGTACGCCACCAGGCCCCCCGGGTCGTCGCTTATAGCGAAGCCGAATCCACGGCTGCACTCGAAGACACCGTCGACACACTCGACGAAGCAAGAGACATAGCAGCAGCTCGATCAGCGGTGTATCAGCAGAGTCTCCGCAACTACCACAGCCGTTGGCTGCGCCCATGGTCCTTCGTCGAAGGATACCTCGTCTTGCGACTCAAGCAAGAGCGACCGACGAAATTCGAGTCACCATGGGAAGGACCCTACGTCATCACCGAAGTCATCCCAGGTGGTGCCTACCGCCTCAAGCATGTGGAGTCTGGAGTCGCATACTCCAACCCATGGAACATCGCACACTTGCGACGATTCTACCCCTAGATACCTACCCCTTTACTTTCAATAAGGCTTTTCAGCCAAGGCTATTCAGCCGAACAATGTACTTCCTCCATTACGATATAAATAAAGCTAAGTGTCTTGCCCCAAACTTCCGTTCGCTATTTGCAACTTTACTTTATGCTATAAACGCACTCGGGGGCTCCCCCCACCTCACGATTTCATCGACCGGGATCACGCGTGTACACCAGAGTAGCTGACAACGCTAGGCAAACGAAAAGGACACGTACTCAAACAAAGAACTGCGTGCTTACAACAAACAAACCTTTATAACAAAGGGCACAACACGCCCAGTCGAAATAGACAAATTTTACATCTATCTATTTTACAGGTACTACCTATTCTGAAGAATAACTTGAGCACGCTGCTCAAACAAATCTACGACCTGTTCGGCATACTGCCTTACAGCCGCATAATATGGACGCATGTCCCACTCATCACCATCCGGCCGAGGAGGTGGCCCAGACGCCACAGCTGACAGATCCACATCAGGCCGGTGCAGCCTCACAAGGGAGAAAGCAGCCTTCACTCCTGCGACGAGCTGTTGCCGCACCAGCTCTTTGACATTATTCACGCTCCGAAACTTCGACAGAAGACCCGCAAGGCTTGGTGGCACGTCATCCAACAGAAACATGACAGCCAACACCGAGGCAAGCGACGTCTGCACCTGGCGAAGCACCCGCGAAACCTGGTGCACACGATCCTGCACCATCGCCAGAACCATGGCACGGTCACGATCCATCCAGAAGAAGCCGCCAGCCTCCATGTCCTGTTGAGTCAAGCAATTGACCCGAACAGCGACACGCTCTTTCTCTTCCCGCGGAGCAAGGTTAGCACCTATGACAATTGTACAAAATAAGATGCAAGGCCAGCAGGCTCACCCGAAGAATGGAGCTGCAGCTCGAAACAAAGAACAACTTACATTGAAGCTGCTAAGATAGCCGAAGCAATTCCGCCATCAAGTACTCCTCTCTGGCTGCACCGCGATCCGCCTTGGATTTCCAAACATCGACGTGACCACGCAACCCAAGCAACTCCCTCTCAAGACTACGAACACGATCCCTAAGAAAAGCGAGTTGCGAGGAATCATCCAAAGATGGCCGCAGCTGCGCTGCAGGCGAGGTGTCAACAGGGTCAGCACCCGAATGAATTCATTAAGCATATAAGGCCACTACGTGGCACAAGGATTGCGTTTCCTCAAAATATTTACAGCAAAAGCAGAACTACAAACTACCCTACATCTACAAAGCCTAAGACGCGGAACCCTGAGTCGCCTCGGAGCCGGACTGCCTAGCCTTGGCCTCCCCTTGCTGCCGCAGCGCATACTCAGACAGCAAATCAATGAGCTTTGGCCCATATCGCTTGCAGCGAGCAGAGTAGGCAGCAAAGGCTACCTCGGATCCATCTGTGGTCGTTGGCATCCGGGAGGTGATCTGGGGCAGGTCCAGCTCCGCTCCAGCCGCCAAGGCCATCGCCAGCCCGACGGACGCGTCGATGCCTTTCTGTTTGCGCTTGTACGCCGCAGGCGCTTCGGCTGACAAGGCCTCCGCCAGGGCGTCAACATCATCAAGGGCCGCGCCCTTGGGAACAAGCTCCCTGTAGAAGCGGCCAAGGACCTCCTTCGCCTTAGCAAGAGAGCTGAAAATGGTGCTACAGCGATCTTCGACCGCTGCAGTAGCATCGTCCAGAGCACTACCGTGCTCCAGAGCACCACGGTCAAACTAGATGCCTGCGGCATCTGAGAAAAACCAAAAAGAGGACTGAAGAAAGTAACACATAAGAAAGACAAGAAAACAAAAACACAGAAGCAAACATAAGGTACTCACCCGAAACAGCCTTGGCAGCAGCCATGAGCTTGCCTGCCACCTTTCTTTCACGCGCAGCCGCAACAGTGGCCAGCTGCTCCTCGCAGTCCGCGGCCTCCTGCTGCAGGTGCTCCTTAGCCTCGGCTGCCTTGGCCAGCTCCAGCTCGAGGCGTTCCTTCGCACCAACGGTGGCCTCAGTCTTCTTCTTCGATTGACCAAGGCTCTTCTTGAGAGCGTCGATCTCACGGAGAGAAGTATTATGCTCCTATGCATTCAGCACAAGCAAGCGTCAGAAAGCAGGACATGAATAAATGAAGGAAGCACCAAAAGCACACAGGTACCTTGAAGCTGTCGGAAGTTAGCCTCTAACACCAGGCGTTCCTGTACCAGTCGCTTGGCCTCCTGCACAAAAGGTTGCAGAAAAAAAAGAACTACCAGTAAGGAAAAGGACTTGGGGGCTACACCCAAGACAAAGGAATAAAAGCAAAATTCGCACATGAAGACACTCGGGGGCTCCCCCAAAGACTAAAGAACAATACAAGAAATTTTTCAGACGCCCGGGGGCTCCCCCGTGACAATAAACAGAGGTACTTACATGCTCTGGCGACTCCGAAGGCCCGCTGGCGAAATTCTCAGGCGCAACCACCTGCACCTCCTGTAGAGGAGGGTTTGGAGCGGCGCCCGCCGAGGTTGCCACCGTCTGAGGAGGAGGGGACGCAACCTTCGACTCTCCCATCATCTCCCGAGCACCATCGCTGGAAGAGTCGTGGGAGGAATGCCTGCACAAGAAAAAATTAGCACAAGCACAAAAGTCAACAATTCGGGCAATGGAGGCACCATGCCCGGCACCTTGAAGCTCTACAAAAAAGAAGGGACTTTGTTAGAAAACAAAGGAAAATAAATACGCAGTCGACGAAAAGCGCTACGCGCACGAATCTACACATGTGGAACAACCAGCGTCGAAGAAAACGGCGGAGTTAGGACTTCCCCGGGATATCCTCTCCAGCCTTGTACTTTAACAGCGTACGAAGGGCCTTGTTGAGATCACCCTGGGAAAGCTTCTCAGCCGAAACTCTCGTTGGGTCACGGCGCCTAGCATAAAGAAACATCGGGTGCACCCTAGCCTGGAGAGGCTGCACCCGACGCTCGAGAAACGTGCGGATAATATCCACACCATTCACTTCTTTATCAGGAATCAACTGGAGATCCTCCACCAGACGGTAAAGGGCCTCTATCTCCGCTGACTCTCCGTCCAAGATATGATTTTTCCAGGACCTCTTTGGCTCGATTATCTGGGAGGAGTCGAAATGAGCAAGACCAAATTGTCGCCCAGCCACTGTGGAGTCGCGAATGTAAAACCAGCGTCTCCGCCAGTACTGGACAGATTCGTACATAGAGAAGGAAAAGAAAAGAATATTCGCCCTAAGGGAGATGGTGCAACCCCCAATGGGATACACACCATCCGAGCCGGATTGCCTCTTCACGGAATAGAGCTTCTGGAAGAGGCCAAAGTGCGGCTCGATGCCGAGCCAGCACTCGCAGAAAGTGATGAAACAAGCAATGTGAAGAAGAGAATTGGGCGAAAGATGATGCAGCTGGATGCCATAGAGAAAGAGCAGCCCACGAAGGAAGTCGTGGACTGGGAAGGAAAACCCACGAATAACGAAGGCAAGAATCATAACCCGATACCCAGCGGGGGGACAGGGGATTACCTCGTTGCCGGGGAGTCTTACGGCCTCCCTATCCTGCGGGATCAAGCCCCGCTCACGAAGCCTGTGGAGATCACTCTCCCGCGTCTCTGATCGCCGCCAACCACCGTCGGTGACACGGGTGGTGGTAGCGCCTTTTTTCCCTCTAGCGGCGCTGGTACCAACCGTAGATGGCGATTTCTTCGTTTTCCCCATCGCGCTCCGGCGGCACCGGTGGTGAGAGTGCATACGGGAAGAAGGAAATGTGGAAGGATATCACGGCGCGCAGCAAGAACCTCTAGATCACAAGGAGGCAATGAAAACAAGAGTAGATGCAGTGAAAACAAACTGCAGCTTTCCCCAATGATTATAACGGCGAAGACGACGCACGACAACCGTCCATTAAGAAGAACTAACGCCAACGGCAGATCTGGCCATACACGTGTCAGCATCACAACGAACCGTCGTTACCACCCCGTCCACTACGCGCGGAAATCGAGGTGACGCCGTAATTATCTACACGCCGCGCGTGACCGGTCAATTCAAGGTCAGCAAGTGGGACCCACGTTCTTCCAGTCAAGTCATCTCTGGCGTAGCAGACGCTTGAGGTCATTGATCGTCAGCACTGATGTCATCAAAAGCTATACTAGCACCAACTACAATTCTTTGGCTTCAAAGCTAAGAGTACTCACTCGAATCTTCGATTCGACTAAATACTCGGGGGCTACTCCTATCAGGAGCGCTGGCCGCGCACCCGAAAGATGAATAAAGAAAAAATATTTCTTCGAGTCCTACATCGAGTCCACGACTCCACTACGGACTCGGGGGCTACTCCCATAGGGAGGATGGATTTAAGCATCCGAATTTTTTTTGTGTCTTGCGGACTTAAAAATGAACAAGCGCTTGAATAAAAGTCTCCGCTCGAGTCTACGACTCGAACAGACACTCGGGGGCTACTCCCATAGGGAGCGCTGGTCGCGCACCCTATGAATTCTTCGACTGCGATCTTTTGGATCAAACACGCAAAAACTTTTTGGCAACTTTGCACCAGTAAAATGCTAAGTGAGCAATGTTTCTCCTTGGCCACCCGAAACACCTCCGCGGTGACAAATGTTCGGATGCTGCGTTTGCGACGCAAAGATAAGACCTACAGATATCATCTGATGGCCTGGCAACGCACACGACTGCGCTCTGCTAGTATAAATCCGTGCCAGCAGGCGCGATGAAAAATCCCGACGGACGCGTTGGGTACACCAATTAAAACCACTAGAATTACACTCTTGTAAGTCCTCCGCGGCCTGAGTTGGATTACGCCAGCATATGTTCCAGGTCCGAGTTGAGGGACTCGAACCTGAAGAAGATCGTGCTGTTTCATCCTAAGACAGTTAATTGACCCCGATCCGTCGGGTGAGTCAGGCACATGCATCAACAATCCCTACACACATATACTATTAATACATAGTTGCACCCGAAGGATGGAAGAGTCCTCAGTCGAATCTACGATTCGACTGATCACTCGGGGGCTACTGACATGGTTATACCCTACGGGTACGTGACCTCCGCATACCTGGTCTAGCCCAAGGAAGGCCCACGACAGATGTACGCCGGCCCATGAAGATTTTCGGGTGGCCAAGGCCCATGACGTCTTCAGATCCTTAGAGAGCAAGACTAGCGTAGGTAGGAAATTCAAAGGGGTAAAACCCTAGAACTTGTAACCGACTAGGTCTATACCCGGGACCTGCCTGAGTCTATATAAAGGCTAGGAGGGCACGACCTAGATCTCGACTCATACTCTCGCATACACACCTCCACGCCAGATCGAATCTTAGCACCCCTGTAACCTTCGGTTCCGCCGTAATCAAGAGCAGACAAGCAGGAGTAGGGTTTTCCCTCCGAGGGCCTGAACCTGGGTAAACCTCGTGTCCCCGTGTTGCTTGTTTGCTAACCGTTCGACGATCTCCAGCATCCCCATCTTCTCCAAAACCCAAGTCCATAACAATGGGCATTGATGAGATCAAACCTCGTCACCTGGAACAGTCAGACACAACGTTCCATGGCATCGTCCCAGGAAAGGGAATATTCTGAAGGGATTCGCAGCATAGTAAATCAAAAAAAATCTACGGATGCGAACGGGAAAGCCAAGATCTAATCTAGGAGATGCAATCAACGAGAGGGATAGATGAGATCTTCATACCCTTGAAGAAATCGCACAGCGGAACGTTCAACAGAACTTGGTTGATGTAGTCGTACTAGCCTTCTCCTCCTCGCGATCTGATCCGATCCAACGCCGCAAGTGGCGACGCCTCTGAGAGATGCACACGTATGGCACCGCGACATATCCTCCTTCCTCGGTCTAGCAAGTGGGCGGGAGAGATAGATTGGATCTATAGCACGACGGTGTGGTGCAAAGGTGGAGAGTTTCTGCGGCAGGGCTTCGCCTACGCGCAGTCGAGAGAGAGAGAGAGAGAGAGGAGGGCAGCAGTATGGCGGCTAGGGTTTGGGGTGTAGGAGGAGGGTGCGCCCCTGCCCTCTTTATATAGAGGGCTGGCCGGCTGCCCTTGCCCCTCCTCCAAGCCCTAGGGCCGGCGGCCACAAGGGTGGAGTGGGGGGCAAGTCTCCCCCCTTCTAGAAGATCCCCTAGGGTTTCCCCTAGGGTTTGGCCGGCTGGGCCTATGGGGCCTTGTGCCCCTGGCCCAATGCGGCCAGGGCACTCCCTCGTAGGCCCACGCCCCCTCTGACAAGTGGTGCCACGTTGGTCCCACTCCGGAAGCTTCTAGAACCTTCCGGTACAATACCGAACATTTCGAAACAATTCCGAAATCCAAAAACTGCTTTCCTTTATATGAATCTTATTCTCCGGACCATTCCGGTGTAGGGTTTCGTAGCATGGAAAACAAAAAATTTCTATCGCATACAAACCAACAAGCCAAGATCTATCTACTAGATTGTAGCAACGAGTCGATGGAATAACTTACCCTCGAAGATTCCAAAGTGTTTAACGAGAGCAGATTCTCGTGGGTGATGTAGTCGTACTCTTTCCGATCTCAAGATCGCGTAGACGATCCTTCCGGCGTTGTGTTCCGGCAGTGCTCCCGCAGTCGGTCACACGTTCGGTACTCGACGAAGACCTTCCTATCCCTTGTTCCAGCAGGCAGCGGAGGTTGTAGCACTCTCCTCGCGATTCCGGCAGCACAACGGCGTGGTACCGGAAGTAGAGGGGAGATCCCGCAGGGCTTCGCCTTAAGCCGGTGCGAGTATGGTGGAGTATGAGAGAGGCTATTAGTGGTCTAGTAATTAGACACACCAATTAGAAGGCTCTAAACCAATTAGAAGGCTCTAAACCGAAGGCTAAAGCAATTAGAAGCTCTAAACCCAAACGGCTCTAAACCGGAGGTAGAAGATAGGAACTTGTGTGTACTAGGAGGGGAGCCCTGCCCCTCCTTATATAGATGGGAGGGGCCGGCGGCCAAGGGGAGGAGTCCCTCCCCAAGTCGGCCTTGGGAGGTGCGCCGGCCAAGGGGACTCCTCCCCCAAGTCGGCCTCCACCAATCCTCCTTCTCCTCTTTCCGAAAACTGGCAGTTTGACTTTTCAAACTAGCCGTTTGACTTTTCAAACTAGGATTTGAATTAACCCTTTATTTCGGACAGCGATGACACTTAGTACATGATGCAATCATACCAACTTTGATATAACACATTCATGTACCCTCCCCCCCCCGGAGTGCCGGACATTCCGGAACCTTCTAGAACATTCCCGATGAAAACACCGGAATCATTCCCCAACTCCGAAACGGGACTTTCCTTATATGAATATTATTCTCCGGACCATTCCGGATCACCTCGTGATATCCCGGATCCCATCCGAGACTCCGAACACGGTCTCTTTCTCATAATACCATAACTACTCAAACAACGTCGAATCCTTAAGTGTGTCTCCCTACGGTTCGTGAATTATGCGGACATGATCGAGACACTTCTCCGAACAATAACCAATAGAGGAATCTGGAAATTCATATGGCTCCCACATATTTCTACGATTACTTTGCGATCGAATGAACCACTTACATACGATACCAATTTCCCTTTGTCTCACGATATGTTACTTATCCGAGGTTATGATCGTCGGTATCTCTGCATACCTAGTTCAACCTCGTTACTGATAAGTACTCTTTTCTCGTTCCCGTGATATGTGATCCCTTGTGACCAAGTCACATGCTTGCAAGCTAATTGGATGACATTCCACCGAGAGGGCCCAGAGTATATCTATCCGTCATGTGGATGGACAAATCCCATTCTTGATCCATGTGTCTCAACCAATACTTTCCTAACACTCAATGCCACCTTTATAACCACCCAGTTACGGTGTGGTGTTTGATGTCATCAAAGCATCCATCCGGTAAAAGTGATATGCATGATCTCATGGTCGAAGGAATTAGGTTACTATGTATCAGAAAGCATATAGCAATTGAACTATTGAAATGACTTGATCTTTATGCTACGCTTATCTATAGGAGTATGTCCACCATATCATTCTCCTAACGATATGATCTTGTTGTTGATAACATCTCAATGTTCATGATAGGGAAACCACAATCATTAATCAACCAACAAGCTAGTGAAGTATAGAGGCTATACTAGGGACTTCAAATTAAGTTTACAAATCACACAAGTATCAATGTTTCCTTGTTAATACTATTATAGCATGAATGTAAACATTTATCATAAACACAAAGATATAATAATAACTACATTTATTATTGCCTCTAGGGCATATCTCCAACAGTCTCCCACTTGCACTAGAGTCATCTAATCTAGATTACATGGTAATATACCGAACACCCATGGCAGTTTGGTGTTGGTCATGTTTTGCCCTCGGGAGAGGTTTAGTCAACGGATCCGCCACATTCAGATCTGTGTGTACTTTGCAAATCTTTATATCCCCATCCTGGATATGTTCTCGAATAGCGTGAAAACGTAGCTTGATATGCTTCAGCTTCTTGTGTGACCTTGGTTCTTGCGCATTGGCTATGGCGCCCATGTTATCACAGTAGATAGACATTGGGTCCAGCGCACTAGGAACCACACCCAGCTCTGTAATGAACTCTTTCATCCATATCGCTTCTTGTGAAGCCTCCGAAGCAGCCATGTATTCCGATTCAGTTGAAGATCTCGCCACAATGCTTTGCTTTGCACTCCTCCAGCTAACTGCTGCACCATTCAAAATAAATACGTATCCGGATTGTGATTTAGAATCATCTGGATCGGTGTTCCAACTAGCATCGGTGTAACCATTAACAACGAGCTGTTCATCACCTCCATAAGAAAGAACCATATCCTTAGTTCTTCTCAAGTACTTAAGGATGTTTTTGACCGCTGTCCAATGATCCACTCCTGGATCACTTTGATATCTGCTAGTTAAACTAACAGCATATGCAATGTCGGGTCTAGTACATAGCATGGCATACATTAGAGATCCTATTGCTGAGGCATAGGGAGTCTTACTCATCCTTTCTCTATCTTCTGCCGATGTCGGACTTTGAGTTTTACTCAAGGTCGTATTGGGCAACATGGGCAAGAACCCTTTCTTGCTTTCTTCCATTCCAAACCTCTTTAGAACTTTGTCCAAATATGTACTCTGTGACAATGATATTTTGGCGTTTCGATCTATCTCTATAAATCTTTATGCCTAATATGTAAGCTGCTTCGCCAAGATCCTTCATTGAAAAACTATTATTCAAATATTCCTTGACACTATTAAGAAGGTCTACATCATTCCCAATCAACAATATGTCATCCACATATAGTATTAAGAATGCTACAGAGCTCCCACTCACTTTCTTGTAAATACAAGCTTCTCCATAAGTTTGTATAAAACCAAAACTTTTGATTACCTTATCAAAACATTGATTCCAACTTCGGGATGCTTGCTTCAATCCATAGATGGACCGTTGAAGTTTGCATACCTTGTTAGCATCTTTAGGATCGACAAAACCTTTGGGTTGCATCATATACAACTCTTCATCAATGTCTCCATTGAGGAATGATGTTTTGACATCCATCTGCCATATCTCATAATCATAATATGCAGCGATTACTAACATAATCCTCACAGACTTTAGCTTCGCTACTGGTGAGAAAGTCTCATCGTAGTCAACTCCTTGAATTTGTCGAAACCCTTTTGCGACAAGTCGAGCTTTATAGACAGTAACATTACCATCAGCATCTGTTTTCTTCTTGAAAATCCATTTGTTCTCGACAACCTTTCGGCCATCCGGTAAGTCCACCAAAGTCCATACTTGGTTTTCGTACATGGATCCAATCTCGGATTTCATGGCTTCTTGCCATTTATTGGAATCTGGGCTCATCATCGCTTCCTCATATGTCTCGGGGTCATCGGTGTTATCCACCAACATGACATTCATAACGGAATCATACCAATCTGGAGTGGTACGAGTTCTCGTTGACCTCCGAGGCTCTGTAGCAACTTCAACCGAAGTTTCATGATCACCATCATTAGCTTCCTCTCTTATTGGTGCAGGCACCACAGGAACTTCTTCCGGTGCTGCGCTACTCGCAATTTCGAGAGAAGGTTCGATAACCTCGTCGAGTTCTACTTTCCTTCCAGTCACTTCTTTCGAGAGAAATTCCTTCTCTAGAAAGGATCCATTCTTGGCAACGAAGATTTTGCCTTCGGATCTATGATAGAAGGTATACCCAATGGTTTCCTTCGGGTATCCTATGAAGACGCATTTTTCCGCTTTGGGTTCAAGCTTGTCCGGCTGTAACTTCTTTACATAGGCTTCGCATCCCCAAACTTTAAGGAACGACAATTTAGGTTTCTTCCCAAACCATAATTCATACGGTGTCGTTTCAACGGATTTAGATGGTGCCCTATTTAAAGTGAATGCGGCTGTTTCTAATGCATAACCCCAAAATGATAGCGGTAAATCTGTAAGTGACATCATAGAACGAACCATATCTAAGAGAGTTTGATTACGATGTTCGGACACACCATTACGCTGTGGTGTTCCCGGCGGTGTCAATTGTGAAAGTATTCCGCATTTCTTCAAATGCTCGCCAAACTCGTAACTTAGATATTCACCTCCACGATCAGAACGTAGAAATTTAATCTTCTTGTTAAGTTGATTATCTACCTCACTTTGAAACTCCTTAAACTTCTCGAAAGTTTCAAACTTATGTTTCATGAAATAGATATACCCATATCTACTCAAATCATCCGTGAAGGTAAGAACATAACGATAACCACCGCGCGATGCTACACTCATTGGACCACACACATCGGTATGTATGATTTCCAATAAGTCCGTAGCTCGCTCCATCATACCAGAAAATGGAGTCTTAGTCATTTTTCCCATCAGAAATGCTTCGCATCTTTCAAGTGATTCAAAATCAAGTGATTCAAGAAGTCCATCGGAATGGAGTTTCTTCATACGTTTCACTCCAATGTGACCAAGACGATAGTGCCACATATAGGTCGAATTATCGCTTGATTTCAAACGTTTAGCCTCAATGTTGTTGATATGTGTATTTCCACTATCGAGATTCAACAAGAATAGACCATCTATCAAAGGTGCATGTGCATAAAACATATTACTCATATAAATCGAACAACCATTATTCTCGGACTTAAACAAGTAACCGTCTCGCAATAAACAAGATCCCGATATAATGTTCATGCTCAACGCAGGCACCAAATAACAATTATTTAAGTATAAAACTAATCCCGATGGTAGATGAAGGGGTAGCGTGCCGACCGCGATCACATCAACCTTTGATCCATTTCCCACGCGCATCGTCACCTCGTTCTTCGCTAGCTTCCGTTTATTCTGCAGCACCTATTTCGAGTTACAAATATGAGAAACCGAACCAGTATCAAATACCCAGGCACTACTACGAGTACTAGTGAGATACACATCAATAACATGTATATCAGATATACCTTTCTTCTTGATGTTGCCGTTCTTCAAATCCGCCAAGTACTTTGGGCAATTCCGCTTCCAGTGACCTTCTCCCTTGCAGTAAAAGCACTCAGTATCAGGCTTGGGTCCAGCCTTGGTCTTCTTCGCCGGCGTAGTAACTTTCTTACCACCCTTATTGAAGTGTCCCTTTGGCTTAGACTTTCCTTTCTTGAATTTGGTGGTCTTATTGACCAACAACACTTGGTGCTCTTTCTTGATCTCCACTTCTGCAGATTTCAACATGGCAAAGAGTTCTGGCAACGTCTTGTTCATGTTCTGCATGTTGTAGTTCATCACAAAGTTCTTGTAACTTGGTGGTAGTGATTGGAGGACACGGTAAATCCCCAAAGCATTAGGAATCACTATACCCAAGCTTTGAAGTTTGTTTGCATGCCCAGACATCTTAAGCACATGCTCACTGACGGAGCTGCCCTCTTCCATCTTGTAGTTAAAGAACTTTTCAGAAGCCTCATAGCTTTCAATTGCCGCATGAGTCTCAAAAATCAATTTGAGATCCTCGACAATATCATATGGGTCTGAATCCTCAAACCTTTTCTGAAGCTCCGATTCCAAACCATACAAGATAGCACACTGAACTATGGAGTACTGATTCTTCCGAGCGAGGTAAACATTCTTTACTTCATCGGGAGCATCAGCTGCAGGTGGGTCACCCAGCGGTGCATCCAGCACATAGGTCAAATTACCAGCTGTGAGGACAATCCTCAAATTGCGGAACCAATCCGCGAAGTTGCTTCCATTGTTTTTCAACTTTTCTTTCTCTAGGAACGCATTAAAATTGATGGTAGGGGCTGCCATTGATCTACAACATATTTGCAATAGTTTAGACTAAGTTTATGACAAATTGAGTTCAAATTAATTAATGTAATTAAACTAGGTGAACGCCCACTCAAAAAAATATCCCTCACATTGTTTTAGTGATCACACGAACCAAATCCACTACATCAACACCGATCATCACGAGAGTTGATATAGTTTCAATGGCGAACAATCGTCATGTTCATCATATCTACTATATGATTCATGCTTTACCTTTCGGTGATCCGTGTTCCGAGACCATGTCTGTACATGCTAGGCTCGTCAAGATCAAACCTTAGTTTCCGCATGAGCAAATATGGCTTGCTCACGTTGTATACACTTGCGGAATCTAACACACCCGATCATCACGTGGTGCTTCGAAACAACAAGCTTTAGCAACGGTGCTAACTAAGGGCGAACACTTTATGACTTGAAATTCATGTGCATGAGGGATCATCTTATAATGCTACCGTCGTCTACTAAGCAATACAAGATGCATAAAGGATTAACATCACATGCAATTCAATATATATGTGATATGATATGGCCTTTCTTCTTTGTGCTTCCGATCTCCATCTTCAAGCACGAACATGATCTCCATCATCACCGGCATTGCATCAAGGTCAATGACGCTACTCCATGGTTGTCGTCCACCGGCTTCAACTATTACAACTACTTTGAATAGACACGCGGGTCTTAACATAAATTAAAGAAAACCATATGGCTCCTGCCGGTTGCTGACTTACAATAAGGAACATTGCATACATCAAATATAATCACAATCATGGCCATATCACATCACTGCACACCCCTGTAAAACAAAGTTAGACGCCTCTACTTTCTTTGCATATTTTACGTGGTTTGGGGCTTTCAATAAGTGTCGTTCTAACTTACGAACAAGAACCACAACATTGATACTAGTATTGTTAATCACCCGTTGTAAATTGGATCTTAACTATGCTAGGAGAAACAGGCACCCGCAAAGCCACTTATGCAATACAAGTTGCATATCAAGCGTGGAGCAAGTCTCATGAACGATGTCATGTAAGGTTAGCCCGGGCCGCTTCATCCCAACATACCGCAAGATGCAAAGTACACAAGAAGCAATCGACAATAAAAGCATCAACGCCCACAATGACCATTGTGTTCTACTCGTGCAACAGATCTACATATAGACACGGCTCTGATACCACTGTAGGGTTTCGTAGCATGGAAAACAAAAAAAATTTCTATCGCATACAAACCAACAAGCCAAGATCTATCTACTAGATTGTAGCAACGAGTCGATGGAATAACTTACCCTCGAAGATTCCAAAGTGTTTAACGAGAGCAGATTCTCGTGGGTGATGTAGTCGTACTCTTTCCGATCTCAAGATCGCGTAGACGATCCTTCCGGCGCTGCGTTCCGGCATTGCTCCGGCAGTCGGTCACACGTTCGGTACTCGACGAAGACCTTCCTCTCCCTTGTTCCAGCAGGCAGCGGAGGTTGTAGCACTCTCCTCGTGATTCCGGCAGCACAACGGCGTGGTACCGGAAGTAGAGGGGAGATCCCGTAGGGCTTCGCCTTAAGCCGGTGCGAGTATGGTGGAGTATGAGAGAGGCTATTAGTGGTCTAGTAATTAGACACACCAATTAGAAGGCTCTAAACCAATTAGAAGGCTCTAAACCGAAGGCTAAAGCAATTAGAAGCTCTAAACCCAAACGGCTCTAAACCGGAGGTAGAAGATAGGAACTTGTGTGTACTAGGAGGGGAGCCCTGCCCCTCCTTATATAGATGGGAGGGGCCGGCGGCCAAGGGGAGGAGTCCCTCCCCAAGTCGGCCTTGGGAGGCGCGCCGGCCAAGGGGACTCCTCCCCCAAGTCGGCCTCCACCAATCCTCCTTCTCCTCTTTCCGAAAACTGGCAGTTTGACTTTTCAAACTAGCCGTTTGACTTTTCAAACTAGGATTTGAATTAACCCTTTATTTCGGACAGCGATGACACTTAGTACATGATGCAATCATACCAACTTTGATATAACACATTCATGTACCCTCCCCCCCGGAGTGCCGGACATTCCGGAACCTTCTAGAACATTCCCGATGAAAACACCGGAATCATTCCCCAACTCCGAAACGGGACTTTCCTTATATGAATATTATTCTCCGGACCATTCCGGATCACCTCGTGATATCCCGGATCCCATCCGAGACTCCGAACAACATTCGGTCTCTTTCTCATAATACCATAACTACTCAAACAACGTCGAATCCTTAAGTGTGTCTCCCTACGGTTCGTGAATTATGCGGACATGATCGAGACACTTCTCCGAACAATAACCAATAGAGGAATCTAGAAATTCATATGGCTCCCACATATTTCTACGATTACTTTGCGATCGAATGAACCACTTACATACGATACCAATTTCCCTTTGTGTCACGATATGTTACTTATCCGAGGTTATGATCGTCGGTATCTCTGCATACCTAGTTCAACCTCGTTACTGATAAGTACTCTTTTCTCGTTCCCGTGATATGTGATCCCTTGTGACCAAGTCACATGCTTGCAAGCTAATTGGATGACATTCCACCGAGAGGGCCCAGAGTATATCTATCCGTCATGTGGATGGACAAATCCCATTCTTGATCCATGTGTCTCAACCAATACTTTCCGAACACTCAATGCCACCTTTATAACCACCCAGTTACGGTGTGGTGTTTGATGTCATCAAAGCATCCATCCGGTAAAAGTGATATGCATGATCTCATGGTCGAAGGAATTAGGTTACTATGTATCAGAAAGCATATAGCAATTGAACTATTGAAATGACTTGATCTTTATGCTACGCTTATCTATAGGAGTATGTCCACCATATCATTCTCCTAACGATATGATCTTGTTGTTGATAACATCTCAATGTTCATGATAGGGAAACCACAATCATTAATCAACTAACAAGCTAGTGAAGTATAGAGGCTATACTAGGGACTTCAAATTAAGTTTACAAATCACACAAGTATCAATGTTTCCTTGTTAATACTATTATAGCATGAATGTAAACATTTATCATAAACACAAAGAAATAATAATAACTACATTTATTATTGCCTCTATGGCATATCTCCAACATCCGGAACCTCTCGTGATGTCCTGGATCTCATCCGAGACTCCGAACAAAAACTCATAAACCAATTATCCATTCTATCCTAGCGTTGAGACACGTTAAGTGTGTGACCCTACGGGTTCGAGAATATGCAGACATGATCTTCTATCAATAATCAACAGCGGGATCTGGAAACTCATATTGACTCCCACATATTCATCGATGATCATATCAGATGAACCACGATGCCAGGATTCAATTAATCCCATATATATATTCCCTTCGTCACGCGATATTTTACTTGCCCGAGATTCGATCATTGGTATCGGCATACCTAGTTCAATCTCGTTCACAGCAAGTACTTTACTCGTTCCGCAATGCGATATCACTTTGTGATTAACTCCTTAACCACGTGCTTGCAAGCGGTGTTGATATTGATTACCGAGTGGTCCCGAAGTATATCTCTCCGACTTGGGAGGGATAAATCCCATCTCGATACATACAACCCAACAAGTACTTTCCGATCACCTGAGAGACACCTTTATGATCACCCTCTCATAGGATGACGTTTGATGACCTCAAAGCTTTCTTCCGATACCAGGGAGTTGCATTATCTCATGGTTTAAGGAATACAATATTTGACATAAGAAAAAGCTTCGCAAAGATTAACACGATGACACGATCTAATTTCTCTACTTGATTTGGGTCTGTCCATCATATCATTCTCCCAATGACATGATCTCATTATTAATCGACAACTCATGTCTATGGTTAGGAAACCTTAACCATCATTAATCAATGAACTAGTCCATAGAGGCGTACTAGGGACACGGTGTTGTTCATAAACCACACAAGTATTAAAGTTTCCGCTTAATACAATTCTAGAATGGAATATAAAATTTATCATGAACAAGAATTATAATAATAACATGTTTATTATTGCCTCTAGGGCATAATTCCAATAGTCTCCCACTTGCACTAGAGTCAATAATCTAGTTTATATCTGGCAACAATCTAACACCCATGGAACTAAGGTGCTCATCATGTTTTGCTCGTGGAAGAGGTTTAGTCAACGGATCTGCGACATTCAGATCCATATGTACTTTGCTAAATGAAGGCTGAGGCGGACAAACGGACAGGAGCGAGGAGGCGGAGCCATGGCGATCTGCGATCTTGCTCGTCCTGCCGTGACCCTGCTGCTGACCCCCCTCTCCGGCGTGGTTCAGGCGGCCTTTGATCCCGGCGCGCGTCTCCGTCGCGATGCCCCTGCCGGCGTCGGCGTCTTCGATGGCCCGTGGTTCCCCAAAGCCCCTGCCTTTGGCCCGGCCTGCGGCGTCACCTTGCCCGGAACGCGGAGTCGGCGGCCCTCCCTCGCCGCACCTAGCCTCTCCCCCTGCCGGCCTCCGTCCTATACTACCACCTCACTGCCGGTTGCATCTTCCAGGAGCTCAGGCGACCTTCGGGGCCGGCTCTAGGCGGACGTGGCTGACGAAGAGGAGGAAGCAGAGGCGATGGCGGCGGAACTAGAGCGATGGTGCTCCCCCCGGGGCCGGGGTCGCTGGCAGACTTCCTCCGGGCGGTTGTGGCCGGCTCCAAGAGCTCCCCCCCCCCCCCCGCAGACGGCGTCCCCCTCCCTTTCGCTCTCCAGCTCGGAGCTCGGCGCCGCCGCGTCTTCTAAGGGTGCCCCGCGCTACTTGCGGCCAGGGAATGGACCAGGCGGGTGGAGGGGACAGCCCTTGGCCTGGCTCCAATCCTGAGTCGGCCCTCCTGTCGCCCACGGTGGTCGAGGCGCCCATGGCATCGGCAGTGGCGCCGCCTCCTGGGGAGAGGCTCCAGACGCGTTGGTCGTCCCGCGGTCGCGATGGGCCAGCGGTGGGCTGTGGGCCAATTTTTGGCCCGTGGGCTACCTGTCCCTGGCGTAGCCAGGACATCCGTGTCCTAGGTGGGCGGGGGACGGGCCGCGCGGCCCAAATCACGGCTGGCCAGGGCCACGTGGAATCCCTAACCCTAACCGGCCCCGTCCGGGCCTGGACATGGGTCCACGCGACGACCCGCCATCCAAACACCGCCGCCAACCCTCTCCCTCATTCCCCATCGCCCCGTGCCGACCCGCTCGTCACCTCTCCCTCTGCCTCGCCGTCAGGCACTTCCCCGCTGCTGCGCCCGCCCCTCCCGGCCCCGAGCGCCGCCGGCCAGATGACGTACGCGGAGGCTCTCAAGCACAAGCGTCCCCGTAGCCCCCCTCCCGCTGCCTGACCGACGCAGGTCTCCCGGACGCCGCCCCTCGCCGGCGTGTCACTCCCGGGCCCAGCCCTACCGGCCACCGGGGCGCCGCTCCCCGGCTCGCCAGCGGTCCCCGCGGTACCCCCGATCCCCCATCCGCTCCCAAGGACAGGGGAGGTCGTCTCCGCAGGGGACCCAACGGGTGATGGAGACCTCTGACCGCACGGGGCGGGGTGGCGCTCGCAGGGAGCCCTCGCCCGATGGCCGCCGCACCGAGCGCCAGCTCAGGCAGGAGCTGCTCCAGGGGCCTGGCCCCCGCGACGCCGCAGGAAGAGCGGCTCTGGAGTGGCGTCATGGCAGGGATGCCACCCGCCCTCGCTCCCCTCGCCGTGACAATTCACCGGGTCCTGCTGAGCCAGCGAAGAAGAAAAAGAAGAAGAGCAAGAAGAAGAAGAAGAAGCCCGTACCGCCTCCCGGGTCTAGCACCGCTCCCTACCTACCGCCCCGGGCCGCCCAGCAGCTGGAGTACCTCGCCCACTCCATTGCCGGGGGGTTTTACTACATCGACATCGGAGACGTGGCGATGACGGTGCCCAAGAACTTGGCGGTGGTCACTGTGGTGGCGGGTCAGGAGCTCCCAGAGTTGGTGGTGATCTCCGCGGAGCTCATCCAAGAGGAGCTGCGGCAAATGATGCCAGGCCATGTCTGGAGCGCCTGTGAGATCTCGCCGTCCCAGTTCGCCGTGACCTTCCCGTCGGCCGAGATCCTCTCCATCAGCGCTTGCAGCACTTCTCTCACCCTACCGGTCAGCAAGGTCCAGATTTCCATTGAGCCATCGACAGCCCACCCTGCGACGACCTCGACTCTCTCTGCGGTGTGGGTGCGGATCCTCGTCTTCCCTGAGGAAGCGAGGGTGCATACTCTGCCTATCCTCGAGCTAGTCTCCCAGGCGGTGGGAAAGCTGGTGGTGGAGGACGAGGCATCTCGTGTCGGCTCCGGCCCGATTCGCATGCAGATGCTCTGCCCAGACCCAGCTCTGCTCCCAGGCCCCCTTCCACCCTTCTACTTCGGTATGGAGGGTAGGATCCTGACGGTCGAGCTGGACGAGGACGAGGCAACTGACGACCCCCTCTCCCCCCTGCGAACCCTCCCTCTGGTGCTCACTCCACATGAGGAGGGAGCTCCTCGGATGAGGACTTCGATGACGCCGAGCGGGGAGGGGAGTCTCAGACCCTGGTGCCTTCTCCCTCGGCGCCGCCTCCTACGGGCACTTCCTCTGCTGCACCGTCCGCCCCTCACCAGCTGACCCTGATGCCTCCATCCCAGGGCCCCTCCGCCCTCTAGATCGCGCAGTACGGCTCCAACTTCCGGCAGTCCATGGGTTTCACCGGTCACATGGCCATGGACCCTCTCTCTAGGGGGGCCTGAGGAGTCCCCGCTGGTGGTCCAGGAGGAGGCTGACAGAGACTCCAAGAGTGTGGGGTTGGTGGTCGCCGCACCCTCCTCCCCCCGCTCTCTAGGGGTCCTCTACTACTCTCTGTCCCCGAGCTCCACTCCAGCCTCGCCTAGGGGATCTTCGGCGTCGGTTCCTATGACCCCAGCTATCCACATTGATGCGCCCGCAGCGGTCTTACCCATCACCCCCGTGGCAGGCCACAAGGTGCGCCAGCCCCGCCCTCCCCGCCCCGTCCCTCCTCCCTCATGCCAGAGTGCTCGTCTAGCACGGGTCAGGGCGGAGAGACCGGGGGTGGTTCCCACGGTTTCCCAGCTGGCCTCCCAGAGGACCGCAGCACGCAACCTCGACTCAGGTACTCTCCTGATTCCCCCCATCTCCCTACCCTCCCCCTCTGTCCCATACCCCTTCCTCGGGCTCCAGATTCTTCGTTCTAGACGACACTCCCCTTGATCACCTCGCACAAGTGGCAGCTGACAGTGGCGTGGTCTTTCGCGGGGAACGAGGCCCGAGACTCGAACAGATTGAGGAGATTAGAGCTAAGGAGATTTACGAGCGATCCCTCGCAGCCGTGCGTGCACGGGCGATGCGGCAGCAGGGGGATTCCTCGACACCGCCAGGAACTGGGACATCTGTTCCCGGGTCCAGGACGGTGGACTCTCCGCGGCAGCGCCCCCCGGCCGCCACCCAGGAGACCCCCCTAGCTGGGGGGTCTCTAGGGAGGCAGCCAGGTCCGAGCTCCAGGCCTTCACCACCCGCCACGACGCGATCCATCCCCCGTAAGGGGACCAAACCCAAGAATGTTATCCAATGAATTGGCCAGCAATCATATCACTCATTTGGAACATTCGGGGATTTGGGAATGATGGTCGTAAACGCCAAATAAAGGACTATATGCGCCAGGAGAATGTGGATATTGTGGGCTTCCAAGAAACGATCAAACAAGACTTCCAGATCTCGGAGCTTCAGGGCCTATCGCGCCACAAGTTCGTGTGGAACTGGCTCCCGGCATCGGGACACTCCGGAGGTATCCTCCTTGGCGTCAAGGAGGAAACCTTTAAGGTGGAGGATATGGACCGCGGGGAATTCTTTGTGAGCATGTCCGTCACCCATAGACGATCTAGCCTCCGGTGGGAGGTCATCATCGTTTATGGCCCCACGGACCATAGTAGATCACCAGCTTTCCTAGAGGAATTGAAGGACAAAGTGGAGCTTTGCACCCTGCCGGTGGTGGTAGCAGGGGACTTCAACCTTATTCGCTCCCCTGAGGATAAGAGCTCCCGCAACGTGGACATCCCACTTATGCGGATGTTTAACGACTGCATCGCTGATCTCGCTCTTAGAGAGGTCACGCGGGTGGGAGCTCGGTTCACGTGGACAAACAACAGAGCTGATCCCGTCAGGAGCGTCCTCGACCGAGTATTGGTTTCTGTAGAATGGGAGGTCGCCTTCCCTCTCTGCTTTCTCCGCGCCCTCACCAGGGTAGGCTCGGACCATGTTCCACTGCTTCTATCGACAGGGGGGAGCTCCCCACCACGGCTAAACCGCTTCCATTTCGAAAACTTCTGGCTCCACCAGCCAGTTTTTGTGGAAGCGGTTAAGGCCAAATGGCTGGCGGCGGCGGTGACTCCCCCTAGACGATTCAACGTGGTGGACGTTTGGCACCACTGTGCTAAAGTCTCCCGCCAATTCATGAAGGGTTGGGGGGCGAACTTGGGCGCTGCGACGAGGCTTCAGAAGGGCACACTTCTGGAGGAGATCCAAGCCCTCGATTAGACGGCAGACTCGGTGGGCCTCTCACTGGACAAGTGGTCCCACCGTTATGCCCTAGAGACTTCTCTCGTGGAGATTTACCGGGGGAGCTGTTCTGGCGGCAACGCAGCCGCCACAACTAGCTCCTCCAGGGAGACGCCAACACCGCCTATTTCCATGCGGTGGCCAATGGTCGCCATAGGAAATGCTCGATCCCATGTCTCTGGGACAATGGGCTCCTCATCGAGGAGGCGGGGGCGCTATCCTCCCATATTTACTCCTTCTATGAGGAGCTCTTCTCGGCAGGACCCCACACAGGGGTTGCGTTGGCACAGGACTTCTGGCCCCTTGGGGCCAGGGTCTCAACTGATGAGAATGCGGAGCTCACCCTCCCTTTCCTGCCGGATGAGGTAGAGTGGGCGGTGAAGGCCTTGAAGGCCAACTCCGCCCCGGGCCCTAATGGCCTCCCGGTAGCGTTCTTCCAGGCTTTCTGGAAGGAACTCCAGTCGATTATCATGCCTATGTTCCAGGAATTCTACATGGGGACTCTGGTGATGGGGCGCCTAAACCTGGGTGTAATCACCTTGACCCCTAAAGTTGCAGGGGCCTCGGACATCCGCCAGTTCAGACCCATCACAGTACTCAATGTGATTCTTAGGGTCTTCGCGAAGGTCTGCGCCTCACGCCTTGCCCCGGTCATGGAGCGCCTCACCCACTAGTATCAGCTTGCCTTCCTCAAGGGCAGATTCATACACGATGGGATCCTGGCCCTCCATGAGATTATCCCCGAGATCAAATCTAGAAGGCTGAAAGGCATCTTCTTGAAGCTTGACTTCCAGAAGTCCTACGACCGCTTGGATTGGCGCTTTCTTCGCTAGGTCCTCATTAGACGAGGATTTGATGATCGCCTGATCACCTGGTTAATGCCATTTGTCATGTCCGGGAGCAACGCAATTAACATCAACGGCGAGATCGGGCCTTATTTCCGACCCTCCTGTGGCGTTAGGCAATGGGATCCCCTATCCCCCCTCCTCTTCAACGCGGCGGTGGATGCCCTCGCGGAAATGCTTGAAAAAGCCAACGATGCGGGCCACATCTCCGGAGTGGTTGGTCACCTCATCCCGGGAGGGGGAATCACCCAGCTCCAATACGCAGATGATACCATGATCATGATTGAAGGCTCAACCCTGGATATTGCGAACCTCAAGTTCCTCCTTCTCTGCTTCCAGGAAATGTCAGGGCTCCGTATCAACTTCGACAAGAGTGAGATCATCGCACTAGGGTTCCCTCGGACGAGCAGCAGAGGATAGCTGACAACTTTAATTGTCAGCTTGCCTCGTTCCCCATTACCTATATAGGGATGTCGGTTCGCGACTCTAGGATCCTCATCAGGGACCTGGATCCGCTCGTGAACCCGGTACGCTCTTGGTCAGAACCTTGGTGTGGGCGATTCACGTTGAAGGCTAGCAAGACTGTCCTGATTGACTCCTGTCTATCTAGCCTACCCATGTACATGATGGGCATGTACCTCCTGCCTGAGGGGATACATGGGGCTTTTGACAAGGAGCTATCGCGGTTCTTTTGGCAGGACTCCGTTGGGCGCCAGAAGTACCACATGATTAAGTGGGCTGACATTTGCGCCCCCAAGGATTTTGGGGGCATAGGTATCATCGCTTCCTGACAGTTCATAAGGCCCTGATACTTAGATGGGTGTGGTGGATCCTTCGCGATGATGGGGGCCTCTGGCTCAAGCTGATTAAGGCCAAATACCTGCGGGGCCGACCCCTCCTAGATTGCGAACGGCGGGATGGCTCCCAGTTTTGGCACTCTGTCCAGGAGATCAAGCACGAGATCCGGCTTGGGGCCAGGATATCTATTGGAAACGGGGAAGGGACCATGTTCTGGATGGATGCCTGGCTCGGCGGACGCCCCCTTCGGGAGGTATACCCGAACCTCTTCGCTATCTGTTCCGATCCTACGGTTCGTGTATCCACCGCGGCTCATGAGGGTACATGGAACATCTCATTCCTCCGTACCATCGGCCCGAAGGAAACTGAAGCCTGGAGGGAACTTAGAGCAGAACTCCCGGCCTCCTTGGCGGCTGAGCCCGACAAGGTGTCGTGGAGTCTCACCCCGTCCGGGTCCTTCTCGGTGAACTCGGCTTACCGAGCCCTGTTTGGCCACGCCGTGCTCCCTTGGACCAAACCCCTCTGGAAGGCTCCCCTTCCGCTGAAGACGAAAATCTTTGTGTGGCAACTGCTTCGCGATAGGCTCCCCTCGGGAGTGGAGGTGTCCAAGCGTAATGGGCCAGGGGATGGGTTGTGTCCATTGTGTGGGGTCCCGGAAACGGGCGCCCACATAATGTTCACCTGCCCTGCGACTAGGTTTCTCTGGAGCTTCATCAGGGATGCATTGGGCCCGGACTGGCAGGCCCAGGATCTTGGTGAATTCCTCGAAACCCAAGCAAACCAAGCAGGAAAGGGCCGCCGCCTTTTCTGGCTGGTGTTTGCTGCACTGTCTTGGTCACTATGGAACATCCAGAATAAGATGGTTATTGAGAAGATTCTTCCCCGGCGTGCCTCTGACTCAGTTTTTCACTTTATGGCCTACTTGCAGCTCTGGTACCCATTGTGTGGACAGCGGGACAAGGAGAGGCTTGACGCGACTCTCCAGCGTCTCTTGGCGGCGGCGCGGCGGCTCCCCCCATAGTCAGGCATAGCCTCTCTGTTTTTCGGCGTGTTTTCGCGCAGCGAGATGGTCGCTTTTTTCGTCTTTGTTGGGCCGTCTTGTGCCGTGGCCCCAGCATATGTTGAATTTGTGGTTGGAACCTTGTAACTTGCTGTGGACGGTTGCTTGGTTTATAAAGAGGGGTGAAAACCTATTTCGAGAGATGTACTTTGCTAATCTTCAGATCTCCATCTGTTATATAATCTCGAATTATATGAAACTTGCGATTGATGTGCTTGGTCTTTTGATGATATCTTGGTTCCTTAGCCAGTGCTATGGCGCCAGTGTTGTCACACAATATCTCCAGTGGGTCCAAGGCACTTGGAACCACACCAAGCTCAGTGATGAAGTTCCTAATCCAAATTCCTTCACTTGACGCTTCTGCAGCAACCATGTATTCCGCTTCTACTGTAGATCCCGCGATCACTCTTTGCTTGCAGCTTCTCCAGCTCACAGCTCCTCCATTCAAAATATAAACGTATCCTGTCTGAGATTTAGAATCATCCTTGTCGGTGTAGAAACTAGCGTCGACGTAACCTTTTACGACGAGCTGCTCATCACCTCCATAGACCAAGAACATTTCTTTAGTCCTATTTAAATACTTTAGGGATGTTCTTTACGGCTGTCCAGTGTTCCACTCCTGGATCACTTTGGTATCTGCTCGTCAAACTAATAGCATTGGACAGATCCGGTCTAGTACACAGCATGGCATACATGATAGAACCTATGGCCGAGGCATAAGGCACTTTGCTCATAGCTTCTCTATCGTTTACCGTAGCTAGACACTGAGCCTTTCTCAATATCTTACCTGACAACATGGGCACTGAACCTTTCTTTGCCTTATCCATTCTGAACCTCTTCAGAACTTTGTCTAGGTATGTACTTTGGCTTGAGAAGGTTCAATAACCTCGTCTCTCTCTACTTTCCTCCCACTCACTTCTTTCGAGATAAACTCCTTCTCAATAAAGGATCCGTTCTTTGCAACAAACACTTTGCCTTCGGATCTGTGATAGAAGGTATACCCAATAGTTTCCTTAGGGTATCCTATGAAGACGCATTTCTTCGCTTTGGGTTCGAGCTTGTCTGGCATCAGCTTCTTGACATAAGCTTCGCATCCCCAAACTTTAAGAAACGATAACTTAGGTTTAGCACCAAACCACAGTTCATACGGTGTCGTCTCAACAATTTTAGATGGTGCCCTATTTAAAGTGAATGCAGCGGTTTCTAATGCACAACCCCAAAATGATAACGGCAAATCTGCAAGAGACATCATTGATTGCACCATATCTAATAGAGTTCAATTCCAGCGTTCAGACACACCATTGCGCTGTGGTGTTCCGGGTGGCGTGAGTTGCGAAACGATTCCGCTTGCTTTAAGATGCGTGAGAAAATCATAACTCAAATATTCACCTCCATGATCGGATCGTAGAAATTTAATTTTCCTGTTACGATGGTTTTCCACTTCGTTCTGAAATTCTTTGAACTTTTCAAATGTTTCAGATTTATGTTTCATTAAATAGATATACCCATATCTACTTAAGTCATCAGTAAAAGTGAGAAAATAGCGATATCCACCGCGCGTCGAAACACTCATTGGTCCGCATACATCGGTATGTATGATTTCCAACAAGTCCGTTGCTCTCTCCATTATTCCGGAGAACGGGGTTTTGATCATCTTGCCCATGAGGCATGGCTCGCACGTGTAAAATGATTCAAAATCAAGAGACTCCAAAAATCCATCAGAATGGAGTTTCTTCATGCGTTTTACACCAATATGACCTAGACGGCAGTGCCATAAATAAGTTGAATTATCACTACCTACTTTGCATCTCTTAGCCTCAATGTTATGGATGTGTGTTTCATTGCTTTTGAGATTCAGAAGAAATAAACCATTCATAGCAGGTGCATGACCATAAAAGATGTTACTCATATAAATAGAACAACCATTATTCTCCGATTTAAATGAATAACCGTCTTGCAATAAACACGATCCAGATATAATGTTCATGCTCAACGCAGGCACATAATAACATTTATTAAGGTTTAAAACTAATCCCGAAGGTAAAAATAAGGAGAGCGTGCCGACGGCCATCACATCAAATCTTGATCTGTTGCCAACGCGCATCGTCACCTCATCCCTTGCTAGCCGTCGTCTATTCCGTAGCTCCTGTTTCGAGTTACAAATATTAGCAACTGAACCAGTATCAAATACCCAGGCACTACAACGAGCGCTAGTAAGGTAAACATCAATAACATGTATATCAAATATACCTTTAATGGTGCCAGCCTTCTTGTCCGCTAAGTACTTCGGACAGTTGCGCTTCCAGTGACCCTTGTCCTTGCAATAGAAGCACTCAGTGTCCGGCTTAGGTCCAGACTTGAGCTTCTTCTCAGCGGGGGCAACGCGCTTGCCGCTGCCTTTCTTGAAGGACTTCTTTGCACCCTTACCTTTCTTAAAGCTAGGGGGCTTGTTGACCATCAACACATGATTATCTTTCTTGATGTCCACCTCCGCAGCTTTCAGCTTAGCGAAGAGCTCAGTGATCGTATCAGTGGAACCAATCTGATTGTGAGTACCTACAAAACCTTTGTAGCTAGGAGGGAGTGATTGCAGAACTCTGTCAATCTTGAGCTCTTCTAGAATCTTGCAGTCCAGTTGCTCAAGACGTTGAGTCTAGCCCGACATCTTAATGGCGTGCTCACTAACGGAACTCCCTTCCTCCATCTTGCAGTTAAAGAATTTCTCAGAGATCTCATATCTCTCAGAACGGGCCTGAGTCTGAAACATGGTTTTCAGTTCCTCAAGTATCTCAAAGGGCCCGGCGAACTCCTCAAAACGATTTTGAAGTTCCGATTCCATAGCAAACAACATGGTGCTCTTAATCACACCATAATCATCTTTGCGCGACTGATAAACAGCTTTTTCATCAGCCGGCGCATCTATAGCAGGGGCGTCACCTAGCGCTTTCTCAAGGACATAGTCCTTTTGTCCGCCAGCGAGAATGATTCTCAGATTGCGGAACCAGTTGGTGAAGTTAGACCCATTGTTCTTAAGCTTTTCTTTCCACTACAACAAGACAGGGCTTTGGTAACACACTTTTATGTTACCATAGGTCCAAAACAGTGTTACTAGGCCATATAGTAACATGTTCTATGATGTGTTCCATTAGGCCGTGTTACTAAGTGGTCTCCCATGTCACACATCATAATTGTTACCATATGTGTAAAACTATGTTACAATTCACATTGTAGTAACATGTATATTATGTGTTACTTTGTGCGTTGGTAACACATTTTTCAACTATAGTAACACCAGTAGTAACATATTTTCCTAGATGTAAAACATTGTTGGTAACACATTTTTACAAGTACGTTAACATAACTAGTAACAAATTATTTATCTTTAAGATACAATTAGTAACATAATATTCCAACCTTGTAACACTAGAGTTTACAGTTGTCAACTACTCTAGTAACACATATCATACCCATAGTAACACCATAAGTAACACTATTACATTAATATTGTATCAACATTAATGTATATTTATTATTATAATTAGAAAATTAGATAACCAATTTAAGGAATATACATTAAATCAAATCGTATGAACCATTCGTTAATTATTTTTATTACGATGCACCATCAAAAAGATGGCAAACAGACGCACATCACATCCATAAATCTAAATCTATATCAAGATACTTATTAATGATATACAAGTGTAGAATACATATGCATTACTATAAATAAATGACAATATTATTGGTGCACCGACACAATATCCATATCAATTTGATTACAGAAAACATAATTGTCAAGAAGACTACACCATAGCATGTGCATCAATTCGACCAAAGAATAATATCACGTGAATAATATTACATTTTTCAACATAGAAGATATTATATTTTCAGCTTAAACTATAATAATTGCTACGGAAAATCTTCAAAATTTATTTGCTTCTTGATCCAACCGGTGTATTCAGCTAGAACTCAAGTGTCCTTTATTCTCTGCTACAACTCAGTCATCCTTCTTTCGAATCTGTTGAAGAAAATGAGAACTTACAGTTAAGAACATGTACACCCATATAATTCTATATGGAAGAACAAAATGACTTACAAATGCCCACGGACAAGCAATTAAGAAGCCTTCAGAAAAAGCATCACCAATTGTTTTGCAATCGCCTACTTCCCTTACCAACTCCTCATTTTCATTTTCTATAATAGGTTCATCTATGCGCACGAGTGCAAATTCGGCACCTCTAGCTAACTCTATGCCACCGGCCTTAGTTGCAGGATTAGTACTTCGGATAGTAGCATACGCAATATTCCGCTTGTTTGGATAGGTTGAAGTCTTTATAACTACTCTGGAACCATCCTGCATTATGATCAATATTAGTATTTAACGACAAAGATGATATCATTTCCATGAACAATATGCCAAAGTATACACACATGGCCATAGTTAAGTAAGGTTCTTATTACCATTAACTCCATTAGGAATACACATACATGCACAGGGAATTTTTAAGAGAAAAGAACAACAATGCATAATCCACTAATTAACACGCAACACTATTAGCCGATGTTGAGCTCCCAAGTATACTAGTTTTTTAAGAGAAACTATGTCTTGTTGTTACTACTTGCTGATATCAATGTGTAAGTCAGAAATCC
Organism: Avena atlantica; assembly: GCA_910589765.1. Lineage (NCBI taxonomy): Eukaryota > Viridiplantae > Streptophyta > Magnoliopsida > Poales > Poaceae > Avena > Avena atlantica. The sequence continues at coordinate 33,012,492 of OU342733.1, forward strand.
ATACTAACAATCAGCTAACTCAATACGAACACAACATGTTCTTAATGCATGCAAAATCTAGGATATCTACTAGACTACTACACCTAATATATTAGATAGCACAAATTAAAGTATAACATGTGTGCAGGTTTGTACCATTTATATTTTGAATAGTACGAGAAACAACATGCTAATTTACCAATGAGCAAAGGTATTAGAGATCCTATTATGTTTGTATCATGAATAGTAATCAATAAAAGTAAGGGTACGTACACTCTTATAATATTAACAAACACCTACCAGATCAATATATAGAGTTCCTAGATCAGTATAGAGTTTTTTTTAACACACTAGTACATATTACAAACTAAGGGTCCGTTCGGTTTGCAGGTCTTGAAAATTTTGAAACTGAAAACTCCACAGGAATAGGAAAGGCAATAACTGTAAACCAAAGGAATACAAAACATGTACTGCTCCATAGGGGTGGATTTTTTTACTGTAATACGGTACGATTCTTCAGAACAGGACACACGATGATCATTTTTTATTGTACATGATTGCTCTCCCTCGTTATGCATGTAACCAAGGGCCCACTAATTTACCAAAATGGTAGATTTTGCCTCGAGCCTTCCGAAACCTGAGGTTCCGGTGGATGTTTCGTTTCCTGCAAAACATACAGGCTTCCAAAACTTTCCTAAGAAAAGGCTAAGACCATTCCTTCAAAACGAACTGTATTAAAGGAAGGAATTGAAACCTATAAAATTCCTACATTTCACCTGTGAACCGAACATGGCCTAAAGTTCCTTCTTAACACAGTAATATAGATTACAAACTAAAGTTTCCCTCGAGAAAATAAATGAAGTTGCTTACATGATCTCAGGGAGCTACCAACGGGTATAAATTTGCTTACATGATCTTAGGCCCATCATGTAACTAACCACGGAAGAAAATAACTTGGTGATTCTAGGTATTGTGCAAACCAACAATTGTAGAAGTTCCTAAAATATTTCTTTATGCCCCTCCGTTAATATTGTTCAATAAATCCTTAGAGCAACGAGCAAAAGAAAAATTAAACTATCTAAATGTTACAGAATCTGATATTTTCAGGGTCCTCGGGTTTGCTAAAACCCAGGATACTTGCTCTGATGCAAGGAGTTATCATATCTCCAAACTAATTGTGCACTCTAGTACAGAGTACACTTAGGCCAATGATGAAACTTTGATTAAAATAAAACTTACTGTATCATCAAACAATGAGTTCTATTTTAATGTCAATCGAGCATAGATTACCCTAAAGAAGTAAATAAACTATAGCAGATATTTACCTTGAGTGAAGAAGTTCTCCTTCTTTTTGAGGGAGCTGATTGTGGGCGTTTACTTCTGATTCCCTGCCGGTTCAGTCTTGTAGAAGATTCATCTAATTGCTCTGTTGTTATAGTCACCCGTAGACAAGAATAGTACATGGAATGAAATTCATATGCTGGAGCTAGAGAAAGCTGAAGCTTAAAAACTCAAAAGCGCACAATATTACCTCTGGCACAGAATCAATAATAGGGCCAAGTGCAGATGATGATTTTTGTTGAATCAGTAATTGATTGACATTATCATGCTCGCCATCCTGGTTAGGTGACACAACAATGTTAAGTGAGTAGCCATATTATCTACTTTGTGACATGAGTAAGAGCAGTCATAACCTTTTCACGTGAAAGCGATAAATTATTATTCTCAGACGTGCCATGTTGCATAGACGAGCGCGCTTCAATAGGTCCATCGCATTGGACTCTCTACAAACTAAAATATTAATACAAAGGTTTCAAGTGACAAGCAATGTATAGCTGCACCATGTGTTGACATTACCTTTCTTTTACCAGGTAGTATTAGTGACCGAGAAACAACATTATTGTTTGATTGGAGATTTTCCTATAGAACTAGCAAACCTGAGTAAAAACTGACATTGAAGGAATAGAAGTTGATGATGATAACACCAATGCTCCGAGAGGTGAAGAATAGTGGAAGGTAATTTATTGAGTTGTAGTAGTACATTTGTGCGCCTTGTGTCTTTTACTTCTTTTCTATAGCTATATGAGATGGTGTTCTATTGTTCTCCTATTACTAAAGACTAGATGATACCCCGCGCATTGCTGTGGGTAAGTAGATAGTATTTACTATGAGTTAGATACAAATGGCAATCAATATGGGAGTTTTATAAAATTGCATTTGAAAAAGCTAAGTTTGTTTAAATGCTTGATATATGATCCCCAAATGTCCTGTACATGTTCTATCCAAGATTTAAGGAATCCAACTTTTGTTGGTGTACAATTGGTAGTATGTTCTTTTTTTTTCTTGTTTCCCCTTGATAGTTAGACAACCATGTGCAGCAAAACATTTCCCGTCCCTCCAATTGTGTATGACGGTTGCACACACATACCAATATAATCCTACAAATGAGAAAAGGGTTACATCTGACCATGCTAACTTCAACCCTGAAGGGGCCTGCGATATTCGAGCACAACCGACAGCAGGTAAACCAAATGGTTCGCACATTACACGAAGCCCTCACATGACCAAATTACTTTTCTATTAACCAAGGTTTTTCCCTGTCTGACAAATTGGTTCGAATTTCAGAAATTACTGAAACAATAACAGCAAAAGATATAGCTGAAGTAAAAGCTTCCAGCTGCTATTTGTGTGTCCTTATTTTCTCTTCTATGGCTCAATGGTACATCTATCTGTTTCTAAATAATGAAAATTACGGGTGCTCTGCAATCTCTTCCATTAAAAAAATAAAAATTATTAGTGCTGCAAAAATACATGCCATACTTGAGTTATGATCAGTCTAATGAATTATCAGTAATCTGACGAAAGCATTTCTTGAATCTTGATATAATCTACATAATATAATTGTATAGAGTTATGGAGAATTTACCTGTGACAAACGATAGTTAAGATTTTTCACCCATTTCATCAACACATATTAGCAATCTAGCGGCTTCATTCATTTCATCAGAAACATTATTTGAGAATAATGTGTAGAATATGACACGTCACTTGCAGTTCATGAAAAACAAAGACTGATTGCCCTCTGTAGTACAGCGGGTTGAAGTAAATCCATGTCAGAATGATACCCAGCCCAAACACCATCTAGATGTACCATGTATATCAAAAGGTAATCAGCATATCAAGATGTCCTCACAGAGAAAACACATGTCCTGTCCGGCCCTGGGATCAGACAAAAAGAAAGGATGTTGATTCCTTGGTAGAAACAGCAAGCTAACACTGACTCTGATTTTTTGGCTCTGTGATGGTTTCGTGGTCGTCAATCCTGTTGCTAATGCACCTCACTTCATTGCAGGGCATCGAATCATGCTGGCTTGGCTCAGCGCGACAGCGCGCATGGCAGCCTCAAGAACTTCATTTTCAGGAATTTTTGCAAGAGGATATTAGAATAATTGTTCTGAACCGACGGATGAAGCTATGCATTCTATTAGCAAAGTTTTATATCTTTGTTTAGTTTTTGCTACCTGAAGCTCAGGAAAATTCAGAAAATTGGTACTAAGTTAAGCTGCATGGATGTCATATTTTTATTGGGAACATAGACTGTCGTATTTATGTGGTATGCGTTTGGTATGAAAACATAGACGTCTGATTTAGTTTTTGTGAGCCAGCCTGTGCGTGTGTGACTTGATTCAATTTTTGTGAGCCAGCATGTGCTTATGTGACTTTCCTGTACGCATTGTGATGCCATTCTTGTAAAGGCTGTGTTTTGGATCATACAGGATTATCAAGATGGTTAATCTTTCGGTCATTACTCTGCTGGAATATATGCATGTCTTAAATGTCCCTATGTACTTAGAAACTATGAGCTTTGGTGCTGACCAAGGCTAGGTTTTGGTAATCTTGCACCGTCCTTTCCTATAGTCTCCATGAATAACTTGGCCGTTTAATTTTTATATCTTTATTTTCTGAATATTATGTGCAGCTAGGCTGTTTTCTATTGTTTTTCTAGCACAATTGTTGAAACTGTCGGCTAACGGCGACGAGATTCCAGTGAGTTGTGTTGTGTGTTTTGCCCTGTTTGGTTTTGCTTTAATGTATTCCTCCGATCCATATTAGTTGACTTAACTTTGTCTACATACGGATGCACCGACTAGATATTTAACTAGATATATATGAATTTAGATAAGTTGATTCAACTAATATAGATCGAAGGGAGTATTTTGTTTGCACCTGGGTGTTGGCAGTCTTTAAAGGTGGTTGTCTTGTGCCCGTGGAACCAAAAGGGCCCAAGCTAGCAGCTACGGTGTGTAATCTGGCTGGGATAAATTAGCGATCCAAATTGGGTTGAAATAGCGATCCAAATTGGGACATGGTGTTGCACCATCTTAGACCAGATAAATTATTACCGAGCTAAGCTGACCTAAAGAAGTAGCCTAGCGTGCACTTTATTTCTCCATTTGCTAGTTGTAGCTTAGCACTTGGGAAATGTACCATGTAAAAAAATATAAAAATATACTATGCGTGTTAAAACAGGAAAATTGGCAAAATGTATCACGCTGGCATGTATATGGTCATCGAGTCATCCAAAAATTCACGTCTACCTTTGTTAATATTGTATTTACTAAAATTGTATCCTATAGTTCTGTATTTACCAAACTAAACTATATGTCATCTATCGGATTTGCCAAAAAAAATATTATTTTTAAATAAATAATTTCACGTTCTAACGTGTGCCCTATGTGTATGGTAATAATGATATAGTGTTCTCAGCAAAAACGTTGAAGTTGAAGTTGGCCTTAGCCATTTGATCTATAAAATTTGCAAGTACAATTTAGACTATGTTCATGATAACTAGTTTAACTTAATCAAATTACTAGATGAACTCCCACTAAATTCAACATCCCTCAAGTTATTTAGTGAACATGATCCAAATTCACCACACCTAATCCGATCTTCACGAGAAGAGATGTGGTTTCAATGGTGGACAACAAAGTGTCGATCATATCATTCATATGACTCATGCTTAACCTTTCGATTCGAGTGTTTCGAGGCAATGTCTGTACATGCTAGGCTCGTCAAGTCAAACCCAAGTATTTCCGCGTGTGCAAAACTGGCTTGCACCCGTTTTATGTGAACGTAGAGTTTATAGCACCCGATCACCACGTGGTACTTGAATACGACGAACTTTCGCAACGGTGCATACATGGGGAGAAAACAGTTTTTATCTTGATCTTTAAGTGAGGAATCATCTTATAATGCTACCGTCGCGATCTAAGCATAATAAGATACATAAAAGGATAAACATCACATGCATATAATTTTTATGTGACATGGTATAGCCAATCTTCGCTCAATGATCTCCATCTTGTGTGTGCCAGCATGATCTCCATCACTCCACCATGATTGCCTCCACCACGAATAGCAACTACAACTATTGCTAACTACTTAGCGATAAAGTAAAGCTATTACATGGCGTATAAGAAGTTGACACACATGTCATACACAATTATAAAAACAACCATATGGCTCATGCCGGTTGTGTACTCATCGACATGCAAGTCGTGAAATGTTACAAAACATGATCATTGCATACAACATACACATCATATCTTGGGTCATACCATATCACAAAACACTCCCTACAAAAACAAGTTAGACGCCTCTACTTTGTTGTTGTATGTTTTACGTGGCTTATAGGAGTAACAAGCTAAGAACGATTCTTACCTACGAAAAGCCACAACGGTGATATTATGGTTGCCAACATCCGGTGTAAATCCCATGACAACTATAGTGAGAAAAACTGGCATCCACCAGCCGCATGTGTGGAACAAGCCACACGTCAAGTGCGGAGCCGGTCTCGCGAACGAGGTCGCGTAAAGTTGGCCTGGACCGCTTCGATCTCACTATCCCGCGTCATAAGAGGTAAACAAGAAGAGGCTTGCAACAGAAAACATCAACGCCCGCAACAAGCATGTTGCGTTCTACTCGTGAAACACATCTACGCATAGATCTAGCTCTGATACCACTGAAGGGATTCGCAGCATAGTAAATCAAAAAAATTCTACGGATGCGAACGGGAAAGCCAAGATCTAATCTAGGAGATGCAATCAACGAGAGTGATAGATGAGATCTTCATACCCTTGAAGAAATCGCACAGCGGAACGTTCAACAAAACGTGGTTGATGTAGTTGTATTAGCCTTCTCCTCCTCGTGATCCGATCCAACGCCGCAAGTGGCGACGCCTCCGAGAGATGCACACATACGGCACCGCGACATCTCCTCCTTCCTCGGTCCAGCAAGTGGGGTGGAGAGATAGATTGGATCTACAGCACGACGGCGTGGTGCAAAGGTGGAGAGTTTCTGCGGCAGGGCTTCGCCTACGCGCAGTCGGGAGAGAGAGAGAGAGAGAGAGAGAGAGAGAGAGAGAGAGAGAGAGAGAGAGAGAGAGAGAGAGAGAGAGAGAGAGAGAGAGAGAGAGAGAGAGAGAGAGAGAGAGAGAGGAGAGAGAGAGAAGAGAGAGAGAGAGAGAGAGAGAGAGAGAGAGAGAGAGAGGAGGGCAGCAGTATGGCGGCTAGGGTTTGGGGTGTAGGAGGAGGGTGCACCCCTGCCCTCTTTATATAGAGGGCTGGCCGGCTACCCTTGCCCCTCCTCCAAGCCCTAGGGCCGGCAGCCACAAGGGTGGAGTGGGGGGCAAGTCTCTCCCCCCTTCTAGAAGATCCCCTAGGGTTTCCCCTAGGGTTTGGCCGACTGGGCCTATGGGGCCTTGTTCCCCTGGCCCAATGCGGACAGGGCACTCCCTCGTAGGACCACGCCCCCCTTCGACAAGTGGGGCCACGTTGGTCCTGAAGGGTTTCGCGGCATAGTAAATCAAAATTTTCTACGGAGCGAACAGAGGGAAAGCCAAGATCTAATCTAGGAGATGCAAACAACGAGAGAGATTGGATTAGATCTTCATACCCTTGAATATTCGCACAGCGGAACGTTCGTCGGAACGTGGGTGATGTAGTCGTACTCGCTTCTCCTCCTCGCGATCCGATCCGATCTAGCACCACAAGTGGCGGTGCCTCCGTGAGATGCACACGTGCAGCACCTCGACGTCTCCTCCTTCCTCGGACCAGCAAGTATGGTGGAGAGATAGATTGGATCTACAACACGACGGCGTGGTGTATATGGTGGAGAATTTCTGCAGCAGGGCTTCGCCTACAAGCAGTCGGGAGGGAGAGAGGAAGGGCAGCAGGGCGGCTAGGGTTAGAGGGGAAGGTGTGGGGGGTTGGTGCGCCCCCACCCCTCTTTATATAGAGGGGGGCGCAGCCCTAGCCCCTCCCCCAAGCCCAAAGGATAAGGAGTGGGGGGCATGGACTCTCCCCTCTTCTAGAAACCCTATCTCTAGTTTAAACGATTTAAACTCTCTAGGATCGGCTGGGACCTATGGGGCCTTGTGCCCCTGGCCCAATGCGGCCAGGACACTCCCTCATAGGCCCATGCCCCCTCCCGGAAGGTGGGGCCACGTTGGTCCCCTTCCGGAAGGTTCTAGAAGCTTCCGGTACAATACGGATTAAGCCAGAACAATTCCGAACTCCAAAAACTGCATTGCCTTATATGAATCTTATTCTCCGGACCATTCCGGAACCTCTCGTGATATCCCGGATCCCATCCGAGACTCCGAACAAAAATTCATAAACCAATTATCCAATCTATCCTAGCGTCGAGATACGTTAAGTGTGTGACCCTGCGGGTTCGAGAATATGCAGACATGATCTTCTATCAATAATCAACAGCGGGGTCTGGGCACCCATATTGACTCCCACACATTCATCGATGATCAGATCGGATGAACCACGATGCTAGGATTCAATCAATCCCATATATATATATTCCCTTCGTCTCGCGATATTTTCCTTGCCCGAGATTCGATCGTCGGTACCGTCATACCTAGTTCAATCTCGTTCACAGCAAGTACTTTACTCGTTCCGTAATCCGATATCACTTTGTGATTAACTCCTTAACCACATGCTTGCAAGCGGTGTTGATATCGATTACCGAGTGGGCCCGAAGTATATCTCTCTGACTTGGGAGGGACAAATTCCATCTCGATACATACAACCCAACAGATACTTTCCGATCACCTGAGAGACACCTTTATGATCACCCTCTCATAGGATGACGTTTGATGACCTCAAAGCTTTCTTCCGATACCAGGGAGTTGTATTATCTCATGGTCTAAGGAATACAATATTTGACATAAGAAAAGCTTCGCAAAGACGAACACGATGACACGATCTAATTGCTTTGCTTAGTTTGGGTCTGTCCATCATATCATTCTCCAATGATATGATCTCATTATCAATTTACAACTCATGTCTATGGTTAGGACACCTTAACCATCATTGATCAATGAGCTAATCCATAGAGGCGTACTAGGGACACGGTGTTGTTCACAAACCACACAAGTATTAAAGTTTCTGCTTAATACAATTCTAGCATGGAATATAAACTTTATCATGAACATGAATTATAATAATAACATCTTTATTATTGCCTCTAGGGCATAATTCCAACAGTCTCCCACTTGCACTAGAGTCAATAATCTAGTTTACATCTGGTAACAATCTCACACCCATGGCACTGAGGTGTTGATCATGTTTTACACGTGGAAGAGGTTTAGTCAATGGATCTGCGACATTCAGATCTGTATGTACTTTGCTAATCCTCAGATCTCCATCTGCAATATAATCTCGGATTATATGAAACTTGCGGTTGATATGCTTGGTCTTTGGATGATATCTTGGTTCCTTAGCGAGTGCTATGGCGCCAGTGTTGTCACACAATATCTCCAGTGGGTCCAATGCACTTGGAACCACGCCAAGCTCAGTGATGAAGTTTCTGATCCAAACTCCTTCACTTGACGCTTCTGCAGCAGCCATGTATTCCGCTTCTACTGTAGATCCCGCGATCACGCTTTGCTTGCATCTTCTCCATCTCACAGCTCCTCCATTCAAAATATAAACGTATCCTGTCTGAGATTTGGAATCATCCTTGTCGGTGTCAAAACTAGCATCAACGTAACCTTTTACGACAAGCTGTTCATCACCCCCATAGACTAAGAACATTTCTTTAGTCCTATTTAGGTACTTTAGGATGTTCTTCACGGTTGTCTAGTGTTCCACTCCTGGATCACTTTGATATCTGCTCGTCAAACTAAGAGCATTTGACACATCCGGTCTAGTACACAGCATGGCATACATGATAGAACCTATGGCCGAGGCATAAGGCACTTTGCTCATAGCTTCCCTATCATTTACCGTAGCTGGACACTGAGCCTTGCTCAATATCTTACCTGACAACATAGGCACTGAACCTTTCTTTGCCTTATCCATTCTGAACCTTTTCAGAACTTTGTCTAGGTATGTACTCTGGCTTAAAGCTATCAGGCGTCTTTGTCTATCTCTATAGATTTTGATGCCCAATATATAAGCAGCTTCACCTAGGTCTTTCATTGAAAAACACTTGTTCAAATAACTCTTCACATCGTTAAGCATGTTGATGTCATTTCCGATAATCAATATTTCATCCACATATAGTACCAGAAATGTCACCGAGCTCCCACTCACTTTCTTGTAGATACAAGCTTCGTAGCAATTTGGAACGAATCCAAAGCTCTTGATCACTTGATCAAAACGAAGGTTCCAACTCCGAGATGCTTGCTTCAGTCCATAAATGGAACACTGAAGTTTGCATACTTTACTAGCATCCTTAGGATCGACAAAAGCTTCGGGTTGCATCATATACAACTCTTCATCAATGTTGCCATTGAGGAACGCAGTCTTGACATCCATCTGCCATATTTCATAATCATGAAACGCAGCAATTGCTAATAAAATCCGAATGGACTTAAACATCGCTACGGGAGAGAAAGTCTCATCGTAGTCAACACCTTGAACTTGTCGAAAACCTTTCGCGACAAGCCGTGCTTTATAGACGGTAACATTACCATCCGCGTCCGTTTTCTTCTTGAAGATCCATTTGCACGCAATGGCCTTTCGGTTGCTAGGAGGGTCCACCAAAGTCCATACTTAGTTTTCGCTCATGGATCCCAATTCGGATTTCATGTCTTCTAGCCATTTCTCAGAGTCTGGGCTCATCATCGCTTCCTCATAGTTCATAGGTTCACTGTCTTCTACTAACAAGACAGTCAAGACAGGGTTGCCGTACCACTCAGGAGGGGCACGCGACCTTGTCGACCTGCGACGTTCAGTAGCAGCATCGTCCGAAGCTTCATGATCCTTGTCATTAGCTTCCTCTATTGTTGGTGCAGGCGGCACTGGAACAATTTCAGGTGCTGCGCTACTATCCAATTCAAGAGAAGGTTCAATAACCTCGTCAAGCTCTACTTTCCTCCCACTCACTTCTTTCGAGAGAAACTCCTTCTCAAGAAAGGAACCATTCTTTGCGACAAACACTTTGCCTTCGGTTCTGTGATAGAAGGTATACCCAATAGTTTCCTTAGGGTATCCTATGAAGACGCATTTCTCCGCTTTCGGTTCGAGCTTGTCCGGCATCAACTTCTTGACGTAAGCTTCGCATCCCCAAACTTTAAGAAACGACAACTTAGGTTTAGCACCAAACCACAGTTCATACGGTGTCGTCTCAATGGATTTAGATGGAGCCCTATTTAAAGTGAATGCAGCGGTTTCTAATGCATAACCCCAAAATGATAACGGCAAATCAGTAAGAGACATCATTGATCGGACCATATCTAATAGGGTTCGATTCCGGCGTTCAGACACACCATTGCGCTGTGGTGTTCCGGGTGGCGTGAGTTGTGAAACGATTCCACTTGCTTTAAGATGCGTGAGAAAATCATAACTCAAATATTCACCTCCACGATCGGATCGTAGAAACTTAATCTTTCTGTTACGATGGTTCTCCACTTCATTCTGAAATTCCTTGAACTTTTCAAATGTTTCAGATTTATGTTTCATTAAATAGATATACCCATATCTACTTAAGTCATCGGTAAAAGTAAGGAAATAGCGATATCCACCGCGCGTCAAAATACTCATCGGTCCGCATACATCGGTATGTATGATTTCCAACAAGTCCGTTGCTCGCTCCATCATTCCGGAGAACGGGGTTTTGATCATCTTGCCCATGAGGCATGGTTCGCATGTGTCAAATGATTCAAAATCAAGAGACTCCAAAAGTCCATCAGAATGGAGTTTCTTCATGCGCTTTACACCAATATGACCTAGACGACAGTGCCACAAATAAGTAGTAATATCACTATCTACTTTGCATCTCTTAGCCTCAATGTTATGGATGTGTGTTTCATCACTTTCGAGATTTAGAAGAAATAAACCATTCATAAGAGGTGCATGACCATAAAAGATGTTACTCATATAAATAGAACAACCATTATTCTCCGATTTAAATGAATAACCGTCTTGCAATAAACACGATCCAGAAATAATGTTCATGCTCAACGCAGGCACATAATAACACTTATTAAGGTTTAAAACTAATCCTGAAGGTAAAACTAAGGAGAGCGTGCCGACGGCCATCACATCAACTCTTGATCCGTTGCCAACGCGCATCGTCACCTCATCCCTCGCAAGCCGCCGTCTATTCCGTAGCTCCTGTTTCGAGTTACAAATATTAGCAACTGAACCGGTATCAAATACCCAGGCACTACAACGAGGGCTAGTAAGGAAAACATCAATAACATGTATATCAAATATACCTTTGATGGTGCCAGCCTTCTTGTCCGCTAAGTACTTCGGACAGTTGCGCTTCTAGTGACCCTTGTCCTTGCAATAGAAGCACTCAGTGTCCGGCTTAGGACCAGACTTGAGCTTCTTCTCAGCAGGAGCATTGCGCTTGCCGCCGCCCTTCTTGAAGGGCTTCTTTGCTCCCTTACCTTTCTTAAAGGAGGGCTTGTTGACCATCAACACATGATTATCCTTCTTGATGTCCACCTCCGCAGCTTTCAGCTTTGCGAAGAGCTCGGTGATCGTATCAGTGGAGCCAATCTGATTATGAGTCACTACAAAACTTTTGTAGCTGGGAGGGAGTGATTGCAGAACCCTGTCAATCTTGAGCTCCTCTAGAATCGTGCATTCCAGTTGCTCAAGGCGTTGAGTGTAGCCCGACATCTTTATGGCGTGCTCACTAACGGAACTCCCTTCCTCCATCTTGCAGTTAAAGAACTTCTCAGATATCTCATATCTCTCAGAACGGGCTTGAGTCTGAAACATGGTTTTCAGCTCCTCGAGAATCTCAAAGGGCCCGGGATAGGTTTCAAAACGATTTTGAAGTTCCGGTTCCATAGCAAACAACATGGTGCTCTTAATCACACCATAATCATCTTTGCGCGACTGATAGACAGCTTTCTCATCAGTCGGCGCAGTTGCAGCAGGGGGGTCACCTAACGCTTACCCAAGGACATAGTCCTTTTGTCCGCCAGACAGAATGATTCTTAGATTGCGGAACCAATTGGTGAAGTTAGACCCATTGTTTCTAAGCTTTTCCTTCTCAGCAAAAACGTTGAAGTTGAAGTTGGATTTGGCCATGTGATCTATAGTATTTGCAAGTACAATTTAGACTATGTTCATGATAAGTAGTTCAACTTAATCAAATTACTAGATGAACTCCCACTAAATTCAACATCCCTCAAGTTGTTTAGTGAACACGATCCAAATTCACCACACCTAATCCGATCATCACGAGAAGAGATGTGGTTTCAATGGTGGACAACAAATGTCGATCATATCATTCATATGACTCATGCTTAACCTTTCGGTTCTTGTGTTCCGAGGCCATGTCTGTACATGCTAGGCTCGTCAAGCTAGACCCAAGTATTTCCGCGAGTGCAAAACTGGCTTGCACCCATTGTATGTGAGCGTAGAGTCTATAGCACCCGATCATCACGTGATGCTTGGACACGACGAACTTTCGCAACGGTGCATACTTGGGGAGAACACAGTTTTTATCTTGATCTTTAAGTGAGGAATCATCTTATAATGCTACCGTCGCGATCTAAGCATAATAAGATACATAAAAGGATAAACATCACATGCATATAACTTTATGTGACATGGTATAGCCAATCTTCGCGCAATGATCTCCATCTTGTGCGTTCCGGCATGATCTCCATCACTCCACCATGATTGCCTTCACCACGAATAGCAACTACAACTATTGCTAACTACTTAGCGATAAAGTAAAGCTATTACATGGCGTATAAGAAGTTGACTCGCAGGTCATACACAATTATAAAGACAACCATATGGCTCCTGCCAGTTGTGTACTCATCGACATGCAAGTCGTGAAACATTACAAAACATGATCATCGCATACATTATACACATCACATCTTGGGCCATACCATATCACAGAAAACACTCCCTGCAAAAACAAGTTAGACGCCTCTACTTTGTTGTTGCATGTTTTACGTGGCTTATGGGAGTAGATGCTAAGAACGATTCTTACCTATGGAAAGCCACAACGGTGATATTATGGTTGCCAAACTCCGGTGTTAATCCCATGACAACTATAGTGAGAGAAACTGACATCCACCAGCCGCATGTGTGGAACAAGCCACACGTCAAGTGCGGAGCCGGTCTCGCGAATGACGTCGCGTAAGGTTGGCCTGGACCGCTTCAATCTCACTATCCCGCGTCATAAGAAGAACACAAACAAGAGGCTTGCAACAGAAAACATCAACGCCCGCAACAACCATGTTGCGTTCTACTCATGAAACACATCTACGCATAGATCTAGCTCTGATACCACTGAAGGGTTTCGCGGCATAGTAAATCAAAATTTTCTACGGAGCGAACAGAGGGAAAGCCAAGATCTAATCTAGGAGATGCAAACAACGAGAGAGATTGGATTAGATCTTCATACCCTTGAAGATTCGCACAGCGGAACGTTCGTCGGAACGTGGGTGATGTAGTCGTACTCGCTTCTCCTCCTCGCGATCCAATCCGATCTAGCACCACAAGTGGCGGTGCCTCCGTGAGATGCACATGTGAAGCACCTCGACGTCTCCTCCTTCCTCGGACCAGCAAGTATGGTGGAGAGATAGATTGGATCTACAACACGACGGCGTGGTGTATATGGTGGAGAATTTCTGCAGCAGGGCTTCGCCTACAAGCAGTCGGGAGGGAGAGAGGAAGGGCAGCAGGGCGGCTAGGGTTGGAGGGGAAGGTGTGGGGGGTTGGTGCGCCGCCACCCCTCTTTATATAGAGGGGGGGCGCAGCCCTAGCCCCTCCCCCAAACCCAAAGGATAAGGAGTGGGGGGCATGGACTCTCCCCTCTTCTAGAAACCCTATCTCTAGTTTAAACGATTTAAACTCTCTAGGATCGGCTGGGCCCTATGGGGCCTTGTGCCCCTGGCCCAATGCGGCTAGGACACTCCCTCATAGGCCCATGCCCCCTCCCGGAAGGTGGGGCCACGTTGGTCCCCTTCCGGAAGGTTCTAGAAGCTTCCGGTACAATACCGATTAACCCGGAACAATTCCGAACTCCAAAAACTGCATTGCCTTATATGAATCTTATTCTCCGGACCATTCCGGAACCTCTCGTGATATCCCGGATCCCATCCGAGACTCCGAACAAAAATTCATAAACTAATTATCCAATCTATCCTAGCGTCGAGATACGTTAAGTGTGTGACCCTGCGGGTTCGAGAATATGCAGACATGATCTTCTATCAATAATCAACAGCGGGGTCTGGGCACCCATATTGACTCCCACACATTCATCGATGATCATATCGGATGAACCACAATGCCAGGATTCAATCAATCCCATATATATATTCCCTTCGTCTCGTGATATTTTACTTGCCCGAGATTCGATCGTCGGTACCGTCATACCTAGTTCAATCTCGTTCACAGCAAGTACTTTACTCGTTCCGTAATCCGATATCACTTTGTGATTAACTCCTTAACCACATGCTTGCAAGCGGTGTTGATATCGATTACCGAGTGGGCCCGAAGTATATCTCTCCGACTTGGGAGGGACAAATTCCATCTCGATACATACAACCCAACAGATACTTTCCGATCACCTGAGAGACACCTTTATGATCACCCTCTCATAGGATGACGTTTGATGACCTCAAAGCTTTCTTCCGATACCAGGGAGTTGTATTATCTCATGGTCTAAGGAATACAATATTTGACATAAGAAAAGCTTCGCAAAGACGAACACGATGACACGATCTAATTGCTTTGCTTAGTTTGGGTCTGTCCATCATATCATTCTCCAATGATATGATCTCATTATCAATTGACAACTCATGTCTATGGTTAGGAAACCTTAGCCATCATTGATCAATGAGCTAATCCATAGAGGCGTACTAGGGACACGGTGTTGTTCACAAACCACACAAGTATTAAAGTTTCCGCTTAATACAATTCTAGCATGGAATATAAACTTTATCATGAACATGAATTATAATAATAACATCTTTATTATTGCCTCTAGGGCATAATTCCAACAGGTCCCACTCTTGAAGCTTCTAGAACCTTCCGATACAATACCGAACATTCCGAAATCCAAAAACTGCTTTCCTTTATATGAATCTTATTCTCCGGACCATTCTGGAACCTCTCGTGATATCCTAGGTCTCATCCGAGACTCCGAACAAAAACTCATAAACCAGTTATCCATTCTATCCTAGCGTCGAGACACGTTAAGTGTGTGACCCTACGGGTTCGAGAATATGCAGACACGATCTTCTATCAATAATCAACAACGGGATCTGTAAACCCATATTGACTCCCACATATTCATCGATGATCATATCGGATGAACCACGATGCCAGGATTCAATTAATCCCATATATATAGTCCCTTCGTCACGTGATATTTTACTTGCCCGAGATTCGATCGTTGGTATCGGCATACCTAGTTCAATGCCGTTCACAGCAAGTACTTTACTCATTCCATAATCCGATATCACTTTGTGATTAACTCCTTAACCACGTGCTTGCAAGCGGTGTTAATATCGATTACCGAGTGGGCCCGAAGTATATCTCTCTGACTTGGGAGGGACAAATCCCATCTCGATACATACAACCCAAGAAGTACTTTCCGAGCACCTGAGAGACACCTTTATGATCACCCTCTCATAGGATGACGTTTGATCACCTCAAAGCTTTCTTCCGATACCAGGGAGTTGCATTATCTCATGGTCTAAGGAATACAATATTTGACATAAGAAAAAGCTTCGCAAAGATGAACACGATGACATGATCTAATTGCTCTGCTTGATTTGGGTCTGTCCATCATATCATTCTCCCAATGACATGATCTCATTATTAATCGACAACTCATGTCTATGGTTAGGAAACCTTAACCATCATTAATCAATGAACTAGTCCATAGAGGCATACTAGGGACACGGTGTTGTTCATAAACCACACAAGTATTAAAGTTTCCGCTTAATACAATTCTAGCATGGAATATAAACTTTATCATGAACAAGAATTATAATAATAACATCTTTATTATTGCCTCTAGTGCATAATTCCAACATATTCCCCCTGGGAAAGATATGGATCGACGTCATCTTCGGCAAGCCGGATAACTTTCGATGCGAGCGACTCGAGTTCGAAGTGGTGGATTGGGCATCACAATACCACGCCATCCTCAGGAGTATGGCATTCGCAAGGTTCCTGGCAGTACCGCACTACGCGTACCTGCTACTCAAGATGCTAGGACACAGGGGCGTCATCACGGTCCACGGGAGCTTCACCCGATCGAACCAATGCGATAGGGACTTCAACAGAATCTCCCAGTCATTCGGCATGCAAGAGGAGCTCGTAAGGCTCCGCGAGGTGACGGACAATGGGGCACCCCCAGTCGCAAGACAGAACGCACCTGACATGTCCTTCGACTCCACCGTCAACAGAAAGAAGGTGCAGGTCCACCCGACGGATGCCTCCAAGACGGCGCTGATCGCCAACGATCTCAGCTCCGCATAGGAAAGCGCGCTCGTCGAATTCCTCCGTGAGCGCTGGGAAATCTTCGCCAGGTGTCCTGCGGACATGCCAGGAGTTGATCCTAGGGAATTCGCCGAGCACGCACTCAACGTCTTTACAGACGCCAAGCCCGTCAAACAGTTTATCCGACGACTGTCCGAACCCCGAGCAGAAGCCATAGGAGTTGAAGTCAACAGACTACTCGCTGCAAACTTCATCAGGGAGATTAAGGAGAGCGAATGGCTCGCCAATACAGTGATGGTCGCCAAAAAGGACACGGACATCCTGCGGATGTGCGTGGACTTAACGTCGCTGAACAAACACTGTCCGAAGGACCACTTCCCTCTCCCTCGGATCGATCAGATCATAGATTCGACTGCAGGATGCGAGAAGCTCTCCTTCCTTGATGCCTACTCAGGCTACAACTAGATTCGACTAAAGGTCGAAGATCAGGAGAAAACGGCATTCACCACGCCGTTCGAAGTGTTCTGCTACAACACAATGCCCTTCGGGCTAAAGAACGCGGGTGCCACGTACCAACGGTGCATGCCTAAAGGACCACATCGGTTGCAATATCCAAGTCTATGTCGATGACATAGTCATGAAAACCAGGGAAGCGAGAACGCTCATCGACGATCTCCACGAGACGTTCGATAATCTTGACTGCTACAGGATCAAGCTTAACCCTAAAAAGTGCGCCTTCGGCATCCCATCTGGCCAGCTGCTTGGATACTTCATCTCCCAGCGAGGGATCGAAGCGAACCCGAAGAAAATTCGGGCCATAATGTCCATGGAAAAAACAAAAAACCTCAAGGGCGTCCAGCAGCTCGTCGGGCGAATCGCGGCATTAAGCAGGTTCATCAGCCGCATGGGCGAAAAGGCTCTGCCGGTCTACCAGCTGCTACGCAAATCAGACAAATTCGAATGGAGCCTGAGGCTGACGACGCATTCGAAGATCTAAAGCGGCTGCTCTCTACCTCGCCGGTCCTGGTCACGCAAAAGGAACGCGAGCCTCTACTGCTGTACATAGCAGCCACACACCAGGTGGTCATAACCGTATTGGTGGAAGAGCAACCCGAGGAAGGAAAGACCCATGGGGTCCAACGCCCAATCTACTACCTCAGCAAGGTATTAACGCCGACAAAGCAGAGGTACCCTCACTACCAAAAACTCGCCTATGGCGTGTCCATGACGGCTCGTCGGCTGAGCCACTACTTCCAGGAGCACCAGGTGATGGTCGTCGACGAGGCACCCCTGAACAGCATCCTGAACAATCCGGAGGGCACAGGACACGTGGCCCTGTGGGGCATCGAGCTGTCACCTCTAGACATCGTCTATGAGAAACGCCACGCGATCAAGTCTCAAGTCCTCCCGGACTTCCTTGTACACTGGATGGAGCTGCAGCTGCCAGACACCCCAGACATGACACAGTCATGGACGATGTACTTCGACGGCTCCAATCGTGAAGCCGGAGCAGGAGCCGGGGTCATACTGACCTCCCCGTAGGGCGATAAGATGAAGTACGTCCTCCGGATTAAGTTTCGAGCTTCCAACAACGAGGCAGAATACGAGGCCCTCATCGTCCAGGCCAGCTCCTCTCCGTAGCTGTCAGCGTACACCTTCCCTCTGTATATCCTATGCTACGCTGAGGACTGCCCTCGGCATAGCCTATGCCGACGGTTGCCCACGGAGTAGCTATTTTTCCTTTTACCTCATTAAACTTTGAAAAATCATAACTAAATCATTCTAATTCGTAAAAATACAAATAATATATCAAAATTTGCATAAAAATAATATATTTCTATCTACATGAAAATATTACATATTTATAAAATAAATTAAGTGAAACATAAAACATTATATATAGTTTAAAACAAGCATAAGAAATTCAAAAATGATCGAAACAATGCGAAACCTTCGCGTGGTGTCATATTATGTGACATAGTTATAAGGAAAAATATCAAACTTGGTATATTCATTATGTCTGAAAAACAACTTCACAAAATGACCTATCTCATTCGAGGTTTCTTGGCTTTCGGGTCAAACAACCAATATTATGGCTAGAATCAAGATATAGTTTGTGATAATGTGCCCATATTATGCATACATGTGCATCATGGGATGGCGAACAATGTTTTAGGAGGAAGTTTTCCTTTTTGTCGCACCAAAAAGCCATTTTTTATTTTCCAAGCACAAAAAAGGATGGTTTTGTGAAGCAACCACCAAATGGCTAATTAAAAATGCTACCACCATATTTTACAAAAATAATAGACCACCTTATATGGATAATGTCACAACAAGAGGATCCGAAACCTTTCCGTCCACCCCTGGTGAAAAAGATAAATTCCTGCCGAATCGGCAAGAAGTGGGTCAGATATGAACTATAGGTACATGATCCGATGCTCATGTTTTTTTACAAAAATCATTTTTAGGTTTAAAATATGTTATTTTATCAAAGATCCAATGCAAGTTTAGTGAGGCTCGGCCCCGAGCTAAGAATTTTCATTCCCGTTGTTCGACAAAGTTTGACGATAGTTTAAAACGGGCATAAAATTTTCAAAAACGATCGAAATAATGAGAAACCTTAGGGTGGTGTCATATTATGTGACATAGTTACAAGGAAAAATATCAAACCTGGTATATTGATTATGTCTAAAAAAACCTTCACAAAATGACCTATCTCATTTGAGATTTCTTGACTTTCGGGTCAAATAACCAATGTTATGGCTAGAATCAAGGAATAGTTTGTGATAATGTGCCCATATTGTGTATACATGTGCATCATGGTATGGCGAACAATGTTGCAGGAAGAATTTTTCCTTTTCGTCGCACCAAAAAGCCATTTTTCATTTTCCGAGCATAAAAACGGACGTTTTATGAAGCAACCACCAAATGGCTAATTCAAAATGCTACCACCATATATTAAAAAATACTAGACCACCTTATATGGACAATGTACCAACAGGGGATCTGAAATCTTTCCGTTCACTCATGGTGAAAAAGATAAATTCCTGCCGAATCGGTAGGGAGTGGGTTAGATATGAACTACAGGTACATGATCTGATGCTCATGTTTTTTTATAAAAATAATTTTTAGGTTTACAATATGCTATTTTATCAAATCCAATGCAAGTTTAGCGAGGCTCGGCCCAAAGCTAAAAATCTTCATGCCCACCGTTCGACCAAGTTTGACGATAGTTTAAAACGGGCATAAAAAATTCAAAAACGATCGAAACAATGCGAAACCTTCGTGTGGTGCCATATTATGTGAAATAGTTACAAGTAAAAAATATCAAACCTGGTATATTGATTGTTTCTAAAAAACCCTTCACAAATGACTTACCTCATTCGAGGTTTCTTGGCTTTCGGGTCAAATGACCAATATTATTGCTAGAATCAAAGCATAGTTTGTGATAATATGCCCATATTGTACATACATGTGCATCATGGTATAGTGAACAATATTGCAGGAGAAAGTTTTCCTTTTCGTTGCACCAAAAAGCCAATTTTCATTTTTTGAGCATAAAAACGGACAGTTTTGTGAAGCAACCACCAAATGGCTAATTCAAAATTATACCACCACGTTTTACAAAAATACCAGACCACCTTATATGGACAATATCCCAACAGGGGGTCTGAAACCTTTCCGTCCACCCCTAGTGAAAAAGATAAATTCATGCCAAATCGGTAGGAAGTGGGTCAGATATGAACTATAGATACATGAACCGATGCTCATGTTTTTTTTATAAAAATCATTTTTAGGTTCACAATATACTATTTTATCAAAGATGCAATGCAAGTTTTTCTTTTCGTCGCACCAAAAAGGCATTTTTCATTTTCCGAGCGCAAAAAAGGGGGATTTTCTGAAACAACCACCAATTAGCTAATTCAAAAATAGGGGGTTTGTGATTAGTTGATATGGATATTATATTTAGTTTCCTTTCATTTTTCTAATCAATTTAGACATATTATTTATTAAATTCCAATTTACGGATTTAAAGATATTAATTATTCCATATTAAATAGAAAATACAAAAAAGTAAAATTATTATATTTTTATTTGAATTCAATAGTATTTTTATTTGAATCAGTAATATGTTTACTTATTCATTGTTGTTTACTTAAATAAGTGTTTGTAGTTTTAAAAAATAAAAACATATGACATAATATGATAAGAGTTAATAAGATTGATATCATAGTATTGACAACTAGGTACAAATTGCTTTGCGGAAACTGATTCAGAAGGAATTGAGAAGTTAAGCGTGCTGGAGTTAGAGTAGTGCTAAGATGGGTGACTGAGCGAAAAGTTTGTTAAAGACTGCAATTTGATAAAAAATTAAATGTAATTAGTGTTAAAAATGTTCCAAGTGAGAAGATTAACGATTCAAACAATTCAAAGATTTTTAAAAGTTGAGAAAACAATTTAAAAAAATCAATTTTTTTTGAATTTTTTGGATTTTGTACTACCTGCCTTATTATGCCGACGGGACTATGCCGAGGGCAAAGCCGTCGGCGTAGCAAAAATGCCTCCGCCAAAGGAGACCTTTGCCGAGGAGGCTACGCCGAGTACAGCCGTCAGCGTAGCATACGCCGAGGACATTTTGGCCTACTCCGACGGCTTTTTGTCCTCGGCGTAGCGTGCCGTTTGTGTATGTACTACTGTCTAGCGTTGTAGTTTTTTTAGTGAGTGTGTACATTGTAGTTTTTTTAGTGAGTGTGTACATCTAAATAGCATTGTACTGGGTTGTAAGATAGAGTTTTCAGTTTTCAGACCATAAGGAAGAAATTCATGCACTGCAGATTTTTTTTGAGCACTTGATGAATAAATGTTCAATACAGTTGTGCTGTCCTGATGTTTTTATTTATCTTCAAAAACTCGGGTGATGCATGTTCTTGACTGTTCACCACCATTAACCTCCTATAGAAGAAGTTACTTCACCGAAGTAGAGAATTCACCACCATTGAAAGATGATTCTGTACATGAATTCCAGGTCCTTCCGTAAAGTTTAGAGAAGTATCGGTGGCGGGACGGAGCAGAGATGGTGGAGGATGGCCTGCAGCAGATGTCAGGAAGATTTGGCAGATGTTGTCCCTCCCACTACCTCACCAGTGGCACTGTATGTAAAGCCAAAAAGTGTAGTTAATGTTTATCGTGAACGTTAAGCTTACCGATGACCAGAAAGTGGTTGGATGTTCAGCAGGTCGTTGCGCGTCAGACTATGGGGGATCAAACTCCATGTTTGACACTCCATGTGTCTAATTAAGGCGACATATTCTTACGGGGACATATCACGCTTTATCAGTGAGATGGTTGGGGTGACTTCATCAATTGTGAAACATTGTGGCTCCAGTGTTAACCGGACGTTGTATGAGTTAGGGTTGCAAGCACGATCAACCTAGTGCAAGTTTTATTAGAGATCAGTACATGGTTTATTTATAATATAACTATTTGCGGGCTCACGGATGTCCGCTTTGCAACCCTAGTACGAGTGTGTCTCTGCCTTGGAGCATCTCCACTTGTTGGGCATTCCGATCCCGACATATTTTGGTCCAGACGAAACTAGTTTTCGGCCTTAAAACACCGAGTTTTCCACTCGCGTTCTGAGACGAGTTTCCGTGTTTGGCTAAAATTTAACAAATTTCGGCAAACTTTGGCGAATATGGTCGATATGGACGAACTTTGGACGAAGTTTGGGCAAATATGAACAAACTTTCACTACGGGAATAACCAAATAGGCCGACGACCTTTTTATACGCCGACGGCAAAATATCGGGACCGTCGGTGTTGCTTGACGGGCCGTCGGCGTAGAATAAATAGGCTGACGGCCGCCGTCGGCGTAAACAGGACAGTCGACGTAGTCCATTGGGCTAACGGCAGAGCAGCGGCGTCAAGTCTACGCCGTCGGCGTAGGTTTCAGACCTATGCCGACGGCAAAGGGTAGCTACTTTTCTTTTTTTGTCACATTAATCTTAGAAAAATCATAACTAAATCATTTAAATTCAGAAAAATACATATAATATATCAAAATTTGCAGAAAAATAATTTCTCTCTATATAAACTCAAATATTATATATTTTTATTCAAAAAATACATAAAAATATAAATACTTTCGTATAACATATTTTTCATTTTCTGAGTGCAAAAAACAGGGTGTTTTGTGAAGCAACCACCAAAAGAAAGTTTCAAAATAGTAATACCGCATTTTTCAAAAATACTAGACCATATTGAATGGACAATTTCCCAACCTAGAAATATCAAACCTTTTCGTTCACCTCTCGTGAAAAAGATAAATTCCTGCCGAATCGGCAGGAAATGAGTTAGATTTAAACTATAGGTACATGATATGTTGCTCATGATTTTTTGCAAAAATCATTTTTAGGTTCACAATATGCTATTTCATCAGATATCTAATGCGAGTTTAGTGAGGCTCAGCCTCGATATAAGAATCTCCATGCCCCTTGATTTGGAAAGTTTGACGATAGTTTGAAATAGGCAAAAAATATTCAAAAACGATCGAAACAATGCAAAACCTTCGTGTGATGTTATATTATATGACATAATTGCATGGAAAAATACCAAACTTGGTATATTCATTGAGTCTCAAAAAAACCTTCACAAAATGACCTATCTCAATCGAGGTTTTTTGGATTTCAGGCCAAATGACTAATGTTATTGCTAGAATACGGTATAGTTTGCGATATCGTGTCCATATTGTGCACTCATGTGTATCATGGGATGGTGAACAATGTTGCAAGAGGAAGTTCTCCTTTTCGTCGCACCAAAAAGCCACTTTATATTTTCCGAGTGCAAAAAATGGTGTGTTTTTGTGAAGCAACCACCAAATGAAAGTTTCAAAATGATAATACCACATTTTTTAAAAATACTAGACCATATTGAATGGACAATTTCCCAACCTAGGTATCTCAAACCTTTCCGTTCACCTCTCGTGAAAAAGACAAATTCCTGCTGAATCGGTAGGAAATGAGTTAGATTTGAACTACAGGTACATGATATATTTCTCATGATTTTTTGAAAAAATCATTTTTAGGTTCGCAATATGCTATTTCATCAGAGATCTAATGCAAGGGTTAATAGGATTGATATGGTAATATTATCAGCAAGGTCTAGTTTTCTGAATGGAAGCTTATCTGAAAGGAACAGAGAAGTTAAGCGTGCTGGGGCTGGAGTAGTGCTAGGATGGGTGACCGATGGGGATGTTTGACCATTAGTATAATTTAACTGGAAATTAATTATACTTAGAGTTAAAAAAATACTTGTGAGATTAATGAGTCAAATAATTAAAAAAAATACTTGTGAGATTAAAAATTCAAAACAAAAAAATTGGAAAAAAAATTTAAAAAAAAATTGAAAAAAGATAGGCTGACGACATTGCTGTCGGCGTAGCTCCAGCCAAATCCTCTAGGCCGACGGCAATGCCGTCGGCGTAGCTGCCGCTAGGGCAAACGGCCGTTAACCCTGTGATGTGGGTCCCACATCCTTTACGCCGACGGTATACTCTACGCCGACGGGCAAACGGGCTACGCCTACGGGGTCGTACGCCGACGGCAACCGTCGGCATAGCCTACACCGACGGCATTCAGGGGCTACGCCGACGGGGTCTGGCCGTCGGCACCTGTCCTGTTTCCTATAGTGTTTGGGCGAATATGGACGAACTTTGAGCGAATATGGCGAATATGGGTGAATTTTGGGCGAATATGGGCGAACTTTGGACGAATATGGTGAAAATGGGCGAGGTTTGGGGATATGAACGAACTTTGGGCGAACTTTGGATGAAAATGGGCGAATATATGCTGACTGGGCGGGTCCACTCGTCGACTGTTTTTTCCGCCGAATTCACTTCGTCCGGCGTTTCCAGGGCGTTTTCGGGATCCTGGGAATGACCTGAAAAGTCCAGACCAAAGTTCGGCTAAATCCGGACAAAAAGAGGTTTCTAGGAACTAATGAACCAAATTTCGGCGTCCATACCTAATTTTCGCCCTGGGAACGGCTTCATGGTAACGTGAATGGAGATGTTTTCATGTTGTGCTCGGCGTTTTAGAAAAGAAAAACTGCCTGCAGATTTTAATCAACTTGAATGAACAAAGTCAACCAAATCAACCTAACAAGGAGTATAACCACAGCATTCCTTCGCATTTATTCCTGCCGCTCCCACAACCGCCAAATATCCCTTGAGACATCTTTATATGACATTTTCCTCTCTTGAGAATCTGGCCAAATTATTGGAGATGCTTATTTACCTATGCTCTTCCAGTTTCAGCAAAGCTCTCCCGAATTTGCTTGCCATCAGCAGGTCCACCGTGACAAGTACGTGTAACACACTCGGTCCACTATCTCGATTCTCCTATTCATCCGTTGAAGTGCTCCCAAACTACTCAAGATATTTGATCCAGTGAAACCGATCGTCTGTAGGTTATTCCCTGCAGATGCCTGGCATGTCATGGGAGCTTGATTCGGTTGAAACGCAATCCCCACTTCTGAGCATCGGGTTCGAATTCGACTGGGGCAATCGATATGATTTCCACATGGGGTGTTAGGCTCTACCAAAGATACTCGATCGGCCACTTTGCACAGCACCGAGACCGAACATTTTTGGGATAACGATCGCCCTGCATGGGTGCGTGATATTCATGCTTCTGTGCCAATTTAAAGCAGATCATGATCAAACCGGCCCAATGACAACATTGGTGTGGAATTAAGCATCTTCAGAGTCCGAGGACAACACACCTCTCTCCTACCTATGGAGCCTATAAATGACACTCAGACCGAGCTCAAGCAAATCACAGCCACTTCTCGCTGAAATCGGTCTAAATCCAACTAGCTATAGTTAGATCGACTGTTAGAAATAGTAATCCCGATAGGACGCGGAACGGTGTCGTGTGCGTGTGTGTTCCGAGTAGGACTAGTGGTCCAACACCTATTCGTTTTGACGTTGCGTCTTGCCAGGTATATATACACCCATATAGTAGCCTTGTAAGACAACCGTGAGATTCAATACAAACAACACGACCGAGAGGGCTCTGTAGCCATCAACATTGTTTTTCCCGTACGTACTCGTGTGAGTTGAGAGTTTGATCAGCTAGCTAGCTCAAAGTGCTAGGCTGATCGTACCATACGTGCGCGAACTAGCCGGATCATTGTCGTCGTCACGCCGGACTGCATTCGGCGTTTGGGGCTGGGCCAACAATTGGTATCAGAGCCTCGCGGAGGATCTCCTAGTAACGGGAGGTCATGACGGGCAAGGATCAAGGTGAGTACTCCGGTGCGGCTGCGGGTGCATCGGTGTCGTCGCAGTACCCGCGGTATGATCGCGGCAACTACACGACGTGGGCGAAACGGATGGAGTGGGCCATGGAGGGCAACAACGTCTGGGAGGCTGTCGATCCCGACGGCGACGAGTTCAAGAAGGGCGCGCCGAAGTACCGCAAGGACCGACAGACACTCACGGCCATCGGCTCCGTGGTGCCAGCGGACGTGATGCAGCACCTGATCTCGAAGGATTCTGCAAAGGCGGCGTGGGAGACACTCAAGACGTTGAATCTTGGGCACGAGCGCGTCCGCAGGGCGACCCTACAAACCTTGCAGAAGAAGTACAAGAACCTGGAGATGGAAGGAGATGAGACGCTGGACGCTTTTGCCTCGAGGGTAGCCACAATTGTCTACGGGATTCGCGCGCAAGGTGAGAAGCTGGAAGATATCTCAGTCGTAATGCGTTTCCTTCGTGCGGCGCCGTCGCGGTACATATCTGTGGTGTCGGCAATCGAGCAATGCGTTGATCTCACCATCCTCACGATGGATGACCTGGTTGGACGGTTCAAGGCGCATGACGAGCGGATGAAGATCACCTACGGCGACGCGAATCAAGATGAGCACCTCATGCTTACACGTGCCCAGTGGCAGGCAATGGTCGCCAAGGAGAGGAGCGATAAGGCATCTTGCAGTGGCGATGGTTCGGTCCCGGCGAAGAAGTCGGACAGCAAGCCGAAGAAGCCAAAGAAGAAATTCGACAAGAAGAATCTTCGCTGCCATAAGTGCAATCAGCTCGGGCACTTCAAATCGGAGTGTCCTAACCGTTCAAAGGAGAAGGCTCTCATGGCGAAGGAAGGAGATGATGGACCGATGATGCTCATGCTCGAAGCTTGCGAGTTAATGACCACCAAGGAATCAACTCCTCAGGAGTCTGCTACGGAAATCGTCACGCTCGTGGAAGAGAAGGTCTTCCCGCGGAGGATGCAGACGGCTCACGACGTTTGGTACCTCGACACAGGCGCTAGCAACCACATGACCGGCGACAAGGCTCAGTTTTCTGAGTTGAACCTCACGGTTGGAGGCTCCGTTCGATTCGGCGATGGGTCGAAGGTGGAGATTGCAGGACGAGGCACTGTCCTGTTTGAGTTGAAGGATGGAGGTCACAAGGTACTCACTGACGTGTACTATATTCCCAAGCTTAAGACCAACATTATCAGTCTTGGTCAGCTCGCGGAGCGTGGATGCAAGATCGTGTTGGAGGACGAGTTCCTGTGGGGATATGACCGCCAAAGGCAGCTCATAATGAAGGTGGAGAGGTCGAAGAATAGACTCTACATCCTCAATCTCAATCGGGCGGATCCAGTATGTTTGATGACAAGCATGGAAGACTCGGCGTGGAAGTGGCATGCTCGCTACGGACATCTAAATTTTCAAGCTCTACGACAACTTGGACAGAAGGAGATGGTACGTGGCTTACCGTGTGTTGATCATGTTGAGCAGGTGTGCGACGGTTGTCTCATTGGGAGGCAAAGGCGAGCCCTGTTTCCAAGGGAGGGACAATATCGAGCAAGTAAGGTTCTTGAGTTGGTGCATGGAGACTTATGCGGACCAATCACGCCGGCGGCCCCCGCCGGGAACAAGTACTTTTTGCTCATCGTCGACGACTTCAGTAGATACATGTGGGTTGTGCTGCTGAAGAGTAAGGATCAAGCTTTGCAAGCGTTCAGGATTGTGAAGATGGCAGCCGAGGTGGAGTCCGAGGCAAAGTTGAAGGCCCTCCGTACCGATCGGGGTGGGGAGTTCAAATCCAATGAATTCAAGGAGTTTTGCGAAGCTCATGGGATCCGGCGGTATCTCACCGCACCATATTCACCGCAGCAAAACGGTGTTGTGGAAAGAAGGAACCAAACCGTGGTGGCCATGGCACGCAGCATGATGAAGAGCAAAGGCATGCCAGGCAGGTTTTGGGGTGAGGCAGTTAGTACAGCTGTCTATTTGCTGAACAGGGCGCCAACTAAGAGTGTAGTTGGTATGACGCCTTATGAAGCATGGTACGGGCGCAAGCCCTCGGTTGATCATCTTCGCACTTTCGGGTGCGTGGCGCATGTGAAGACGGTGACCGGGCATACTAGCAAGTTGGCAGATCGAAGTACTCCAATGGTCATGATCGGCTATGAATACGGTTAGAAGGCGTATCGCGCGTACAATCCAGTGAACAAAAAGTTGGTGGTGACACGTGACGTCGTCTTCGAGGAGGAGAAATCATGGAATTGGGGCTCTGCGGAACCGGTACAATCAATTTCTGATGAAATATTTACTGTAGTCTACAGTGATTCGCATGCAGATGATCAAGAAACAGCGTCCCGTGGCGTTACGGATTTAGACGCTGGTTCAGAAGATGGAAGGCCGGAAGTGAGCAGCAGCAGCGCTACGCCTGGAGAGGTATCTCCGCGTGGGAGTCCCGGCACGAGCAGCAGCTCACGCGCTGCACCTGGAGGCTCGGCGTCGCCATCCAGTCCACGCACGGACGAAAACCCTGGCGCAAGTGGCCCATCAGCTGCACACTCCCATCCAGGAGGGACTAGCGGCAGTCCAGAAGTGGACGCGGGCGACGATGTCACGTCGCCAACATGCAGTACACCGACAGAAACTGCAGGAAATTCAGTAGACGCTGAAACAAGTACTACGTCAGCTTCCACGTCTCCTCCAAGTGCACAGGAAGAAAGGAGACGGCCACCTACTCCAGAAAAATTCCGAAGTGTACTGGAGTTGTATCCGCCGGAGACCCTTCGTACAGCGCGTGCACGAGGGAGAGGACAAGGTCGGTGTTTACTCACCGAGGAGCCGACGAAATTCGAGGATGCTAATACGGAGGAGTGTTGGCTTCGGGCTATGGATGAGGAGTTGGGGTCGATCCGCGACAATGATACATGGGAGCTTGTCGATCTACCCAACAATCCCAAGGCCATAGGACTCAAGTGGGTGTACAAGATCAAGAAGGATGCCGAAGGGAAGTTGGTGAAACACAAAGCTCGGCTAGTGGCCAAGGGATACGTGCAAGAGCAAGGTGTGGATTTCGAAGAAGTGTTTGCTCCCGTTGCAAGGATGGAATCGGTGAGATTATTTATCGCTCTCGCAGCTCAAGAATCTTGGAAATTGCATCACATGGATGTGAAATCCGCGTTTTTGAATGGGGAGTTAGAAGAAGAAGTTTATGTGAAGCAACCACCGGGATACATCAAAGAGGGAGAAGAACACAAGGTTTTGAAGCTACACAAGGCGCTGTACGGGCTACGGCAAGCCCCTCGGGCGTGGAACATCAAGCTTGATCGTACATTGATCTCTCTCGGATTCGAGAAGATCCCACTGGAGCATGTGATGTATAAGCGATGTAAAGGAAGGGGTCATCTACTAGTTGGCATCTATGTTGATGATCTATTGATAACAGGAGCGGATGAGAAGGAGATTGCAAAGTTCAAGCTACAAATGAAGGAGTTATTCAAGATGAGTGATCTAGGCTTGTTGAGCTACTACCTTGGGATCGAGGTACATCAAAAGCTGGGTGAGATCACACTATGCCAAGAGGCATATGCAAAGAAGATACTCGAGAAGTGTGGCATGAAAGAATGCAATCCAACTCATGTTCCGATGGAACCTCGTCTTAAACTGAGCAAAAGGAGTGAAGCACCTGCGGTTGATGCAACGGAGTATAGGAGCGTTGTCGGAAGTTTGAGGTATCTCATTAACACAAGACCCGACTTGGCCTATTCCGTTGGCTATGTGAGTCGTTTCATGAAAGCACCCACAATGGAGCATTGGACAGCCGTGAAACATATACTTAGGTATATCAAAGGTATTACAAACTTTGGTATTGTCTACTCGAAACAGAAGGAGGAGGTGAAGCTACTTGGCTACAGTGATAGTGACATGGCAGGAGATATTGACGACCGTAAGAGTACCTCGGGCGTGGCATATTTCTTGGGAAGAAGCATAGTAAGTTGGCTATCACAAAAGCAAAAGGTGGTGGCACAGTCATCCTGTGAAGCTGAGTATATTGCGGCTGCAACTGCAGCGTGTCAAGGTGTGTGGCTAAGAAGTCTACTTGGTGATCTCACCAATCGGGAGGCGGAACAAGTGGTGCTCAATATTGACAACAAGTCTGCAATTTCATTGTGCAAGAATCCGGTGCATCATGACAGGAGTAAGCACATTGATACGGAGTATCACTACATACGGCAGTGTGTAGAGGAGAGCAAGATTGAAGTCAACTATGTTTGCACCAATGATCAGCTTGCGGATATCCTAACTAAATCTTTGGGACGAGTGAAGTTTGCGGAGATGCGAGGAAGGATCGGCGTCCAAGCTGTGAAGATGGGCACATCGTGCTTAGGGGGGTGATTGTTAGGAATAGTAATCCCGATAGGACACGGAACGGTGTCGTATGCGTGTGTGTTCCGAGTAGGACTAGTGGTCCAACACCTATTCGTATTGACGTTGCGTCTTGCCGGGTATATATACACCCATATAGTAGCCTTGTAAGACAACCGTGAGATTCAATACAAACAACAGGACCGAGAGGGCCCTGTAGCCATCAACATTGTTTTTCCCGTACATACTCGTGTGAGTTGAGAGTTTGATCAGCTAGCTAGCTCAAAGTGCTAGGCTGATCGTACCATACGTACGCGAACTCGCCGGATCATTGTCGTCGTCACGCCGGACTGCACTCGGCGTTTGGGGCTGGGCCAACATCGACCACGTAGAGTAGAAGGGGGAAGTTCGAGAAGAATGTTCCGCCGAAGTGGTGGCGGCGGTGGCCGGGCGGCCAAGATGACCTCGGTGCCTGTGAGCACGAGCACGGGCAATGAGGTTCCCGTCGAAGGAGTGGTGCGGGTGACTAAGGTGGAAAGGATCCAGGCTTACAACCTCGTCTCCAGGCCATCATCGGTTCACCACGCCGTCTCGCCGCAGACTTCCGTCCCGGTGGAGAGCCTGGAAGTCAGCGTCGTAAGCATGTTCCGCCACAGTGGTGGCGGGGCCACCCCGGTGGCTGTGAGCACGAGCACGGGCAATAAGGTTCCCGTCGAAGGAGTGGTGCGGGTGAAGAAAGTGGACAGGATCGAGGCGTACAACCTCGTCTCCAGGCCATCATCGGTTCACCACGCCGTCTCGCCGGCGACGTCCGTGCATGTGGAGAGCATGGCCGTCAGCGTTGCAAGCATGTTCCGTCGCAGTGGTGGCGGCGGTGGCAGGGCCAATATGACCTCGATGCCTGTGACTGTGAGCACGAGCACGGGCAATGAGCTCCCCGTGGAAGGAGTGGTGCGGGTGGCGAAAGTGGAAAGGATCCAGGCGTACAACCTCGTCTCCAGGCCGTCGGTGTACCACGCCGTCTCGCCGGCGACGTCCGTGACGGTGGAGAACCTGGCCGTCAGCGTCGTCCGGTTTGGGGATGCAGTAGACGACGAACACGACGGCTTCATCTCCGTGTCCATCTCGTAGAACTAATAACTAATATATAACTGGTCCGTCGCGTCTCAGGCGCGTGCAATGTTAATTTGATCATCAGGAAACTTATATCTACTACACCTACGGCTACGCGCCCGCATGTGGGTTATGTGTAACGGCAAAATATAGCACATGGAATGGTTAATAAACCGGACTGAAAATTCGGTTTCCCTCTAAATATTGGCTTTGCTCATTCTCCTTTTGTACTATTTCTTGGCTCAGTCAGGCATGTGTCATATGTGCACTTTTTGAGGGTTAATGCAATTCCCCTAGTAGTAGGGGCCCCCGCACCATCTCTCTATTTATTAGAGATTCGTGTTATGCATTTTACAAAATAACCATCCCACTTCATCTTTTAGGTCTGCTGCAGTTTTTTTATCTATCTCCTAACGTTTTTGGATATTCTAAATTTTTTGTCGCCTGTTTGTGTCCTCACAATCCATAGTCTTCTACACGTTCCTGTTTCTTTTTCACCTTATTTTTTTCTCGTACAATTTCAGGAATATTCAACAATTTTTATGTACATTTTTTATTCTGAAAATGAAATATGCATAATTTATTTTTTTCAACAATCTCTTTTGATGATTTTTATTTTTCTACTTTTTATTTAACAATATTTAGACACTCTTACTTTGTTTCATCTTAGATTCAGAAGTTTCATACAAGATTCATACGTTTTACAAAAAACTTGTTTCTGCCAAGACATATTTATATAATTTTTTCACAGAATACATGCATAATGTCTGTTTCTTTTTCACCTTATTTTTTCTCGCAAAATTTCAGGGATAATCAACAATTTTTTATGTACATAGATAAAATATTATTTCGTCGTTGTTTGTCTCCCCACTTGTTACATAGAAATTTTTTTTTTTTTAATTTACCACTATCCAAGGTGTGCGGCTTAATGGTTGCTGACAGTGTACAGAACTACAACTACAGATACAAGATGAACCGTAAAACTGTAGAAATACGTTGTTCTTGACAACGCTGGGATTCTTGAAAGATTTTTAGTTACAATATATTTTTAATTTATTAATTATCCATTTTTTGTTACAATATAGTTTCACAAAAAAGAAATTCATAGATATTTATTCAAAATTTATCTGTTAACATGTATGAATCTTAACAAAATATTTTCACAGATTTTTTTCAAATAGCCATACGAACATTCATATTATTTTTTCAAGGTAAATTTTATTAAGGATTTTATAACTATAAAATTCATGGACGTTTCAATACACTCTTATCACATATTTCTAAATTCATGCAAGAAACATGAAAACTTCATGAAAAATCCACCAAAATCAATAGGATTCAACATGGTTCCATACAATATTTTTCAACAATTTAGAAATTGATTTTTTGTAATCTGCATCAACCAAGATTAATACCAAGAACGTTTTATACAAGATTCACGAGATTTCACACAGTATCTAATCTGATTTCATAACAATTTTTTAACACTATCTCACTACCACTTCTCTCATTAACAGATCTACCATGATTTTTATTTGCAACACTATCTCCCATTAACAATTTTTTAACACTATCTCCCAGAATATTCGTACTTCCAAATTTGGGGAAAGCAATTTGGATAAAATGGAATCAGTCCAAGGTTATTTAATCAGAGAACTAAAACTATGTTTGATCTTGACTGATTCATACAAGATAATTTAGTTACCAATATTTTCGGTAGCAATATTCAACAATTTTTTATGTACATTTTTAATTCTGAAAATAAAACATGCATAATTTATTTTTTCAACAATCTCATTTAATCATTTTTATTTTCGTACTTTTTATTTAACAATATTTAGTCACTCTTACTTTGTTTCATCCTAGATTTAGAAGTTTCATACAAGATTCACACGTTTTATAAACTTGTTTCTGCCAAGAGATATTCATATAATTTTTCCACAAAATTCTTGCATAATGTTTGTTTCTTTTTTACCTCATTTTTTCTCGCAAAATTTCAGGAATAATCAACAATTTTGTTATGTACATTTCAGGAATAAGATTAATAACAAGAACGTTTCATACAAGATACACACAAGATTCACGAGATTACTCACAATTTCTAATCTCATTCATATATTTTTTTTCATAGAAAACAACATTTCCCTCAGATTCTTGACCGAAATCATTTTTGTTTTCCCTTTTTTTTATGTTTCATACATAGATCCATAGAAGATTCATACCATGATCCATACAAAAATTTTTGAAGGATGTTTCATACAAAGATCAACCTTAAATAAACTAACCTTCAAAATTTATCTGTTAACATGTATGATTCATATAATTTTTCTAAAGATTATCAATGTTGCATGTATGTTTCGATCGAAAATTATCAATGTTGCATTTATGTTTCAATAAAGGAAAAGTAGAGGCCCCAGATCCACGAATTTAAACAAAATCCATACAAGATTCAATCAAGATTCAACCATGAATTTAATCCAAACAAAATATTCAACCACAAACTGGATCCAAACATGAAGAAAAACCAAAAGGAAAAGTAGGGGCCCCAGATCCGTGGCCGCGCGACGGGAAGAGCTGTTAGGATTAGGTGGGCAGGGCGTGGCCGCGTGGGCTGCGGGTTGGGGTGAGCCGGTGTGGTGGTCATCCTCTTTCCTAGACTACGGGTGAAATACCAAAAAGCAAGAGGGCTTAAATATAAATGTGTGACAGACAATGACTGTGTTGACCTTGCACGAATATCCAACAAATGAACAGCATAGATGGTGCCGGGGGCCCCTCCTAGGTGTGGTAAATCCGCTCTCACTTTTTGAGTTCTCTACCTCCACTAGTAGGAAAATGACTATTGGGTGGCGTGCCAGATTCGCCACCAGTAGTGCTGGGGTGGCAGTAGTGTGCCAATGATAAATCATACTCCCTCCGTCTCAAAATAGATGTCTTAGATTTACAAAATTTGAATGAATCTAGACACTATTTAGTATATAGATTTATCTAAATTTTGATAAAATTGAGACATCTATTTTAGGACGGAGGGAGTACTAGTCGCGTGAGGCCCATAAAGCATCTCTAGCCATCAGGGTCTATCCCGCAAAATAACCGTATGGTACGAGGAACAAAAATGGCAATTCTAAATATCCTAAATCGTACCGCATCCAAAATATTTTTACGATTCACCGCAAAACATCGTCTCCGTGCCACATATATACCACATGGAGGGCTCGTGATGCGGTTTAGCGCATCCTTACGCTTCGGTTGGTGGAAGGGAAATTTCGCCTCCCCTACTTCCTGTGCAGCCGCCACTGCCGCCGCCAACCGTTTCCACCCCCACTCTCTTTCTCCTCCCTACCACTCTCTCTCCTCCCCGCTTCCATGGGAGACCCAGTCTAAATGAGTAAGAGGTCGCGAGGTTCTCCCAGTACGACATCCTCGCGCCGCCTCCACCAACTGCCGGAGGTCGCGAGGTTCCTGGTTGGCTCGCCGGATCGATCCTCCGCCAACTGCCGGAGTGGAAGAGGGCAATGCTACGCGCCGGCGAGCTCCTATTAGCGGAGGCGTTTCGAGAAGGAGCGCAGGGCGGCGCTTGGCCTCTGCCTCGTTCATGGGCGGTAGGCGCAACTCCAAAGGGAGGGCACGCTTCTGGGCAGTTCTTGCCCGCACAATCGACACCGGCATTGCCAACACGCGCCGAGAAGAGTTCCGGAGGCAGGCGAACCTCGCCGGAATCATCGAGATTCATGATAGCGGAAGCGACACGGAGGAGGCGGAGGATGACGCGGAGGCGGACAACGGAAGAGACATCGCGGATTAGGTTTTATTTTAGTCATTTTTATTACTATGGTTGAGCAGTTTGTCGTTGAATCATGTCACATAATTACTAATATCTGTGGCCAAATTCTGTTCTACTTCACGTAATTCTCTGCTTTGAGGTGAAATTTATGTGCTTTGATGTGAAATTTGTTTTGCGATACACGCGACGGGATTGAACAGATACTGTATACCTAACCCGTAAAAAGGAATGTTCGGTTTTGTGGTACACCATGCAGCGGCTGCTTGATCCGGCCTTTTTCGTACTGCAAACTCAAGATTATCTAGTAGAGATGCTCTTACAGATACATTGCTAGCCGCTTACGTGGGGGCTTGCAAAGAAAAAATAGATGGCATATACAATTAAAAATTTGTCTAAGCATCTTTCCTTACGGCGCTAGGCGCAAATTATAGACGCCAAACTGTCTATTTTTGTTTTTTGGATTCACCGCTTTAGCTTAGAGCATCTCCAGCAGACGCTGCAAAATAGTACAGCGCTCCAGCAGAGGCTGTAAAATATGGCGCGCGCGGCAAATTTTAGGGCACGCGCTATTTTGCGCTATCCAAAGCGGTATATTTACAGCTCTATTTAGCGTGCGCTGCATGTCTGGAGCACTCGCGCTGCCTAAAACTTCAGACCGTGCTGCAAAATAGAGCCTCTGGTTTAGATCGCGCTAAAATAGCGCGCGAAACGCTGTAACGCGCGCTGTATTGAGATGTCTGTGCGCTCTATTTTTGGGATCTGCTGGAGATGCTCTTAGACAGGATAATAGAGTGTAGAGCTCGTGGCTAACCTTTGCGTCGACGCAAGGCCAGACGCTGGGATTCAGTGGCCCAACTGCCGATCGGCCCGGGAAAGAATTCCTAGCGCCCATCCACTATTGGCTGCATATTATTACGAAATCTTAGAAAATTACTACTACTATTATTGAATTAGCAAAAATAACATATGTCAATGCTAAAATGTCATATTTATTGAGGGACGTGGCATTTTTGCACCCAGGAGCATATGCTCTTTTTTATTTAAAACGCATTTTAAATAATTTTAGAATGTTAAAAAATTATGGAAATTTTTTCATGTGTTCACCTCAATGTGCTATGTGTGCAAATTGGTTTCACGAAAACTCGACTTTTGTATTGACCAATATAAAAAAAGACAATTTTTGGTGGTCAAAAACTCTTTTCGGGAGACAATTGTTGATGAGGTTTAATCTCGTCAATGTCCATTGCTATGGACTTGGGTTTTGGAGAAGATGGGGATGCTGGAGATCGTGGAACGGTTAACAGACAAGCAACCAGGGGACACGAGATTTATCCAGGTTCAGGCCCTCAGAGGGAAAACCCTACTCCTGCTTGTCTGCTCTTGATTACGGCGGAACCGAAGGTTACAGGGTGCGCATATTCGATCTGGCGTGAGGTGCGTATGCGAGAGTATGAGTCGAGAGATCTAGGACGTGTCCTGCTGGCCTTTATATAGACTTAGGCAGGTCCCGGGCATAGTCCTAGTCGGTTACAAGTTCTAGGGTTTTACCCCTTTGAATTTCCTATCTATGCTAGTCTTGCTCTCCAAGGACCCGAAGGCGTCATGGGCCTTGGCCACCC
Source organism: Avena atlantica (assembly GCA_910589765.1). Lineage (NCBI taxonomy): Eukaryota > Viridiplantae > Streptophyta > Magnoliopsida > Poales > Poaceae > Avena > Avena atlantica. Next base: position 33,049,610 of record OU342733.1, read on the forward strand.
GAAAATCTTCATGGGCCAGCGTATGTCTGCTGTGGCCTTCCTTGGGCTGGACCAGGTATGCTGAAGTCATGTACCCGTAGGGTATAACCATGTCAGTAGCCCCCGAGTGATCAGTCGAACCGTAGATTCGGCTGAGGACTCTTCAATCCTTCGGGTGCAAATAGGCGTTAACAATAGATGTGTGTAGGGGTTGTTGATACATGTTCCTGACTCACCTGACGGATCAGGGTCAACTAACTGTCTTAGGACGAAACAACATGATCTTCATCAGGTTCGAGTCCCTTAACTTGAACCCGGAACATATGTTGGCGTAATTCGACTCAGGCCGCGGAGGACTTACAGGAGTAGAATTCCAGTGTTTTTAATTGATGTACCCAACGCGTTCGTCGGAATTTTTCATCACGCCTGTTGGCATGGATTCATACTAGCAGAGCGCAGTCGTGTACGTTGCCAGGCCATCAGATGATATCTGCAGGTCTTATCTTTGCGTCGCAGACGCAGCATCCGAACATTTGTCACCACGGATGTGCTTCGGGTGGCCAAGGAGATTGGGGCAGAGTTGCCAAAAAGTTTTTGCGTGCTGATCCGAAAGATCGCAGTCAAAGATTTCATAGGGTGCGCGACCAGCGCTCCCTATGGGAGTAGCCCCCGAGTGTCTGTTCGAGTCGTAGACTCGAGAAGAGACTTTAGTTCAAGCATTGTTCAGTTGTTAAGTCCGTTGTACACAAGAAATTTCGTAGTGGAGTCGCCCCTATGCTTAAATTCATCCTCCCTATGGAGTAGCCCCCGAGTCCGTAGTGGAGTCGTAGACTCGACGTAGGACTCGAAGAAATTCTTTGTCTTTTATTCATCTTCCGGGTGCGCGGCCAGCGCTCCTGATAGGAGTAGCCCCCGAGTATTTAGTCGAATCGAAGATTCGAGTGAGTACTCTTTAGCTGTGGAGCCGAAGAATTGTAGTTGGTGCTAGTATAGCTGTTGATGACATCAGTGCTGACGATCAAATGACCTCAAGCGTCTGCTACGCCAGAGATGACTTGACTGGACGAACGTGGGTCCCACTTGCTGACTTTGAATTGACCGGTCACGCGCGGCGTGGAGATAATTACGGCGTCTCCTCGATTTCCATGCGTAGTGGACGGCATGGTAAAGACGGTTCGTTGTGATGTTGACACGTGTACGGTCAGATCTGTCGTTGGCGTTAGGTCTTCTGGATGGATGGCTGCCGTGCGCCGTCTTCGCTGTTATAATCATTGGGGAAAGCTGCGGTTTGTTTTCACCGCATCAGTTCTTGTTTCCACTGCTTCCTTGTGCTCTAGCGATTCTTGCTGTGCGCTGGGATTTCCTTCCACATTTCCGTCGTTGTTTCTGCGTTTTCACCGCCGGCGCGGCCGTAGCGCAATAGGGAAACTGAAGAAATCTTCATCTGCGGTTGGGACCAGCGCCGCCGGAGGAAAGAAGGGCACCGCCGCTACTCGTGTCACCGATGGTGGCTGGCGGCGATCAGAGACGCGGGAGAGCGATCTCTGCAAGCTTCGCGAGCGGGGCCTGATCCCGCAGGATAGGGAGGCCGTCAAACTCCCCGGCAATGAGGTAATCCTCCGTCCCCCATCTAGGTATCGGGTTATGTTTCTCACCTTCGTTTTGCGTGGGTTTTCTTTTCCAGTCCACGACTTCCTTCGTGGACTGCTCTTCTTCTATGGGATTCAGCTTCATCATCTGTCTCCCAATTCTCTTCTCCACATTGCGTGTTTTATCACTTTTTGTGAGTGCTGGCTTGGCATTGAGCCGCATTTTGGCCTCTTCCGGAAGCTCTATTCCGTGAAGAGGCAATCTGGTTCGGATGGTGTGTATCCCATTGGGGGTTTCATCATTTCCCTTAGTCCCAATCTGCTCTTCTTTTCCTTTTCCATGTCCGAATCTGTCCAGTACTGGCGGAGGCGATGGTTTTATATCCGCGACTCCGTAGTGCCTGGGCAAGATTTTGGTCTTGTTCCCTTTGACCCCTCCCAAATGATTGAGCGGAAAAGGTCTTGGAAAAACCAAATCTTGGACGGTGAGGTGGCGGAGATAGAGGCCCTTTACCGTCGGGTGGAGGATCTCCAGCTGATTCCGGAGAAGGAGGTGAACGGCGTGGACATCATCCGGACTTTTCTTGAGCGTCGGGTGCAGCCTCTCCAAGCGAGGGCGCTCCCGATGTTTCTTTATTCTGGGCGTCGTGATCCGGCGAGGGTTTCGGCTGATAAAATGTCCGAGGGGGATCTTGACAGGGCCCTTCGCGCGCTGCTGAAGTTCAAAGCCAGAAAAGAAATCCCGGGGAAGTCGCTAACTCCTCCATTTTCTTCGACGTTGGTCGTACCGCAGGTGTAGATTTGTGCACGTAGTGCTTTTTGTCGGCTGTGTTTTTATTTCCTTTGTTTGCTAACAAAGTTCTTTCTAATTTTGCAGAGCTTCAAAGTGCCGGGCATGGTACCGCCATTGCCCGAAAGGTATCCGAATGCCTCGGATAATGAAGTGGTTGATTCCGTGTCCGAGCTGCCGTCGGCGCGATCTCCGACGGAGGATGCCGACGAGTCGAGTGAGGACCATACGCGAAAACGGTCACGGAGCTCCAGCGAGTCTTCGGATGCCTCGACTCCTCCGACTCCGAGAAACCCTCTGGGCCTTAAGCGTCATAGTGACGGTCATGGAGGTTCTTCTTCTCCCATTCCTGCCATTTCTGTGCGGGCTGTAGCGCCGCACCCGCCAGCGAAGCGGAAGAAGGAAGAGAAAAAGGAGGAGAAGAAGGAAGAAAAGAAGGAGGAGAAGAGAGCCTAAAGGAATCCTCCTGTCTTCGACCTGAGCTCACTTGGCTCGTAAGTTTCTTATTGTACTATTGTCCTTTTTCCTTCATGATTGTTGCGCTTGTGCTGATTGGTTTGTATGCAGGCATTCTTCCCGCGATTCCTCCAGTGGTGGTGCGCGGGAGATGATGGGGGAGTCGAAAATTGCGTCTCCTCCGCCACAGACGGTGGCGACTTCGGGTGGCGCGGCTCCGGATCCTGCGTTGCCGGAGGTGCAGGTGGTTGCGCCTCAGAATTTCGCAGGCGGTCCTTCGGAGTCGCCATCAGAGCATGTAAGTTTTTCTGCTTCATGTCACGGGGGATCCCCCGAGTGTCTTCGTGTGCGAATTTTGTTTTTACTCCTTTGTGTTGGGCGTAGCCCCAAGCCCTTTTCTTACTGCTATTTCTTTTTCTTCAGCCTTTTGTGCAGGAGGCCAAGCGGCTGGTGCAGGAGCGCCTGGCGCTGGAGGCTAACCTTCGGCAGCTTCAAGGTATCTATCTGCCTTTTAATAACTCTCTTATTCATCCTAGACCTGTTCTTTAACGCTTGCTTATCTTGAATGCAGAGGAGCATAACATTTCTCTCCGTGAGGTCGATGCTCTCAAGAAGAGCCTTGGTCAATCGGAGCAGAAGGCTGAGGCCGCCGTTGGTGCGAAAGAACGCCTCGAGCTAGAGCTGACTAAGGCAACCGAAGCGAAAGAGCGTCTGCAGCAGGAGGCTGACGACCGTGAGGAGCAGCTGGCCACTGTTGCGGCTGCACGCGAGAGAGAGGTGGCGGCGAAGCTCATGGCTGCCGCCAAGGCTATTTCAGGTGAGTACTAATTTTGTACTTGTTTCTTGTTCTTCATGTCTTCTTCTGTGCTGCTTTTCTTCATGTTTTCCTTCTTATTTTTTGTCTCAGATGCCGCAGGCATCGAGTTTGACCGCGGTGCTCTAGAGCACGGGAGTGCTCTAGATGATGCCACTGTGGCGGTCGAAGACCGCTGCAGCACCGTCGTCAACTCCCTTGCCAAGTCGAAAGAGGTCCTTGGTCGCTTCTACAAGGAGCTTGTCCCGAAGGGCGCAGCCCTTGATGATGTGGATGCCCTGGAGGAGGCTCTGTCAGCCGAAGCGCCTGCGGCGTACAAGCGCAAGCAGAAGGGCATCGGCGCGTCAGTCGGGCTGGCGATGGCCTTGGCGGCTGGAGCGGAACTGGATCTGCCCCAGATCACCTCTCGGATGTTGACGACTGCGGATGGATCCGAGGTAGCCTTTGCTGCCTACTCTGCTCGCTGCAAGAGATATGGGCCCAAGCTCATTGATTTGATGTCTGAGTATGCACTGCGGCAGCAGGGCGGGGCCAAAGCTAGGCAGTCTGGCTCCGTGGCGACTCAGGGTGCCGCATCTTAGGCATTGTAGACGTAGGGTAGTTTGTAGTCTACTTTTGTTGTAAATATCTTGAAAAACACCATCCTTGTGCCACATAGTGGCCTTTAATGAATTATTCTGAGTTGTGCTCTATCATTTGTCTGAATGTCTGTGTTCCTTTCTTTTTCTGCTGCTATAGGTTCCTTCGGGTGCTGACCCTGTTGACACCCCATCCGTAATGCCGCTGCGACCATCTTTGGATGATTCCTCGCAACTCACTTTTCTTCGGGATCGTGTGCGTAGTCTGGAGAGGGAGTTGTTGGGTTACGCGGTCATGCCGATGTTTGGACGTCCAAGGCGGATCGTGGTGCAGCCAGAGAGGAGTACTTGATGGCGGAGCTAGTTCGGCTGTCCGAGGAGCTGCAATGTAAGTTGTTCTTTGGTTTGAGCTGTAGCTCAGTTCTTCGGATGGGCCTGCTGGCCTTACTCTTATTTTGTGCGATTATCGCAGGTGCCAACCTTGCTCCGAGGGAAGAAAAGGAGCGTGTCGCTGTTCGGGTCAATTGCTTGACTCAACAGGACATGGAGGCTGGCGGCTTCTTCTGGATGGATTGTGACCGTGCCGTAGCTCTGGCGACGGTGCAGGATCGTGTGCACCAGGTTTCTCGAGTGCTTCGCCAAGTGCAAACGTCGCTTGCCTCGGTGCTGCACGTCATGTTCCCTTTGGATGCCGTACCGACAAGCCTTGCGGGTCTTCTGTCGAAGTTTCGGAACGTGAACAATGTCAAGGAGTTGGTGCGGCAACAGCTCGTCGCAGGAGTGAAGGCTGCTTTGTCTCTCGTGAGGCTGCACCGGCCTGACGTGGATTTGGCTGTTGTGGCCGCTGGGCCACCTCTTCGCCCTGATGATGGTGTGTGGAACATGCGTCCGCACTACGCAGCTGTAAGGCAGTATGCCGAACAGGTCGTAGATTTGTTTGAGCAGCGTGCTCAGGTTATTCTTCAGAATAGGTAGAACCTGAAAAAAGAGATAGATGTAAAACTTGTATATTTTGGCTGGGCGTGTTGTGCCCTTTGTTGTAAAGGTTTGTTTGTTGTGAGCACACAGTGCTTTGATTGAGTACGTGTCCTTTTCGTTTGCCTGACTTTGTCAGCTCCTCAGGTGTACACGTTTGATCCTCAATCGATAAAATCGTGAGGTGGGGGGAGCCCCCGAGTGCGTTTTTAGCATGTAGTAAAGTTGCAAAAATAGTGAACTGAAGATTTGGGGCGAGACACTTAGCTTTATTTATATTGTAATGGAGGAGGTACATTGTTCGGCTGAATAGCCTTGGCTGAAAGCCTTATTGAAATTAAAGGGGGTAGTTTGCTACGGATAGAATCGTCGCAGGTGCGCGATGTTCCATGGGTTGGAGTATGCGACTCCAGACTCCACGTGCTTGAGGCGATAGGCACCACCTGGGATGACTTCGGTGATGACGTAGGGTCCTTTCCATGGTGACTCGAATTTATTCGGTCGCTTTTGCTTGAGTCGCAAGACGAGGTTTCCTTCGACGAAGGACCTTGGGCGCAGCCGGCGGCTGTGGTAGTTATGGAGACTCTGCTGGTACACCGCTGATCGAGCTGCTGCTATGTCCCGTTCCTCGTCGAGTGTGTCGACGGCATCTTCGAGTGCAGCCGTGGATTCGACTTCACTGTAAGCGACGACCCGTGGGGCCTGGTGGCGTACTTCGGCTGGTAGCACGGCCTCGGCTCCGTGTACCATGAAGAACGGTGTGTAGCCGGTGGAGCTGTTTGGCGTAGTCCGTAAGCTCCACAGGACGGATGGTAGCTCTTTGGTCCAGTTTCCAGCTTTTTATTCAAGTGAGCTCATGAGGCGCTTCTTGATGCCGGCGCCGATTAGGCCATTGGCCTTTTCCACTTGCCCGTTTGTTTGCGGGTGGGCCACTGAGGCGTACGTGATGTTGATCCCAAGGCCTTCGCAGAAGTCCTGAAATTCTTCGGAGATGAAGTTCGATCCGTTGTCGGTGATGATGCCGTGCGGTACGCCGAACCTGTAGACAATGGACTCGAAGAATTTGACGGCAGTTTTGCCTTTCTGGTTGGTGACCGGCATGGCCTCGATCCACTTGGTGAATTTGTCGACTGCAACCAGGAGGAAGACGTGTCCCCCTTTCGAGGATTTTGGCAGTTTGCCGATCATGTCGAGGCCCCATTGAGCAAAAGGCCAGGCTATGGGTATGGGTCTGAGCTCGGACCCAGGTGCGTGCGGTTTGTCGGCGAACCGTTGGCATCCGTTGCATCTTCGGACGATGTCCTTTGCGTCGCTCATGGCCGTTGGCCAGTAGAATCCTGCTCGTAGAGCTTTGGCGACAAGGGAGCGGCTGCCTGCGTGGTGGCCGCAGATGCCCTCATGGATGTCTTGGAGTATGGCCTTGTCGTCGTGGATGGTGACGCACCGTTGTAGTACACCCGTGATGCTGCGCTTGTACAGCTCGCCGTTGATGATGGTGAAGGCTTTTGACCGACGAGATATGCGTCGGGCATCTGTCGGGCTGTCAGGCAGTTCTCCATTTAACAAGAACTGGAGGTATGGGCGCGTCCATGTTTCTTCGACTGTCATGACCTACATTAGGTTGACCATGGCTACCTCTGTGTCTAGTTTTTCGGGTCCTTCGTGTCTTTCGGGTAGCGTAGCTCCCGAGTGTTCTGCTTCTTCCGGTGATCCCTTGGGGAATTTCCGCTTGATGGATGGCACGCAGATTTGTTCGAGGAACACACCTGGTGGCACCTTTGCGCAAGTGGATCCGATGTTGGCGAGTCTATCGGCTTCCTCGTTGCTTTCTCTTCCAACGTGCCGAAGCTCGCAGCCGTCGAATTCTCCTTCGAGTGTGTTGTAGAGCGCGCGATACGCGATCATGTTTTCGGCGTGTGCGTCGCACTCATTCATCGTCTACTGGACGACGAGGTTGGAGTCACCGTAGATGACAAGGCGCGTTGCGCCGCATATCTTTGTCATCCTCATGCCATGGATGAGGGCTTCGTATTCGACCTCGTTGTTGGAGGCTCTGAATTTCATCCGAAGAACGTACTTCATCTTGTCGCCTTGCGGGGAGGTCAATATGACCCCTGTCCCTGCTCCGGCTTCACGCTTGGAGCCGTCAAAGTGCATCGTCTATGACTGCGACATATCTGGGATGTCTGGCAGCTGCAGCTCCATCCAATGTATCAGGAAATCCGGAAGGACTTGAGATGTGATTGCGTGTCGCTTCTCGTAGACGATGTCCAAGGTGGAGAGGAGCCGCTTGAGGCTTTCGAATTGTTTTGTCTTTTTACACCGACTATAAAAATCTTTTTTTTTCTCGCAAAATTTTATATGTGCACATATAACATGGGGACATAAGCGCAGCATTGTTTTCGAATTTTTTTGACAACTCAAAATGTGTTTTTTGGGTAAATGGAGCATATGCTCCCTAGATCAAATGTGAGTTTCCGATTGAGCGTCCACAAGCAATAGAATCATAATAGTAGCATATTATTAAATTTCCGTCGACTGGATAGTAGCTAGCTACCCGAAGTTCAATAGATTCTGCAGGGATGTCGCCGCCTCGCATGTCGTGGCCTGAAGAGTCTTTACCAGGAGTCTCTGAGTTGTTGAGGGGCCTTGTAATAGAAGTAGGTGATGCCATTATTATCGAGAAAGAAAATGCATCTCACCTCTCCTCGATGTCCATCACGTAGTCATTGACGAGCTCGGTCTACCTAGGTTCACTGAAATATATCCGATTCGTCTTGTTGGTGACTTGAACCGTGTAATGGGGTACAGTCTGTTTGAGCGAGTTGAGAAAGACCTCATAATGTCTCTGCTAATGAATGTCATCCTCCTGACCGTACTGTTGTCCACTGATCAGGCATCACCTACGAATCCTGACAAAGAGTTTGCAACAACATCTCGCCATCCTACTCCTAACGGGCGCTTGAGCGCCAGCTGTCGCTCGGTATGACGGTGCTCCCTCGCCACGCATAGGTTCCATACTCTGGAAAGTTGAGTCTCGTCCTCGCTACGTAGTGCACTATCGCTAACCATTTGTAGGTGTGCGCCACAATGTCCTGGTTCCTCCACGTGCCAAGGATCTACGGTGATGGTCGCTGCCCACATGGGCTCCTTCATCGCCTTCTTGTAAATATGGCGATAATGGTGCCTCTCATCTGCCATAGGAAAGCTAATAAATAGGAAATGCAAACTAATTACTATATTTTAACAATATCCATATATGTAAAATAAAACATAACCTTTGATATAAATATTGTATTTTGAGTGCCTGAAATTTGGCCAAATAAAAATTAATCAACATTTCGGAAAAACATAGTAAAATCATGTATGTCCTCGGGCACTAGGTCGAGTATGCCAGAGGAGGAGGGGTCCGTGACATGCATGTATCGTCTAGGGAATGGCGGGGGTGGGTGGTGGCTGGGTGAGAGTTGAGGGAGAGAGTGTGTGATGCCCCAGACGGACAAAAGAATGTGCAACCTGGACGCGGGTTTTGTCCACGCCATCGCAAAGCCAGTTCAAATTTTAAGCAAGGAATGCGACAAGATGGACCTGTCCGCAGGACACCGTTGGGCCCTGTCCTTTGTCCGTGCACGAATAGACAGGATAACCCCGATCCATTTGCCGGGGGCCTTTAAAGTTGTCCTAAGATCACGAAATCTGTATTTTTTACGAAAAGACCGTAAAACCTACTTTTTATGCATTTGAAAGAGTGTTAGCAGAGAGCTATAGAGATATATAAAACCGTTTACAAAAGTTGAGCCAGTTGGCATTTTCTTTCGCTTCCACTCTTACCATCAATTCGTATCTAGTCAATCAATTAAGAAATGGTAAAACTCAACCATTTAGGACCTCTCTCAGCGTTTTGTCTGTCTACACCCGATCCCTTTATTTAAGGTTTCAGATTGCTCTATGGTCCAATCACGCACATGTGAAACCTTTACCTCGTCAGACGAAGCGTTCCGGCCGAGCAAACCGTTAAAAAGGGAGAGAGCTTCGGTGACTTGGTGCTTCCGAGTTTCACGGTGACTTGGTGCCACCATCCACCATTCGTCTTAGATCCAATGTATCAGATCGACTTGGATTTAAAAACTAAAAACGTAAAACTACTCAGAAAATTTTGAAAAAAATCCAACGGCTTCCTCTCGGTGCCTATCGCCTAGAACTACTGTCACGTGATAAGCTACATGTGTGTTCAGTGTAGTGTAACAATAAAGTCATAAACCTTGTCAGGGTTAACGTGTAGAGCTCGTGGCTGACCTTTGCGTCGACGCAAGGCCAGGCGCTGGGATTCAGTGGCCCAACTGCCGATCGGCCCGGGAAAGAATTCCTAGCGCCCATCCACTAGTGGCTGCATATTATTACGAAATCTTAGAAAATTACTACTACTATTATTGAATTAGCAAAAATAACATATGTCAATGCTAAAATGTCATATTTATTGAGGGACGTGGCATTTTTGCACCCAGGAGCATATGCTCTTTTTTTATTTAAAACGCATTTTAAATAATTTTAAAATGTTAAAAAATTATGGAAATTTTTTCATGTGTTCACCTCAATGTGCTATATGTGTGCAAATTGGTTTTACGAAAACTCGACTTTTGTATTGAACAATATAAAAAAAAGACAATTTTTGGTGGTCAAAAACACTTTTCGGGAGACAATTGTTTTATCTTTTTACACCGGCTATAAAAATCTTTTTTTTTCTCGCAAAATTTTATATGTGCACATATAACATGGGGACATAAGCGCAGCATTGTTTTCGAATTTTTTTGATAACTCAAAATGTGTTTTTTTTGGGTAAATGGAGCATATGCTCCCTAGATCAAATATGAGTTTTCGATTGAGCGTCCACAAGCAATAGAATCATAATAGTAGCATATTATTAAAGTTCCGTCGACTGGATAGTAGCTAGCTACCCGAAGTTCAATAGATTCTGCAGGGATGTCGCCGCCTCGCATGTCGTGGCCTGAAGAGTCTTTACCAGGAGTCTCTGAGTTGTTGAGGGGCCTTGTAATAGAAGTAGGTGATGCCATTATTATCGAGAAAGAAAATGCACCTCACCTCTCCTCGATGTCCATCACGTAGTCATTGACGAGCTCGGTCTACCTAGGTTCACTGAAATATATCTGATTCGGTCTTGTTGGTGACTTGAACCGTGTAATGGGGTACAGTCTGTTTGAGCGAGTTGAGAAAGACCTCATAATGTCTCTGCTAATGAATGTCATCCTCCTGACCGTACTGTTGTCCACTGATCAGGCATCACCTACGAATCCTGACAAAGAGTTTGCAACAACATCTCGCCATCCTACTCCTAACGGGCGCTTGAGCGCCAGCTGTCGCTCGGTATGACGGTGCTCCCTCGCCACGCATAGGTTCCATACTCTGGAAAGTTGAGTCTCGTCCTCGCTACGTAGTGCACTATCGCTAACCATTTGTAGGTGTGCGCCACAATGTCCTGGTTCCTCCACGTGCCAAGGATCTACGGTGATGGTCGCTGCCCACATGGGCTCCTTCATCGCCTTCTTGTAAATATGGCGATAATGGTGCCTCTCATCTGCCATAGGAAAGCTAATAAATAGGAAATGCAAACTAATTACTATATTTTAACAATATCCATATATGTAAAATAAAACGTAACCTTTGATATAAATATTGTATTTTGAGTGCCTGAAATTTGGCCAAATAAAAATTAATCGACATTTCGGAAAAACATAGTAAAATCATGTATGTCGTCGGGCACTAGGTCGAGTATGCCAGAGGAGGAGGGGTCCGTGACATGCATGTATCATCTACGGAATGGCGGGGGTGGGTGGTGGCTGGGTGAGAGTTGAGGGAGAGAGTGTGTGATGCCCCAGACGGACAAAAGAATGTGCAACCCGGACGCGAGTTTTGTCCACGCCATCGCAAAGCCAGTTCAAATTTTAAGCAAGGAATGTGACAAGATGGACCTGTCCGCAGGACACCGTTGGGCCCTGTCCTTTGTCCGTGCGCGAATAGATAGGGATAACCCCGATCCATTTGTCAGGGGCCTTTAAAGTTGTCCTAAGATCAAGCCAGTTGGCATTTTCTTTCGCTTCCACTCTTACCATCAATTCGCATCTAGTCAATCAATTAAGAGAAACAGTAAAACTCAACCATTTAGGAGCTCTCTCAGCGTTTTGTATGTCTACACCCGATCCGTTTATTTAAGGTTTCAGATTGCTCTATGTCCAATCACGCACATGTGAAACCTTTACCTCGTCAGACCAAGCGTTCTGGCCGAGCGAACCGTTAAAAGGGGAGAGAGCTTCGGTTACTTGGTGCTTCCAAGTCTCACGGTGACTTGGTGCCACCATCCACCATTCGTCTTAGATCCAACGTATCAGATCGACTTGGATTTAAAAACTAAAAACGTAAAACTACTCAGAAAATTTTGAAAAAAATCCAATGGCTTCCTCTCGGTGTCTATCGCCTAGAACTACTGTCACGTGATAAGCTACATGTGTGTGCAGTGTAGTGTAACATGAAGTCATAAACCTTGTCAGGGTTAACGTGAAGAGTTAGACTTGTCAGGGTGAGACCTTGACAGGGAAATATTTGTTATCGTCTAATAATCCTTCCGGCTGAAGATCGAAGATTTCCTTTACTTTAAACTTTCTTGTCACTGAAATATCTACTCCCTCCGTTTTAAAATATAAGATGTTTTAGCTTTGTGAAGCAAATGTATCTAGACTACTTTTAGTATATAGGTTCACTCGAGTTTGGAGTGAATCAACACACTAAAATAAGTCTAGATACATTTTCTTCACAAACCTAAAACATCTTATATTTTAAAACAGAGGGAGTAGCACAGAAAATTTCCATTCGGAGTTCGGCGAAGTTCAAATAGCCTGCTAGCTCCTAAAAGGCAGAATTTTGCTATATACCCATAACTAGCTGAAGACTTGGTGTCTATCTAGACTCTAGCTGGAACGCGCGTACCTGATGCTTCCCAAACAGAAATCATGAATCGGCCGATTTGGGCTACGGATGGAGGCATGGAGCTATGTATGATGATGGACCGTGTCTAGCTAGATCACGAAGAATCACCAAAGATCAGTAGCGATCGCCGCGATCTATCTTTTGTCGATGCCAATCGGGTCTACACTCTACAGGTTGGTGTGCATGAGTAGAGGTGACAGGGTATAACAACAAGTACCGTGAATTTTTGCATGAGCATGTATGCATGGCTGTGTGAGCTGATTCTAAGCAGGAATTCTGGTAATTTTGCACTTTTGGATGCACCAGCTTTCTAAGCAGGAATCAAGCACTCTACCACTTTTAGACTTTTGAAGCATGGCTTCCTGTCCACCCCTCATTGATTTTGCCTGTCCCCTTTGGGCTTGGCCTCGTGGTGCTCATCTAGAGGCTTCTAGAACGTCTTAGTTCCTTCTCTTGCCGCTGAATAGCATGGAACTTAACTTCTGGCTACGTTTATTGCGATTGATCAGAAAATTCAGAACTCCACTAAGAGCCTATGATTGGTGAAGGAAAGGCATGCCTATGATCGAACCTGGGATGATTTTACTTAGGGGGATAGAATCTGCGACGATTTGGTTGTAATCAAACTTCTGGTAATTAACCTACCAACGGCGAAAGCAGATGCCGCACTTGCAGTTTGCCCTGCCCGTACGTGTGATGCTTTTGGCTTTTTGATGAATAGGCTAAGCTGGTTTCTCGAGCATTTTCCTCAATAAGTTAATTAAGCTTTGGGTGAAATGGACAATGCGTACAATTTCAGCAGACACTTGGCGTGCTAGTTAGCAGAGGGTTTCCTGAATCGCTTTACACGTGCATAATTTTGCCATACAGAACTAGGCAATGGAGGAATCCGGTAATTTTGCTGTCGCCATGTGAATCTCGGTTAGCTACGCACCTAGCTCTTCTGTTCTGAATATCTTCTCGAAATAGGTTTTCGTCCCGCTATATTAATATAGCAATCAACACAATTCGGTACAATCACGAGATCAAAGCTGGGGCAGACAGCACAACTAACCCTGCTCACAGACGGAGAAGAGGCCGCCGGCAGATGAGCCTGAGGATGCCATGGGGAAGGGAGGGGAGTGGGGGGTGGGCTGTCGGTGAGGCGAGGGCACCAGTGTCAAGGTTGGTGGTGAGGTTAGGCTAGACTAGGTGGGAGGGTGCGAGCGGTTGCCTCTAGAATCCTGCGCATCGCGAGTGGTTGCCTCTCTGTACCAGAGATCTCCTAGAAGACCACAACTTCTCAGATTTTTTTTGAACAAAGAGCATATATTAATATCACAAAGATACCAACTATACCTAACCTCTGCAACAACACATTGCCCTAACAGCCTTACAGAAAAAAACAAGAATTACAAAAAAAGAAATCCCCATTACGGCGAATAGTTTATTGCAGCACTAACACTGAACACCACCAAACACAACACCAGAAATCCGACCTCTCCAATAACAACACCTTAAAGAAGGAAACAGTGCACAAGAAACGATGTCGCTCGATTAATGATTATAGGTTTTCACCCTGGAGAAAGTTCCAACTCACAATACCTTCAACAAGGCCATTGTCGGGCACAACCAATTAAGGCTAGACCTTAGATTTTCACCCTGTAAGGTAAGACTATGAACTTCTCCTGTGTTGTCTCCCCCACTAACAGTCATATCTACAAGTCATCGAACCCCAAGACAGTTCCTCATCGCCACCAAGATTCAGACCACCATCGCTAGTCCTCATTTATCTGCTTTCATGACATTCTTCGCATCTGATTTCACCATGGATCGTCAAATACATGACATATGATGGTAACAAATGGCATAGTTTCGCAAAAACTTCCTTTGAAACCAAACGGTTAGAAAAATGCACGGATGCACACGATCGAATACCATCTAATCCAGCAACCTCCGGGCATCATACGCCCAAGGGAGATCGCCAACTGAGCCTTTCGAAACTCTCCATTCCTCTTAGATCACCGATGGCATGCCTCAAGTAGCTCTTCATCTTGCACTACAGGAATCAAACGAGGCGTCGACAGCCGGCTGCCCTCGGCGTAGCCACGATCGGCTGTCGGCATAGTTTGTGCCGAGGGCTGCCATCGACGTATCGCCTCGGCATAGTTGCCTCTCGGCGCACACATGATGGTCGTCGGCGTAGCCCATTTCCCTCGGCATACACGTGGGCCGATAGCCACCGTCAGCATAGACCAGGGACATCAGCCCTTGATTTTGTTTTAAAAAAATCAATTTTTTGAATTGTTAATCTCTTAAGCGTCTTTTTTGAATTGTTTGACTCATTAATCTCACAAGCGTCTTTTTAACTCTAAGTACAATTAATATCCAATAAAATTGCAATAAAATCTCCCAATCGGTCACCCATCTTCGCACTACTCTAGCCCCAGCACACTTAACTTCTCAGTTCCTTTTGCATGAGCTTCCGATAAGGAAATTAGACCTTATTGATAATACTACCATGTCAATCCTATTAATCCTTGGACCATGGTGTCACATGCCTTTATTTTTAAAATTTCAAAGAATTATTTAAGTAAAAAAATTAATAAGTAATAATAATCTTGGCTTCAAATAACAATAAAATATTTTTGTTATTTTTATTTAATATGGAATAATTCATATCTTTAAATACGTAAATTGGGATTCAACAAATTATATATCTAAATCGATCATAAAAATGAGAAGAATCCAAACATGAAACCCTTATCCTATTTTTAATCACGCATCAAGTATTTTTAAATAAAATTCATTTAATGGTGTTCAAATCTTCAAAAAATCATATCAAAATTTCCCTTTTGAATTTGGGGATTCTAACAAATCCTTAGCTCGGGGTTGAGCGGCTGAGCCTCGCTAAACTTACATCGGATCTCTGATGAAATAGCATATTGCGAACCTAAAAATGATTTTTCAAAAAATCATGAGCATCACATCATGTACATGTAGTTCAAATCAAACTCACTTCCTACCGATTTGGCAGGAATTTGTCTTTTTCATGAGGGATGGAAGGAAAGGTTTAAGATATTCTAGTTGGGACATTGTCCATGCAAGGTGGTATACTATTTTTGAAAAATGGGGTGATACCATTTTTAAATTTTAATTTGGTGGTTGCTTCACAAAACATCACATTTTGGGTACTCGGAAAATGGAAAATAGCTTTTTGGTGCGACGAATGGTCATTTGACCTGAAAACTAGAAAACCTCAATTGAGATAGGTCACTTTATGTCTGTTTCAAACTATCGTCAAACTTTCTAAAACGGCGGGCATGAAGATTCTTAGCTCAGGGCTAGGCCTCTCTAAACTTGCAGTGGATCTATGATGAAATAGAATATTGCGAACCTAAAAATGATTTTTCCAAAAAAAATCATGAGCATCAGATGAAGTACCTAAAGTTTAAATCCGACTCACTTCCTACTGATTCGATAGTAATTTATCTTTTTCACGAGGGATGGAAGGAAAGGTTTAAGATACCCCGCTTGGGATATTGTCCATGCAAGGTGGTCTACTATTTTTAAAAATGGGGTGGTATCATTTTTAAACATTAATTTGATGGTTGCTTCACAAAACACCTCGTTTTGGGCATTCAGAAAATAGAAAATGGCTTTTGGTGCGACGAAAAGGAAAATTTCCTCCTGCAACATTGTTTTCCATTCCACGATGCACACATGTGCACAATATGGGCACATTATCGCAAACTATGTCGCGATTCTGGCCATAACATTGGCCATTTGACCTGAAAGCCAAGAAACCTCGATTAAGATAGATCACTTTGTGATGGTTTTTTGAGACACAATCAATATACCAAGTTTGATTTTTTTCCTTACAACTATGTCACATAATATGCCACCACGCGAAGGTTTTGCATTGCTTCGATCATTTTTTGATTCTTTATGCCTGTTTCAAACTGTGTCACATAATATTGTTTCGAAACTTTTATGATCAAACAGATGCTCCCTCTTCCTCTTGCACTCATATGCTCCCTCTTCCTCTTGCAGTCAAGTAATTAGGAGTAAAAAAAGAAAAAAATGGAAGGTGATACGCTGAGGGTGTCCGTCGGCGTAAGGTGGTATGCCGACACCGACGACTGTTGTGACGGGCTGGCCTGGTCGAGGGCTACACCGACGGCTCTGACCTTTGATCGTTGGTGTAGCACCCGGTCGTTGACGCCTCGCGTCATTCCTGTAGTGTTGGCACGCGAAAAACCTTAGGACCACCACCAATATTCGCAAGACTCGCAGCCCGTGCGCTGCCCGTCAAGTTTCAACATAGAGGCAGGAAAATACATGGCAGCAGGGAGGCACTTTTGCAAGAGCGTGTCGTCCCCAACAGCTGCCCAATTCGGCCTCCTCTAGCCCAGATCGCAGTCCAGGAGACCTAGATCGCATCGCAGCCCAGGAGAAGAACAAGACAGCACGCCGGTGGCCGATGACCGTGTGCCGCCGCCTCTTCTTCGCCGCCCCGCCGGAAACCTCAGGTTGATTGCATATTTCCCGAGATTCTGGTTCATTTTGGTTTGAATATTTTAGCCTTAGTTTTTTAGCGCAGAAACACGCACACCGTACCTTTAGCACAACTAGGGATCTGGTGAACAGAATTGAACTCTGAGTTGATGATATATAAGATCTTGGCCTTACCCGTTTGAACTTTTATAGGTACCTCGTCATAATTGATGACATTTGGCATTGGGCACAGTGGGAAATCATCGACAAGTCTCTGCCAAAGAATAATCCCAGCAGTAGAATAATCATCACAACTCGAATCAGTGCTATAGCTGAGAAATGTCGAACTGACGACAACCATGCCTTTCTCTATGAAATTGGGGGTCTTGATACTGCAGATGCTTGGACACTAATGAATTCTGGGCCACGTGGAAGAATTGAAAATAGTGACGATTATCCATGGAATTATATCACGGAAATGTGTGATGGTATACCATTAGCAATAATTTGCTTATCATCAGCAATGAAAGAACAGATACAGGAGTCTGATGGTGAATTGGGAAAAACCAGGGCTCTAAAGCGTGTAAAAGATGGAATCTTAACTATTCCGTCTATGAAACCATTGGCAGATAGCTTATGTCTTGGCTACAACGATCTTCTTCTTGATGTGAGGACTTTCTTGCTATACTGTAGTATATACAATTGGCATTATGAATTTGGAAAAGATCGCTTGGTCGAGAGATGGATTTCTGAAAGATTTGTCTACGATAAGGTCACAGCAGAAGGTTACTTTGAATATCTTGTCAACAGGGCATGGATTAAGCCGACAGCAAGTGGCAAATATGAAATCCACCCCGTGATGCTGGCCTTCCTGAAGTGCAAATCACAAGAGGATAATTTCGTTACACGCATGGATTTCGGCTACGACATTTTACCGTCTAAGCAAATTCGTCGGCTTTCCCTCCATGCCAAAGAAGAGAAATCAGTGGATTTTTCAAGTTTAGATTTGTCACACACTCGCTCCCTTGCTGTTTTTGGTTCAGTTAGTGCAGTCCCCTTCAAGCAGTTTGAACGACTGCGAGTGCTGGAGCTTGAAAACACTGGGGATCTAGGGAATGCTCATCTGCTGGATATATGTGGGCTGCTGTGGCTGAGGCACCTTGGTCTAATGGGAACACCAATCACCGAGGTTCCACCTCAGATCAAGAGACTGCTGCATCTGGAGACTCTGGACATAAGAGACACAGGGGTCATGGAGCTCCCATGGGAAGCTTGCCGGCTACCAAAATCGGTGCGTGTGCTCGCTGGCAGTAAGGACTCACAGCAAGTTATAGAGTTGCCTGAGGACACCTACGAATGTCTCAAGAAGGGAATTCCAGACTCTTCTTTGAAAAAATGCAGGGAGGTCCTGTCCATCCTGCTTTATGATCCTTCCCGTCCCGGCAGAGCGGCTCCAAAATTTGCGATATTCAAGGTTCCAGGATTGTCCATGGAAATTCCGGAGTTGATCAAAGAATACTTCAAAGTTCTCTCCTCCTTAGATATCAGGCTCTGCAAACTTTCAGATGATGACCTCAAGTTTCTACAGGAGATGCCCAACCTCAAGAATCTTTTGGTGGGTTTGAATTCGTCCCAGTGGAGCCGGTGACCATCGGGGCTGCTGGGTTCGCGATGCTGGAGAACTTCTTTGTAGATTCCCGTGTGCCCCGGGTAACCTTTGCGCCAGGAGCCATGCCGAAGCTCAAATGCCTTGTGTTCAAGTTCTACGCTGGCCCAGAAAGCGACAACCCTGTGGGCATTACGCACCTCCATAGGCTCCAGGTGGTCGCCTTCTGGGAATTAGTGCAACGGTTGCAGTCATCAGAGAAGAGGCAAGGGAGCATCCCAACCAGATCACCCTCTACATCAATGACAAGGTAGAGATTTTCCGGGGAAACCAGGGTGAACAGGTTTGTGAAGAAGCTGGGAGCAGCGGGACATGCGGCGTGGTGGAGGCACGAGCAGGTGCGCTCTCTGTCTCTGCTGCCCGAAACAGCAACCCGGGTACTGATGCTATTCCCAGCTGCAGCCAGACGAGCGAGATCGACGCCCAGTGGTACAGTGGCAGACAGTACTGACTCGCCGAGCGTTTGATTTTCAGCAGGTAATCAAGGGAACTGAGGACTATCATGCACATATCTGCACTCTCAGATCTCTTTTACTTTTACCTGTCACAACGTCACATGACGTGTGCCTTTCTGTTCATTGTTAACGAGCTATATGTATTGATCGTCATTACCTGGCATCTTAAACTTGCTTACGTCAAGCATTCTTCAAACTTTTGCGCTTCCTTTAATACCAGAACTAGCATATGGTGGCTCTCGCAAATACGAGGGCATTTCCTATTACCAAATGAACGTACCAAAGGCTAAAAAATCTCAACTTGAATATTATATATTTAAATTTTTATAAGACCAAAAAAGAGAGATGCATTAGAAATTTTTGTAGAACATCAAATCATACAATAGTCAGTCTAATTGATCCCCTTTATTCCTAACTACATATATGTTAAAAATTTATGTCATCACACTTTTACCTACAAAGATCACGAACAGGATATAAGTTGTCATAGAAAGACAACGATCAAAATCTCCACCTTCTAGGTCCATTTTTCTTAGAATGCCAAAAAAAATTATTTCTAAAATACCTAGAAGAGTACAACCAATAATTCATCATAATTGTTATCAAATACTGGCAAATATCCATGCCCCGGTGAACCAAATTGCATTAATAGATTATCATATTGTATCTATTCATATTATAGCCAATTGAAAGTCATTGCAATAGCTAAGCACATTACATTCGGTAATTCTTTGTAACTGAACATAATCATATCACAACTAATATAATTGTATTTTAAAATTCTAAAGTCATAGTTAGAAACATAAGAAAATGTATGAATATTTGTTAAATATTTTTACATTTATAAAAATAAGAAATGGTGATTTTAGTTTTGCATTTTCAACATCTTGTTTGCTCTCATTTACTCTACAATCATATCCATCATATGTGTTATTCTAATCAATATAGATTTCACCGGGCTAACGGCTAGATGTTTTGTTTTTTGTGTGATATTATTTAGTGTATTTATCTTTTCTCCATTGATCATGTGTTGATTCAGAACCATGTATTTTAATCAAAAACAATGGAAATCTACTTGCTTTTGCATGCTTAGGTTCACTTACGAAGATCTATTGGTTTCACTCGACTTACAAAGAGAGTCCACAAGATTCGTCCTAGACGAACAACGATTTGTTTTCTGGATGCAAAATTTGAATTATGCTACATTAACTCGGTAATGTTTAGCTATTTTCACTAAGAATAAATTCGAGTTATCTGTGCATATACTTTGGAAAGCTGTCATAACCACCTTCGCATGTCTCACCTAGCTTGTGGTCTCTCTAAGCATATGTGACGTGGGGTTAACACGTCAATGATCACCGTTGATGGACTTGGGTTTTGAGAAAAAGGGGTGCACTGGAGGCTTTGTTCGGCTAAGAGGCAGGCAAATCGGGGACACGTGGTTTACCCAAGTTCAGGCCCCGGAGGGAAAAACCTATTCCTACTTGTCTGCTCTTGATTATCGATGAACCAAAGGTTACAGGGGGTGCCTTGATGGCAATGGTGTGCAGATGTAATCTGGCAAGTGTATGAGCTAGGATTTCAGATATCCCCCTTGTCGTTCCATCTTGACCTTTATATGGGGAGGCCGGGTCTCGGGATACATGCCGAGTCGGTTACAAATTAGGGTTTTTCCCTTTAAACTTTTTATCTAAAGCTTGCACTATCCTTCAAGGAGTCGCATCCTTCATGGGTATGGGCCACCTGAATCTTCCCGGGCTTCACCATCAGGTGCGGATCGTCACGTGGGCTCTCATTGGGCCAAACCGGATAGGGCAATCTTGGATACCCGTAGTGCATACCCATGTCAATATGTCAATAATATATTATATGTATGCCACTTATGAAAAATTCATTCCAAGAATTTCTAGACTCTTTCAAATATATAGGAAACTATAAATTTGTTATATAGATTTAGTTTATCCTAAACAATCAATGCCATTTTTCTTTTGTGTAAAATATTGAAGTATTTAAGGATTTTATTTTCTCATGCTAATGTGTAACTTTTATTTTTCTCTTATAACATCAAGTTCTATATACTGGATGTGTAACATCCTAGCATTTAGGAACTAATGAAGAGTAGATTTAGGAATTTGAAATGTTGCATGCATTCATCTGTGAAAATGTGGGTAAATTTTTTTGCCAAATAAAAACTTAAAGTGATCAAAGTTTCTTTCATGCTTTGAGCTTAGGTATAGACTTGAAGGATGATTGCTATAGACTTTGATATGATCTTTGTGGATTAGTGTGTTTTGGGAAATAAATTTTGAATTTAAAAAACTTGAGTGTTTGAATTATAATTCAAAAGGATTTTTGAATGTTGTTTGAGTATTTGATTTAATTAAAGAGTTAACTAATAATAACTCAAACTTTATATAAACAAAGCAATTAAGAATAAGAATCTCCGATTCATAATGGAATTTCAATAAATAAGTTACAATAATGTAACTTGTGAAAACCATCAACAATCTTTACAATAGCAAATAAATAAAGAATATTTCTTTATTGATAATAGTACAATATTTATTACAAAAGAATGAAGTAAAAAGTACAAAAGAATAAATTAAAGATTACAATTGAATATGAGAGTTATTTCAAGTGACTAATCTATAAATAAAGAAAAATAAAAACCTAAACTAAGTCTTGATCTTCAAATCTGGTACCTGCACAATAAAAAGAAACTTAAAAGAAAAAGAAGGTTAGGATTAGAATTATTTTTACTCTCAGAGTTGATAGTGAAGTGCACTGTTCACTTTTTCATCATTGAGTATTTAAGGGGCAAGTTTCACCAATATGAAAGAATATATCTTTCATAATTTTAAGCCATAAGCCAAATAAAAAGCAAGGAGGGACAAGATTCACAAGTCAGATAAATGGTAACATGGTGAAAGTAACTCTCAAATTCTGAACATATCCACAAGTTGTACAGCAAGCACACAAGCAGCACACACACCAAACTGCATGGGTGTGCTGTCAGCACCACATCAACAGCACAACCAAACAAAACCATCAGCACAGCCGTGGGAATACAAACCCACATCACTTTCTTGTTCATACACACCAAGAAGAACAGCCAGCAGCTAAACCCAGCCAGAGCCAAGCTAGATCACACAAACAAAACCTTGGATCACACCACCAAAATGGTGGCATAAGGAGGGGGTGGATCAGGTGGATAGCAAGCCCAAGATCAAGCCATCGGGACCAGGAGGAGAAGGGCTAGATCAAGGACAAGCCAGGAGCTGGAAATACTAGGGGAGCATCAGATCAAGATCAACCACAAGAAACCCCACATCAAGTGACAGTGGTGAGTAAATAGACCATCACATGATCTATCTGTCTAAGATTAGAAAAGCATACATAATCTGTCTCTTATTCAAACTCTCAGAAAGCACCCAAGAGGGGTGAATCCATCATTGAGGTTTTAAACTCTAAAAGCAATCAGAAAAGTATAAGGATCCAACTAAATCTCAGAACAACATCATGGATTTAGCTATAAAGCTATATTTCAATTCAAGAATGAACATAGCTAAGATTTAAACCTATAGGCACATCTCTTTAATTAGAGTAGCACCTTAGGATTTAATCTTATGGATCTATACAAGTTATCAAGCTTACAAGCAACTTTCCCAAACTTTGATTCAAGCAACAGTAGCTGGTATAACTACCAGGACCCATCCATGTGAATCAACAAGTTAGAGGTCTAAATCCCTAAACCTCAGACCAACATCATTGGTTCTAGGGATACAAGGAAAGAGGATTTCACTTATCTAACATGCCAAGCCAAATCTTAAGCTTGAATAAATCATACCAAGTAAAAGAATCTAATCTTGTGTGCCATACAAGGATGGTGTCACAAGAACAGTTCTAAACTAAGTAGGTTAAGCATCCAATCTTCACATATACAATCAACCAATTATAAATCATTTTCCTATTCTTAAACACAGGAATCATAAACCAAATATTCATATATATATATGTCTTCACTGTTTGAAATCATTTGATCTCAAACTACATATAAATTCTTAGAGCCAACAAGTACTAAGACAGTGACTTCATCACACCATACTCACTGTCATTAACCAAGTAATGACAGTGGTAAGTTATCTAAACCACTAGCATCACCACAGCCAATCATCAACAGTAAACCACTAGCATCACCACAGCTAATCGTCAGCAGTAAGCCACAACTAGTCACCACTTAACAAATTCAGGGATCAACAACACATGATCCAATTCAACAGTATCTAATCCACAGCAGGGTATGAACCCTAAGCAGAACCAAGAACCCTAATCAGGACAGGACAGTAACCAGGAAGGTCACCACCAACATCTAGCATAGGATGGCCTAGTATAGAGAGCACGAGAGGAGAGGAAGCACTCACCAAAGGTCCTCGCCGTAAAATAGAAGAGGAAGCAGAGGGGCCGACAACCATGGCGGCACGGGGAGCACCCTAGGGGGGCGCTGCGACCCATACAGCGCCACGGCGGCGACCTTAGACACGCATAGGGGCGAGGAGCATCACCACAACGCACGACAGCAGCGGCGGCGCCAGGATCCACGCCAACCCCAAACCCTAGGGTTCGGGACAACATCGATTTGGCCACAGGAGAGCTCCAAGTCCAAATCCAGTTGGACAGGAGGGAAGAGCAGGGTTGAAAACCTCTTCCTACACCACGACGGCGGCCAGGACGGTCCACGGCGGCGTGAATCACCGGCGACAGCACCGCTGACCACGGGGTCGGGGAAGGAGAAGGAGGAGAGAGGTGAGCTCGAGAGAGAGATAAGGAGTGTTGGGCTGGGTGGGCCAAAAACAATTCGGGGTGGTTGTTTTGACCTTCCCCTACTGGGCCGCAAGGGCCCAATAAACCCAAATGGCCAGCCCAAATCATTTAGAGTCTGTTTTTAATAAAAAGGAAAATACCAAAATTTCCCTGAATTTAATTAAATTCTAGAAAATAAAATAAAAGACCAAAAATTATAAATAAAATATTTTTGGATTCACAAAAATCCAAACTATCCAAATAAATTAAGAGATAAAATTTTAGACATGTAAATTTTATTAATAATTTTGTAATTTATATATTCCTTATGGAATTTTACAAAATTATTGAAAGTTGATAAAAATATATAAAAATCACTTTCATTATATATTAATATTTTAATATTTTATAAAAATAGTAAACAAATATTTCATAACAATTTTTTATATTTAAATAATAATTCTTAAGGGAATTATTAAATTAATAAAAATTCAAATAAAAGGAAATAAAGTAAATAAATACAATACTCTTTAAATATTAAATAAAATAATATTTATAAATTCTTTACTATTAAAAGAATTTTTATAATTAAAATAAATGGGGGAGAATACATATAAAGCTAAATGATGCATTGCATTACTTTGCTTAATCATTTTGCTTCTTTAAATATTGTCCTTACTGGGCAATAATGATGTTTTTGTAGACATAGAAGCTCAAGGTCCAGTGCAAGCATCAGACTTCACTACCTTGCAATCACAATGCAAGTTCATCACTTGCTCATATCCTTTGAAGAGTCTTTATCAAAGTATTTGCAAATTGTGTGTTTGTTATCGCCACATTTTGGCCAAAGGAGGAGATGGGCCGTAATCAAGATGGGTTTGGAGGATACGTATACGCAATGTTTTGCTGGATCAGCCTTGTGCATGGATTTGGGCTAAATTGCCCGTGTATTTGTATATTATAGTAGGTTACGTTTCGGTTTAGGTAAGAGATAGAGTTGTTAGGGTTATTCCAAAGATAGAAAGTCTCCGGACTATAAATATGTACCTAAGGTTATTGAGAAAAGAGGACGATCACGTTCACAACAAACACAATCTCGGCGCATCGCCACCCCTTGTTTCTAGGGTTTTTCTCGGGTAAGTGTCATGCTGCCTAGATCGCATCTTGCGATCTAGGCAGTATATGCTTATGCGTTATTTAGTGTTACTCGTGCTGAAGCCTTGTTGATGGCGAGTAATATTGTTATCATAGATCTGTTTGGGCTAGCATCGGTACTTTTTTGTTATGATTGCTTAGTTATGCTGTCTTTATTTATCTCGCTGCCTTTGCACCTTTTTTGGGTGTAAGGGTAGCATCTTGCTTGATCTTTATTTAGTTGACTTGATCTGTTATAGTTATGCCTTGTTTTCCAAGGTTTAGTTTGATATCCACATGGTCAGGCCTTGCAAACGGGTTGAACGATCCAGTAGTATGTAAGGATATGGTTTGCCAATTCGAGAGGAGTTGTTCCGGGAATTGACTTTACGTCGGTTGTTAGGCCTTCTCTAGGGTTAGTTTTCTATCATCTTTTGTATCTACCAGGCTCAATTACGTGTAGGATGTTCCAATTATGTGGTGAAAACGTTAAACTGTCGTAGATCGATTTAACTTGTATTGATGAAGCAAAACCCCATGTTATCGTAGATCTAATGCAGAACCATGGGATAATCGGCTCTAGGAGCCGATCCACAGGGAAACCTGGGAGCCGGGCGCGGCTCGAATTTTACGTATGTTTGTTTGCCATGCAGGAAACTAATCGAAGCAACCCATCACCTTCCTGACCAGGTATAGGTCAGGTGGCACGCCCTTGCACCAGCCAGGACGTGTGCCGAAGTTTTGCGGGCCGTTGCCCGAGGGACCAGGGCCCACCAGCAGTTCTGGGAGCCTCCCGGCTCTTCGTGTTGCTCGTCGCTGCTCGCCGGTGGGTTTTGACAGGCAACACATTCTGGCACGCCCGGTGGGACATTCAACAACGTCTGCATCAACATCCGACGCTGAGATGGAGGGCAGACCGGACACGTACGACGATTTGCCTGATGAGCACAAGGCGAAGTATGATGATATCAAAGCTCTCTTCGAAGCCGTTCTCATCGGCTCTTTTGAGAGGACCCGTAAACATGGCATCAGGTGGAATGGGTTCTCGCCCGAAGGTGCTCTTGATGAGGTGGATCTGTCTGTTCCTTCAGAAGAGCGCACCAGAGCTCTGCGACAGGAAGTCAATTACATGGTGGCTCATTCTCTTCACCGCCATTCTGAGAGCCTGGTGAACGCTTTCGAGCGCGTCGCGGTTCGCGTAGTTCAGGAGATCATGAAACATCAGTACTCTCCGTCGGGGCCTACTCTAGGGACTCACCAGGGAGAAAGACTGCTCCAGACCAGGCCACAGCTGCCATTCACGCTTGCAGCTCCGGAGCCACCAGGGGCACCGGCGTACGTCGTCTACAAGGTTGGAGGTGACCCTGGCGATTGCCAATTCCTGTTTGAACCACCTAAAGAAATCCCACATGGGTATGTGTGCACCTACGTGCCGGACTGCAATAGCCTGACGCGCACGAACCAGGTTGCAACCGCGGGGATTCCAAGCCGTACCCCAACGAGTTTGATCTGATTCCGCTGCCACCCAAGTATCGGCTCCCTGAGTTCTCAAGGTTTAGCGGATCAGAAGGGTCGAGCTCGATCGAGCATGTGAGCCGATACCTGGCACAGTTAGGCATGATTTCAGCATCGGATCAATTGCGCGTAAGGTTCTTTGCGCAATCTCTGATAGGACCAGCTTTTGGGTGGTACACCTCGTTGCCGCCGGATTCGATCCAGACCTGGAAGCAACTAGAAGAGCAGTTCCACATTCAGTATCATTCAGAAGCTACCGAGGCTGGCATTGCAGATCTGGCGCAGGTGCGGCAAAAGCGGGGAGAAACGGTAGCTGAGTACATTCAGCGTTTCAGGACTGTCAAGAACCGATGTTATTCGGCTCGTTTAACTGAGAAAGAAGCAGTCGAGCTGGCAGTGTTGGGTCTCTCAGCACCTATCAAGGATCTGGCTTTCCAAGTAGAGTATAATTCATTGGCGCACATGGCCCAGAAACTGACAATGTATGAATAGCGCCACCCTGAGTTGTACCAAGACAAGTTCAAACGTCCGATAGGCCTGGTCGATACAGAAGAAGAGGATCCCGTACAAGACCAGGAGGTGGTCGTGGCTGAATGGGCTGGGGGGGCAGATCCTGTGTCCTGCAAATGGGTAAAACAGCAAGGGCCTGCAAAAGGGTTCGACTTCGATGTGAGCAAAGCTGAGCAGATATTCGATTTACTACTGAAAGAAAAGCAGCTGAAGTTACCCGAAGGCCATAAAATCCCTACGGCTCAAGAAATGAACGGGAGACCATACTGCAAGTGGCATCACTAATTCACCCACACCACCAATGATTGCAAAGAGCTACGTCGCCAGATCCAAACGGCGATAGAACAGGGCCGTCTGATCCTTGGGCAGTTCGCCATGAAAGTAGACACAAACCCGTTTCCCGGCGTCAACATGGTAGAACACAGCCACTCCACGAGGCGTCAGTTAGATTTCTCGTTCGATGTTAATATGACAGGGCCGGTGTACCACCATGGCTCATATAAGGAGGAAGCCGGTCACTCTCGGGGCAAAGAAAGAGAGGAGGCTGGTCCACGTGACCGGCCCCGTTATGATGACAGGCGGTATTTAACCGAGGAGCAAGTGAGAAGCGTGCGATATCAGAAGCCACACTCCACGCATCTCCTTAACAAGTATGAGCGTCAGTATGACCGACGTCGCCGGCACGATAGAGACGATGAAGGATATGAGCACCTCGCTAGTAAAAAGTCGAAGGAAAAAGAAGGCGTGGATAAACATTGGGATTGTCCTTTCTTCAAGTATTGCTGGGACGCGGGAATGAGCCGATTGCCTACGATCGACAACTGCCCGGAATGTGGACAGCAGAAGGATGACACAGGTCCAGTCTCAGTGTTCAAGCGTCTAGGACCCCTCCCACCTCAGAACAGGCAAGAGGAGTCATCTCGAGCAAAAGGTCTCAAGGAGCCGAAGGGTGAAAAAGAAGAAGACAGATATCACCGGCCAAGGTGGTGTCCCGATGGACTCAGACACACCCAAAAGCGTAGAGTTCAGCGACTGCGTAGCCTGGAGGAAGCCGAAGCACAGTACCTCCACGCTTTAAGGAAAGCACGGCCCGATCTGGCCGTGAAAGTTCGGCAAACCTTGGAACAGAGGCTCGTCCGAAAAGGAAAGAGTGGCGCCCCAAACCAGTAAAAGCCGATGCGAAGACATCGGCTGGCACAAACATGGTGTTCACACTTCCGTCAGAGTTTTGCGCTCCAAGAGCCAAAGAACTACCAGTGGCACAGTTTGACTGCGGCCCATGGCCGGTTATCTTTGAAAAGTCACAAGAGAAGGGCTACAAACATCTGAAAGCTTTGTACCTGCGAGGTTATATCAATGGGCAGCCTGTCCACAAGATGTTGGTTGACACCGGAGCGGGAGTCAATATAATGCCATACTCCATGCCACGGCGTTTGGGACGCTCCACTGCAGATCTGATCAAAACCAACGTCACGTTAAGCGACTTCAACGGCCAAACTTCAGAGACGCAAGGCGTTCTGAATGTGGACCTGACCATGGGCAGAAAAACCATCCCTACGTCATTCTTCATCGTTGACAGCAAAAGCACCTACGCTGTCTTGCTGGGGGGGGATTGGATTCACGCCAACTGCTGCATTCCATCCACGATGCACCAGTGCCTGATACAGTGGTATGGAGATGAAGTGGAGGTCATTCATGCAGATGATTCGATCGAGATCTCCATAGCTGGCATGAACATCTGGGAGGCAGGAGACCAAGAGCCGATCTCTGGAGTCAGTCTAGACGGCTGTGAGCGCATTGAAGCTACAAAAAACGGGGTGAGGCTGGTCTTATCCACTGGCCTGACAGAGTAGCAAAGTCCACGATCGTACGTGGTATGGCCGATCCCTGCGATCGGCCACAAAACATAAAAAGCAGTAGTCTTACGACAAACAGGTCATGCAGTCGTAGTAGGGAGATTCCCTGCCATTGTAGAGCACAAATAAGTTGTAAACCTACCTTGACTGATGCAATCAAAAAGGGGGCCGATTCCGGCAATCGGCCCAAATTATCTTTGTTATCCTCACCAACTGTTTGCCCCGTGTTTAGCATCGATTTAGCAGGTGACGGAAAGCTAGGGTATGGGTTTACCTCCGCTGATGAGCTAGAGGAAATTGACATCGGTCCTGGGGATAAGCCGCGACCAACATTTATCAGCAAGAAGTTAGATCCGAATCTGCGGGGTCCGATGATAGCTTTGTTGAAAGAATATCCAGATTGCTTTGCCTGGGACTATACAGAAATGCCCGGGTTAGACAGGAGCATCATTGAGCACCGACTCCCGCTTAAAAAAGGATTTCGGCCATTCCAGCAGCGAGCACGACAGATGAAGGCCGAAATTCTGGAAGAATTCAAGAAGGAGATCGAGAAAATGTTGACAGCTAAGTTAATCAGGCCATGCAGGTATGCTGAGTGGATTTCTAGTATCGTACCTGTAGAGAAAAAAGATGGCCGCTGGCGTGTTGCCATAGATTTTCGGGATCTCAACAAAGCCACTCCAAAGGATGAGTATCCGATGCCGGTGGCAGAGACATTAATCAACGCAGCTGCTGGTCATAAGGTCTTGAGCTTCATGGATGGCAATGCCGGTTACAACCAAATTTTTATGGCTCCGGAAGATATACACAAGACTGCATTCAGAGTCCCAGGTTCGGTGGGGTTGTTTGAATACGTAGTCATGACGTTTGGATTGAAGAATGCCGGCGCCACGTACCAAAGAGCCATGAATTACATTTTCCATGATCTTATTGGCAAGCTGGTGGAAATTTATATCGATGACGTGGTGGTCAAGTCTGCTTCAGTAGAAGGACACTTGGGCGATCTGCAATGCGTCCTGGACCGAACAAGAAAATTCGGCCTACGGATGAATCCAAAGAAGTGTGCCTTCGGTGTAACGGCCGGTCAGTTCTTGGGTTTCTTGGTCCATGAACGCGGAATTGAGATCGGCCTGAAAAGTCAGGAGGCAGTGCGAACAATGAAGCCACCTACCACGAAGAAAGAACTGCAGTCTCTCATCGGCAAGATCAACTTCGTCAAAAGATTCATCTCCAATCTGTCAGGAAGAATAGAGCCGTTCATGGGACTGGTGAAAATTAAATCTGATGAGGAGTTCCGCTGGGGGACAGAACAACAACGAGCCTTCGACAAGATCAAAGAATATTTAACGAAGACGCCAGTGTTGGTTCCACCCCAGCCAGATAGGCCGTTCTACATTTACTTGTCAGTAGCTGACACGTCCATCGCCTCGGTGGTGGTGCAGGTTTATGACGGTTTGGAGCGAGTTGTGTTTTACATCAGCAGAAGGATGCTGGATGCAGAGACAAGGTATCCTGAGATTTATAAGTTGTGCCTCTGCCTGTTTTTCACCTGCACCAAGCTGCGCCACATCTTGCTCTCAGCGGAGATTATCATTATATGCAAATCAGATGCCATAAAACATATGCTGTCGGCTCCTATGTTGAAAGGCCGACTCGGCAAATGGATGTTTGCATTATCGGAATTTGATATCCGGTATCAACCCGCGAAAGCGGTTAAGGGTCAGGCGTTGGCCGATCTTATTGCTGAAAGAATCAACACCGATATAGCAGCGCTGTCTATACGAGCGTGGGCTATGTTTTTCGATGGATCGGTTTGTGATGATGGTTGCGGCATCGGCATTCTACTCGTGTCGCCCCGGGGGGCAACATATTCCTTCTCCATCAGGCTATCTACCCCTTGCACCAACAACATCGCTGAGTATGAGGCGATACGCAAGGGAATGGAGTTGCTCATCGAAGCTAGAGCAGAAGCAGTGGAAATTTTTGGAGACTCCAAATTGGTGATTTCCCAACTCACGGAGGAATACAAGTGCGAGAGCGAGTCTCTCTTCCCATTATGGTTGCAATGCCGTGAGCTGATGGCACAGTTCCGGTACATAAACTTGAACTGGATCCCGCGATCGCAGAATATCGAGGAGAATGATCTCGCACAAATGGCTTCAGGCTACAAGGACGTAGCAGAGGGAGCTGATGTTCAGGTACAGTTCCTGGAGGCGGACGACTGGAGAGCCGATATCTTCAATTACTTGAAAGATTCGGCTCGGGGGGCACCTAAACGGATAAGGTACAAGGCCATGAAGTATGTGCTGATTGGGGACGACATGTTCTACAGGACTCTGGAAGGGTTACTGCTCAAATGTCTGGGGCCAACCGAGGCCAATCGGCTCCTACACGAGGTACACGAAGGCGCCTGTGGAACTCACCAATCGGCTCACAAGATGAAATGGTTGATCAGGCGATCAGGGTTTTATTGGCCCACCATGCTTGAGGACTGTTTTAAGTACTACAAAGGGTGTCAAGCATGTCAGAAATTTGGAAAAATTCAGATGGTACCCGCGTCAGCAAATAAACCCCATCATCAAGCCGTGGCCATTCCGAGGTTGGGGCATGGATATGATCGGCAAGATCAATCCTCCATCAAGCAAAGGCCACATGTGGATTTTGGCCATTACGGATTATTTCACTAAATGGGTGGAAGCCGTCCCTATGAAGTCAGTGAACTCGAAGGATGTTATCGATTTTGTGAAAGAACATGTCATTCATAGATTTGGGATTCCCCAGACTATCACGACCGATGGAGGTTCGGTCTTCATTTCCCACGAGTTTAGAAAGTTCTGTGAGGACACGGGAATTAAGCTGATCCGATCATCCCCATACTATGCTCAAGCAAATGGGCAAGCTGAAGCATCCAACCAGAGCCTTATCAAGCTGATCAAGAGGAAAGTCGATGAGCACCCTAGGCGTTGGCACGAGGTTTTGTCAGAGGCTTTATGGGCTTATCGCATGTCATGTCATGGAGCGATAAAAACCTCGCCATACCATCTAGTCTATGGACAAGAAGCCGTATTGCCCTGGGAAATTACGGCTGGATCGAGACGTGTCACTTTTCAGAACGATCTAATAACTGAAGAATATGCGGCCCTGATGAGTGACAGTGTTGAGGATTTGACTGAGCTTAGGCTGTGGTCGCTTGAGAAAATCAAAGAGAACAAGGCCAAGGTAGCTCGTGCATATAATAAGAAGGTGAGACCAAAGGAGTTCCACGTTGGCGATCTCGTATGGGAAGCTGTATTGCCATTGGGAACTAAGGATGCAGCATACGGTAAATGGTCTCCAAATTGGCACGGGCCATACAGGGTCGATCAAGTTCTAAGGGGGAACGCGTACATGCTGGAGGAGCTGGATGGCGTGAAATTCCCAGTGACTGTCAACGGTCAGCATCTCAAGAAATATTTCCCAAGCATGTGGGATGATGGACAGTGAAATATGGGGGCCGATACATGAAATCAGCCAATAAAAAATATTTCCCAAGCATGTGGGATGATGGACAGTGAAATATGGGGGCCGATACATGAAATCGGCCAATAAAAAAAATACAGCCGATGCACAGCCATCGACTCTAGAGGTTCAAACTGTTACGAGCGGGTGTCAGTTTACATGAATAAGCTACTGAAGGAATGCCTCGAAGGCGTGGAGGGCATCAGCACGGACACGATCCACCTCAACGATCTCGGCTTCGTCATCTTCATCCTTGCCCATCACCAGCTGCTTGTTCAGGGCACGTATTTCCGCCAGATCAGTCTTCAGTTGAGCTTTGAGGCCTTCCGCTTCGTCTTGGGAGCGGGCGATGAATGCTTCCTTGTCACGAATGAGCTGTTTGGTCGCCCGGACCTTCTCTTCAAGATCTCCCAGTTCCTTTTTCAAGGATGCAAGCTCGGCGGTGCTGACAGAGGTGTCAGTTTTGGCATCCAGAGACGCCTTTTTCTCGTTGAGCTGCTGACATTTGTCTGCAATATTGGCCTTCAGTGGGAGTTGGGCGCGGCGCAGATTAATCCTCTCACGAGCCAACTTCACCCTTGACCCGTAGAAAGACAGAGTTACAACTGGCCAAAGCTTCACCTGCAGTGCTACTGGGAGTTGGTCCTTGATTTCGGCAAGAACACTCTTCACCTCTTCAGAACCCTCGATCAACTTCTCGATCGGGGAGGACAGCAAGGCTTTGAGACGCTGGAATTGAGGTAGTACAACCTTTGCTCGTGGTTCATCGTTGGCGACAGAGAGAGTTGGTTCGATGGATTCAGGGTCGAACGTCAGCAGGCCTGAGATATCACAACCCTGGCAGGCCGAAATGGCGTCAGTATGCGTCCAACATGGAAGGAAGAGCCGAACGAAGCGAACGTACCTCTCCTAAGGTCAAGGGGATAGCAGATGACGAGACAATCGGCTCGTGTGTTGTTGCTAGGGGCTTGGCCACAGTGGTAACCGTTTCATCTGCACCTTCAGGGATTACTAGATCCAGCCTTGCGAAAGGCATCGGCACTTCCCCGGCTTTCCCACTAGAAGTGTTAGTCATCTGCATGGAAGGTGCTTAGCCGATGTCAATAGTGATGAATCGGCCGATAAAAAAAGGAAACAATTGGTAAGAGCATCGAGGTTGATGACTTTCGAAACCTCCTGGCTCGACGAAGAGGTTTGCAGTCCCTTGCGAGCCCTCTTGGGGCTCACAGCTAGCCCCGCCTCGACTGATGCTCGGGGGGCAGTAGGTGCAGGAACCGGCCTTTTCCTGGGAGCCGATGGTGGCAAATCTGGCTGGCTTGGCGTGGTGGTCCTCTCTGAGTCTGTTGGGCCCGACTCTCCTCGATTGGATTGTGCGTCCCCGCTGGAGGTGTCTTCGATGGAACCCTGTAAGAAGAGAGCTAGTAAGCGCAAACATGTTTGCAAGGATGAAAGAGATCGACCAAGGCATGGATCAGCGTACGTGCGAACTTTCTGGAGAAGGGCTCCGGCGCCTCAAAGTCTTCCTGGCGGCTACCTTCCTCACCGCCGTTCTTGTTTTAGTTGGAACTCGAGAGGCGGCGGACCTAGAAGTTGCTTGGATCTTGGAAGCCGATTGTGGTGATATCGGCTGGTTCTGCATCACGACCTTTTTCAAAGGTGGCGAGTTTTTGCAGAAAAGGACCACTGGAGCTGGTGGGAAGAATTCGAAGGGGGAGCCATCACCGTGTGTGGGTGCAGGACCATCTTGTTGCTGCAAGGAGACGGAGCGGGTTATTAGAAGAATCATTTGTGAGCTGCATCAAGAAAATTTACAAGTAATAGTACCTGTTCTACGGGGATATCATATTCAGCATCGAGCTGTTCCAGCAACAGTCCCAGAGCTCTCCTGAAGGCATGAGTCTTCCACATCGACCACCAGTTCTCAAAACCATCGGTTGATGAAGTAAAAAAAAGAGAAAAAAAAACAGAGTGGTTTTGGAATTATTATTGCCAAAACCAGGGGGGCATGTGTTATCGCCACATTTTGGCCAAAGGAGGAGATGGGTCGTAATCAAGATGGGTTTGGAGGATACGTATACGCAATGTTTTGCTGGATCAGCCTTGTGCGTGGATTTGGGCTAAATTACCCGTGTATTTGTATATTATAGTAGGTTACGTTTCGGTTTAGGTAAGAGATAGAGTTGTTAGGGTTATTCCAAAGATAGAAAGTCTCCGGACTATAAATATGTACCTAAGGTTATTGAGAAAAGAGGACGATCACGTTCACAACAAACACAATCTCGGCGCATCGCCACCCCTTGTTTCTAGGGTTTTTCTCGGGTAAGTGTCATGCTGCCTAGATCGCATCTTGCGATCTAGGCAGTATATGCTTATGCGTTATTTAGTGTTACTCGTGCTGAAGCCTTGTTGATGGCGAGTAATACTGTTATCATAGATCTGTTTGGGCTAGCATCGGTACTTTTTTGTTATGATTGCTTACTTATGCTGCCTTTATTTATCTCGCTGCCTTTGCACCTTTTTTGGGTGTAAGGGTAGCATCTTGCTTGATCTTTATTTAGTTGACTTGATCTGTTATAGTTATGCCTTGTTTTCCAAGGTTTAGTTTGATATCCACATGGTCAGGCCTTGCAAACGGGTTGAACGATCCAGTAGTATGTAAGGATATGGTTTGCCAATTCGAGAGGAGTTGTTCCGGGAATTGACTTTACGTCGGTTGTTAGGCCTTCTCTAGGGTTAGTTTTCTATCATCTTTTGTATCTACCAGGCTCAATTACGTGTAGGATGTTCCAATTATGTGGTGAAAACGTTAAACTGTCGTAGATCGATTTAACTTGTATTGATGAAGCAAAACCCCATGTTATCGTAGATCTAATGCAGAACCATGGGATAATCGGCTCTAGGAGCCGATCCACAGGGAAACCTGGAGCCGGGCGCGGCTCGAATTTTACGTATGTTTGTTTGCCATGCAGGAAACTAATCGAAGCAACCCATCACCTTCCTGACCAGGTATAGGTCAGGTGGAACGCCCTTGCACCAGCCAGGACGTGTGCCGGAGTTTTGCGGGCCGTTGCCCGAGGGACCAGGGCCCACCAGCAGTTCTGGGAGCCTCGCGGCTCTTCGTGTTGCTCGTCGCTGCTCGCCGGTGGGTTTTGACAGGCAACAGTGTTATCATATATACTCCAAAGAATGAAAATATTATTTTCACAAATAAAGAAATCATAGATATCATCCTAAGTGATGATATAATGGAGCAATAGAACTTAGAGTTCTATTTGCAACAATGATGATCAATTAGGGACTTAATAACCCCTGACATTAGTGATTCTAGCGTCGTATATTTTTCAAAGAGAGTTTTCCAAAAAGAGTTTTCCAAAAAGAGTTTTCCAACAATGATGATCAATTAGGGTCAATAGTTTTCCAAAAAGAGTTCCGCTACGCCGCCGCCACCAGAAACCAAGATTCGGATCCAGAAACTCCGTTCTGGCACCCTGCCGGGACGGGGAATTTGGAGAGGATCATCACCATATCGTCATCACCAACTGTGGCATCCCGCAAAACCACTACTAGAAAATCGCGTTGTTTTTGTGCATTGCATCATCATGACCGCATGCTCATGTCATCATGCCACATTGCATTTGAGCATCGTCATCATCTTGCATTTGCTTGCATAAAACTATTTTCGGGAAAACCTAATTTTGTTTTCTACATGCCCCGTCCTTGTTCAAACGCAAACCCCGGGTCTCCGGATTATTTTGTTTGTCTGCTATCGGTTTGCAAACGGTGCATTTGAAATAAATAAAATATTAAATTATTTTAGTGGGGGCAGTCGGACGGGACGATTCGACCCGAACGACCACCCCTAGTCCAAACAAACGGCCCAACCCAAAACCTTTTTCTACCAGCCCTAGTCTACCCACACCCCCCTCCACCTCACCCCAGCCTATCATCTCTCGCCACCTCACCCTCATCCCAACCCCCACCCAACCAGATGCTGCCACTTGGCCACCTCCCCTCCACCCCCTCTCTCTCCTCTCAACCCTGCCCCAACACACACTCACACACACCACCCGCCAGCCCCCCACTCTCCCTGCCCGTGGGCCCCGTCCCCTGGCCCACACAAGCCCACTCACCCTCCCCAGCACACATGCACCCGACACGCCCTCCCACACCTATGGGTCCCACCACCGCCCCGTGCCCCCTGTTCCTCTTCCTCCCTCTCTCCGGCGCTTCCTTCTCCCTCTGCTGCCGCCGCCCCGACGCGCCCTTCCGCCCGCGCGCAGCCTCCAGCGCCTCCACCGGCCTCTCCCCTCCCTCCGTCGGCCTCCCTCAGCGACCCCGCCGCCCCCTCTGCTAGCGGACGCCGCCGCCTCCTGCGTCCCTCCTCCGCCTCGCGCCGCCCTGCTCTCGCCGGCTTTCCGCCCCGCTCCACCTCTCCGCGCGACCCCGCTCGCCGGCGAGCCGCTCGCCGACCCCGCCCCTTCTGCGCGACCGCAGACCGCCTCGCCCACCGCTCCGCGCGCCCCGGCCCTCGTCTCCGCCACCGCTCTCGCCCCCACGCTTCCTCTGTTCCTGGCGCCGCCGCCGGTCCTTCCCCGACCCGTCCTCCGCCGCGCCCCACCGAGCCTCTCCCCCGTCCTCCCCCTCCTCCGCTCCGGCGGGCCGCCGCCAGCGGGCTCCCCCGCCTCCGGCCGTCTCTGCCTCGCCCCAGCGGCCGCCAGCGACCCCTTCCGCCGGCGTCGCCGCGCCACCAGGCTCCTCCTCCCGTGGCCGCCCAAGCCCGCAACCGCCGCGGCCGCATCCCTGCCTCCGTGCTCGCCGGCGCCCGCCTCTGCGCCGTCGCTCGCTCCTGCGGTCCTCCTCGCCGTTCACCCCGCCGTCGTCGTCCGAGCTCGCCCCGAGCCCCTGCGCCGCCCCGCGTCCCGCCTCCAGCGCGTGGGCCCGCCGCCCAGTGCTCGTCTGTAGCATGTTCGACACCAGTTTTGCATCACAGAGACCTTCATTAGACCCAAGTACCGCCAAGACGCTCGCGACCACCTAACAGGACCACATCGACAAGTTCGCCTCGAGGAGCCGCATGAAACCGAGGATCCATCGACAAGACCTTCGACGCGAACCCCGAGCGCCTCTCCCCGAGGCCGAAGACCGAACCCTGGCGCCGTTCCCAAGTTCGCCACCGGTGAATAAGGAGAAAACCTCAAGGACTTCGGCACGGAGCGGCAAGATCGCCTCACGGGACCGAACCCGGTAACCCCGATGCTTGCGACACGGATACCATGATCTTCGTCACGGACGCCGAGACCCCGGACCCGAAGGCCACACTTGCGACAAGTACTCCTTGCCGGATGCGATGCTCGAGAACACGAACGGTAAGAACACCAACGCAGAACGTCAAGTTCTTCATCCCGGACGCCAAGACCGACTCGATAGCGCGGACCCGACAAGAGCTTCGCAACGACAAGCACGACACCGACCCGGGCGAGTCCGATACGCCCCGACGCTAACCAAGTTCGTCATCTCGGATGCGTCAAGATCGACTTCTGTGCCGAGACCGAACCCGCCGAACCCTGGACCCTGAGACCGGACCCCGAACCCCGGAACCCCAAGATCGTCGAGACCCCCCTAATGTGTGAACCCCTTATCCGAGAACCCTATTTTATAAATGTCACCTATACAACTTGTCGCATATTAAATGTTCATGCATGCATATTGTCGTGTGGTTTGGGGGCCTTATGCCGATTCCCCTAATAATTAAATATGGGGCCCATATGCGGGCAAATCTAGCCTTATATTGGCCTCATTTAAATTTGTGCATCGAACCGTTGTCATCTCTTGCCTTGTTAAGACAACATTTAAATTGCGGGGGTTCTAAATAACATGAACCATCTAATTAATTGTCGGGACCCCGGTTCCGCTTAATCTCGCCTAATTGCATCGCACCTTTGCCATGTCATGCATCATACATGCATCATGCCCGATCTTTTGCCGTAGCATTAAATATTGCATCCGGTGTTTCTTCTAGTGTTTTGGTTCTTCGTGGATAAGGCCGTTGAGTTGATGTGAGCTTCGCCCCGATCTTCGGTTGAACCTCCGGCAATGTTTTCAGGCGAGCATCTCCCCCTTTCTACCGATCTTACTTTTATAATCTTTATTCCCTCCTGTTGATCTATTGCTATCTTTGTTGCGATGCTCTAGTTTCGTACCCGTGATATACCTCGCAGCCTTATATTGCCTCGGACACCTCCTATTACCTGTTGTTTGGTAGATAGTTGGACTTGCGCGTCGTAGTCGCTTGCTCAAGTGCTGTTGCGTGTCGTCAAGTGCCACAGTTGTTGGAGAATTGCCGCCTGTTTAATGTTGGAGATGATCTCGGCTTTATTTATCGTTCACTTTTATTCCTGTTTAACAACTAAAATTGAAGTAAGTAAGCAGAGGCATCGGTGGGTGATAGATAATATTTGGTTTCCGACCGCCCAC
Organism: Avena atlantica; assembly: GCA_910589765.1. Lineage (NCBI taxonomy): Eukaryota > Viridiplantae > Streptophyta > Magnoliopsida > Poales > Poaceae > Avena > Avena atlantica. Next base: position 33,088,174 of record OU342733.1, read on the forward strand.
TTGTGTCCCGTAGGACCCCGAGTACTTGATACCTGTTTCTTGATTTATCGCGCTATCCACATACGGGGAATTATGGGCCCCCCTTAGCCAGAGCTTGATTCATTCTTATTTCTTGGGGCCACAAACTAGTTTGAGGTTTTATTTACGATCCTGTACTTATGCCATGCTACTGCTTTATTTACGATTGTGCGAGGAGCACACTGTACTGTTTAGGTAAGCGGAATGTTTTCGCGGTATCGACAAGCCCAGTCACACTTTCGGGTTCCTAGTCGTTTACAGCCATTGACGCAAACCTTGAGTCCGTCTCGGAGTCAGCTAGCTTCGTTGCGGATCTACTCAATGGGGTGGCCCCCTGAAATATTTCTGAATCTTGTGATTGCTCTGTCGTGAAGACCTCGTTGGGTTTTGATTTGGTTTTTCCGAGGTTGATCGTGTGTGTGTTGCTATTTGTGCACCCCGGCCGGGTTAAAACTTTCTGAAAGCCGTGTCCGCGGTTATGGACGACTTGGAGCACAGTATCTCGATCATAGACAACTATAACTAAAGTTTACTGTTAAAAATTGACTTGTATCGGATATGATTAGTAATCAGCTTCAACTACAACGGAATGGCTAAATAAAACTGCCAACAATTGCTTGTTTGGTTTGTCGCTTGCGACAATTGTATCTGACTAGTAAAGTATTGCAACTATAACCGAATGGCTAAATAAGAGTACCAATAACTGCTGGGTTTTGGGGTTATCTCATGCTATTTGTATCTGATTAGTAACTGTTGCAACTATAACGGAATGATTAACTAAAATGGCCCACTGCTTATTTTATCAGGATGATTATCTATACTTGACTAGTAATTGCTGCAACGATAACCGAATAAATAAAAACGCCAACTGTGTGAGTTCCTCGGTTGACTTCCTCGATCGGTGTCGAGGGGGAAACACCAGGATAGGTTTATTTGGTGGTAGTATCAGGTTGGTTCCGAATAGGTCTTCCTCATCCCTCTCTGATAACCGCCAGTTGTATCGAGTCTCTATAGGATGTTTAGTGCATGCTGCCGCTGCCGCTCAGTCCACCATACCTATGTAGGCGAGGACCGCTGAATTCTAGCCTCGCCGTGTACTGGCCTCAGTACTGACACTCCTCTTTTTCCTTTGCCCTTTGTCGGCACCCCTTTTGTGTAAGCAGGTCTGAGATCGACGCCGTTAGCAGGGTTACCCTTCCGGCTTGGCCTGGGCAGGGTTATGGACGCCATTGGTTATTCTTCAGGGCTCTTAGCCCCATTTGCATCTTGTCCGTAGTCGGACGCTCTATCATTTTACAGGTGATTTGGATCTTTGTATATTATATCTGTATTCTTGACTCTTTGAGTCGCTGTTGTATATATCTGTTCTGTGGGTCCCATCAAGGACTGTTGTGTAATGTTATTACTTCGTTTTCCACCCGCACGAAAGTGCCTGGTGGGCACCTTTGAATCGTTTCTATGCGGGTTTGGCGGGTTTCGCTAAAACTTGCATAGGGTCGATTCTGAGGGTGTTACAGAGTGGTATCAGAGATCAGCAGTTGCGATACCCCACAAGTCCAGCCTGTAGGATAACCTAGCTAACGGCCGAAGTAGAGTGTCAAAACTATTTTTGCAAAATCGGTTGGATAGTTCTGATTAGGTCTGATTTTACTCCTTACCCCCTCTGCTATTCTCCTCTTATCTCGACGTGTTTTGAACCTGCTCTCTTATCTTTTCTTCGAGTCCAGGAATTCTCGTGGTGGGGTTTTCCGTCGTACCTTCAGGGTTTCGCTTCCTCCTCTGTTAACGGTGTTCTACCATCCGGTGTTCAAGCTGCCTGATGAATCCGTCTGCTGTGGTACCATTCTTTATTCCTTGTTTGTGCCTTCCGGTGTTTTCCGACGCGACGACATCATCTACGCCAAATCCGATGCAGAGTCTGCATCACTCCTTTGTTTCCGAACCTCAATTGTCGAGATCTTCAGTCTGACTCCAAGAATGGTTGCAGTCTTTTCTACTGATTGTGCAGAGTAATAGTTTGGGTGCGTGATGGATTGGCCCCCATGCCGACTACCCCTTCTATTCGCTTTTGTACATTGAAGTGGATGAGAATGCATCGGTTCCCCCCTTTTTTCCATCGAAGCTAGAGGTGGCTTTATTGTTGATACCTCTACCTTCGACCTCTTGTTCCCGGAGTGTTCCCTCGGCGAACAGGATCAACGACATCTTGTTGGTGGTGTCGCCGTTTTCAAGACGAAGAAAGCATCTTTGTTAGTGGTGTCGCGAGGATCTACCCGAAGCGAGAAGACGCAGATCGCCGGCCTTCTTTCCGGTACCATGAGGCGGATCTCGAGGGCGAGATCCATTGTTAGTGGTGTCGAATTGTGGCATCCCGCAAAACCACTACTAGAAAATCGCGTTGTTTTTGTGCATTGCATCATCATGACCGCATGCTCATGTCATCATGCCACATTGCATTTGAGCATCGTCATCATCTTGCATTTGCTTGCATAAAACTATTTTCGGGAAAACCTAATTTTGTTTTCTACACGCCCCGTCCTTGTTCAAACGCAAACCCCGGGTCTCCGGATTATTTTGTTTGTCTGCTATCGGTTTGCAAACGGTGCATTTGAAATAAATAAAATATTAAATTATTTTAGTGGGGGCAGTCGGACGGGACGATTCGACCCGAACGACCACCCCCAGTCCAAACAAACGGCCCAACCCAAAACCTTTTTCTACCAGCCCTAGTCTACCCACACCCCCCTCCACCTCACCCCAGCCTATCATCTCTCGCCACCTCACCCTGATCCCAACCCCCACCCAACCAGATGCTGCCACTTGGCCACCTCCCCTCCACCCCCTCTCTCTCCTCTCAACCCTGCCCCAACACACACTCACACACACACCACCCGCCAGCCCCCCACTCTCCCTGCCCGTGGGCCCCGTCCCCTGGCCCACACACGCCCACTCACCCTACCCAGCACACACGCACCTGACACGCCCTCCCACACCCGCGGGTCCCACCACCGCCCCGTGCCCCCTGTTACTCTTCCTCCCTCTCTCCGGCGCTTCCTTCTCCCTCTGCTGCCGCCGCCCCGACGCGCCCTTCCGCCCGCGCGCAGCCTCCAGCGCCTCCACCGGCCTCTCCCCTCCCTCCGTCGGCCTCCCTCAGCAACCCCGCCGCCCCCTCTGCTAGCGGACGCCGCCGCCTCCTGCGTCCCTCCTCCGCCTCGCGCCGCCCTGCTCTCGCCGGCTTTCCGCCCCGCTCCACCTCTCCGCGCGACCCCGCTCGCCGGCGAGCCGCTCGCCGACCCCGCCCCTTCTGCGCGACCGCGGACCGCCTCGCCCACCGCTCGGCGCGCCCCGGCCCTCGTCTCCGCCACCGCTCTCGCCCCCGCGCTTCCTCTGTTCCTGGCGCCGCCGCCGGTCCTTCCCCGACCCGTCCTCCGCCGCGCCCCACCGAGCCTCGCCCCCGTCCTCCCCCTCCTCCGCTCCGGCGGGCCGCCGCCAGCGGGCTCCCCCGCCTCCGGCCGTCTCTGCCTCGCCCCAGCGGCCGCCAGCGACCCCTTCCGCCGGCGTCGCCGCGCCACCAGGCTCCTCCTCCCGTGGCCGCCCAAGCCCGCAACCGCCGCGGCCGCATCCCTGCCTCCGCGCTCGCCGGCTCCCGCCTCTGCGCCGTCGCTCGCTCCTGCGGTCCTCCTCGCCGTTCACCCCGCCGTCGTCGTCCGAGCTCGCCCCGAGCCCCTGCGCCGCCCCGCGTCCCGCCTCCAGCGCGTGGGCCCGCCGCCCAGTGCTCGTCTGTAGCATGTTCGACACCAGTTTTGCATCACAGAGACCTTCATTAGACCCAAGTACCGCCAAGACGCTCGCGACCACCTAACAGGACCACATCGACAAGTTCGCCTCGAGGAGCCGCATAAAACCGAGGATCCATCGACAAGACCTTCGACGCGAACCCCGAGCGCCTCTCCCCGAGGCCGAAGACCGAACCCTGGCGCCGTTCCCAAGTTCGCCACCGGTGAATAAGGAGAAAACCTCAAGGACTTCGGCACGGAGCGGCAAGATCGCCTCACGGGACCGAACCCGGTAACCCCGATGCTTGCGACACGGATACCATGATCTTCGTCACGGACGCCGAGACCCCGGACCCGAAGGCCACACTTGCGACAAGTACTCCTTCCCGGATGCGATGCTCGAGAACACGAACGGTAAGAACACCAACGCAGAACGTCAAGTTCTTCATCCCGGACGCCAAGACCGACTCGATAGCGCGGACCCGACAAGAGCTTCGCAACGACAAGCACGACACCGACCCGGGCGAGTCCGATACGCCCCGACGCTAACCAAGTTCGTCATCTCGGATGCGTCAAGATCGACTTCTGTGCCGAGACCGAACCCGCCGAACCCTGGACCCTGAGACCGGACCCCGAACCCCGGAACCCCAAGATCGTCGAGACCCCCCTAATGTGTGAACCCCTTATCCGAGAACCCTATTTTATAAATGTCACCTATACAACTTGTCGCATATTAAATGTTCATGCATGCATATTGTCGTGTGGTTTGGGGGCCTTATGCCGATTCCCCTAATAATTAAATATGGGGCCCATATGCGGGCAAATCTAGCCTTATATTGGCCTCATTTAAATTTGTGCATCGAACCGTTGTCATCTCTTGCCTTGTTAAGACAACATTTAAATTGCGGGGGTTCTAAATAACATGAACCATCTAATTAATTGTCGGGACCCCGGTTCCGCTTAATCTCGCCTAATTGCATCGCACCTTTGTCATGTCATGCATCATACATGCATCATGCCCGATCTTTTGCCGTAGCATTAAATATTGCATCCGGTGTTTCTTCTAGTGTTTTGGTTCTTCGCGGATAAGGCCGTTGAGTTGATGTGAGCTTCGCCCCGATCTTCGGTTGAACCTCCGGCAATGTTTTCAGGCGAAAATCTCCCCCTTTCTACCGATCTTACTTTTATAATCTTTATTCCCTCCTATTGATCTATTGCTATCTTTGTTGCGATGCTCTAGTTTCGTACCCGTGATATCCCTCGTAGCCTTATATTGCCTCGGACACCTCCTATTACCTGTTGTTTGATAGATAGTTAGACTTGCGCGTCGTAGTCGCTTGCTCAAGTGCTGTTGCGTGTCGTCAAGTGCCACAGTTGTTGGAGAATTGCCGCCTGTTTAATGTTGGAGATGATCTCGGCTTTATTTATCGTTCACTTTAATTCCTGTTTAACAACTAAAATTGAAGTAAGTAAGCAGAGGCATCGGTGGGTGATAGATAATATTTGGTTTCCGACCGCCCACTTGTGTCCCGTAGGACCCCGAGTACTTGATACCTGTTTCTTGATTTATCGCGCTATCCACATACGGGGAATTATGGGCCCCCCTTAGCCAGAGCTTGATTCATTCTTATTTCTTGGGGCCACAAACTAGTTTGAGGTTTTATTTACGATCCTGTACTTATGCCATGCTACTGCTTTATTTACGATTGTGCGAGGAGCACACTGTACTGTTTAGATAAGCGGAATGTTTTCGCGGTATCGACAAGCCCAGTCACACTTTCGGGTTCCCAGTCGTTTACAGCCATTGACGCAAACCTTGAGTCCGTCTCGGAGTCAGCTAGCTTCGTTGCGGATCTACTCAATGGGGTGGCCCCCTGAAATATTTCTGAATCTTGTGATTGCTCTGTCGTGAAGACCTCGTTGGGTTTTGATTTGGTTTTTCCGAGGTTGATCGTGTGTGTGTTGCTATTTGTGCACCCCGGCCGGGTTAAAACTTTCTGAAAGCCGTGTCCGCGGTTATGGACGACTTGGAGCACAGTATCTCGATCATAGACAACTATAACTAAAGTTTACTGTTAAAAATTGACTTGTATCGGATATGATTAGTAATCAGCTTCAACTACAACGGAATGGCTAAATAAAACTGCCAACAATTGCTTGTTTGGTTTGTCGCTTGCGACAATTGTATCTGACTAGTAAAGTATTGCAACTATAACCGAATGGCTAAATAAGAGTACCAACAACTGCTGGGTTTTGGGGTTATCTCATGCTATTTGTATCTGATTAGTAACTGTTGCAACTATAACAGAATGATTAACTAAAATGGCCCACTGCTTATTTTATCAGGATGATTATCTATACTTGACTAGTAATTGCTACAACGATAACCGAATAAATAAAAACGCCAACTGTGTGAGTTCCTCGGTTGACTTCCTCGATCGGTGTCGAGGGGGAAACACCAGGATGGGTTTGTTTGGTGGTAGTATCAGGTTGGTTCCGAATAGGTCTTCCTCATCCCTCTCTGATAACCGCCAGTTGTATCGAGTCTCTATAGGATGTTTAGTGCATGCTGCCGCTGCCGCTCAGTCCACCATACCTATGTAGGCGAGGACCGCTGAATTCAAGCCTCGCCGTGTACTGGCCTCAGTACTGACGCTCCTCTTTTTCCTTTGCCCTTTGTCGGCACCCCTTTTGTGTAAGCAGGTTTGAGATCGACGCCGTTAGCAGGGTTACCCTTCCGGCTTGACCTAGGCAGGGTTATGGACGCCATTGGTTATTCTTCAGGGCTCTTAGCCCCATTTGCATCTTGTCCGTAGTCGGACGCTATATCATTTTACAGGTGATTTGGATCTTTGTATATTATATCTGTATTTTTGACTCTTTGAGTCGCTGTTGTATATATCTGTTCTGTGGGTCCCATCGAGGACTGTTGTGTAATATTATTACTTCGTTTTCCACCCGCACGAAAGTGCCTGGTGGGCACCTTTGAATCGTTTCTATGCGGGTTTGGCGGGTTTCGCTAAAACTTGCATAGGGTCGATTCTGAGGGTGTTACACCAACGCATCTCCATCAACCATCCATGTTTCCCTCATCCATGAGTGAGTAATCCCCTGCCGTAGGATTGGGGATGGTAGGGATTGGATGAGTTCTATCATGTAATCGAATAAGATATGTTAGAGCATAGTGCCTAGTGTCTCTATTAGTGCTATTTGACTTTGTTGCAACTTGTTGTGCTTAATGCTTGTCACTAGGGCCCGAGTGCCATGATCTCAGATCTGAACTTATTATTGAATTATTATGATAGTATTGTTTATGATCTTATCTGCAAGTTGTATACACATATCATTGTCGAGATCCAAATGCCCCAAAGTGACAATAATTGGGACAACCAGAGGGGATGGTTGTGGTGTGAGGATTTCAAGGAGTGTTAATGCTTTGCCCCGATGCTCTATTAAAAGAAGCACCTTGATTGCCAATAGTTCCCTAAAGGTCCCGCTGCCACGGACTGGCTGAACAGAAGATGTTGTGCAAGTTCTCATTGCGAGCACGTATGACTATATTTGAAGCACATGCCTAGGATTGTTTAGTACTTGGATTCTTGTTATTATTTATCTGCAATGTCCTAGATCTTGAAGTTACATGTTTAGACTCGTCCATGCAACGCCGGTCCATCCATCCCTATGCCTACCGCACTCGAATCCCACCGTTACTGTTACTATTGCTCTTGTTTCACTGCTGCTCCTGTTGCTTTACTGTCACCATTAATGGTCGCTCCAGCCCTAGGTGTGGCCACCTCGTGGCCCCACTTCGGCTGACCTTTTGACTCCGTCTTCGTTCCGGTAAAATATTGACTTTGACTTTTGTCCCGTCTAATTCCGAGAATATTTTCTTACTAGATTTTCTGAAACCAAAAACAGCATAAAACTGGCAACTGACACCATGGCATCTTGTTAATAGGTTAGTCCCAGGAAATGTATAAAAATACCTCAAAGTGTAGAGAAAACATAACAAAGTTGATACTAAACAAGCATGGAGCATAAAAAATTATAGATACGTTTACGACGTATCAGTGATTAACATGATCTTATGGTCGAAGGATTTAGGTTACTATGTATTGAAAGTTTATAGCAAGTGAACTATTTAAATGACTTGATCTTATGCTACACTTAACTATTTAAAGTGAACTATTTAACATAAGATTAAGCATACTTAGAGTTAAAAAAATTCCCTTGTGAGATTAACAAGTCAAATAATTCAAAACATTTGGAAAAGAGATTCTATTTTTTTTTGGAAAAAGTGCAAAACAAATAAAAATATAAAAAACTAGGCCGATGGTAAACCGTCGATGTATCCTAAAGCCCATTAGCCGTCTAGATAGGGCCCATCTGAACTATGTTAACGACTAAGCCGTCGGCGTAGTTGTCTACGCCGACGACTTTATTACACCGACGCTGTATTACATCGACGGAACTATGCCGACGGTCGCCGTCGGCATACTTAACTAGATACATACGAACCTAGAAAAAGTTAAGACCAGTAATATAGACCATAGAGAGTACAAAAAATAGTTAGCACATATGTGACTTTTGTTTAGCCCTAATTCTGAAGGAATTTTTTTCCCACATATGCTTGGTCAAGTTGTTGATTCTTTAGTAAGGGTGCTTACTTTTGGAGATATGTATTCTGCGATAAGGAGGCGAAGACAACCGTGTGCATTATTATTCTAAAGGCAGGCTATTTCAGCCTCTTTTTTGGGAAATAAAGTGAGTCGGTATGTTCCGCTGATAACCCAGACCAGGCTTAATATGTTTTAGTTTTTATGAAAACGAATGTATCTAAATTCCTTTTAGTGTGTGTAGGTTTACTATGTATGTTGGTGAACCTACGCACTAATAAAGAGTTTAGATACATTCGTGTCATAAAAGCTAAAATATCTTATATATTGAAATGGAGGAAGTATATGACAGAGATGCGAAGTATAGTGTGTATACTAAACTGAGAAGTCCTTAACTACCTTTCTGACTTGCCTCTTGATTACTAATTAGCATAGCCTTTTGACTTTTGTGTTGCCTTAACTCGGAAGAACATTTTTGCTGACAAGTGACGACAATTTTTTTGAGAAACACATGACAAACGCAGACGCTCGCAATACGTACATACACTCACCCCTATGAACACACGCACGCACACCCTACCCCTATGAGCACCTCTGAGAGACTGAGCCGGCGGGTCTTGAGATTGACGAAGTCACCGCAGGCGCCTCGCTATCAACGAAAACATTGCCTCCCACTGAAAGAATATTCCGTCTTTATGAGACACCAAAGCGTTAAACCTGAGATTTGAACTCTGGTGGGATGGGGATACCACTGCCCTCCTAACCATCCAACTACGGGTTGGTTCTCACAAGCGCCGACAATTGTTGTGATTCCATATATGCAGCAATGATTCGTCAAGTCGTCAGTTCTCAGCAGCATGTTGCGCTTTCCATTCTCTACATACTGTACTTACGTACGCTGTCATTCGTCGGGATGTGTACACAAGGGCAGAGCCCAAAAAGTTAAGCGAAGAAGATACCTCGCTAACCTATAATTCGACACATGCCGCGTGAGGTACGTACACACTGCACAGGATCGATGATTTCTTTCAGGGACGCGGGACGCGGGACGTTGATGTTCAATAAAGCCAACAGCTGGAATAATTTCTTTCAGGGCATGATTTGGACTTTTGAGCAGCTTTTGTCACTAGATACTCTATCTAGCTAACACTCGTGTTTTAGCATGATTTTTTGCTGACATGCATGGTCAAGTCAGTCCATGCCTCCATGGTCTGGTAACTGCAGCAAAATTTGAACTAAAATTTGACAAATGCACTGAAGTAGAACTTTAACGAAATCCCACTTGACACCTTAGCACAGTAGCCCATGGTCTTCACGAGAGCCCCACCCTAGAAAGTTCACTGAAGGTCTGGTAGTTGCAGCAGCCCATGATCGATCCGATCAACCAACTCGTTCAGACTTTTCGGGAGCTTAGTATAGTACACCACCGGTCACAGGCTAGCTAGGTCGCTTCACCAGTTCACCATTGCATCACGCGGCCGGCAGGTACCGCGGCACGAGAAGATGATCCAGAGTTCCATGTAAGGGATTAAAGAGCAAGGAATCAAACATACATTATGGTTTCGACAAAGACAATAGTTAGATCTTTCCTTTTTGTAACTTTTTTTTTTCTGTCTGTGTGCATCTATAAGGCCGCTAGGACAATAGCAAGGACTCCTTTTTTTCTTGTTCGGATCGGAAATAGCCGTGATAGTCTATGCTCACAAACTTAATTCACTTGAAATAAAAAATTTGGAGTCCCTGATAGTACTCCCTCTGTAGTACTACTCACTCTGTTTTTCATGAGAGCCGTGCAGCAATCCATGATAGTACTCCCTCTGTTTTTCATTACTTCACGTTCTAGAAATTTTTAGAGTCAAATTTTATCAAGTTTGATAAAAAATATATGAAAATATATTACAGTGAAATTTATTATTCAAAATTCATATTTTATGAAAATATAACTTGCAAAGATTCCAATACAATAAGTTTTACATCATAGTAATTTTATTTAAAAAAAATATTTGGTCAAGATTAAACCTAGAATGCAATGTAATTGTGAATGGAGTGAGTACAGTTAAAGTGGTCCTCACGACTGATTTTGTATAAATTAGCGGTGAATTTCTTTTTTTGGTGAGAAAAGAACATGATAGTATTAAAAATAAGATTCTTACCGAACGATCCAGAATAAAAGAGGAATTACAAATGTGCCCCTCTGGATCTAGCTTCCGATGACAAAGAGCAGGACGTGCTGATGGCGCGCCGCCGCTGCTACTCCACACATGCCTTGGATTTGGAGAAGCCCCTCTTCATACGGGAAGTCTTTGACCCTCAAACTCCGGAGAGCCTCCACCCTGCTCCGCCGATGTCAATGTCTTGCTCAGCACCATCAAGTCCTCTAGCTTATTCAACATCCTGATCCGCTGCTCCTCAGACTCCGGTGAGGGGAGACCATACACATCAACTCCGAGGACCTGCGAGCATGGGCAGGGCAGCCGACCTGCGGCAGAGCTCCGCGAAACCCCACCACCAGAGAGGACGAATGCTGCCCCAAAACACCACACCGACCGCGACGCCATCTTCTCAGCGCCGCCGGCTGGAAGCCTACTCGAGCATACACTATGTACACGTTGAGATCCGAGGTTCCCCCTACCCTCCCACCGCCGGAGCAGCCGCCGGAGGGAGAGGGAACCAACGAATCGACGACGGCGAGGTGGATTAAGTCGGCGGTTTCAAAAAATCGCACCCCCTGCACTGTAGCAGGGAGCAGGCCCGTCTAGGGCCCAGTGCGAGCTGGGCGACCGCACAGGGCCCCCAAATTTTTGGAACCCCAAGTTCCCCATGGCAGCTCAGCTTTGTAGCAGCTAACTCTAGCCCGCCAGGTGCATCTTTCAATTTTCCTGCAAATTCTAGCTTAGTGACCGGGCCTTGTCCCCGATTCTCCAACTACCGTGGCCCATTAAATAGCCAGATCGATTCAGTTATGATCGTGGCAGGCATCATCTCGCATGTCTTCTGGAATCTGGATCGGTAGTTCAACTTGAATCGATCGTGACATGTAAAAATACAAAGCAGCTCACGAATCCAGCACGAATTGATCGTTTCATCGTATAATTCACTCGCACCTTGCCTGGAACGGCACAAATCGACGGTCCGACCAAAGTGTCATGTCCTGCGGTCATGGATAATCGATCTATTGATCCAAGTTTCAGCCCAACACCCAAGGCTGATCAAGGTTTGGTCAATTTGCTTTCTTAGCTTCTTTTATTATTTTATATCTAGTTATATCTTGATTCGCCTAGAGTTCATATAGGTTTTTGATTTCAATCTTTATTTTTGTATAAAGCAGGAATAATCATGTGTTTTAGAAATAGGAAAAGAATAAAAGACTAGTAGCTTTCCAATAGAACATATGGGCAGTTTATTTCTTTAGAGGTAAACAATGTAAAATTTATTGTACAAAATAACATAGATTGAATTTTAAATAAAGTAAAAGTATATTTTAATTAGTATTACTATGTGATTTTTTTCAAAGCTTAAGGCCTCGTTTTTTTTCGCACCGGGGCCCCAGATTTCTGGAGACGGCCCTGGCAGGGAGGGGATACGGCCATGGTTTGTGGCATGAGCTCTTTTTGAATTTTTTAGCGGTGAATTTCTTGGTGATAAGCTGAGTATACATATGGGTGTATATATATACCTACACGTGCGCGATTTGAAAGGAAAGCTGAATATATATTCTCAGACGTCATGAAAAAAGAACCTAGACCAAATCAAACTGGAACAAGAGGGGTATAATTGCACGTGTGTTAGAACGTTCCAAGGCCATGAAGTCAACCTATGGACGGACACGACTCGTTCTTGGCTTCTTCCTTGCAATCCCACTCCACCTCCCCGTCTGCTGTTAGCTCCAGCCTCTATAAATACCGCAGCACCTTCGAGTGGCTCCACGATCATTAGCTCAATCAGTCGATCAGACATGTCGCTTGTGGGAGAAATCTATGTCCACAGGGTGGAGACGATCGACGCGGCACAGAGGAAGACGATGACGGCGACCGTCCGCGGGTCTGCCGGCGTCGGAGCGCAGCTGGGCGGGATCGACGCAGCCGCGGCGGAGTATATCATGAGGGTGCATCAGCGGCTGGCGGCGGAGGACGAAGCTGCGAGGGCTGCTACTGCTGCAGTAAGACGCTAGCTAGATAGTTAGGCGCCGTCTATGCATGCATGAACATATGTGCCTATGTAAAACATAATTATTTATTTTTGTTCTTCTGAGTCACTGTATTTTGTGTTTATAAATCGGAGGGAGTATAATACCATGCAGGCTGTGTGTTATAACATCACTGCAAATTAAGGTTCATTTTTATATACAAGGTGTTTTTTTAAATTTTATCCCTTGTTTGCCATTCTGTAATACCTGTTGCCTCATTTAACTATTTTGCTACCATTACTCGCACCTTAGACCTCCACAGAGTATGCAAATATCGGTACCCGGACCACTTTTCATCCATCCGGCATCGGTGCCCTACGCTGCCTGCCACAACATTTTTTTTAGGGAACTAGATCGTATCATCAGCTGTTATGTTCACCCGCAAAAAGCTGTTATGTTCAAATATAGTCTCCGGTGGTAGCATAATGGATCTGTTTCTCGATCGGTGAGATGGACGTGTACACCTAGCAATGGATCTGTTTCCGTATTAGTGCCGAACTTTGTGGCCAATATATTTTGGACTTTACATGGTCCTAGACTAAACGTTTCACGTGACATTTTCAACATATATTGTGTCAAACAGCCTACATGACTAATATTTTGGTTAAATATACATGACTAATATTTTGGTTAAATCTACGTGACTAATATTTTGGTTAAATTCTAACAGTAAACTTTAGATGAACCATTATGGTAATTTGGATGATGTGGATTAACGCAGTGCCTCGAAACACATTTTTATATTGCTTCTAGTATATAATAGATTGAGCGCCTGCAACATTGTGGAAGGTCTTAGTCCCACCAAGCAGGCCTACGTAGAAGTTGACTTTGACTGTCAAGTTCGAAATGTATTTGAATTGTATATGTTTCCTTCATGAAATCGCACGACACACTAATCCCCACCAGTACTCACCAAGACCTAGCCATACATCACACCCTTGCCTCTATCTAGTCGTACCGATTCGGTTCCCCTTAGGTGACGCCTCAAAACACATAGAGGAAGCATGGCATTTTGCCGACGTCCAAGCTTCGTGGTGGAAGGGTAGTGCTTAGTGACTTGGGTGATTTTGTGCAGAAAAAGGGGTGATTTTGTGCAAAAGGAAGGGGAAGTGAAATACACATCAGGCCCACTGCAGATTTAGTGTCTTCTACTGCCTAAATGTGTGCGCCCATGTTGTCAAAACGGGAGAATGTGATTAAATTTTGAAACACAAACAAGGTGTAAAATATGACATAAAAATATGCATCCACTAGGAATTAAACAACTAGTAGTGTCAAAGTCACAAAGAGATTATTGTAAAAAATTGACTTCACTCTTATAGATATGTATTGCGCAACAGTGAGTGTAAGGCATACACATATGATCGTCTCATCGTGATTATTATATACGTGCAGAACAGTCCATGGTGCGGACTGAGATCCGGCGGTAAATGTATAGTGATCGTTAGCTAATTATACTAGTTGAATGTCCGTGCGTTGCTACGGTCTTCAAGTTTTTTCATCATCGTCATTGTGCTTTGTAATCTCACCCTATTCTAATAGTACATGTCACTCGAGTGTCCTCTCCAACTGTTGTAAACCATTGCAGTCGTTTTCATTGCCATGACTTTAGAATTACTATAAGATCACACACAGAGATATAGAAGCAATATTGATGAAAAGATCCATTATGCATGAAAAATAGGTATTCAATGAAAAAACAATTTTCCACGTGTCATGTGCACCCCACAAGAAACAAGTGGATACGTCGTCGATTGTTCATCTACTCCAGCATCCCTAGCCATGAACTTTTGCAACTCATACAAACCAGTCATACTTGTTGTATTTATCTCACATTATATAATATATAATTTGGACATGCAACGGTGGAAATATTGGTCCCTCTATACTCAACATGATGTCTATGATGTATGATGTATCTAACAAAACAAATGTGGCTAGGTCATATGAAATCAGACTCATCATCCTATGAAAAGATAACTTGAAAAAGTCGCCTCAATGAAAATTGTCAAAAAAAATGAAACAACCAACCTCGTTGATTTCCATTCAGAACTCGCCATATACAAAGTTCTGAAAATTTAAAAACAACAAGTAAAGAAAATAAGTATAAAACTTTTTAGGGCCTGGGAAATCATGTATAATAAAATACAGTTCACTTGTCGGGATAGCAAAATCATTAACAAGCCTTCTGGAACATGGCTTCATCCTCTTTAGTTGGTGGTCCTTGGTCCTTGATGCTAGTACCTACCCATTGTCTTCACGTGTATGGCTCCCCAATCATCTTCTTGAACATCTACAGAAATGGTTTTCAACTATCTCAAGAAATGTCTATATATATGCTCCTTCTGCAATCTCCTCCACTTTGATGACCATTAGGAGTGTATCAGGGGTTTTTATTCTCCACTTCTTGTACATCCACTGCTATAAGATATTGTGCCATCAAGCTTTGTTGACCATCTTCAGTGCAATAAAGAACTTTTTTGGTCGACCAATTGAGTTCAAATTTTGTTGGGAGATTTAAGGTTGCAACTTGCTCATTTGTTGTAACAAAACAAAATATCTATACATGACTACATTCAATAGATACATAATCTTAAAAATAGTGGTCTACAAGGGGAAAAATTGTTGTTGTTGGTAAGAATGACTTCCCCAAACCACTTGAGAATTTCAATGGTCTTATTACCCAAATAAATAAATAATTCCCACAGAAGTTAGGTTCCTGCTTGTATAGTGCAAGAAATCCAAAAATACGGTTGGTCGATCAGTTCATCGCTTGGCAAATAACTTTCACAACGTCCTTCAACATAAGAGCATCCACACACAAGCAAATCCACATCACAAATTCACAACCGAAAAGATTCCCAACTCGTGTTGATGTCTATGATAGACGTGATCTAGTGTGGTTAGAGAGAGGCTGGGAAGTCGTCGCTTGAGGTAGAGCAGAATGTTATCGGCCCTACTTGCAGGCATCATGCTCTTGTATGACTCCATCAGGTTTATGAGGGCGTTCCCGGTATCGGGTTTTCTACGCTTACCCTGCAACGCTGCATATTCAGAAGTCGGAACCAATAGTTTCTTTCAACCCGGAAAGAAAAATAAAGTTTCAGAGCACGATATTTGTTGTTACCTTGGAAAATTTCTGCGTGTACAACTCGGGAATATTTATGTCTATGAAATGGCCATGGAGGCCTTGTGGATCTGGTTCGTGCAGCCGCGCTTCTGCCGTTGTTCTCTCCGCTGACTTCATCAGCCCCAGCTTCGTGAGGCTAGGTACGGGCAGCCATCACCTCTTGTCGCCGCAGGGTGCCAAGTAGCTAAGTTCATTTGATTTTCCACGCCGACGACTTTGATTAGAAGTTATCCACCTCGTCCTCTCTATCGAGATGGAGGCGAGGACCCTGAGTGCTATCGCCTCGCGATCGGTGTGGGGAGTGAGGAGGGCGAGTGTTGCTGTTGAAAATTAAGCGAGAACGAGTGGCGTGACTCTGTTAGGATCCTGCAAGAGAATCTACATCAAAAAATATTAAATCACACATTAATTTGGAGATCCTCACTATACTTGTTGTACCCAATAATATTTCAAAGCATGCCATACCGCTCAAGAAATTTGGAGATCTTACTGGTAAAGTGATGTTCTTTAGTGCCAATGACACTTGAGCTTATCCTAATGGCATAGACTGCAGTGACGTTCTAAGAAAAATAAAATGAAATCAAGAAAAAATATGTTGTCTATTCAATTCATTATTCCTGCAAGATTGCAAGACTGTACAGAACTTACAAACATCATACTTTAATTTGTCATACGACACCCATCGAGTCTGCTCTCTGTTTAAGGACCCACTTATGAAGTATGCCACAAATTTGATTAGATCAGCAAGCAAATGATTACCTTAAAAATTGGCAACCAGATCGGACAGAGTAATACTATGTTATAGTACACAACAAATAGGATACATCATCCTTACAGAAAATTGGCTATGCAGAATGAAACAACGCTTGTAGGCATTTTACCAAACACATCACATGGACTTAATGTAGGTTGTTTGAGTGGACGAATATGGAACATTCTTTTGTCCTTTTCAGAAGGCTATAAACCAAAAAATTTAAACCAGCCGTAGATGAATTTTTAGGTGAAAGGCAACCTTCATGGAGAGACTATCAAACAATCATCCCTCAAGTCAACTTGATCAATCTGAAAACAACACAAATGAAAAATAGATTGGCCCAGTGCATCCAATAACCAAATTTAGCATGCTTGCAATTTGTAAGTCCGGTCATTCCAATTTAATTATGGGCACTAAATTTAAGGGTCGCTGGTAGAGAACGCCCCATGCGTCCCGGTTGGTAAGGGCCATTAGTCCCGGTTGCCCAACCGGGACGGGGCAATCGGGACTAAAGCTCTAACCTTTAGTCCCGGTTGCCCCACCAACCGGGACAAATGGGGGGCACACGTGGCGGCATCAGAGCGCGAGGGGGGGTGGAGCATTTGTCCCGGTTCGTAACACGAACCGGGACTAATAACCTGCTGCCGCGGCAGAGATTTGGCCCATTTCTCTGCCGCGGCAGAGAATTCATTTTGGCACATTTTGTTGCCGCGGCAGCATTTTCGCCACTTTTTGTGCCGCGGCAGAGAATTCATTTAGGTTGTTTTATTTTTTATTTAGTGTTTTGCACTTATCAATGAAGGAACCTTATATTACACAAGATCATCATGACAACATTTTACATTCAATACACGGATCGAGTTCATGCACTACATACAAAAGTTGCTATTCGATGCTACCGGCCAATTCCTTGAAAGTTGCTATTTTTACAATCCCTATTGTCTATACACAGCCGAATAGTATTCTCCTTTTGGGTCTAGGACTTCTGCATCCAAGAATCCCGCCAATTCCTCCTGTATTGCTCGTATGCGATCCTTTGGCAGAAGACCGTCCCGTAGACGTTCGATCTGATTTAAAAAAGGAGTCAGCCTATATGAATATGAAACTAAACACAATTTGATTGTAATTAAAAACTATAGAAATTGTTTACATACGTGGAGTTGCTCTAAATTTCTGCCCTTCTCATCGCACGTCTGCCGGATGAACTCGCATACATAGTATCCACATAGATTGTTACCTGGTCCCTGCGTCAGGCACTTTACGACAACAGAGTTCAATCAAAATAATAATCAAGCATGATAATAACTGTATCAAAACTAGAATCAAAGAGATGCGCGGATATAGCTAGTGGTGCTTACATCTAGTGGTTGAAATGTAAGCTCCTCTTTCCAAACACCCCTAGCCTTCTTGGTGAACCGTTTCCAAGCGCTGCCCGGCGTAGAAAACGAATAAAATAAGATATTAAGTACTTGATATCATAAAATTCACGAACGTTGCCGATATAGTGTCGTAATGATTAGAATTACCGCTGGAGAAGTATCTGCATGTCCTTCCACGTCTCAAGGGGTTTATGTTTCGAGTCCATGACTAGTACACGCCCTTTGTCAAGTTGAATGATTAACAGAATATAGTGGTACCTGCGAATGCAGAACTAATCAATTATATACTTAACATCGAGTAAGCGAAATAGAAAGTATATACAAGACAATAACACTCACTGGAAGTTGTAAGGAAATAGTATTTCCCTTTTGGTTTCTTGAAACCTTAACGCGTGTACTATATTATCCTCCGTATCCTGGGGGCTTATTTTGAGATTAGCTTCATGAACCCAATATGGGTCAATGAAGCCAATGTCATAGATTTGTCCTCTGCTGCATTCGAGAATCTTCATTCTGCATATTAAAGTATGATTATATACATGCTATAAACAAAATAATATAGATGGAGACTAAGTTAATTACAGAATTAGTACTTACAGACAATAGGCACTCATGATCGATTTGTCCAAGGCGTCTTGATTGAATAATTGAAATAGTTTATCAAATTCAATGGATATCATGTCATCCTTATCTTTCCTATGATGCTTTTTTGTAACCCTCAGCACTATCCAGTTAGCCCCGGCCTTTGTGACATGCAAGTACCAGTTATGCAATCTTCGCATTTTTGTTGAAAGATTGTTTACCTCCTCAGGTTTGACGAGAGGTTTTCCGTACTGGTATTGGTATGCTACTTCACTCACGGGGAAGAACTCTAACTGGGATAAGTACTGGGCAATACTCATACCTTGAGCAGCGGCAGCTTCTCCGTATTGTGCAACTACCTCTGGATCATACTGCTCTTCGGCCCCATATTTGCTCGACCCCACATTGGTTTGAGAAATCACCTTGAGAGGGGCGCAAGTCTGTTTTGCTTGTTCTCCGAGCTGGGCAACAGATTTCCCGCTTGCATCAGTACTGCTCTTCGAGGCTTTTTGTGCCGCATGTGACTTGAGAATAGAACGCTCATAGTCTGATGACAGCTTTGGCTCGGGTTGATGAAGAGTCTTTAGCATTTTCAACACTTTGGCTTTTTCTTCTTTGGTGCTGGGGAACTCTGGCTCTTTCGGCCGCCTCAGCTTAGCGAAAAACGCTGTCGTTTCCGCATCAACGATCGCCGCAGTCTCCTCTTCAGTACAGTCATAAGCTCTCTTGGGAGGAACCGTTGGTACTTTTGGAAGAGGCTCTTGTTTACGTTTCGGCGATCGCTTACGACGCACAGTAGCGGTACGCTTACGCTTTTTATCCTGAGGCGCCGGTGATGGCTCCCGCGGCGATGGCTGCACCGGAGACGGGTGAGGCGACGGAGCCGGGTGAGGCGACGAAGACGGCTGCCGCGGCGGCGACGACCTCGCTGGAGACGGGTGAGGCGGCGGCGAAGATGGCCTTGGCGTGTGATTTCGAAGCACGATACAATCCTTCGGCCATAGAATGGTGACGTTTTTTGCGTCACCCAGCACAGTCACATCCCCTTCACCAGCAGGGTAGTGAAGATCCAAAACCTCAAAGGTGGGCATGATTTCATCCACGCCGACAACAGCGTAGCCCTCTGGAACCGGACGACTGTGGTAAGTTGGTGTGGGTCCAATTGGTAAGGCATAGCCGACCGCCACCTTCATTGATATGTTCACAACTTTGACATGTAGCTCGCAGTGTGTCATCTCTGTGATATCATCCACTGGGTAGCCAACAGGAGCCATCGTCGGTGCATCCTCGGCATCGCCATTGTCATCACCCGGGACCTCGGTGGAAGCCACACTGCTTTTTCGATTATTCGATAGGCCGGTAGCATCGAATGCAGTGTGCTGCTGAGATGGGCCGGTAGTACTTTGCTCTTTAAGTGAGTTAATTTCATCTTGTTGTTGCTTTAATCGTTCTTCAATTAAACGCATTCGCTCTTTCTGACTTTCTGCTTCAACTGCCGCCCTGTCCTTACTCCTCTGACGGCTTCTATCAGGATATTTCTTCCTCTCTTCGGGAAACCCAGTCCTCCATGATTGGGAGCCTATTGTGCCTCGTGTTCGTCCATCATGTTCCTTATTTCCAAGGGCGAGTGTGAGCTCATCATTCTCTCTATCGGGAATGAAGTCCCCATCTTTAACAGCCTTTACTGCTTTTCTCATCCTCTCGATTGGCAAGGGGTCTTCTTTATGTCGTATGTTATATATACACCTCCCTTCCGAGTCCAACGTGCCCCCATGCCCGTAAAACCAATTCCTTGCACGTTCTACCCAATCGTCTGTCTCTGGAGTGATCTTTTTAGCACGCAGTTCTTCCTCAAGTTTCTCCCACTTAGGAATGCCAGCCCTGTAGCCACCTTGCCCCATAGTATGGTGATACTTCTTGTTAGCAGCATTCAGCTTATTCTTTGCAGACATTTCCTTAGATTTTTCCGATGTCTTGTATTCCACAAACTCAGCCCGGAATGGTTTTATCTTCTGAAACTGAGTCTTCTTGAAATCCGGAGTCTTCTCTTTCACGACATAGTCAAGGTGCAATCTTTTCTTCCAGTTGGTGAAACACTGGGCCATCTTCTTCAAAGCCCACTCCCTGACCTTAGCCTCCATGGCTCTCCCATGTTGTAAGGCGTCCTCAACTGGATCCTCCGCATTTGGATCCATCTCTATCTTCGGTAGTTTGAAATTAACCATGAGCCTCTTCCACAGTAAATCTTTGGCGTGGTTAGGGACAAATAAACATGTTCCCTCTTCATCCGCTATAGCAGGCCTATTCCAATTTCTAATGGTGATCGGGATTAAGTCCCTAACGATTACTCCGCATTGTGCCACAAATTTGGTTGCGACAACTTCGGGAGCTGTCGGTCTGCCGTCTTCAGCGACATCTTCGATCCTAAACCTCTCATGGTCTTGCAACTTTTTGGTTGGGCCTCGTCTGCTCTTTTCAGTAGATTCCTTCGATCCGGAGGGCTAAAAGAAGAAAGATCGTCGTTACTATTTCTATATAGATAGCAGATGATTAATTAATGAATTGATTTATATTACATGCACCTCGCCGGAGCGGTCGTCTTCTCGATTACACAAGGCATCGCCTTCTCCCTCGCGGAAGGCAACACCTTCAACCTCAAACAAGTTGTTTACTCCGGTAAAAAGAGGATCACCCTCACCGGAGTTGTTCAGAAACGTTGATACGTCTAAATTATCTTCCCCACGGATCACACCTTGGATCAACTCTTCCTTTTCTTCGTCTCTGACGTGTGGGTCCATATTTTCTGCATAGGTGGAAAAACGAATAAGTCAAAGCGGCTAAAGGAGAAAGTTACGAATAAGTCAAAGCGGCTAACGAATATTTTCCGGATCGAAGGTGAAACCCTAATATATACATACACAATAATAAAAATGAAGAGAAACCCTAAACCCTAAGGCTATGAGAGGGGAACATGAGTATAAGGCTACAAAAGGTCTTCGATCTATTTATGGTCTTGATCTCGGTCTTCAATCTCAATCTCGATATCGTATTCTACCGAGAAGAACCAAATCACCGGAAAGAAAGGGAAACAATCAACACATGGCATCGATGCAATGGTCAAGCAATGATGATGATACGACAAGTTAATGTGCATTGCAATGTAACCCTAAAGCATTCTCGACAAGTTAATCGGGGTTCCGAGGGGCGCAAACCCTAACTCAAGGAACTCCGGAATCACCTGTTAGGGTTACTAGGGTGTTCTAATTAAACTTGTGATTTAATTAGATCTATCTATGGTCTTGATCTCGGTCTTCGATCTCGATATCGTATTCTACCGAGAAGAACCAAATCACCGGAAAGAAAGGGAAACAATCAACACATGGAATCGATGCAATGCTCAAGCAATGATGATGATACGACAAGTTAATGTGCATTGGAATGTAACCCTAAAGCATGCTCGACAAGTTAATCGGGGTTCCGAGGGGCGCAAACCCTAACTCAAGGAACTCCGGAACCAAGCGACCATGGTGGTGGCTTGTGGTGTGTAGGTGTTGGCTTCCTGTCGCGGCGGTTTCGATCCGGGAGCTTCTCTCCAGCGGCTTCTTGGCGGCTGATGCTTCGTCAACACGTCGGACTCAAGGGCAGTAGGGCTGCCGCTGCTTCGCCCTGTGTGTCGGTCGTCCCCTGTGGCAAGGTGCGGGCCGATACCGGAGCTTCTTCGTCGATCTGGAGGAGGAAGAAGATGGTGGACTTGATTGCTTTTTCAAGTTTCTTTTAGGGTCCTCGGTGCTTATTTTCTGGGCCTCTGTGTAATTTTTATTTCTTAGGCCTCCTGTACTCCAGCGACATTATTGCAGCAATATATTTCGGGTGCTCTGCACCCGTAATCCGTTCAAAAAAATAATCAATCTAATTCGGGTGCTCTGTTTTGCCACCAGCAGCAGAGGGAGGGGGAGGACAGAGAGGCAGGGAGGGGCGGCGCCGTACCTGACGCGCGGCGGTGGGGGAAGGAGACGCGCGGCGGTGGGCGCGTCGTCGACGGGAAGCAGAGACGCGGGCGCGGCCGGCGGTCGTCGGGGGAAGGAGACGCGCGGGCAGCGCGGTCGTCGGCGCGCGGGAAGAGACGCGGGCGGCGGCCGGAGGCGGAGGCGTTGACGACGGAGCCGCTACGGGGAGCGCGCGGCGGTGGCGGGGGCAGCCTGGCGGCGGTGGCGGGGGCAGCCTGGCGGCGTCGTCGTCGGCGAGGGCGCGGGCAGAGGCAGAGAAGTGAGTGGGGAAGGGAAGAAGAAGAGGAGGCACGGTTATAACTAAAGGGCCTTTAGTCCCGGTTCGTGGCTCCAACCGGGACTAAAGGTGTATACGTCCCGGTTGGAGCCACCAACCGGGACCTATAGTCCAATTTTCAGCAGGTGAAGGGGCGCGCGCGCAGGGGGCTCTTCCGTTCCGGTTGGTGGCTCCAACCGGGACGTATTCCCTTGTTTTCAAATTTTTTCAGTTATTTTCTCTCTGTTCCCGCCTTATTTTTTATTTTGGGGTTTAAATTTGTAATGTTTTTTAAATGATAATTAATTTGGAATTTAGAAAAACTTTAAACATAAAAAGTGTTTGGATTTGAATAAATAATCCGAAACCATTTTCTGTTTTGAAAAATAATTAATGTAACCATTTAAAATATGAACCATTTACAATTAAAAATGAATTAACTTATATTTTTTTAATATCAATTTGGAATTTAGAAAAACTTTAAATATAAGAAGTGTATGGATTTGAATAAATAATTCAAAAACATATTCTATTTTTAAAAAATAATTAATGTAACCTTTTAAAATGAATTAACTTATATTTTTGAATATTAATTTGGAATTTAGAAAAACTTTAAATATAAGAAGTGTATGGATTTGAATAAATAATTCAAAAACATATTCTATTTTTAAAAAATAATTAATGTAACCTTTTAAAATGAATTAACTTATATTTTTGAATATTAATTTGGAATTTAGAAAAACTTTAAAATATAAGAAGTGTATGGATTTGAATAAATAATTCAAAAACATATTCTATTTTTAAAAAATAATTAATGTAACCTTTTAAAATGAATTAACTTATATTTTTGAATATTAATTTGGAATTTAGAAAAATTTAAACATAAAAAGTGTTTGGATTTAAATAAATAATTAAAAAACATTTTCTGTTTTAAAAAATAATTAATGTAACCATTTAAAATATGAACCATTTACAATTAAAAATGAATTAACTTATATTTTTTTAATATCAATTTGGAATTTAGAAAAACTTTAAACATAAGAAGTGTTTGGATTTTGGTGGTCTAACCGGCATTCTGAAATAGGACGGTAGCATTCTGAAACGGCATTTTGGTGGTTACTTCACAAAACGACCCGTTTTTTGCGCTCGGAAAATGGAAAAGGGATTTTCCGTGCGACAAAAAGGAAAACGTCCTCCTGCAACATTGTTCTACATACCAATGTCCACACACATGCATAATATGGGCACAACATCACAAACTATGCCGTGATTCAGCACATAACATCGGTCATTTGGACCGAAAGCCATGAAACCTCGAACATGATAGGTCATTTTGTGAAGGTTTTTCGAAACATGATCAATATACCAAGTCTGGTATTTTTCCTTTCAACTATATAACATAATATGACACCACGCGAAGGATTTTCATTGTTCGGGTTTTTTTTGAATTTATTATGCCCGTTTTGAATTATCTGAATTTCTAACTATGGTCGAACCGGTGTGCATGAAGATAGGGGACGGGCATCGTTAGAACTTGCATTGGATCTCTGAAGAAACCACATATTGCGAGTCTAAAAATGATTTTTTCAAAAAATCACGGGCGATAGATCATGTACCTGTAGTACAAACCGGACCCACTTCCTGCCGATTCGGCAGACATTTGTCCTTTTTATCCGGGATGGACGAAAAGGTTTGAGATGTACCGGTTGGGATATAGTCCATTTAAGGTGGTCTAGTATTTTAGGAAAATAGGACGATAGCATTCTGAAACGGCATTTTGGTGGTTACTTCACAAAACGACCCGTTTTTTGCGCTCGGAAAATGGAAAAGGGATTTTCCGTGCGACAAAAAGGAAAACTTCCTCCTGCAACATTGTTCTACATACCAATGTCCACACACATGCATAATATGGGCACAACATCACAAACTATGCCGTGATTCAGCACATAACATCGGTCATTTGGACCGAAAGCCATGAAACCTCGAACATGATAGGTCATTTTGTGAAGGTTTTTTCGAAACATGATCAATATACCAAGTCTGGTATTTTTCCTTTCAAATATGTAACATAATATGACACCACGCGAAGGATTTTCATTGTTCGGGTTTCTTTTGAATTTATTATGCCCGTTTTGAATTATCTGAATTTCTAACTATGGTCGAACCGGTGTGCATGAAGATAGGGGACGGGCATCGTTAGAACTTGCATTGGATCTCTGAAGAAACCACATATTGCGAGTCTAAAAATGATTTTTTCAAAAAATCACGGGCGATAGATCATGTACCTGTAGTACAAACCGGACCCACTTCCTGCCGATTCGGCAGACATTTGTCCTTTTTATCCGGGATGGACGAAAAGGTTTGAGATGTACCGGTTGGGATATAGTCCATGTAAGGTGGTCTAGTATTTTAGGAAAATAGGACGGTAGCATTCTGAAACGGCATTTTGGTGGTTACTTCACAAAACGACCCGTTTTTTGCGCTCGGAAAATGGAAAAGGGATTTTCCGTGCGACAAAAAGGAAAACTTCCTCCTGCAACATTGTTCTACATACCAATGTCCACACACATTCATAATATGGGCACAACATCACAAACTATGCCGTGATTCAGCACATAACATCGGTCATTTGGACCGAAAGCCATGAAACCTCGAACATGATAGGTCATTTTGTGAAGGTTTTTTCGAAACATGATCAATATACCAAGTCTGGTATTTTTCCTTTCAACTATGTAACATAATATGACACCACGCGAAGGATTTTCATTGTTCGGGTTTCTTTTGAATTTATTATGCCCGTTTTGAATTATCTGAATTTCTAACTATGGTCGAACCGGTGTGCATGAAGATAGGGGACGGGCATCGTTAGAACTTGCATTGGATCTCTGAAGAAACCACATATTGCGAGTCTAAAAATGATTTTTTCAAAAAATCACGGGCGATAGATCATGTACCTGTAGTACAAACCGGACCCACTTCCTACCGATTCGGCAGACATTTGTCCTTTTTATCCGGGATGGACGAAAAGGTTTGAGATGTACCGGTTGGGATATAGTCCATGTAAGGTGGTCTAGTATTTTAGGAAAATAGGACGGTAGCATTCTGAAACGGCATTTTGGTGGTTACTTCACAAAACGACCCGTTTTTTGCGCTCGGAAAATGGAAAAGGGATTTTCCGTGCGACAAAAAGGAAAACTTCCTCCTGCAACATTGTTCTACATACCAATGTCCACACACATGCATAATATGGGCACAACATCACAAACTATGC
This sequence comes from Avena atlantica, assembly GCA_910589765.1. Lineage (NCBI taxonomy): Eukaryota > Viridiplantae > Streptophyta > Magnoliopsida > Poales > Poaceae > Avena > Avena atlantica. The sequence goes on from OU342733.1 coordinate 33,114,149, forward strand.
CGTGATTCAGCACATAACATCGGTCATTTGGACCGAAAGCCATGAAACCTCGAACATGATAGGTCATTTTGTGAAGGTTTTTCGAAACATGATCAATATACCAAGTCTGGTATTTTTCCTTTCAACTATGTAACATAATATGACACCACGCGAAGGATTTTCATTGTTCGGGTTTTTTTTGAATTTATTATGCCCGTTTTGAATTATCTGAATTTCTAACTATGGTCGAACCGGTGTGCATGAAGATAGGGGACGGGCATCGTTAGAACTTGCATTGGATCTCTAAAGAAACCACATATTGCGAGTCTAAAAATGATTTTTTCAAAAAATCACGGGCGATAGATCATGTACCTGTAGCACAAACCGGACCCACTTCCTGCCGATTCGGCAGACATTTGTCCTTTTTACCCGGGATGGACGAAAAGGTTTGAGATGTACCAGTTGGGATATAGTCCATGTAAGGTGGTCTAGTATTTTAGGAAAATAGGACGGTAGCATTCTGAAACGGCATTTTGGTGGTTACTTCACAAAACGACCCGTTTTTTTGCGCTCGGAAAATGGAAAAGGGATTTTCCGTGCGACAAAAAGGAAAACTTCCTCCTGCAACATTGTTCTACATACCAATGTCCACACACATGCATAATATGGGCACAACATCACAAACTATGCCGTGATTCAGCACATAACATCGGTCATTTGGACCGAAAGCCATGAAACCTCGAACATGATAGGTCATTTTGTGAAGGTTTTTTCGAAACATGATCAATATACCAAGTCTGGTATTTTGCGAAACATGATCATTGTTCGGCACACATTTAGTCCCGGATGTAGTCACAAACCGGGACTAAAGGGATTGCGGCAGAGTGAGCAAGACAACACTAATAATAGGGGTGAGTGTCGACATTATGTCGTGCGGCTTGTACCTTGTCCCGGATGGTGTCACCAACCGGGACTAAAGATGAACCTTTAGTCCCGGTTGGAGACACCAACCGGGACTAAAGATGAGTCAGCACTAATAATAGGGGTGAGTGTCGACATTATGTCGTGAGTGTCGACATTATGCCGAGCTGCTTGTACTATAAATATGCATCCTTGTGAGTCCAGTCCTCCAGCCAGTTTGAGGCATCTCCAAGATGGTTTTCGAGAGAAGGGACACCACTGCGGCCAGTTTCAGGGAGATGCCGACGGAGCCCAGTCCTCCGGCATCTCCGAGAAACTGGTCATAGAGGCACTCCCTAATATGTGAAATTAGTTAGCTCCTAGGCATATTGATCTAGTTAGTGAAGTTACAAGCTGCAAGATGGTTTTCGAGAGCAGGGACACCACTGCGGCCAGTTTCAGGGAGATGCCAACGGAGCCCAGTCCTCCGGCATCTCCGAGAAACTGGTCATAGAGGCACTCCCTAATATGTGAAATTAGTTAGCTCCGAGGCGTATTGATCTAGTTAGTGAAGTTACAAGCTGCAAGATGGTTTTCGAGAGCAGGGACACCACTGTGGCCAGTTTCAGGGAGATGCCGACGGAGCCCAGTCCTCCGGCATCTCCGAGAAACTGGTCATAGAGGCACTCCCTAATATGTGAAATTAGTTAGCTCCGAGGCGTATTGATCTAGTTAGTGAAGTTACAAGCTGCAAGATGGTTTTCGAGAGCAGGGACACCACTGCGGCCAGTTTCAGGGAGATGCCGACGGATCCCAGTCCTCCGGCATCTCCGAGAAACTGGTCATAGAGGCACTCCCGCTCCAGCCACAAAATGGGACTAACACTCAAGACATTTATTAATATTAAAAACTGAGACTACAAAACCGGGACTAAAGGCCACAAACCCCGAAAGATATCCTTCGGTCAAGCCACAAACCGCGAAAGATATGAACTAGAGTTACATAATATGAGCATGAACTTCTTGGCATATGCCATTCCTTATGACCGCTTCAGACGTAACCATGGAGCATCTTCTTTACTTAACGGAATGCTTGGGTCAGTTTTCACTGTGAAGGGCGGAATTTCATCAAACTTATTATAATCTTCTGACATGTCTGTCTTGTCCTCGATTCCCACGATGTTTCTTTTCCCTGAAAGAACTATGTGACGCTTTGGCTCATCATATGATGTATTCGTTTGCATATTTTTTCTTTTTTTTCGGTTTGGAGGACATGTCCTTCACATAGAAAACCTGAGACACATCATTGGCTAGGACGAATGGTTCATCTCTATAACCAAGATTGTTGAGATCCACTGTTGTCATTCCGTACAACTGGTCTATCTTTACCCCTTCCCCATTCAGGTTGACCCATTTGCAGCGAAACAAAGGGACCTTAAAAGAGACTCCATAGTCTAGTTCCCATATCTCCTCTATGTAACCATAATATGTGTCCTTTTGTCCATTCTCGTCTATTGCATCAAAGCGGACACCACTATTTTGGTTGGTGCTCTTTTTATCTTGGGCGATCGTGTAGAATGTATTCCCATTTATTTCGTACCCTTGGAAATTCAATACAGTAGAAGATGGTGACACGGCCAACAAGTATAGATGATCTCCAACAGTGGTGTCATTCAAGAGATGTGTCCGCATCCAACCACCGAAAGACTTCATGTGTTCATCTGTAATCCATGATTCAGGCTTCCCCGGGTTTTTGGAGCGTACAATATTCTTGTGTTCCTCGATATACGGAGCTGCCAAGGTGGAATTATGTAGAACTGTGTAGTGTGCTTTAGTGAAAGAATCCCCGTCCCTACATATCATTGCTTTCTTTCCCAGCGTGCCTTTTCCACTTAGTCTTCCCTCATGCCGCGAGTCAGAAACACCAATCGGCTTAAGGTCAGGAATAAAGTCAACACAAAACTCAATGACCTCCTCTGTTCCATATCCCTTGGAGATGCTTCCTTCTGGTCTAGCACGGTTATGAACATATTTCTTTAAGACTCCCATGAACCTCTCAAAGGGGAACATATTGTGTAGAAATACCGGACCGAGAATGGCAATCTCTTCCACTAGATGAACCAGGAGATGCGTCATAATATTGAAGAAGGATGGTGGGAACACCAATTCAAAACTAACAAGACATTGTACCACATCCTTCTGTAACCTTGGCAGAATATCTGGATTGATTACCTTCTGAGATATTGCATTGAGGAATGCACACAGCTTCACAATGGGTACTCGAACATTTTCCGGTAGAAGCCCCCTCAATGCAATCAGAAGCAACTGCGTCATAATCACGTGACAGTCATGAGACTTCAGGTTTTGGAACTTTTTCTCTGCCATATTTATTATCCCCTTTATATTAGATGAGAAGCCCGACGGCACCTTGATACTGTAAAGGACTTCAAAAAGATTTCCTTCTCTGCTTTGGTAAGAGCATAGCTGGCACGACTTAAGTGACGCCCTTTATCCGTCTTGTTATCTGTATGCATGTTCTTTGGGTCTTTCATAATTTGTTGGTCCTCCCGTGCTTCAGGTGTATCTTTTGTCTTACCATACACGCCTAGGAATCCTAGCAGGTTCACGCAGAGATTCTTCGTCACGTGCATCACGTCGATTGAAGAGCGGACACGCAGGACTTTCCAATATGGCAGCTCCCAAAATATAGATTTCTTCTTCCACATGGGTGCGTGTCCTGTAGCGACGTCGTTCGGAACTGATTGACCGCCGGGACCCTTTCCAAAGATTACTTCTATGTCCTTGACCATACCAAATACATCATCACCAGCAGGGAGTTCAGGCTTCTTCCGGTGATCTGCCTCACCTTTAAAATGCTTGCCTTTCTTTCTTACGGGATGATTGGTCGGAAGAAATCGTCGATTCGCTAGGTACACAACCTTCTTGCATTTATGCAAATATGTACCTTCGGTCTTATCTAAACAGTGGGTGCATGCCTTATATCCTTTGTTTGTTTGTCCTGAAAGGTTACTAAGAGCAGGTCAATCATTGATGGTTACGAATAACAACCCTCGTAGATTAAATGGCTCCTGTTTGTTCTCATCCCACGCACGTACACCTGGTTTGCCCCACAACTGTAAGAGTTCTTCAACTAATGGCCTAAGGTACACATCAATGTCGTTGCCCGGTTGCTTCGGGCCTTGGATGAGCACTGGCATCATAATAAACTTACGCTTCATGCACAACCAAGGAGGCAGGTTGTAGATACATAGAGTCACGGGCCAGGTGCTGTGACTGCAGCTCTGCTCCCCAAAAGGATTCATGCCATCCGTACTTAGACCAAACCATAAGTTCCTTGCGTCACCTGCAAAGTCTGGGAAATCTCTCTCGATTTTTCTCCACTGTGACCCATCAGCAGGGTGTCTCAACTCCCCGTCTTTCTTACGGTCTTCTTTGTGCCATCGCAACAACCTGGCATGCTCTTTGTTTCTGAACATGCGTTTCAACCTTGGTATTATAGGAGCATACCACATAACCTTAGCAGGAACCCCCTTCCGGAGGGGCTCTCCCTCAACATCACCAGGGTCATCTCGTCTGATCTTATACCGCAACGCGTTGCATACCGGGCATTTATCTAAATTCTCATACTCCTTACCGCGGTAGAGGATGCAGTCATTAATGCATGCATGTATCTTTTGCACATCTAATCCCAGAGGACAGAGAGTCTTCTTTGCTTCGTAGGTACTCTCGGGAAGTTCGTTATGTTTTGGAAACTTCGGCTTCATTATTTTCAGCATCTTTTCAAATGAGGAGTCAGTTAGACCACACTCTGCCTTCCATCGCAACAATTCCAGTGTGGTACCGAGCTTTGTGCTGCCATCTTCACAATTTGGGTACAACAATTTCTTGTGATCTTCTAACATGCCCTCTAACTTCAACTTCTCATTTTCTGTTTCACAGTCTCGCTTTGCATCAGAAATGACCCTACCAAGTTCATCAGTCGGCTCATCTGATGCCCGTTCTTCACCTTTTTCCTCTCCATTGTCTTCCATAGCAGTATCACCGTATTCAGGAAACATATGATGATAGTTGTTATCATCATCTTCTTCTTCACCATCTTCCATCATAACCCCTCTTTCCCCGTGCTTGGTCCAGCAATTATAGTTGGGCATGAAACCTTTCATAATCAGGTGGCCGCGAATGATTTTCGAGGAAGAGTACTCCTTGTTGTTCCGACATTGAACACATGGACAACGTATAAATCCATTCTCTTTGTTTGCCGTAGCCACATCGATAAATTTATCCACGCCTTTGATATACCCGGCTACCCGCCGGTCACCGTACATCCATTCCCGACCGTTCATCTGCATCATATAAGTAAGTTTATCAAAAAACAGGACATCATAAATAGTGAAATAACCAATTCACACCGACACATGAATTGTATCAATGACCTAGAAAAGATAGGATTGCTAACCTCGATCGAGGGAAATAAAGAGGAGAAAGCTCAAGTGCGTCTCGGACATCTTCTATATTTTTGTTCTATGAGAAATTCAACTGGATTTTTCACTCAAACATTTCAACAAACACCTTCAATGCATTTAGATTCTTCTGAAACTCAACAGAACTTCTGAAACTCAAACTGCATTTAGATTCTTGAACAAAGTCAAACATGCGGAGCTCACCTTCTTTTCTGAATTACTACCATCTTCACGTACATCTCAAATACAGCCTTTTAAGGAAAATTCCTGGACAAGCTAGCCAAGGCAAAATGTAAGAGTGATTAAACACCCATACGGTGAAGAATAAGCACTGTGTTTCAGAAAGTGACTAAACATATTTTGTAAAAAAACAGAATGAGCACCGAAAGATGCATTTGAATCATATCTGTAAAAGGGGTTATTTTACATGTATACATATCAAAACATTACTGGACTTCTAGTAATGGCAGAGACCGGTATGACCTGATAAATTGGATATGGGGCAACCAAGAAAAGAAGAGGCGTCGATGACAAAGCTATATGTAATACGAATTTTCACTAAACAACAAAGAAAAAATGAAAATAAAAATCGAACACATATTAGTGCTCTCAGAATAAAAGCAAGCCATCACTTATGGATGGTTACCTTTTATGAAAGTCTGAAGATCCGGCTTGTGGATTGAGATAAATAACGAAAATCTATAGTCAGCGAAGTAGTAACTTCCATTCTTGAAAGAACATCTGAATTAGCGATGCACTGCAAGATCCATTAGAGAAAACAATCAATATAGCAGCAGGATATATACTTGTGAGGTGCAAAAGAAAATATTCGTCAAAAAATTGGTGGGTCTCCCATATTAGATAGGCGTGTGACACTGAAACAGTTTCAGAAACAGTGGAAGAGACGCAGAGAGAGCCGCCAGAGCAACATGTTCCTCTAATGACAACCACAAAGAGTAATAGCCGCACAAACTCTAGATCCGATGATAGAGGTACAAATCAATGAGAAGCCAGACCGAGAAATTGGATCTGAGCTGCAAAACGAAGTTTTAATCAAGTAAAAAAGGGATAAACAGAAGGGCGGACGACAGGCTGTGACGCCGAGGCCAGAGCCTCATCATCGCAGCGTGCCATTGACGAGAATCGGCCCTGAGATGTGTCATACCACCGCCGCCCGCGTCGAAGAGGGATCCTACTGTGGGCTCAAAGAGCGGACCATAGCAGCCGTATCTGGGGCTGGCGTGCGTGTTGGGGCCGCTCGACCTACGTACCGTCATCTCCTCCTATTACCCTAGTCATTCTTCGACCCCCTTCGCCTGCTACACATTGACCATGGTGCCCTGAGTTCCGCCCAAGCCTCGCCGTCGCCGCCCATGTGCCTCTTGCCCTTGATCATGCCCCTCTTAGTCTGCGCCTCCAATCTCCGCTCTCTCGCCTCGAGCGTCGCCTCGTTCTCGCTCGACCCCGCCTCTGCACGCGCACGCAAGCTCCGCCGCCGCCAAGCAACACAGCTCCGGCCTCGCCCCTCTAGTGACCTCTATCGCCCGTCCGAGACCACCTCCTCCTCTTCTCCAGCACGAGGCCGCCTCCTGCGCCGCATGTAGCCATGTGCAGCCTCATGCAATTGTCCGTCCTGCTCCTCTTCGCCACGCAGGTCGCCTCCTCCCCGTGCGGAAGGAAACGGCGGGACTACAATTAGATGCATTTGGTAGCGAGATTGGCGCTAATAAGTGCGACGATACGGTAACGAGATTAGCGCCTATATATAGGAGTTAATAGTGGGAGCGCATACCGTCGTCTCCTGCTAAATAGTGTATGACGTACATATGGTGATATTAGTTTGGAAAGATAATTAACTTTCTCATTAATTATGGTTTCAAAGAAAAACTTTCTCATTAATTACCGCATCAAATACTTGATAGTATTCTATTTTGTGGGGGTGGTTTTTGGATCTCACCAATTTTCTTTCCCGTGATAGTGGCGATTGTTAATGGTTGGTTACCATAGTTTGATGCGCACATAGGAGGGGCTGATTGGACGGTGCAGATGTATCCAATGTTTGGTGGATGTGTTGGATGGCTCGGATGCTCCCAATGTTTGACCCCAAAATAAGCCACCAACTCGGTTTTAATAGTAAAGATTAGGATAGAGATGCTTGTGTACTCTGACTACACAAAACACTTTGTCCAAACTTCGATCGTGGCCGCTTTTCTCTCGATAAGATCTGAAAATAAGTGACTTAAATTTATCAAGGATTATATATCCACAGACTAAAATGTGTATAGCACTACGGGACGCGCGCGCTACGCCGAGGGCAAAAGGCCGTCGGCGTAAGCCAAAATACCCTCGGCGTAGAAAAAGATCTCCCTCGGCGGAGCACACTCAAGCCGTCGGCGTATCGAAATGCCGTCGGCGCGTAGCCTGTCGGCCGGTTGCAAAAACATTTTTTTTTTGAAAAAAATATACTTTTTTTGAAAAAAAATATTTTTTATTTTTTTCTCAGTTTTTTATTGTTTGAATTGTTTCACTTGTTAATCTCCTACTTTGAACATTTTTAACACTAATTATACTTAATATTTAATTAAATTCCAGTCTTAGTCAAACTTCCCAGCAGGTTACCCATCCTAATACTACTCCAGCTTTAGCACGCTTAACTTTCTCGTTCCTTCAGAATCCGTTTCCGCAAAGTAATTCATACATTGGTGTCAATACTATGATATCAATCCTATTAACTCTTATATCATCATGTCACATGTTTATATTTTTTGAAATTACAAACAATTATTTAAGTAAATATTAAAGAATAAGTAAAAATATTATTGAATTCAGATAAAAATATAATAATTTTATTTTTTGTATTTTTCTATTTAATATAGAATAATTAATATCTTTAAATTTGTAAATCGAAATTCAACAAATAATATGTCTAAATTGATCAGAAAAATGAGAGGAATCCAAATATGATATCCATATTAACTAATCACAGACCCTTCGTTTTTGAATTAGCTATTTGGTGGTTGCTTTAGAAAATCCCTTTTTGCGCTCGGATAATGAAAAATGCCTTTTTGGTGCGATGAAAAGGAAAACTTGCATAGAATCTTTGATAAAATAGCATATTGTGAACCTAAAAATGATTTTTGTAAAAAAAATGAGCATCGAATCATGTAGCTGTAGTTCATATCTGACCCACTTCCTGCCGATTCGGCAGGAATTTGTCTTTTTCATCAAAGGTGGACGGAAAGGTTTCGGATCCCCCTGTTGGGACATTCTCCATATAAAGTGGTATAGTATTTTTGTAAAATATGGTGGTAGTATTTTGAATTAGCCATTTGGTGGTTACTTCACAAAACCGTCCGTTTTTTATGCTCGGAAAATAGAAAATGTCTTTTTGGTGCGACGAAAAAAAAAACTTCCTCCTGCAACATTGTTCTCCATCCCATGATGCATGTGTATGCATAATATGGGCATATTATCACAAACTATGCCTTGATTCTAGCCATAACATTGGTCATTTAACCCGAAAGCCAAGAAACCTCGAATGAGATAGGTCATTTTGTAAAGGTTTTTTTGAGACATAATCAGTATATCAACTTTGCTATTTTTCCTTATAACTATGTCACATAATAAGACACCACGCAAAGGTTTCGTATTGTTTTGATCGTTTTTGAATTTTTTATGCCCGTTTTAAACTATCGTAAAACTTTGTCGAACGGCGGACATAAAGATTCTTAGCTCGGGGACGAGCCTCGCTAAACTTGCATTGGATCTTTGATAAAATAGCATATTGTGAACCTAAAAATAATTTTTGTAAAAAAACATGAGCATCGGATCATGTACCAGTAGTTCATATCTGACCCACTTCCTGCCGATTCGGCAGGAATTTGTCTTTTTCATCAGAGGTGGACGGAAAGGTTTTGGATTCCCCTGTTGGGACATTGTCTAAGTTGGTATAGTATTTTTGTAAAATGTTGTGGTACCATTTTGAATTAGCCATTTGGTGGTTGCTTCACAAAATCGTCCGTTTTTTGTGCTCGGAAAATGGGAAATGGCTTTTTGGTGCGACGAAAAGGAAAACTTCCTCCTGCAACATTGTTCGCCATCCCATGATGCATGTGTATGCATAATATGGGCACATTATCACAAACTATGCCTTGATTCTAGCCATAACATTGGTCATTTGATCCTAAAGCCAAGAAACCTCGAATGAGATAGGTCATTTTGTGAAGGTTTCTTTCAGACATAATCAATATACCAAGTTTGATATTTTTCCTTCTAACTATGTCACATAATATAACACCACGCGAAGGTTTCGCATTGTTTCGATCATTTTTGAATTTTTTATGCCCGTTTTAAACTATATATAATATCTTATGTTTTACTTAATTTTTATTTACAAATGTGTAATATTTGAGTGTAGATAGATAGGTCTTATTTTTCTGCAAATTTTGATATATTATTTGTATTTTTCCGAATTAGAATGATTTAGTTATGATTTTTCAAAATTTAATGAGATAAAATAAAAAATAGCTACGCCGAGGGCAGCCGTCGGCGTATGCTACGCCGAGGGCAGCCGTCGACGTAGCATAGGATATGCCGAGGGCAATTCTACGCCGACGGCTGCTTGATGAAGCTGGCCTAGAAGATGGCTACGCCGACGGCCCCGATGTTTGGCCATCGGCGTAGCGACCGGCCGTCGGCGTAGCTTCCCATTCCTGTAGTGAGATCTTAGCTTAGTTATTACTTCCTCCGTTTCAAAATATAAAATGTTTTAGGTTTGTGAAAAAAAAATATCTAAACTTCTTTTAGTGTCTAGATTCACTCTAAATCTGAGTGGACCTACATACTAAAAAATAGTGTAGATACATTTGCTTCACAAACCTAAAACATCTTATATTTTCAAACGGAGGGAGTACTAAGGAAGAACACGCAATGGTCGACGCCGGAAATGTTTGGCCTGCCGGCAGTGACGCGGTCATCAAACTAATCCGGCGGCGCCCTCAACCCAATATGCATCACGCAAACATCAGATTTCGTGTGCGCGTAGGTACGACCAGCGTGTCTGCTAGCTGGATCTGTTCGCTTCTAATCATCTCTTGTCCAAGACCGAATCTGATTCTGGTTCCAGGTATACATATGCAGCTGTTTTTTCGAACGTGGTGTACGCTTACACGCAACCTAGAGAAACATGGCCACATGATAGTTGTTCAAGATTTATATATGGTCTTTTCTTGGCAATTCTAATCACTGCCTTTTGTTGTTTAGCGTTTAATAACACAACGTTTCTTCCCTTCTTCCTTGATCATTTGAAATAGAGGTGTGCTTCGGTCCTCCACCCTTAAACTTAAGCTACATAAGCTGTCCTATTTTTTTGACCGGTCGAAACCCATAGCGAGATCACGTCTATCTTTGTATATGTGTATTCGGTCGAACTGGGTATAATCCACGTTCCGACCGGCTAATTCCACCTCCTATTATCGCGATCTATGTCTTTCTATGTCATTTTTTTTTGTTGTTATATAATTTCTGATTTTCGCCTTCCGCAGACACATGAGCATACATATATGCTAAGTATACGTCTAAGAGGACCATACGAAGTTCGGGTGGGTTCGTACGATCCTCTAAACAATCGGAATCGAGTTTTTATTTGTCAAAATTTAAAAGAGGGAGGAGGAGGGGGTGGGGGACCGAAGCAAAAGTGTTTGAAATTAACACAACGAGATAGCGGAGTGGTCAGAGTGTGTGCATGCATGCGTTTATTCTAAAACGACATGAAACAAGAACCTTGACCCGATCAAACTGGAACAACAGAGAGAGCATATACGTTCTACTATGTTCGTGTTGAATTTTCGAGTGTCAGTAAGTGACCCTATGTATGGGAAGACTCGTTCTTCCCTTCTTCCTTGCAAACCACGCCACTTTCATGGGGACATGAATGGGGGTGTCTGCTCTATAAATACCGCGACCCCCCGAGTGCCTCCACGATCATTACTAACTCATCATCAGTCGGTGCAGAGCAAACAAACACTAGATCAGCCATGTCGCTTGCTGGGGAAATCTGTGTCCAGAGGGTGGACAAGATTGGGTCCGAGAAGAAGACGACGACTACGAGCGTGCGCGGGATCGATGCGGCCGCGACAAAGTATATCATGAGGGTGCATCAGCGGCTGGCGGCGGAGGAAGCTGCGAGGGCTGCTACTGCTGCGGCAAGGCGCTAGCTACTGTAGCTAACTAGGTGCAGTAGTCTATGTATGCAATGGTTGTGTAAAATTTAAATTCTTTATATTTGTTCTTTTGAGTCGCTGTATTTTTGTGTTTTTAAAGGGCTGGAGTGTCATGCATGTCATGTGTTCTATATCCGCAAAAAAAAGTGTTCTAGGATCTATATTAATATTAAGGTAAGATGAGATAGTTGTTGATTTTGTATTTATTCCGCCATCAGTGTGTCGAAGTCATACTCCCTCTGTCGTAATATATAAGATGTTTTACCAAGCTAGAGTACACACGGTCGGCTCATCGTGATGCAATGGTCATTAGCTAAGTATATTAGGACAGAGATGCTTGTGTAATCTGACTACACATAACACTTTGCACAATCTTTTTGACGGCTTTCCTTTTGATAAAAATAAAGTACTTAACTGTATGCTATAGGACTGGCTCAAGGCGCCGACGGTCATAGGCTACCACGACAGCCTTTTGTCGGGGCTGTCGGCGTAGGGCCTCCGATCCGGGCAGACCAACAAACAGGCCGTCAGTCAGGGTTAACTGTCGGTGTAGATTAAGGTGGGCCGATGGACGGCGTAGACCAGCCTGAATTTGTTGTGCCTGAACTCTGAAAGACATTTTTGCTCACATGTTGTGCTTCAATGCTGTATACTTGGTCAAGTCGTCGAGTCCCGGCATATCAAAAAGTTTGCTTAAACTACCTAACCTGTACTTTTATGCATGCAGCGTGAAGTGCATTACGCACGGGAGATTCCGGTCTGGTTTCTCTCATGGTCAGAAAGAGATGTTAATTAAAGAGTACATAAGGCATCGAGGCGTAGAGCGTCTGTAGCAGGGAGGGAATAATGACCATAAGCTGAATATATATATATCATATCACCTGTGGAGTTGAGTCCGCGGTTTCAGAACATCACCCCCTCTGCACTGTAGCAGGGAGGGGATACGGCCATGGTCTGTGGCATGAGCCCTTTTTGAATTTTTTAGAGGTGAATTTCTTTGGTGATAAGCTGAGTATGCATGCATGCATATGGGTGTATATATATACATACACGTGCGCGTTTGAAAGGAAAGCTGAATATATATTTCTCAGACGTCATGAAAAAAGAACCAAATCAAACTGGAACAAGAGGGGTATATATAATTGCACGTGTGTTGAACGTTCCAAAGGCCATCAAGTCAATTAGTCAACCTATGGACGGGCACGACTTGGCTTCTTCCTTGCAATCCCACTCCACCTCCCCGTCTGCTGTTAGCTCCAGCCTCTATAAATACCGCAGCACCTTCGAGTGGCTCCACGATCATTAGCTCAATCAGTCGATCAGACATGTCGCTTGTGGGAGAAATCTATGTCCACAGGGTGGAGACGATCGACGCGGCACAGAGGAAGACGATGACGGCGACCGTCCGCAGGTCTGCCGGCGTCGGAGCGCAGCTGGGCGGGATCGATGCTGCCGCGGCGGAGTATATCATGAGGGTGCATCAGCGGCTGGCGGCGGAGGAAGCTGTGAGGGCTGCTACTGCTGCAGCAAGACGCTACACCGAATGGTGTCGTGTGCGTGTGTATTTCGTATACTGACCGAGTAAGATTAGTAGTCCAACACCTATTCGTATTGACCGCTGCGTCGTCTTACCGGGTATATATACACACATGTACTAACCTTGTAAGACAACCGTGAGATCTATTATATACTAAAAGCAATATAAGGGTGTGTTTCGAGGCACCACGTTCATCCACATCATCTAAATTTATTTGGACTGTTAGATATGTAATATGTGGCTCTGATTAATAAGAGTCGTAGATTACGTGACATATTAGGCATGAGAGAATTAATAGGAGTCGTTAGGCGTGACAGGCCGGCTAGGTCGTGTGAAGAGGCATTGGCCCGTCTACCCACGCTATATAAGAAAGGGGATATGATTGGGGCTACCAAAAGTATCGGTAATCCGTAATTGAAGCTAGCCTGTCAACCGGATTGAAGCTAGCTCGCTCAAAAGCAGATCGGTCAAGGAAAAAAAATAAACTTGATTGATACATGCGTGAGGTAACTGCAAACTGATCTGAGATAAAAATAATAATAACTACAAAGCAGATCGATACGATTTGATTTAGCCTAAACATCCATGCGTGCTACGACATCGTATGATTTCTATTGGCAGACTTGGTAAACAAATATGAGAGGCTCTAAGACTGGCCTGATTTATATGTACATATATGCCTACATCACTGGATGCATATACAATTTAAAATCATATTTTTGTAAGAGTTTAATTAACCTCGCATGTATTTTTGTAAGACATATCAAATTTAAAAACCTAAATTTGTAGGAGTTTAATTTACCTCACAGGTTTTAAAAATATGATTGACTTCATAGAGCAGGACATAAGTCATCGAACGACAGGTGACGTGATCCTCGCAAGACGTTAATTTAACCTTGCATGTAATGAAAATACAATTGACTTCTCAAAGTAGGATCTAAGGCATCGGACGTCGTGTTGATTCCATATTGATTTATATGTACATACTATATACATATATACCGATATCACGTAAACATATAAAATTTAAAAATATTAGTTTGTATGTGTTTAATTCTCATCGCATGTATTGAAAATATGATTGTCTTCCCGTAGTAGGACCTAAGTCATTGGACCCATGGTGATTCATGAGACTTGATCCTCACAAGACAGACTATCAACCACTCTATCGCCGAAACGCTAAACTATGATGAGAAAAAACTGAAAAGACAAGACATCAAAACCACGGGTTCCTGAACAAATGCAAAATAAAAGTTGATACGTCAGAATTATCTAACGCTAAATGAATCCAAAACACCTTTTCATCTATACAACACCTTCTCAACCGCCAAGACATTGTTGCAAAAAACACACTAAAAAACATAGATAAATTACAATTAAGAAATTTATTTATTATTGTTCCTCTAATCTCCCAGAGCCTTTGCCTTTATCAGTTGTCAAAAGTCAACTAAAGGGCAAGAAGATTGAAACAAGTTATTTTCAATGAAAGGGAAAAAATGCACATAGAAGGTTCGAGGTGAAGCAAATTCCATAGTCAAAGAAGTGGCTAGGCTCCATTATGGTTATGAGGAGTCTGGGATCAACCCATTTTGAAAAGGCTCCTTTCTAAATGACTCATGTGGCCGTATATTTTATTTTTACAAGAGAAGGCATGGAACTTTCGCCCTAGCATAAGAAAAATACCATCCTCACAAATTCCAATGGTAATACAAACTCATGAACACTAATATTAGTTATTGGTCCCTATAGTCACATATTTAAGGCAATGATTATTCTTACAGAATATAGCAAAAATTCCATCGCGTCAATCTTCCATGGTCAATAAGTACTACCATTTATCAGTTACACAATCAAAGCACAATACAGTATAAAAAAAGAGATGTACCAAACTACAACATATATATTTATCAATGCACTTAAACATGTGACTATTAATGCTTTATCATAATTTTAACTATCATATCATAAAGGAAGACTACTTTACCATACAAAATGACAGAAAAGGTACAATATGGTAGATAAAGAGAGGTGCTAGAAGTTCTTAGAGAAGCAAAACATCTAGGTCGATCAAGAAACCATATTTTACTAATAGATCATTAATAACAAATGTTCAGAACTATGTGTAACCAACATCAAACAAAGTTTTATCATAACTTTATGTAAACAAATCATAGTAAATAACAAATCAAAGTCAAAAGACCATCATAATTGCAATTAAACATATTGCAAAATTGATAGGTGTTCCTAAACTACATCAAGCTTAACAATTAACAATAGATCTTCGTAAAGTGTATCAAGTTTGTAATAGGTAATAATAAATAGCCTACAACCATATATATCATAGTTTATTTAAATTTCATATATAAACATCATCCACGAATACTATAGTTTGATGATTAAAACTGAAAAATCATTTGATTAGCATAATATTTGTGCAATCCTCCCTTATGGTGTATTTATAGGAAAGTAGAAGTGCCATTGTAATCTTACCATATTCAGACGATATAATGAAGAGGTGTGTTTTTCTATATAGCCTTACGATTTAGTGTCGGAAGGTGCACTAAGTTGGAGTTTTGCGACTGAATTTGAGTTTTAGGACACAGTAAACAATAAACCATTGACCAATTGGAGTAATAGAAACATATATAGTGGTAAATATCGGGTTAAACATGCGTGTGGAGGTGGAGAATCAGTTGTCGGTTATCATGCATGTGGTTGCTTGAAGTAGAGCAATGATACCGCTACAAAATTATCAATACTAACAAAACAGACTGTTCTCAAGAGATTTTAGTCCTATAGAAATATTATATATACATATATATCACCTTTTTTCAACATAATTTCAAAGTCATCGTAAAAAATTAATACTTTTGAATTTCCTATGGATATAGATTTTTTTAGTTCATAGGATCATAAATCTAAAAAAGTTTTGTATAATTCCGAGTCACCTGAATTTTTTATTTGGGTACACATTTTATAATTTTATTTATGTATAATGAGTTCTTATGGTATTCCGATGATGTACGTGATTAAATAAAATATTATTTAAATTAAAAATTGCGAGGATGTTTATGCAATTTCTGTTCCTTCAAATTTATTAGGACACGACACTGAAATTTTCAATCAAGTAGATAAATGGTGACTACTTAAGATGTCAAAACTATGTCATTAGTCATGTTACATGAAAAGACAAATACAAGTGTGAGAGACCAAGTAATGAATTCATTGAATAGTAAGGCTAATAGGGAGAGAGTTAATAATAATTAAACATAATATTGCATCCATTGGAGAATAAAAGATGTGCTATTGTTTTTGGTATGAAAATATATTATTGAAACCAATAAATTTGAGATGAAAAGTATTTACGAATTTCCGTAATAGCATGACTAATGGTCCAAATTGTATATTTTAGACTACCCATTTATAAGACGTCATGTATCTCAAAACATGAGAATGGCATGTATGTTCACGAAAAATGAAGGAACAAGAGGTATAAATTTCAAACAAATTAAAAGTTGAATTACAATTATTAATGTTTGGTTAACCCATATATTAATGAGGATAAACTCTTTTTTTGCTATATTAAAAAAATAGTTTCTGTTCTATCATAATGGTGTAAACATGATGGGTTCATTCCAGTAAACCCTAATTATTTAACAATCTGAATGTTTCCCTGCATACTGATCTAACATCAAATGAAAGCTATAAGCTAAGTTACGTTTAAACTCCAATGACAAATACCAATTTAAATTCATGCACAAATTTCACATATGTTCACTAATATAGTGTTTTCAAAATATCCTAATAATCTTTCAACTAGAAGTTAAATATGTTGAAACACCTCTTCTATGCATGTGATGTTTATTTAGCATATGTTTACAAATGGTGTGCCTATATAATGTATTACTTTCAACCATATAATGATAAGTCCATGAATTTTTGAAGGTATTTTCTCGCCAGTATTGCCACACTAAATACGATGCTTGCCCATAAAAAACAAATAAAAGTTGTGCCCTCGCATTTGCGAGGGCCACCATGCTAGTTTAATACAAACAACAGGACCGAGAGGCCCTGTAGCCATCAACATTGTTTTTTCCGTACGTACTCGTGTGAGTTGAGAGTTTGATCAGTTAGCTAGCTCAAAGTGCTAGGCTGATCGTACCGTGCGTGCGCGAACTCGCCGGATCAACGTTGTCGTCACGCCGGACTGCACTCAGCGATCGGGGCTAGGCCAACAATTGGTATCAGAGTCTCGCGGAGGATCTCCTAATAACGGGAGGTCATGACGGGCAAGGAGCAAGGCGAGTACTCCGGTGCAGCTGCGGGTGCATCGGTGTCGTCGCAGTACCCGCGGTATGATCGCGGCAACTACACGACGTGGGCGAAACGGATGGAGTGGGCCATGGAGGGCAACGACATCTAGGAGGCTGTCAATCCCGGCGGCGACGAGTTCAAGAAAGGCGCGTCGAAGTACCACAAGGACCGACAGGCACTCACGGCCATCGGCTCTGTGGTGCCGGCGGACGTGATGCAGCACCTGATCTCGAAGGATTCTGCAAAGGCGGCGTGGGAGACACTAAAGACGTTGAATCTTGGGCACGAGCGCGTCCGCAGGGCGACCCTACAAACCTTGCAGAAGAAGTACGAGAACCTGGAGATGGAAGGAGATGAGACGCTGGACGCTTTTGCCTCGAGGGTAGCCACAATTGTCAACGAGATTCGCGCGCAAGGTGAGAAGCTGGAAGATATCTCAGGCGTAATGCGTTTCCTTCTCGCGGCACCGCCGCGATACATATATGTGGTGTCGGCAATCGAGCAATGCGTTGATCTCACCACCCTCACGATGGATGACCCGGTTGGACGGTTCAAGGCGCATGAAAAGCGGATGAAGATCACCTACGGCGACGCGAATCAAGATGAGCACCTTATGCTTACACGTGCCCAGTGGCAGGCAATGGTCGCCAAGGAGAGAAGCGATAAAGCATCTGACAGTGGCAATGGTTCGGTCCCGGCGAAAAAGTCGGACAGCAAGCCGAAGAAGCCAAAGAAGAAATTCGACAAGAAGAATCTTCGCTGCCATAAGTGCAATCAGCTCGGGCACTTCAAATCGGAGTATCCCAACTGTTCAAAGGAGAAGGCTCTCATGGCGAAGGAAGGAGATGATGGACCGATGATGCTCATCCTCGAAGCTTGCGAGTTAATGACCACCAAGGAATCAACTCCTCAGGAGTCCGCTACGGGGAGATCGTCACACTCGTGGAAGAGAAGGTCTTCCCGCGGAGGATGCAGACGGCTCACGACGTTTGGTACCTCGACACAGGCGCTAGCTACCACATGACCGGCGACAAGGCTCAGTTTTCTGAGTTAAACCTCACGGTTGGAGTAATTATTAGAACATTTATGCTTTTTTGACTTTGTTGTGTTGCTTTCATGCATATATATACATTGAGGCAATGCGTGGTCAAGTCGTCGATTCCCGGCATGTCGCGTGTGCTGGTCATGCGTCGGTGGTAGAAGAGGGCACTGAAGTTTACTAAAGCTACCTAACCGCGTGATTCCTGAAGACTCAAGTGCATGCTGCAGTATGTACAAACGGGAAGATGCTTCCGGCCCGGGCGCATCATGATCATAAGATCTTAACTAAAGAGGAAGGAATCGAGGCATCGAGCGTAAATTGTGATGCAACAAAGCCAAAAGTTTGGAATAATTTCTTTCTGGCCATGAGAGAAATTACACCGGACTCTTTTGGATTTTTGAGCAGCCTGCTTTTGACACTAGCTAGCCTCTGATTTTCACGCGGTCTACTAGATATTCTAGCTAAAACTCGTGTTTTGTTCAGATTGGAAACAACTTCACACATCGGTAGTCCATAGTCGAGACAAACGTATTGTCTCTCACCGAAGTGTCGTACTAGTACTCGTATCAGATCTTAGCTTAGTTACTAAGGCAGAACACGCAATGGTCGTTGCCGGAAATGTTTGGCCTGCCGGCAGTGACGCGGTCATCAAACTAATCCGGCGGCGCCCTCAACCCAATATGCATCACGCAAACATCAGATTTCGTGTGCGCGTAGGTACGACTAGCCAGGGCCGGCTCTATGTTTTTCAGGGCCCTAGGCAAAGTCGACGGTATGGACCCTTAAGGCTAATGTATATATATAGACATATTAATTTTTATCATATATGTATCTACTAGCACTTTTAAAATAAAAATTAACATCCAACCAAACATTTTAGTCTCAAAAATAATAAGTAGTATTAGTTGCTAGTTTGATTACCTCAAATAAGAAATAATTCCAATGATAATAAGTCAGGAGTGAGGATCAGGGCCTCCCGCTGGTGAATTGGTGATCCCCGATAGATGATAGACGACCTATGAATCTGCGATCGTCGATCGAGTCAGGGAGGCAGGGCCCTAGAGATCGAGGCACGGAGTCCGGCCGATTTCCGAAGAGTCGAGGAGAAGAGAAGAGAAGGGAGATCACAAGTTCGTGACATGTTGTAACCCATGCGGCCAGCGTCGTAACGCGTCATAACTCGTAAGCATCGTGCCTCGTGTCATAGTGAGCCTTTTTGATTTCCTGCTCGTGTGATGTGCCCGGTTTCCAGGCCCTGCTCGTTTCTCGCGTCGTATACCCGTATATGTATAATCCCTCCGATTGCAAATAAGTGTATGTCTAGCATTTGGTCAAGTTAAAATTTATTAAATTTGACCAACTTTATAGATAAATATAGCAACATATATTACATCAAATTAACATATTATAAAACTAAATTTAAAAACATATCCATTGGTATTAATTTAGAGTCATAAGTATCACTACGTTTTTCTATAAAAAATAATTAAACATTATTAGTTTTAACTTAGAACAAGGCTAGAAGTACACTTATTTGTGGACAGAAAGAAAACGTAGGTGAGTAGAGTATAAATTTTTGGCCCCATCCGGCCGTGGGGCCCTGGCCAATGCCAGGGTCGCCATACCTCAGCGCCGGCCCTGCGACCAGCGTGTCTGCTAGCTGGATCTGTTCGCTTCTAATCATCTCTTGTCCAAGACCGAATCTGATTCTGGTTCCAGGTATACATATGCAGCAGTTGTCCCAACGTACGCTTACACACAACCTAGAGAAACATGGCGACATGATAGTCTCTCAAGATTTATATATGGTCTTTTCTCGGCAATTCTGATCTTAGACTTTTGTTGTTTAGCGTTTAACCCGATCATTTGAAATTGACACAGCGAGATAGGGGAGTGGTCAGAGTGTGTGCATATACGACATGAAAAAAGAACCTTGACCCGATCAAGCCGGAACAGAGAGAGCATATACGATCTACGTACGTGTTTGAATTTTCAAGTGTCATTAAGTCACCCTATGTATGGGAACACTCGTTCTTCCCTTCTCCCTAGCAAACCAGCCATTTCCATGGGGACACGGGGTGTCTGATCTATAAATACCGCGACCCCCCGAGTGACTCATCATCAGTCGGTGCAGAGCAATCAGACATGTCGCATCTCGGGGAAATCTGCGTCCAGAGGGTGGAGAAGATCGGTGGTGCCGAGAGGAAGACGACGACAACAGCGCGGGTGCGCAGGATCGACGCGGCCGCGGCGGAGTATATCTTGAAGGTGCATCAGCGCCTGGCCGCGGAGGAAGCTGCGAGGGCTACTACAGCTGCAGCAAGGCCCTAGCTACCTAGCTAAAGCCAGCATTATTGGCCAACTAGGTGCAGTCTATGCAGGCATGCAATGGGTGTACAAAATGAATTCTTCTTTTTTTTTGCAGGTAACCTTTTTTTTTCTATGTCAATGTATTTTTTTTGTTTCTAAATGGATGGAGTACCATGCATGTAATGTGTTCTAGCAGGTCCACTGTAAATAATGAAATCAGATCAGAGAGAGTTGTTGATTTTTATATCTATTTGTTTTGCAATTCGTGTGTCAAATACATACTTCCTTTGTTGCAACATATAAGACGTTTTATCAAGCTAAAGGTACGCATGATCGGCTCATCGTGATGTGTAAGTGCATTCTGAGATCGGGCGGTAAATATGATTATTTATATTCACTACAGGAGACGACGGCTAGGCCGACGGCAAAACGCCCTCGGCGTAGCCAGTATAGCCGTCGGCGTATGCTACGCCGAGGGCAGCCGTCGGCGGACCTCTTCCTCGGCGGAGCGAAAACAACCGTCGGCATACGTTCTGGCCGTCGGCGTAGGACTACGCCAACGGCCGTAGCGTGCCCGTCGACGTAACGGCCGTCGGCGAACGGCGGCGCTGCCGTTACACGGCCGCTAACGCGCACCAGATACGCCGACGGTCGTGCCCCTCGGCGTAGGGTCGCCACGTGGCACCCGATGGGCCTCCCCCATGAAGGAGCTACGCCGACGGCCTCGCCCTCGGCATAAGTGGACGCGTGGCCTCCCCCAGGAAGGAGATACGCCGACGGCCTGCCCTCGGCGTAGGGGCAGGTGCTATGCCGATGGCAGTGCCCTCGGCGTAGCCCTGACCATATGGCACATGGCAGAGGGCTACGTCGAGGGCATTGCCGTCGGCGTAGCTCCTGCACAGTTTTTTTTTTTTTGATTTTTTCACAGCAGCAGCAGCACTCACACATGCAGCACTCACAGCAGCACATCAGTCATACAAGATCACATATGCCATACATGTATCAACATCATCCATACATCAGTCATACAAGATCATCCATACATTATTCATACAAGATCATCGACATCATCACACATGCCTACAACTCTGGAGGAGAGGGGGTGTACCCGAGATCTCCCCTGGTGAAAAGTGGCGACCTCTGGCGAGGGTTGCGTCCAGTAGAAGCAGCAGAAGAGCCACTGGCGAGGGAGTAGAAGTGTCAATTCTTTATTTTTGTTCTGAGTCACTGTATTTTTTAATTTGTTTCTAAAAAGATGGAGTACCATGTATGCCGTGTGTTCTAGGATCAATGTAAATAATGAGATAAGATGAAAGAGTTGTTGGTATTTATAAATATTCATTCCGCAATCAGTACGTAAGTAGCACATTGCTTATTGACTTTGTTGTGCATGAACTCTTAAGGACATATTTGCCCACATCAATAATGCTAGATTTACAGAAAATTTGTAACGGGAAAGTTTTATGGGATGAGGTGGAGCAACCCGGCTGGCCCAACATTTTCTCCTTGCCATGATTCTAGGAACTGAAAAGCCTCCCCGATCTCCACGTCAGCCGTAACCAAGGTCCCGTAAGAGCAAGTCTAACGGCCCCGGTAAAAATGGTCAAATCCGTAAAAAATTGGTCTTTTACGGTCTTGGACAAAAACTTGGTGCACATCAGTGTTTGTAAACCTCGTCAATCCGTAAATTTTTTTACATATAACATGTACTCGCGCCCGCGACCTTTGAAAGTAGGAGCTCGGGGCCGTTTTAAGGGTTGACCTATACTCGGTCAACGCACGCTTTTTAGGCCAAATTTCCCAGAGGTGCGCCGTACTCGCTGGAATCCATCAAAATTCATCGTATTTAGGCTCCTCCGTCGTCTCTGACCACACACGTATACCTCCCGTGAGCTCCCGACCTAATTCCCCTACTTTGCCCTCTCGATTTTTGTATCGCAGCCGTCCTTAGGGCCCTCCTAACCATTACAGTCCATGTCAAGCTCACGTGCGGCCTCGGGCAAAGAGCAGCGGCCTTGGGTGAGCGGGCGGCCTTGGGCTGGAGTGGCGGCGCGGCCTCGGGCAGGGAGCGGTGACGCGGTCTCGACGGGAGCGGCGACGCTTGCGAGCGGCGCGGTCGGGTCTGTGAGGATATGTACCAGGAAGAAGATGACCTGAAGAAAAAATATATATAATTTACAGGTTGCGTTTACGGGCTCTGATCTCTATTGTGTGTTTGCTAACCCTTAAAACAGGTTTACCGTAGCCTGCCTGTAAACGGATTTACGGGTTTGAATTTTACGAACGCCATTAGTCATGCTCTAAGTGTAGCATTATTGTTGCCCATATGGTCTGCTTCAATGCTGTATGCTTGGTCAAGTCGAGTCCCCGCACGTCAAAAAGTTCAACTGAAACTACCTTCTCTCTTTGGACTTTGGAGCAGCCTTTTGACACTAGCTAGCCCCTTTCACACGGTCTACTAGATATCTAGCTAACACTCTGTTTTTTTTTTGTCTGATTGGAAACAGCTATACACCAGTTAGCTTCTCCAGAAAAACGTACTGTATAAAATAACTTGAGCTCTGTTGAATGCCAAAATATGGATTTTGAAAGAATTCAAACGTAAGGGAAAAAAGCTGGCAATTCACCTTGCGGGCCTCCTGTTGACGATCCCGCGTTCTAAGGAGCCAGAGTTGCTTTAGATCTGTTCGTAAATTTGGAAACCACTTTCGAGCCAAATTCATCTCACGCTCAATCAAATTCAAATTGGCCATGAAATGTCATGTTAAGGAGACGGTTGTGTCTCGCCTGTCAGTACTCATCCGGTACACGAGCGCCAACTAGGCAAGATGTGTGGCATATCGCGCGGTTTCCAAATTCAAAATCCACTCTCTTCTTTGCACGAACCTTAGCCCGACGGTAGCGGAATCCTCCAAGAAGCTTGCTTCCGTGGGTGTAAGGATGGGGTACATTACCTTCCACCACCGAGTTACCGTGCTCGCTCATGGCTCCCGCCCACTATCTGATGCCGCATGTCGTGTTTATCTGTCACGAGAAGCTAGCCCGCCGCCGCCTGATGAGCTGAGTGGCATGGACAATTGAAGGGCCTTCTACTCAGGAATCTTCTATTACCCAAAGAAGCTAGAGGTGAGCTCGTCTTCTCTTTGCTATTTTCCCAAACAATAACCGCTAGCTAACATTAGAGCAACAGATCGAATCGAAAATTGTTTGCTAGTCAATCGCTGACTTACAGTTCTTAATTTTTTTCTCAAATTTCTTCTTTTTTTAAGAAAACGCAAAAGCTTTGCGTTTCATTATATTGCAAAGGTAGAGTTTGTTACAGCCCACTGAAGGGTTTTACAATCCAGATAAAAAAAGGAAAAACTCAATGCACATCTCAAATTTCTATCAAGTAGGGTTTTTACAGAGACCCAATTTGTGAAGACGATAGGGGTTTGAAGACAATATGTTGTAGGGTTTGCGAGCTGCATGTAGAACCGTCTCAGATTGCACTATCTCGGGTCTAGCTGATGCTCTAAGTAAACTCCTGCCAACTGACTCTGAGCATACTGCAGCATTCAGCTCGTCGAATAAAGACAGAGGTAAGGATAGACTGATAGACAACTGCTTGATATTCTTGAAGCGAATGGATTAATTTTGTTGTTCATGTTGGATGCTGAAATAAAAGATGTGTGTCCTGGTGGGGATCTTTCTTCTGATTTTAGCGTCCTAGTTTTGTTTTGGAGGCTGTTGTTACTAGTCGCCGTCCTAATTCTGCTGGGTAAGATGTTGCTACCAATCACCATGTTGATGTTGTGGCAGCTGCTACTCGTCGTCGTCTTGCTCTACCGGCTGCTATTGTAGCTGCTGCTACTTGTCCTTATCCTGGTTGTACAATTCATAATGTCGGAGTTGCTGCTAACTCTCTTCTGCCGCCTCGTCCAGCTGGCTCCCTCCTCACAGTCCCAAGTGGTTCCGTCTCCGGCGACAGCAAGGGACACTGCAACGATGCTCTGCACAGTGCTGTAGGAGCTTCTGTCATCGATTGTGTTTCTACGATTCCTTTTGAGGATCTCTGTGCTAATTGCAGGGACCTATGTGTAATTTTCTTTTTCTTGAAGTCCCTTCTTGTAATTTGTGTGTGCCTCCGCTGATGAATGAGTGAAAGCACTCGGTCCTTTGGGACCATCCCCGTTCAGAAAAAAAAGTCTATGCATGCAATGACTATGTACAATTTAATTCTTTATTTTTGTTCTGAGTCACTGTATTTATTTTTCTAATCGAATGGAGTACCATGTATGTTGTGTGTTCTAGGATCACTGTAAATAATAAGATAAGATAGGATATGATAGTTGTATTTATAAATATTTATGATCCATATTAATACCCTCAATTTGGTCTAGATCAGTATGTATCTAGTTAAGTATATATAGACTAGATACATTCTTATCTAGACATAGTTGAGACAACCAATATGGATCAGAGGCGGTATTTATTCTCAATCCATGTGTCGCAGACATAGTTGTGTTGCAATATATAAGAAGTTTTACTCCTACACACGATCGGCACATCATGACGTTTACATGCATTCTGAGATCTGGCGGTAAATGTACAATCATTAGCTAATTATATTAGGACATACTCCCTCCGTCCCAAATTACTCTTCGTTTTAGGTTTGGTCAAAGTCAAACATGTTAAAACTTGAGTAAACATCTTCGACAGAATAATAATATTTATAATATCAATTATATATAATATAAAAGTATGTTTTATGGCGAGTCTAACTATATTTATTATATATTTTAGATATTGATATTTTTTTATATATTCATAGTCAAAGTTTATAAAGTTTGACTTTGACTAAACCTAAAATGCCAAGTAATTTGGGACAGAGGGAGTACTAGATGCTTGTGTAATCTAGACTAAACATAACACTTTGCACAATCTTTCTGGCAGATTTCCTCTTGATTAAAAAAAGTACCACGTAATTAGCACATATATGTCTTTTTGACTTTGTTGTGCCTGAACTCTGAAGGATATTTTTGCCCACATGGCGTGCTTGGTCAAGTCGTCGAGTCCCGACGTTTCGAAAAGTAACGTTGCTTCCATGCATATGCATCAATGCGTGGTCAAGTCGTCGATTTTCGGCATGTCGCGTGTTCTGCTGCTTATTTAGGGTTTAAGGTTTACGGTTCAACGTGTTCTGCTGCTTACTTAGGGTCAAGTCGTCGATTCCCGGCATCTCATGCGTCGGTCATACACGAAAAAGGTACACAAGGGCACAACTCAGATGGTTTACTGAAAGCTACCCAGCCGCGTGATTCGTGAGGACTGAAGTGCATGCAGTACACACGGACAGCATGACGATGAGATGCTAACTGAAGAGCAAGGAACCGAGACATCGAGCGTAAATGGTGATGCAACGACAAAAAGCCAATAGTTTGGAATGATTTCTTTCTGGCCATGCATGAGAGAAACCAGTCTCTTTTGGACTTTTGAGCAGACTTTTGACACTAGCTAGCTAGCCCCTAATATAAGCTAAAACTAGTGTTTCGTTCAGACTGGAAACAACCGCACACACAACACTAGTCCATTGTCAATTAAACTCAATTGAAAATGATTCACCCAAGTTGAATGTAGAAGATGTGAGAGATGCTTTGGAGACTAACACTAGTGGAAACGAGGCCTTTCGTTGAGCCTGGAAATATGCCCGTACCAGCGTGGCCCGTGCAGCAAAAAGGAGCCCTTCCTTTAACACCGGTTCATGGCACAAACCGGTGTTAAAGGCCCTGCACCAGTGGCCCGCGCAGCCCCCCTTTAAAGGGGGGGGGCACTGGTGTTAAAGGGGGGGGCTATATAACACACCGCAGCCCACACCCCTCTCTTCCATTTTTTCACCTCTCATTTTGGAGCCTAGCAAGAGGGTGAGAGGTGTGCTAGTTTGTGTTTTTTTTCTATGCACAAGAGGTGTTCGGTGAAATGCCCGAGAGTTTAAAATAAGTTTTCTCGTTGCTCTTTCCTTCTCAGTCGAGGTCGACAACTATCCTTTCATGTGTCATTGATGTACTATATATAAATGGTCATCTCCCTATTAATTTTTGATATATACTATATATTAATGCAGATGAACCGCCAATGGATGTACGGTGACCGACGCACTTCCGAGTACATTACGGGCCTCCAAAATTTTATCGTTGTGGCTAATGCAAACCGTGGTCACAATGGTTTTATGTGCTGTCCGTGTGTTCACTGTCAGAACAAGAAAGACTACTCAAATACCAGAACCATTCACGCCCACCTGCTTCGATCCGGTTTCATGCCCAGCTATAATTGTTGGACCAAGCACGGAGAAAAAGGGGTTGTGATGGAAGACAACGAAGAAGAAGAGGATGATGACAACTATCATAATATGTATCCTGAATATGAAGATACTGCAACGGGGGTAGATAATGAAGATCAAGAGGCAGCAGATGGGCCCGCCGATGACGATCTTGGTCGGGCCATTACTGATGCAAAGGAAGAATGTGAAACTGAAAAGGAGAAGGAGAAGCTGGAGAAGATGTTAAAGGATCACAAAACATTGTTGTACCCAACTTGCGAAGATGGCCACAAAAAGCTAGGTACCATACTGGATTTGCTCCAATGGAAGGCGGAGAACGGTGTGGCTGACAGCGCATTTTGAAAGTTGTTGGTAAAAATGAAGAATCTTCTTCCAAAAAATAATGAGTTGCCCGACAGTACATTGTTGGAATTATGCCCTAGAGGCAATAATAAAGATATTATTATTATAATTCTTGTTCATGATAAAGTTTATATTCCATGCTAGAATTGTATTAAGCGGAAACTTTGATACTTGTGTGGTTTATGAATAACGCCGTGTCCCTAGTACGCCTCTATGGACTAGCTCATTGATTAATGATGGTTAAGGTTTCCTAACCATAGACATGAGTTGTCGATTAATAATGAAATCATATCATTGGGAGAATGATATGATGGACAGACCCAAATCAAGCAGAGCAATTAGATCGTGTCATCATGTTCATCTTTGCGAAGCTTTTTCTTATGTCAAATATTGTATTCCTTAGACCATGAGATAATGCAACTCCCTGGTATCGAAAGAAAGCTTTGAGGTCATTAAACGTCATCCTATGAGAGGGTGATTATAAAGGTGTCTCTCAGGTGATCGGAAAGTATCTGTTGGGTTGTATGTATCGAGATGAGATTTGTCCCTCCCAATTCGGAGAGATATACTTCGGGCCCACTCGGTAATCAATATCAACACCGCTTGCAAGCACGTGGTTAAGGAGTTAATCACAAAGTGATATCGAATTACAGAACGAGTAAAGTACTTGCTGTGAACGAGATTGAACTAGGTATGCCGATACCGACGATCGAATCTCGGGCAAGTAAAATATCGCGTGACGAAGGGAATATATATGGGATTAATTGAATCCTGGCATCGTGGTTCATCCGATATGATCATTGATGAGTATGT
This sequence comes from Avena atlantica, assembly GCA_910589765.1. Lineage (NCBI taxonomy): Eukaryota > Viridiplantae > Streptophyta > Magnoliopsida > Poales > Poaceae > Avena > Avena atlantica. The sequence goes on from OU342733.1 coordinate 33,142,406, forward strand.
GGGAGTCAATATGGGTTTCCAGACCCCGCTGTTGATTATTGATAGAAGATCATGTCTACATATTCTCGAACCCATAGGGTCACACACTTAACGTGCCTCGACGCTAGGATAGAATGGATAATTGGTTTATGAGTTTTTGTTCGGAGTCTCGGATGAGATCCAGGACGTCACGAGAGGTTCCAGAATGGTCCGGAGAATAAGATTCATATAAGGGAAAGCAGTTTTGGGATTTCAGAATTGTTTCGGATTGTTCGGTATTGTACCGGAAGCTTCTAGAACCTTCCGGAGTGGGACCAATGTGGCCCCACTTGTCGGGAGGGGGCGTGGGCCTACGAGGGAGTGCCCTGGCCGCATTGGGCTAGGGGCACAAGGACCCATAGGCCCAGCCCCTAGGGAGAGCTTCTAGAAGGAGGGGGGAAACTTGCCCCCCACTCCAACCCTTGGGGCCGCCGCCCTAGGGCTTGGAGGAGGGGCCAAGGGGGCCGGCCAGCCCCCCATATATAGGGGGCAGGGGCGCAGCCAAGGTTGGAAAAAGCGTTAGGCGTAGGCAAGGCGTTTGGCCTTCGCCTAGTGCCTAGGCGGCGCTTAAGCGACCTAGGCGTGGCCTAGGCGAGCATATAGTTTTTACCATCAAGGGTATATATGGATTATTATATGTGATATACATTAATTTAGAGCATGTAAATGAGTAAACAACCAATGAAAGCCATTGGAATATGGCCCAGCTAGCTAAAAAGTGAAAAAGAAATCATGATTTCTTGCTCGATAAGAAAATTTATTAGTTACCCTGCCTAGACTTTCGCTTATGCTCTAGGCGAGGCGTTTGTCTACTGCCTAGTGCCTAAGCGTGCTTAAGCGTTGCCTAGGCACCGCCTAATCCAACCCGGGGCTCAGCCCTCCTCCCCCACTCCTTCAACCCTATCCGCCAGACTGCTGCCCTCCAGATCTCTCTCTCTCTCCTGACTGCGCGTAGGCGAAGCCCTGCCGCAGAAACTCACCACCTTTGCACCACACCGTCGTGTTGTATATCCAATCTATATCTCCACCTCACTTGCTGGACCGAGGAAGGAGGAGACGTCGAGGTGCCGTACGTGTGCATCTCTCGGAAGCATCGCCACTTGCGGTGGTGGATCGGATCGGATCGCGAGGAGGAGAAGCGAGTACGACTACATCAACCACGTTCCGTTGAACGTTCCGCTGTGCGAATCTTCAAGGGTATGAAGATCTCATCTATCCCCCCTCGTTGTTTGCATCTCCTAGATTAGATCTTGGCTTTTCCGTTCGCATCCGTAGAATTTTTTTGATTTACTATGCTGCGAAACCCATCAGTGGTATTAGAGCTAGATCTATGCGTAGATGTGTTTCACGAGTAGAACGCAACATGCTTGTTGCGGGCGTTGATGTTTTCTGTTGCAAGCCTCTTGTTTGTGTACTTCTTATGATGCGGGATAGTGAGATCGAAGCGGTCCAGGCCAACTTTACGCGACCTCGTTCGCGAGACCGGCTCCGCACTTGACGTGTGGCTTGTTCCACACATGCGACTGGTGGATGCCAGTTTCTCTCACTATAGTTGTCATGGGATTTACACCGGATGTTGGCAACCATAATATCACCGTTGTGGCTTTCCGTAGGTAAGAATCGTTCTTAGCTTGTTACTCCCATAAGCCACGTAAAACATGCAACAACAAAGTAGAGGCGTCTAACTTGTTTTTGCAGGGAGTCTTTCTGTGATATGGTATGGCCCAAGATGTGATGTGTATGTTGTATGCAATGATCATGTTTTGTAATGTTTCACGACTTGCATGTCGATGAGTACACAACCGGCAGGAGCCATATGGTTGTCTTTATAATATACGCCATGTAATAGCTTTACTTTATCGCTAAGTAGTTAGCAATAGTTGTAGTTGCTATTCGTGGTGGAGGCAATCATGGTGGAGTGATGGAGATCATGCTGGCTCGCACAAGATGGAGATCATTGCGCGGAGATTGGCTATACCATGTCACATAAAATTATATGCATGTGATGTTTATCCTTTTATGTATCTTATTATGCTTAGATCGCGACGGTAGCATTATAAGATGATTCCTCACTTAAAGATCAAGATAAAACTGTGTTCTCCCCATGTATGCACCGTTGCGAAAGTTCGTCGTGTTCAAGCATCACGTGATGATCGGGTGCTATAAACTCTACATTCACATACAACGGGTGCAAGCCAGTTTTGCACACGCGGAAATACTTGGGTTTGACTTGACGAGCCTAGCATGTACAGACATGGCCTCGGAACACACAAACCGAAAGGTTAAGCATGAGTCATATGAATGATATGATCGACACTTTGTTGTCCACCATTGAAACCACATCTCTTCTAGTGAAGATCGGATTAGGTGTGGTGAATTTGGATCATGTTCACTAAACAACTTGAGGGATGTTGAATTTAGTGGGAGTTCATCTAGTAATTTGATTAAGTTGAACTAGTTATCATGAACATAGTCTAAATTGTACTTGCAAATTTTGTAGATCAAATGGCTAAGTCCACCTTCAACTTCAACGTTTTTGCTAAGAAAGAAAAGCTTAAGAACAATGGGTCTAACTTCACCAACTGGTTCCGCAATCTGAGAATCATTCTCTCTGGCGGACAAAAGGACTATGTCCTTGAGAAAGCGCTAGGTGACGCCCCTGCTGTAGATGCGCCGAATGATGAGAAAGTTGTTTATCAGTCGCGCAAGGATGATTATGGTGTGATTAAGAGCACCATGTTGTTTGCTATGGAATCGGACCTTCAAAATCGTTTTGAGGAGTTCCCCGGGCCCTTTGAGATTCTTGAGGAACTGAAAACTATGTTTCAGACTCAGGCCCGTTCTGAGAGATATGAGATCTCTAAGAAATTCTTTAAATGCAAGATGGAGGAAGGGAGTTCCGTTAGTGAGCACGCCATTAAGATGTCGGGCTACACTCAATGCCTTGAGCAACTGGACTGCAAGATTCCAGAGGAGCTCAAGATTGACAGAGTTCTGCAATCACTCCCTCCTAGCTACAAAGGTTTTGTAGTTACTCATAATCAGATTGGTTCAACTGATACGATCACTGAGATCTTCGCTAAGCTGAAAGCTGCGGAGGTGGACATCAAGAAAGATAATCATGTGTTGATGCTCAACAAGCCCCCCAGCTTTAAGAAACGTAAGTTTGCAAAGAAGCCCTTCAAGAAGGGCAGCGGCAAGCGCATTGCCCCTGCAGAGAAGAAGCTCAAGTCTGGACCTAAGCCGGACACTGAGTGCTTCTATTGCAAGGACAAGGGTCACTGGAAGCGCAACTGTTCGAAGTACTTAGCGGACAAGAAGGCTGGCACCATCAAAGGTATATTTGATATACATGTTATTGATGTTTTCCTTACTAGCCCTCGTTGTAGTGCCTGGGTATTTGATACTGGTTCAGTTGCTAATATTTGTAACTCGAAACAGGAGCTACGGAATAGATGGCGGCTAGCGAGGGAAGAGGTGACGATGCACGTTGGCAACGGATCAAGAGTTGATGTGATGGCCGTTGGCACGCTCTCCTTAGTTTTACCTTCGGGATTAGTTTTAAACCTCAATAAATGTTATTATGTGCCTGCGTTGAGCATGAACATCATATCTGGATCGTGTTTATTGCAAGACGGTTATTCATTTAAATCGGAGAATAATGGTTGTTCTATTTATATGAGTAACATCTTTTATGGTCATGCACCTGCTATGAATGGTTTATTTCTTCTGAATCTCGAAAGCAATGAAACACACATCCATAACATTGAGGCTAAGAGATGCAAGGTAGATAGTGATAATACGACTTATTTGTGGCACTGCCGTCTAGGTCATATTGGTGTAAAACGCATGAAGAAACTCCATTCTGATGGACTTTTGGAGTCTCTTGATTTTGAATCATTTGACATGTGCGAACCATGCCTCATGGGCAAGATGATCAAAACCCCGTTCTCTGGAATAATGGAGCGAGCAACGGACTTGTTGGAAATCATACATACCGATGTATGCGGAGCGTACCAATGAGTGTTTTGACGCGCGGTGGTTATCGCTATTTTCTCACTTTTACTGATGACTTAAGTAGATATGGGTATATCTATTTAATGAAACATAAATCTGAAACATTTGAAAAATTCAAAGAATTTCAGAACGAAGTGGAAACCCATCGTAACAGGAAAATTAAATTTCTACGATCCGATCGTGGAGGTGAGTATTTGAGTTATGATTTTCTCACGCATATTAAAGCAAGCAGAATCGTTTCACAACTCACGCCACCCGGGACACCACAGCGCAATGGTGTGTCTGAACGCCGGAATCGAACTCTATTAGATATGGTGCCATCAATGATATCTCTTACAGATTTGCCGTTATCATTTTGGGGTTATGCATTAGAAGCCGCTGCATTCACTTTAAATAGGGCACCATATAAATCCGTTGAGACGACACCGTATGAACTGTGGTTTGGTGCTAAACCTAAGTTGTCATTTCTTAAGGTTTGGGGATGCGAAGCTTACGTCAAGAAGTTGATGCCGGACAAGCTCGAACCCAAAGCGGAGAAATGCATCTTCATAGGATACCCTAAGGAAACGATTGGGTATACCTTCTATCACAGATCCGAAGGCAAAGTGTTTGTCGCCAAGAACGGATCCTTTGTTGAGAAGGAGTTTCTCTCGAAAGAAGTGAGTGGGAGGAAAGTAGAGCTAGACGAGGTTATTGAACCTTCTCTTGAGTTGGAGAGTAGCACAGCACCTGAAATTGTTCTAGTGCCGTCTGCACCAACAATAGAGGAAGCTAATGACAAGGATCATGAAGCTTCAGATGATGCTACTACTGAACGTCGCAGGTCGACAAGTTCGCGTGCCCCTCCTGAGTGGTACGACAACCCTGTCTTGACTGTCTTGTTAGTAGACAACAGTGAACCTGTGAACTATGAGGAAGCAATGATGAGCCCAGACTCTGAGAAATGGCTAGAGGCCATGAAATCCGAATTGGGATCCATGAGCGAAAACCAAGTATGGACTTTGGTGGACCCTCCTAGTGACCGAAAGGCCGTTGAGTGCAAATGGATTTTCAAGAAGAAAACGGACGCAGATGGTAATGTTACTGTCTATAAAGCATGACTTGTCGCGAAAGGTTTTCGACAAGTTCAAGGTGTTGACTACGATGAGACTTTCTCTCCCGTAGCGATGTTTAAGTCCATTCGGATTTTATTAGCAATTGTTGTGTTTCATGATTATGAAATATGGCAGATGGATGTCAAGACTGCGTTCCTCAATGGCAACATTCATGAAAAGTTGTATATGATGCAACCCGAAGGTTTTGTCGATCCTAAGGATGCTGATAAGGTGTGCAAACTTCAGCGTTCCATTTATGGACTGAAGCAAGCATCTCGGAGTTGGAACCTTCGTTTTGATCAAGTGATCAAGAGCTTTGGATTTGTTCCAAATTGCTACGAAGCTTGTATCTACAAGAAAGTGAGTGGGAGCTCAGTGACATTTTTGGTACTATATGTGGATGACATATTGATTATCGGAAATGACATTGACATGCTTAACGATGTGAAGAGTTATTTGAACAAATGTTTTTCAATGAAAGACCTAGGGGAAGCTGCTAATATATTAGGCATCAAAATCTATAGAGATAGACAAAGACGCCTAATAGCTTTAAGCCAAAGTACATACCTAGACAAAGTTCTGAAAAGGTTCACAATGGATAAGGCGAAGAAAGGTTCAGTGCCTATATTGTCAGGTAAGATATTGAGCAAGGCTCAGTGTCCAGCTACGGTAAATGATAGGGCAGCTATGAGCAAAGTGCCTTATGCCTTGGCCATAGGATCTATCATGTATGCCATGCTATGTACTAGACCGGATGTGTCCAATGCTCTTAGTTTGACGAGCAGATACCAAAGTGATCCAGGAGTGGAACACTGGACAACCATGAAGAACATCCTAAAGTATTTAAATAGAACTAAAGAAATGTTCTTAGTCTATGGAGGTGATGAACAGCTCGTCGTAAAAGGTTATGTCGATGCTAGTTTCGACACCGACAAGGATGATTCTAAATCTCAGACAGGATACGTTTATATTTTGAATGGAGGAGCTGTGAGCTGGAGAACCTGCAAGCAAAGCATGATCGCGGGATCTACAGTAGAAGCGGAATACATGGCTACTGCAGAAGCATCAAGTGAAGGAATTTGGATCAGGAACTTCATCACTGAGCTTGGTGTGGTTCCAAGTGCCTTGGACCCACTGGAGATATTTTGTGACAACACTGGCGCCATAGCACTGGCTAAGGAACCAAGATATCATCCAAAGACCAAGCATATCAACCGCAAGTTTCATATAATTCGAGATTATATAACAGATGGAGATCTGAAGATTAGCAAAGTACATACGGATCTGAATGTCGCAGATCCGTTGACTAAACCTCTTCCACGAGCAAAACATGATCAACACCTTAGTGCCATGGGTGTTAGATTGTTGCCAGATGTAAACTGGATTATTGACTCTAGTGCAAGTGGGAGACTGTTGGAATTATGCCATAGAGGCAATAATACAGATGTTATTATTATAATTCTTATTCATGATAAAGTTTATATTCCATGCTAGAATTGTATTAAGCGGAAACTTTGATACTTGTGTGGTTTATGAACAACGCCGTGTCCCTAGTACGCCTCTATGGACTAGCTCATTGATTAATGATGGTTAAGGTTTCCTAACCATAGACATGAGTTGTCGATTAATAATGATATCATATCATTGGGAGAATGATATGATGGACAGACCCAAATCAAGCAGAGCAATTAGATCGTGTCATCGTGTTCATCTTTGCGAAGCTTTTTCTTATGTCAAATACTGTATTCCTTAGACCATGAGATAATGCAACTCCCTGGTATCGGAAGAAAGCTTTGAGGTCATCAAACGTCATCCTATGAGAGGGTGATCATAAAGGTGTCTCTCAGCTGATCGGAAAATATCTGTTGGGTTGTATGTATCGAGATGGGATTTGTCCCTCCCAAGTCGGAGAGATATACTTCGGGCCCACTCGGTAATAAATATCAACACCGCTTGCAAGCACGTGGTTAAGGAGTTAATCACAATGTGATATCGGATTACAGAACGAGTAAAGTACTTGCTGTGAACGAGATTGAACTAGGTATGCCGATACCGACGATCGAATCTCGGGCAAGTAAAATATCGCGTGACGAAGGGAATATATATGGGATTAATTGAATCCTGGCATCGTGGTTCATCCGATATGATCATCGATGAGTATGTGGGATTCAATATGGGTTTCCAGACCCCGCTATTGATTATTGATAGAAGATCATGTCTACATATTCTCGAACCCATAGGGTCACACACTTAACGTGCCTCGACGCTAGGATAGAATGGATAATTGGTTTATGAGTTTTTGTTCGGAGTCTCGGATGAGATCCAGGAAGCCACGAGAGGTTCCAGAATGGTCCGGAGAATAAGATTCATATAAGGGAAAGCAGTTTTTGGATTTCAGAATTGTTTCGGATTGTTCGGTATTGTATCGGAAGCTTCTAGAACCTTCCGGAGTGGGACCAACGTGTCCCCACTTGTCGGGAGGGGGCGTGGGACTACGAGGGTGTGCCCTGGTCGCATTGGGCCAGGGGCACAAGGACCCATAGGCCCAACCGGATAAGCCCTAGGGGAAACCCTAGGGAGAGCTTCTAGAAGGAGGGGGGAAACTTGCCCCCCACTCCAACCCTTGGGGCCGCCGCCCTAGGGCTTGGAGGAGGGGCCAAGGGGGCCGGCCAGCTCCCCATATATAGAGGGCAGGGGCGCAGCCTTCCCCCCCACTCCTTCAACCCCAGCCGCCATACTGTTGCCCTCCAGATCTCTCTCTCCCGACTGCGCGTAGGCGAAGCCCTGCCGCAGAAACTCTCCACCTTTGCACCACACCGTCGCGTTGTAGATCAAATCTATCTCTCCACCCCACTTGCTGGACCGAGGAAGGAGGAGACGTCGAGGTGCCGTAGTGTGCATCTCTCGGAGGCATCGCCACTTGCGGTGTTGGATCGGATCGGATCGCGAGGAGGAGAAGCGAGTACGACTACATCAACCACGTTCCGTTGAACGTTCCGCTGTGCAAATCTTCAAGGGTATGAAGATCTCATCTATCCCTCCTCGTTGTTTGCATCTCCTAGATTAGATCTTGGCTTTCCTGTTCGTATCCGTAGAATTTTTTTAATTTACTATGCTGCAAAACCCATCATACATACCAAGCAAAGAAGGTTGTCTGCCCTCTAGGATTAGACGTGCAGAAGATACATGCCTGCATTAATGACCGCATCCTCTACCGCGGTGAGAAGTATGAGAATTTGGATGCATGCCCAGTATGCACTGCACCGCGGTATAAGATCAGACGAGACAATCCTAGCGATGTTGAGGGCGAGGCCCCTAGGAAGAAGGTTCCTGCCAAGGTTATGTGGTATGCTCCTATAATACCATGGTTAAAACGTCTCTTCAGAAATAAAGAGCATGCCCAGTTGTTGCGATGGCACATGGAAGATCGTAAGAAAGACGCGATGTTGAGACACCCCGCTGATGGGTCACAGTGGAGAAAAGTCGAGCGAGAGTACCCGGACTTCGCACATGACGTAAGGAACTTAAGGTTTGGTCTAAGTACAGATGGCATGAATCCTTTTGGTGAGCCGAGCTGCAGTCACAACACCTGGCCTATGACTCTATGTATCTATTACCTTCCTCCTTGGTTGTGCATGAAGAGGAAGTTCATTATGATGCCAGTGCTCATCCAAGGCCCGAGGCAACCCGGCAACGACATTGATGTGTACCTAAGGCCATTAGTTGAAGAACTTTTACAGTTGTGGGCCAAACCAGGTGTACGTATCTGGGATGAGCACAAAGGGGAGCCATTTGACCTACGAGCATTGCTTTTCGTAACCATCAATGATTGGCCTGCTCTTAGTAATATTTCAGGGCAGACAAACAAGGGATACAATGCATGCACACACTGTTTAGATGAGACTAAAAGTGTATATTTGGATAAATGTAAGAAGGTTGTGTACCTAGGGTATCGTCGATTTCTTCCGAACCTGCATCCAGTAAAAAGAAAGGCAAGCATTTCAAACGTCTGGCAGAACCCCGGAGGAAGCCTGTCCTCCGTACCGGTGAGGAGGTATTTGGTATGGTCAAGGACCTAGATGTAATCTTTGGAAAAGGTCCCGGCAGTCTATCTATTCCGAATGACGATGCCGGACACGCGCCCATGTGGAAGAAGCAATCTATATTTTGGGACCTACTCTATTGGAAAGTCTTAGAGGTCCGCTCTTCAATCGACGTGATGCACGTGACGAAGAATGTTTGCGTGAACCTGCTAGGCTTCCTAGGAGTGTATGGGAAGACAAAAGATACACCGGAAGCACGGCAGGACCAGCAACGTCTGAAAGACCCTGAAGAGCCTATGCATCCTGAGAACGAGAAGGGTAAACGATGCCACTTAAGTCCTTCCAGCTATGCTCTTACCAAAGCAGAGAAGGAAATCTTTTTTGAATGCTTGAGGAGTATCAAGGTCACGTCTGGCTTCTCGTCGAATACAAAGGGAATAATAAATATGGCAGAGAAAAAATTCCAAAACCTGAAGTCTCATGACTGCCACGTGATTATGACACAATTGCTTCCAATTGCATTGAGGGGGCTTCTACCTGAAAATGTTCGAGTACCCATTGTGAAGCTATGTGCATTCCTCAATGCAATATCTCAGAAGGTAATCGATCCAGAAATCCTACCAGGGTTACAAACAGATGTGGCCCAATGTCTTGTCAGCTTTGAGTTGGTGTTCCCACCATCCTTCTTCAATATTATGACGCATCTCCTGGTTCACCTAGTATAAGAGATTGCCATTCTCGGTCCTGTATTTCTAGACAATATGTTCCCCTTTGAGAGGTACATGGGAGTCTTAAAGAAATATGTTCATAACCGTGCTAGGCCAGAAGGAAGCATCTCCAAGGGCTATGTAATAGAGGAGGTCATTGAGTTCTGTGTTGATTTTATTCCTGACCTTAAGGCGATTGGTGTTCTAGAATCACGACATGAGGGGAGACTGCGTGGAAAAGGCACCCTAGGATGTAAAGCAATGATATGTAGGGACGAGCATTCTCTCAATCAAGCACACTACACGGTTTTACAAATATCTATCTTGGTTGCCCCGTATATCAATGAACACAAGACTTTAATACGTCTCAAAACACCCGTGGCAGTCTGATGAATGGATTATAAGTGAACACATGGCGAGTTTTGGCGGCTGGCTGCAAAGACTTCTCACGAATAACACCACTGTTGGGGATCAACTGTACTTGTTGGCCAGGACACCATCTTCGACTGTATGTACTTTCTAAGGGTACGAGATAAATGGGAATACATTTTACACGATAGGCCAAGATAAAAAGAGCACCAACCAAAACAGTGGTGTCCGCTTCTATGTAGCAGAAGACAATGGGCAAAAGACCACGTATTATGGGTTCATAGAGGAGATATGGGAACTTGACTATGGACCTAATTTTAAGGTCCCCTTGTTTCGATGCAAATGGGTCAAGCTAACAGGAGGAGGGGTTGAGGTAGACAAGAAGTACGGAATGACAACAGTGGATCTCAACAATCTTATGAAGGTAGACAAGAACTTAGACGAACCATTCGTCTTAGCCAATGATTTGGCTCAGGTTTTCTATGTGAAGGACATGTCTATCAAACCGAAAAAAGAAAAAATAAGCAAACAGATACATCACACGATGAGCCAAAGCGTCACATAGTTCTTCCAGGGAAAAGAAACATCGTGGGAGTGGAGGACAAGACAGACATGTCAGAAGATTATAATAAGTTTGATGAAATTCCGCCCTTCAGAGTGAAGACTGGCCCAACCATCATGTTAAACGATGCTGATACTCCATGGTTACGGCCGACGCGATCATAATATTGACTATATGTATTAATTGAGACATTTTTGGCACACATATGTATCTCAACATGGAAATCAATGTCATATTTCTTCTGTTAACAGTATATGTATTAAATGAGCCATTTTTCTTCCTGCCATTTTTCTTCCCGCCAGTTCTTCCCTCCAGCCATTTCTCACTATATATATGTAGGGTTGGCCTCCATTGTCATTGCACATATCTAGAGTCATATCTGCAACCTAATCACTCTTTCACATGGCTTCCACCGTAGCACTAACCCCCAGGGAGGCGGAGGCGCTTTGCGCCTCGAACTACCCCTGCCCGTCGGGCTACTGTGTCCCCGTCGGCTGGATGCTGAGCGCCGGAGGCGTGACGGTTCCTTCTGTCCCTCTAGGTGTGGCACGCCGGATGGCCATCACGAACCACTACTACTTCGAGCTCATGCCGGAGCAGCGGAGGAATCTCAGATGGCATCCCGACTATTTCCCTACTTGGGAAGCCTTCTTCGGGGATCGGCGTGAGAGGGCGCTCGCCAGGCACGAGGAGGACGGCCCACCTCCTCCGAACTTCAATGAGGCCGGCCGTCGGCTATGGTGGCGCGGTCGGACTCTCCAGAGCGTCATGGCCTACGACACTGCCGCCGACTCTAACCCCCGTCTACGCTATCCTCAAGTTCAGCCCACGCATACTCAGCCTTCAAGGTTCAATTACGGCGACCCCGACGACGACAACGACGACGGCGGCGGTGAGTACGATGACTACAATGGTGAGTATTACAGGTGTAGGCAGGAGCATGACCGAATCACTCCAACATTCCGAAACAAGTTCAGCCGATTGTGACTTAATCTGGCCATGTATCTTAATTTTCAGTTCTTTTATGTATCTTAATTTTCAGTCGTGCTTTATGTAAATTACTGTTAGTTGCATTCTGTACTTTAATTCCAGTTCTATCTCATTCACAAAATGACCTATCTCATTCGAGGTTTCTTGGCTTTCAGGTCAAATGACCAATGTTACGGCTAGAATCAAGGCATAATTTGTGATAATTTGGCCATATTGTGCATACATGTGCATCATGGCATGGCAAACAATGTTGCAAGAGGAAGTTTTCCTTTTTGTCGCACCAAAAAGGCATTTTCCATTTTCCGAGCATAAAAACGGACGGTTTTGTGAAGCAACCACCAAATGGATAATTCAAAAAACTATCACCACATTTTACAAAAATACTAGACCACCTTATATGGACAATGTACCAACAGGGGGATCTGAAACCTTTCCGTCCACCTCTGGTGAAAAAGACAAATTCCTGCCGAATCGGTAGGAAGTGGGTCAGATATGAACTACAGGTACATGATATGATGCTCATAATTTTTTACAAAAATCATTTTTAGGTTCAAAATATGCTATTTTATCAAAAATCCAATGCAAGTTGAGCGAGGCTTGGCCCCGAGCTAAGAATCTTCATGCCCGTTGTTCAACAAAGTTTGACGATAGTTTATCACGGGGATAAAAAATTACAAAACGATCGAAACAATGCGAAACCTTTGCGTGATGTTATATTATGTGACATAGTTAGAAGGAAGAATATCAATCTTGTTATATTGATTATGTCTCAAAAAAACTTCACAAAATGACCTATCTCATTCGAGGTTTCTTAGCTTTCGGGTCAAATGACCAATGTTATGTCTAGAATCAAGGCATAGTTTGTGATAATGTGGCCATATTGTGCATACATGTGCATCATGGCATGGCAAACAATGTTTCAAGAGGAAGTTTTCCTTTTTGTCGCACCAAAAAGGCATTTTCCATTTTCCGAGCATAAAAAACGGACGGTTTTGTGAAGCAACCACCAAATGGCTAATTCAAAAAAATACCACCACATTTTACAAAAATAATAGACCACCTTATATGGACAATGTACCAACAGGGGGATCTGAAACCTTTCCGTCCACCTCTGGTGAAAAAGACAAATTCCTGCCGAATCGGTCGGAAGTGGGTCAGATATGAACTACAGGTACATGATACGATGCTCATGATTTTTTTAAAAAATTATTTTTAGGTTCACAATATGCTATTTTATCACAAATCCAATGCAAGTTGAGCGAGGCTTGGCTCCGAGCTAAGAATCTTCATGCCCGTTGTTCGACAAAGTTTGACGATAGTTTAAAACGGGGATAAAAAATTAAAAAAGATCAAAACAATGTGAAACCTTCGCATGGTGTTATATTATGTGACATATTTAGAAGGAAAAATATCAAACTTGGTATATTGATTATATATCAAAAAAACCTTCACAAAATGACCTATCTCATTCGAGGTTTCTTGGCTTTCGGGTCAAATGACCAATGTTATGGATAGAATCAAGGCATAGTTTGTGATAATGTGGCCATATTGTGCATACATATGCATCATGGCATGGCAAACAATGTTGCAAGAGGAAGTTTTCCTTTTTGTCGCACCAAAAAGACATTTTCCATTTTCCGAGCATAAAAAACGGACGGTTTTATGAAGCAACCACCAAATGGCTAATTCAAAAAACTATCACCACATTTTACAAAAATACTAGACCACCTTATATGGACAATGTACCAACATGGGGATCTGAAACCTTTCAGTCCACCTCTGGTGAAAAAGACAAATTCATGTTGAATCGGCAGGAAGTGGGTCAGATATGAACTACAGGTACAAGATACGTTGCTCATGATTTTTTACAAAAATCATTTTTAGGTTCACAATATGCTATTTTATCAAAAATCCAATGCAAGTTGAGCGAGGTTTTGTCAGATTCCAAAGTATACAAAAGATGTGACATTTAAATATCCAAACAATTCAAAAATGTTAATACAAAATAAAATATGATTTGCTCTAATAAAATAGGGTTAGATTCCTTTTTAGATGCTTAATATTTCTTATGTTCAAATTTTTAGGGTTTGACTATTTTATTTTTGTTTGAATTGAATAATCAAAATTTATATGTAAGTTGAAAATTTTCATCTACAGTAAATATAAAATGTTTTTATATGAATGGATAGATATTATTTTTCTGAAAATTATGATATATTATTCATATTTTTCTGAGTTGAAATGAAAAAGATATGAATTTTCTAAATTCTATCCTATTTTTTGAATTAAAAATGCCCCACCCCTTTAATGCACGAAATAAATGCCCCCCTTTAACACCGGTTCTAGCCAGGAACCGGTGTTAAAGGGAGGGCACATTTATTTCGTTTCGCGCGTGCACACCCCCCCTTTAACACCGGTTCCTAGCTGGAACCGGTGTTAAAGGGGGTATAAAGGCACGCGCCTTCCTCTTCCTATTCCCCCAACCAGAATTTGATCGAGCGCAAAGAGGAGCAGAGCAGGAGCCACGACAGAGAAACAGACGCTGCCAGGCTGCCCGACCACGCCTTCGCCGTCCGCCGTCGCCCGCCACCGCGTCCGTGTCGTCCGCCACCCCCTCCCCCCGTCCACTCGTGGAGCCGCCACTGCGGCGCCGCCAGCAACTCTTGGGAGTCGGTGCCTCTGCCAGCAAACTCTTGGAGCCTCCGGCCGGCGCCGCGCGCCACCACTCGCCGCCGACCCCGCCGTCCTCGCCCGGTGCCGCCACTCCCCGCCGACCCCGCTGGCCGACCCCGGTTGTTAATTAGTTATTATTATTTTATAAGTGTGTAGTTTAGTGTATTATTAGTAGTTTAGTGTTAGTATTAGTTTAGGGTTTATTTAGTTTAGGGTTATTAGGGTTTATTTAGTTTAGGGTTATTAGTTTAGGGTTATTTAGTTTAGGGTTATTTATTTAGTGTAGTGTAGTGTATTTAGTTTAGGGTTATTTAGTGTATTTTATAGTTAGTATTAGTTTAGGGTCGTCACCTCGCTGCTCTACAAGCGCCGCCGCTGGCCGTTGTCGTTAATGTCGCTCCGGTGATCCCTAGGTAGTGGCGCCGCCCGTTTTAGGTAGGCCGCATCACGCTGAGGCGAACCCGCTACCTCGCGCGCCCTAGGTCGCTCTCCAGCGCCGCCAGCCGACGCTGTCTCCAGCATCCTTCGGTGAGCCCGCGTGGCGCCTGTGTGGCTGTGACGTGGCCACGGTTCCACGCGTCAGCCACTGTGGCTAGCCCCTCTCATATGCATCCGGGATTTCTCCGAATTAGGGTTTGGATCCCTCGGAACTCGTTTAAAATGATCAAGCATCCTTAGGGTTTTAATTTCATTTGTGTATTTATTTGTGTATTTTTGTATGAATAATATGTATATTTGTGTATGAATCCAAGTCCACTTGAATGTTTACTCTCTTACTCTAGATAATATTATTGTTTTAGAAACTATGGATCCACTCAGTAGAAACCTTGAAGATGAAGAAATAATGGAGAACATCATCCACGAGGACACCTCACAATATCTGAACTTGGAGGGACATGATGACAGCTCAAGTAGTCATGGAGAAGATGACGACTCCGGTGAACACACTTTAGTGATTACAAAGTCCGTCGAGGTATATGCATGGATTAATCCTCTGCTGACTTCCACCGGTTGATTTGTATATATGTACATGTATTAATTAACGCTTCTTTCTTGTTTTAGCCCTCTGGATCGACCAACCAGCAACAATCTTATTCTATGAAAAAGAGCAAGCGAGGCGCGAGCCATCGGCTGAAAGATCATGCAAAGTTCACAATCGAAGCAGTCCGTGTTGATGGCAGGCCGATGGAGCCCAAGAAGTCCGCAGACAAATTTGTACGCCAGGCTGGAGTTCTTGTTAGAGACCAAATCCCAATCATAATTGAAAATTGGAATAAGCCAAAGAAGGGCGACGGTACCTTTGTCGATGAAAGATCCAAAGAAACGCTTTGGAATTCGCTGTTGGTAAATTTCACCCTTCCGCTAGAGGAGGATGAAAACAAACCGGTTATAAAGGAAAAGGTCAAAGAGTGGACTCTAAAGAAGATGGCTAACGCTTTCCGCAACTGGAAGACAAAATTGAACAAATTTGTCAAAGCTCGCGAGACTCCAGATTTCGAAGACGCATATTATGCGAAGATAAGACCTCACTGGCCCGAATTTGTGGCATACAAGGAAGGTGCTATAGCTACAAAGAGGTCAGAAACCAATACGCTAAATGCCCAAAAGAAGGAATATCACCAGAGGACGGGGTCAGGTGGCTACATATCTCAGAGGCCTAAGTAGGAGGAAGCTGAGAAGGCCCTGCGTGACAGAGGGATCACACCCCAGACACATGGGTGGGACCTACGTGCAAAGACTTGGTCCTACGGAATCGGGGCAAGGTTGGACCCAGAAACATGATTGTGTATCTTCCCAACCCTCCTTGCCAAACCCGTCACTGAACTCATCACGGCATACGAGGAAACAGCCGCCAGGACCTTCCATCCCGACAGAGAGAATGACCAGCTCACACGAGCCATCGGTAAAAAAGAACACCCTGGACATGCACGAGGCACAGGAGGTATGACGTGGAAGGATGGGTTTGCCGAGTGGGGCGACTCTTACAGATGGCGCGGCAGAAAAGAAAAAGAGTGTACAGAGCGGATGACATAGATAGAACATGCACTTGTGGCGCTGCAGGCGCAAGTGAATGCACAAAAGAGCCAGCAAGCTACCGGCCCATCTCAGCGGCACGAAGAGCCTGCATTGGAAGCTGTCGGCGGTCCAGACTCTACGCGGAAAAGCAGCGTAGCTTCCACGGAGAACGTGCAGCCCACGCTTGAAATGGCGGGTCCTCGATACCCCATGGATGAGATCACGGAGAGCGAACACGCCGAGCTGCATGTGAGATTAATGAGCTTATCCATTAAGGTGGCTGTCGGCTATGCCTTACCTCCTGTAGCTGGTGGAACTTACCACTGCCGACCGATTCCAGATGGCTATGCTATTGTCGGGGTGGATGAGGTTGTGAAGGAATATGAGGAAGCACAGCTTGACCATGCTACAGGTGAAGGGGAAACTCAACTCAAATTTGCAGTGAAAATAACCATTCTTTGGAAGAAGGAACACATCGTGCTTCTAAATTGGAGGCCACTGGCACCCCCGCCGTCTCCGCAGCGTCAGCAGTCTGAGCCGCCTCAGCCGTCTCCAAGCAGTCATCAGAATACTCCTCTGTCATCTCCGGTGCTTCATCCATCTCCTGCGCGGCAGCCATCTCCGGCGCGCCAGCCATCTCCTGCGCGTCAGCCATCTCCGGCGCGCCAGCCATCTCCTGCGCGTCAGCCATCTCCGACGCTTTAGCCATCTCCTCAGCGTAAGCGGAAGAGCACTGCCACGAAGAGCATCACTAGCACTGCCACGAAGAAATCCGCAGGAAACCATACGCCAAAGAGTTCAAGAAACTACGTCCCGCAGCCTTCCGCCAAGCCATTGTCGGTTTTACCGTGGAATCGCAGCGAAGAGGAGACCAATAGGATCTCGGAAGAAGAGGTCAAGAAATTCTTTGCACCTAGACGGGCCGAGCCAAAGGAGAAAATAGATCCGGCGGTGGTGGAGAAGTTTTACAATAATCTTTTGAAACCTGAAACCCCACTTGTGCCGGACTACGAGCGCCAGATTTTGAAGGGGGATGCAAGGCGGAGGGAGACTGATAGTAGCAGTCGTGCGGCACCCCATAAAACAGTTCCTATGCTCGGAGAGCAGGAAAAGAAATCATGCGCCCCGCTCCAAGTGTTCGACACACGGAACACTCCTCCTGTAAATGATATGGGGATCGATGACTTACATTGCATACTTGAACCTCATGGGAGACAACATTCTCACAGGCGATGTCAACCCCATACAGCCATGGAAGTATGGGAAGAATCTCGTCAAGAAAGAGGAACTCAAGAATCTACCAACAAAGATGCGAAGATTGCACAAGTGGTACCTTGATTTCTGCAAGACGAGAAAGGAAGAATGGATCACAGTGCATATAAGAGATCAGATTTTCTTGTGCGGAGACGACGAGATCGACTTCAACATTCAACACTTGCATTTTCTATTCAATCAGAAGGAAATCGACAAAGCTGTCATCAGCCTTTATTGTGTGTAAGTACTATTTCTGTAATTTCTATCTCATCTCATTCACTTCATTAATTGCATGTATATATATGCTCACCATATATGTATATACAATTATGCAGGAAAAAGGTTATGGAATGCATGAAAGGAGGCCCTTTTGACATTGGGTTCGTTGACCCAAATAGAGTTCATGAAAAAGTGGTAAGACACAAACCCGGGCAAACAGAAGATTTCTTGCTAAGGTCTTTACTGAGACAACAAACCAAAAGGGAAATACTATTGCCTTACAACTTCTCGTGAGTACTGTTACCCTCTTTTGTACACATTCTATTTTGGCTTACTCGATGTTAAGTGTAACTAATGATGAGTTATGCGTGCCTAGGTTCCACTTTATTCTGCTAGTCATTCAATCTGACTCAGGAAAAGTCCTTGTCATGGACTCGTTACGAAAAGAAAAAGAGATATGGGCAGACTTTAGAGAGATGCTCCAGAGGTAATCTTAATCATATTATCGCACTAGATCGGCAACTTTCATGACAACAAGTAATTAATTACTCCTTTATCCATTTTCTTTGCCGGACAAGGTTTGGAAAAGGTTCACGGGCAAGGCCGTGGGTGAATGGTCAGAAGAATTATTATCGCACTAGATCGGCAGACTTTATATCATGCTTTATTGATTATTATTTTGATTGAACTCTCTATTCTCGTAAAGTGCGCGCATCAGGTACCCGACAATAACTTATGTGGATACTATGTTTGCGAGTTCATTCGCAACGCGATATGTGCGACAGGCCAAGCCGCACTAGAACAACTTAGAGTAAGTAAACAAAGTATACAACATTATTTTATTACCATCAATTGTGTTGAGTTTTATTCTTATATATATTGACCCCATTCTTCATATATATTTAGATCGAACGGATGCGGGACTAACTCCTATCATTTGACCGCATACGAGCCATTCAAGAGGAATTGACGGGGTTCATAATTGATCAGGTCGTCACGCACGGCGGAGAACTCTTTAGATATCCAAAAACTCTTTAGATGCTTGAACGTGTTTGTCTTGTACTTGATGCTTCAATGTTTACGGAGAATACCACACAATAACGATGTTTGTGTATAATAATAGTTGCTTAATTATTCATGTACTCGTATGTACCGACGACGATGTATGTGTATTTACCGCTCCCGATCGATTCCCCCCTCCCCCCCTCCCCGTCCCCGCCATAGAAATACGCCCAGAACGGGGCGGCGGCAGAGATTTAGGCCGTTTTCCTGCCGCGGCAGAGATTTAGGCCGTTTTCCTGCCGCGGCAGAGATTTATCTCTTTTTCCTGCCGCAGCACAGAAGGGGGGGGGGGGCTGAGCGCTGCGGCAGCCCCACGTGCGCCACCCTTTAACACCGGTTCGTATAAGAACCGGTGTTAAAGGGGGGGGGCTCTAACACCGAACCCTCAACAGCGGTTCTACAACCGCTGTTAGAGGGCCTTATGAACCGGTGTTAGAGGTAGTGTTCTGCACTAGTGTAAGGAAGACTGATGCGGCTATAGGTAGTGTGGTGAAGAGGAGGACCGGCTGGCTGGACTCCGCTTGATGCAGACAAGCGTGAGAGGCAGGGGACGGAGCGGGTGAGGAAGGGCAGACCGCTGGGAGGAAAAGCAAAGTGTGCTTGTCTCGTTACAGTGATGCCTTTAAGAAGGGAACAATTCTCAAGCGTTGTCATCGTGCTGATCAAAGAACATAGGTTTTTCATTGGACAAAGTCCGCGCACACAACAATGCCTTCAATAAGGTCATTGCCAGACATAACTAATTAAGTCTAGACCTTGGGTTTTCACCCTGCAGGTTTAGACACTAAATTCCTCCTGTACTGTCGATCCCGCTTCTCAATTCTGCTGCTCCAAATCACAAAACACCAAGCCAGGCTCAAAATTCCATTGACAGTCTTCATTTCCCTGCTTTCATGCCAATCTACGCATCTGACTTCGTCGTGGAATCAAGTATGTCTCATAATGGCAACAGACCGCAGAGCTTCACAACGTCACCTTTGAAACCAAATGGCCAGCAAAAACATGGTTGCGTGTGATCGAAACATCGTCCGTATCGACGAACTACAGGCATGTTGTCCATTTGGAATGCACCGGTAGAGTCTTCTCAAGCTCGCTAATCCACCCAAGATCAATGACGACTGGCGATATGTAGTTCTTCATCACGGCGAGAGGGAAATCCAAGGACGACCACCTTTATTCAAGCCAAACCAGCACAACAGTCCCCACACGGCCGACTGGCTTAAACGAGTAGGTCATCCTCTAGCCCAGACGAGCCCGAGGAATCCCCAGATCGAGTCCGCAGACCAAGCCAGGACCATCTCCACCACACCGGCAGTCGCCACCGCCGACCATCTCTGCAGCCTTCTCCGTCCTCCTCTGTGTCTCCCTGTCGTCCATCGCTGCGAGCCACCACCCCGCTGGAGAAGGCGCTTCCGCGCCGCCGTCCCGCCGCACGGCCTCCGCCCGCCCATAAGCCGACCTCCCGCACGCAGGAGTCCGACACGGCACACCGAGGAAGCCCCCCGCCTTCGACATCTAGGGAGAGGCTGCTACCGCCGGCACCGCGGTGGCAGCGGACGGAGGAGATCGGCAGGCGACGACTGTGCCTAGGGTTTTTTGGCCCTCCGAAGTTGCCACGCGCAGCAACCCGAGAGTTTTTTTTTCAGCTTGTATCCGATCCGAGAAAAAAGAAGTCCAAAATACTGTTTCTAGGGAAAAGAAATGAAAGAATATTAGTAGTACCATTTTTGAATAACCCTCAATCTATCTATCTACTAATTTACACGGAGGTAGGTTCGTCCTCCCCAATTTTGGTTCCGATTTTTACTTTGGACCGTTTTGCCCTTACGTTTTTGGACAATTTATATGGTTTACCACCGCAAAGTCATAGTCCAGACAAACAGACCAACGATCGGGAAATCCCCTTCCTACCTCACAGCAGTCGTTCCGTTGACCGGCTCCGGCGGCTACCACACCACAATCGGAAGAACTCCGATCTAGCGCAGGGGCAGGGGCCGGCGGCGTCGGCGGTAGCGTCCGTGAGCATACCTTCCACCACAACCGTCGTGAGACCCGGATCCACCTCCTCTAACCGGCCACCGCTGCAGGTCTCTCCATCGATGCCTCTCGTCGGAGGACGCGTACGAGCCGCATTGGAGGGCCGCGCCTCGCCTCGAGTGAGGCCACTTCCATGCTCCCGCGCTCCAACCCTGAGTCCCCGAAGTGTAAGCTGTCGTCCCCACACCGCCCTCGTCGCTGGGGCCGGCAGCGTCGAGGGACTAGAGGTGGAGGAGGGGTCTGTCCGTCTGGGCCCTCTGCTCGTTGCCTTTCTTGGTGGCGGCAAGCACGCATTAGGAGAGGCCATAACCAGCGTTAGCCGTACGGTGGCGAGAGGTATGGGGCATGGCGGAAAGAATGGAGGAGGACAGGGATCTGATGAAGGCTACCGGCCTCCTAAAAGGTAACGGCGATGCAGGCTTTGTATTGCTACTGCCTAATCCCCTATGCTGCTGTCTGAATTCTCTAATCCACCGCAGCTTTCTCAACTGGCATGGCTAAGTCGCTAAGACACAGATCAGCTGTCACACTCTGCCCCGATTTGTTAGTGATTGCATAAATATTTCAGGGGTAATATATTGGTTGCATTCTGAAATCGGATATAAAATCTACTGCCATTCATTGTTTACTTATGTCTGCATGCTTCTTTCATGTCATCTTGTTGAATCTGATGTATTTTCTCAATCGAGGAACATATGCCAAAAATTCATGTTCACCATGTTGGTTCTGTAAATTAGTAGTAGTATACAAAAAAATACAACTATTTGACTTAATATGTTTGCGCTGTTCTGTTTGGCGGGCTCATTTTGCCCTGGATTATAAAAGGTTTTCTTTTACGTTTGGTTGTTTTGCATTATTGCAGCCTTACGGGTGTGAACTAACAAGTACTAGCAAGTATGTCCAAGTAGTAACCGACGGGATGATGGCCATGGAGTTGGATAATTCTTGGATTACATATTGCTACTAACCCACAGAGAGATGGAAACAACCATAACTTTCAAGGGCAATGTGAACCTTTTAGATTCAAACGTGTGGTCCCTGGAGGTATCCATATAAAGCATTGTCCGCAAGATAGGCTATGCAAAAGTTTCAAATGGATGTCTCGCTACATCAAGTGAATGGCCTTCCTTCAATGGCAAAGTTCAGGTTCGGTTTCTCATTCTCATGATCCTTTGGAGAAATCTGCAGCTGCAACAAAAGGTCTATCTTAGTGGTAGGGAAGTATGCTCTCTGATGATGTAGACTAGACTACAACTCATTTCTCTCTATTTTGAGTTTTTCCTGGTGAACTTGTAATTCGTATGGGATAAGACAGAATTGACATGCCAGTCCAAAGATGTGAGGCTGCATGATGTGGATCTAACAATATACTGTACAATAGATTTCTCAAAGAAACTTCTAATCTTCAACTGCTAAAAGTTAGCAAAGGTGCTGAAGTCAGTCATTTATCAATATAATAGAACAATTCCTCTATCAGTTCTGTTTTAGTTGTTGATTGAGGGTTGATAGTAGCATGATAATTTTTAGTCCACATATGGATTGTCCTCTGTTGCCTTTTTAGGAAGATTGAATAAGTTCTATGGTGTATCCAAATGAGCTAGCGGTACAAGTAAATATTAGTTTGTATAAACTCAAGTTCTGCATATATCGTGATTTGTAGATTATAGGTCCGTAGCAACGCACGGGCATTCAACTAGTATATAGTAATCTAAACTTACCAATATAGGTTTTACGTTAATTTCCTACCGTGTAACGTACGTGAGTCAGATTAGTATTGTACCTGTGTTTGTCTTAAAAATTGGTAAAGTTTCACACGTTAGTTAGAATTGTAATAGAGTCATGGTCGAACTCTTTTTGGTAGCGTCCTATTTGTATCAGGCAAGCTCCGCAGGCCTTTCGTGTAAGGTTGCTCATTGTAACATTGTGATATTGAGACAAAGAAGAGAGATCGATCGATGTCGTCGCTGCCGATCAAGCCGCTGGACGGAGAGGGAGGCTACCTTCGCTGGAAGGAGGCCGTGCTGCTCCGCCTCCGCACCCTTGGCCTGGCGGCGCACGTGCTTGTGTCCGACGAGGAGGCAGGCTCCGGCCCCGGCGGCGGCGGCGGCGGCGAGAACCAGTGGGCGCACGACGACGCGCTGTGTCGCGGCCACATCCTCGCCACGCTCTCCGACCGTCTCCTCCCGGTGTACGCTCACCACGCCACCGCCGGTGAGCTGTGGCGCGCGGTGTCGCGCACGTACGACGAACCGGACGTGATCTCAGCGTCCTGGGAGAAGGCCCGCGCGTTCCGGTACCAGGAAGGCCAGCCCCTCCGTGAACAGCTCGCGCTCCTGCAGGCCTTTGCCACCGCCGGAAACCTGCCGGACTGTGACGTGGCCGACATCGTGAAGGAGGCCGGGTTCCCGGAGTGGATGTCAGCGAAGGTCGCCAGGCATAGAGCCACTCTGTGCATGGACGACATCTGGAATATCGCTCGGAAGCAGGTGATGATGGACAGCGACGACACGCAAATAAGGAGCGCCTCGGATGGTTTTCGTCCCCGGAAACGGGAGAGATGGCACGGACGCCGCTCATGATAGATCGACTAAATTTCTAAAGGTTTTAGTAGTACTAGTACTAGCAGTATAAGTCAGTTTGTTCTTTGATGATCCGACTGCCCGGTGTGTGTCTTCCTAGCCATTATTCTATAGCTTACTGAAAGACCGAAATTGTTCGGTTATAAGTTTACTACAGTATGAACTTAAACTCTGATTGATCTTTCCTTGTGATGCACAAACTTGCAGTTCAATGCAACTGGACAGCATCATGAGGGAGTTGCTTACGTTTGATATTTACCTGCCATGTATGCTGCCCTACAAGTACCCTCTTTGCTATCCAAAAGTTGTCCTGCTTGGCATTCAGAAGAAACCAATGAGGCAACGGTGAGAAACACAAAGTTAATTAATTGGACGACCTTTTGCCACCCACCTCCCTTCGGAAGGCTTGGGCCAATGTCACCACACACTCAACAAGTCCGATCCTTCCATTCAAGGCCTTATTATTGCAGCAATCACACTTTTTGCAATCGTCCTCCTAAGTCGGCGAGACACATTCTTTTGAAATGTAGATATGCCTCTAGAATTTGGTACATTGTAAAAGATTGGCTGGGTCTTTTTATACTTTTAATCCTTCCGAAGTGAGTTTCTTTGGAGGATTTTAAATCATGGTGGGTGCACGTCATGTATGATCATCTCTTTTAGGTACCCGCATTCCAATGTCAACCTTGATTGAGAACAAGTTGACAAAACGAGCTCTAGAGAACATCCCCCAAGACATAACGGCCACATCTTTTTTCTTGCGTGATGATGAGATAACTTCATCGAGGATGACTCATTTTCAAGCGGGGGAGATGATGTAGCCCAACATACGGGAATCACCATTGGTCCACGTGATGCCACTCTCACCATTTATAAAATATATGAATTCCTTCCGTATTTTGTCTTCCTTTGGTCACCACGCAAATATGGTCCTACTTAAGTCAAGTGCCTATTGTATGTTTAGGTCCATGACATGATGCCAAGAGGAGGAGACAAGGATGCTCAAGGACTCAAGGTCGACACCATAGAGGCCTGAAAAAATAGACGGAAGAAGGCTTTCGGCGCTAGGCCCGGCCCCTCTAGCCCCACGGCTGGACCATTTCGGCGCCACACCCGGCACGCCAACCCTGCGCCGGAACCAGCCGGTCCTTGCCGAACCAACCGGCGCTTAGCTGGAACCCCATACAGAACATCAAACCGACACCCAGGGAACCGTCAGGCCGCCGCCGATCTTATAGCCGAAACCACCTGTCTACACACATAATCATGTGTGATGACCTAAAATATTCCCTGCACCTACCCCTTCACCCCTAATATTGTAAATAGACTCTTATGGTTAGATCTAGGTACATATGATATGAATAGAGTTGAGACTCTTGGAATGTGCCAAACCCTGTATGGGAACCCCCTCTGTAGATTGAACCTATGAGTTGTATTAAGGCCAACGCTGAGCGTCCCCCTGGGATCAGGGGATTCCGATCCGCCGCCTCGAGCGTCTTCCACGTCTCCTCTTTGCTAAACAAAAAAGGACGAGGACATGCACGTCTTCGCGCTCCCACCGTTTCATCCTCCTCCCTGACTCATTTTTCTTCATGCAGCGAGTAACCCAACACCGATCTCCTCCCCGCAGCACCTCCACCTCAGAGCAATGCCGGAAGCATCGCTAGGAGCATTGCCGTCATACCCATTGCAACAATATTATGTTCCACCGGTAGCATCGTGGGCCGTACGTAGTCTGTAGCAACACAGTTGGACACAAGTAGAAAAGGCGGTGGCCGCATGGAGTCAATCCGTTTCAAGCAGGGAGTGAAGCAGGACACTAAAGGGTCCAACATCGCCCCCCTAAGGGAGAAACTCTGGCTGTCATAGGGAGAAAAATCCACTCGCGCAAGTAGCAACGCTCGCCGCCGTCGGTAACAAGGTCGCACGCCGCAGGGAGCAACAACAATGGTCGGTCGCCGCAGTCGGTAGCAAGTCCGCTTGCTGCATGGAGCAAGAGAAACACCCTCCACCGTCGATAGCAAGGATGCTCGCCACAGGGAGCATCGTCTGATACTGTGGGTAGAAAAAGCCACTCGCAGCAAGGAGAAATGCCGGAAGCAGTCGGTAGCAAGTTCTCTTGCCGCAGGGAGCAATGCCGGCCAGGGTCGGGAGCAAGTCCGGTGACTAGGTTTTGCATGTTTCAACATAGCACCACACTTCCATGCATGTGCTAGAGCCACATGCAAGTCCTTGAGGTATTCCGACGTCCCGGAGCGTGGTCTCCCGCGGAACCCTGATCTGTGGGCATCGGATCGTCTACCCCCCTAGATGTCACTCTGACAGGGGTAGCCCGGAGTATCACTCTCTTGTTTTGTGTTTGTTTAGGTCATATGATGATGTAAAACCATGGTGCTTCACAAGGGGAGGGCACTATCCTACTCGGTTTCACACGAACGGGGAGTTTCCCCCTTATATAAGTCCAGAACCTTAGCTTTAGGTTACAGCTAGCACACACATGAGAAGGGGGACACATGCACCCGGTGACTAGGTTTTGCATGTTTCAACATAGCACCACACTTCCATGCATGTGCTAGGGCCACATGCAAGTCCTTAAGGTATTCCGACGCCCCGGAGCGTGGTCTCTCGCGGAACCCTGATCTGTGGGCATCGGATTGTCTACCCCCCTAGACGTCCCTCTGACAGGGATAGCCCGGAGTAGCACTCTCTTGTTTTATGTTTGTTTAGGTCATATGATGATGTAAAACCATATGAAGGAGGATAGATGTATCCGGGGAAAGAGATGGAGACCACTATCCGGGCGATACAAACAATATATATCAACATTAAATTATTGGGAGTAATTAATAAATTAGTATAAAATATATGACTAAAATGAAATGGAAAAAATAATTTGAAGGGATAAGCCCAACGGCACGAAAAAAATTATATGACTAAATTAGTACACGAAAAATATCTGAAGGGCTACGCCGACGGCCCGGCCGTCGGCACAGCTTCGCCACCAAACGGCGTTTGCGGCGCCGTGTCTAAGCCGTGGCTACGCCGAGGGCCAAACTTACGCCGAGGGTCACCGTCGGCATACTGTTATCCACTACGCCGACGGCTTGGCTGTGCCGAGGGCCACCGTCGGCACATGTTACTGTGCCGACGGCCATTTCTACGCCGACGGCCTGGCTGGGGGGCTGACCTGGGAAGGCAGCTACGCTAACGGCCCCGACCTTTGGCCGTCGGTGTAGCATACCGGCCGTCGGCGCCTACAACATTTCCTTCCCCAAATCTCTCTCAAATCTACAAAGATCGGGCCACAAAAGGGTTTATAAGCCACATCATGTTACTATCGGAAATCATCTAGTAATCTAAACCTACCAATATATGGAGTTGTTTGGGGGTTAATTTTCTAGTGTTACATACATGCAGATTCAGATTGGTAGTCTGTGTTAATTAGGAAAGTTTTACACGTTTGTAGAATTGTAATTGTGATCTAATTGAGTCATGGTCCGAGTCTATTTGGTAGCGTACGTCCTATTTGTATGTATCAGGTTAGCTTCGGATGCTCCATATATACACACGACACGACCTCCAAGGTTGCTGATTGTAACATCGTGATATTAATTGAGAGAAAATACAGTAAGAAAGAAGAGGGATCGGCGATCAATATGTCGACGCTGCCGATCAAGCCGCTGGACGGAGAGAGAGGCTACCTGCTGTGGAAGGAGTCCGTTCTGCTCCGCCTCCGCACCCTCGGCCTGGCGGCGCACGTGCTGCTGTCCGACGAGAAGTCTCCCGGCGGCGACGAGATCCAGTACTGGGCGCATGACGACGCTCTTTGCCGCGGCCACATCCTCGTCACGCTCTCCGACCGCCTTATCCCGGTGTACGCTCACCACGCCACCGCCGGTGCGCTGTGGGACGCCGTGACGCGCACGTACGACGACGTGACCTTCTCGTCCTCCGGGAACGCATTCGGCTTCCGGTACAAGGAGGGCCAGCCCGTCCGGGAACAGCTCGCACTCCTGCAGGCCTTTTCCACCGCCGCAAACCTGTCGGACCGTGACGTGGCCGACATTGTGGCGGGGGCTGGGTTCCCGCGGTGGATGTCAATGGAGGTCGGCATGCACAGGTCCACTGTGTGCATGGACGACATATGGGATATCGCTCGGAAACAGGTGATGGGAGAGGCGGCAGTTAAGGGGAGACGGCAGAGGTGATCATGATATATAGAGATATGGTGGCGAGCCTGTCGATCGGAGTACAAGTCTGAGCAAAAGCTTAGTGTTTGATCATCGTTCCTGTCCTACTACTACTACCATCTGGAGTCGTTTGTAATCAGATTGAGATAATAAGAGAAATAAATAAAGATAGTACGTCAGGGACGACATTTGGCCAAAATCACTTTGTCGTCTCTTGTTTCGTAAGCTTATGCAATCGATTTTTGGGGGCGAATACAACTTTTTTCTTCCGTAACTTTGCGAATTCGCAAAGAAACCGTTACTAGGGGCCTGAGCTAGAGAGCGTAGCAGGAGAACGCTTACATACACCCATTAAAAACTCATCATCTAAAGGTCTTCCAAATGTGCCCGGTGCCTAGAATATGCGTACATGGTTTCATAAATCCTACAAAATATCACAAACAATTTTTGGACAGATCTAGAGGCAGCCTGAGTAATCGTTCCGAAGGACCTGCTCGACGGTTCGGCGGGGGGCGGCGCAGGGTAGCGGTGCGCACGGCACTTGGTGGTGGCTGCGGCGCGTGGGGAGCCTCTCGTGGCCATGGTCGCGCATGGTGTGGGTGGCCGGGCTCGATCTGGGCTTTTGCAGGCCTGTGCGGGCCGCGGCCTCGGGAGGGCTTGGCGGCGCGGGGAGCTCCGGCTCGGATGTGCTGCGTGGGTGCGGTAGCTGTTGTGGTCGGTCGACGTGGGGGGCCTCCTCCCCCGAGCCCATGTCGGCGGACGACGAGGCCGGTGGTGACCAGCGCCCTTCTTCTTCGACGGTGTTACCAGTGCTGCATATTGCCTCTCTAGTGGTGGCTTAAGGCGGCGCACAGCTACTATACATCCCCGTCTCCAGTCTGGCTCGGGTTCATGGTGAAGGACCAGGGTGAAAGCTCTGCTCGGTGTCTTACGAGGTGGACAACGGCGATGCCTGTGGATGTCGCTTCCTTCTTGTAGGCGTGGTTTGGGTCCCAACCGTGCCTTCCTCTTCTCTTGTGCCAGGGGAAACCCTAGGTCAGGTTCGCCGGACCAGATGGCAGCGGCGCCATGGCGTCGTTTCTCTTCTTGAAGATGTCATCTTGGCTAGGTCCAGCTGAGTTCATTCCTAAACGCACGCACGCGCGCAGCTAGAACAAAAAAAAGAAGAAGAAAACGTACGCACTGCTTGGATCTACGCCAGAATACCTCGAGCGCGGCTCCATTTTTTTTTCCCCGGCGGGTTCCTAGAGAAAACAAAGAGCAAAATCAGAATCATCGCAGATCGGTTAAAAAAGAAGAAGCAGCTCGTACAACGTCGGGTTTGAGTAGTACTTACGTGACAATGAAAAAGGTTAATTAGTTTCCTGCTGGACGGATCGAGAGATTAATGATCAGCGTCCTCGTTAACCACACGAACCACTCCTTCGTCCCTCAAGATCTATATATCTCGGCCTATTCATTCGAGATTCATGGAATCATCGACCATATATAAACAAAGGAAAGCCGGATAATAGATGAACTACCTTGCTCGCTGACCTCGCCTCCTCTCCTTGACAAAGAGCAAAGACAGTCTAAGTCGGTCGCACGCGGTAGATACACCCCTATGCCTATCTATCTATTATATACTAAAAGCAATATAAGATTGTTTTTCGAGGCACCAGGTTGATCCACATCATTAAATTTATTTTAGCTATTAGATCTATAGTTAACGGTCTAGATATAACCTCAGATTATAAGATAAGTAGTGTTACGCTAAAAGTAAACGTGAATAAAAAAAAGTCTGATGTCACGTTAGCTCTGTTGCGGTTAAAGGCCGTCTCCAACTAAAATTAATATATGTACGTCAAATCCCCGTGCGATGGGCCTTTAATAAAAAAAAAAACTCTGCCGATATCTTAAAAAAAAACCTCTTCCGTTGACTGCACGGACGTTGTTGTTAAGATATACCTTTATTGAAGGCATACATATGAGCTGATATGTGCCTACAAGTGTGCGACATATAAATACCAAAACTATTGATCAGTCGATCAACTCCATCTACACCAAGCTTGCTAGCTTTGTACGGTCGCTGTCTGAACCAAATCGATCAGCTAGGGTAAAGATCGATCAGCTAGCTAGGTTAGTATACATGTGTCTGGCGTGAGCGTTCTAGCATTAATCTCTATAAAATATCTATTAATTATTATATATTAAATGCAATATAAACATGTGAGCTGCATGAGGTGCATGAACCGCAAAGTTTCATAATGGAGTAGCGGTCCAGTTTCCGCATGACACACCCATGATTCACCTGCTCCAGTTTACCAATATAGCTACATGTCAAACTTATTGTTGTAGTATGTAGATTATCTGGATTCAAAAGAAGGTAAAGAACTTTGCAAAAAAGAGAACATAATAGTAAAGCTAATCTTGCTGATGCATTGACACCTTAGGAAAGCAACTTTTAAATTTAGCAAATCGAACTATAGGTAGTCGTGCCACACAGTCACAACCTCATATGTGTCTAGACAAAGCTACGCCAATTTATTTGGAACCGTTAGGTATTTTTATTACAACATAAAAGAACTAATAGAAGATCATAATTTAGTGATTAACATTATTCGTCTATGTTCATTTGGAGCGAGTTGGATTTGCTGGGATCTAGGGAATTAATGAAACATCATAATAATTGTGTTAATCACTTTGAGTATCCTGGATTCTCCATAAATCATACTTTACCGCCAAAATACTTTATGTATAGATACCTACAATCTCTAAGTAGAACTTCCAATTGTATCTTAATATGAATACATTACAATATAAGTTGAGGTTGAATCTAAAGGATTTTCTGCTGGATGAATAGCCTTTGAAGTTAATCCACTAGAAAGTAGTGTAGTGTAGCATCCAAATGTGAAAAGTTTGTCGTAGGAGAAAGGTCGGTTAATCGTCCGCGGATACATAAACTGCTTGAAGCGAAGTTATGAAAACTAAGAAGATACAAGCGGTCAAAACAGAAAGGGTTCTCTCTTGTCCGTCTGGAAAGACACCAAATGGACCAAATCTTATCGATATTTCCTTACGACTCGACTTAGGCCGAAGGACACAAAGGGATAAAGGCAGTATTTTTAGTGTACCCAACTCCCTTTCCGTATATCTTTGTGAAGATTACATTTAAAAATATTCTTCATGGATCTCTAGGTTATTATCAAATTGACCAAAGTTACTCTACCAAAAATAGAATTTACTAGGGTGTAAATTATATTGCAAAATTCAGATTTTTATTTCGCAAACAATCTGCAGTGTGCATACAAAAATTCTTATGACATGGACATAGATTGGTCGGTTTGGTGACCAATGTTAGTCCTACATGTGTATTTATGTATCTGTTATCACATACTAAAACAAATATACCGTTATACCACTGAAATAGAGAGTGGTGCTAGAATATTAAAAAAAAACATTTATCTTGTGGACCATATATATTGATGAATACTCCTTCCATCCCAAGGCTTAAGGCCAATACTCCTTTCTAGAAAAAACTATCAAAAACTATGATACTATATAGATACCATGTGAATATATGTTTCACGATGTATCAAAGGATATATATTTCATATTAAAATATTAATATTTTTCTCTAAAAACTTAGGTCAAACTAGAGGTAGTTTGACTTTAAAAGAACATAGGCCTTAAGCCATGGGACGGAGGTCGTAAATCACAACTCTTAGATGTATATGCAATAGTTGCATTAACATAATAGTACCTTAATATACAACACGTCCATTAAATCTTGATAAATGCACCTATTCCCATCAAAATAGGTAGATCGTTGTAACCATAGCTAGATAAATCGCTATGAATATATCGCCATACTCTCATATAAAATTACTTTTAAACATATGTATTAATTATTACATGGACTATAAATTACAATCACATGTTATGATATATCTATATTGTTAGTCCTCACAACCTACACACCAATGCTATAAATACTTTTTTGTGGACGTATAAAATCCAATATAAAATTCACTCTTGCCATTTTGTGCTTTGTAGATGATTGGTACTATCCACAACATATAAAATTTAATAATGGAAAAAAGAGCAGCTCTGGCATAAAAGGCTAAGCAATCAAAGTAGATACTATTTAGTTAACTATTTATATATTTAAATATGTAAGAAAAAATAAAACAATCTATTGAAGAACAATTCCTATTTTTTTGAAACATATTAGTATTCAGAATATGGCTCAAAGTTGCATGTTTGAGGGTTCGTGTCCAAGATGGGTCATGTACTTTAGAAGGCTCTGGCATAAAAGGCTAAGCAATCAAAGTAGATACTATTTAGTTAACTATTTATATATTTAAATATGTAAGAAAAAATAAAACAATCTATTGAAGAACAATTCCTATTTTTTTGAAACATATTAGTATTCAGAATATGGCTCAAAGTTGCATGTTTGAGGATTCGTGTCCAAGATGGGTCACGTACTTTAGAAGGGATAGGGAACACCTAAATTCATTATTATTCAATAAATGAGAAGAAGAAATAGTTGATCAAGGTAAACCAATTTTTTATTGTTTATGCCTAGACTACAAATCAACAAGGATGAACTATATATTTTATTTTCAAATCAACTTATATTTTAGAGTTTGAATGGGTACTTAAACATCTGAAGAAATATCCATATGTTTCTATGTGTTTCCATGTGATGATTTCTATCTTACCCGTTATATATAGCATATCATTGATCATGTTCTCTTCTTACTTTTGCCTAAACATCATTTCGACAATGTTTCGAAAATTTTTCATCATAACAAACTACAAGCAATCTGATTTTCTATCTCATGTATGGTTTTAGCTTCACTTAAAACTATCAGCTAGCTTCGATATTAACTTAGGGTAGTAACATACTGAAAAAGTATTAATATATGTTTATATGTTTTATTCCAAAATAAATATTAATATATATACCAATCTAATTATGATCAATACAGACAATCCATATGATTACTAGAAAATATCAAATACAGTTCTCGCCTAGGTGACAGCTTATTTACACACGATTTTACTGGCTATTGAACTATATAATTAATATTTTATGCAATATGAATATTACAAACGAATAAGTTTATTACTAATAGATTTTCAACCACAAAGACGATGCCCACACTCAGATATATAATCTGTGGCTAGGATTTAATAGGACAATCAGAGTTACGTGACACATATAATTCTATTATGTGACACATTATGTACACACTAGGCGTGGAAGTTCACTCACGTGTAACTCACGGTCTCTATGTCAAAGTACGTATCCCTTCCATCTAAAAAGAAGGACCTTGTCCCTAAAAAAAGTCTGTCTAACTAACTTTGTATGAGTAGTCAAAATTATCTCAACCATGTTCAATTGTATTATAGCGTGAACTGACTCCAAATAGATAATCCAAAGCTGATCCATCTAACTAACTCCGTATGAGTAGTCAAAATTATCTCAACAGTGTTCAATGGTATTATAACGTGAACTGACTCCAACTAGATAATCCAGAGCTGGTCAATATGAATCTAAAAAAAAGAGTTGGTCAATATGTGTACGTATGGAAAACTACCTCGAGAAGCCAAGAACAAATCGGCCATCTAAAAGAAAAACTCTTCCAAAAAAAGAGCTGATCAATATGATCTGAAATTTGCTTAATTACAAAGGGGAGCTCACTCCAAAACAGATAGGTGATTTTAAAATCCAAAGATCATCGGCATACACCTATGGGAAGCTAGCTTTAGAAGTCCAAAACAGATCGTTCATAAAGGAAAACTCTAATGTTCAGTGATACGTACGTGTTCGAGAAATAAATAACAGATCAATACGTCTTTCAGAAAAAGTTGACCAATACGATCTGATTTCAGCTTAAACACGTGACTATTCAGACATATGGGTACAGTACAATAGGATTGGTGGTGCTTTGGCAAGAAGATATAAATTATGGATCCGAAAGTAATGATTTGCACATAAGTTTGTAAACCCTTTAATTAACCTCATAGGTTTCCAGAGATCATATCAGAAGCTGTCAGAGATAGTGGTACCTAGACCACGCTCCTCGCAAGACAGTCTATCCAACATTCACTCTCGCCGAACCGCCAAGAAAAATACAATGAGAAAGGACAATCTATGAGAACCGGTGGTCCCATAGACTATAAATGGCTCAACTACGAAAACACCAAGAATCAACTATGAAAACACCAAGAATTAGATGAAGGCATTGATAGAGCTTCTGCTTCTTACGACACCATCTCAACCATGAAGACATTTCATGGAGATCACAGTAATGTAAAATACCTAAACTAAATTTTGGAGACATATTGTCAAAGGCAAAGAAAACTAGACAAAAACTAAAATAATCTCTTTTTAGTGGAAGAGAAGGGGAGAGAAGAGGTGCGAGGTGATAGGGAATTTCCAGCGTCAAAAGAGGCGGCTAAGGCTCCTTCATGGACTACTCATGTCATTGTACATCTTATTTTTTTATGACAGAAAAAGGCAAAATGGTTCTGCGGTAACATAAGAAAAATTAACATCCTTACAAACACCAATAAGAATACAAACACATGAAACCATATTATTCTTATACAAGCTTCTAGACCGTACAGTCACATACTCAACACATTAATTATTCCTACAAACAATAGTTAAACCTCATCAGGCCAATCTGTCACATCCCCAAAATCCTACTTTTGGCAAGCATACAATCAAAACACAATACAATAGGAAAAATCATATGAACTAGCAAATCATCTTAAAATGCAAAAATATCCGACCATCATTGACCAGTTTTTATTAATTTACCATGACCAATAGATACTGATAAGTGCACAGAAACACATCAATGCTAATACATCATGACAATTTTAACTACTCATATCACAAAACGAACTCTAGCTTAAAGTAAAAATAGGGAAGAGAGATGTCATGAGTTATTAGAAAAACAAAGCATCTCATAATCAACTTAGCGGTCCTCTTTTTGTTAGCACATAAAAATAGTTGATATTCATAATAATTCTTAACACGATCGATACTAAAATATCATCATAATTGTTTTTGAACAAATCACAGGTCAATAGATTTTCATAGTTATAGTTAAGAAAATCATAGCCAGTAGATCATCATAACCATACATGAACATATCACAAACAATAGATATGTCCAACGTGTATCAGGTTGAATAGTTATTAACTACATAACTTGAACTCATCATGTTCGAAAGATTGCATTAATTTACTTAAACATCATATATAAACAACATATGATGATTGTATATTTTTCGAAGGAGTAAAGACAAGAAAGCAATTGATCAACTCATTTTTCATAGAAGGTGGAGGGTCGAATGTTGGTTATTGGGCATGTGTATTCTTTAGGTAGAGAGATGATACCACTACAGAAGTATCAATGCCAACTACTAGGTTGTTGTCAGGGTTTTGACTCTCAAAAGTTATTAGTATGTAAATTTACTCTCAAATTTCTTTTGAATAAATGTTGGTTATTGAGAATGTCATGTATTTTACGAACAACTAGACAAATAAGAGGTAGAAAAATCAAATCAAGGTAAAATTAATATACTTATTATTAGTCGATATGTATATTGACTTTGATAAATTTATTTCTATTTTACTTTATGAAGCAAAGTTATTTTATATTGGTTTATAGATATCTAAACATTGTATGGTTAGTGCTCAAGTGAACACTAATTATTTCAAAATTGAATGCTCAACTTAAGTGTTGATCTTACATCACATAAGAACTACCACCTAACTCACTAAATGAAGGTAATTGTATATACCAATTTAATCATGGACAATTGACACACATGGTAATATAGCGTTTTTGGAATGATATTCATTACAAAAAATGAAATATAATTAATGATATGTTGCACATATGTGGTATTTATTTAATTCGAGTGGTGAATATAGACTTTGTTATTTTCTATAGCATCATTTGAATGACCATTAATCTACATTTTTTTCTTGGTCTTCTGACTCTCTAAGGACAATGTTGCTATCTACAAAAACAAGCAAAAGATAACGCCCTCGCATTTGCGAGGGCCACCTTGCTAGTTTATAGAATAATGCCGTCTAAGACTCGGTTTGCGTCACCGAAATTTGAAACTCTGGCGCCCACTTTTCCTTTTGCCTCTGTTTTTTGGTTTTTATTAGGGTCCATGTTTTAAAGGAGGGAGGAAAGCACACAAAACGACCGGTAATTAATTGGGAGGATTCATTGGCGTGATACTAGGAACCATCCAGGCCTCTTCTAGGATATGAATCCCGTAGATCATGTTGGTGGCGTGATACCCGGAACCTCCCAGGCCGCTTACTAATTGCAAGGATTTCTGATAATTAATTGGGAGGATTTATTGGCGTGGTGGTACAGTAGGAACCTCCCAGGCCGCTTACTAATTGCAAGGTTTTCCTGTAGGATCCAAGACTGAATGACGCAAAGTAGGTAAATCTTGTTACATCCCGACCAGGTTTCTAGGATACGAATCCCATAAATAAATCGTGCTATATTATATAGCTCTCTTCGCCAACAATCACCCGGTTATATTATTTAGCTTTCTTGGCCAACAATCACCCGATTTACACTCCCATATCTTGCGCTGATCCATGTTTATAATATTTCATCTTTACAAAATAGAAGTACAAAGATGAATTTGGATATTATAATCCGAAAATATGGAGGAGACAGGAACGTCTTAGTTATTCGAGAAAAATTACTCCAGTTTATTATGAATTTTTATTCGCTTATTCTTGGCCTCATCTACTTCACAACTGATACAGAATTGAGTACACAAGATGTCTCTGTTTGATAACAAAGTCAGCCTACTCAGTGATTAAATAACAAGACTACCTTATTCGTAGCAGCAGCAGCCGTAGAACATGATTTTCTTTCACGCTGTCCTTGAGGGCTCTATCGCCACGTGGACGTCAACAAGACCAACTAGTCTCCGCAAATGCATTGAGTGTTCTCGATGAACCTCCTCTTTCGGAACGAGATCCTCTGACTTAGACCGAAGTACTGCAGAGGGACATCGATCAGTTTGGTTCGTTCGTTCCCCGTCCGATGGCACTACGTCAAACCCAAGCAAACACAGCGCGATGCCGGCCCAAGGCCCAGTCCAAAGAACCGAGGGAAGAAAACCGCGCCCTCTAGCTCAGAAATTGGCGGGACAACAGAGAAAAGGCGCGAGGAGACGAGGACTCGAGAAACAGAGTGAGAAGGAGATCGCCATAACCTGCCGAGGGCGCGCTTCTCTAATCGGCGATGTGCTGCTCTCATCGTTAATCTCAGGTACCTACCTTTCTTCGTTTCTGTCCATGGACTAAAATAGATGGATTTCCCCAAGGTAGATGCAATCAATGTCAGAATATGAAAGAACTCAAAACTGCTCTTAATCGGTGGAAAATTTCGACTTAGACCAAAAACAAAAGTTGTAGTACACGATCACACCTTTCCAATGATATATCATTTGCACGATTTGGATCAGCATACTAAAAGTTCTAGCCCAAGCAAGATTATGTCCTAGGTAGATGCAACCACCGTCAGGAACATGAAAAAAAACTTAAAACTGCTCTTAATCAGTGCACAATTTCGACTTAGATCCAAAACAAAAGTTGTAGTACATTGTCACACCTTTCCAACAGTACCTTATTTGCACTATTTGGATCAGCATAGTAAGAGTTCTAGCCCAAGCAAAATTCTGTCCTAGGTAGATGCAACCACCGTCAGGAACATGAAAAAACTTAAAACTGCTCTTAATCAGTGCAGAATTTCGACTTAGATCCAAAACAAAAGTTGTAGTACATGGTCACACCTTTCCAACGGTACCTTATTTGCACTATTTGGATCAGCGTAGTAAGAGTTCTAGCCCAAACAAGATTCTATCCATCTTTTAATGGACATTGCCAGCTGTATTGAAGGTTACTTTTGTCAGATATACATTGTGGAAGCTCTTGTGCATAGTCCATGGAAGAAGAAACTGAGATTGCAGAAGAAATTAATACATCACATCATGATCCTGATTCCAATCGGTAATTACCATATCCCATACTTTGGCATGAGATCTTTATGTACTTCTATTGGTTCCAGTATTTTCTCCGCATCTGCAATACTCCCAAACTTATTTTTCTTTATACTACAGAGTTGTTCTACCTAGTTTGGTACCTCATATTGGCATGGAATTTAAAAATTCAGATGAAGCTTGGGCTTTTTGGCTGAGCTACAGTGGGCAAAAAGGCTTTGAGGTGAGGAAACGGTACACAAACAAAAGACCATCGGATGGAAAAATTACATCATGCAAATTTGTTTGTGCAAATGAGGGCCTTCGATCGCAAGACAAGAGGGATCATTTAACAAAGTGCCCTCGAGCTGAAACTAGAACCAATTGTGAAGTCCACATGATTGCTAAAACGGACCGGTAGAAGGAAAATCTAAAAGTCTCTGCCCTAGTTTTGGAACACAATCACCTTCTACACCTGCCAGAAACTTTACACTTAATGGTGTCACAGAGGAAAATTTCAGAGTTGCAAGCTTTTGAAATTGAAATGGCAGACGATGCAGGTATTCGGCCAAAAGCCGCACATGAGTTGGCTGGACGCGAAGTTGGGGGAACACGCAATCTTTCCTATACACTTCGTGATCACAAGAATTATTTGAGGACCAAGCGTCAACGAGAAATGGCATATGGACAAGCAGGTAGCATGCTCAAATATTTTCAAGACAAGATTGCTGAAAACCCATCATTCCAATATGCATTGCAAATGGATTGTGAAGAACAAATAGCAAACATATTTTGGGCTGATGCTAAAATGATATTGGACTATGCACATTTTGGTGATGTTGTTAGTTTTGACACTACTTTTGGAACAAACAAGGAGAGCAGACCCTTTGGTGTTTTTGTCGGATTCAATCAATTTAGAGAAACTGTAGTTTTTGGTGCTGCTCTCATGTATGATGAAACCTTCGCATCCTTCAAGTGGTTGTTTGAGGCCTTTCTAAATACCCATAAAGGAAAGGGGCCTAAAACATTCTATACAGATCAAGATGTTGCAATGGGAAAGGCTGTTGGGGAAGTATTTACAGAAGCATGGCATGGAAGCGGTATGTTGCTAAGCAAAAAATGTGCTTTCAGTGTTATCATTATGTTCATCAATTCTCATAACCATTCAATTTTTTTACAAGATAAAAGAGGCAGGAAGTGGTAGTGCACAAGCACACGCACAAGTACAAGTTGCAAATGATAGTGTTTGTGATGGCAAAGGGAACGGATCTGAAGTTTACAAAGACAATCTTAGTTTCACCCAATTATTAACGGTAATCTTGTTCATATAGTTAGTTTACAAATCTACAGGTCATATTGTTTAAAAAATATTATTCTCATATTTATTTAACTTGCAGGGACCAATCACAGATGACATCTTTACTGGACTGTGGTGAATAATTTCAGTTTTTCGATGCCATTCAGTTTAGATCAGTTCTAGGCAATACTAGCCATTTAGTTCAGTTTTGGGTGTCGTTTAGCTCACTTTTGTTATGGGCAATAGCTGATATTTTGTTTATTTCATTCATGTGTGAGTGCCATTTAGTTCAATGCAGTTTGGACAAACTGTTAATATTCAGTTCAGATTTCTCTCTTATGACAAACACAGCTACTATTCAGTTCATGTTCAGTTTACACATGCACAATGTCTATTTGAACACTGATTTATTCATAACCTTATAGCAAATACAGGAGATTTTACAAGCTGTTTAGCTCTACACACATGTACAAGTAGCAACAGCAAACACATGAAAACTGAACTTGTTCTTGGTCAAGCAACTAGCAAACACACTAACACAGGACGGGAACGTTCCTACTCTTGCTCTTGGAGGACACCGCCGGCGTGCACACGGAAAGAGGAAGCGCAGGGGAACGCGCGGCGACCATGCGTACATGAGCTCCTGCTCCTCCTCTTGGATGGAACAGCCAGCGCGCGCTGTCGGAATGTTCTGCCGGCGACCAGGACGACATGGCCTGGTCCATGCGCTGGGTCTGGTGCTTCTCTTCGAGGCAGAGATGGCGTGCACGGCCGCGGCGCCGGAGGCCACGGAGGCCGCGGTGGTAGAGCTGGCGGCGCCGGAGGCCGCGGTGGCAGAGCTGGCCGTGCGGACGAGCGGACGGCGACCGGGCGGCGGCGAGTGAGAAAGTAGCAAGTGAAGGGGAATTTAAGGAAGTTTTTTCCTGAGCCAAAGCGTTGTTTTTTCTCTCCTGGCTATGGATAATGGGCTTTGGGCTGAGTATTTGCTGCGTTCCTGCATTCCCCAGCGCGTTGGAGTTGTTGCCGTTCGATATGCATCGATCGAACGAGAAGGACCAACGTCCCTCTGCAGTAGTTGAAACAAAGTCAGAGGATCTCGTTCCCCTCTTTCTCTCATGTTGTCACCTTGGCCCCCGCCACGAAAACAGAGGATTAATTAATTTAATTAATTAATATATATAGATGAACCCTAGGACCACCCCCTTTATTCAATCCAAGCTAGCAGCCCCTCGCCACCAGCCGAAGGTAGAGGAGAAAATGGTCCAGCATGCCACCGAAGCGGCTCGCCAGAAACCAGTGCAACTGCCTCCTTAGCCAGAGGTCCAGATCGGATCCTGGCCATACCCGATGCAACCGTCGCCGGCCATGGCGGTTGCACGTCCGCGCCGTTGAAGAAGACCTCACAAGATCGCCTCCAATGCTGCCACCACGACATCTCCTCCACCCCAAGCCCACGATCCGCGCCACCCGGAAGACGACGGGTCTAGGTGGGCGGCCTAGGCCCACGACGTGATAACGCCGCCTGGCCGCGGTCGCCGCCCCGACCACCGCTCCTGACCCGCTCCATCGGAGTCGCCCCAGCCGCCCCTTTGAAGAAGACCGCCGCAGCGGCCACCCCTAGCACCTTAGGTACTAGGGGCCGCCGCCACCGTGGTCGACGCCGGCGGCAACGACAGAGGGATTCGATCTAGAGGAGTGAGGTCGGCGACGGCGGGATCTGGGGGCCCTCCGGTGGCGCCTAGGGGTCACCACGGGAGGGGAGGGTTACCTAGGGGAGGAAAGGTTATGTACGTGTAGAGGCCTCTCCTGTTGTGTCGAGCTAGCTGGCAGCCTGTAATCCTGGTACGGCGCCATGTCGTCCGGCCCCGGAGATGCCTAGCAAGTCCTTGCTTGACTTTGGGGCAGTACTCACTACTGGAAAAACCCTCTTCGGTTTGACGTGAACAACGCCAGCAGTCCCGGCCTGTCACATCCCGCGACTAGTGGGAGCACTAGTCCCGGGCCGTGAGGCCTCTAACGGCTAGAAACGGCCGTAGTCACTAGTCCCGGGTCGGCCCAGATCTTTAGTCCCGATCCGTATTACGGACCGGTACTAATGACCTAGAGCAGGTCAGCTGGTCTTTTCGTGGACTATTAGTCCCGGGTCGTATCACGGCCCGGGACTAGTTGTCCACCACTATATATTCTGCTTCCTGTCCTGCTTCCCTAAAGCATACGGTGGCCATTTTTCTCAAAAAACAAGAGAGTTCATGCCATTTTTTTCTCAAGATTTTTCAAGATTTAGTTTGAAAACCCTAAATCCAAAGCTTTAAAAGGTTAGAACTTCATTCTTTCATCTCTTGTTGCTACTTTAGCTCTATAATGCTCTAGAAGTATAGAGATATGGATCAATGCATGCATGCTCCAGAAGTAGAAGGATTTTGATATATATGTGTAACAAATTTTGATTAGGCACATAGTTACTGAAAATTGAAATATGTAATTTTAGAGTTTCAGAGCTTAGAATGGAATGAGGTTTTCACTGATAGAACAATAATAAAAAACTCCACATTTATCATGTTCATTGTTTTATCCAATTCACAAATTGGTGCATGTAGATTTTTCAAAATTCAAAATTAATGCTCTAGAAGCTTTCAATATAACTTGTAATAATTTTATCATGTTGTGTCATGGTTTTTGATATACTTTTACTATAATGCAGATGGTCCGGGAATGGATGTACGGTACTGACCGACACTCTGGCGAGTTCATTAATGGCGTGCATGAATTCATTTGTGTTGTTGATGCAAACAAGCGCAATGGTTTTGTATTCTGTCCATGTAGTGGATGTAGGAATCAGAAGGATTACTCTGACTCAAAACCCTTCACAGCCACCTGTTGAAGTCCGGCTTCATGCCCAGTTATAATTGTTGGACCAAGCACGGAGAGAGAGGGGTTATAATGGAAGACAATGAAGAAGAGGAGGAGGATGACAACTATCATGGTTTCCCTGAGTACGGAGATACTTCCATGGGGGATGCCGAAGGGGAGGATGAAGAAGAGATAAATGATGAACCCGCTGATGATCTTGGT
The DNA here is from genome assembly GCA_910589765.1 of Avena atlantica. Taxonomy (NCBI): domain Eukaryota; kingdom Viridiplantae; phylum Streptophyta; class Magnoliopsida; order Poales; family Poaceae; genus Avena; species Avena atlantica. The sequence goes on from OU342733.1 coordinate 33,184,633, forward strand.
CAGACCATTGCCGATGCACGAAGAGATTGTGAAACTGAAAAGGATAGGGAGAAGTTCAATCACATGTTAGAGGATCACAAAAAGTTGTTGTACCCAAATTGCGAAAATGGTCTGAAAAAGCTGGGCAGCACACTGGAATTGCTGCGATGAAAGGCTGAATGTGCTATGCCTGAATCCTCATTTGAAAAGTTGCTAAAAATGATGAAGAATATGCTTCCAAAAGATAACGTATTGCCCGCCAGTACGTATGAAGCAAAGAAGGTTGTCTGCACTCTAGGTTTAGAGGTTCAGAAGATACATGCATGCCCTAATGACTGCATCCTCTACCGCGGTAAGGAGTACGAAAATTTGGATGCATGCCCGGTATGCACTTCACTTCGGTATAATATTAGACGATATGAACCTGGTGACGTTGAGGGCGAGCCCCCCCGGAAGAGGGTTCCTGCCAAGGTGATGTGGTATGCTCCTATAATGCCATGGTTGAAACACTTATTCAGAAACAAAGAGCACGCCAAGTTGTTGCGATGGCATAGGAACGTAAGTCAGACGGGATGTTGAGACACCTCGCTGATGGGTCGCAATGGAGAAAAATCGATAGGAAGTACCCGGACTTTGCAGATGACGCAAGGAGTTTAAGGTTTGGTCTAAGGATAGATGGCATGAATCCCTTTGGGAAGCAGAGATCCATTCACAGCACCTGGCCCGTGACTCTATGCATCTATAACCTTCCTCCTTGGTTGTGCATGAAGCGGAAGTTCATTATGATGCCAGTGTTGATCCAAGGTCCGAAGCAACCCGGCAACGACATTGATGTGTACCTAAGGCCATTAGTGGAAGAACTTTTGCAGTTGTGGCACGAACCCGGCATACGCGTGTGGGATGAGCACAAGCAAGAAGAATTTAACCTCCGAGCATTGCTTTTCGTAACAATCAATGATTGACCTACTCTTAGTAACCTTTCAGGACAGTCCAACAAGGGATACAATGCATGCACACACTATTTAGATGAGACTGAAAGTATGTATTTGGAACATTGTAAGAAGAATGTATACAATGAGCATCGTTGATTTCTTTTGGCCAAGCATCCCTTAAGAAAGAAAGGCAAGCATTTCAACGGTCTGGCATGTCACCAGACGAAGCCTAAGGAGCGTACTGGTGTTGATATATTTGATATGGTCAAAGATTTGGATCAAATGGTAGCCTTTGGAAAGGGTCCTGGAAGAAAATCTGTTCTGAAAGACGCTGAAGGACACGCACCCATGTGGAAGAAGAAATCTATATTTTGGGAGCTACCATATTGGAAATTCTGAGAGGTCCGCTCTGCAATCGATGTGATGCATGTGATGAAGAATATTTGCGTGAACCTGCTAGGCTTCTTTGGCGTGTATGTGAAGACAAAAGATACACCGGAAGCACGAAAGGACCATCAACGTATGAAAGACCCAGATGGCCTGCATCCAGAATGGTTTCAAGGTCATGCCAGCTACTCTCTTACCAAACAAGAGAAGGAAATATTTTTTGAATGGCTAAGCAGTATTAAGGTCCCGTCTGGCTTCTCGTCAAATATAAAGGGAATAATAAATATGGCAGAAAAAAAGTTCCAAAACCTAAAGTCTCATGACTGCCACGTGATTATGACGCAAATGCTTCCGATTGCATTGAGGGGGCTTCTACTAGATAATGTTCGAGTACCCATTGTGAAGCTATGTGCATTTCTCAATGCAATCTCTCAGAAGATAATCAATCCTGAAGATCTACCACGGTTACAGAATGATGTGGTCCAATGTCTTGTCAGTTTTGAGTTGGTGTTCCCACCATCCTTCTTCAATATTATGACGCACCTACTGGTTCACCTAGTCGAAGAGATTTCCATTCTCGGTCCTGTATTTCTACACAATATGTGAATCTTAAAGAAATATGTTCGAAACCATGCTAGGCCAGAAGGAAGCATCTCCAAGGGCTATGGAACAGAGGAGGTCATTGAATTTGGTGTTGACTTTGTTCCTGACCTTAGGCCGATTGGTCTTCCTCAATCGCGGTATGAGGGGAGATTGAGTGGAAAGGGTACCCTAGGAAGGAAATCAATAATATGTAGGGACGGACATTCTTACACCGAAGCACATTACACCTTTCTACAGAATTCTATCTTGGCAGCCCCATATATCGAGGAACACAAGAAAATATTATGCTCCAACAACCCTGGAAAGCATGACTCTTGGATTAGAGATGAACACATGAAGAGTTTCGGCGGTTGGTTGCAACATCTCATCAAAAACAACACTCTTGGAGATCAGCTATACTTGTTGTCTAGGTCACCATCTTCGACTATATCGACTTTCCAAGGGTACGAGATAAATGGGTATACATTTTACACGATAGCCCAAGATAAAAAGAGAACTAACCAAAACAGTGGTGTCCGCTTTGATGCAACAGACAACAATGGGTCAAAGACCACATATTATGGTTGCATAGAGGAGATATGGGAACTTGACTATGGACCTACTTTTAAGGTCCCCTTGTTTCGGTGCAAATGGGTCAAGCTGACAGGAGGAGGGATTAAGGTAGACAAGAAATACGGAATGGCATCGTTGGATCTCAACAATCTTGGGTACTTAGACGAACCATTCGTCCTAGCCAATGATGTGGCTCAGGTTTTCTATGTGAAGGACATGTCTACCAAACTTAGAAAAAGAAAAAATAAGAAAAATAATACATTAGACGATGAGCCAAAGCGCCACATAGTTCTTTCAGGAAAAATAAACATTTTGGGAGTGGAGGACAAGACAGACATGTCAGAAGATTGTGATAAGTTTCATGAAATTCCGCCCTTCGCGGTGAAGGATGACCCAAGCATCATGTTAATGAATGAAGATGCTCCATGTGTCCATTTTTATAGTGTTGTCTGCAAACAATCTTGAGTGTGTTAGTCCCGTTTTGTGGCTGGACCGGGACTAAAGGGGGGCCTTTAGTCCCGATTCATACTTACCATTAAGATCTAATCTCCAAACGCGTGAGGTCACATATTAGGGAGTGCCTCTATGACCAGTTTCTTGGAGATGCCGGAGGACTGGGCTCCGGCGGCATCTCCTTGAAACTGGCCGTAGTGGTGTCCCTACTCCCAAAAACCATCTTGAAGCTTGTAACTTCTCTAACTAGATCAATACGTCTGGGAGCTAACTAATTTCACATATTAGGGAGTGCCTATATGACCAGTTTCTTGGAGATGCCGGAGGAATGGGCTCCGGCGGCATATCCCTGAAACTGGCCATAGTGGTGTCCCTGCTCTCGAAAACCATCTTGGAGATGCCTCAAACTGACTGGAGGACTGGACTCACAAGGATGCCTATTTATATTACAAGAAGCTCTTCATAATGTCGACACTCACGACATAATGTCGACACTCACCCCCTATTATTAGTGCTGACTCATGTTTTGTCCCGATTGGTGTCTCCAGCCGGGACTAACGGTTCATCTTTAGTCTCGGTTGGTGACACCATCCGGGACAAGGTACAAGTTGCACGACATAATGTCAACACTCACCCCTATTATTAGTGCTGCCTGGCCCAGTCTGCCGCAATCCCTTCAGTCGCGGTTGGTTTCTCCAACCGGGACTAAAGATGAACCATCTCTTTATAGGCATTTCCCTCTATTTATAGGCTGCTCGATCCAGCCTGCCCGCCCTTTACTCTATTTATAGGCTGCTCTATTTATAGGCCTTTTGCTCTAAATACAACATCTTCATATTTAGGTAACACTCAAGACATTTATTAATATTAAAAACCGGGACAGACCGGGACTAGCTAACACTCAGGACTAAAGCCGCCCCCTTTAGTCATAATCATGCCTAGTCCTATAGTACGCAGCTTCAGGGTCTTCTTCGTCATCGTCATCTTCATCGTCACCTTCCACTTCGGGGATCCTCATCCCAGCCATGGCATATACCAGGGGCCACTCTGGCCTCGGATTCACGGCGGGCGGGGGAGGGGTCTCCTGGAAGACGATGCCACTACCACCGGGCAGGGGAGGGGCCTTCTTGTGTCTCTGTGGTAGGTGGACTTGTGGGCACCGCAAGCGAGGATGGTCTCCCCCGGCGATGTAGCGCATCACTCCGATGATAGTACGGTTCGCCCACCACAGATGGCGGTCGGCTTCGTTGTGGTTCACTGGGGGCGGGCCATCACCCTCGTACCTGGCGAGCTCCCTTTCCCGCCTATTAGCGAAGAAGGAATTCTAGGTGTCGTAGTTGTCGGGATCCCACTAGGGATCCATCCGCTGCTCCGGCATGAGCTCGTGGTAGAAGTGGTTCGTGATGGCCGCCTGGCGTGCGGAACCTTGAGGGACAGGACCCCCTCCAGCGCTCAGCATCCAACCTGCGGGCGGCCAGTAGCCCGGCGGACAAGGGTAGTTGGACGCGCACAGCGCCTCGGTCTCCTCGAGGGTCAGAATGGCTCAGTAGGCGTTGTCCATTGTTCTAAGATAGGAAGGTGTGGATGTGTGGATAGCCATGGCGCGGTCACCCTAGATATAGAGGGAAAGGGCGGGAAGCTTTGGGAAATGGCGGGAAATATCTTTAGTCCCGGTTAGTGACTACAACCGGGACTAAAAGCTCTTATAGAAAGGAAAGGGCGGGAAAACTTGGTGGGAAGCGGTGGGAAATGGCAGGAAATATCTTTAGTCCTGGTTTGTGACTACAACCGGGACTAAATGGATATTATATTAAGATTCTTTATATTTTTATGATAATAATAGACATATTATTTGTTTTATTTGGATTTTTACAATAAAAGATATGATTTTCCAAAGTTTTATATTTGATTTGAATTAAAAAAAGAAATTTACAAATGAAATAATTTATAAATGATGCAAACAGATATATGGATATTATATTAAGATTCTTTATATTTTTTTGATAATAATAGACATATTATTTGTTTTATTTGGATTTTTACAATAAAAGATATGATTTCCAAAGTTTTATATTTGATTTGAATTAAAAAAGAAAATTTACAAATGAAATAATTTATAAATGATGCAAACAGATATATGGATATTATATTCAGATTCTTTATATTTTTCTGATAATAATAGACATATTATTTGTTTTATTTGGATTTTTACAATAAAAGATATGATTTTCCAAAGTTTTATATTTGATTTGAATTAAAAAAAGAAAATTTACAAATGAAATAATTTATAAATGATGCAAACAGATATATTGATATTATATTAAGATTCTTTATATATTTCTGATAATAATACACATATTATTTGTTTTATTTGGATTTTTACAATAAAAGATATGATTTTCTAAAGTTTTATATTTTATTTGAATTAAAAAAAGAAATTTACAAATGAAATAATTTATAAATGATGCAAACAGATATATGGATATTATATTAAGATTCTTTATATTTTTCTGATAATAATAGACATATTATTTGTTTTATTTGGATTTTACAATAAAAGATATGATTTTCCAAAGTTTTATATTTGATTTGAATTAAAAAAAGAAAATTTACAAATAACAAACTTGTCCCGGGCCGTGGTTCGACCCGGGACTAGAGGATGCCTGCGCGCTCGAAAACGAAGCGGCCGAAAAAACCCTCTAGTCTCCGTGGCTTAACCCGCGACTAAAGGGGGGGGGTCTTTATGTTGGAGATATGCCCTAGAGGCAATAATAAAAGTGGTTATTATTATATCTTTGTGTTTATGAGAAATGTTTACATTCATGCTATAACAGTATTAACCAGAAACATTAATACTTGTGTTATTTGTAAACTAAAATAGAGTCCTTGGTAAAGCCTCTTTATAATACTCGCTTGTTGGTTAATAGATGATCATGGTTTCTCGATCGTGAACATTGAGATGTTATTAACAACAAGATCATATCATTAGGAGAATGGTATGATGGACATACTCCTATAGATAAGCGTAGCATAAAGATCAAGTCATTTCAATAGTTCATTTGCTATAAGCTTTCTGATACATAGTAACCTAATTCCTTCGACCATGAGATCATGTTAATCACCATCACCGGAAGGATGCTTTGATGGCATCAAACACTACACTGTAACTGGGTGACTATAAAGGTGGCATTGAGTGTTCAGAAAGTATGGGTTGAGGCATATGGATCAAGAGTGGGATTTGTCCATCGATATGACGGATAAATATACTGAAGGGAATATGCCCTGAGAGGCAATAATAAAGTGTTTTTTATGTGTATTCCAAGTATATGATAGATGTTTATTTTGCATGCTATAATTGTAGTTAATACATGTGTGTTTAATAAACAAACAGAAAGTTCCTAGTTATGCCTCTCTGTAACACCCTCAGAATCGGACCTATGCAAGTTTGAGCAAAATTCGCCAAACCCGCATAGAAACGATTCAAAGGTTCCCACCAGGCACTTTCGTGCGGGTGGAAAACGAAGTAATAACATTAAACAACAGTCCTCGATGGGACCCACAGAACAGATATATATAACAGCGACTCAAGGAGTCAAGAATACAAATATAATATACAAAGATCCAGATCACCTTGGAAACGATAGAGCGTCCAGCTACGGACAAGATGCAAATGGGGCTAAGAGCCCTGAAGAATAACCAATGGCGTCCATAACCCTGCCCAGGCCAAGCCGGAAGGGTAACCCTGCTAACGACGTCGATCTCAAACCTGCTTAAACAAAAGGGGTGCCGACAAAGGGCAAAGGAAAAAGAAGGAGCGTCAGTACTGAGGCCAGTACACGGCGAGGCTAGAATTCGGCGGTCCTCGCCTACATAGGTATGGTGGACTGAAGCGGTAGCGGCAGCGTGCACTAAACAACCTATAGAGACTCAAAACAACTGGCGGCTATCAGAGAGGGGTGAGAAGAACCTATTCGGATCCAACCTGATACTAACACCAAACATACCCATCCTGGTGTTTCCCCCTCGATACCAAACGAGGAAGTCAACCGAGGAACTCACACAGTTGGCAGTTTTATTTATTCGGTTATCGTTGCAGCAATTACTAGCCAAGTATAGATAATCATCCTGATAAAGTAGGCAGTGGGCACTTTTAGTGAACCATTCCGTTATAGTTGCAACACTTACTAATCATATACAGATGACATGATATAAACCCAAAACCCAGCAGTTGTTGGTACTTTTATTCAGCCATTCCGTTGTAGTTGCAATACTTACTAGTCAGGTACAATGGTCGCAAGCGACACTCCAACAAGCAATTGTGGGCAGTATTAATTAGCCATTCCATTATAGTGAAGCTGATTACTAGTCATTATAAAGTCAAATTTATAGCAATAAACTTTAGTTATGCTTGTCTATGGTCGAGATACTGTGCTCCAAGTCGTCCATATCCGCGGACACGGCTTTCAGAAAGTTTTACCCGGCCGGGGTGCACCAATAGCAACACACGCTCGATCAACCTCGGAAAAACCAAATCAAAACCCAACGAAGCTTTCACGACTGAACAATCACAGGATTCAGAAATATTTCAGGGGGCCACCCCTTTGAGTAGATCCCGCAACGGAGTAAGCAAGCTCCGAGACGGCCTCAAGGTCTGGGTAGACGGCTGTGAGCGACTGGGAACCCCAAACGGGGCTTGTCGACACCGCGTAAACGTGTCCCGATCCTAAACAGTACAGGTGCTATTTGTCGCACAATCGTAAATAAAGCGGTAAAACATGGCATAAGTACAGGATCGTAAATAAAACCTCAAACTAGTTTGTGGCCCCAAGAAATAAGACTGAATCAAGCTCTGGCTCAGGGGGGTCCCATATACCTCCCGGATGTGGATAGCGCGATAAATCAAGGAACAGGTATCAAGTACTCGGGGTCTTACGGGACACAAGTGGGCGTTCGGAAACCAAATATTATCTATCACCCACCGATGCCTCTGCTTATTTCAATTTTAGTTGTTAAACAGGAATTAAAGTGAACAATAAGTAATACTATGATCAGCTCCAACATCAACATGCGGCAATACATCAACAACTGTGGCATTTGACAACACGCAACATCACTTGAGCAAGCGACTACGACGCGCAAGTCCAACTATCTACCAAACAACAGGTAACAGGATGTGTCCGAGCCAATATATGGCTGCAAGGGGATATCACGGGTACGGAAACTATAGCAACGCAACACAGATAGCAATAGATCAACAGGAGGGAATAAATACTATAAAAGTAAGATAGGTAGAAAGGGGGAGATGCTCGCCTGAAAACATTGTCGAAGGGTCAACCCGAAGGTCGGGGCGAAGCTCACATCAACTCAACGGCCTTATCCACGAAGAAGCAAAACACTAGAAGAAACACCGGATGCAATATTTAATACTACGGCAAAAGATCAGCATAATGCATGTATGATGTATGGCATGGCAAAGGTGCAATGCAATTAGGTCATATTAAGCGGAACCGGGGTCCCGGCAATTAGTTAGATGGTTCATGTTATTTAGCTACCCCGCAATTTAAATGTTGTTTTAACAAGGCAAGATTATAGTATTGGTCCGCTACACAAGTTTAAATGAGGCCGATATGAGACTAGATTTGCCCGCATATGGGCCCCATATTTAATTATTAGGTGAATCGGCATAAGGCCCCCAAACCAATGATATGCATGCGAGATGACAATTCAATATGCAACAAGTTGTTATTATGTTATAAAATAGGGTTCTCGGAAAGGGGTTCACACATGAGGGTCTCGACGATCTTGGGGTTTCCGGGGTTCGGTGTTCGGTCTCAGGGTCCAGGGTTCGACGGGTCGGCGAGGTTCGGATCTGGGGTTCGACGGGATCGTTCTCGGCCTCCGGGGTCGTTCTCGGTTTACTGGGGTAGTTCTTGTCGCGTCCGGGAGGCAGGACTTGGGTCGGTGTCGGGCACGTCGGATTCTTCCGAGTCGGGGTTGTTCTTGTCGCATGCAGATCTTGTCGGGTTCCACGGGGTCGAGCTTGTCGTTGCGAGGTCTTGTCGGCCCGCGCCATCGAGTCGGTCTCGGCATCCGGGGTGAAGAACTTGTCGCGTCTGCGACCTCCGGGTCGAAGAACTTGGTATGTCTGGGTTCGGTCTTCAGGGTCCCTGTTGACGATCTTGAATAAGCGCATGTGCCTTCGGCTAGGCTAGGTGCACAACTCTTCAGTAGACCTTGGCGAGGTCCTCGGAAGACTTGGAGCGGCTTCGGCGTTTCATGTAGATGATCGACGGGTCCAGGGGTCTCGGCGTCTAGGTTCCGATTGGAGATCTTGGCGTTTGTGGACTCCGGGTCGGAGATCTTGGAGTACCGACTTCGATTGTCGATGAAGAACTTGGATGCGGTACCGGTAGCCTTCTAGAGGTACCGTCTCGGCACGGCCTTGATGCATCAGTTCTCGAAGACGGAGTACTTGGCGCCCATGAGGTAGATCCTGGCGAGATGTACATGGGCCGCGTGGTCTTCGGACGTTCAACATGCCTCACTCCAATACACGCAGCACCTTCACCACAACCTCAGCAGGGTAGTACCACTAATCACCACGTCTCCTTGTTGGGAACAAAACAACCAGGCAGACGGGAACCAGAGGCGCGGCGAGGAGATGCTCGGTGCGACGGCGCGTCGGGGCCGAGGCGGGCTCGGCCGCGGCTGGGCGACGAGGGTGCGCCTGCGGGGAGCCGAGGGAGGAGGCGACGGGGCCGGGGAGCTTGAGGGGGCGACGGGAGGCTCGGTCGGGGCGCGCGCGGCGGAAGCACGGCAGAGGGCGGGGCGAGCGGCGCGCGGGGACGGGCCTGCGGGGCGACGGCGGCTCGGGGCGAGCAGGGGGTCCACCGGAGCGGGGCCGGCGACGAGGACTGAGGGGGCGGCGCGGGGCGACGCTGGCGACTGACGCGAACGGGAGGAGGAGAGGGGAGCCCCGGGGCGGCAGCGCAGCCGGTGCTTGGGGGCCGGCGGGCTCGGGGCCGACGCGGGGAGGCGCGCGGCGACGCCGGCCGCGGGCGGACGACGGAGGAGGCGCGCGGCGGCTTCCGCGGGCGGCTGACAATGGAGGGAGGCGGCGGCGAAGCGGCGGGGCTGCGGGGGGGGGGAGAGGAGCACGCGGGGCGGACGAGCAGAGGAGGCGGAGGGTAGGCGCGCTGGCGAGGTGGTGGCGTCGGCGGCCGGCGGAGCGACAGGCGAGGGCGAGCGGCGCGCGCGGTGGGGGTGAGCAGCGAGGCTAGGCGGAGGGGAGGCGCGCGGCGGCGGCGGGAGGTTGCGAGCAAGGGAGCGTGCGGGGGAGACGATGGGAGGAGTAAGGAGGTGGTGGGGCCGGGGCGTGGCAGGCGGTGGGTGGACGCGGTCTGCCCGCGGGGGGGGTGGGGGATGGGGCTGAGAGGGCAGGCGCGGGCCCAGGGTGGGTCCGGGGGTAGCTGGCGTGGGCGGTACAGGCGTGCGGGTGTGGCGCGCTGGGAGAGTGCGTGTGATGTGTGAGGGAGGATGCGGGGTGGGGCCGAGCAGAGCGGGGCCCGCGGTCAGGGATAGCAGGAGGTGAGGAAGTTGGTAGGTAGACCGGTTGGAGGAGGGGGTAAGCGGCAGGGTGTGCGGTTGGGGAGGCTGAGGTGGCGGGTGAGATGAGGGAATTTCTGGCGAGGTGGCAGGTGGCTATTGGTGGGGTTTTGGAGAGAGGTGAGGTGGAGGCATTCTATTGGGTGGGGTGAGGTGGAGGGGGTGTGGGTAGATTAGGACGGGTAGACATAGGATTTGGGGTTGGACCGATTAAAATTCCTGGGGGTGGTCGTTCGGGTCGGGTTGGCCCGTTCGACTGCCCCCACTAAAATAATTTAATATTTTATTTATTTTCAAATATCTTTTGTAACTAGTTTTAGACAAACAAAATATCCGGAACTTCCGGGGGTTTGGCGTTTGAATAAAAGTCGGGGCGTTTTAGAAAACAAAACGGGTGTTGCGAAAATAGTTTTGACAAACAATGCATGATGATGACGATGCAATGCACCAAATCAACGCGATTTTCTAGTAGTGGTTTTGCGGGATGCCACAATTCGACACCACTAACAATGGATCTCGCCCTCGAGATCCGCCTCATGGTACCGGAAGGAAAGGTCGGCGATCTGCGTCTTCTCGCTTTGTGTAGATCCTCGCGACACCACTAACAAGGGGTCGTTGTCCTGATCATCAAGAGAACACTCCGGAACAAAAAGGTCGAAGGTAGAGGCATCAGCAAATTAAGCCACCTCTAGCTTCCGTGGAAGGAGTAAAATTGCATCGATCCACCATTCAATGTACATAAGCGAATGATAAGAGTAGTGGTATGGTCGCGACTCCATCCCGCACTCAAAGCATTACTATGTACCCGAATAGACAGATTATGCAACCAACTCTCAGGATTTAGACTGAAGATCTCGTCAAGCGAGGTTCGGAACAAAGGAGTGATGCAGACTCGGCATCGGATCTGGCGTAGATGATGTCGTCGCGTCGGAAAAACACCGGAAGGCACAAACAAGGAACAAAGAATGGTAACACCGTAGACGGATTCATCAGGCAGCTTGAACACCGGCTGGTAGAACACCGTTACCAAAGGATGAAGCGAAACCCTGAAGGTACGACGGAAACCAACCACGAGAAATCCTGGACTCGAAGAGAGAGAAGAGAGGGGATTCAAAACACGTAGAGGTAAGAGAGGAATAGCAAGGGGTAAGGAGTAAAATCAGACCTAATCAGAACTATCCAACCGAGTTTGCAAAAATAGTTTTGACACTCTACTTCGGCCGTTAGCTAGGTTATCCTACAGGCTGGACTTGTGGGGTATCGCAACTGCTGAGCTCTGATACCACTCTGTAACACCCTCAAAATCGGACCTATGCAAGTTTGAGCAAAATTCGCCAAACCCGCATAGAAACGATTCAAAGGTGCCCACCAGGCACTTTCGTGCGGGTGGAAAACGAAGTAATAACATTACACAACAGTCCTCGATGGGACCCACAGAACAGATATATATATATAACAGCGACTCAAGGAGTCAAGAATACAAATATAATATACAAAGATCCAAATCACCTTGGAAACGATAGAGCGTCCAGCTACGGACAAGATGCAAATGGGGCTAAGAGCCCTGAAGAATAACCAATGGCGTCCATAACCCTGCCCAGGCCAAGCCGGAAGGGTAACCCTGCTAACGACGTCAATCTCAAACCTGCTTAAACAAAAGGGGTGCCGACAAAGGGCAAAGGAAAAAGAAGGAGCGTCAGTACTGAGGCCAGTACACGGTGAGGCTAGAATTCGGCGGTCCTCGCCTACATAGGTATGGTGGACTGAAGCGGTAGCGGCAGCGTGCACTAAACAACCTATAGAGACTCAAAACAACTGGCGGCTATCAGAGAGGGGTGAGAAGAACCTATTCGGATCCAACCTGATACTAACACCAAACATACCCATCCTGGTGTTTCCCCCTCGATACCAAACGAGGAAGTCAACCGAGGAACTCACACAGTTGGCAGTTTTATTTATTCGGTTATCGTTGCAGCAATTACTATCCAAGTATAGATAATCATCCTGATAAAGTAGGCAGTGGGCACTTTTAGTGAACCATTCCGTTATAGTTGCAACACTTACTAATCATATACAGATGACATGATATAAACCCAAAACCCAGCAGTTGTTGGTACTTTTATTCAGCCATTCCGTTGTAGTTGCAATACTTACTAGTCAGGTACAATGGTCGCAAGCGACACTCCAACAAGCAATTGTGGGCAGTATTAATTAGCCATTCCATTATAGTGAAGCTGATTACTAGTCATTATAAAGTCAAATTTATAGCAATAAACTTTAGTTATGCTTGTCTATGGTCGAGATACTGTGCTCCAAGTCGTCCATATCCGCGGACACGGCTTTCAGAAAGTTTTACCCGGCCGGGGTGCACCAATAGCAACACACGCTCGATCAACCTCGGAAAAACCAAATCAAAACCCAACGAGGCTTTCACGACTGAACAATCACAGGATTCAGAAATATTTCAGGGGGCCACCCCTTTGAGTAGATCCCGCAACGGAGTAAGCAAGCTCCGAGACGGCCTCAAGGTCTGGGTAGACGGCTGTGAGCGACTGGGAACCCCAAACGGGGCTTGTCGACACCGCGTAAACGTGTCCCGATCCTAAACAGTACAGGTGCTATCTGTCGCACAATCGTAAATAAAGCGGTAAAACATGGCATAAGTACAGGATCGTAAATAAAACCTCAAACTAGTTTGTGGCCCCAAGAAATAAGACTGAATCAAGCTCTGGCTCAGGGGGGTCCCATATACCTCCCGGATGTGGATAGCGCGATAAATCAAGGAAACATGTATCAAGTACTCGGGGTCTTACGGGACACAAGTGGGCGTTCGGAAACCAAATATTATCTATCACCCACCGATGCCTCTGCTTATTTCAATTTTAGTTGTTAAACAGGAATTAAAGTGAACAATAAGTAATACTATGATCAGCTCCAACATCAACATGCGGCAATACATCAACAACTGTGGCATTTGACAACACGCAGCATCACTTGAGCAAGCGACTACGACGCGCAAGTCCAACTATCTACCAAACAACAGGTAACAGGATGTGTCCGAGGCAATATATGGCTGCAAGGGGATATCACGGGTACGGAAACTATAGCAACGCAACACAGATAGCAATAGATCAATAGGAGGGAATAAATACTATAAAAGTAAGATAGGTAGAAAGGGGGAGATGCTCGCCTGAAAACATTGTCGAAGGGTCAACCCGAAGGTCGGGGCGAAGCTCACATCAACTCAACGGCCTTATCCGCGAAGAAGCAAAACACTAGAAGAAACACCGGATGCAATATTTAATACTACGGAAAAAGATCGGCATGATGCATGTATGATGTATGGCATGGCAAAGGTGCAATGCAATTAGGTCATATTAAGCGGAACCGGGGTCCCGGCAATTAGTTAGATGGTTCATGTTATTTAGCTACCCCGCAATTTAAATGTTGTTTTAACAAGGTAAGATTATAGTATTGGTCCGCTACACAAGTTTAAATGAGGCCGATATGAGACTAGATTTGCCCGCATATGGGCCCCATATTTAATTATTAGGTGAATCGGCATAAGGCCCCCAAACCAATGATATGCATGCGAGATGACAATTCAATATGCAACAAGTTGTTATTATGTTATAAAATAGGGTTCTCGGAAAGGGGTTCACACATGAGGGTCTCGACGATCTTGGGGTTTCCGGGATTCGGGGTTCGGTCTCAGGGTCCAGGGTTCGACGTGTCGGCGAGGTTCGGATCTGGGGTTCGACGGGATCGTTCTCGGCCTCCGGGGTCGTTCTCGGTTTACTGGGGTAGTTCTTGTCGCGTCCGGGAGGCAGGACTTGGGTCGGTGTCGGGCACGTCGGATTCTTCCGAGTCGGGGTTGTTCTTGTCGCATGCAGATCTTGTCGGGTTCCACGGGGTCGAGCTTGCCGTTGCGAGGTCTTGTCGGCCCGCGCCATCGAGTCGGTCTCGGCATCCGGGGTGAAGAACTTGTCGCGTCTGCGACCTCCGGGTCGAAGAACTTGGTATGTCTGGGTTCGGTCTTCGGGGTCCCTGTTGACGATCTTGAATAAGCGCATGTGCCTTCGGCTAGGCTAGGTGCACAACTCTTCAGTAGACCTTGGCGAGGTCCTCGGAAGACTTGGAGCGGCTTCGGCGTTTCATGTAGATGATCGACGGGTCCAGGGGTCTCGGCGTCTAGGTTCCGATTGGAGATCTTGGCGTTTGTGGACTCCGGGTCGGAGATCTTGGAGTACCGACTTCGATTGTCGATGACGAACTTGGATGCGGTACCGGTAGCCTTCTAGAGGTACCGTCTCGGCACGGCCTTGATGCATCAGTTCTCGAAGACGGAGTACTTGGCGCCCGTGAGGTAGATCCTGGCGAGATGTACATGGGCCGCGTGGTCTTCGGACGTTCAACATGCCTCACTCCAATACGCGCAGCACCTTCACCACAACCTCAGCAGGGTAGTACCACTAATCACCACGTCTCCTTGTTGGGAACAAAACAACCAGGCAGACGGGAACCAGAGGCGCGGCGAGGAGATGCTCGGTGCGACGGCGCGTCGGGGCCGAGGCGGGCTCGGCCGCGGCTGGGCGACGAGGGTGCGCCTGCGGGGAGCCGAGGGAGGAGGCGACGGGGCCGGGGAGCTTGAGGGGGTGACGGGAGGCTCGGTCGGGGCGCGCGCGGCGGAAGCACGGCAGAGGGCGGGGCGAGCGGCGCGCGGGGACGGGCCCGCGGGGCGACGGCGGCTCGGGGCGAGCAGGGGGTCCACCGGAGCGGGGCCGGCGACGAGGACTGAGGGGGCGGCGCGGTGCGACGCTGGCGACTGACGCGAACGGGAGGAGGAG